>JBAJHW010000001.1:276497166-277747166 GCA_037013535.1 Intellagama lesueurii | reverse complement strand
AAAGTGCCACAACCTGTTTTTATTTTGTTTTTGTCTGATATGCTTACATTTAGATTGTATAATGTAACAATTATTATTTAAAGGAAACACTGTTTAAATTTTTTATTAAAAATGCTTCGGATTAAGAAAACAATATATATGTGTGTGTGTTTGAACCATTGATCTTTTTAAACTGCACCCTAATTCATAAAATATATTCTGCTCTTATATCCTGAGTAGAGATGGGTGCTTTGTACTCATAAAACACCCACTCCCAGACCCTGTTGGATCACTTACTGCGTGGCACGGGTGGTGGGCATCATCTTCTGCACCCCAACCACAGCAGTAGCTCGGCTGCCACAGTCCCACCTCCCTGCTCACCCAGCCACTCCAGCAAGGGCGCAGGAGGACGAGTCTCCCTGCTCAGCCATGGAGTGGCTGGGTGAGCAGATAGGCAGGGCTGCGGCAGCCGAGCTACTGCCGTGATTGATGTGCAGAAGATAATGCCAGCCCTGCATGCCACGCACCGTGTAGTAAGTGGTTCAGTGGGGTCTGGGGATGGGAGGCAATCAGGCCAGCCACCTGTGCCAGCAGACTTCCTATTCGTATACAAATACAAAGCCCTCATCTCTAATCCTGAACCTAAGGCAAGATAACAGCATACTGTACATTATTGATGAACAGAGTATTCCTTGAATTTCACTTTTCACATCTGAATGTTATAATGCACTAAATATATGGATGCCTGCAGAAAATAAAGCTATCATTTTGGCTCAAGTTGTAGAGATTAGCTTTAGTTACAAGCAGGCAATATGAAACATTAGGGCCATGCTGAGTCATCAAAGTTTTTTGTTTACTATGTGGAAGACTGAAATCCAATTATTCTAAGATAAAATAGAGGAGAAATTTTTTTAGAGGAGTTTTTTTGAAGCCAAATGTTGAACTGTTATAAGTGGTACTGCAGAATAATTAGACTTCTTACCTCAAAAATGTTAAAGAACATTGTTCAAAATTAGGTTCAATTAGAGCCCATAACTTCTGAAGTGTGTCTTTGACTTTAGCATTCGCCTTGGTACCTGAAATATTTTTTAAAAGCTTATTAGTAGATGTTAAATATACTTATAATTCCTATACACTTGATGTATATAATACTCTGAATATTTTTTATTTTATTTAATATAAAGCATTTAATATAACCAAGCAAGAGGAAGATAGGTTTATGTGAGCAATGTTTATGAAAAACCTAGCCTGAAATTAACCATGACCCACCAGATGCTGTCAGAGGCTATATGGTATAACGATGCAGTCACCGAAAAGGTTTGAATTTTTTTTCCTTATGGAAATTCTAGGTTTAACTTTGAAATATTTAAATATTTTGTCCATCATACCAAATCTTTCTTTCTGTGCCAATATGATCATAAGCACTAGTGATCACTTATTTTAAATTAACTCAAATATGTTGATGAAATGACAGAAGTTTGAATGGGGAGTGGTAGTAAAGAAAGGTAGTATGGAAAGGGTTTACTGGAGGAAGAGACAAAAGAAAAGGAGAGACCAAGGAGACAGAGGCACAGAGTTATATATTAGTGGACTCTCTTAGTATTCTTCAAGGCAGACAAGACAAAGGAAAGGGTGCTCATAGACAAACAGAAGAAATTAAAATGTTAACAGGGGTTATGGAGGGAAGAGACATTCCACTGGTGATGACCTACAAAGTGTGTGCAATGTTTGCCTTCATGCTTGAAAACAACGCAGCATACACATGCAGCAAGTGCAAACTGGTAGCACTGTTGGAAGGAAAAGTGAAAGAACTGGAGAAGTGAGTGGCCATGTCTAAGGCTTTAAGAAAAGATGAAGAGGAGTACATAGACAGAACTCTAAAGTATCAGCAGCCAAGGGAGGCACTGGAGGAGAAAGAACAGCAAAACAAAGCAAAGGAGAAGAATGCTGAGGAGAAACCATATATATGATAGGGATGCATATCTTTTTCTTCTCATCCACATTGGAACAAATGACACAGCCAAGAGGAACTACAAAGAAATCATATTAGACTTTGAAACTATGAGAAGAAAATTCAAGGACGGGGGGCCCAGACAGTCTTCTTGTCCATCCTACCACTGCCCAGAAGACAAATATAAAGGGAAAGGAAAATACTGTGAATTAGATAAAGACTGCCAAGTGGAAAAGTAGTAGTAAAGTTGTGACCAAAGTAAAAAAGCCTGGTAAACAAGATCCTGAAACACTAGTGCTTACACTGACTCTAAAGAAGCAGGGAAAATACTATGTGTGGATATCTCCACCTTAAAAATCTGATGGGCCCAGGTCCAATATCAGGGATCAGAATTACTGGACATCTACTGGAAACTAATCACCACCTGGTTTCCTAGCCCTGCAGAACAGGCTTTGCGGATGGGAGGCTGAAACATGGAAGGGGAGCCACAGAAAACAAGAATATTAGAAGGCAGTGTGAACATTTTGTTTTAAGTTCAAAGTAAGAGTAGCCCACCCTCAACCAACTTGTAACTTTAATGATCATGGTAAAGGACAGCAGTCCCCACCCCAAACCCAAAGAAAATTCCCTCTCCATTCTTTTTTGGTTGATCTTCCCTCTTCCTCTCAAGAATGGCTGAAAATAGTAATTGGCTGGAGGGCCTTATATTACACATCTATTTTAAAAGCTTAGGGATTGTGTGATGGCGGAGAATCCTGACCTGGTCTTCTGCCATCCATTAACAGCCTGAAATAAGTGCCTCTCCAGGCAGCTTGCAGTTTAAGTGCAGCTTCCTCTTCTTGTGGTGTGGGATCTTTGTTCTGCCAAAGAGGAACATTTACCTCTGTCATCACTGTGAACAAAAATCAGTACAAAGATTAAGAAGATATAAATTGCAACACTGATTTCATATTTACTTAGAACAATGGTACCATTTAGGGTGAAGCATTTTAAAGTTGTAATAATGAATTGTATTTTTTTATTAGAAGCACCTAGAGAAAGCTCTTGCCTGGTATGGTAAGTAGTGTATCATAAAATCCTATATATGATGTGAACATGGCAAATGTTTTCATATTTCCTTCAATTTGGGTTCTTTTTGAGGAGGTGCCTTTTTTGTTTTTGTATTTTTTGTGTACTGGTCCTTTCACTTTAAACAAAAGTTCCTTTGTTCTGTGTTTCCCCACTTGTGCTTTCTGGCACTTTGGAAGCCCCAAAGAACTCTTCAAACTACTTCAAAAAAGTAGAGGCAAGACAAAAGAGAAGCAATCTACTCCAAAAGCTGGCAACAGTACATGAGAAAGAAAAATCATCATCAGATCTATGCAGGTACTAGTTTATATTATCACATTCAAAACTACAGTATGAATTCAGTGCCACCCATCCAGCACAACAGGCCCTCTTGGCCTGGCCAGCATATAGAAAAAAAGGCAAAGAATCAGCCTGTCAGCAAGGCCTTGGCCGTCTAGTACACAAAGATACCCACTTGCCAAAGCAAACAACAACAACACATCACCAAGAACAACAAAAGAGATATGTCTCAAGCTGTGTGCAATAAACAACAAGTATCGCCCACAGCAACCAGTGGCACACTGGTAGAGTCGCAAACTCTACCCAACCAGTGGCTCACCCAGCTCCACAAAAGTAAACAAAAGAACCTAAAAAATCCCACCAAAATATAGACCTTTAACAGAATACACCATACGTTAACTAAATAACAATATAAAATCAAAGAACACCTCTCCCACACAGTGAAACAGCAAAAATAAAGATACAAACAGACAAATAAACACAGTCCCCTCTCCCAAAACCATGAAAAAGCAAGCAAGCAAGCAAATAATTGATTATTATTGTTATCAGCTGCAGATCTCTGAAATAACACAGAGCTGACTTTTATGTCAATAAAGGTTATGATGATGATGATGATATTTAACTGATTTCTGGTTTTTGGTTAAAACTTGTATCTGATATATAATACCAGCCAAGGGCTGTGTTTTGTATTTTTGAATACTACTACTACTGTTACTACTACTACTAATAACATTCTGCAAATCAAAACTCTTTTAATATTGGGAGATTTCTCTTTACAAACGGCACTGAAAGGTTACAGAAGAAAATGAAAGTGAAAGAAACATGACATTTGCATGTAATTTTATTTTGTAAACATGAATAATTCTGGAGCCTCTCTTTCAGCAATTGCCAAAAGAACACGGACTACACAAAAGAGAGTCTTTTTGTGCTTTGGGTCTTTTTCTTTATGCCCATTCTTAGTGAGCAATACAGAACAGGGAGATATCAGCAGACATAGAGGATGCTCTTGTAGAAGTACAAAACAAAAAACTCTTACAGGGAGAAAAGCCTGTTAAATTAAAACTTATTAAATTATATTAGATTCCTGCAATATGTTCCACATGGAGCTATCTTTGAAGTTATTGAAATCTAGAACCACTGCAGAATCATGTTGTGGTCTGTATTGCAGATTGTATGCCACCAAGCTTGAACCAATTGGCTTCCAAATTGTTTCCAAATTCTGTTTGTGTTTTTGACCTATAAAGCCCTAAACTGTTTGGTTTCAGGATAGCCAAAATACTGCCTACTCCCATATAAGCCTGACTAGAATTGGAGATCCTCAATAGTGGCTCTGTTTCATGACTGACAACTCTGATGTGTCCCATGACACAGACAGAATTTTCTATGTAGCAGCACCTTTACTGAGGAACTCCTCCTCCAGGTTTGTTCAGCTTCTGGCAGTGGTTAAGATTACAGTATATTGTTATGTTAGGGTTTTTCAATTTTTTTTAAAGTTGCCTTTTGGAATGGTTTTTAATCTGTTGTTGAGGAATCTGTTGTTTGGATTATCTTCCTGAGCATCACTGGGAGGTGGGACGCAGATAAATGATTAATAAATATTTTACAGAAACTCTTTTCTTCAGATGAAAAGAGTATGTAAGGAATGCAGGCTGGAAAATCTGGGGTAGGTGAAGGTTAGGGATTGCTCCTCTGTGGATTGTTATTCAGAGGAACATTGCCTACGAACTATGGATAGAGAGAACACTTTATTTCTAGACTACATCATTTTTGCATGTGGATAATCATGATTTCATTCTGCCCCATTTCTCTACTAACCCGAGATGTTCTTTGGGAAAATTTGCATCAAAATGTATGTACAAAAACAATATACATACAATTCCCCTATTCCCCTGCCTCTGTACAAACACTTTTAACAATGCTTAGGGAATGGTGAGTGGCTGAAGATGAGCTGAAGATTGCCAGAGCACGGGCCAGGGTTTTTCTTTTATCTCCGCTGGCAGACTAGGTTGAAAACTGCTACTTTCTGGCCCACCTGCAAAAGTCACACACACCCAGCTCCAAGCCAATCATCCTCCTATTAGTTGGCTCCTTTCTGCACTCCCAATATTCTCCTCCCAGCACAAAACAGCCTGGTAAGGAGACCTTAGGAGGCAAGAACATGGTGGCCGTCTGCCCGCACTTTGAGACTCATCAAGCACAAACTGGACCCCAGATAAGTAGGACTGGATGATTCAAGCTTATGTAACAGACAATTAACTCAGGGGTTCACTTCCATGGCTACTAGCCCAGATAATTTTAAAAACATTCATTAAAACTAATGGATCATAGGTTCCATTATGATGGTTAAAACAGAACCTCCATTTTCAGAGACAATATACTGCTAATTATCAGAAACACAGAGCAAACAACAGTGGGTGATAGTAAGTTTCCAGAACTTTGGCCAACTACTACTAGGCACAAAGCACAGGGCATGACAAAACTCCTTAGTGAGTAAGGAGTCGACTTGGACAATGTGTTTTAGCAATCTGAGAACATAAAATGCAAATTGCATTTCTGCTAGGCTTACTTTCATACTGGGTAAAAGATTCTTGTTTTGCAAGTTTAGGTAACTTATGCATTGTTCTCATTGTGCTGGGAACTAATTGAAGCTGAAATCCAATTAAAGTTCAAGAACACATATAGGACTAAAAGGCTTTCTTCAGTCTTGCCAAATACCTGAAGTAATAGCATTGCTTTAGGAAAATAATTGAAGCTCCAGGAAAATAGGAAGAAACTGTGAAATTAGTCTACAGTGTGGAAAGATCAAAAGATCTTTAAGAACTGAAGTGGGCCTTGGGTGTTTATTTTACAATGGGTAAAAACCACAGCTTATCTCAATTATTCCTGGCTTTATTAATAACAATTTCTTTGTACTATTCAATCTGTTCTGTGAACTGAGTAAACAATGTGAGGGCAACCATTAATATTTTCAACAGCTTTCGGGATGTGTGAAGAATGTGTGTTTGTAATAAATCATTAATCTGTTTTGTTTGCTTTCCAATAAGCCCTAAAAATAGCAGTAATACTTGGATATCTTAATGCTACATGGCTCAAATTACAAATTAGTTTTTCACTTTCCTCTCAAAATTGGAAAAACTGGTTGAAATTCACTTTTACTTATTGTAGTGAAAGAATGACAAATCTCAAAATGTTCCACATGACAATCACACAAAAGTGAGTTAAAACAGAATTAAATTAGCTGAATTATGTTAGTGCTTCTGTATGAAGTAAAAAATAGTGGAATCCATCAATTTGATGAGGTCACAGTGGCCTAATAATTCTGTCTCTGGACTTTCAGTGTTGACGATGGCTTGACTTTGCAGCATTTTGCTGACATTTTTCCTAAGTCTATGTTATTAAAAGAGTGCATACAATACCTGAGGATTCAGTGTCTTCAACAGACACATCACTGTGTTTAAAATCCAAAGTAAAACTTTTGTAAGCAAATTCATAACTCGGAGGAATTTTTCCTAATATTTGTTTCATCAAATGCCAAAAAGCATTATTGAAAGCCTAAAATAATAATAAAAAATACAGCAACAATCATTAGTAAATTGAATAATCAATTCCATACAATCTATTCATCATTTTCAGAAAATATACATTCACACACAAACACACACACAAACTTAACATATTTGCTCACAAGACTACAATTTAAAATTTTTATTTTTTGTACTACCAAAAAAAGGGGGAGATTTAGACAATGGTACCCCAGAATAACATTTTCCAGCTCTCAACTACAGAGGGTGGGTGAATAGGATCTATGAAATGAGTTATTCCTCTTAAATGAAATTTCCTTTTTGTATCACTTTCAGACCAACCACCTTATATGAGTAATATTCTAATATTTAATGAATTTTAATGAATGCTGTTTACTACAACTACTAAAACACAACCAACCAAAAGGAATGTACTATTTCAATATTAGTTAGAGGGTGGGAACTGTTCAAAATTCAGGACACTACTACAAGAACACAAGTGTTATGCTGGATCAGATCATCTAGCCCAGCATTCTTCTTCAACCATGGCCAACCAGATGTATAGGGAAAGCCAGAATATTTATGCAACAATACTTTCCATCTTCGCTGTCCAGCAATTTGGTATACAGTGGCATATTACTCATTTTTAAAAAACAACTGGATATTTAGCAGTAATTATAACCATAGGTTAATATTTTAAAACCAAATTTAAAAGGCAGTTAACAGGCAGTTAAGTGTCTGCTGTTACAACAGAAGAACACAAAACAAGCCAAAAAGGGTCCAATCAGATATCAGAAAAGCTATATGGTGACCAATTAGATGTCTATCAGAAGCCCAGAAGTGGACAACAGTGCTCTCCAGATGTTCCACAGAAATTGGTACTAAGGCCTCTTTTTGGGGGGGTTATACACAGCCATTATGACTAGTAGCCACTGATAGCATTATCTTCCATTAATCTAATTTTCTTGCAGCACACTCTTTTTACTCAGAGCTAAGTTCTATTGAATTTGAAGCCAGCAAGTTGACGGTTCCACCTCTAAAGGGCATTCTCTTGTACAAACAAGATATAGTGGGGATGAAAATCTTGATCTGATTCATTCCTGCATGCAAAGTACAAAAAAAAATCTTGCTGCCATGAGATCATGAGTTTTTGGCAATCTCAGTGAGAATTTGCATATTAGGGGTGATTTTTATGAATTTCTATTTTTAAATGGAGTTTGATATGTAAATTTGATGTTGAAGGCAAGATCTTTCAGGGGGCCTTAGAATCCTTGCTTATAGTGTCTTGCAATGTCAACACAGGCTGTCTTGAACATAAATGAGATGTTGCTGAAATTTATTCACACCATTAAATATTCCCTGCATAGCATAGCTTATCTGCCTCTTAAAACTCTTACATGAGTTCCTGATTGTTCAAATAATGTATTGAAGCACTTGGTTTATGAGGAATTGTCCTGAAGACACCTATTCTCATTATTCAAAAGTTTCTTCTTTGGCACACTAGAGTAAGACTATTATTTATGATTTATTACACATCTAAGAAATAACTAAACTGAAGCATCACCTTGTCACTGAGCAACTAATTCTATATTCTTCTGTCACCGAGAACCCAAGCAAAGAAGTCAATGTGATTGACAGACTCTTCTATTAGCTCATTTTTAAAGATTATGAGGGTACTCTTTTTGTCAACATCGAGGAATATATAGGCATTTCAACTACCTTATGCATAATTGATGAGAGCATGTTTACTTGAATGCATGTTTACATGGGGCCAAATGGGAGACAAACTGTGAATTTCAGTAATGAGGCAATTCAGCTAATGGGCTATATTAAAACAATAATTTGGAGAACATATACAAGTAATTCTACAATGTAACAAAATCAGTTTCTTTTCACCTTGAAGTGTTCTCTAGCTATTCCCGTGCCACTGAGGCCAGGAGGACAGTGTGTTAATTCCAGAGCCTTCATGGCTTTGGGAAGGTTTTCTGCATTTCCAAAACTAATCAGCACAGTTCCGATGGCTTTCATAATAGCTGAAGCTTGTTCCATGAAGCGGAAGCTCTCCTGACGACAAAATGCACAAATTACCATTAGAACTATTTTGAATTTATGAATATTCTAAGAACATAGTATATATTTTAAATTTGGTCCAGGATGGATTACTAAAGCATTAAACCTGTGATCCAAGCTACTGTAATTTTAACTCATACATAACTGCTATTGGCCAAAGATATTTGCACAGACTAAATTAAATGAACAGATTATGTTCCTTTGGTTTTCCACAATCATCATGCCACCCTTTTCCAAATAAAACCACTGTCTGGACTTTTTTTCAAATTATCAAGGTGAAATAAATGTATTAATTAATCCCATGCACATGAGCACACGTGCATGCACGCATGCATGCGTGCGTACACACACACACACACACACACACACACCACCACCACCACCAACAACAACAACAACAACAACAACAAGAAGTCAAATTTATGAATTTAGGGTGTTTGCTTCATTAAACTGAATAATTGGTTTCTCAAGCATTTAATCATTTTCAAAGATACTAACTTTGGCTGCCACTCACTCCTGAGATTCTATACCTAGTTCTTATTTTAACTGTGTTAATTGACTGATTGATTGGTAATAATATTTCTATGTCTTTCAGGATGTAGAAACACAGCAACAGATAAACATAAAATCCCACAATCTCTGGTTATAAAAGCCCTTGGCAACAGCTAAAAATCAATTATAAAACTTATAAAAGTTTTATAAAAATTATTCATAACTAAAACAAACAAACCGAGCAGCATTCATATACAGGTGGGAATACCCAGTCCTTTGATTAAAGCACCTAAGCAGGTCATATATTTGAAAACTGAACAGAGAAATCAAAAACATGACAAAGACAAGTGGAAGTAACCATGTTTTCTAGGTCAACTCCATCTATGCCCCTGGACTTTTGCCAGATAAACATTTATTGTATCCTTTATCACTTCAGTGTTTGAAAATTGAGAAAATATTCCACTACTTAATTTTAATATAAATGACATGGGCCAACATTTATATTCTGCAACAGTATAAATGTGTATATGTATAAATAGCATGTATGTACAGTATATCTTTTCTTAATATAGAATTGAATTTAGGAGCCAAACACACGGATTCAGAAAGAAGTTAGCTCTCTAAAGTTAATAATAATCAATGGGGAAATGGGTCTAGTTGCTATGGTAACAAATACCTTGTCAAGGTTTGGAAGAACAATATCCTCTTCACCGAACACACATGGTACCATACTACACAGATGGATATGGTGCCCTATGGGGGAGCTTACAGTGAAGAGCAACACATGGCGCCTACATTTAAAAAATAAGCACACTAATGAGCCAAATAAGTAAAATATAGCAGCAATTCTAAACATGTAAGTAAAATCGTCTCATTTATTCCATGGTTACTGTTGCATTGATCTCAAAACATCTGAGATAATGAGGATAATGGGGATATGATGAACTATCTCTTCTATACATTCCATTGCTTCAAATTGGCTCTAGTTGTCACTTTAGTGTAAAAAGTCACAACTTGAGTAGGGCCATTTGAATCAAAATGTGCCAAATACCCACTGATTCAATGTGCCTACTCTAGTGCAACTTACTATGCTAAGTAAGAGGATTTCAGTTGGAAAGTCTATCTGATTGAATACAGATATCTGTAGACTGAAATAAGCTATATGCAAGAAAATGCTAAGGCATACATTGTGAAACATTTGCAACGAAAATGTAGGGGGAAAGCAGAAATCGCTTTCCCCCTCCATTTTCTTTGCAAAACATGGAGGGGTAAAGCTGCTTTTTGCAATGAAAATGTAGGGGGAAAGTAGGAATCGCTTTCCCCCTCCATTTTCTTTGCAAAACGTGGAGGAGGAAAGCTGCTTTTTGCAACGAAAATGTAGGGGGAAAGCAGGAATCACTTTCCCCCTCCACTTTCTTGCAAAGAAAGAAATTTTGGGTTAGAAAAGTGGGGGGCGTCTTATACATGGGGGCATCTTATACACGGAAAAATACGGTAAGCCTGCGTTCACCTTATGACCAAAAGTAAATTAATTTGTAGTTCTCAGAAATGAAGAGGTGACAAAAACACATGCTAGAATAAACAGACGTCCTTCACTTCTTATGGAAGCTCCTCTTCCAATGATGTGCCAGTTGGTATTATCTAGTACAGTACCGTGTTTCCCCGAAAATAAGACAGGGTCTTATATTAATTTTTGCTCCAAAAATGCATTAGGGCTTATTTTCAGGGGATGTTTTATTTTTTCATGTACAACAATCTACATTTATTCAAATTTATTTATTTATTTATTTATTTTATTTAACTTATATGCCGCCCACACTACCCAAAGTTCTCTGGGCGGCTTACAACAATTAAAATACAATAAAAAAGACAAAACAATTAAAATACAATTAAAATATATCCTCTAAAAATTGCCATCAGGACCCACAGTTGATATTATTTCAATTAAAAGCCTTCTGGAACAGGAAGGTTTTGACCTGGCGCCGAAATGTCATCAGCGTCGGCGCCAGACGAATCTCAATTGGGATGGCGTTCCATAGTCTGGGGGCAGCTGCCGAAAAGGCCCTTTGTCTACAAGCCATCCCTCTTACCTCCTTGAGGGACGGCTCTTTCAAAAGGGCCCCCTGGCTAGATCTTAACTGCCGGGTAGGTTCATATGGAAGGAGGCGGTCCTTCAGGTATCCAGGGCCCAAGCCGTTTAGGGCTTTATATATCAAAAAAAGCACTTTGAATTGGGCCGGGCAGCAACTGGTAGCCAATGTAATTTAAACAGAATCAGCTTGATGTGTTCCCTAGCGACCCCACCACTCACCAGCCGCGCAGCTCGATTCTGGACCAGTTGCAGTTGCCGGACCGTCTTCAAAGGCAGCCCTACGTAGAACGCATTGCAGTAATCTATGCGAGATGTTACCAGTGCGTGTGTAACTGTCATGAGACTCCGCTCATCCAGGTAGGGCCGTAGCTGGTATAATTTCCGCAGCTGAAGGAAGGCGCCCCTGGCCACCGAGTCCACCTGGGCTTTCAGAGTTAGACTGAGGTCCAGGAGCACCCCAGGCTGCGGACCCTGTCCCTTAGGGGGAGTGTAACCCCATTCAGGGCAGGGAAATGGCTCTCCAGCCTGTCTGGCGAAGCACCCATTAACAGCACTTCCGTCTTGTCTGGATTGAGTTTCAATTTATTAACCCTCATCCAGTCCATTATCAGGTCCAGACACAAGTTCAGCACAGAAACCGCCTCACCTGGATTGGTGGAAAACAAGAGGTAGAGCTGAGTGTTGTCAGCATATTGCTGACTACTCAGCCCAAACCTCCTGATGACCTCTCCCAGCGGTTTCATGTAGATGTTAAACAGCATGGGGGACAGTATCGAGCCCTGAGGAACTCCATGACACAAACGCCATGGGACAGAGCAACTGTCCCCCAGCACCACCCTCTGGACATGGTCAGCTAGGAAGGAGCGGAACCACCATAAAGTGGTGCCCCCAACTCCCAACCCAGCCAGCCTATCCAAAAGGACACCATGGTCGATGGTGTCGAAAGCCGCTGAGAGGTCCAGGAGTATCAACAGGGTCACACTCCCCCTGTCTCTCTCCCGGCAAAGGTCATCGTACAGGGCGACCAAGGCAGTCTCCGTACCAAAACCCGGCCTGAAACCCGATTGAAATGGATCCAGAAAATCCGTTTCATCCAGCAGCACCTGGAGTTGCCCGGCCACAACCCGCTTCAACACTTTGCCCAAGTAAGGGAGGTTCGCCACTGGTCGGTAGTTAACCACCAGCCTTGGGTCCAGGTTAGGCTTTTTAAGGAGTGGCCGAATTTCCGCCTCTTTCAAGGTGGTAGGGACCACTCCCTCTCTCAAAGAGGCATTCACGGCCTCCTGGACCCAGGTGCGAACCCCCCTGGCAGATCTTCGAATTAGCCAAGATGGGCAAGAGTGGAGTGGAGTGGTGGTAGAACGGACAGATCCAAGCACCCTGTCCACATCCTCAGGTCTCAACAATTGAAACTCATCCATTAATACTTGACCTAAGCATGGCACACTGGACACATCCTCTGATTCTGCAGTAACGGTGGAGTCCAACCCACTGCGAATCTGAGCAATTTTCCCCTCAAAATGAATGGCAAACTCATCACAGCGAGCTGATGAGTAGTCTGGGACCTCCACCGCATTTCCTGGTTGAAGAAGATCCCGGACCACCCGAAACAGCTCTGCTGGACGACATTCTGAGGAAGTAATATGGCGGGAGAAATATTGCCGTTTCGCCAGCCGTATTGCCACGAAATAGGCCTGATAATGGGCTCTAAGTCGTGTTCGATCGGACTCCCAGCGGGATTTCCTCCATCTGCACTCCAGCCATCTCCCCTCTCGCTTCATCGCCCGCAGTTCAGAAGTATACCAAGGAGCTGTCTGGGCTCTGCGTGCAGGGAGAGGGCGCTTAGGCGCAATCGTGTCAACCACCCAGGTCATCTCCCTATTCCATAGGGTGACCTGAGCTTCGACAGGAGTGGCGACCATGTCAGACGGATAATCCCCCATATCATTCAGGAAACCATCTGGATCCATTAGTCTCCGAGGGCGGATCATCTTAATAGATCCCCCACCCTTGCAGAGGGCAGAAGAAGCTAATAGACTAAACTTGACCAGGAAGTGGTCTGACCATGACAATGGGGTCACAACCAGCCCCTCCACATCCAAACCACCATCTTCCAGTAAGATGTAAGATATCTAACTTCTCTTCTCCTATGTGGGCATGTTCTACCCCCACCACCATTCCTTCCCCTACCCAGCACCACCTCAATGGCTGCCCCCTCCAACGCCCTCCCCCCTTCCTGTTCCCTCAAATCCACTGTGGGTCTCTCTTAATTGATGGCAATTAATAATCACAATAAAAAAAATCCCTTCTAAAGCCCCTTCTTCCCCCCCCCCCCAGCCAGGTGGCTGATGTTGAGGTGGGGGTGGGGCAGCCAGGAGTAGCAGGGCCCAGTCCTGCAAAGCAGAGGGAGACTGAGCCGGCTCCCTTGGGAAAAGCTGGCAGCCAGCAGCAGCCCAACCACAGTCCCACTGTCTCTCACACAGTGAGCTGTAGAAGGCAGATGGTCTTCGGCTCCCCCGAGCGCAGGAATGCTGGTCCAGTAGGGCCCTGAAAGCAGCTCCGGCTTAAAAGCTTTCTCTCCCCCTGAGCCAGGTGGCTGATGTTGGGAGGGGGTGAGGCAGCCAGGAGTAGCAGGGCCCAGTCCTGCAAAGCAGAGGGAGACTGAGTCAGGCTCCATTGGAAAAAGCTGGCAGCCAGCAGCAGCCCAACCACAGTCCCACTGTCTCTCACACAGTGACCTGTAGAAGGCAGATGGTCATGTCATCTTCTGGTTGCTGCACAGTGGTGAAGGGCGGGGTTTCACTTGACTGGGGCTTATTTTGGGGGTAGGGCTTATATTACGAGCATCCTGAAAAATCATACTATAACTTATTTTCAGGTTAGGTCGTATTTTCAGGGAAACAGGGTATGACCATCATTAGTAGTCATTTTTGAGTTAGGTAAGCTGCTGTTTTCTTAGCCATGCCTCTGATATCTATGATATGAGAATAACACAGACCTATCATACAGTGGTATTGTAACTATTACTGTAGAGAGCAAGTGAAGAATTGTGCCTGAGACTTCAGTCCTGTATATATAAAGGGATAGGGTCTATGCAACATAAAAACTGAATTAATAGGTCACAATTAAAGTAGGCTCATTGAATCAGTGAGGATTTAATGAGCTACACTGTAAGTTCCATTGATTCAAAGGTCGTACTCAAGCTGTGTCTTACTATTGGACTATTGGAGCCACAAAGAATTATTTCCAGAATAAAAACAAACAGCTGTTAGAGACTGACCTGGGAATTATTTCATATCATTTCTAAATCTCTGCCATAAACTCATAAGGAAGCACTAGACAAAACTCAGATTTCTAAGCCCCAGATTCAATAATATCAGAAAAATGCACCAACTTAACTAAAAGTCTTGCTGCAAGAATTATCAAATAATGTAGGTAAAATGCTTTGGACATTTCCAAGTACAAATCCAAAGGATTATTTTTTTAACTACAAAGTTGGAAAGGTGTAGCTGACTGGCACGTACCCAGCAGGAAGACTTATCACAGCAGCTTTAGCAGCATACGTATGAATCTTTAGGATTAATTGTCCTGGAGCCAGATTCTTCCAAGAGAAACTTTCAACGGTAAGTAATCCCTTCGGCAAAAAATGACCTTCTTTCTGTGCAACTGCTATTTTAAAAAAGCATACAGATTACGTCTTTTTCACCACCAAATCATAACAGAATATCTTCACATATGTCACAACTGCTCTCTATGCAGCGGAAGCAAGAAAGACTCAACCCTTAAATTTTCAGTCATCAAAATAATCAATTTTGCCATTATGTAAACATACTCTTACTGGGGTATTAAAAGACCATAATTCAGAATTAAAGTTCATAAATATAGAGGAGTGCAAATATAGGTGTGTGTATGTGCCCAAGTGCATACATACACATAAGGAAACAATTTTAGTTCGTGCAAAAGCACTGTCAGTTTTGCATATGACCAGGAATATTTCTCTTCCCTTCTGCCAAAGACACCTTTAGGCTTTACAATCTCATTCATTATGCTGGATTTCCAGCTGATCAAATGAAGGGCAAGTTTCTGATGGTATATTAAAGACTAACTTTTAGAACTTGTCAGTTTTTCTGGCACTCAGTTTACCATCATACACTTTGCTAAGTGTCTACGATGCTGTTTCTTTCCAGTCATGCTTGAATCACAGCTTGCTTATTTTTATGGATATTTTGGCTACCCATCTCAGTTTTTTTTTAAACCTTCAAAATGAAGGAAGGCAACAGTAGTGAGGGGATTGAGAAGGAAAAAGTTAAGAGCACACAGAACCTAAGCATGGGGCATGGAAGAGGCACACAGTAACTAAAATCATGTAACCTTTGTATGGACAAGATTTTGCTCAAGATTAAACAGTATATACTTATTTTCAAACCAGCATTACAGAAGCAGTTAAAAATCTTTGTTCAAGTCAATGTGCAGAAAAGAAACATCAAAAAAGCAAAAAGGAATAATAAGAACAAGCCAGTTTTAGCAAAGATCTGATAATACAGTATCCAAAAAAAAGTACAGTAACAAAACTGAAGCAGACAAAACAACAGAACAAAACACAACACCATTTAGAAGACAAGGGTTTACTTTAGAAATGTGCAGATTTGTATTTTCAGACTGTAGCTCTAGAATTATAAAGGTATTATTCTGAAATAGGCTTGGGGGGTTTCACCACCGAATCAGGGCAATACAGAGGATGGAGATCAGCTGATTTGACTGGCTTCTTTCATAGATGGGTGGGTGATAACAGTTGCACTTTTAACCCAAGTGATGTACCGTTCTTTTCTTTCTTTCTTTTTTGGAAAAAACACACACATAGAAACCTAAAATCATCTATAACTCAAAACAACAAAAACAATTATACAAATCATGCTCCCCATTCTCCTGGGGCCATTTGAAGATATAACCAATTTTTCTTCTCTTTATGGAGTCCCATTCCTCTTCCAAAACTACATAGATTTTTTTGCAAAGGTGCTCATCCCTTCCTCTCTATTAATACAAAATCAATAAATTCTCCACAAATATCTATATCTATCTACTGTATTTTTCCATGTATAAAATGATACTTTTTCCTAAAATAATTAGAGGAAAATTTGAGGGTCGTTTTATACACAGAAGTAAGGAAAGTGTATAAAAGAAAGTGGAGGGGGAAAGCACCCTGCAAGGGGGAAAGCAGCTTTTTGCAAAGAAATAAATTTTGGGTTAGAAAAGTGAGGGGCGTATTATACATGGGGGCGTCTTATACATGGAAAAATATGGTATTTTCTTATTTATCAACACCTTCTTTACTTTAATATTACATGTTAACTTGCCATTAATAACTATATCCCAAACTCCTTTATACCATTAATTTAATGGAAAATCATAATTTGTTTTCCAATTCCTAGCTACCATTAATCTTGCCACTGTTAATAAATTTGAAATTAATTCTTTAATTGGCCAATTGTGTTGCTCTTTATCAAATATTGATAAAAGCACTATTTTAGGACATACCTCTAAATTTAACTTAGTTTTTTCATTTATTTCCTTGAAAACCAAATTGCCAAAATTTCAATATATTCTCACATTCCTACCACATATGAAAATAATTACCTATTTTCTGATATCCTCTCCAACACAACATGGATTAATTAACATCTATCTGATTTAATTTCACTGGACCTAATACCATCTTCAGAATAAATCATAAAAATCCTCCTTTATTCTTACACAGATTTCAGTTTTTAACCGTATTTTTCCGTGTATAAGACACCCCATGTATAAGACGCCCCCCCCTTTTCTAACCCAAAATTTATTTCTTTGCAAAAAGCTGCCTTCCCCCTCACAAAAAGTGGAGGGGGAAAGCAGCTTTTTGCAAAGGAAGTGGAGGGGGAAAGTACTTCCCCCACTTTCCCCCTCCACTTTTTGCGAGGGGGAAAGCAGCTTTTTGCAAAGAAAATGAGGGGGAAAGCACTTTCCTCACAAGAAAATGGAGGAGGAAAGCAATTCCTTCTTTCCCCCTCCACTTTCTTGTGAGGGGGAAAGCACCCCCTCCAGTTTCTTTGCAAAAAAATGGAGGGGAAAGGCAGGGATCAAAGCACTACCTACGAACATTTCGACTTACGAACAGCTCCGCTCGCAAAATTTTGCTTCGACTTGCGAGCGGAGCTTCGAAGTAAGAACAGAAAAAGGCAGGCGAAAAAGGCGGGAAATTCAAACCGTTGGTGGCAAAGAGGCTGCTTCTTTGTAGCTCTTTCACCCCAACGGTTAGAGCATGGGGTCAGGGAACTTTTTTACTCCTGCAGTGCAGGAGGAGGAAGGAGAGGCGGGGGCAGCTCCGGATCGCCGCCAGGTGCAGGAAGCCGGTGCACTCCCTGCCCATTCCTGGTGCGGGTCTACTCATGAGTAAGGCCCGCCGAAGGCGCGGGTCTACTCATGCGTAAGGGCTGCCAAAGGCACGGGTCTACTCATGCGTAAGGCCTCGGATCGACCCATGAGTAAGGGCCCCTTCCGCCGCCTCGGCTGCCCTACGCCGCCGGCCGGGGCCTGTCGCTGGTCGCCATCAGCCAGGGAGTGAGTGCCATCGGAGGAGGCTCCGGTCTGCCTGGTAAGCTGCTGCTTTTTGCTTTTTAGAAACTTCTGGGTAGGTTTTGCAGGGTGGGTTTCAGCTGAGGGGGGTTATGTTTCTGTGCTGTGTTGTTTAACGTTTTTGGTGATTTTTTTATTTTTTATTTTTTATTTTTTTGCAGTCCCAGCGTGGGGATTGCTCGATGTATATTTTTGGGGTTTTTTGTTTGTTTGTTTTTTTGCAGCCTTCGGGGCTTGCTCTGTTTATTTTTGGTTGGTTGTTGTTGTTTTTAAAGCCCCAGCGCCTTCTAATGGGGCTTTCCGTGTGCTTTATTTATTTATTTTGGTATTTTTTTGAAATGCTGGAACGGATTAATCCCGTTCCCATGCATTTCAATGGGAAATGGTGCTTCGACTTACGAGCATTTCGACCTACGAACACCATTCCGGAACGGATTAAGTTCATAAGTCGAGGCACCACTGTACTGTTGTTGTTATGCTATGTCAAGTCAGAACTGACTTATAGCAACCCTAATAGGGTTTTTGAGGTAAGTGAGATATTTAAGAAGTGGTTTTACCAGTTCCACTCTCCCAGTGAGTCTATATGGCAGAGCTGGAGAATGGAATTCAGGTCTCCTGAGCCCTAGTCCACTAGACTACACATTTCTCTATACACTACAAATTTCTTCAAATTCTGTAAATTCCCTACATTTAACATTTCTTTTCACTCAATGTAAGTTCCTTACATTTACCATTTCTTTTTATCCAGTCTTTCATCTACTGCTCTAGTTGGATAAGATTAAACCACAATATTCATTCCCAAAACTTATTTTATTTGCTTTTTTTATTCCCCGTTTTTTCTAACCAATACTTTATCTTAATAACTTGTTTATTTCTTAATAGATTCTCAATATTTCATTTCAAATTTCCTGGAATTTCTCCAACTCTATCAACCGAATGTAAGGGACAAATTGATCAGATAAATATTTTTCTATACTTGTTCCAAATTAAAAGCATGATTTTAAGAAGGAGATTTTCAATATTTTTTACAATACTCTTATTAAATTGTATAAAAAGAATATTCTTGGGGTTCCAATACAATTCTTAATTGATTGGCTGTATAGTATAACCTTAAATTAAGAAGTCCTAATCGATCTACATTTCGACTTTTATATCATCTCTTTAATCCTTCCCTTTTTATCTCCATTAGAAAATGTATTAATCATATTAGCCAATCTTTTAACTATTTTTCAGTTATCTTATTGATAACATCATAAAAAATTATCTTAGATAAAAATCTTCATTTAACATATCGGCATTATACCAAACCACAAAAGTGCCCTTCGCCAGGAAACCTATCTTAGAGTGAGATGTAACTCGCAAGGTCTCTTAACTAAACCAGTTAAAACTTTCAAGGGAGTCAGACAAGGATGCCTATTGGCCCCTATGCTATTCATCTATCATATAAGCGATATAGTGAAGCACATGACAGATCTTAAATTTCATCCCCTGAAGCTTGCCTCACGCCATCTGCCGATATTGATCTATGCAGATGACACAGTGCTACTGTCCAAGACTCCAGTAGGACTCAAAAGGGCCCTAGATAGCTTTGCAGTGTACTGCGATAAAGAACATCTGATAATTAACTGTGATAAAACAAAAGTGATGGCCTTTGGTAGATACCATAAAAAGAGATCCTGGTTAATAAAAGGGATGAAAGTTGAACAAGTGAGCAAATTTATCTACTTGTGGGGTGACCTTGCAAGAGTCAGGGGCAAATAGTGCTCACTGTATTCGGATGGCGGAGAAAGCTGAGCATGCTGCTAATACTATTGTGAGGTTTTTCTGAACTAGGGAGGTCTTTTCGTCCCAGCACTGAAGCTGTACCAACATAAAATCTTAGCTCAGCTCTTATATGTCATATATACGGGAATCTCCTTGGTTGATCTGAGTGTGCTAGAGAAGATCCAATCTAATTTTTTTCAGTCCATCCTACAAGTTCCCCAGGTGTCCCTAATGCTCTTATACGTTTAGAACTGGGTTAAATGAAAATAGAAGCTAGAATACTAATATCTTCTGTATGTCAATGGCTTAAGAGCTTCTCAAACCAAAAAGGCCTTCTCCCTTTGATAAATCAAGACTCCTTTCAATCTAGATGGGTCTTTCACCAGATGATCTACTGGTCCAGAGTATTACACAGGTGAAATCTCTTGCCAAACAAAGGGTTCAGGATATAGAGCGTCAACGTGATATAGCACAATCTCCTCTTTTTAGGGCCTCTACTGAGGCCAGATATGTCATGAGAATGGCCAGGTATATTTCAGAGCTGGAAGATCCCATCTATAGGAGAGCTTTCATTTTGGCTCACTGCTCAGCTATCCTGTCAAAGGTTCTTGAAGGGAGATACAGGAAGATTTCTTATGAGGACAGACACTGCCCATGCCTCCAAGGGAAGGTGGAATCGATAGTACATATGTTTTTCCATTGCCCCTTTCATCACCTACATAGGGAGAGATTTATCCTGCCATGTTTAGATAAAAAGCAAATGCAAATGAGGAGGGTTTGGAAAGACTTTTAAATGATGAAAACTCTTTTATTACTAAACAAATAGCTAAATTTTGCTTATATTTGATTAAATTTCATATTAAGAAGATGGGTTAATTAGAAGGTTTAAATTCTAAATTAAATCTTAAACTTTGAATTTTGAATTATATGTAGATATCTTCTTATGTTATCAGGGTATTATCCTGTAACTGTGCTAAATGTATTCTTATGGTTTTCTACTGCAATAAAGTTAATTCAACCACAAAAGTCCAATTTTCCTAAAATCATGTTATTTTTTTATTTTTAGCTTCAATTTTTAAAAATTTCCCTCCTTTGGTTTTTCTAAATTCATTGGAACAGTTATACCTAAGTACTTAATAGACTTCTGAATATTAATATCATTTTTCTAATTACATTTTGATCTTTATTATAATTAAACATCATTATCTTTGATTTATTCCAACTTATCTGTAACCATTATCTCTCCAAATTGTTTTAACTGTGATTTTACCCTGTCTATAAGCATTAATGGGTTTTCTATCGTTAATATATTATCATCAGCAAATAAACTAATTTTAATTCTATCTTTAGTACCTATGCCACAAATTATGATGCATAGTTCTAATAAATACTCTAGGCTTAATACTATTAAATTAGGAATTCATTTTCTCTCAGTTATTCTTGATAAAACAAACTATTTGTCAGTGTATATGAGAAAACACATAATACTGCAGTTCTAATGCAGAGACTTCAGGATAGAATCTTTTTTTTAAAGCTGGACTCTTGAGATTTCACCAGCTAGTGTTAGGTGCAAAAAAAAAAGTACATTGAGGGCTAAATTAAAAGGTAAAGGTTCCCCTTGACAAATTGTCCAGTCGTGTCCAACTCTAGGGGGTGGTGCTCATCCCCGTTTCCAAGCCATAGAGCCAGCGTTTGTCCATAGACAGTTTCCGTGGTCACGTGGCCAGCGTGACTAGACACGGAACGCAGTTACCTTCCCATCTGGTGGTACCTATTTATCTACTCGCATTTTTACATGCTTTCGACCTGCTAGGTTGGCAGGAGCTGGGACAAGCGACGGGAGCTCACTCTGTCGCGTGGATTCGAAATTACATATTAATTTAAACACAAAACAAACAACTTGGCCTTATGTTGCCTTATAGATGGGCAATCTTTGCTTCCACCAAAATCCATTCCTGATTATCAGGTGTTTTTCTCTCTCTATTTCAGCAGATTAGTAATGGCTGGGATTTGTTGCTGCTGTTATTGAATAACTGAGAGTACGAAATAGTTAGGTTACCTACCTGTAACCATGGTTCTTGTAGTGGTTCTCTGTGAATTCACACAAATGGGTTTATCCTGCGCCTGCGCAGGACGTTCAGAACTTTCTAGAGCTTAGAAAAAAAAAGCCAGACAGTTAGTCTCCCCCCCCCGAGGGTATATAGGCTCCGCCTCCTCCACCTTCCTTAGTTCCCTATGTCCGCCGTTACTAGAGAGTAGGTATAATGACCTGGTATCGTGACGGACAGCGGGGAGGAAGGGAGGGATGTGTGAATTCACAGAGAACCACTACAAGAACCATGGTTACAGGTAGGTAACCTAACTTTCTTTGTAGTGGACTCTGTGAATGCACACAAATGGGTGATTAGCAAGCTGACTCACCGGATGGAGGGCCGTCACGGTATCAGGGATGACAGTATCGCCCTTCCAAAGGCAGCATCATTTTTAGCTCTGACATCGAGGCGGTAGTGCTTTGCGAATGTCAGAGGACTGGACCAAGTAGCCGCTTTACAGATGTTTTGAATATGAATACCGCGATGAAGAGCGGTGGACGTAGATATAGCTCTGGTGGAGTGAGCTTTAAGTTGGTCCGGTACCGGTTTGTTTGCAAGCTGGTAAGCCATTTGTATGGATTGCACGATCCATCTCGATATTGTCTGAGAGGATGCGGGAGCACCCTTGTTATGTCCATGGTAGCACACAAAGAGACGGGAAGAGCATCTAAAGTGCTTGGTTCTGTCCATATAGAAGGCAATAGCCCGTCTGACGTCCAGGGTATGGAGCTTGCGCTCGACCGGAGTGGACGGAGATGGAAAGAATGTAGGAAGTATCAGCGGTTGATTCAAATGGAAGTCTGATACAACCTTGGGGAGAAATGAGACATCCAAGTACAGAGTAACTTTATCAGGATGCATTTGTAGGTATGGAGGGTCAGACCTAAGAGCTGACAGTTCACTAGCCCTTTTGGCAGAGGTTATGGCCACTAAAAAGGAAGTCTTGAGAGAAAGCAATTTCTCGTTACAGGTTGCCATGGGTTCAAATGGAGGCTTGGTAAGCGCATCAAGGACAAGTGGAAGCGACCACTGAGGTACAATGGGTAAAGAGGGCGGCCTGATGTTTTGCAGGCCCTTAAGGAATCTTTTAACCGTGAGGTGGGAGAACAGTCTGGCGGAGCTAGAGTGAGATGGCTGGTGAGCGACGATCGCGGAAATATATACTTTAATGGTGGAGTGCGCGAGTCCGAGATTGAACAGATGCAGTATAAAGGTAAGTAAGGTTGAGAGTGTAACTGGGACTGATTGGAGTCCTTTGGACTGAACGAAGTTCGTAAAAGATTTCCATTTGTTACGGTATAGGCGAGAAGTCGACGGCTTTCGAGAGCGGTCTAGAATCGCACGGAATTCAGGGTTATCCTCCACGCTGTCAGGTGAAGAGACCGGACATCTGGATGGAGAAGGGCCCCGTCGTTCTGGGATAGCAGGGACGGTATTACAGGTAAGTGGAATATTTCCTCCGTTATTCCTTGGAGGTGGGCAAACCAGGGTTGTCGTGGCCACCACGGAGCGATGAGTATTGTGTTCGCCTGGTATTGAATGATCCGGACTATTGTCCTGAGGAGCATCGGTATGGGAGGAAACAGGTAAGTGAGTTCTCCGGACCACGGAATGAGGAAAGCGTCTCCGAGTGACGCGGTGTCCCTGCCTGCTCGTGAGCAGAACTTGCGGCATTTGGCGTTGCGGTGAGATGCAAAGAGGTCTATGGTAGGTTGACCCCATCGACGGCATAGGTCTTGAAAAACCGTCTCGTCGAGGGACCATTCGTGCGTCCTGGTACGGAGCCAGCTGAGATGGTCCGCTAGATAGTTGTCCTCTGAAGCGATATGAATCGCTTGTGGAAAAATATGATGGGTACGGCACCAGTCCCAAAATCACATGGTGAGATGGAGAAGCGGTAGGGATCAAGTCCCACCTTGTCGGTTGATATAGTGCATAGCTGTGGTATTGTCCGTGACAAGCTGCACTGATTGTCCCTTTATACGCGGAAGAAAGGCTCGAAAAGCCTTCATGATGGCGAGCAATTCGAGCTGGTTTATATGGAGAGACCTTTCTCTCGGAGTCCATAACCCGTGAATCCTGAGCTCTTGGCAGTGAGCGCCCCAACCAGAAGGGCTGGCGTCGGTTGTAACCTGTATGGACAGGAAAGGAGGTTGGAAGGGTTTTCCTTCTGACAGATTGCGCGGAATCGTCCACCAGATGAGATGCTTCGCTACATGTGACGGAACCTGCAACTTTTTCCGTGGGGAGTCCGTTAAAGGATCGAACTCGCCCAGGAACCAGGACTGGAGCGGACGCATTTCGAGCTTGGCATGAAGGACGACTGCCGTCGTGGATGACATGAGGCCCAGAAGATGCTGAGCGTCGAATGCGGTGACGGTAGCCAGGGGTGGAAACCGTTGTATTGCGTCTCGAATCTTTTGGATTCTTTGGCAGGGCAGGAATGCCCGTGCTCGGGTCGCATCTAGCGTTGCTCCTATGTAATTGACCAGCTGGGATGGTACCAAAAGGGATTTTTCTTGGTTGATCACTAGACCTAGCTTGTTTAAGGTCGCGAGAGTGGTAGTTGTAGCAGCGACGGCCTCGTGGTAGGATGAGGCTACCAGGAGCCAATCGTCGATATAAGGGAAGAGTTTTATTCCCTTGGTGCGAAGGTGAGCCACTACAGGGGCCATGCACTTGGTAAATGTCCGAGGGGCCGTGGAGAGCCCGAATGGAAGGGCAGCAAACTGGTAGGTTGTGCGGTGGAACCGGAACCGGAGATACTGTTGATGAGAAGGGTGAATGGAGACGTGAAAATAAGCGTCTTTGAGGTCGATGGTGACGAACCAACTTCCCTGTGAGAGAAGAGGAAGAATGGAATCGAGTGTTAGCATTCGAAACTTCCTGTAAATGATAAACTGATTGAGTTCTCTGAGGTCCATGATGGGCCTGATACCTCCATCCTTTTTAGGGACAGCAAAGTACCGAGAAAAGAAACCCCCGTGTAGTTCAGCATGTGGGGTCTTGACGATCGCCCCCTTGCTGAGGAGGGATGAAATTTCCTCCTGTAAAGCTACCGAAAAGGGGGTGGTCTTAGGAAGATTTGATGGAGGGAGCTGGAAGAATTCTATAGAATAACCCTTCTCAATAATGGTTAGGACCCATTTGTCAGTCGTAATACGTTTCCATTCAGAGAGAAATGGAAAGAGTCTAGTCCGGTAAGAGGGGTAGTTAGTTGTATTGCTTACCCCGGCGCTGAGGTTTACGAAAGGACTGCTTGTGTCCTTGGTATTGTTGCTGCTTGAAAGTCGAAGGGTTGGACTGAGAAGGTTGGAAGGTCCTGTCGTGTTGCTGCTGTCTACCATACCGAAATGGTTGGTACTGAGAAGACGCTTGGTAAGCAGGTTTTTTGTAAGTAGGTCTCTGATACTGATACGGTTGGTATGGTATGTAGGACTTTGCGGTCTTCCGCATTTTATGGATATTTTCCATAATATCATCAGTCTTGGAATTAAAGAGGCCATCCGCATCAAAGGGAAGATCCTCGATTTTGGTTTTTGTATCGTCCAGTATGTTCGCCGCTCCGAGCCAGGCATGGCGACGGACTGCTACTGCTGTAAGCATGGATTTGGACGCAATTTCAGCTGTATGCTTTGCTGCTACTCGTTGCTGTCTTGTAAGGGTATTGGCCTCCTCGTAGACGTTGAGGAGTTCGGTCTTGGACGGCTCAGGAAGGCTTTGTAAAACGGGAACAATCTTATCCCATAGGTGCTTTTGATAAGCACCCATCGCGGCTTGGTAGTTCGAAATCTTAATCAGTAGAGCCGCAAGGGAATAAAGTTTTTTACCCAGAGCGTCATTTTTTCTGCCGTCTTTATTGACAGGTGTAACAGAAGACCTGTTGCGAGATCTGTACTGGGTAGCCTCGACCACAATAGAATTAGGCATGGGATGCTTGGTTAGGAAATCCGAGTCGGAACCATGGGTCTTGTAATGGTGGTCGATTTTTCGAGGGATTTGGAGAGTCGCAGGCGATTTATCCCACGAAGCCTTTACCAAGTCAAGGAGTGCTGGAATGAGGCTAAGACTAGGAGGAGATGACTTGTCCTGCTCCATATCATGGAAGACAAGGTCTGTTTGTTGCTCAGGAACTTGCGCATCTAGGTGTAAAATCTTAGCCATGCGCAATATAAGTTGAGCATAGGACGAGTAGTCTTCTAATGGATATTGTGCAGAAGTACTCGGAGCACCACCATCAGGTACATCAGATTCCGAAGAAGCTGAAGAGTTGTCATGGGAAGATTCAGATACCAATGAGGAGGGACGGTGCGATATTGGTACCGTGTCTCTCGGTATTGGTTCAGCATCAGAGTGTACCGAAGGAGAGAAAGGCTCTGTATCATGGCCCTCTGGGCCAGAGTACATCGTCGCAGTCTGTACCGTGGGTCGGCCTGCGGAATGTTTAGACCGTTTTAGAGGCGCAGAAGGTGCCATCGGTGTCTTCCTCTTACGGGAAGTAGCAATTTGGGGTGTGGGAACATGCCCCTGTTGCTGTTGTAGATTCTCAGGAGTTGGAACCGAAGAAGGGTACCAAGCTGAGGAGGGGTAAGCCTGTCCCCTGAAGTCAGGCGGATAGCCGTATCCTTGATATGGGTAGGGCTGGTATGGACCGAAAAATGGAGGACCATACTGTGCCGGCATTTGTGGACGGTATTAGTCCGCAGGATGTTGAGGTTGGTACGGAGAGGTATGCTTACGCTTCTCCTTTCACTTTCTAGGAGTGCGAGACGGCAGCTCCTGTTCTGAATGCGAGTCAGTATCAGCCCGCCCGGAAGATCTCGGGCTAGTAGGGGCGATGGCCACGCTGGGAAAAGCCTCAGCCGCAAAATGGCCTGACGACGGAGATATGCTCATGATATCGTGAGCAGCCTGGGCCGGAGGAATGATCCGCTCCTCCATATCCGATTGCCCAATGTCATCTCTAGAAGATTCCTCGAGTAATATAGGAGGCGCAGGAAGAGGCAAAGGTGCCGATTTGGGTGGCTTTGCCAATTTCTGAGATTTCACTTTGTCATTTTTCCTCTTTGAAGGCACAGCAGACCTGGAAGCCTTGGTGGAAGCTGGCTTGGGCGGTCTAGAGGAGTCCTTCTGCTTGGAAGGCGCAGAACTGAAGGTAGGTTGAGAAGAATCAAAGGCAGTGGCGCCTGCTTTAGGTGTCTCCACACGTGGAGGGTTCGGGGAGGTGGTAACGGAAACCTCCATAGCAGGCTTGAGGGTTCTTTCGTAGAGAAAGGCCCGGAGGCGTTGAGACCGCAGTTTAAGAGCTTGTTTGGAAAAACTTCTACAAGCGGCACATGCCTGAATAAGGTGGGATTCCCCCAAACAAAATAAGCACTGATCGTGCTGATCCGTTAGCGGAATTTTTCGAAGGCAAACGGAGCACTGTTTGAAGCCCCGAGAGGCCATAAAAAAAGGGGGGGAATCCGGGAGGGGGGGGGGATGGGAAAGACGCAGAACGAGAAAAAATTAAATGGGAAGGCAGTTCTGGCGTCTTAAAAGAATAAAAAGAAAAGCTGTAAGGTAAATAGAAGGAAATACTTTCCTTAGCACGCTCTAGTGTTCCTACGTCCTACCCTAACGGCGGAAAAAGAGGAACTAAGGAAGGTGGAGGAGGCGGAGCCTATATACCCTCGGGGGGGGAGACTAACTGTCTGGCTTTTTTTTTCTAAGCTCTAGAAAGTTCAGAACGTCCTGCGCAGGCGCAGGATAAACCCATTTGTGTGCATTCACAGAGTCCACTACAAAGAACCTTCAATTTCCTTCAAATAACTCAATCCTCTGCTTATCTTTGCACTTTATGATTCAGCATCTCTTGGAAGAAACTGGAGAGAATCAACATTAACTCCCCTATCCCCCAGTTTTCTGATCTTACCTCCTATATCTCCCCAGTGTACTAATGCAGAAAAGTTAACCAGGATATCAGTAGGCTTCAAACTATCCACACATAAGTAATATAAGACACGATCATCTAGCATCTATAAAGAGAAAGAACATTGATGCTTAATTTTTATATCTAATATTGAAGAAACTAGCCTTTCAAAGCATGTAAGTTATATTTCAAACTCTATAGTTCAAGGTATAGAAAAAGTGGACAATGAAAGGTTTCCTTGCCCTTTAATCAAAGACATGAGTTATTTTTCCATATTGATCATCTTTTCTTTTAATCGTCACAAAAAGGTTAATTTTCTTGACTTATCATTTCAACACTGATGAATTTATTCTTTGGATCCAGTTAAACCACTATGACATATGCTCTTGTAAATTAAAATTAAAGCATATAAAGGTAAAGGTTCCCCTTGACATTTAGTCCAGTCGTGTCCAACTCTAGGGCGCGGTGCTCATCCCCGTCTCCAAGCCGTAGAGCCAGCGTTTGTCCGTAAACAGTTTCTGTGGTCACGTGGCCAGCGCGACTAGACACGGAACGCCATTACCTTCCCACCGTGGTGGTACCTCTTTATCTACTAGCATTTACATGCTTTCGACCTGCTAGGTTGGCAGGAGCTGGGACAAGCGACGGGAGCTCACTCCGTCGCGTGGATAAGATCTTACGACTGCTGGTCTTCTGACCTTGCAGCACAGAGGCTTCTGCGGTTTAACCCGCAGCGCCACCACGTCTTCCCCCAAAAAGCATATAGTTTAACCCCAAATAACTCAATCCGAAGTAAATGCTGAACATGGGTAGAATTATTTATCAACTCTAAAACATAATTCTGTTTTACCAAATTCAGAGCTTTCCATACATACATATAAAAATGATTTTTTTTAAAAATGGTAATAGTTTTTTTTCAGTTTTCATACCAATTCTTCCTATAGCAGCAGCTCCCTAACAGTAATGTTTCAATGGACAACAAAACATGCAACACTGAGAGGCTGAAATCCTGTTGCTTTGTTACTCAGGAGGAAGGCAAAAAGCATACCATCCAGTCACTTCTAGCTGCCAATTAATTAGTCCCCAGTGGGTTCTAAAGCAGGTGCTAAGCCAGCAGGTGTGCACATGGCCAGAATCTGATTAGTAATTTGTTAATTGCTAGCAAGAAGTAACATTTCCTTCCACATGCATAACGAAGCAAAAAGATTTCAGCCAATGTATTATGCCCTTACAATTCATGAAGAGATTAATAAATTAAGCAGCAAATTCACTTACTCTAAAATCTGACTTCTGATAGGTGTAGGCATAAGTATTTGGTTTGTGGAAAATGTACAGGTTCCTAAGAAAAGTGAGAATGATAATGTTAGCATTAAATTTAGAGAAATTTCTCCTGCATGCTGAGTCATCCCTTTTTAAATTAAAGAATACTGAAACATATACTCCTTCCATATTTAATGAACAGCTTTCCATATTTGATTTTTACTGCTATTGCTATTAACAGTAGAAACAGAGACCTTTGGGTAGTGTGGGCGGCATATAAGTTAAATAAATAAATAAATAGAAGTACTAATTGTTTTCTAGCTTCAGAAGTGAAAAATATGACTAAACCGTATTCACTAATAACTACTAACAATTATTTAGTCTGCTACTGACAACAGTTAACTACTTTGTTTTCGTCCTAAACATCTATACTCCATTTAGGGTGTTAGCAAGCATATTTTATATTATTTGGTTTGCAGTATTTTTTCTCTTTTCAGCTTTAATAAAAATCAGTATAAAGGTAACATAATGAGGATTGTTTTGCATGCAAAGTTTGCTTTAAAAAATTGCATTTAGTCTGAAGTTGTAAGAATTTTATCTTGGTACAAAACCATGCTTTGCAGCAGTTATTTAAATAAAAACTTTGCCACCATAAGCTCATGAAGCTAAGAAACTGTGTCCTTATTTGGAAGAGGGACAATTCCTATAACTTCTGAAGTTGTGGGTGGCTGCTTAGTTTCTATGAAGATTAAAAGAGAATTATTGCAGTGCACCCATGCTAGTATGCTGAGAAGGGCACAGAGTATACTTTACCTTATGTGAATATATGCATCAGAAGTCAATATGACTGCCTATATGATAGCGTTTTTCCCTGGTTTCTTTATCATAGTAACATTGAATTTAGAATGATTATAAACTTTTAACTTTGGCAGAAAAAGTTGTATGTTAAACATATGCTTATTATGGACAAATTAGAACTCACTGTTTTGCCACTAATGCTAGAAAGAGAGATGTTAATAATTACATTTTCTTTACAATTTTGTATATAGATAAAAGTTACTGATTCTGGCCCCAGAATCAGAAGCTGATTTTGAAAATACAAGCCACTTCCCTAGCTCTACATTTTTGTACCTCAAAGAGAGGTTACATCAACTACTTAAGCTATGTCATGATGCTTATGTAATTTACTTTCTTAAAACTTGCTGCTGATGTTAAAAATGCAATAATCACTTTGAAATTTAATCTTCTATGCCTGTATCCCTTTTCACTGGGTCTCTATCTCAACAATGACTACTTGTATATAAACCTATGCCTAAGTATTTCACTTCATGTGTCTGAGAATCCATGAAAGGTCGCAGTGAAACAAATCTGTTAATCTTTCAGGTGCCAAATATTTTATTTTATTACATATATTACTTTCATTGTTTGTCATTATTTATTTGGCCCAAAGGGTTAAATATCTCATTGCCTAGAAAGTGAGTAAAATATATCCAGTTCTTTGCAAATGATTTAGGCTTTAGAGTCCAAATTATGTGAGACAAACTTACTTTTTGTAGGGAACTTACAATTCCCCTTCTGCAGGAAGTTCAAGTTTATTGTTCAAGCCCATTGTGCAATATCCTCAGCATAATTCCCTATTCCCAGTGACCCCTCTGCATTGGTCTTCACAGAGGTAGCTGTAGTAGTGACCCAACTCTTGGGCCATAAAGGCACAAGTATTCCTCAACCTGCAGGCCTGAAGGCGCGTCTGCTCAAGTATTAAACTGCCTGTGTCTTTGCAATCTCCACTCAACTCCTTCTAAATATAGCTCTGGATCCCACACATTTGTAGTCGTGTTTCCTTTAGTAGCCACCTACAACATCAGATAGCCAGAAGGGCTCTATAGCAACCTGCTTCAATGTAAGCGTTAGGTGTCTTGAGGGGCCATCCTCCACTCAACATGTAAAAAAATGTGACTTGATATATGCCATACTATAATTCTATGTAACAGAAACTGATAATTCCCCAAAGGTTAAACCAAATGAAAAATACTGTTTTAATTTGCTGGTATCAAGCAAACCACACTTAATAAGAAATGGCATTTTTATATTTTGGCATAATGATCTTATATGCTCCCATGAGAGGTTATAATTATGAAATCACCTCACTTTTCTTATGGAATTTTGTAGGGCAGTCTGGATGATAAAGTCTTCACTCTGTGTGAAGTTTGTGCTTTCCTACTACTGCTTCCCACCACTGCTTTTTTTTTACCAGAAAAAAAGTATGGAAAGACAGAATAGATAGACAATGTGTTTAGGTGAATAGCACATGAAGTCCTTTGACCTGAAGAGGTGTTACATTTAAGAAAGACACCCACGCGACAACACTGATATGCCTCTTCACATATATGACAAAGGATAAAATCATCAGAAAGAACTACTGTGGGTTTGAAAGGAAACAGAGCCTGCAGGGACCGAGCCTAGTAAGACAGCAGTTAGCCACGCACGTTCAGTTGAAACTGATGGGATCTTAGTTACTCCTGAATAATGTCTAAATTGTTTTCAGTGAGACCTAAGTGCAACTAACTTGTTCTGAATGTTTTTAGTACAATAATGAAATAAACATTTCTGGAGATATAGACCTTCCAACTACTACTACAACACTTCTTACTGAAAACAAACACAAAAATCTTCATAGTCCATCCATATTTCCTTGGAAACTGGGTTTTTTTCTGCCTCAATTTCTTCCAGATATTTGTTTACTACTTGGCTGCTGAGAGCAGGTTCTGCTGATTCCATCTGGGCTGCATCACTATTTATTTTTTCAGTTGATTCACCTGCACAGGGAAAAATGCACAGACTTCCTCACAATAATTCTGGTAGAGGGAAAGAGAAAATATTTTGGTGGATAAATTTCAAAACATAAACGGGGCAAAGGCTGTTCCTCTTAATACCATGACATGACAAAGCAAATGAAACACCTATCATCTCTGTACTTGTAAAAGCCTACATTTTCTCTGAATACTGTGAAACAATGTAAGTTGCAAAACCAGCTTCTTTGTAGGTAAGATGGTCAGAAGTGTTCTTTATGGTTAACTTATATCCAGCCATAGAATCTTACAACCAGCAAAATGCAAGTTTAGCAAGGCTTACAATGTCCTAAATAGCAAAACATGATGAAATATAGTCAGAGTACAAAGCAAAAAAGCTATTGCAACGTTTGGCTGCAATGGCAGGTACATAATGTCCATATTACAGGAAATAATACAATAATGGACAAGCCATGTCAGATGGGAGGGGTGATTTAAAGTTACCCCTGTATCACTGATAAAAATGTCACTGATGGACTACATTACCAGATTACCTAATGAAGCAATCTTTGGTGGACAACTGCCTTCTCAAATGCTCAAATTTTATATGTATCTGTTTCTCTGCCATCCAAATCTAAAACCAGATCTTGTTCCTTGGATAATGTTTTTAAGACTTTTAAAAGATTAAACTTTCTGTTAAACCTTATTCATAAATGAAATTAAGATGGTGGAATGATTGTGAACATTAGATCTAATAAGGCAAAAGCCACAGTCTACATTTTCACCTCTAGAGGTCTCTGTAGGTCAGCACTGAACCTTCCTGACAAATAGATATTTTCTCCTATTAGTTATTCTTTGCTAGAGAAGTCACGGAATACAAGAATGCCAATACTCACATTTGAAATTGCCCTACATAGCATATGGCAAAACAATTTGCTCTGTATGCCTAATTCCAGTTCTGCATATATTATATTTGGGGATGCTTGACAAGGTTGAAATTGGGAATTCCAGTATAATTTGCAACTCCAGATCCAAAGAATCTGAGAATCTGCTTTGTGATAATATAATTACTTTTGAATTACAAACCAATAATCAAGATATGCTACAAGTTTCACATTCTAATTGTGGTCTGCTGCTCATTTCATCCATCACTTACTCAGGTAGAATTATTCTCTTAAGACCTGGCCTCCTACACTCCTATGCCTTTTATTGTGGTAACTGCTACAGAAAATTACTCTATAGTGGCACTTTCCCTACAGAATCTTAGGTGGTGTCCATTCAGTTACTCACTGCTGGACACTTTCCTTGGCACACCTGGTATTCTTGCTGTGACAAGAACAAGTTACCACAGAATTCTTCATTTCTGTCTTTAAAACATACCAGTCTATTTGGCCTGGGTCAGCCCCATTCCTGTTTGGCCAATTATATATCTATTGCAATCCTATCATAAATAAAGATTGCACTTGTCCGTGATGGCTTTTAGATTTAGAGATACAATGCAGACCTAACTGATTTTTTAAAAAGTTCAGAGAATACTTATAAGTTATTACTAATGTTTATTAAAATAGTAAGTAAGCAAGTCCCTTCTTCCCTTCAATACAAACAGAGTAGAAGAGATAGTCCTCCAGAAATGTCCATGAGATTTCTTAGGAAAACAAAATTCTTGCACAAAGGAATATCACTGCAGGGAAAAATACTGGTCCCTCACCTCTCAGTTTCTCTTGACAGTAACAAGCTATGAGATTCATAGGCCTGAGAACAGCATTGCTCAAAACCATGATTTCACAGCCACCGTAGTACAGTACTCCCAAGCCAATACTCAAAAAGCTCAAAAATCCATGTTCTCAGCAACAGCAGGCAACATACCCTTAATGTTTTATTTTATTTAGCTATTCCTCTATATTTGGGAGCTGACTGTAGATAGTACATTAAAAAAACATAGCCATTAAACTCAGATTGATAACTCTTCCAACCAGATAACCCACTTGAAAAGTTGGTCCTTGCTGGGATTACAGGTGTATAAACCCCTAGTGAGCTCTCATTGCTACTGAGTCTACCATTCTCTGCCTCTGAATCAATGGCTGGCTTTCAGGACCAGTTCCGCTGGAATTTTTTACAAATAACACTGGACAAGACACATATAATAATGGGTCCAAGCTACAGGAAGCCAGATTTAGGCTGAATATCAGGAAAAAATGTCTTAACTGTTAGAGCAGTATGACAATGGGACCAATTACCTCAGAAGGTAGCAAGTATTCCAACGCTGGAGGCTTTCAAGAGAAAATTGGACAACTATCTGTCAGATCTGCATTGATTTGGATTCCTGCACTGAGCAGGGGTTTGGACTCCATGAAAAATTAAGTAGTTTAAGAATATTTTCAATTTACAATCAAACTTTAAGAACTATATTTTTTGTACATGCTGATCTGATAATATATTTTTGGTAGAATTGGTGGTTTCCATAATGTGATGGAATTCTGTACACGAAACTATGGGAGATAGCCAGTGTGGTGTAGTGGATAGAGTGACGGACTAGAGCTTAAGAGGCCTGGGTTCAAATCCCTGATGAGCCATGGCAGCTAACTGGGGGTATGCTTCCAATGGAGGGCTCACTTGACAGAGTTTAATGCTCAGGCAGACTGGGGAACCACTAATCCACAAAATCTCTTACATGCAGGATTAAGCTACAGTTTACTGGCCTTCATCCAGCACGCCCATTACAGCATCCAAGGAATAACCAAGCACCTGCACAACCTCAACTGACTCTAATAATGTACTGATGGCTCCTAACTACAAACCCCTTACAGACCCAGAGGCTTTGTGTATCTGCAAAATAATATAGGGGGCAGAAGGGAATTCTGACTTATGGTGACCCTTTTCAGAGTTTTCTTTCTTTCTTTCTTTCTTTCTTTCTTTCTTTCTTTCTTTCTTTCTTTCTTTCTTTCTTTCTTTCTTTCTTTCTTTCTTTCTTTCTATCTATCTATCTATCTATCTATCTATCTATCTATCTATCTATCTATCTATCTATCTTGTTTATAGGCCATCTTTCATTTATCTGTCTTATTTATAGGCTAACTTTCTCCCGTTAAGGGGATTCAAGGAAGGTCAGAACAGACCTCCAGTCCTGTCCCTCTCTCCTCTCTGTACCTTTTGCATGCAGCACAAATCTGCTGTGAAGGGTCCCCTCTACCCTCTGGATCAGAATTTGGAGGGGTGCATGGAGCGTGATGGAGAAGGTGAAACCCTTTCACCACCAGTGACCATTGCTGATGTAGTTAAATTTCAGCCACTAGCCCATGTTTATAATCTGCTTTTAGAATCATTATTTCACTTCATTTTAAATTTTGTCCTTATAGCTTGAGCCCCTCCCAGTATTTTTCATTTTAAATTTAATGCTACCACCTTGAGGCTAGATAGAAGGAGGTAAAATTCTATGAATAAACAGACTGAATGGATAAATATACCTATGTTATATTTTCAAAACAATACATCATAATCATTACCTTTAGTGGATCCTTCAACAGTATGCTGTGGTGGCAAAGTAGATTCCTACAGAGTGAGAGGAAAACTTTAGTTAAAACTTTGCTGATGTTGTAGTAGGAAGTTTTAAAAAAAGGTTCACAAAGACATGGCTTAAAAAATTTAGCATTTTCCCTCATATCTGATGTTTTTTATGTCTCTCAACCTAGGACTGATTTCTTATCATGTAATTGAACTAGTACTTGTATCAATAAAAATGTCAATGCATTTGTTTAACTGCACATAAAACCTACATGTGATTCAGCATGATAAGCCTCTTGTTTTTATTGCCTTCGTGGGTCTGAAAAAATCAAAATAAAAAAAGAAGGCCTCATCAAGACTGAAAGGGCCACAGTGCATGGCTGGCCGGCTGCATTTGGCTTGGTGAGCAACAAGGCATACACAACTGTTTTGAAGTATTCTGTACATGTCCTCATGGCTATAAAACAGGGTCCTCTGATTCATTAATGTGCAAAGAGAAAGAGTTTAGAAGCATTTTGTTCAAACTGACCTTCTAGGAGTTAACTGTTCATTTTTTATAACCTTCCCAATGTACAACTGAGTGATGGGGGCACAGAATGTAATAATAATATACACAGAATAAAGTCTTAACCTGAGAATTGTCTTCTGTGCTCATGGGATTCAAATCTGAATATATCTCAGTTATGTTTTCATCACTTTCAGTGACGGAAGGGAGGCTGGATGCCGGAAGAGATCCCTTTTTGAAGGTAGATGGTGGGAAATGGCTAAATAAAATACAAACAGATAAACATTCATCTAAAAAAAAATGCTTTGTTTTTATTGGCCTCCTTCCAAGATTTTCTGCTGTATTTGGGGTTTCTGCAGTAGGAGGGCTGATGCACCTTTGTCTTTCTCCAGCCAAATTATGATCCTTGATTGCTCCATTCACGTCTATGAGCAACTCTCTCTTCTTCTCTTAGGTATATATAGATCCTAGGTGACCTGGCTAAATCAGGAAGCAATCTGTTTGGATAATGAGACAGTTCTTTGTATCTACAAAAATGTGTTTCAGTTCTCCCATTCTAGCCACTCCATTCTATTCCCCTCTTTTTAGGTCCCTCTCCAATGTTCTATGCCACTTAATTATCATATGTATTCAGAAGGATACTTGCCTTATGGATATTATTATTTTGTTTGCGCAAAACATGAGTTACTCCAAGTTTATCCATACATCTTTCTTATGCAAGGAAGGTATGGCTTTGCCTCTAGCTCCCTAGCCATGGGAAGACTTGAATTGCATTACCTTAAGAGTAATTCTCTTCAAGTATCAGTGTCAAATATAATAGGGGAGGAAATCCTACTGCAAAATATGAAAAAATGTCTTGTATGACCAAATGATAATCAAATTGACTGAGTAAATGATGTTGTATTACGCTTCAAAAGAACTCCCTTGCACTCCAGATTTCATGTCAATAAATACAGAAGAAGCATTTTTTTAAAGTCATTCTGAAAATAAGTTCTTCTTTGAACAACTGAAATGCCATATCATCATATAAATAGCTGCAGCTGAAGAGCTCCTTCCTATTGAAGTTTATGTCATACATCACTTCAGTTCAAAAATATGACCACAGAGTACTAAGGGCACCCTACTGGAATGTACAAGTAGTACTGAAGCATTATGATGAAAAACAATTTTCATTGTTTGGACAGTTCCTTTTCTGATAAATAGGATGGAAAATACTGAAAGGCAATTTGTACATATTAGAATATAATAGAATCATAGGCAGAAATCCTTCTCTTTAGTGTAGTAAGTCACAACAAGAGTAGGTCCACTGAAGTAATGGAAGTGAGAGAAGAATTAACTCACCAAATCCGTACTGATTCACTGAGTGTACTCTAGTTGTGACCTACTATGCTAAGCAACATGATTTTAGCCATAGGGTCATAGAACTGTAGAGTGGAAGGTGATCCCCTGGTTCATAAGGTTCAGCCCCCTGCCCAAGCAGGAAATCCACAGTTCCTGCATCCTTCACAGGTGACCATCTAACGTATGTGGAAAAATCTCCAATGAAGAAGAGTCCACCACACCCAGAGGCAGTCCATTCACTGTCAAACAGCTCTCACTACCAAGAAGTTCTTCCTAATGTTGAGGTGAGATTTCTTTTCTCATAATTTGAATCCATTACTTGAATCCATTCCTTCAGCTACTATCCTCTGAAATTACGGGCGACAAACCATAAAAGACCTTCAGATTATTATTATTATTATTATTATTATTATTATTATTATTATTATTATTATTATTATTATTATTATTATTATTATTATTATTATTAATTTCATTTATACCCCGCCTATCTGGTCTTGCGACCACTCTAGGCGGCTTCCAAACAACATAAAACAACAGATAAAATCACAAAATTATTACAAAAACAATTTCCATAACAATTATAAAACAAAAAATAAAGATAAATAGAAAAGATAAAAAGATCAGGTATTGACTGGAGGGAAGGCCTGTATAAACATCCATGTTTTTAATTGATTTTTAAAGATACCCAGCGTAGGGGCGGCACGAATCTCCGGAGGAAGATTATTCCAGAGGCGAGGAGCCACCGCCGAGAAGGCCTGATTTCTTGTTCTTTCCCTACGGGCCTCCCTCGGCGTCAAGCTCCTCAGCCTCACCTCCTGACTCGCACGGGTGATCCGGGTAGACCTTGGTGGGAGTAGGCGTTCCACCAAATATCGAGGTCCTAAACCATTTAGGGCCTTATAAGTAAGCATTAAAACTTTGAAGTCAATGCGGAACCGAATGGGCAGCCAATGCAATGCGGCCAGAATAGGAGAGATATGCTGGTATTTTCTCACTCCACTAAGGAGTCTGGCCGCCGCATTCTGCACCACCTGAAGTTTCCGCATCAACCTCAAAGGCAGCCCCACATAGAGCGCGTTACAGTGGTCTAATCTTGAGATTACGAGCGCATGCACCAAGGTAGTGAGCGCCCCCATATCAAGGTAGGGCCGCACCCGGGCAATCCGCCAAAGATGGAAAAAGGCGGAGCGGACTACCGACGCCACCTGCGTTTCCATGGTGAGCGCCGGGTCCAGATGGATCCCCAAGCTGCGAACCCCACTCTTAGCGGCCAAGGCCACCCCCCCCCAAATGAGAGAGAGTCATCCAAGCCGCCAACCATAGGGGCACCCACCCTCAGAACCTCCGTCTTGTCCGGGTTCAGCCTCAGCCCATTTTCTTGCATCCATTGCAATACAGTCCCCAGGCAGCGCTGAAGGGACAGGACGGCATCACCTGCAGTTGGTAAAAAGGAGATGTAGAGCTGGGTGTCATCAGCATATTGATGACACGATGCTCCACACCCCCTGATGACCCGACCCAGCGGCCTCATATAGATATTAAACAGCATTGGGGAGATAATCGACCCCTGTGGAACCCCACAATTGAGACTCCACGGGGCCGAGACACTCTCCCCAAGCTGTACTCTCTGGGGACGGCTCTCCAAGAAGGAACGGAGCCAGGCAAACGCCAAGCCACCAATTCCCAACTCAGAGAGCCTCCCCAGGAGGATACCGTGGTCGACGGTATCAAAGGCTGCCGAGATGTCGAGGAGGACCAACAGAGATGTTTTACCCCTGTCAGCCTCCCTCAACAGGTCATCATACAGGGCGACCAATGCCGTCTCTGTACCGTGGCGCGGCCTGAAGCCCGACTGAAATGGATCCAGGGCATCTGTTTCATCCAAAAGAGCCTGAAGCTGGTCAGCCACCACCCTCTCGACCACTTTGCTAATGAAACATTGGCGACGGGCCTATAATTGCCAATTTCGTCCGCCGCCATATTAGGTTTCTTTCTTATGGGCCTAATGAGTGTCTCCTTGAGGGCAGGTGGGAACCTGCCCTCAAGGAAAGACCCATTTATTATTGCAGTGGCCCATTCAGTTGTGATCGGCCTGGCTGCTTTGATTAGCCAGGCCGGGCAAGGGTCAAGGCAGGAAATGGTGGCCCGACAGCGATCAAGCACTTTGTCCACAGTATCTGGCGTCAGAGATCAAGAATCACCGGGCAAGACGGAGCGCTGGACATCTCAGCTCGACTCACTGTATTCAAAAAAGGAGAGAGCTCCCGGCGGATGGCCTCCACTTTAGATTTAAAAAATACTGCAAATTGGTCCGGTGAAAAACTAGGGGGAGGCCCATCACTCAGACCAACTCCGGAAAGGTTGCGCACTATACGGAATAACTCCGCCTGCTGGTTTGAAGCTTCGCTTATCCGGTTAGCGAAGTATGTACGACAAGCAGCCTTTACCTTAGACAGGTAGAGGTTAGTTGCGACCCTGACAGCTATCCAATTATGTTCCGTCGGGTTCTTCCTCCACCTACGCTCTAGCCTTAACTGAAGACTACTATCATATTGCTTCTCAGTCTTCTCTTCTCCAAGGTAAACATACCCTGTTCCCTCAACTGTTCGTCATACAGCTTGGTTTCTAGAGGTTTTACCATCCTGGTTGTCCTCCTTTTGAAACATCTCAGCTTGTTGATGTCTTTCTTACACTGTGGTCCCAAGAACTGGACACAGCATACCAGGTAAGGTCTAACCAAAGTAGAATAGGGTGGTACTGTTACATTCCGTGATCTGGACACTGTATTTCTCTTGATGCAACCAAGTACTGCATTTGTTTATTTTCTCACCACATAGCACTATATGACTCATGTTTGGCTTGTGGTCTACTAAGACCCCTAGATATTTTTCACACGTACTGCCAAGTCTGCTGTCACATTCTAATTGTGCATCTGTTTTTTTTCTGACTTAATGTGGAACTTTACATTTTTTCCCTGTTAAAACTCATTTTTGTTTGTTTTGGCCTAGTTTTCCAATCTGATTAGGTTGCCTTGAATCCTGATTCTATTCACAGTATATCTGTGGCAATCTCATTCTTTTTTTCCACATACAAGCATGCCCAACTCTTTATATTCTTCAGTGTTGTTCTATATAAGGAGACTCATATAGAATGTTAAATATTTTGATGTGTTTTATAGAGATGTGCATGGTGAACATTTCTATATTTTTTCATTTCAGGTTCTTTCAGGAGGAATCTCCTTTATTCTTGTGTTTTACACTGAAGAGACCTCCTCCTTTGAAATTTCATTTTGTGTTTCCCCATTAGTGCTTTCGAGCACCGGTCCAAAAAGGCCCTAAAGTAACCATAAAAATTATTGCCAAACATCAGAGGCAAGGCAAGTCTATCCCATTGGCTACACAGCCCACACAAACAAAACAATACAAAAAGCCCCCACCAATATATGCACCCTAAACAGAATAAATTTACAGTAAATTGACTAAAAAACAATGTTTACAGATGGGGGGAAAAACACACACACACAGCCCTCTCTCCAAAACCAAGCAAGCAAGTAGGTAAAGAAAGGTAAAACAAAATAAATGAACAGAAACAATGAAATCTCCTTCTTCTTTGAATCCAGCAGGTAGCAGAAGACAGTAAAAATTGCCGCTGGGACTGGGTTTGATGCTGGCAGTCCAGTAGCCTCTCTTGCCTATTAAAGGATTCTCCCCGCATGTCCTGAGGCTCCCATAAACTTTCCCAGAACAAAAGAGAGATCTAGGGAGCCACAGAACCTGAAAGAGGGTAACAGGAAGCTTTCCATTTGTTTAAATTACATATTTCCAACACCTGCATCCAGTTTATGCCAGCATAAATTTAGTCCAACAGGATTTTGCCCATTTTTTTCCGAGTTACTTTTATTGTACAAATTGTCACAGTGGAATGCACATTAAATTTAGTAAAACCCACTGATTGATCTACTTACGTATCACTTGGTATAGGTACTGGGGAAAGCCTAAAGTTCAGAAAAGGACTAGCAAGCTCAATAAATTGCTCTGGCTTTTTGATCACAGGTTCTGAAACAGAAAGAAAGAAGAGCTGTGTTAGTCTGTCTCAGCATGTTGGCAAAAGAAAAGGGGGGGAAGGGTGAGAAGTGAGGATGAGGAACACAAAATGTTGTAGCACTTCAATATCTTGTGGTGATAAAACAGTTGTCACACTTGACAGGTCCAGACCCTCTGTCCCAGTAACATCTCATAGCGTTTCTATGACAGCCAAGTCCACCTGGCGTAAAGCTATTGCCCTGCCCACAACAAGCCAACAGAAGTGATTTCCAGCTTGATAGTCCCGCTTTGTTAACAAACCATTGTCATTTTGTCTAGTATCTGTATACTCAGCTGGTCATGGGGATATGTATAAATTCACTGGATGTGTACTTGCTTTCCTGTGCTTGAGGAAGTGGACTTTGGTCCACTTCCTCACACAGAAATAAGATTATTCATCTTTAAAGTGCTACAATATTTTGTCTTCCCCTTTCTCCTCTTTTCTTCTGTTATCAAAAAAAGAAAAGAAAATCTGTACTTTGATACTTACTTCCCCCTGCCCCCACAAATCAAATTGTCATATATTGTAATAGCCTCAGTCAATTCAGGGAGTATGTTCTGGTGCTGCTGACCCAAGGGCAGCCAGAGGAAATCATCAAAAGAGGGCATTTACTGTATTTCTATAAAAAGTGAATATGCCAGTGAGCACTCACAAGTGGTTTACCATTCCCTTCTTCTGGGTGTGTGTGTGTGTGTGTCCTGGGACTGTGCATCTCCCAAGACCACACAAGCTATCTGTTCTCCTACATGACACTATGGGGAACTGAATTTCCAATCCCTGACTCCACAGTCAAGTGATTTATTTCAATCAGCGTCCAGATTTCAGGTTTGCCTTTACTATTATATGACACTACTAGAAAATAATGTTATCTAAATTTAAAATTGCACCTGACCTGCTACCTGTCACAATTTGTATTTAATCTAATAAAATCCTAAAAGTAGCAGAACTAGTTATTATTACACACAGAGAATTCTGAAGTGAATACACTTGGCTTCACTGTGAACAATAGTTCCCAAAAAATGACTTGGAGAATCCCCCTCTGCATTTTTTTTTTAAAATGGGCAGAAATTGTATGCACCAGAATTTTTTCTTTTGTTTTGTTAAGGGTATAGTTCTAAGGTGAGAAGGCCAGCAGATGCGACATTCTAATATTCTTTCTACCCAAACTTTGTTGGGCCCTTGCCAAGTATCAAATATTGAACAGAGCTGACTTCCAGCGCTACCCTCATTTCATGGAATAGTTTTCCTTCTTTAAGGGAAAAACTCCTTCCCATTGCAAGCATTGTGCAACTCCTTGATATGCACATGTACAGAATACCTCAAGAAATATAGCATAGGAATTGCACATTAGACATGTATACGTGACACTCTTCAGTCAAAGAATTGCAATGCTGCTAGAATACATTAGTAAAACGACTAGTACCATTAATTACTGCTGCCTTATCTCTTTCTTTGTACTAGAGGTCCCACCTCCATGGTATAAGATATATGGTATAAGATACCCAGTTATTATTATTTTTCTATACTATAAAAATGTATTCATATATTGTCAAGAGTGTTCAAGGGGATCCCTATAATTTTTCTCAGTTATTGTCACAAACAATCCTTCAAAGTCAGTCAAGGCTGTATCATATTATTCAAGGGTTGGAGTAGGAAAATGCTAACACAACAGATTACTTCCCTCAACCAACTCATGTTACAAGGATTGTCAAAGACTTTTTTATTCAAGTGGGCTTTTGGTAACTGGTTGCTGACACAGCATAAGAAATGAGTGTGCACAATTTTTTTTAAAAATCAGTGTGCTTTAAAAAGTATTTAATTCATTTGTAATTTAGCACTATAATTTATTTTATTTTGCTATTTATTTTATTTTTTTTGTGTGTTTCTGTCTCCTTGTTTCAGTTTTGTTGTGAGTCCCGTTGAGTCTATGTGTTGGGAAGAAACAAATTTTCATATGAAACAGTTTTTTACACACACACACACACACACACACACACACACACATCTGTAGCTTCTCCCCCCCCCTTTTTTTTTTTTGCAAAAAACTGCCAAAATGCAAACTACATACAAAACTAACATAATTTCACCCACCAGGGAAGAAACTTAATATATTCATTCTAGCCCATGAGAACAAAATAAGCCCAGATATGCATCTCTGTTCCAAAGTTTACCTAAATAAGGGAGGAGGGTTGTACCAGAGAAGGCAGTTCAAATATCTTACTCTTAAACTATTTAGGTCTTTAATGTGACCCACACTACTTCTTTATAAATATATTTCAATTACTGTAGGTCTTGTTTCTTGAGAAACTTAATGAATCTTGTTTTGAAAACATGGCCATAGAAAAGAATAGAATCAGTTATTAAGAAGCACAGAATAGTACCCATTTCATCACTAGCATTAGACTCTTGATATCATATAGTAAAGGTATTCTTCATTTTCCTGTAGAATCATTGATGCTCAAAACAGCACTCTGTGAAATTGATATAGACAAATACAAATATTAACTCTTGTTTTACTCTTTGCTAAAAATATACTGCAAAGGCTAAGAAGACAAACCTTGGGGTTCATCTGTCACAATAGTTTCCTTTTTTTGGCGGATAAGTTTCCAGCGTGGTACAAGTGGTGGCTTTGGAGGAGCTATGAGGGGACCTGATCTTGTTCTGGTTAGCAGTGCAGGATGGCTGTATATGTGGGAAAGACCATACTGCCTCAATTGTTCAGAAGAGTCTGCCTATAAAATACACAAACAAAATTTTCTTGTTTGAAAAATATTGAGAGAAAGGATTGTGGTTTCTTGTACATTTCTAACATTTCATTGCATTTTAAAAAAATCAGTCCCATTCTCTGCTCTCTAAAATGAAAGAATAGAATCAAGTTCTTACTATTAGAGCCATGGGAAGATAACTATTCATCAGTGCTGCTGTGTTCACACTCAGAACCAGGTCTACCCATAATCCTAAAATTCACTGGATGGGTCCTATCTTTTAAGAATTAGGATGACAGTATACAGCAAAGAAGCAGGACAGTCACATGGGGCCAAATGGACAATCTTGCAAAAGCTATACTAAGGTCCAGTTCTGAGTTGTAAATAAAATAATACATTTTTAGTTGAGATTTCTGCCAAAGATGTTCAGTAGACATGGCTGTTAATTACACCATGGTCTTCACTATGACGGACATTCTGAGTGTGACATGTTCCAATATGGAAAGCTACCAGTAATACTGGACATAACTCCTTATCAAAGAGAAGAAACGTATAAATAATGGACTCCTAGGTACACATATACCACTGTACAACACTGGCAAATGTAACATCTACAAAATACTGTATATATTTCACTTTTACAGGTCAAAGTGTTTGGAAGTACTTTTGTTTTTGCTATTTAAGAACCCAGAAAACCTGCCTAGAAAGAGGCCCCTTTCTGAACTGATACATATATTTCTGCTGTAATCAGTTAATATTTACAAAGGCAAATTATACAAATTATTACCATTTTCCCTAATATGAAGATTTTTTTTTCAGATACATAAAGTGGCAAATAGCAGGCATATGCCACCATCTGTGGCTGCAATGGTGCTGACAGACCTATTAGAAAGAACACGTTAAATATTAAACAGTAAAAATAAGATGAAAATAACACTGTAGATGACATAAGACTAATATAATATTCTTTAATAGGTGCTACGTTGCCATAGAAATGGAGTTGTGAAAATCGCTGTAATTCTAGCAAAGATACCTATTCTGAAACAGATCATCATCATAGAACTGCAGAGCTGGAAGGGACCGTATGGATCATCAAGTTCAGTCCCTGTCAAGGAGGCACAGTGGGGAATCAAACTCCCAGTCTCTGGCTCCACGGCCAGATACTTAAACCACTGAGCATAAAAAGTGGTTTCAGGATAGAAATACATTATACACATAAACAAAAATGTAAAATACATTTAATTGTTGTTATTATTATTCATCAAGTAATGTCATCAAGTAGTGACCCTAAACTGGCCTTTTTAGTTATATGATACATTCACATTGCCATTCCCTCCCTCCTTGTGAGTTTCCATGACTGAACAGGGATTTGAACGTAAGTCACCTAAGCCCTAGTCCAACACTCTATCTGCTATACCACAGTGGCTCTAAATAGTTGTTACACTAGCTAAGATCACTACATGCATTTTTACTGCAGGAAATGTAAAGGAAATAGAAGAGGAAAGAACACTTCTTGTAATGCAACATACAAATATTATTTCCTTTTGGTTTGGTGCCTTAGTTTCTTTTAAGCTTCTATTCAGGTATTTTCTGGGACTAGAATGAGAATTACTCTGTTGATTTCATCTCTCTTCTCTAATAGCTGGTCCTCAATGTCAAGTAAGAGAGGAGACGGCAGGGAAGATTACGACACTAAAGGAAGGTGAAAGAAAGAATAGCAAGGGCAATGATACCTATAGCAAGAACAAAATTATCATCAGTGAAATGGGAGAGAGTGAAATGCAAATGAGTTGCACTGCCAGTCTTTCCTTGTTACATAGCAGAACCCTAGAAGCACTAATCTGGTTGCATACAAACAAGTGGGAGTGTGTGCATCTTGCTCTGAAGACAAATTGCACTCTTAAATGTAAAGCATCACATTCTTCCCTGCTTTCTCTTGTGGCAGCAGATTGACAGGGGCCTCTTTAGGAGTGGCTCTCTTGTGTGGACTCAGAAGAGAATGCAGCTCCCCAATCACTGAAAGATGACTAGATGTAATAAAACAAAAATGTAAAGAGTATTTCAGAGCAAAACCAAATTCCTCATAATCACTCAGTAGCATATAAACCAGTCATTAATGTCCACAAATGTTGGTAATGTATTCAGTATATCTGTTCTGGAGGTAAATGTCTTCAGACAATTTGAAGTGTGGTGTAAATTGGGGTCCATATTCACATTGTTGGAAATCACCTGTGAATTCTTTCAGCCTTTTTTAAATGTTCATTTGTGTTGGCTGTACTCTGCTATCATCTCTTCACTGATAAAAACTGCAAAAGTCTGTACACTATTAAGAATAATGATCAATACACAATATTAAGAACAACCGTTCTTAGGACCATGTGTAATTATTACCATCAACAAACATCTGAAGAGAACTTGCAAAGTCAGCAGACATTCGTCCAGAATGAAGCAGCCCTGGCCTAAGTTTTTCTTTTTCACCATCTTTGCTTCTCTTCTTTCCAACTTCTCTTTGATCTGCTCTTTCTACAAAAGGAAATTGATTGAAATGTAAATATTATCATAGTTGTTCAAACACTATTCAGTGGTTCTTGTCTCAGGCAATAGACAGTGTTCAGAACCACCATTCAAAATTGATGTCCATGATAGTCAGAATTTCGGGGCACCTGAACAATGAATCCGTATTTAGCACAATTCTGGTTTATGACTCACCACTTATGAATTTGTCTACATTTACCCAGGTATTTTATGAGCATTCTCATCAGCCAACTGTAGCTATGGGATTCATGAACCAGCACACACATTGTACAAGGACATCCAGTCTCAGCTGGAATGTTAATACAGAAGTTTCATGGGAAAATGAAGGAAAACTGAAGCAATACTCAGTTTGGATACAGCCCAGGGCTGCCTAGGCAAAATAATTATGTGCCAGTTTGCCAGCAGAGGGAAGAAAATGCTGCAAAACTAGACAAGTTGCCTTGAGCACAAGACAACTTATGCTGTGAACAGCTTCTTGAAGAGTCCATTAGCCCTGTACTACTGCTGCCAGGTGCTAGCACCCATGCTGACTACTGCCTGGGAGAACATTTCATACTGTGTTTATTAATTGACCTCCCAGGCAACCTGCACAACAGGGTGGAGCAACACATGCCAAAGAATATGTAGATCAATAAAATGTTATTACTTTTATCATGCCTTAATGGAATGTCATCCAAAGAGAGGTCATGGAAGCTTTCTGGGGCTAGGAGTGACAATAGAAAAGGCTCTGTATTACATACTAAATAACCACAGTTTAGTGATGGTTCAGGAAGTGTCTGCATCTGAATGGATAGGCAGGGTTACAGAGGAAAAGGCAGTCTTCAAAGTACCTTAGTCCCAAGCCATTTAAAGCCTTAAAAGTATAACCAAGATTTATACAAGGCTTGGGAGCAAACTGGGAGCCAAGGAATATGGCACAGCAGATTTATTTAAAAACGAATAAGGTATAGTTATAAAAAGAAGTGGAATTTCTTCTTGTTCCATTTGACCTGTACCTACAATTAATCAAAGACATCACAACCCAGTGTACAGTTCTGATCACTTACATTCCAATGATATGAACCAGGATTAAGAATGCCTACTTATTCCTGAATTGCAGCAGTGATGTACATATTTATTCAGAAGAATGTCCTACTATATTCAATGAAGTTTAATTCTACAGAATGGAAAACACTTCTGACACATGGCAACCCTGATGGTATGTGAGACATTCAAGGAGCCATCTGTCATTGTCACGCACATCCCAGTGACTTTCCATGACCATGTTGGGAACTGGATTTAAGTCTAGTCTGACACTCTGTCCACTACACCATAATATATGCTAAAATCCATTCTTTTCAATAGAGATGAAAGACATCTAATGGTATACTGGGTTGCATCTGTATGTGAGCCTAAGAGCTGCCCACCATAACAGCCTTCAGCTCTCACTGGATTTTTGGAAGTATTTACTGTGATTCTTTGAAAGCATGCATATTTTCTTCAGAAGAAGTTCAGCGTCTACTATGGTGTCTCCACACACCCACCATGTAGCCTTGCACTGATATTCTATTTTTCAAAGTTGAATATCCAACACACTCGGTACAAGTGCATACCTTTGCCAGTTTTTTCAGCTTTTTCTGGTTTCTCTGGTTGCTTAATAATAGGTATGGTATCATTTTTCATATCAGAAACTTTTATATCTTTTTTTGAATCCTGAAGTGATGTTTTAGGTTCAGGGACAGATTCTTCTGGTAACTTAAACTCTGGCAATATTTCTCTTAAGAAATCCCAAACTTTATCCAAATAACCAGACCTTTAAAAACATAAATGAACATTGTTTTAAAACAGAATTGTCTCTTATTGTTAATTTACTGCAAATACACTGTTCCTCACATTTTAATTCTTTGAACTATGGGGAGGCAAGTAAAGCAGTATTCAGCCCATATATGCTCCTATTTCCATGGTGTGGTTCTCACGGTTCTATTTAGTTGTTTCACCACACTATCAGTTTCCTGTGTATAATTTCTTATGGTGTATCCCAGGAATTCACCTACTTCTTCAAAGGAAAAAAAGCATAGAAGTAATCTACAGTAATGTTTCTAGAATAATAAAGATAAACATTACAACAAACTCTCAATTGATAGCACATTTTTCTGTGTACTTTAAATGAATTTCAAATGAATATTATGTACTAAAGTAATGTCTGGAACAATTTTTAAAAAGTTACTTCTTTCTAAAGAAAGAATATGAGCTTTACAAATGAGCACAGAGCAGGAAGATAAAATGCCTGGGTGCAGATTTAGCTATACTCTGTGTAGACTGATTGCCCAAGATCTACTCTAAATATTATTCAGTCTGGATCCAACCCCTTTAAGGAGACTTCAACAACAATAAACTCCCAGTTTCTATTTCAAGGACACAAGGCATTTAAGTTGAAAAGTATGACATTTCATGGAAATGATTTTGATTGCTTTAAAGGTCTGAGTCATAGTGTAAATCTATTTCCTTTCCCAAAGGCCATATGAATCAAGTACAGAGGAAGCAAACAGAAAGAAACTAATTATAAAGTAGAACTTACTGAAGAGGAATAATTTCTGGTATCCATCCAGTAAGTGCATGTAGAACTGTAAATTCCCCTAGTTCTCTTTTTCCATCTTCATGTATACTACAAGAAATACAATACACAGAAATATACATGCAAGCAAATTACAGTTCTATTCAGATATTATACTTCTGTATACCCTGTTTCCCCAAAAATAAGACCTAACCTGAAAATAAGCCCTAGTATGATTTTTCAAGATGCTCGTAATATAAGCCCTACCCCAAAAATAAGCCCCAGTTAAGTGAAACCCTGCCCTCCACCATTGCGCAGCAACCAGAAGAAGATGACATGACTGTATTTGAATAAATGTAGATTGTTGTACATGAAAAAAATAAAACATCCCCTGAAAATAAGCCCTAATGCGTTTTTTGGAGCAAAAATTAATATAAGATTCTGTCTTATTTTCAGGGAAACACAGTAGTGTCCTCTAAGTAATCAGCACTTTGACTAATCTTAACTGATGCTAACAGTGACATTGCCATTTTGAAAGCCCATTGTCAATGCAATTGGCACCTCTCCCCCCCCCCCTCATTTGATCCCCACCCCTCTACCATGTCAGAGAATACATAATAATAAACCTGTGGTCTAACTATTGTAGCCCATATATGTGAGAAAGTGGATTGTAATCCACAAAAGCTCACACTGAAATGATTTTGTTACTCTTTAAGATGCCATAGGATTTTGTTTTTATTATACATACTGGAATAGACAAACACAGATACCTCTGAAAACTACAGGCAAATAGAAACAGATATGCCCAGCAAAGCCACAACACTTGATGTTATGGTAGTTAAGTTAGATTCCCAGGCCAGTATCCTATTAAAATTCTATTGAACAGAAACTTCTGCCAGCATAATAATGCAGGATTTCACAGTTTATAGAAGTACTGCCAGTGTACACACTGTGATCTCTTTCAAGAAAACCCACTTCTCCATTTGTGCAACAGCAACACTTGGGCAAACGGTGTGATTCCGCATTACTAAGAAGACAGAACCCATCACTCAACAGAAGCTGAATAGGATATTGGCAACAATCTCTGGTATGATATAAGATCACAGGGCTCGCTTTATCATATTGTAACCTTAACACTATTAATATTTTCCAGCATACCAGCACTTCCTTGGTTTGGTACCGTAGTTTATGATACATGCTGCCTTTAGCAGCCCTGCCTCTGAACAAAGAGGGGCCGCTATCCTAAAACCACAAAAGGACTTCCACAAATGGAACAATGCTTTGCCACTTCCTTCCTTCTGTTGCAGTTTCCTGTGCAGCGCTCCAAAACATTTATAGATATTGTGGGGCTGTCCACAGCAGAATTCAATCTGACATTGGAGGCTACAATAGCTCATGTATGAGGTGGAATGAAGAAAGAAATCAGAAGCCCCCATGCAAAGGGATTGATGGAAAAAAAGCCAATGTTTTTGTGTATTGAGACAAATATACAGTGTCTTCCACGGCACTTGGGTAACTTTCCATGTCTCCTGTTTTATCCAGGGTTGCAAAGACATACTACCAGTAACAGACACACTACATTTGTCCTGTGTATTAAATTCTGGCTTTGGTACTTATTGCTTAATTTTAATCTCACAATAGACAGAGAGGAGTTTAGAAAATTTACTCAGTATTTGCTAATTTAATGATGGCTTTGGATAATATTAATGGCCAAAGTTCAATTTCACACGTTGTAGCTGGCAGCAGCATAGAATTGTCTTCACTGCAAGGTATAGCATCATCCACAATGATCTTTCGCCAACACCCCTGCAAAAGAAAGAGAGGGGATGGAGAGAGAGAGAGAGAGAAGAAATTAAATATTTTGGGAAGGCATTGGAAACAGATAAATTGGGAATATCTGTGTGACCTTCAAAAAGTCTGACCCTCATTGTAGACAATTTTAACAAATAATTAGAGAAACAATTTGAAAGCTCATCTACACAGCAAATACAATTAGCACTTTGGAAATAATTTGAAAGTATTCAGTAAGCTATTGCTCGATTGTCAGAATTCATATGGGTTTTGTCAAGGAAAGAATACATTTAGAATTAAACTAGCTGGAATATGTTGTAAAAGCATGACAAGGAAAGTAGATTGTCATTATTTATCATTATTATGCAACAGAAATCCACAGGGGGCAGTCAGTGCTGGTCAGATGGTGACACCAAACAACTATCAGGGAAGAACAAGGGTCCTGTATTGTGATTTGAAAGTTGGAAGAAGGTAGGCAGCTGGACTGAAAACATACTTGTACAAATACTGGCAAGGAAGTGTTTGGAAGGCTTCCCAGAACATACCATGAGAGCTGCTAATGTCATCGAACTGAGCCAGTGCGGGGCACTTCTGATTCTCCACCTCTGCTGTTGTGAAAACCTCACTATGTAGATCTAGTCCACCTTGCATCTCTTGCCAGTAAGGCATATGTTCCATTACTACATAATTATCTGTCCTTCCCTGGGGGAGTACTCTGCCTCTGCACACAAGTACATTCCATCCTCACCACTGCATAGTGCAGAATCTATGTGTGCTGCCACTTGTTGTTGTTTAGTCGTTAAGTCGTGTCCGACTCTTCGTGACCCCATGGACCAGAGCACGCCAGGCCCTCCTGTCTTCCACTGCCTCCCGGAGTTGGATCAAATTCATGTTGGTAGCTTCGATGACACTGTCCAACCATCTCGTCCTCTGTCGTCCCCTTCTCCTCTTGCCTTCACACTTTCCCAACATCAGGGTCTTTTCCAGGGAGTCTTCTCTTCTCATGAGATGGCCAAAGTATTGGAGCCTCAGCTTCAGGATCTGTCCTTCCAGTGAGCACTCAGGGTTGATTTCTTTCAAAATGGATAGGTTTGTTCTCCTTGCAGTCCAGGGGACTCTCAAGAGCCTCCTCCAGCACCACAATTCAAAAGTATCAATTCTTCGGCGGTCAGCCTTCTTTATGGTCCAGCTGCCACTACTGTCATATTAAATGAGGATATAGTTTTCAAGGTTGGAGAATCTCCAGAATCAACTTTCAAGCAGTGCTGGGGAGAATGTTGGATTTAGCCCATAGTAATAATAGGTAACAACAGTCATGATTCTGAAAAATTATGCACGCACACACACACACACACACACACACACACTCATACACAAACGTAGATGGATGCATGGTCACACACACATTGCATTTAACTAAACAAATTATATACAAAGTTAAAATATAATTAAAAAGATGAGTACAGTACTTACCATCCAATACAATTTTACAATGTATTTTCCATAGCTATTGAACAGTGGCATGTGTCCCTTGATAGCTTTGCATAATGAATATATATGTTCCCATGGCTTCCACAAAAGCATAGGTGCTTCACTGGCATTAGCTTTAGCATCGGCACTTAAAACTGCAGCATTATATATTTTCCAAACTGCATGAATTTCACTTATTATCCATCTCATCAACTGAAGTCAGTTTGGGAAAGTGGTGGAAGAAATAAATAACAAAGGTCAGCTGAGTTCTGTTCAAAATCTATCTTTTTTATAATACAATGTGCAAAACCCTCTTGCGTAATCTTAAATGGTGTAAACCAGATAACATTATCATCTGACACCGACAATATTTAATTTGAACAAATTGAAAGCTTCCTCCACCCTCCCTTTCAGGTTCCAAGACTCACTGGGGCTCCCTTTTGCCTTGGGGAAGCCTCTTGGAGTCTTAGGACAAAGGGTTGTTAATAGTTAAAAATCATTACCCAATTGCTGTTGGAAAGGTAAGGACTGCCAGCAGTGTTCTCACAGCAATTTTTGATTATTAAAAGGGGCTATATGAAGCTTTTAATTAGTTTGAATTAAATTCTACCAGCACCAGATGACAACATCATCTAGTTTGTACTGCATAACAATAAATGCAAACAGGATTTTCGCCATTACATAATGGCAATGGTCATAATCCATTTACTAATTTGCACAGAAACCATCAACCCAGCCCTATTTCCTCACCTTCAGGCTGCACACTTCTATTGTTTTATTATTTTACTATTCAGTAAAATAATGCCTGTTTTCCCAGCTCTGCCTCCAGCTTATATGTATGAAAGAACAAAAGATTTGACATTTAAAAACTGGTCAATCAAGCCACTGAACTGTTAGACCCAGTTCCATATTCATGACAGTTATGAAGAACTGGTCTCACTCCAATCATCATCTGCAGAGCCTCGTGGGAAATGAATCTTATGTACCCGGCTTATGTACCCACATGCAGCCCCGAGCTGACCTCTATTCCCCCCACAACAAACCCGTGCAAAAAAAAATTAAAAATGAATTTGTCTTTAAAAGGCTGTATGTGCCTTCTGGAGCTCTGCAGACAGTTTTGCTATGTTTTGACGGAGAAAACCTCTGGAACCCCAAATATCCCCAAATCATATTTTAAAACTTTTTTTTTTTATTAAGAGAGGGTACAAGGGGGATTTTCTATATATTTTTTAATATTTGTGTTAAAAAAAAGTAGAATGGGGGTCATGGATGTGGGCACAGCTCTCCAAGGTCCAGCATGGGTGTATGTGGCTCCCTGGAATTCTGGAGACTGCAACAAGAAATCATTGTTTCCCACTTTGTACACAAGCCTGCATGAAATTTAAGCTCACACACTCTTTGAGCACTTACTCCCACTACTTCTTTTTTTTTCATGATCAGAAGAAGGAAATTAGAAACTTTGTTTTACAGTTTCAAGCACCTGTATTTCCCAGTGATATTTATTGTTTCAATTTCAGTTGGGGGCCAGAATCCTCTTTCATAGCTATGCAAACATCAGAACTATAAGAGGCAAATTATGTGAAGTCAAAAAATCACAGTAGACACTCACTTGTACACTGAGTCAGGCAACTCAGTATGTAATAGCTTATATGTCTACAGCGATTTCTTAACTTGAGGCAATTCACCTTCAAAAGATACACTATTTGGATTACAGAATCATAACTAGGCAAGAGGTTTTGATCAGTGAGAACAAACTAGGATCAAAACATAATCTCAAAGGAATTTGAATATGGTGACAAGTTTAGATATAAAATAAAACTGACAGATGGAATCGGAAGCACACACAGGTCCAAATGTAGAGCTTCCAAATGCATATCAATACTGCAGCACTGGGTTGCACTATAGCACTGAGTATATTCCAGAGGCAAGAAAAGAACAAGCAATGCTTAACTCTAATAGTTACTTAGCAGTGATTTTTAAAAAAAAAAAAAAATTGGGGACATAGTCTGATGTAGACAGCTACAATCTTTTCATATAATCATTAGAGATGGGCTTTTCAAGTTCCAAGTTTATATATTCCAGCTCTTGACAGAGGGCAAAATCCGGGGGGGGGGGGGGAAGGAGACAAAAGAGCCTCTCTTTTTTTGACTACCAAAAGGGAGCCTCCTAAACATGAAGGATGTGCATTAACAAAAGAGAGTTAAATGAAAGTTGCATCTTCTTTTGCGTTTCCCTCTTTCTCCCAAACTCTCTTTCAACTTTTGTCTGTCAAATCTCCAGGGAAATTTTAATTCCAATAGCAGTGTGGAGGTTCATACCAGGAATTTTGAATCTGTAAAGGGGCCTGTTTTGGTTGGAACCCAGTAAGGAGAGCTCTTCCTTTGCTTCAGCTGTTAAGTGTGTGAGCTCCTACTGCCTTACATCTTAGACTGTGCTGCTGGCCTGCCTGCCTGCATGTATCCCTCTATCTTGGAACCTTTGCCTTTTTTGCCTTTTTTTCTTGTTCGCTGTCACCCCATTTCATCAGATTATTTTTGTTGCTGCCTCCAGGCAGCCTGCATGTGCCAGTGTGGTTCCTTAAAATTATTTTTAAAAATTCTCCCCTCCAGATGTCTTTGTCCCTTCCTTTGTTGGATTATCATTGATGCCTATCTGACTTGCCAGTTGCTGTCTGCTGGAGTCAAAGAAGAAGAAAAAAAGGCAAGTGTTAGGAGGGAGAAAAATCTCCCCACATTATAGTAGTTCTGTTTGGGATAGGGATGTTGGTTATATTTTCTGCCTTCATTTGCTTGCTTGCCTTTCTTGCTATTTTGTTTTGTTTTTGCTTCCCCCCTGTGAGTGTGGGGAGGTGCTTTCCCTGTTTGGCTGATTTTTTAAAAAAATTGTTATTTGGTTAATTTGTTGTGTTATATTCTGCTAAAGATATATATCTTGGTCAAGTTTGGAAGACTGCTCTGTTTGCTTCTGTAGGGATGTGTGGAAAAATGCGTGGAGTTTGTGACTGTGCCAGTGTGCCACTGGGCTGTGTGAGTGGTTGTTTTTGGTTGGAAGCAGTTTGGGGCATTTCTCTCTTGTTGGTCTGATGATGATGTTTCTTTCTCATGCACTGTTGCCTGCTTTTGGAGTAAGCTAATTCTCCTTTGCCTTGCCTCTGCTTTTTTGGAGTAGTTTTTACAGTTTGTTTAGGTCTTTCAGACTAGTGCCAAAAAACATGAATGCAGGGGTGGGGTGGGGGAAACAAAAGAAATAATCCAAAAGAGGTCCTTTTTGTGTAAAACAAAGGGACTGGCACATCAAGAAAAAAGAAAATGAAGATGCACCCCACAACAGAACCCAAAATAAAAGAAGTACAAAAATGTTCACTGTGCACATGGTAATTATGTCCAACAAAAGACATAACATCTAGTTTATCTGCATACTTCAGCTTTTGTATTTTGTACTGATTTCCCAGAAAAAGGTTAAAACACATATAATTTACTTTGAAACGATAAACACAACTATGTAGAAAGCAATACTTTCAGATTTTCCATCCAGTGGTGAAAATTAATAACAGTCCCTTTAGCAGGTAATGTTTGCATTCATTATTATATAAACCCTGACTGATTTTTTTAAAAAAACCCAGTGCATTTTGTTTCTGAAATTGAGCTAAATTTAGTCATACCTAGAGTAGACTGACTGAAGTGAATGGGACTTGTTGGTCATAGCTAGTAAAAGTCCCATTGATTTCAGTGGGCTTCCTCTTAGACATTTTATATGTCTCATTGCTATTACTGTTTCTGTGGCCACATTCACAAAGGAAGGAAAATCATGTCATATCTGTTTCTGAGATGTGTGAAGAATCAGTTAGTATCTGTTCAGTACACATTACAAAAACTTGTATAGCAATCAAAACGTACCACATCTTAGTAGAATGATACCCACAGTTTTCCAAAGTTTGCCATCAAAATTAACCTAGACAAAATATGCACAATAGACAACAGTGCACAGAGGAATGTATATTCTATAGAAAATGACACACAAACAAGGAAAACAGCTTACAAAAATGCATATATGTAGAATAATACATACATTTTGAGAAATTTGCATAAAAATACTTAATTTAAAAGGAACACATTTTAAAACTCACAGCATAATATAGGAAAAATGAGATCTATCAATAGCTACATTCTCTAAGAGACTATGGCTTTGTCTGGATATTTCTCTACAATAAGGGTAAATTGATTGGCTTTTCCTAATCTTTGTTAGTTTTGCATAGGTTCAGGCACAAGTCTCCACATCGGTCTATGATTCTTGTTTTGCGAAAAACAGCACTCAAATGAACATGCAAACAATATTTGCTACAGAATACACAATTCATGCATGTTTTAATATATGTATTTTGGTACATGTTTTAGCTGAAAGGTGCCTTTGTGGTGTCCTTTCCACTCACATACCCAATTAATATACTTCTTACTAAAGGAGTTATTGTTCACATACCTCACTGCCCATTAAATGTTCATTGGCTGAAAAGAGATCAAACCAACTTTCATTTTTCACTACCACAGGCACCTTTAAAAAAGATAAAAAAATCATTAAAATATTGGTGAAAAATATTGATGAGTTTGGGTGGAATCTTGTTCTTGTTTCATATCTTAAAATACCTTGTTAACATCCTACCTACAACATGAATTTCAAAAGTAATGTGAGCAAATTTTAAAGATGCTAAATGTCTGAACTGTGTTATCAGGTACTAAACATGGAATTGTTGGCTGAAGGCAGAGAAGAGGTTTTTAAAGATTTGAAAACAATATGAGAGAGGCAGTTTCCCAAGATGTATACACTCTTTTTTTTTTGTCTTACACTGTGGCCAGACAGATACGGAAAGTAATTCAAAACCTACAAAACCTTTTAACACATATATAGTGAAGTGAATATACACATCACAGTCAACAAGAGTTTTGTCCTCTTGCCTTGAAATGTCTGAAAACAACTATTGTCTGTCTCTTGCTTGAGATGAGACAGAACAGCTTTCTCTCTCAGGCAAAAAGACTATCAATTTGATAAGATCATTTTTCCAAGATAAGCTCATTTCAAAAGTCTTATCCAGCATAAACACAAGGGAAACAGTTTTCTGTTAACAAAGGAAACAAAAATAAGCAATCCTGCCACAGATCAATGAGAACAGTTATAAAGATCATGATGGTAATAATGGATGTTAAATTACAGATGACCAAGCCACAGTATCTTCTAAGTTAAGCTTTACTGTATTCTTGTTCAATGTCCTTGGGAGGACCTACACAGTCAGTGTAGATATATTTGTTCTGGACAAAATTACAAATCTGAGTCATATTGCATTATGCCAGAGCAATCCCTTTGAATTAATCACACTATAATCTAGGGATAGGCAAAAGCGGTGCTCTGTATATTTGGATTATGTTCCCAGTCCCTCACCACCTGCTATGTTTGACTGGAAAATCGTTGGTGGTGGTCCTGGTCTTGGTGCTAGAACTGCCAGAGGCAATTTTCTGGCTTCTAATTATTCCCTACCTCATTCTATAGGTCCGAAAGGCTTCCTAGCATGAACAAGATTCCAAAGGGATTCCAGAAACTGGCGGCGGCGGGGGGGGGGGGGTCAGAATGGGAAGCTTTCATTTCTCCTGAAATGACTACAGCATAGCAATGGTTGACAATGTCATTGGAATTGATTGCTGTAACTTATCCCAGCAGAATTCGGTCTATTGCAACATTTATTTGCTTTTACTACTATTCATCATCATGTAATAGTTCAGCATTTCTCAAACAATACTCTGTTCTCACTTTTTCCTCATCTATTTATTTACTGTCAGTACTTTTGATCCTTCACTTATATTCCACAGAATTAAATAAAATTATAAAAGAATTAAATAAAAGTATAACTACAAAACAGCTGGTTTTGTAGTTATACTTTTGTATAACTACAGTGGTTTAGGATGGTATCCGTGGTTTAGGTATCTGGCTGAAGAATCAGAGGTTGGGAGTTTGATTCCCTACTATGCCTCCTATAAGTAGACACAGCCTGTGCGGCCTTGGGCAAGCTGGACAGTCCCAGGGTGTCCCCAGAAGAAGGAAATGTTAAATTACTTCTGATTATTCTGTGCCTGGAAAACCCTGAAAAGGGTCACCCTAAGTCAGAATTAACTTGACAGCACATGATGATGATGATAATGATATTTATAATAAACTATAAACCATGAAATTACAAATGTCGCATAAAAGTTACTAAGATTAACATTCTATCTAAAATGCACAGGAAAATAAAAAGGACAATTTCATATCACGTTAAGTAATTAAATGCATTAAACTATGACACTAGCAAAATAAAAAGAGAAAAAAGTGCATTGAGACTTCCAGGGGTGGGGGGAGAGAAGGGTTTTCTGTAGTTTACTGCTAACACTAGGCACACAGGAGTTTCATTACACAGCTGTCCCAAACAAGATCTGATCCGTCCCAACCATCTCTGCATCCATTTCTGCAACAACAGAAGTGACATTAAATACGACAGGGCTCTATTCGCTTTAACCAATTTTATCTGTTTCATATTACTTTTACCCATTGTTCTTCTCATACAAAGCATGTGATGTATTACAACTAGCTAGCTGCTCTTTCAGGAGAAGTGTTTCTGGCATCATTGTTACCGGTTCCTCTTCCAGGTCACCTGAGAATGGACATGCTGGGGTGGAACAGACACAGTGGCCTTGGAACAAAGTTTGTTTTGAGAACAAGGATTCCATCTGTTCTACATGGATTGCAGAGCCAGTGCAGTCAAACTGAATGTGGTTCCAGTTAACATAAATCTGTTACTTATAGTTAATGTTGGTGACGCTAGTGACACTGCGCTGGTTGTATTAAATTCCTGATCAACAAATGCTATTACCTTCTGAGCCTATTCATTTATTTTTGTGAAAAAAACAGGAGATTGCTAAACAAGAAGCTTTTTATTTAGTCATTACATTGTTTGCTACAGTCTGTTTGTTTTCTACAGATTATAACAAATAGTTCTTACCTTATTGGTTAAAATTTCTTGTGGCCTTTTCCAGGAACTCACTTTTAAAGAAGGAGGAAGTTCAATTTTTCCTTCTGGATCTTCAAAGACATGCTATAAAAACATTAATGTATTTTTTAAAAAGTATCTAAAAGATAGATATTCAGGAGATATTCAGAATAATGAAAAATCACAGTTCTGTAGTTGTATGTCGTAAATATTTTGCAGTTTGCTCTTTTTATTTTATTTTATTTTTGTTCTCCCCTATACAACACAAATTTATCTGAGTGCTTCTTAGGTCTATTGAGCAGTTTCTTGATAAAATGGAGAGACCAATTACAGGGAAATCAGCAGGGAGGTGGTACATGAACAGGATCATTGATCTGTTCTTAATGCCCAACACAAGATGCAAACACTTCAGACTGGCATTCAAATGGACAAGAAGTCTGGAAAGTGGTAACACTTTAAAAGGTGTGTTAGGATAGAGTACCTGAACATACTGATGAATATACTAAGGTAAACTTACCAAAATAGGACTTCTTCCAGCTTTATCCTTTTCCTTTCCACCTTTCCCTGCATCCCACTTTTCTGCATTGATATCCGCTTCATTCCATTCAGGCCAGATAGGAAATCTCGCCCTCCTTGCCTCAAGTGAAGCACCTTGAGGGTTCAAAACGGAGGCTGATCCAGAAAGCAACCAAAGGCTGAAAGAAAATGTGAACATAAAAAATATGTCCTCTTTTTGTGTCATTAAAACCTGTATAAGTAAGTTATATAGATATCTAATGTATCCTTCACTTAAACCATCTATCATAGGCCATACGTTGTGATTGATCCAAACATCACAGCATCACAGGTAATGGGCACTAAGGTCATCCACATTTATTAGGTCCATAATAGAGCACAATAGTTTTAGAACCAAACTATGCAAGTGCTGACCCCGTATGTATAAGCAGTGCTGCCTCAAATGGCAAATGACATTTGACTGTAAGAGTATGTTAAAAGCAAAGGCATAATTGATAACTGAAATGTAAATACCAGTTTCCTTCACAGACCTGATTGGCAAGATTCATATGGCAAAGGCAGTCACATAATCAGAGACAAAACATACGTATAGGAAATATATATTTCCTTGAACATATATTTTTGCCTTTCTTCAGCCTCATCATTTGATTTGCAGTATATAACATCTGGTGTGATATGAGGAAAAATGGAATAAATGTAACTGATACAGAAATTCTTTATTTGTTCCCTAGTACATATGCAAAGACTAGACAGCCACAGGTTTTTCCTCCTAGGCTTTGACTCTTTAAGAAAAATCCAGAAACTCTTATTTTCATCTCCCTTTTGACAAAATGATAAAATATTTGCATCACATAATACCACTTAGAAGGCAGTGATCACTGATATCCTTCATAGTTATATACATGTATACATGTGTGCATATATAATTTTCAACAGGCTAATCAAAATTCTTACATACTTAATGACATTGCTATTCCCAAATGTTTGAACAGCAATGAAGCATGTCAAAGAAGAAATGATTGTAGCTCTATTGATGGCTTCGGTTTAATAGATTAAAATTTTATTTTTCAATCTGACATTATATCTTGGATGCTTAGTATTTTTATAAGTTTCAAATCTGATCTTAATGGTGCCTATAATTCCATAGTATGTTACATTTTTATACATTAATTGTGCTTTTTATGGGAACTGCACTTCCGCTCAACACTTGCCTGTCCTTTTTGCTATAGCATTCAAGCGAAATTTGGAAAGAAAAATTTCATTGGTATCTCTTCCTGAAATAATCAAATTTGTTTTCAACATCAGGACAAAACAATCAGATGGATAATTACAGTACAGTTATAGTGATAGGATTTGCTTTCCATACTGGATGAGGTAAATGTTGAGAAAGGATAGAGAAAATGATGTGGGGAGGAAATGAAAACATAAATATTATCTACCGTATATATCAGAAGTCAATGCTGTCTGTCTATTTGTTTATCTAAATGGAGCATGGCCTTATAAATGTTAGCAGCAAATCTAATTCTGTAAGTCCTGGATTGTATTTATTTAGTTGAATTCCAGCTGGCTGGATAGCTCAGTGTTTAGGTATCTGGCTGTGGAGCCAGAGATTGGGCAATTTTCTCCTTCAGAGAGAAGAGCCAGCCTAGTCAAGGGCAAACTACACAGTCCAATGGCACCCCCAGAACAAGGTAATGGTAATCTACTTCTGAGTATTCTCTACCTTGAAAGCCCTAGAAAGGGTTGCCATAAGTCAGAATTGACTTGGTGGCATAATGTTGTTGTTGTTGTTGTTGTTAACTGGCAAAAAAACAGGACAGTCAGCAAAACTGTAATATTTCTAAAAGTAAATAGTGTGGTAACTGAAGGTTTTTCATCATAACAGCATCAAATGAGGGAGACAGGAGAAGACTTGAGAAAATTTCAAGATTTTCAGAAGGAAAACAACACTTAAAAATCCTTGTGGGGTACCAGAAAAACAGCTACAGAGGACAAAGTAGGATTGAAATGAAATGGCTGGAAACCTGAACAGGACAATTCTGCACCTGAACTTTTGTCAATTCAATACTATTGCAAAGCAATATAATTCTTTGTGTCTGAACACTGTAAAAGGTAGCCGTTTGAAACAGATAGAAACACATACCTTAATTAGCAAAGCACACACTATTGTATAAAGTAGGTTGCTCCTTTACATGAAGGAAAAACCCAAACCCTTCTTAATGGAAAATATGTTTTGAGTGCACAGGGTTTTTCGATTCTGCAAGACTGAGACTGAATCCCAAACCTACATGTAGTATATATGTCATTAAAATATCCATACTAACTCTGAAATTATTCAGTAAGTTCTCCATTTTTCATTTGAGGAGGAGGATATTTCTGAAGTTTGCTCTTCATCTTAGCCTACACCAAGAAAACAGCATTATTTGATTATGGAACTGAAAACAAAATCTTTTTGAGGACTTGTTATAGTTATGGTGAACTGTTCCTTGTAGCTGGAACAGTAGTCTATTTCTCCTTATGCATTTTCCCCTATACTTTCCCCATCCCAAACATTCTAGTTGCCTTCATGTAGTGTGGCAGAGTGGAAGATGTTGCCTTCATGCTCCACTTGTGAGGTTCCAAAAGCCACTGGTCACACACTGAATTTCAAACTAAGCAAAGCCATGGTCTTCCCTAGCTAGTCTTAGCACTCTATATAGTAGCCTATGCATATACTCTGTTTTTCTAATAAGTATGTTCATGAAATCTAATCTATGGTTCTGGTTACTCCTACTCATCTGAAGAGGTGGGCTGCAATTCGTGAAAGCTTATGTCAAATAATGATTGTTAGTTTTAAAGAAATAACTGATTACATTTTATGTGTCACTAATACACAGATACCAGGACCATTCTCTCCATCTCTTGTGTTATTGATCCATTTATTAAATGTATTTTTTTTTAACCTGAGGCTACATGCATAGTGCTCACAGACAGTTTCCCATCCAAGCTCTGAGCGCTACGTAGGATCAGCAAAGTTACTGCCTCACATGCTTTCAGAGCAACATGCTGACTACTCCAGTTTTTTTTTCAAAGCTAAAAAACTATCCAAAACATTTTACTCCTGCAAATACACAGGTTGCAATTCTATACCCATGTATATGGGTGTAAGCCCTTCTGAACCCCATATGGTATTTCTCAGAAGTCACATATGGAGCCACATTGTTAACTTTTCAATAACATACTTAAAAGCACAGGACAACAAGCAAGGAAAAAACGATCTCCCTTTTTTTGTCTTGTGAAGAAAAAGTTTTCTTTGAAATATGTCTTTAAAGATAAAAATGTCATTCAATAGATGAGAACAAGCTGCCATCAACCTCTTGATTTAAATTCACTATCTACAGTTCAACAGAAGCTGAACTTAAATGATTCCTGACGGTCAGGGCCAGAAGGCTTAGCTGGTGGTTTCTTGAAGTAAAAGAGATATGCTGTCTTGACCTGACATTCTTTCAAGTAGTGCTTTGTAAAAGGCTTCATATATCCCTAAGATCTTAATAATGTTAGAGGATGACATGTAATAATCTGGCTAAGGTAAAGCAATGCCAGAAACAGTTGCTGTCATTAGATTATTTGGTTGAAAGTTTATTTTTCCATAGGAGAAGACAGCACTGAGATCTATCAGAAAGGAAGCTGAGTGTGGAACTTGCTGCCTGATGAATTTGAAAATAGCCAAGGGTATGGGCAGTCATACACAAAATATGTTGTTTGGCAGCTGGTATGTAAAAAGTTACACTTCTTTTATTTACTTTTAATAAATGAAAACACTGACCATTTTAATCAAGAGATCAGTGATGAGGAAAGGCAGCAGTATTTGGACATTTAAAAAAAATTAAGTCAGCGTAAGATTATTTGCATGAACATGTATATTTGTACAGGAGAACACAGATGTATCTATGTGTGGAGTTATATTGCAGGAGGAGAGAGGAAGTTTTAATTTTAAAACATTTTTCACAAGAAAATATGTGTAACGGAATGGGGCAAGAAATTATTTGAGTGTTTCCTGTACTGACACTGGTGCCATTTTTACCTATGTATGCAATCTTTATTCCACTCTTTTTTCCAGGAAGAGTGGGGAACCATATATAGTTGTGTCACCACTATTTATTCTCATAACAACCTTGTAAAGTTGGTTAGGTTGAAAGAAATCTTGGTCCAAGATTGTTCAGGAGACATACAGAATGAGGACTGTATGGGGATTTAAACCCAGATTTCCCAGCCTTAACTGAAGAGACTTAACCATGATCCCATATTTGTTTAACATAGGTAAACCTGGAGTTCAACTCTGGGGGCAGCTGGTGAAAGACTCACCTACCTGTTGTCTCTAGAAATAAGGTGCTGACACTCAAGCTCTCTTGCAACACTTGGTATGAGTAGAGGACATTCTACTTAGTCAATACAGACTCCCCAGGCAATGAATTTCTCATCCATGTCTAGGCCTTACATAATATTTAGTCTCCTCATGCCAACTACGGGACCAGCGAAGTTTCTGTTGTGAGCACAGTCCTTAAGTCCCACCTGTTAATTGCAAACCTAGTGTAAGGAGTGAACTGGATTGTCTTCATCTTAACATGGGTTTACATTAAATTCTGAACGCGAATCTTCTAAATAAAATGAGGAGTCTGAACATACAGTGACTAACTCCTAGTTTCTGTCAAAGAATCTGCTGCATGTTTAATGAGCACTTCAATCAAACTAAAAAGAGGCACAGTATAATGCAATAAGAATATCAGTTCTACATTTTATTTTATTTTTGTAGGAAAAAATGTGCGATATGTTCGGAGAAAGCAGCATTCAATCATAAACAAATATTAAATGCTTTCTACAATGCATACTGTGAGAAGCAATTATTTTCCAACCAATCAAGTCTAAGTGACAAACTAGACATGAGATTTGTCACACAATGTACAATTTTTTTTAAAAAAAGCTGTCATATGGGATGGTTTTCCCATCACAACAGTGATGTGTACGAGTGGGTGGGTAGGTGATTAAATCATTTTCCTTTACTGTGTGCCCAACTAGAATCAGGGCCTGCAGTGCTCAGTCATACTTAAACATGTTGTTTATATGGTTTGATACATATGTGAGTGAAGAGCATGGAATGCTTCTGATCGGCTGGGAGAGAACTTAGATGAGGGGGAGAGGGTTTCTGTCAGGAGAGAGTCTGAGAGGTAAGTTTTGAGTCTACTGTAGAGGGAAGAGGGTGGTTTTGGAGACCATGATTTGAGAGAGAAGTCTGCGAGAGAGATTGGGGTGGGGGGTGGCGAGTAGAGATGTGCACAAAATACTTCGTGCGTGCCCCCTTCGTCTGTGTGGCAGCACAGCTGTCGCAAATTTCTTCCCCTCACCCCCTCACTGGCACCTCCACTCACCAGCCAGTGTGTGCTGCTCTTTTCCTTCTTCACCTCCTCCAGCAGCTAGCAACTCAGATGAGGAAGCAAGGCAGGGATCCCTGCAGTGCTGCCTTTGAGTGGCCAGCTGCTGGATTGGTGGAGAAGGGAAGTCCGGGCTCCTGCCTGGACTGGAAGATTGCACAATGGGGAGGGACAGAGGAGCATGTGCCGGCTGGTGAGTGGAAGTGCCAGTAAGGGGTGGGTGGGGGAAAGGAATATGCAGCAGCTGTGCTGCCATACAGATGACTTATGACGAAGGGTCACACGAAGTATGTCATGCCCATCTTTAGTGGGGAGAGGTAATAGAATAAAGGAATGTGCTCAATGAATTTAAAGTGTAGGAACAAACAATGTTCTTTTGAACACTGTTATTTTAATAAAACTTTATTTGTTCTATTAAACTGACTGGTTCTGAGTTCAGTACTTGAGGGTTGACTATGTAGATGGTGTTATAAGGGCCTGAGTGAAGCATTAAATATATATACACACAGTAGCTAAATATTGGTGGCAGCAAGAGGAAAAGAGGAAATAAGTGAAGATTATTGAAGAAAACACATTTATTCCTGTGGTGATTTAAAGACCATTACCTTAATAGACAAGTGACAAGACAGATGTCAGGGAGAAAGTGTGACGGGGCGCTCATCACCTGCAGTCCACAGCAGGACAAAAATTGCCATTACTTTCCATTACTGCCAAGTGCAAGTAGCAGCATTCATCCATCTGAAAGCAGTAGCCATGGAGGGGTTCCATTCTCATGGGGACCAAAGTACCAATGAGATTAAACCTTTCTCTGACCACAGCACCATTCTAATTTGGGACCATCTCGAAGGTGCCAGCTGTTTATTAGTTTGTGTTGCTTTTTAAACATACATGTTAAGGTAAATGACAAATATCATGTCTAGCTTGGCCCTACAAAACCAAAAGCCATTCCCTCTCCTCACCAATTTGTGATGTCAGATACACTGCCGCAAAGTGAGGAGGTTTTGCAGTTATTGGTACTGACTACTGAGAAGATCCACCTGTAGCACTCTCTAAGCTGAAGCTGTAAGTTACTGTAAGTCAGCTGGTCTTGAATTTAGATGTGATGCTGATAGTCACACAACCAGCAAAGCCTCAAGTAGCATGGCTGTAAGTTAGAACAACAGGACAATTCCATTGGATCATAAAGTCATATCTATAATGTTATATGTAAATGTGAAGCAAGTGAAATTTAAATGCACACACTAATTGGAAAAGACTACCTCAGTATATAAATATGGCAGAAAATCTTAGCCATTACAAATTGCTTTCGCCATGGTATGGATAAATTGTTCATTTGCAGATACAATTCATGTCAAGAATAAATGCTGAAAAAGAACAAAGACAAAACAGACATAAATTTGCTGTTTCTAATTACCTCTTTCTGTGATGCATATAAATGTGTCCATTTTGCATGAAATGTACTAGGAATGTTTCAATGATAAACCAAACCAAAAATAAAAAAAAATTGAAGCATTTTTAATTGAGCAAGCTAATGGGCTAAATTAAATTTATCTTTATTAGGTAGAGTTATATCAATAAAAGCTCATATATGACCAACATTTTTATTTTTGTTTCAAAATATACCTTTACAACCAGATATGGGGGGGAAAAACCTGTGGCAAAGCTTTTTTGAAAAGTTTATAGCAGAGAATGGTAGAACTCTAAGATTTATAAATGATGTAAAATATGGACCAGTCACAAAAGGGGGATTAAGTATACAACATTTAATAAAATAATACATCGAAAAGCTTGTCTAAGAGCAGTTCCAGTTAAACTCAATGCCACTCCTTTTTAAATGATGGTGGAAGGCAATATGTCAAGGCAAGTTTAAGCTATTGGCTTCTTTGGTATTCTATTGTTAAGTCTGACCATTTGACTGAAATATGGTGACTCCACTGAACACTTAGATAACACAGACCAGATAGAAAATAGCTTTGTGTTTCTATTATGAATCCCCCCAGTGAGCAAGGTCTGTTTGAAGTTATAGCAAAGGAACTTAAAAGAAATCACATTGTTTACTGACTCAGTATATCAGACAAAAAAAGAAAAAAACGAGAGACAAAGAACATTGTATCTCTAAGACTACGTAACTGCTATATTTTAATGTGAGCTTTCGTGGATCAATCCCAGTTAATCAGACATTGATTTGTTATATTAATATACTAACTTTCCTCCAAGGAGCTCATGTTTTCCCATGTCCTTTTCATTCTCACAACATAAAGTAACCAACCCAAGATTACCAGTGAGCTTCAGGCCGAATTATAATTCGGTCCTAGGTCTCAGCATGACACCAAAGTACAAGATTCTCCTTCGTATGTTTTACTCAGTTGTTGTTGTTGTTTAGTCGTTAAGTCGTGTCCGACTCTTCGTGACCCCATGGACCAGAGCACGCCAGGCCCTCTTGTCTTCCACTGCCTCCCAGAGTTGGGTCAAATTCATGTTGGTAGCTTCGATGACAGTGTCCAACCATCTCGTCCTCTGTCATCCCCTTCTCCTCTTGCCCTCACACTTTCCCAACATCAGGGTCTTTTCCAGGGAGTCTTCTCTTCTCATGAGATGGCCAAAGTATTTTACTCAGTACAGGATAACAACAATCAAGAGCTGGAACATTATACATAATCTAATCAACCTAAGAATACCACTACCACAAAATGTTGGGACAGTCGCTGTTGCAGTTTTTCCAACCTTGCATGCTGCCTCAAGTAGGTGTGGCTGGGAGGGACCATTTTGGGATGGGATGAGTATCAATCTATTCAGCACTAACCCATCATTATTTTCCACTTCTAAATTCAAAGACAGCTCTGCCTCTCTGCTGTTTCCTTTGCATCTCTTTAGTCTGTTGGAAGCAGTGGAGTTTGTTGTTTGTTTGCTGTTGATCTGTTCGAAACTTTAAGTTATTAAAGGTTTTTTATTCTTTCTCCTTTTATTCTGTCTCAGAGTGAGTTACTGAGGCCTTAAGTGCCAGTTAATGAGAAAGGGGTGGACTCTGGGGAACTTGTAACTATTGTCTTCTGTGAGCCTCTGAACATCTACTGCATAGCAAAAAGGGAATTTTTACCAGAAATTCAAATCTCTGCAACAGGTTTTGTTGTGATAGTGGGAATGGAAAAATACATAAATGACCAATGTGCCACTGGCAACTAATGATAATGGCAGGAAGTAATATATATATCATTTTTAGCCTCTCAGGATGACTATTACTGTTTGTTTGGAGCATCAGGCTAGCCCGTGCCAACATCGCATCAAGAGTGCTGGGCCTTTTTTTTTTTCCTTAAAAGAATTTGGTGAAATGGCAGGGTTAAAAATAAACCACAAGAAAACAAAAATTATGACTAAAAACATTCAAAAACAGGAGATTGATGAACTATTACAAATTACAAACTTCCAGGAAGGAAGGATAGTAAAATACTTGGGCATATTTTTTACAAAGAAAACAAGTACTCTCCTGAAAGATAATTATTTGAAACTGATAGAGGAAATTAAGAAAGACCTTTCTAGCTGGACAAATTTACAATTGTCAACGATGGGCAGAATTGCTACAATCAAAATGAATATTCTACCCAAACTCATATTCCTTTTTCAAACAATTCCGATTGTTTTAAAACAAACAATATTCAAGGAGCTTGAAAAATGCATTTCCAAATTCATCTGGCAGGGGAAAAAACCCAGAATTAAAATCAAGCACTTACAAGACCTAAAAATAAGAGGAGTGGGGCTCCCGAATTGGCCTCTCTACTATAGGGCATCTGCATTGATATGGATTAAGGAGTGGATAACATTGGAAAATATGAGGCTCTTGAAATTAGAAGGATATGATTTGAAACGGGGCTGGCATGCATTCTTATGGTATAACAGGACTGAGGATTTTAAACAATTTAACAACCATATATTAAGGAAGGCACTTCTGTCGATGTGGAATAAAGTGAAAACCCAAATGTATATCAAAATACCACACTGGGTGACGCCAATTGAAGCATTTGCTCTACCATATCTGAGAGAAAACAAGAAAATAGTAAGATATAGTGAGGTTTTAAATCTTGATGGTTCTATCAAAACTCAACAAGAGTTAGTAGATCAAGGCATCGAAATGGATGGGTGGGCGCGATCACAATTATGATCAAGGTTTGCTAAAGATAATCAACAGGGCTTTTACTTAGAAAATACCCCCTTTGACAGAATTCTTCTAGAATCAGAGGGAAATGTATTAAGTTATTATATAATTTTCTGTTAGATTTTGAAACAAAAGATGAAGTGGTAAAGGCATGTATGATTAAATGGGCACAGAATGTAAGACATAATATTGAACTGGATCAATGGGAACGAATTTGGAAAACAAATATAAAATTAACTAAATCTGTTGTATTTAAAGAGAATATATACAAAATGTTCTACAGATGGTACAAGACCCCCACAACACTGGCTAAAATAAGCACCCAGATTTCAAATATATGTTGGAAATGTAAACAGAAAGAAGGAACATTTTATCACATGTGGTGGATGTGCAAAGACGCCCAAAGATACTGGAGTAAAGTGAATCAGATGCTACAAGAGATATTAGAAACTTCAATACCGATGGTACCAGAACTATTCCTATTAAATATCTTGCCAGATATACTAGACTCTGAAAAATCATATTTAACTATTCATATTATAACAGCAGCAAGAATAGTTTTTGCGAAACACTGGAAGGAACTTAGAACACCGCAAATAGATGAAGTGATAGATAAAATTCTTGAAACCACAGAAATGGACATAATATCAGATTGGCTAGATGTAAAAAAGAAAAAAGACCATCGGAAAATTTGGTCCCAATTATATACATGGTTACAAGGTAGATAGATACATAGTTATCTGTATGGCTGCAGAAGAGACAGAATAAATGATGGATAAAGACTATCAGCTACATAATCAATAATTACAATAACAATATATCTGTCTGAATTTGGTTTTTCCCTCTCGCACACTGTTTATATTTCTTTATGATATGTGGAACTATTACTAGAAGAGAATGTATAGAATTACTACGAAAAATATTGATTTGTAATATATCCGTTCAAATCCACCCCCTCCGAGGGTACACCTATCCCAGCTGCCCCTTACCTTACCCTACCTTTATAAGGAATAATAATAATAATAATAATAATAATAATAATAATAATAATAATAATAATAATAATAATAATAATAATAATAATAATAATAATAATAAAGAGTGCTGGGACTGATGAATCTTTGGCCTGACCAATCACAGCTAGCCTTAAGCTATTTGCTGTTATGTGCTGGCAAGTCAGAACTGACGTATAGGAACCCTAATAGGGTTTTCAAGGTAAGTGAGGTATTTAAGGAGTGGTTTTACCAGTTCCTCCTGCCAACCTAGCAGTTCGAAAGCATGCAAATGCAAGTAGATAAATAGGTGCCACCTTGGTGGGAAGGTAACGGCGTTCCGTGTCTAGTCGCGCTGGCCACGTGACCACGGAAGATTGTCTTCGGACAAACGCTGGCTCTACGGCTTGGAAACGGGGATGAGCACCGCCCCCTAGAGTCGGACACGACTGGACTAAATGTCAAGGGGAACCTTTACCTTTACCTTTTACCAGTTCCACCCCTCAGTGAGTCTATATGGTAGAACCGGGGAATGGAATTCGGGACTCCTGAGTCCTAGTCCATTACTTTATCCACTACATATCCCTGAAGTTCTTCTTGTTGTTGTTATGCACCATCTAATCACCTGCAACTCCTGGTGACCCTATGAATGAGGAACTGTCAACATGTCCTGTCCCCAACTGCCCTACTCAACTCTTGTAAACTCAAGCCTGTGGCTTCTTTTACAGATCCCATCCATCTCCTATGGAGTCAGGCTTGAGCTTACAAGAGCTGAGCAGAGCTGCAGAGGACAGGTGGGCACGTTGGACCTCCCTCCCTCTTAGGGTCACCATGAGATGGAGGCGACTTGATGGCACACAACAACAAACAGTACGTTCATAAAAAACAGAACTGTCCACAAAAACAGGCAAACCCTTGGAAGTTCTGACTGTAACGCTAGAGGAACGACGGGGCTGGAGGAAAGAGCTGACAAAGGCAGCACCTTCTGGGCATGCCTAGAGGTGCTCTTGTCAGTATTACTTCAGACATGCCACCCAACCTGTCCTTTAAATACCGAGATGTATTTAAAGTAAGATTTTTTTATCACGGGGCGGCTCCCAGGAAAATGTCTTTTTCCTTGGGGCACGTCCTTTATTCCTGCAAAGTTGGAAAGGGTGGGAGGGAGGGAGGGAGGGGTAAGGAAAACGATCCTCAGAGAAATGACAGGAATCTTACTCTTTAGTAGGGAGCCCCGTCTGGAGGACGTTGTTACTTTTCACCAGCTCCTTCTTTTTGGTTAACTTCGACATGGCTTGATTCTTAGCAGAACTTTAACTCTGGAAAAAACTCGGCGTTTCCTCTCAGGCGAAAAAGCAACACCACCAGCAGCGTCCGCACTGTTGCTAAGAGACACTCATTTGACCATAGAGATAATGAGAAGATTTAGAGCCGCGCGCCTACTTACTTCCGGTAAAAAGAGATAAGAAAGCTTCGACATTCACACACCGCCACTGCACTCTTCATCGGCATTTCCGGGGCTGGAGTTGAGGTGGACTTCCACTGTCAACTTGCAATGGAAGGTAGATTGAGATTTTTACCGGCTTCTTACTTTACGTGATGAATTGCCAGAAGGGTAGCGAAGCCGTATCGGAAGGGCAGGACTACCTCCGTACCTTAAATGTCCCATTTCGTGCAGCATAGATTTTCTAGCCTCTAGCTTACTTCATCACATGCATCAAAAGGAACATGGCACATCGTGTGTTGAGAACCGCTGGAATATCCTAATTGGCTGTAATTAATCCCTCTTGCATGTTAGTTTCCATTTAATTTCTCCCCCCCCCCCCACACACACACAGGTACCGTTTTATTAAAAAAAATAACAATTGTGTGCTGTTGATTCCAGCTTATGGTGACTTTTCTCAGCGTTTTCTAGATGTAAAGTATTCAAAAGTGGTTTGTTGTTCCCTTTTTTCTGGGATCACCCTGGCTTGCCCAGTGCCACGCTCAGGTGGGTAGGCACCGTGGGAGTCAAACACTCCTGCCCTGGAAATGCCTTCTCGCTGGCTATCCAGACCGTAACACAGCGTCCTGTGAAACTGAAGTTTTCTTTCACTGGTTTTCATCTCTCATGTCCTATGTGTGTCCATTTATTTTGTGTGGCAGTTCACCAGTTTGCCCTATGTAGAATGCAGAAAAAGGCACATATCCAGTCCTCTGAACAGTGTTGCCACCAGAGATATGGCACACAGTTGACATCTACTTTGGCTGCAGCATCTGGTCCTTCTTTAGTATCATGTTTTGTTTGGCTGTGAATGTTCTTAGGTATTTGAACAAGGATAACAATTCCTTATCCCACTGTGAGTTAACTGCCTTACTTTGTGCGAGGATGTTTGTGCGTTCAGAAGCAGTTCTGTGAATGGACCGTGTTAATGCAGATGGCGTCTGCATTTTCTGCGCTTAATTTCTCTGATTGCATTCTCATTCCCAAACGAAGGGGGTACAGTATGTATATTTTCCAGCACTAAACCAATGGATCCAAACAAGGAAAGAACTTCCTGTCAGAGCTATTCAGTAAAATAAAAGACTACCTCAGAAAGGGGTTTGATCTAGTGGTTTTTACAAAGATGTTAGCTGGTCAGATGTGAGGGATCCTTTGGCTGGGGATATCCTGAATTGGGGAGATGATCCTTGTGGCCCTTTCCAGCTCTACAGTTCTAATTTCAGGTGGACTATATACCAAGAAGGTTCATCCTGTAATGAATGCATCAGTATGTATCCAAGACTTCTTGTTTTATTTGGGGTACATTTTCCACGCTCTTACGGAAGGAAACCTAGGAATGGATCATGATTTAAACAGGGTAAGGGCACCTCACCACAACATTTGGGATGAGTCACTGTCCCCATCACCACCTGCCTGTGGCAAAACATCCAGCATGGTTATGTATGGAGAATAACAAACCCTAGTAATTTGCATTCTGCTGAACACTGAGGGGATGGTGGAGGTGGCATTTGGCAGCTTTTGTCTTGAGTCCTTCAGTTTGCTGGGATTTGACTTAATTGCTTTAATTGTTAAATTATTTTAAAGGGTTTTAAAAATGTTTTGTTTTACAGTATTTAAAGATCCTTTTAATGTGGTTTTATGATTGTATCTTGCCTCAAAATCTGTCAGTACAGAAACAACTTAAAGAAATGCATTTAATTACATTTACCTTTTCTGTAACTTTCTTATATGCAGGTGAGACTTGCCTACTTTTAAAATACAACCGAGATTTTCAGAGAAAAACTGGCACTTTTGAGATTACTTCATTAGGCGAGGTATTACAAAGGCTAGTGAGGTGGAACAGAAGACAAAAAGACTGGCTTAGTATTGAAATTATAATGCCTACAGTATCACAAACCTCATCAATACTGAGACAGGATAGCAGAGGAGGGATCCACACATATTCCAAAGAGCTAGAAGGCTATGTGATAGTCTCTCAGACTTCTGTAAGTAACAAAGGCAAAAAACCCTTGCTTTCCCCAGTTTAAATGTAGCCATCTAATTTTCCTTAATGCTTATACCGACTTGCTATAGTTCATTCTATAGCCTCTGCTTGCTACCACCTCATTCTGGAACATGTGCAGGGCAACTCTGAATGTATACAACGGGGGAGTTGCAGGCAATCCCAACTTTCTGACTCATTAAGTCTACAGTGACATATTGTCTCTGTGTTGTAAATGAGTTGTTAGCTTTGTTTGGCACACCATAGAATAGACTTGACTGTGCTGTTATAACATTAATATTCCCAAGTGGCATTTTAAACCAGTACCTCTTGGGATGATATTCATATGCAAGAGCAACCATCAATCTTATTTTAGATGCCAACTTCCATCATCCCTGATCGTTGGCTGAAGAGAACTGGAGTCCAATATTTAGAGAGGTGCATGCTGTCCATTCTCAAAAAGAAACATAGCATGAGAAATACTAATAAGTCATTCAATTGTGTTAAGACACACTGGAGAGAACCTCAAGTTTTAACTCCATTAACAGGACAATCCCCAGGTGGAACTCCACTCAGAACACTCATACTGGTGCAAAAAGACGGAAGGGTGATTGTTACCCATTCTTGATCCTTCTGGAGGATCCCTCAGTTTCCTGGAATAGACTTTCAGGGGGACAAATGATTATAGAAAGGGGAATGGATGAACATCTCCCATGTTCAACCAGCAGAAAAACTCTACTGAATTACATGTTTCCAGTAGTTAGACAGTGCCCTTTTCTCAGGGGCAAGCTTTTCCTCTGGTCTTACTTTCCCCTCCCCTCCTTGTGTTTCTTTAAGTTGTTCCCTTTGATTATGCCAAAGACCTGGAGAGAGATTTATATAGTAAATAATAATACAACATTTCTGGACATTATGGTATGGTTTGGCTGCTTTCCTGAAATACTAAAAAGAAAAAAGAAAAAACAAGCTGCTTCAGAGCACAAGGGACACTTCTCTCCCCCCCCCCCCCCATGAGATCTTCCTTATTGTAGGGAATTATGAGTCCAATACAAGAGAAAACTAGTGGACATATGGTTCACACTAGAGGTTACTTTTACTGCAATTGCCTTCTTTCAAACATTGAAAGCATGAGACAAACACATTGACTGAAAAATTTATTGCTACAAAATACAGGAAATATATAAGCAAACAGATAAACAAGACATTTTACTAAACAAGAATGCCACAGGAAGACACTGGAGAACCAAACCAGTTATCCAAGCACAAGACTCAAACATGATTTATTCATTTATTTTTGCAGAGCATTTTCAACACAAATCTTTTTGTTTTTAGTGCAGATTTAAAAATATATATACTCAACAATTATGTATCAAACTTTTAATACTAAATTCAAAGTAGAAAACAGACCAAAATACATCCCCACCAAAGTATTTTTCTAAATATAAAGGGCATGTTCTATTCCCTAAAACAGGCACAGACCTGACATAATAGACGGTTTTCTCTGCAGTTTAAAAGAACCTTATCTCCCGGACTCCAGGTGACAGAGAGAAGTATAGACCAGATGCGGACATAGCTGTTCTCTGAAATACCTCATATATTGCCTACTTATATACCCATACGCTTGCTTTAGGTAGAAAGACCCAGCTATATTGCATCATAAAGCAATCTGTGGAAAAGCTGCACTTATTTAGCAACTAAATCATACAATTTGGGATACACCTAATTTAGAACTAGAGCTGGAGAAGTTACTTCTGGGGGCAAAATTTCCTAGGAGTCTTAGAAAATTCTGGCCAAACTGGCTGGGGGAATATTCAGAGTTGTGTACTAAGAAAGTAACTTTTCCAGGATTTGTTTCGGACCTCCGTGTTGTGCACTGTTTGGTTTTAAATGGCCACAATCATGAGCCCACGACAAAGTACAAACGCAGATCAGGAACAGACAGAAGATACATGCACCACCCTATGACACAGGGCATATCCCATGCAGAACCGCTGGCATGGACATAACCCACGTATTCTTCATTCTACAAGTGTTGCTTCATTCCATCATCCCATATGTATAATTTAGAGTAGGTCTCAAATCTTCTAGCCGTGTTCTTTCAAGCAGTGCAAATACTTCAGCATCCACAAATAGGGTAAGGCTGTGATACTATACACATTTGCCTTGATACAGGTCCCACTGAGCTGAATGGAACTTCAGTTCAATAAGCTAAGTAGACATAGCCAGGATTGCACAATTAAAACATAAGGCAGATGGCTTTGACTGGCATATTCTCAAATGAACAAAGGAATGAGAAAAAGAGCAATTTGTCTATTTTAATTACTATAGAAAACCCAATCCTCAGGAAACAAAATTCTTCAGAGGAAACAACTGTTGTTCCACTTTCCAATCTTAGGAGTCAAAGCAGGTGATGTGGGAAAGCAGTTTTTGCGTAGTATGTGCATACTATATAATTCTGCATCTTGTTCTCAAGGAAGATATGCAGGCAGCAGGAAGGAAACAAAGAAAAAGGAGCCAATACACGGCCAGCTTATTACTTTGAAATTCCTTGACTTAGCATCTTCCCCATTTATACTACTGGAATGTTAAAATTAAGCATACATTGTAACAAACTGCCTTGTGGATATGGAGATCCTTTTGTTTCTACCAGAATCCTCCGTACCTTCTAGCACTTTTGTCTTCTGGACTGCTTGTACAGCATGAGAATAAGGGCACTACTTTTAAGATGCTCTCCTTCTCCTTGCTCTGTTCAGTTCCAGAAGGTGGTGCTGGAAAGCTACCACTTTTGTCCTACAGGAGTCAAAACTAGCAGCTATATATTGTATCCTATTCTTTTTAATATCTACATTTTATATCCCATTCTTCAATATCTTTTTCATATCTACCTGCAACCACTCACTGAATGATGGGTGTTTGGAGTCTTGATGTTCACTATATGCAATGACATTTCTTATGTACAGCATTTGCATTAGTATGAGAGGGTGCAACCTCCTTTGTGAATATCTAGTTTGACAATGAATCAAACAACAGTGAACAAAACTGAAGCTCACTTTGGAGATGATGTGAACAGGCAATAGCTAGTAGACTCACTGACAAACAAAGGTAGGTATTGTGTTCTGGTCACATTCCAGCTCGAATATGGATGACTATGTGACTTTTGGACAGCCAGCTGACCTCAAGAATGGCCAATGGTGTGCCAGTTGACATAACCAGTGATCCTTATCTGGCAGTGTTTTTTGTCTGGCAGGTTACTGTCATAGACACACTTCAACTTCATAATCATTCTTAAAGACTGTTCAGAAACTTCATCTTCTTGGTTGGACTACATTTCCTGGTTACTGTATCTCCTGGTTCTCTAATAACTGATCCATTCTAAAGCTAAAGTTTTAAGTGGTGTTTTGCAAGCTACAGACCTAGATAGCTCAAATCAGACACTTTGACTGAGTATCTTTCTTCCACAGGTACTCAACATGAGGTAAGAGCTTGGAGAAGATGTACAACTTGGGAATGCCAGCACTGAAGACCAGTCTTCTTTGGGAGTATAGCTTCGAAACGTCTATTGTTAAATAATAATAATGTGCTATCAAGTCATTCTGACTTATGGCGACCCTTTTCAGGGTTTTCCAGAAAAAGAATGGCTTCATAATAATTTTGCTTAATATACATCACATCTTTTCTAAGGCAGAAAGTTAAACAAATGTTTTATGAAACTATTATACATATATATAATGCAATGTTGAGGCCTCATATCAATCAAATCAGGCCATTAATCAGTTTTTCCTATCAGTGTTTAATCAATAATGGCAACAGTATCCAAGCTTTCAGGCAGAGATCCTCCTCAGCCCCTTACTGCTGGCTATTTAATTGCAGATAGATCTTCTGCACACAGTTATTGATAACCAATCTAGCAAAGCTTCAAGACTGGATTGACTGGGGAAAAACTTAGTTTATCCTTCAAATTTAAAAATAATAATAATAATGGGAGGGCACTGCATGAGGGCTCAGACAAAGATGGGTTCACTGCTGAAACTGTTTGCCATTTGCCAAAATAACATTGTCTCATGTCACACTTGGCAACTGAAGTTAGTGATTTTGAAATTAAGTCTAAAAGACATTGAAGAGAGGGAAGAAACACGGATTTCGCTACTTTGCCTCATCAGTCATATACATACATTATTCCACTAGCAATGTCGAGGCGTAAAAAGTTGTAGAGAATAGTGAAACCTTCACTCCACTTCAGAAGTTTTATGCTATAATGGTCCTGGATTTCGTATGTCACCATGCATTGCCCAGACATTTCAAGAAGAATTACAAGTATTAAAGGCCAAAATCCTGTTGTGTTTTTGCACACATGTTAAAGGCGCTCATGCAAAGAGTTTTTAAGTTATCTGTCCCATGATCAATTGTGCAACCAGGACATGGCTGGGACATAACAGGAAGCCAGAAAGACAGCTAATGCCTCTTGCCCTTATTCAATCATGTCATGCAAGAGGATTCTGGCCAAAGAGCTGAAGGCTCAGTTGTATTCTGCAGCCAATAGTACATCCTACGTCACTCAGACAAACCTAGTTTTAACACTGAGCAGGAAGGCAACCTATACAAGCTATGTTTTTGAAATACACTCTGGTAGGATAACACTTTCAACACCTCTGCATCCATGTTATAAAAAAACCTTTAGAAGATTCCATAAATAGAAACTGACTGTGATCAATTAAATGTGAAAGTCCATGTTTATTTTGTAACAACCAATGCCTTGCCCTTACCGTTATTGCAGCAGCTTGCCACTTGATGTTGGGAATCCTACAGATGTTTGCATAATTTTGCTATGACTATTTGATTAGGTGTTGGGGTGCATCTCAGTTGCACAATTGGGCATGTGACCAGGCATGCATCTGGGAGGCACCCCAGAAACCTATCAATTAGCTGCAATTAGTCATAGCAAATTACATCAACCAAATGCAACCATCAGTCGTATTCTGGGCAATATTTTTAATGACTGAGACTTTTTAAAGTGCAGTATGCAGAAGTCATTACAGACATCCACGTTCACCCTTTTCTGACTTAATTTCATGTGCTAGTTACATTTTTCCATTTATTTTATGTACAGGACTAGAGGCACACAATATTTAGGGATGGAGCTGCATTCTGTAAGAAGATACGGAATGAAGAAAAGTAGCAGTGCTATGCCACTCATTCTTGGAAGTGGAGAAAAAATATCCTTGCATTTCAACACTGTAAATATAGTATTAATGGCTCCACACATGAAGATACTAAATGACTGAATGAAACAGTAATCAAAAACAGGATCTTGTGCGTCCACTAAATCTGATTTTGAAGCAGTCTCAGGATGTAAGAAAATGTATCAGACTTTATTTCAATTTAAAATTGCCTAGTGCATTTCTGCCTAAATTTATACTCTTCTTCAGGAGCTGTATGAGAAAAACATAAAAGGGCACAATCGATTAACATTTTTACATATTTACATTATAATGCATATAACCATCTAAAATGTTAATATACATTATTCACAAAAGCAAATATACATCCAGCATATTATTAATCACATTTCATTGACAAATATAGCCATTATATTTTATACATACAGTTAATTTCTTCCTTTCTCTCTCTCTCTTTTGGTTTGCCCCCAGCTCCAACAGATTGCTTGAGATAGTGGAAGAAAGGTCTCCTATGTATGAATGTTATCTTACCCCAGCTGTTGTTCCCTGAAGAACGGCCGGGAAATATAACATCCATACATAGGAGACCTTTCTCCCACTATGCCATAAGGTATGTATAAAATATAACAGCTGTTTGTCAATTAAATGTTATTAATATGTTGGGTGAATATTCTCTTTTCTGAATTATGTGTTAATGCTTTAGATGGTTATATGAATTTTAATGTAAAGATGTACAAGTGTTATTGTGCTGTCCCTTTTGTTTTACTTTGTTTTCCTCATACAGCCCCTGAAGGTGGCCATAAATTCAGGCCAAAACACATTCAGAAATTTTAAATTGAAATAAATGATATATTTTCTTACATTCTGAGATGGTGGTTTCTCCTTCAGAATCAAATGACTAAATGCTCAGGTGCTGAAGGATACTTGATCTCAAACTGATCAGAATTTCAGTCTATTGCTTTCAGTGTCACCAGAAAATATATTGTAAATCAGAGTGGGCAACCTCCAAGAGGCCAGATACCATGTTTCTGACCCCAGAATCTCTCAGGGTCTGTACCATCCTCTATATGAATATCCCAGCCACCAACTAATGTTTTTTTTCTACAAAAACAAGGTATGGGGGCATGTCTTGCTTAGACGAGAACAGCAGCTCATGGAAACACAATTTCCTATAGGGGGGGAATTTTAGCACCCTCAAAAAATCAGATTTTTTAATTTATTGACCCTGGGGACTCCAGCATAGTGCAAAAATAGCTTTGGGGCTCACAGGATCTGTGATTCACACCTCTGCTGTAAACAGCAGAACTGAAGTACAATAAGAGTTCCTCGTTTTAGCTTTCTGAGAAAATTGTAGCTGGAAAAACCAAAACTACTTTAAACAATTAGTGATGTGCATAAAGTTCAAAAAGTCGTTGATTTCCTTATTAAGAGACGGTTAGGGAATGCATTCTCAGCATTCAGCTTCTATCTTGCTTTTGCACCCTCTTCTTTAATCTTCATTAAGTCACAGCTATTTTTTTACCAGTAATATGGTGTTATTTGCATAGCTCAAGTTATCAATGCTATCTCAATAAAGGATGCTGTGGCCTTCAGTTTGCAAGGCCAGAATAGGGTGTTAATGATATACCTTTCTGAAGGTCATTAATAGCACTGGCACATACCAAATTGCTTTCTCTTTAAACAACATCAATTGGCAATAAGCACACGCACACACGCACACACACCAATTTGGTGTATAAATCAATGTCGCATCAGCAACACAAGTATCAGCAAGCAGTGTAATGCATCTGTCTGATTCTCTAGTACCTGAAGTTGTTACAGCTATATAAATATAGATCTTTTCTACCCTGAGAACTGTTGTATGAAATGGTACAATGAAAGATTGCTGAAGGTCTCTCTATGTACTTTACTGATAGTAACTATTGCAACTTTAGGAACTACAGTTGAGATCTCACATACTAAAGCTGTGAAAGTTTTTATTTCACAGTCTCTGTGTTTATTTATTCTTCTTTGTAAAGCATACAGTTTTGTTCATAAAAACCACAAGTTATTTACGCTCAATTCCTGATGTGTTCAATTAAATGGGAATCATCATAGAATAGAGAAGCAAATCACAATTAAAAATATGTTTCACCTTTTGGAGATTTCAACAAAGTGCAGGTCTAACATTAAAAAACTAGCCAACAAAAATGTGGTCTTTGGGATTTTTTTTTTAAGTGCCAAAGGGTACCTTATAAAAAGTCTATTTTTCTGTATTATAAAAACATTTATATGGCATTACACTTATCTTCTGGAACATAAAAGTGTGTTTGTGACCCAGTTTAAACCTGAAGAAAGTTAGGAGCAGCATACTTCTAGATTTGGAGCAACTGGTAGGCTATAGTTGATTAGTATAACATGAAGATATTACACTAATCAACTCTAGCCTGCCAGTCACAGATTTAACACCACTGTGCAGTGAGCAGCAGACTTTCTCCAGACTTTTCTCCAAACTTTGACAGAAACTGTCAGCAATCAACAATCCAAGATAGACAGCATCTTATCATTTCATTATACCTGTGTTTTTACAACCTTAGGGCTGTTAGCAATAGTTATAAACCAAGAATACATTATACATTTGTAAATTGTCCTGGTGTAGAAATGCACAATACCCTAATCAGAACTGAATTCAAGTGTTTAAAAGTGGCAAAATACAAGGATTAGACAAACACCATTATTAACGGGTTTACTAATACCACAACCTAGAAATTAAAGGTAGCGACAGATCGTTTTCTGCATTACCATCTCATTCATACACACATACACACACTTCCTAGGAACATTTCTTTTACAATTATTGTGCTTGTGTAAGAAGAGATAACTTGTCTTTGTGCACAGTATTGCTTAACACATACAAGAATACTAAAATGTTTATTTATTATTTCCATTATCTGCATATGAAAGTCAGAAATGAATTCTTCTCATTTGTGAGTAGCACAGACATCTGTAATCCTCTTACACCAGCTTTATTTTCTCATCCTTCCTTCCAACAAATTGTGTCATAGTTTAGGCGACACTGTAAATAAGGCATGCCTCTTGCTGCTTAGCATCAGTCCTGTGTTACTTGGATGTAAGTGTTGCATTGATTGCCAAATGTCCAAGTACTGAATAGGGATGAATGTGATAAAAGAGAGGCCAAAGCAAGGGGAAATAAGGGGAAATTTCCCCTTGTACTCAAGGGGAAATAAGCAAAAAGAAAATAGTGCTGAACAAAATAAACATTCTGAATGAATGACACTTCTTTTTGAAACTGCCTTGTGATGGGCAAATGTTGGGACAGAGTTTCTCACAATGAATCCTTACAGAACAATTTTATTAAATAGGATGTCCCCTTTCAACCGTTCTAAATGATTCATAAAGGGCATAATGTTCATGGTAATTTTGCACTCCTACTTGGAAGAAAAATAAAGATGTGTAAACACCTGGAGTGTGACCAACTCAAAGAAATCAGAACCCACCCACCCCCAGGATTGTGAAGAAGCACCATAGCAGCTGTCCACTTCGAGAAGCAAGAACTCTGCCGCTCTCACATAGTGTATCAATAAAAGATAAAAAATGTAACTAACAGCACTGAGATTTACTTTCTGCTTTCAGTGGATCGGAGTCCAGTTTTAGTTTTCCAACATCATTCTCTTCGTTAGGAAAGGTTTTGAGATTTGCAAGGATGTTTTCCACCAAGAACCGAGCAGCTTCATCAATGTTGATATTATCCTGTGAAAACCATAAGCTAAGTTAAATGCTTTCCCATAGAGGAGAAACCAGATGGCACAAAATGCCATCTCTTCAGCACACAAAGTGCTATATAAACATTTGTACTTTTTAACAGACATCTTGATGTTAATTTCTCAACAAAGGCCTTTACTGTCCTTATTTCTGCCTTCATGTAATTGGTTGAGAATTTTTTTTTAATTTCATTTTTCATTGGGTAAGGAAAGATCGTAGGGAAGGGGATTTGGATAAGGGTATTGGGGTAAATAAAAAATACAGAATGTGATAGAGAACAGTATATATCATTATTACATTTGTCGATATGTTTCTTACTAAGCTTACTTCACACTTATTTTTTCTAAGTCTTTAAATTCTAAAATTATATCTTATATTTTCTTTCTCATAATTTTAACCTATTCATGTTCTCATCTCTCATCCAATTATACAAAGGTTCCCACTTTTTTCTAGCCTCAGCAATTTCTTTGTCTTTTAATACTTCATTTAAAATATCCATCTCTGATGCTTCAAGATTTTTTTTCTATTAACTCCTGGGTTGTTGGAGTCTCCTCTCCCTCCCCCCCCCCCCCCCCCCCCAGTATTTGGCATATAAAATTCTTGCTGCTGTAGTTACATGTATGATCAAATATTTTTTTTTCCTATTAAGTCTGTTATTATATTCAACAAAAACAATTCAGGTTCATATGGAATTACAGAGGATAACATTTTTTGTAAAAACTCATGGACTAGTTTCCAAAAGCTCTTAGCTTCTCTACAAGTCCACCACATATGAAAAAAACTACCTTCTTTTGATTTGCATTTCCAACATTTGTTAGAGGTACTTTGATATATTTTCGGTAATTTTTCAGGTGTCATATATGCAATTGGTTGAGAATTAAGGAGAACCTAACTTACAACCACTGCTACACTCAATTTCTGATTTTCCACACTTTAAGTGATTTTTGGAGGAATGCAAAAGCTATATGGAAAAAACACTGCTTTAAACTTAGCTGTCTTTTTCCTTTTTGCCACATGCCCAGTATGGTCCAGCAACATCATTTGATTCCATGATGAACATCAGAACTAGTGAACCCAGTCCTTGGACCATCATTCTTAACTGGAGAAAAAACATATGTGCCTTTTACTGCACAGACTGTTTCACTTCCTGACAATTTGCAGACCAAGATTTTTACTATGGACAGTATGGTTGCATACACATACAAAGTAGGGACTGGTTGTGGATGCCTGCCTGAATGTAGTGTACTACTGGATAGATGGAATCTTCATTTTCTTCAATTAGATGCTCATATATGAACCCCAAACTCAAACTCAATTGAATAGGTAAAACTGGGTCAGACAGGAGCACTGGCCCTCCTGTCTGAAGTCCTTTTAAACTGGGTTTGCCCAGGACCTTTTCTCAAGTCTTTGAGCTGTACATCCTCGTTTTAGGATTAAGCTTCATGTGAACACTCAGATTTGCTGTGCAAATCTTGTGAGTTGTAATCAAATGCTCCCTTACATGTTTATCATGAAGAACTGGTTTCTAATTAGTTGTTTTAACAGTTGTTGAAGCAAGAAACAGGCACAGTGGTTAAACTGCTGTACTGCAGCTAAAAACTGTGCTCACAATTCAATCCCAGGTAGCCGGCTCAAGGTTGACTCAGCCTTCTATCCTTCCGAGGTCAGTAAAATGAGTACCCAGCTTGCTGGGGGGGGCAATGTGTAGCCTGCATAATTAACTTGTAAACCGCCCAGAGAGTGCTTGAAGCACTATGGGGCGGTTTATAAGCAGCATGCTTTGCTTTTTGCTTTTGATTGCCATTTTCAAAGCCAGCAGCAGTGTGATTACCAAAAATTGGGAATCATTTCTTTCAAAGGTCACATGCACTGGAGCTTGGCATCAGCAGTTACTCTGCCCTGGCTATGTGTTCCTTAATCAAAAAGATAGCCAGGACTTAAAGCTGGCGGTAGTTTTTCTTCTGATGGAATCTGATTGTTTATTCTTTCCTTCTCCAAACGACTAAGCATGTGAGCATCAGAAAACACAGAATTACATGGCAAGATGACAATTTGTATGTGTAGTAACAAAACCACCGTATGGAAATTAAATCTGTGTAAAAGAAAGTTAAGCAATTGATAATATCACATGAAGACTAGAAAGGATTAGCTTGTTGTCCTCTCCCTGGCTGGCAAACATTCACCCCGCACGCTTGTCAAACAGGTATTAGGTGTATCTGATCATGTTCATTTAACCATTAGCTCATGCTAAAAGCAAGCACCAGAAATTTTACCCAACAGCAGTGCTGACAAATTAGAGAACAAGATGGTGTTTACCTGCCAGCTTGTGGTCTTATTATCTTGCTTACTGCACTCATTTTAAAACTTATCCTTGCACTCATTCACAACTCCTCTTATATTTATGTAGCTATAAAAGATGGAAAGTGAGACAGCATGAAACTCCACCTAAGGACAGTATTACTGAAGGTTTTCATACTGTAGCATCACCCTGAACCAAAATATGGTTTGGTTAACTAGAAATTATATTTACCCAAGATAGGCAATAATAGGTCATGGTTTTTTACAGTGTCAACAATTTATTGGCCTTTGTGATAAAAGGCTGGGGTAGTGGTGGTGGTTGAGAAGTGTAGCGTTTCTCAAAATTGGCAATTTAGGTAAACGCTAAGAACTTGAGTGGAAGGCCTTTTTTCAACACTATATTGGAATAACTAAGTAAGAGATTGGCTCTGTTAAATTAATTGCTTTTCTGTTAAGAGTGCTTGGCAGTGTTCACAATATATAATAATAAAAATAATGTGCCATCAAAACAACAACAGATTATGGCAACACTATCTAGAATTTTCTAGGTATAAAGTACTTGCAAGTGGTTAACCATTGCGTTCTTCTGGGGGCACTTTGAGTCTGTCCAGCTTATCTAAGGCTACACATGATGGCTCTTCTCTGGGGAGGCACAGTTGGGAATCAAACTCCCAGCTTCTGATTTCATTGCCAGATACCTAACTCATTAAGCTATCCAGCCAGCCTCACAATATATATTGCCACTGCCAACACACAGTACCCTATAATGAACAACACACAGGCAACATACCGTGTCCCGTAATGAAAAAAAGCAGCAGCACAGAGGAGTTTAAGATTCAGGAGCTAGAAGTCCATTGGGATTTTACTCCAGGGATTTTAAAACCAGGCAAGTTGTGGTGACAAATTGCAGCTAATTAACAAAGCACCACACAACTGCCCTGCATCCGGTACCTTGTCAGTAAGATACAATTTGTCACTTATTTCATTTACTCCCACTTAAGGCCTCTATAAGATTTTCACCCAAACTGAAATAATCTAAACTCCTCCCTTATGCTGAGCTGTGGAGTAGTCCGGCAATTCTGCAAACCCCTTCAAGGCTGATACAACAGACAGAAGTGGGAAATCAAGTAATTAGTATAGTATATTTGGAGGCTAGTGAGCATGCCTGAAGGCCAGTTTTATTTATTGCAGACACAACTTTAAAAGCGTGAAACCCACATCTTTGTTTTAAGAATGTTCTTACCTTAGCAGAGGTTTCAAACCACCCAGCAAAACCTCCCTCTTTACAGAACTGGTCCATCTGAGAAGGATTCTGGCTGCTTTCTTTCTTCTGATCACATTTGTTGGCGAGTAGAACAGCAGGGATTGGGCTACCATTTGGCAGAATTACTTTACTGTCCAAGTCATGTTTCCACTTGGAAACTGCCTCAAACGTTGATCCTCTTGTGACATCAAAGACTACAAAGGCTCCTACAGCTTCTTTATAGTACACTCTGGTCATATTGCCAAACCGCTCTTGACCTAAAAGATAAATGGGCAAGGGTTATGAATCACATTTCTAGGCATCACTGTAAAGCAGCTGAGGCAGAATATTTATGGAGATGGTTGCCCTAAATCTTTATTTAAAATGTGTTATTTAAGTGTACAGATGTCTTACAGACAGCCAAATGCAGTTCTCTGGAATACTGATTTGCCAACACTTTCAAAAAATGTTTTAATTGATTGCCACCCATGATTTTATTTTTTATTTTATTGGCCACATTTCTCCCCATTGGTAAGTCAAGGTGGCTTACAGTCAGTTTAAATAAAATATTCATGTTCTGTTTTGAAAGTCAGTGTTATTATTGCCTTAAGCATCTTCTTCTGTGGTGAGACAGGACATAGGTTTTTAGAAATGAATTAACAGAGGGAGGCATAATACCACAATCCACCAATACCAGGTTCTAGACAAAGATTTTATGGAATTTGGAGAAACCAGTAATCCAGCAGGGACCTGTACAGGATCTATTCAAGTTACACTAACATGTGGAGTACTCACCAGTCATTCCAACAGTCACCTACAAGGATGTACTGGAGTATTCACAATACATGAATTAGTATGACGTCCATAAATGATGAATAGAATCATGCAGAATTCTTGGCACTTTACAAGATCAATAATGTACCAAAATTGGTTCTGGAGATACACATCCAAAATCTACCTTCAAGGCCACCTCCACAAGAAGTTTCTGCAAAACTTAGCTATGGATCCATCAACCATGTAAAAGGGTTTCAGAGATGTTTATAATTTTACAGCAATATTTACTTCTCCTATTATGAAGGATCAATCCAAGTAACATTTATTTAACGACTGGTCACAACATTTTAAAAATTCCCATTGTGCAACACCCATGCATTCTGCAAACATTAAGATTGCTAGAAGCTCTCAATAAACAGAGGAAAATGAAATAGGTGTCAAAGTATCAAAGGTCATTTGCTCCCAAACTGCATGTTTTTCCAAACTATCCACTGACCTCCTCCTATACACCAGTGCAAGCTATAGAGAAGTGAGTGGGCCATTTAAGATCCCATCCAAGAACACACCAAGGCAATAAGCAGCTGTGTTTGTTAATGTTTGTTCGTCTGTCTTTCCAAAACCATGGACCACACCCATCCCACAATTATCAGACAAATTCATCCCAGGACCTTCAAGTACAAGACTACCATATTTTTCAAGTATAAAATGACATTTTTTCCTAAAATAATTAGAGGAAAAATTGAGGGTCGTTTTATACACAGAAGGCACCAGCAGGAGACGGAGACTGAGGCAAAGAAGCAGCTGCGCTGGGCTGCCTCTCGCGGCTGCCCATTGACTGCTGCCGGCGCCGCCCGATCGCCCCCTCCAGCGATTGTCTCCTTGCAATCGGGTGGCAGTGGCGGCAGTCAATGGGCAGCAGCGAGAGGCGGCCGAGTACGGCTGCCTTTTTGCCTCCATCTCTGCCTCCTCCTGCTGCTGCTGCAGTCTCCTCCAGCGCCACTTACGGGCTCAGCAGCAGCAGCAGGAGGTGGAGACGGAGGCAAAGAAGCAGCCGCGCTCAGCCGCCTCTCGCTGCTGCCCATTGACTGCTCCTCTGCCTCCGGCAAGAGTAAAAATTAGGGGGTCGTCCTATACATTGGGGGGTCGTATACACGGAAAAATACAGTAATAGCTTGCAGTCAGGTTAACAGATGCTGGCGGTTTGAGCAACCCATAGGCTGCATTTTAAGGTCCTCTAGTAGTGTTACCTGTAACAGGCAGGGCTGCTGTTTGGATTCATTAGATCCATCATATAATATCAGGTCTACCAGGAAGAGCTCAGTTTTCTGCTTAAGTTGAAACACAATGCACCATCCCTTGCCAACCTCGCCCTTCTACACTGTGCAGTTTTATCTACTCAGCAAAAAGATCATTCTTTGCACAAAGATCAGACAATATTCAAAAGTCAGTGAGAAGCAAACTGCCACAGGAATTCTTGTTGTTTTTGCTACAGCAGAATACTGTGGCTAATTCACTTTGGGAATAGATGTATTTTAAAAAGCTTGTCCTCTACCTGAGATACAACCCTTCAAGCTTCTGGAAAGTTTCTAAGGCAGTGTTTTTTCTGTGATTGGAATACAGCTTGGAAAACTTAAGGCCCCAGTCAGTACTTAACAGAGGCTAAATCCCTGTAACCCAAAAACTATCGCTAAACAAAGTCAAGGGCCACCAGACAAAATGCTTTGGTGTTTGGGTCCTGTAGTGTTTTCTGTTGTGTCCATACAGTGCAATTAAAAAGGTCCTATTATACATTGTCACGGTTCCACGTGGCCCCTGACTGTTTCACCAAACTAGGAGCTCACGCTACATGCCCCTCAGCTGCCACCAATTGATTTCATCAACAATACTTATTATTAATAATAGATGTCCAGACCATATGTCATCTTAAAAGAACCAAATAGAAATTGTTTATTGATACAGGTGTTGACAGAACAAGCAATGTTGTTAACTCTTAAACAAACATTCTTCTTTATCCACCCTCAACCACCATTCTCCCACCCAAACTCCAAAACTCTCAACTTTCTAACACTCTTATTCTCCATCTCAAAACCCTATCTGTGTCTATCTCCCCTCCTCCTCCTGCTGCTGAGTCTCTTATACCTCGTGACTCCGCCACTCCAGCACTCCCATTGGTCTATGTAAATAGCATATGAATATTCATGACCTGGGCGAACACCACATACATCTATCAATTCTAACACCAAGTCCTCATATGCAATTACTAATAATCTTGATTACAAAGACCGCCGTTTTTCCAATTCCTCTGGGTATGTGTGGAGGGTGAGACAGGGTGTACAGAACATTGATGGCATTATCAGAGCAGCAACAGTGGACCTAAACTCTAATGGCACCCAGCTCTGATCTGTGACAGTAACAAAAACTGCCAGAGAGACTGACACCCTGTTCTCTCTCTTTTTGCCATCAGAGTCAAGCAAAGCTATGTAAGTGCTGGACCAGTGTATGGGTGCTATAAAGGGCAGGGACAGACCCCATAAACCAGAGCTGGAACCCAATGAGATGGAGGCTCTGTTGATCAGTAGTTCTTGTGTCAAAACTGAATAAACGACTTCTTCTGGATAGGGATCCACTCCCCTTGATGGAGCAAAGATACAGCATCCATTGAGAGGGTGTGTGTGTGTGTACACACATCTATCTGTCTGTCTAACTAACTAAGTTCTATTTAACTATACAACTATATATAACTAAGTTCTATTTCATGCTGAATAACCTTTGAACTATTAAGTATCTTAAATACAAAACTATCTTTAGAGAGACTTTTCTTCCAAAATTATTTCATTAAAATAAATCCACGGAGAGGGGGGTATGTGTATATATATTAGTTATGTAGCATGAGGCTGTATATTCATGCAATATTTGCATTTTTGGTAAACTAATTCAAATTCATCCAATTTAACCAATCTGAGATAACATACACTTTTTCACAGTAAAAAATAGTATAATGTAAACAAAGTTCAAGAAAAGATCTTAATACCATTGTTGTTCTGCAAATCTATGTACAAACAATGAGCACATTACAGTAGGACTGTGGTATCTGTGGGGGATTGGTTCCAAGCCTCCCCACAGATGCTGAAAAACGCAGATGGAATGAACACTATACTGTATTTTTCTATGTATATGACGCCCCCTACTTTTCTAACCCCAAATTAAGAAATCAATATTTTAAACATAAAACAGAACACATTTTTATTTAGTAATTAGTAAATTAACATTAGTAAATTAACATTAACATTTATTTAGTAATTTAGTAAATTAACATTTACATACCAGTACTGTCATATTATGCATCACACTTTATTCAGCCTCTGGGCTTAGAATGCTTGGACATTAGGAGTCCCTGTTACATCTGAGCACTGTTGCAACTGGTTTGTTCAGCATCAGCTGACGTCAGTTCCATAAGGCTCGTGACTGGAGGAAGCTAAGCCTCCTGATTGGAGGCAGCTAAGCCTCGTGATTGAAGGAAGCCTGTTTGCAGAGGCAAGGTATGGGCCATTTTGTTATCTCCTCAGCTTACTTCCGTGGTTAAACAAAAAATCTTTTCAAAAAGCAAACTCTGGAAATACATATAAATAAGTATTTTGAGGGGGTATTTAGTATTTTCAGGCAGCAGATAAGTGAATCTGTGGATAGGGGTTTCCTACTTTACCTTAAATGCTAGGTTTGAAGACTGTTTGGAAGATAGTTTGCTTTTTGAAAAGATTTTTTGTTTAACCACTTCAATTAATAAACATCTAGGTTTAAGCAAATACAAGAATATGTATGCTATGTTATTGTTTTAGTTAAATAAAACAATTTAAGCACTATTCCAAATATGAGTGATTAACCTATTAAAAACTAAAATCAGTACTGATATAGCAGTTTTATGAAACTGACAATTATTATTCTAAATATGAAATCTCCATCTGGTTCCAAATATTAAAGATTATAACTACCAGCAAGAATGAGTCTTTACATTTAAAAATCATGATTTAAATTGAGTCTTACTGACTAGTGATTTGAATGATGATTTAAACCGTGACTTAAATTGACTTGATTTAAATCAAATGTACTCTTACCTGGAGCCAGTTCAGGCTGGCCCACTATCTATAATCATTTTTTGCTACAGTGTCTATTTTTTTCAGTGGCTGCCCCATGTAAAGTGCATTGCAATTGTCTAAGGTGGGGCTCAAAGATTTTAAAAGGGCAGTATAAAAGGGAAAGAAATTTGATTTGATGTGCTTGTTCTGAATCAGCCTGTTAGCCAGTCACAGAGAAGCATACAGAGCCGTTTGCTATTTCAAGCAGAGATGAGAATCTTGGGACCGTCCAAAATGATGATGGACGGCAAACTCCACTAGCCAAACATAGCTAATTTTGAAGCATGATGGAAGTTGCTATCCAAAATCTGGAGGGCCATGTGTTGTTCACCTTCAATTTTTAGGATGTCTGCATAACGCCCCCCCAAAAAAAACCATTATGTCCTCTCAGTACAGCCAGCCAGTGGGGGCTTGGACAAGCTTCAGTGGCAGGACATCTCCAGAAGAAGGGAATGGCAACCACTTCTGATTATTCACTACCTAGAAAACTCTGGAAGGGTCACTGTAAGTCAGAATTGACTTGATGGTATATGGTTATTATTTAAGTATGCTTGGAGTTTACTATTGCCATCTTCATGAAAGCATTAACAAACCTTCAAAAAATACAACTCATGCACATTTCTCAAGCCCCAACTGATTGCTACCAGTTACAAGGTGAAGTTTAAATCCCTTGCCTCTGACTTGATCCTGTAAGGCAGTGTGTCCCACCAACCTGGATTGAAAAGAAACAGCTAGCCTCATTGACAAGCAGTTACAACAGTAGAGGAGAAAGCAGGGCTCTGAACACCGCCCCTTCCCCATCTGCTCTTCCTAAGTTTGCCTGGGTAGCAGCCAAGACTGCAGTGTGAATCTACCAGCTCTTCACATGGCTCTGTAGCATTTCACAGCTCAAACTGAAGCAACACTCTCTTCATTATGCTCCACCAGCTATTCTGTTTAACACTTAAAAAAAATAATCTTAACCTCTAAACTGGCAGACATACCACAGCACAACTCTGTTTCTCTTCTGCTTGATGAAATTTAAAAAGGTTGTTCAAGTCTGAAGCAATGAAGAAATACTGGCTGCAACGGTTAGAGAAATGACCCAATTTCTACTGGAGAGTGTTGTAACCTCTAATGTGTGCTTCCTCTGTGTTCTTTAACAAGACTGAACCATGTGCTATACCTGCTGCAGATGGTATTTGGCATCTGCATGTCTAGCAGAACTACAGAATTATACGCATCTTTTTCTTGACATCAACGCTATCCTTGCTTTTCCACACCAATATAGGACTTTGTATTCAGCCTAGGCAGGAAGGTGCATAAAAACTATGCAAGCCCTTGCTTTAGGAATAGGGAACCCATCAAGAACTGTACCCATGTATTCTCGAAGGCTTTCACGGCCATGCTTTACCCATGCTTTCAAAAGCCAGGAGGCAGCAAGTGCTGCTTGAGCAGCCCCACAGGTCTGCCCATCACAGCTTTGTGGATAGCAGCAGCTGACTGATTTATACTTTCCAGAGTTAACTGTGTTTGCATGCTGTAAGTTCTACTCATAGAAATGTTTTATTCATCAGCATCATGCTCTTGCATGCTGTTCAGTTCCTCTTGCCAAAAGGAATCACTAAAGCAAAGTTCTTACAGCCTTTTTTCACTCCACTAGCTAACCCCTTCGCCAAAGGACAGCTTCACTAGCCAAAGGACGGTCCTCAAACTCAGTTGTTAGCACAATTGCCAAGCCAAAGCATCCAAAACAGAAAACTGAAGAGCATTTGCCTGAATAACTCTGTCATCAGCATGTCTCTTCCTAAAGTAACCAGAAAATAATCAGGAGGCAAAAGTCCTAGGATTGTGCTCCATGGTGAACTCTTGGCTTATTGCACCCAAGCCAGGGATGAGTAAATAACTACAAACTCGAGTTCAGTGGAAGAAGTCAAGCAAGATCTACTAGAACAGAGCACTAACACACTGCTGAGTTCTCCAGCTTGCTGGCTTATGATTTTATCATTTTGCCAGTTCCTGAAAAAAAGGTTCCTCCTCTTTGGGCGTCTCTTTGAATGCCCTCTGCCAGTTACTTCCTAAAGTATTTTCAAACCTTGCATTGCAGAGTTTTGGTAACTTCTGGTTACCATTTCATATTTACTGCTGAATGATTGTGTCTTGCTCACAATAAGAGTTGTTAACGACCCTGCAAAGCCCTGCCATGAAAATTACTCCTTCTGCTTATTTTTTCATTGGGAGGATTTGTGTCCTGGTTTCCAACAGAGGAGTGGGAAACTAAATGTTTAGATGTTTCTTCATGGGGTGCATGTGCACCAGATGTTTTAAACAGATGCATCAATATTCAAAGGAGAGCTGTGTTACTGGAGGGAACTACAGAAAGACAGTGTTGGGAAAGCAGGCTGCTAGTGCATTTGTGCTGCTGTTATACAGAGGCATCAGACTACTGTAAGCTCACTGTTCCAAACCGCAGCTGTGTTTTTTAATGGAAGATAGCAATAAGATAACTACAATTAACCTTCTTCCATCCAGATCAGGCTAGGCAGTAGGAAAATCTACTTAATTTTTTCTTACAGATCTACCAACTAAAGACTTGTGCAAAAGGATACCTAAAAGTCAAGAATTCTGCATTCAGTTAATTTCTGGGTACTAGATTTGAACAGAGTTCACAGTTTTGCCATGTAGAATTCCACTTCATGTTCCCTTAATTTTTCTTCATTTTAGTTGCATGATCTGAAGAAGCAGATATTTTATTGCTGCTATTGTTACCACAAGTAGGAGACAGAAATCCTTCCTAATCTATTGCAGATTGCCCAAAGATCTACCAGAATAGTTCAAAAGAATACCTGTTATCCGTTAACCCCTACAGATATGTACTGTGATGCATATATAGAAATCACTGCAAGATTAAAAGACTATCAAGCCAGTGCCAACTTTTTTTTTAAAGGCTTCTCTCTGCTCCTCTTATCTGATCAGCTGACCTAACCCAGCCTGTAGAACCACTAGCAGGAGCAACAAGGTGTGCCTTTGTTCCTGCAAAACAAACAGCAAGTGGTTTCCTAAAGAAATACATCCGAACTTTACAGAACACACTGCTTGGCCAGTACCCAAAAGCAAAGATGGTATGAACAGTCCTCTAATTAGCAAATGAATAACTTAATACATTATTGACACTGACCCTACTCATGTGGTTGTACCATGCACACACAATGCCCAACTCATAAAATAATGGCTTCCACACAAGCAAAGCTACATCTAAAGTGAATGTGTGTTCAAATCAGACAAGAACCATAAGCTACATCCTAGCCTCCAATGCAATGGGAATATATAACTGAAACGATGGGACAGATCCTTCCACAAGAGGCCAGTAATATAGCCAGACTGAGAAACAGGGAGAGATTAGTAGAAATCCAAGGTGGATAAAAATATTTTTTTAAAAAAAATTAAATCACAATTTAAATTAAAAATGATGTTTAAAACTTAAAGCATTAAAAAAAATCATTTTTAAAAATTTAAATCATGATTTAAATTGATTTGATTTAAATCAAATCCACCCTGTTTAAACCTCCCCTTTTCTCCAAGGAAGATAAGAAACTGTACATGGTTCTCTTGCATTTTATCATGACAGCCACGTTTAAGAGTTCACTGGTCCAAATTAATGGAAAAAACATGGTCCAAGTAACACAGGAAGCATAGCCCAGGACAATAATAGTCACAAATACTGCACTTTCAAGTGATTGTATTCACTGTCTTTTTTGTGTAACAACTGGAGTTGAAAGTAATCTGGAATAGGAAAAACAAGAAGACTGAACAGCCAGTGCTCTCAGTGGCAACTCTGAATGAGTAACTGGGAGAAGTGATCTATGAAAGAGAGGGGCTCCTGCAGAACAACTCAAACAAGGCTGTCCAGTCTACCCACCTTTGCCGTCAAGTCTTTAGAACTGGCTCAGATCAATTACCAGGCCCAGAGGAGACTGGATTACACAACATGAGGAAGCTATTTTACAAATAACATTTCCTCTACTCTTCCAAAAACGGTCTTCTCACATTTCAATAAGAAATGCAAACACACGCACGCACACACACACTCTTAGAGAAGCTCTATTTCTATTTTGTAATTAAAGAGCTGAACAAGATGGTATAAAGAATAATATTTTCATTTTATTATCTTCTTTACTGTGAGAAAGTTTGCAAAATGTACTAAAATTAAGATGAGAGGATTTCCATTCATAAGATCTTCTCATGTGATGTCAGAATTGCTTCTCCATTTTACGATCTTGCTCCACGAATGAAACAAGAAGTACTGTACATGCCCCAGGAATTCCTGGTGACATCTATACCAGTGATGACTTCGTCTTCTGTTCCCACACTCTCGGAAGCACCATTTTGGTGGCAGCTACATGAGCTCAAGTACAACCTGCTCTTGCAGTCCACCATCACCTATTAAACCAGACAGATTATTTGGACCCGAGGTCAAGAGATATCCTGAGTATACTCTGCAATTGTTTCTGGGACAGAGGTTGATCTGTCAAGTAACATAAATATTCTATACCTATAAGATATTGCAGATGCTGGTTATTAATATATGTAGTGCGTTAACAAACCTTGATCTCCATTTAGGCCCTTATGCATGAACTAGGACTTGTTTATGTTGAAATTGTTCACTGCTCTTTCAAGCTCAGTACTTCTTTTTTCTTTTTTGAAGCTTTGGCCCTGCTTATAAGTATCTGATAAACATTTACTCCGGAACAGCAACTTTCATATTTCAACATCAGATAAGCTACACACTAAATCTACAGCTTTCCCACAACCCTCATGACTGTCTTCCACCTTATTGCTCACACACCAACTTCAGGGCATTCCCTTCCAGGCAAAAGCTGTACTAGTCTTCTGTTAGCTCTTCCAAAAGCATAAGGACTGGTTACAATATGAATTGCTGCAATATTTCTTCACTTCTCTTCTGTGCACAGCTGCACATTTTAAATACCCAGCAGAGGCAGACTGGTTTAGCCTCATGTGCCATTTGCTACACAGAAGGATTGCAGTGGAGCAAGAAAGTATGCCAGGCAAGAAATAAACGCAGACAAAAAAAACTGCAGGTGCAGTTTGCCACTCTGCTACACTTTGCTGTATGCAAGTGAGAAACTGAATTTCTCAGTACACCCTCTGGCTATCATTACATGGTTCTTTTCCTCCTCCGTGCTGTTAATATTTTTTGCTTTAGTATTTGAACAGATTATCTGTTCAGTCTGTACAGAGATCATAGCATACAGAAAGTCAAACTAGCTTCAGATGAAGGAGGAAAAACTGGAGAAACATACATCAATAATTTGAGATATGCAGACACTGTGTTACTGGTAGAAAGCTGCAATGACTTGAAATGACTTTTAATGAAAGTAAAAGAAGAAAGTGCCAAAGCAGGACAGCAGTTGAATATTAAGAAGACAAAAAATCATGACGTACATCATGAAAGGCAGGATTCTCTGGAAAAGACAATAATGCTGGGAAAGGTGGAAGGCAGCAGGAAAAGAGGAAGACTAAATGCAACTCCCTGAAGGAAGCCACAAGCCTGTGTTTACAAGAGCTGAGCAATGCTGTTGAGGGCTGGACATACTAGAGATCTACCTTTCCTTCATAGGGTCACCATAAGCCGGAAGTGATTTGACAGCAAGTAACAAGAACAACAGTATTTGAACCAAAACTGACAAAAAACAGAATAATATATTGTATGAATCTTACCCAGAGTATCAATTAAAAGCACTCTGGAAAGTAGTATTAGAAGCAACATGTTCAGCCAGCATTCATCTGCAAAACAGTAATTGCTAAAAAAACACCAATAAAGCTTCCCTTGGCTTGACAGACAGCTTAACTATTCAGTAAAAGCAAACAAACATTTCAGTGGGTTTTGGAAAAACGTAACGTGGAAATGCTTAACAGTAAAAATATTGTCTGTAGTTTATAGGTTTAAGTTGTAATCTCATGTTTGCCTTATGGCCAGGATCCCACTGGGTACATCTACTGTCAGAAGATACAGTCTTAGCCAGCTGTTCAAAAAAGGCTTGATTTCAAAGCAGGAACAAGGAGCGAGTTCTGGCCTTTCCCCCATCCCCCTGCTGCTGTCTCCACAGGTAGACAGACAGTCTAACAAGGAAAGCTTCTGCTTCAGGGAATATGTCTCCATGTGACTGGGAATCCAGAAAAAATAGCATTCTGCATTACACAGAGAGGTTCCATGTACATCAAATTGTTTTTTTCTTCAGGCTGTCCTTCACATGGAGACTCTGATGGACTAGAATTCCCTCCCTGCTCACATTTTAAAATCAGCCCTATTTTGAATGGCAAGCAGGGTTAATATCTAAAAGGAGACAACTCCTCCCCCACATGCAGCCCTGAACAATCTCAATATCTGCTCCAAAAGGATAGGAAATGCTCCAGAACAAAAATTTTGAGAGGTTTCCTATGCAGGTGAAACCCTGTGGCGAGTCTGTGCAGTACATACCATGTTTCCCTGAAAATAAGACAGGGTCTTATATTAATTTTTGCTCCAAAAAACACATTAGGGTTTATTTTCAGGGGATGTTTTCTTTTTTTTCATGTACAACAATCTACATTCATTCAAATACAGTCATATCATCTTCTTCTGGTTGCTGCACAATGGTGGAGGGCGGGGTTTCACTTAACTGGGGCTTATTTTTGGGGTAGGGCTTATATTACGAGCATCCTGAAAAATCATACTAGGGCTTATTTTCAGGTTAGGTCTTATTTTCGGGGAAACAGAGTATTGAAAAAAGAAAAAGGCAGCCGACTTAGTCCTACTGCAGAAGAGAGCAAGCAAGAGACATAACTAGGGACACAATAGTTAAAGTCAACTCTGACCGGTTAGCAAATCAGTTCAGAGTAGTGAGTTCCATAACCAAGATCAAACCAATCCAGGATCAGCAAGTCAACAAGGCAGAGCTAGAACAAGACAAGTAAAACCTCCTATCAATCAGTTTCCTGTCAGGGGCTATGATGGCATCTCAGCAGTCTTTATAGCAGTCTCTAGTCTGGGCACTTAAAAATTCTTAATATGCAACTATAAATAATGCCATTGGCCTTTGAATGGCACCTAGCAAGTGCAAACATGCTGAGATGGATTCTCTGTCCCCCTCCCCCCGACTCCTAACAGAGCACAGCAGAGGAATAAAACTGAGACAGACCGAGCCCGAGCAAGCAAATAGAGCTAACAAAAGTTTGATAGGGGAGAGGTAGTAAGGAAAGGGTCTACTGGGAAAAGAGACAAAAGAAAAGGGGAGATCAAGGGGACAAAGACATAGAGTTGGACCCATTGGAAGCTGCCTTTGCATCAAGAGGTCAGTAAAAAATACTTCCAATTCATTCCTTTTACAAATGGAGCAAATCCCAGGGTATTTGGAGTCGCAAGCCTTCCCCCCCCCCCCCGCAACTCCCTTTTTCCTCGTGAACTGAGGCCAAGCCACAGCCAGCCAGTTCTCCAGCCCAGCTCCTTTGGGCTCCCTCACCTGCGATGTCCCAGAGTTGCAACCTCACCAACGTCCTGCTGTCCCAGTTGAGGACTTTGAGGGCGAAATCCACGCCGATGGTGGCCCGGTAGTGCTGGGAGAAGAGCTGGTGGACGTAACGCTTGATGATGCTCGTCTTCCCCACGCCCAGCTCGCCGATGACCAGAACCTTGAACAAGTGCTCGCGGCTCTCGGACCCCGCCGGGCCGCCCCCGCCGTTGCCTCCGCCTCTCTCCCCTCCAGCCATTCTCCCGCCGCTCGCCTTCCTTCGCCTCCACCGTCCGGCGCTGAGCGGAACCCCGCAGGGAAGACCCTGGCAGCTGGGCCGGCGGGCGGGCGGGCGGGCGAGGGGGAAGAGCAACCGGCGGCGGCTCCAGCAACTTCCTTCGTCCCGTCCCGTCCCGTCCCTGCCTTTGGGCGGGAAGGCGCGCCGGGCCACACGGCGGCGGGGGCCAGAGGGGCAAAAGTAAAAGAAGGTGGGAGAGAACCACCTGACTGCAGTCACAGGACGCGGAAACCCTGCAAGTTATAAAACTCCAGAAAGGGGCGGAGCGGCTGCCAAGAGGGAGGCAGGGCAGCGGCAGGCCAAACCCCGGGCGCAGCTCCTCCTTCCCGGCCTCTCAGAGCCCGAAATACACGTGATAGGAGAGTAGGTCAGGAGAGAGACTCCGGCGTCCCAGGATCGGCCTTCGCTCCCTTGCCCCTTCAGCAAAGTGAAAAAAGGTAAAGGTAACGGGATTGTGGAGGAAAAAAACTTCAGTGGTGATCACCTGCAAAGCATCTGCAATATTGGAGGAAACACCATGGAAAAGGGTCACATTTATGATCAAAGAGGAGGAACTGCAAATCCACTTTCAACTTAGACAAGGGGGTGCTTATCGGATTTGCAGATGGCACAAAGCTGAGTGGAATAAACAGAAAGAAAATTCAGAAAGATCTTGACAGGCTTTGTCTTGACTGGACTGTAAACAACAGTATGAAATTTAACAGGAAGAAGTACAAAGTTCTAGGCGTGGGAGAAAAAAATAAACTGAAAGAACTGAGCATGTCTAACCTGGAGAAAAGAAGACTGAGGAGAGATACGGTAGCACTTCTCAGATCCTTGAAAGACTGCCATACAGTCTCTTCTGTTTCAACCCAGAGTGGAGGGCACATAAGGGGATCAAGTTACAGGAAGGGATCACATTCCATTGAATATGAGGAATTATTTCCTAACTGTTAAAGCAGGTAGGAAACTAACTTAGCTTAACTTGGGAGTTGCGGAGTGCTCCAACGCTGGAGGCCTTCAAGAGAAAAATTAGACAACCATCTGTCAGATATACTTTGATTTGGATTCCTGCGTTGACCCAGGGGTTGGGCTTGATGGCCTTATAGGCCCCCTTCAACTCCATGATTCTATGATCCTTGTTGTGAGCAGACACACTGAACAGAATAGAATAACACTTTATTGTCATTGCACAGGCAACGAAATCACCAGAGTGCTATCCAGAATAGTGCAGTTGTATGACATCCTCAGTTTTTAAGACTTTGGCTGAACTTCTCAGACAGCACATACTTAATCTGTTCTTTACACTTCTATAATGCAATGTTTACGTTGTTGTATTCTTAGGTTAGCTGTTTCTCAAGAAAATGCAGTGCAAGGTCATTTTGAACAAATGTCTAGGGCAGGCGGGCAAAGGGCAGCATGTGCCCTTCAGGGCCCCCAATACAGCCGTCTGCTCTCCCAAACGGTTTTAAATTTTAAAAATGCTTTTGCTACTGCAGTCCCCTTGGGCCCTTGAAGAAATGTTGGGGCACTGAAAAATGGATGAGAACGTTGTTTGGCAGCCATACCTGCTGGTTAGGTTGCATTGTCTACATTTCTGTTATTTCTGTGCTATGCTTCACTGACCTATGCTTGAGCACACTGAAATTCAAATACACTTTAAGACATTCCATGGGGTGTTTCCAGACTGACAGCTCCTGAAGCTGCCAATCAAGAGAGACTGTTCATTGAGTTCATTTCCCCTCCTGAAGGGGAAGAAAGGGGGGAAAGGTGGAAGAAGTTGTGAGAAAACATAGAGGGGTTATAACTGGGAAGCCGCGTGTAAATGAAGCAGGGCAACAGAACACTCCTTTTAGCCACTCGAGGAAAAATTAACAACTGCCAGACCAAAATGACATTATTATTTTGCAATATTTTGGAAGAGTCCCATATCTGGTACTTCATGCAGCTAGTACTAGTAGGCATCCTTCAGTCTCGAGAGACTGTGGTATCGTGCTCTGAACAGAGGTCTTGGAACAACGTCTAGTGTGGCTGAGAAGGCCAATTCGAGAGTGACAATCCCTTCCACACTGAAGACAAATACAATCTGTCCCGTCCAGCTCCCTGATTTTGCTGGTTTCGGGACTGCCTCTTTGCCTCAGCCTGCTGCACAAGTGCCTCTTCAAATTGGGAGAGGCCATGCTGCACCGACTGCCTCCAGGCTGAACGCTCAGATGTCAAGGTTTCCCATCTGTTGAGGTCCATTCCTAAGGCCTTCAGATCCCGCTTGCAGATCTCCTTGTATCGCAGCTGTGGTCTCCCTCTGGAGCGCTTTCCCTCCACTAATTCTCCATACAGGAGATCTTTTGGAATCTGACCGTCAGCCATTCAAGCAGCATGCTGCTTCAAAACTTGTAGAATAACAGAATTTGCACAACTTCAGCCTTCTTCTTCAAAGGGGCATCCTCCCAATGTTGCAGACTACAGTTCCGATCATGCCTGGCTCTGGCCATGCCAGCTGGGGTTGACAGGAATTAGTAGGTAACCAGCTAGGAAAGGCTGCACTAGAACAATTCTCTTGCCCAGATGTGACTAACACATGACTCTCTGTCTCATCACTGTTGCTGGCAAACTCAGATGTATTTTCTGTCCCTCTGCCAAGGAATGGCATGCATGCAAGCAAGATTTTGAAGAAGCCTCAAATCACAGGGTTTTATTTTAAAAGCTGATCATGTTAGAGGAACAGCATTTACTATTTACAGAACAGTAGGTCATTATAAAATACCAGGAACTTGAAGAAAACCAGTAACTGCTACAGAAATTGTTGCTGGATAATTCAGTGGTTTAAGTATCCAGATGCGGAACCAGAGGTTGCAAGTTCGATTCCCCACTGGGCCTCCTTGATGGGGGCTGGACTCGATGATCCATAAGGTCCCTTCTAGCTTTATGTTTCTTAAAGGCTTTCAAAGATTGGCTGTCACTTTAGCCAAGGATGCAACTGAGCATTTTCATTAATATTTCCATCCATTAGATTGTAATAGTAATGCAGGAATTGTACATGTCACAGATGATGCTTTATTAACATTTTTAAATTTTGCTAGTTGCACAAACAGAAGAATGAAATGCACCTTTCCTATGCTATTAGCGGAATGAAAACAGCATCGGCAACATAAATTATCCTGATGTTAGTAAAGTAGACACAAATATACACATAAAATAAAAATGGCTACATTTTTTTTTACAGAGACCTACCCATGTTTCCACAATAGAAGTAACAAAAACAGAAGTATTGTAGCATTTTAAAGATGAACAAACTTGTTATGTGGCTTTGTGGATATAATCTGATATATCTGTAGAAATGGAACAGATCCACCAAGCACTGGGCTGTATCTGCAATAGCTCACATTAAAATTAATTTGTTGCTCTTAAAGGTGATGCAATGCTTGTGTTTTGTGGGTAACCAGGCTGCAGAGCAGTCTGTGAATAAGCAGATCACCTTGTCAAGGGCCAAAATTTCAAAAGCAGCAGACTTCACTGCCTCTAGATTAACATAAATTGGGTTTGTGCATATAAAAGCTGAAAGCTCTGTTCTATCCCAGTATTTAGCCAAGAGCCTGTATGTGGACCTCCTACCCATCAGCCAAAAGTTGTTTTGAAATTGTATTGTTTAGCAAACCTGCAGTGATAAAAGCAATGCTTTCACAGTACTGGCAGGTTAATTGATTTTTAAAAAGCTATTTCTAGCTATTAGCCCTAATCCTCCTGCTCTCTTTAGAAGAAATAATTGCTGGGCCTCAAAATAGCTGCATCCAGTTGCAGAAGGTGGTGGTGGTAGGGAGGTGCTAAGAAGAGAATGCTGATCCTGTACTGGAAGATTTTCAGGTTGGCAAAAGAAAAAGAAAAGTCCTTCTTGCATTCAACAGCTATATAAAATGGACTATCATTCTAAAGGCAGGGCAAAATGGAAGCTGACCATGGTTTAACCTTGCAAAAACAGAGGCCAACATTTATGTAAACTTTTAAAGTTTTTTTTAAGGAGGTAGGGCTGGTCTTCCAAAAGATCATATTTCCTCAGGAGACTAGTGATAAGATTAAATAATTGCCACATCAATATATCCCTGCAATTACCCCCTGCCAGAAATTGGGGGCGGGGAAGGGGGATAGAATAATACTAGGCTTTATGGAACATAATTATTGCTCAGACCACATCAAATGGTCATCAATTTACTGAAAATCCACCACTTTTGAACAAGCTACTAGAACACATCCATTTTTGTGGAGAACATGCACAAATAGAGAGAAACTGAGAGCCTTCTCTGTTGCTGCTCCCAGACTCTGGAACTCCCTCCCACAAGAGGCTAAATTGGCCCCATCTTTACTTTCCTTCCACAAGCAGGTCAAGACCTTTCTCTGCAGGCAAGCTTTCCCTGAGTGACTGGCTGCTTACATAAATATTGTTATCTGTTTTTGCAAAGTTAAATCATGGTTAAATCATGGTCAGCTTCCATTTTGCCCTGCCTTTAGAATGCCTGAGTGAGGTTTTGAAAATTGATTGTTGTACCTTATTGCATTATTATTATTTTGGTGTTGCTTCTGTTCTGTTGTATTGTATTCACTGATACTTTTAGCATTGTATACTCATTGTTACTAATCTTAAATGCTCTCTTTTAATTGTTGTAAGCCATCTTGGGTCCTTTTTAAAGAGAAAGGTGGGTTAAAAATATTTTAAATAAATAAATAAATCCCCTGCTATTAATCTGTCAACTGAGAATACCTGTAAACAAGCAACATTTTCTTCCCTTCTTCATCTTCACATGTAGACAGCCAAAAGGTCTGCATGACTTGTGCAGCTTGCCCAAAGCGACATAGGCTGGCTTTTCTCCCATGAGGCACCCCTGGGGAATCAAACTCCTGATCTCTGGCTTGTACCCAACTTATGGAGCTAGCCCGCCAGCGTCACTACAAAGAAAAGTTTAACTACTTAAAACATTAGCTTGGTAGTCAGCTGTTTGGCAAAACAAAAACACTGCCAAAAAAATCAAATTCTCAAATATAACAAGAAGTTTACAAGCGTTTTGAAAAATCTAGTAATTCTTTCTCCTACTTTAAGTTTCTGCCAGGACTTTTTATGGCTTAGGGCCACCATTTTGACATTTTTTCCCAACACAAACACAATTTTCATGTAAAAGCGTACACACCATATGTTCAAAATGGTTCATATATTTTGATGCATGCACATCAGCAAAGCTGCCAATTATGTGAATCCACATAACAAAACAAGAGAGAATTGCTGAGGAACAGCACATGAGAACTGGCTCTTACTCCCAGAATACAGAAATACGCTTAAACACATTCTTCTATGGAATTCCAAGTATGGCATACTATTTCTGTTCAACTTACAGTGGTGCCTCGACTTACAAACGTCCCGACATACAACCATTTCGAGTTACGACCAGCTCCGGCTGCAAAATTTTGCTTCGAATTGCGGCCGGAGCTTCCAGTTACGAACAAAAAAAGGCAGGGGAAAAAGGCGGGGAATTCAAATGGCTAACCGTTGGTAGGCGAAGAGGCTGCTTCTTTGTAGCTCTTTCGCCCCAACGGTTAGAGTGAGTGCGATCGGAGGAGGCTTCAGACTGCCTGGTAAGGTAAGGTGCTGCTTTCTGCTTTTTAAAAACTGTTCTGGGTGGGTTTTGCAGCGTGGTTTTGGGCTGGGTGGTGGGATTATGTTTCTATGCTGTGATGGGTCCTGCAGGGTTTGTTTGTTTTTTGGTGTGTTTTTTCCCCATTTCCGATGGATCTTGCGGGGTTTGTTTGCTTTTTGGGGTTTTTTTTCCCCATTTCCGATGGGTCTTGCGGGGTTTGTTTGCTTTTTGGGTTTTTTCCCCCCATTTCCGATGGGTCTTGCGGGGTTTGTTTGCTTTCTGCTTCGTATATTTTTGCATTTCCGAAGGGTCTTGCATGGTTTGTTTGCTTTTCTTTTCTTCCCCCTTCAGCCGGAACGGATTAATCGCGTTTCCGATGGGTCTTGCAGTGTTTTGTGTTTTTTTGGTGATTTTTTTCTTCAGCCGGAACGGATTAATTGCATTTCAATGCATTCCTATGGGAAATGGTGCTTCGACTTACGACCGGAATTCCGGAACCAATTAAGTTCATAAGTTGAGGCACCACTGTATTTACCTCCATGGGAGGACAGGCGGGTGATGGGGAAAGAGGCAGACTAGGCCCAAGACAATCTAATGAGTTTCATGACTCATGAGGGATTCCAGCTTAGGTCTCTGAAGCATATTATCAGCTAACCACAGAACTCTTCCATTACAAAAAACACTTTTTGAAAGGCAGCCCAGCAACTTCCAACCCCAGAACAAACGAAGTCATAATAAGGAAATGGGTTTCTTGTGAGTATATTATAAAAAGGGTGCAACTACACTGGCTTTGCTTTGATTTGCAGCCTGTATTGTTTGAAATTGCTGCTAGTGGTCACACAAGGGCTGCAGATTTGAGAGTTCACCATTCCAGCTAAGAGCCCCCAACTTCTGTCTTTCCTTCCTTTCTCTGATCCTGCCTCTGCTGATCCTTTTATGGGGCATAAATACAGGAACTCATAATAACAACAAGCCAGCGATAATATGATAGGGTGATCTAGTGCTTTATCTCATATATGTAAGAATTTTTTAAACAATTAAAAAAATTGAAAGGATGGGGGAGAGGAAAGAATGCAGGGATGTTTCCCACCTGCCAGTGCTGAACACCACACCCCTAGTGTCCACTGAACCACCTACACACACACACACACACACACCCTCATTACAATAATGTATGGACTAATCACACTGGGAAAAGACCATCCTTCCTGCTTGAACCAGCAGAAGCCCCCTACCCCACCAGCCCAGGAAAGAAACAAATCCACTTTAGGAACCCAAAGGGTTGGACCCATTGGAAGCTGCTTTTGCATCAAGAGGTCAGTAAAAAATACTTCCAATTCATTCCTTTTACAAATGGAGCAAATCCCAGGGTATTTGGAGTCGCAAACCTCCCCCCCCCCCCCGCAACTCCCTTTTTCCTCGTGAACTGAGGCCAAGCCACAGCCAGCCAGTTCTCCAGCCCAGCTCCTTTGGGCTCCCTCACCTGCGATGTCCCAGAGTTGCAACCTCACCAACGTCCTGCTGTCCCAGTTGAGGACTTTGAGGGCGAAATCCACGCCGATGGTGGCCCGGTAGTGCTGGGAGAAGAGCTGGTGGACGTAACGCTTGATGATGCTCGTCTTCCCCACGCCCAGCTCGCCGATGACCAGAACCTTGAACAAGTGCTCGCGGCTCTCGGACCCCGCCGGGCCGCCCCCGCCGTTGCCCCCGCCTCTCTCCCCTCCAGCCATTCTCCCGCCGCTCGCCTTCCTTCGCCTCCACCGTCCGGCGCTGAGCGGAACCCCGCAGGGAAGACCCTGGCAGCTGGGCCGGCGGGCGGGCGGGCGGGCGAGGGGGAAGAGCAACCGGCGGCGGCTCCAGCAACTTCCTTCGTCCTGTCCCGTCCCGTCCCTGCCTTTGGGCGGGAAGGCGCGCCGGGCCACACGGCGGCGGGGGCCAGAGGGGCAAAAGTAAAAGAAGGTGGGAGAGAACCACCTGACTGGAGTCACAGGACGCGGAAACCCTGCAAGTTATAAAACTCCAGAAAGGGGCGGAGCGGCTGCCAAGAGGGAGGCAGGGCAGCGGCAGGCCAAACCCCGGGCGCAGCTCCTCCTTCCCGGCCTCTCAGAGCCCGAAATACACGTGATAGGAGAGTAGGTCAGGAGAGAGACTCCGGCGTCCCAGGATCGGCCTTCGCTCCCTTGCCCCTTCAGCAAAGTGAAAAAAGGTAAAGGTAACGGGATTGTGGAGGAAAAAAACTTCAGTGGTGATCACCTGCAAAGCATGTGCAACACAGAGAACAACACAGCATACACACGCAGTAGTGCAAACTGGTAGCATTGTTTATGCAACCAGCAAAATTTAAAATGTTAATAAAGCATCATCTGTGACACGTACAATTCCTGCATTACTATTACTAGGGGAATCAAACTCACAACTTCTGGTTCCGCATCTGGATACTTAAACCATTGAATTATCCAGCAACAATTTCTGTAGCAGTTACTGGTTTTCTTCAAGTTCCTGGTATTTTATAATGACCTACTGTTCTGTAAATAGTAAATGCTGTTCCTCTAACATGATCAGCTTTTAAAATAAAACCCTGTGATTTGAGGCTTCTTCAAAATCTTGCTTGCATGCATGCCATTCCTTGGCAGAGGGACAGAAAATACATCTGAGTTTGCCAGCAACAGTGATGAGACAGAGAGTCATGTGTTAGTCACATCTGGGCAAGAGAATTGTTCTAGTGCAGCCTTTCCTAGCTGGTTACCTACTAATTCCTGTCAACCCCAGCTGGCATGGCCAGAGCCTGGCATGATCGGAACTGTAGTCTGCAACATTGGGAGGATGCCCCTTTGAAGAAGAAGGCTGAAGTTGTGCAAATTCTGTTATTCTACAAGTTTTGAAGCAGCATGCTGCTTGAATGGCTGACGGTCAGATTCCAAAAGATCTCCTGTATGGAGAATTAGTGGAGGGAAAGCGCTCCAGAGGGAGAGCACAGCTGCGATACAAGGAGATCTGCAAGCGGGATCTGAAGGCCTTAGGAATGGACCTCAACAGATGGGAAGCCTTGACAACTGAGCGTTCAGCCTGGAGGCAGTCGGTGCAGCATGGCCTCTCCCAATTTGAAGAGGCTTATATCATAGTTTCAGAAAAAATGGTAGGTTGTATTCACTCATTTGAAGTTGGTGGATTTTTTGATAGTGATCATCTGCCCCTCAATATGCTTTTTCAGATACCGGGTTTTAATCCACGTATCAATGTTCAATACAAGGAAGTTTTGGCACGATGTAGAAATAGAGTGAGAGTGGTTAGATGGAACAAAAATACGGACAGTAGAATAGCTGAACTCTTAGGCTCAGAACACATGACTGAAATCTTAACAAAGGCTTTGGACCAAGAAAATGTGGATAGGTGTTTGGAAGGGTATGAACTTTTAACACAGGATATTTACAGGGTAATCAACGAAGTGAATACTGCTGGTACTAGACTGGATAGTCAACGAGAGACCGGTTGGTTTGATAGGGACTGCAGAGAAGCCAAAAGAGAGTTGAGGAAAAACTACCTTACTTATAGAACTAAACCAGAGGAATTTACATCCTCAGTTTTGAAACAACAAAAGGCACAGTATAAATCTCTCTTAAGGAAAAAGAAAAAAGAAGCAATAGGGAGAGCATGGAGACAATTAAGTGAAGCAGTTAGGTTAAAAAATTCCTCCTTGTTTTGGCGACTTGTCGCTGATTGTCCTAATAGCTCCCATTTAGTACTGAATGCACATATATTGCCAGAAACATGGGAATCTTTTTTCAAAACTAAATATACTAAGTCAGATATGGAAGAAGAAGGTAGTTCAGAGATAAGAGAGCTGCCGCAGTGGCCACCAGTGAGCACCACAGAAGTGAAACACCTGATTCAAACCCTGAAGATTGGTAAAGTGCCTGGCACTGATTTGATTACACCTGAATTAATTAAAAAACATCTTGAATGGTGGGTTCCGGTAATTGCAGCCTTATTTACAGCCATTGATAAAACCGGGAAAATTCCTAAAGATTGGGGTACTGCCATCATAATCCCTATATATAAAAGAGGTAACAAAGATCTACCCTCTAACTACAGACCTATAAGTTTACTTAATGTGATAAGTAAACTATATGCTAGACACCTACAGTGGAAACTGAAAGATTGGATAGACCAAGAGTCCCTTATGGCTAAGGAACAGGCTGGATTCAGAGAGGCCCATTCGACCTTGGACCAAAGTATGATCCTGGAGCACTTAATTATGAAATATTCCTCTAAAAATTCGGTGTCTCTATATGCAGCTTTTATTGATTTTAGAGCTGCCTTTGACTCTATTTCAAGAAACATACTATGGAAAAAATTAACTAATATCAATATTGACAAGCGTTTATTATTCTTGATTCAAGCTTTACATAATAATACATCAGTAAGAATTAGAGTTAATCCCCAAGGACATCTTACAGCACCAGTTAAAACTGAAAAAGGGGTTAAACAGGGCTGCATTTTGGCGCCCTTGTTATTTAATCTCTATATAAATGATTTAGTAATAAATCTAAACAATATGGACTTTTATCCCCCTAAGTTGGCAGATAAACATATCTCCATTTTACTATATGCCGACGATGCAGTACTTCTCTCAAGAACCCCAAATGGATTAAAAAGAATGTTGCGGGCTCTTGCTGAATTTTGTCATCAGAATCAATTAGAAGTAAACCATGATAAAACCAAGGTAATGGTATTTGCTGAAAGACCTAAAAAGTATATTTGGAAATTAAATGAGGTACGTATCGAGCAAGTACAATACTACAAATATTTGGGTCTGATAATCCAAGCAAATGGTAAGAGAAATGTGCATATAAAACATGCAATAACAAATGCCCAAAAAAGCATGGGAGCTATACAAAAAATTTTCTGGACATGGGGGGGAAGAAATGTGACAGCTGCTATTCGACTTTATAAGATTAAATCGTTAGCACAGATGATCTATGGAGCCCCATATAGTATACCAGCTAACTTGACTGTTTTGGAAAGACAGCAATCAAAATTTTTAAGAGCTATATTACAGCTTCCCACAAGTGCATCAAACACAGCCATAAGGCTGGAAGCTGGGCTAGTAACTGTTGAGGCCAGGCTATGGATAGCTGCTATAACATATTGGCTAAAAGTGAATCATAATACCTCAGGGTTAGTCCATTTGACATTGCAAGATTGCTTTGTCCCAACATGGCGGAAAACGCTGGAACGTAAGCTGGGGTATTATGGATTTTCACAACACTACCTATTGTCAATGAATATGATCCAAGCAAAAAATTTGATTAAGCAAAGGATCTTAGATATAGAAAGACAACATGATATAAACAAGGCCAAAGGATTTATTAAAACAAACTCCCTGAATAGATTGCTACCAATGCCGTACTTAAATGATTTAGAGTATCCTGAAACTAGAAGGGCCTTTACGTTATTGCGCATGGACTTGTTGCCATCTGCGGTGTTGCTGGGAAGGTACAATAATACCCCCTACGAGAGTCGGTTATGTGTATGTGGTGAGGGGACTATAGAGACACTGAGTCATGTCATCCTAGAGTGTAAAATTTATGAGCAGATCCGGGAATGGCTCATAAAACCTTGTATACCTCCCTCGGATGGCAGAGATAGAAAGGAATGCCTTCAGAAGCTTCTGGAAGATAGGAATAAGGAGGTAACAAATAGAGTGGCCAAGTTTGGACGGCTGGCGATCAAACTAAGGGATAGCTGGCTGAATGATAAGGATAGAAGTACTGGGGATATGGTATAGAATATGGATCTGATTAGAGGCTATATGGTTATCAGATGTACAACCTTACTGTTGTTGTGTCATTTTGTTGTGGATTTTAATGTATATGTATATGTTCGTGGTTTTAATAGCCAGTGGATATAATAATTTTTTATGCTGTGGGAATACCTCATACCCCATCTGAGGACCCACCTGAAATGACTTGGTTTTTAGAATTGAAATATGTATACATTTTAATCCTCTTGTATTATGTTTTTAATCCAGCATTTTATAGAAAGTATGTATTTGTATTTGTATTTTTTAACTTGATAGCTCTGTGGATGTTCAGCTGGCTCCAAGCATGTGTATATATTTATATTTATACCTATGTTTTAAATTTGTGGATGTTGAATGACCAAAGTGGTCAAAACAATCAATAAATTTACATTTACACTTGTTCAGCAGGCTGAGGCAAAGAGGCAGTCCCGAAACCAGCAAAATCAGGGAGCTGGACAGGGGACAGATTGTATTTGTCTTCAGTGTGGAAGGGATTGTCACTCTCGAATTGGCCTTCTCAGCCACACTAGACGTTGTTCCAAGACCTCTGTTCAGAGCACGATACCACAGTCTCTCGAGACTGAAGGATGCCTACTAGTACCAGCTGCATGAAGTACCAGATATGGAACTCTTCCAAAATATTGCAAAATAATAATGTCATTTTGGTCTGGCAGTTGTTAATTTTTCCTCGAGTGGCTAAAAGGAGTGTTCTGTTGCCCTGCTTCATTTACACGTGGCTTCCCAGTTATAACCCCTCTATGTTTTCTCACAACTTCTTCCACCTTTCCCCCCTTTCTTCCCCTTCAGGAGGGGAAATGAACTCAATGAACAGTCTCTCTTGATTGGCAGCTTCAGGAGCTGTCAGTCTGGAAACACCCCATGGAATGTCTTAAAGTGTATTTGAATTTCAGTGTGCTCAAGCATAGGTCAGTGAAGCATAGCACAGAAATAACAGAAATGTAGACAATGCAACCTAACCAGCAGGTATGGCTGCCAAACAACGTTCTCATCCATTTTTCAATGCCCCAACATTTCTTCAAGGGCCCAAGGGGACTGCAGTAGCAAAAGCATTTTTAAAATTTAAAACCGTTTGGGAGAGCAGACGGCTGTATTGGGGGCCCTGAAGGACACATGCTGCCCTTTGCCCGCCTGCCCTAGACATTTGTTCAAAATGACCTTGCACTGCATTTTCTTGAGAAACAGCTAACCTAAGAATACAACAACGTAAACATTGCATTATAGAAGTGTAAAGAACAGATTAAGTATGTGCTGTCTGAGAAGTTCAGCCAAAGTCTAAAAACTGAGGATGTCATACAACTGCACTATTCTGGATAGCACTCTGGTGATTTCGTTGCCTGTGCAATGACAATAAAGTGTTATTCTATTCTGTTCAGTGTGTCTGCTCACAACAAGGATCATAGAATCATGGAGTTGAAGGGGGCCTATAAGGCCATCAAGCCCAACCCCTGGGTCAACGCAGGAATCCAAATCAAAGCATATCTGACAGATGGTTGTCTAATTTTTCTCTTGAAGGCCTCCAGCGTTGGAGCACTCCGCAACTCCCAAGTTAAGCTAAGTTAGTTTCCTACCTGCTTTAACAGTTAGGAAATAATTCCTCATATTCAATGGAATGTGATCCCTTCCTGTAACTTGATCCCCTTATGTGCCCTCCACTCTGGGTTGAAACAGAAGAGACTGTATGGCAGTCTTTCAAGGATCTGAGAAGTGCTACCGTATCTCTCCTCAGTCTTCTTTTCTCCAGGTTAGACATGCTCAGTTCTTTCAGTTTATTTTTTTCTCCCACGCCTAGAACTTTGTACTTCTTCCTGTTAAATTTCATACTGTTGTTTACAGTCCAGTCAAGACAAAGCCTGTCAAGATCTTTCTGAATTTTCTTTCTGTTTATTCCACTCAGCTTTGTGCCATCTGCAAATCCGATAAGCACCCCCTTGTCTAAGTTGAAAGTGGATTTGCAGTTCCTCCTCTTTGCTCATAAATGTGACCCTTTTCCATGGTGTTTCCTCCACTATTTATGTTCTCTCCATCGCATTCTTCTTTGCTCTGTCTTGCTGCTCTTCCACCTTCAGTGCCTCACTTGGCTGCTGTTGCTGCTCTAGAGTTATGTCCATGTACTCTTTATTTTGTTTTATACCCTTAAGTGTGACCACTCAGTGTTCCAGTTCTTTTACTTTTCCTTCCTACAGTGCTACCAGTTTGCACTTCTGCGTGTGTATGCTGTGGTGTTCTCAGGCATAAAGAGAAACATTGCAGATACTTTGCAGGTCACCACCACTGAAGTTTTTTCTTCTTCCATAATCCGTTTACCTTTACCTTTTTTACTTTGCTGAAGGGGCAAGGGAGTGAAGGCAGATACCCGGACGTCTGAGTCTCTCTCCTGACCTACTGTACTAGGCTAGGAAAGAACAGTGAAAGGCAACACCCGGCCCCACAAGTTATTCCTGTCAGTTTTGCTAACTTCCGGGGAGAGACAGAGAAGCGTGAGGGAAAAAGGGGAGCCTACAGCTCGTCCTGCCTGTTTTGATTGCTCACCTTCTCCAGGAACCCTAACAAGAAAGCACAGGTCCCATAATGTTGGGGGGGGGGGTTGAGATTGACATTGATAGGCCGTCTCTGCCCACTGATTTGTCACCACTCTCTGAACAACCAAAAAGGATTGGTTACTGAAGAAACACTAGATGTGCATCTCAGTGTGTTTGAAAGTTGAGTGTGTCAGGCGACCTGAGAGCAATACCATCAGGAGGCTAGATTCTGGATGTGGTCAGACAATTAGAAAGGTGCATGGCTTATCATACCAGAAACTGCCACTTTAATGGGAGTGATAACTCCTAAAGTGACCCTTTTGTCTGCCAGGGAATTGCTCCAGCCTGGCCCAAAAAGTAGAGGCCCTACGGCTGGACCAAAAAGGTCCAGCTTGGGCACAGATTGGGGTTGTGCTGGAGTGCCTTTCCCTGTATGTTGTGTGATCGCTAGGAAATGGATCCCACTGGTCCAAAAGGCATGGACCTCAACAGATGGGAAACCTTGACATCTGAGCGTTCAGCCTGGAGGCAGGCAGTGCATCATGGCCTCTCCCATTTTGAAGAGACACTTGTTCAGCAGGCCGAGGCAAAGAGGCAGTCCCGAAACCAGCAAAATCAGGGAGCTGGGCAGGGGACAGATTGTATTTATCTTCAGTGTGGAAGGGATTGTCACTCTCGAATTGGCCTTCTCAGCCACACTAGACGCTGTTCCAAGTCCCCTATTCAGAGCACGTTACCATAGTCTCTTGAGACTGAAGGATGCCTACAATGAGGTCCAAAAGCAGTACAAATTGTTATCTATTTCCCCATGTGATCACACCCTCATGAGATGCATCCACCAAGAGCAAAGGTAGCATCAGCAGAACAGAGTGGAAAGTTCCAATGGTGATGGAGGCAGAGAAACTCCTGAAGGGCAGTTAATGGGCAGCAACAGAAGTGGAAGGTGACACTGGTGATCCTTCATAGACAACAGAAGTGACAACCTAACCCTTGTTAGTACTGAGCCAAAAACAATGATACTTCTGGATATTCTACACCCAAAGCCAAGAGCTGTGCATAATTAGACCAAAGGCCTAGTTAATCTCATATTCTGAACACACAACCAGTTTCATATGAGAGGCCTAAAATATGGGTTACAACTGCTTCCTTTGTTCTATTTTAGATATAGTAAGCATGGTAGGAGTGACAGAAGCTTGGATTCTGTGTAATCAGATAACTTTGGATCTGCTCTCATGATGCTTTGGAGCTTTTTTCTTTTCTTTTTACAGCTACAAAGGTACAATAAGAACTGCAGAGGTTGATGATAATGAAAGACAGGATACTCCTTTTTGGTTGGATTTTACAAGGATGCTCTGGAGACGAGGCTTTAACATAGGTGGAGGTGGTAGTTGCTGTTCTGTTCCTTGACAGGGAGCAAAATATATTGGATTGGACCTGAGGAACTGTGTGGAGGCAACTCTCTTTCACACACTCTTCACTTGCTTGCTTGGTTGCGTTATAGGCCACCTTTCTCTCAATAAGGGGACACTATAGACACTCTCTTCCACTCACTTCCTTTCTCTCTGTGGATGGCATGTTTTACCTCCTGTCTGCTCTCTCTTGCTTATATTGTGTTGGCTTTACATGAAGTAAGGGTGGATTGGGCTCATATCACTTCCTAGAGATAAAAAAGGGTTTCCGCTTCTGCCTACTCAGGGCGTATCTAGACAGAGCATCAGTTCCTGCAAAAGTACTGGGTTCAACACTGTTGGTTTTGGTGCTTTTTCCTCCATCTGGATGATGCAAGGCTTGTCCCACCATCTTCAGTGCTTTTTTCATGCCTCCAAAACAAACCAGCAAAAACTGGAATGAGGGTGTGTGCACCTTTTGCCTTGTTTGCAAAAGCTCCCATCTTTTCTTTCTGCAGTACAGCATACGTGTTAGGAGTTAGGGCCATCTCACTGTAAACCAAATGATGCTGTTCAACAAGACAGAAGGTGATTGTTCATCCTCTCTGGGCAGATGATGGTTGCTGTTGACTCCCATTGCTCATTTGTCACTGCAACTTGCTCATTCTGCCAGAGCAATGCGGAAAAGATTGGGCTTACTGAAGCCACCTAGAGGAACAGAAACATGTAAAACATCTGGAGTGTGCCAAGTGAATGGGCTGGCATGTTGTAATGAGTCCTAAACGTGCAACAGGACAAGTTCTGGTGGTCTTAGGGAGGAATGCCCTCCAAATCCCAGCAATCTCCCCTCCCTTCATGGCTTTCAAATTATTGAGGGAATATATTAGACTAGGGCTTGGGCAATATGTGGCGCTCTGACATCTGGTTGTTGGACTTTCAGCCAGTAGGACCAATGACAACGGGAGTTATAGTCTAAAACATCTGGAGAGTCAAAGGTTTTGAGCCCTGTAATAGGAGGAGACTGCTAGAACTACAGAACTTACTCAGACTCCACCAGGCGTCAGGGCACTTTTGGACAGAAAAACTGTTACCCATAACTAACTAGTCAATTATTCATAATTCACAGTATGGATCCTTCTGTCTACCACCAACTTGTCCATTTTCCGTCTAACCAATTGTTTTATACTCAACACAGACGTCTGGTTTGCCACAAAATGTGGATGTGCTCACAGAACTGTGAATCTGCAGGAAAATCTCTCCCTTAGATAATTCACATCCTCCTTGTGTGAAAAATGTGCTCCAACTAACCTGGCAGCACAGCTTGGCCAGGTTAGTTGGAGTGGCCTCCCTGGGAAGCTGGTTGGTGGCTTTACCGGTTGTTGTTGTTTAACCCTCTTAGGCCTTTCCTGCTGTCTCCCTAAAGCCTTTTCCTTTGGTACAGGCTATGAAGTGGTGCAGGCTGCCACATACCTGAACATGTAGGACAAACCAAGAAGTCTTATGAATAAAACTTCCATCCCAGCAGGTGGGTTTGAACATCACATCACATCACATGCTAACACAGGAAGAATAGGCAGATGGGGGTACTTGCTCCAAACATGTTCTCGGCCTGTTTTACTTCCCTTGCGAAGATCTGGCTAGGGTCACAAACTGCAGCCAGAGGGAAGCCTTGGGCAACAGAGTTTGGGTGTCCTGAAAGAGCAGCAAATTGTCACTAATTTAATTTGTTTTTACTGTTTTGTTACTTTACTACTAGATGTAGGGAAAGGCACTTGAGGGAATTTCTGCATCTTGTACGAAAATAATTGGCTGACTTTGGGTGCTGTGCGCTTTGACTTGGGATGAGGAAGCATTTGCTACTTTGCCTTAGGCAGCAAAATGTCTTGGGATGGTGTGATTGGGTTCTGGTTCTAAACTGAGCAGTTCTTCCTCTTTGACAGGATTAATCACAGGAGACACAATACTATTAACAGAACATTTACTTTCTTTAGGAGGGGAGGGATCTATTACAACTTCAGTGGGTCCAACGGGACCGGCAACCATTGAAGATTCAGACCACATCATAGGAAGTCCAGTTAACAGTCCGTTGTCTTTTAACGCGGAGACATTCCAAATCTTTTGCGGTCCGTAGACTTTCTCAAAGGGGTGCTCCTCACCACGCAGATCATTCCACAGCATGGATGTCGAGCCCAATCTCCCTCGAGAGGTGTCTGAGTTGCAGGGATAGGGTCTGGTCACACCACCCTCTTCCAGGGACCCTTCCCTCTCGGGTATACATACACGGTCCATTCTAATGGATCCACCTCTCCCAGCTGAATCTCTAAGCCTGGGTTTCCTCAACCACGCACATAGCTACCTCCCCTCTCTCCTCCTTTGCTTCTCTTTCTGGACTGATCCACTCCTCCGAACCCCAACTTCTACCTCTCTCCGTCTCTCCCTCTACTCCTCCTGTCACCAAGAAACCTTCTACCACCTCCCCTCTCTTTCCCACCTTTTCTCCTCTCTCCTCAGTCTGCCCTCCCGCTAATGTTAAGTCCTCCATCCTCGTGGGTAGGGTAGATAAAAGGGTGCTGATTCCTTCCGCCTGAGACAATCGAGGGGACGGCTCACTTCCAGGCTTAACCTTGTTAATAGGTTCCTCTTCACAGACAGCCTTGGCAGCATCCTTCCAGGTCCTTTTTATTCTGTGGAAGACCTTGTTATAACTCAGCCACTTGTGACTTCTGCTTTACTTAAGTCCACTTCTTTAAAAAAAAAGCACTCCGATTTTAAGAATTAAATACAGGACAGTCCTATTCCTTGAAAGATGGAATTACAGGTACACTTACAATGATATGAATATGCTTGAGGATAAATTATAAAATGGGTTTGTTGTGCCTAATTACAGCTAGTTGCTTGACAACAAAACTTGATGTGAATGATTAGATTTTTGGAGAGTAGTATGCTGCAGCCTTTGATGTTCTCTTCTGTAGAGCAAACTTGTCTTAGAATTCATTCAGAAGTTCAGAAGAACTCACCAGTTATTATTCACACTCATGCCCAGGAGCATTAATTTTTTTTAATGTGAAATATAAATAAGCTTTTCTGTGTTTGGATGATACAAATGAGAGAGGACACTCAACTTGAAATAGAAAACATTAAAAAATAAGCACTAAGCAAATCACCATCTGGACATCCTGCAGGATAAGAAAGGCTAATCCATAGAAGACTGATGCTATTTTGAGAGATTCTCATGCCAACTTTTCTCTACAATCATTGTGTGCACCAGCTGATGCTTGTTATCCTGGATGTTTTAATAAAAAAAACCCGCTGTCGCCCAGAAAAGTATGTACTGACATGTGCATGGTGAACTACGGAGTTATGAGACACACCTCTCTACACAGCTCCTATGAAATTTCACTAGTTGTATTAAATTTGGCTTGTTTTTTCTTAAAGTTCCTTAGGTACTTTATCTAAACAGAAAACTAAATTTACCGTAAAGTTCTCACACATACACACACACTTTTAGCCTTTCCCAGAGTTCCTCAGCCATTTTTGCTGAAGCAGAAGGAAGAAATCTCTAAATCCTCCTCCTCAACTCCTGCCTCCCAAACAACTGGAAGGAGACTGTTCTTAATTCAATGGCAACTTTCATGAAATGCATCATATTGTACAGATGTCTTTCATAAGAAAAGCTCTAACTCTGGCACCCTTGCTGTCTGGAAGTTTAGCCTTGATCTGACCAGCTAAAACTGACTACATTCATACAGCATCACATGTGCTGAAAGCACATCACATTGTGCTTTCTTGGGCCTTTGGCAAGACCTTATCTATAGCGGCTTCCTGTATGAATGTTATGGTTGTTTGTGCTGTCCTTTAATGCCTTAACCTCTGTAATCGGATTGGTCAAGCTGTCTTTGACATTAGAATGTTTTTCAAGAGATGTTTCCGGTGCCCTGAGTTAACTGGGATGACACATGGATGGGAGCAGCATTAAATCTCTCCCCCCCCCCACCCCGTGAAACAAAGGCTCCCTTAAGAGAAGAACTGGGAATATTAATTTGTGGAAGAGAGAGAGCACAGTAGTTGCAGTGTGCTTTGTAAAAAGTGCAGATGTAAAATATGTAGCATGGAAGCATGCACCAGTTATACAGGTTGAGAAGGATGACAAGAATACTATAGCTCTTTCTCCATAAGAATGAACGAACTAGGATTCTCTCCCCAATGGCTGTGGCTGCTCCAGGACAAGGGAACCTCTGGCCCTTAGGCCTAATTTGGCTCACTAGCATTCCCTATTCCACCAATAAAGTGTCTGGGGAAAATTGCCCCTCCCCTCTGCAAACTCCACCCTCCTCCCAATGCTGATCTCTGGGGATTTGCCACCTCTTGGGCACATAACAAAGAGCAAGGAATATCTGTGTTACCTTTGATAGCTGGTTTTGGAGGATAGTGGGAAGCCTTGTCCACACCACAGTCTCCCTGATAAAGGAAAGTGGGGAGGCTTCCAAGATGCAGACATCAGCATTCCTGCATGTTGAGATCTCGGAGCTGGCTTCATTCTTCTTCATACCCCTTGATGTGGGGTGAGCAAAATTTCCCAAACGGAATTCCTTGCAGCCAGAAATTGGGTCTCACTGCAGGTCCCCTCTTCTGCTTTTGCCACAAGGGAAAGTTGAGGAAAGGAGGAAGCCAGTTCCACAGATGCAATGTGCCTGGAGGCTTCAACACTAGGGGCACTGTGACATTAATGAGCATTTTCATACTCCTGACATGAAGGGCTCAATTGTGCCCTGATGTCAGGTGGCATATTTAGGGAGATAGGGGATGAGCCCTGATGCCCAACACCTATTCTGTGCCCTTGGTTTGCATCCTGCTAATCCCCATCTTAGCCCATTGATGCATTTAAAAACACACAGAGGAGGTGCATAGAGTTAAATGAGAGAAGTGTAGCTTTTAGGGAGCTACAAATTATTTTCAGTGATTTGTGCAAGGTCTTGGAAGCTGCAGGTAAAGTTAGTCTGCATAGTTTCTATGTCTAATGGATGAGATATGTGATATTTATGGCATTTTTCATGTATCCAGTTGGACCAAAACACTAGGGCAGTGGTTCCCAAACTATGCGCCGGGAAACCAACCCAGGGACGCCACAGAATCCTCTCCTCCTTCTGCCCTCCCTCTCCCTCCCTCACCAATAGTATACTACAGCACTTACTTGTTGTTTCTCTGGTGTCCCTGTATGGTGCAGAGAGGGAATACTGGCCCAGTCTTGCCGAAGGACTGGGTTTCCTGCCTTCTTGTTTCCCAACCATTATTGTATTGGTACCATATATTTTGTGTAAGCACAGTAAGCTTTTAAACAGGATCACCCTCAAACTACCCTCCAAATATAGGCCTCATTTGTGCCCACAGACTACACTACAGTAATCATGGGTCCCCCAGCACATGTTTTTTGCAGTGGTGCAAAACATGGATCTGGTGCATGGATCCATATGGATCCACATGATTTTTAATTAGGATGATCCCCATACCACTGTCCAGCCATAGGCCCAATTTGTGCTCATAGATTAAAACACATAACGCCAGATACATTCTGATTGGTCAGAATGCTATGCTATGCAGATAGTTCAGTCATTTAGAACAGGGGTCCCCAACTCCCGGTCTGCGGCCCGGTGCCGGTCCGTGGGCTTCCTGGAACTGGGCCATGGACACGGATCTCCGCCGCCCCCCGCACGCACGGTGGGTGTGTCGCGCTCGCAGAGGGGCGTGTCGCAGTCGTGGAGGGGCGTGCTGTGCTCACGCGCATGCACATGAGTGTGACATGCCCCTCCGCGAGTGCGACACGCCCAGCCACAAGCACGACACGCCCACCCACAAGCGCGGGGGTGCCCCCACCTCCCCGTTCACGGAGCCCACACCCCCCAACCGGTCCGCGGTCCCAAAAAGGTTGGGGAACACTGATTTAGAATGTTCCCATTTCTATTATATATGCATGGTACAATAGACTCAGGTTACTTATTTATGCTTGAGTGAGAGTTCACACCTTTGCTTCTCCATTTCATCAAGTCCAAAACAGCCCTTCAAAATATTTTGGCACAGAGGGACTGTAACCACATCCAAGCAGTTCTCTCTTCTCTCTTCTCCCGGTAACCATAGTACAGACCATATGCTCATCTTCTGGAATCATCTACCACTGGGTAATTATATATGAGGCAAATTTCTGATTGGATTTGTAGGTAGCATATGTATATTTAAACTCCCATTTTTAAAAGACAGGAAATTCAATTCTTTTTAAAAACCCTCTGGTTTATCAATGTGGGATATTGTGCTTCTGTACCCATGATTCAAAAAGCCAGGAAATGGCCCAATATTGCTGCAAAATGTCATGCCCACATTGCCAGCAGGAAAAAGGATGCCAAGCTTTACATATCACAGGGCAGCCTAAAAGTTGATAACACCAATGGCAGCAGTCAAGATGGTCTGTAGGATACCCTCTTGTGCTCACTACCATTCATACTTGTTGAAAAACAGCCCTGAGAATTGCTTTGTGTTTGGGTGAGAAGTAGTGAAGTGATGAAAAAAGGTGTCACCTTCTGGGATTTTCCCTTGTATGGTATCACTTTGTGAGTGGTAGTAGTGCTGAGGGACTCCTGTTCAACACCTTGACCATTAGCCTGTGGAGTGTCTCAAGGTTCCATGATTCCCCATACTATTTCACATATACATGAAAAACCTGAGAGAGGCTGTCCAGAATTTTGTGGTCTGGTACTACCAGTGTGCTGATGACACTCAACTCCATCTACTTTTTAAGATCTTCTAGGAAGTACTTCTCTCCGGCCCCAGTGTGTGGTCACCAGCCCCCCCAGCCCCTGTGAATTTCACCATAGAATCTACAGTACCCTCTTAGAAAGCTGAAATTCTCCTAATAAAAACAACAGCTATTATGTGCTTTCTGTTTCATCAATTAAAAAATTCAGTGTGAAAAACAGTATTCTTGCATGAACACCAAATCAATTGAGTCAGATATTTTGACTCGAGCTCCAGAAATCCTTGCCCAATGGATTCATATCATTAATCTTTGTGCCAATGACATGGCCATGAAATGTTTCATAACTTCTTGACATACAGCACCTCTAAGGAAGTTTCATGTTGCATGATCCCTGGGAAGAAGCCGTTGATGGTTAAGCCAAAGAAAGATGAATGATATCTGCTTATGGATATTCTTTAGAAACACAAAATGTCTGATTCTTTGAATGTGTTTTATAACAAAATAGGCAACTCTGAGGGGCTGGGAGTTTTTTTGAAGAACTGGATTTTCCAGCGAGTCTTGTCTTCTCATGAGGTGCTCAAAGCAAGACAGCCTTAGTTTTGTCATTCTTGCTTCCAGAGAGAGTTTAGGCTTGATTTTATCTGGGACCCACTTGTTTGTCTTTCTGGCAGTCTAGAAAGGTCTCCTGTTTTGAACAAATCATTTTATTTCATTTTTATTTTTTTTCCTTGCCTTTCTTCATGGTCTAGCTTTCATATCCAAATTTAGGAGCTGGAAATACAATAACGTGGATGATCCTGGCCGGGGTCTCCAGTGACACATTCTTACACTAGAAGATTTTTTCTAGTTCCTTCATTGCTACCCTCCCAAGTCTCAGTCTTGGAAGAATGTATCATTAGGAAGGACAATTTCAATTACTGCAACTGCTGGGCACATTTTGCTATCTGACCAGCCACCAAAATACATTTCTTCCCCTTGGCTCTGTGTTGCCATTTTTTTCTTGGTTAGCTGGGTTTTCCACATATTCTGGGCTTGCTTACCTAGATTTGCCTCATGCTTGTTTCTGTAATCAGATGGATTATGGTCTAGGTTATCACCCAACCTTTGCTTGCTCCACTGCTGTGCCATCACAAAGGCCTGCCATCAGACATGGGGAAGGCGACAGGGCTGACCTGGCAACCCAACCTGAGAGACTAAAGTCAGGGAAGATTTCAGGCTACTGTCAAGCCATGGTATGTGGCCAGAAGCAGTACTCACTGCAGAATATGAGAGGCCGTTGGGCAGGACGCATTCAGTGCATGCTTTCCTTGAGCAGGCTAGCCTCCCTCTCACATCAGTTGCCACTGTTCACTTGCTGGATTTAATCTCTTTTGGTATGATCTGTGGTCAAATCTACATGTCCCTTTTAATCCTTCCTGAATCTGCAGTCACTTCTGTTGTTCAGTGATGGAATCTGGACCACTGTGGATTAAAAAGGTTGAGTAGAACACTTCCATGCCACTGCTCAGAGACGTAACGCTAGGCTAGTGAAGGATGCTGCTCTACCTCCTCCTTCTTGTCATTGCTTACATGTTCAGGGAAGGCAAGGTGATGAACAGCAGGCTGTGGGCACAAAGACTGATGGGAAATACATTTTCCCAAGTGCTTCTAGAGACCTATTTGATACCTGTTCTAGATACTTATTCAGACTTGGGATCCCTGGTTGCAAAGGGATTTTTTTATTATTATTATTTTATGTTTTATGTTTTCATGGAAAAAGAATGAGGCAATGGATGGAAGGCTCTTGGGTTCTGGAGAAAGTTCAGGTAAGGAGCAATGGTGTAGTGGTTAAATCCTGAAGTGGAGATAATTCACTATGACAGTCCCCATAGCCAAAAGAGTTGGCATATGCAGACAGGTGTCTTGATCCCTATCAGCGATAAAGTTTCTTGCACTTTTCCACTACACCAGGAGCAGGCCTTTTGTAAAGTTAATGGTTCTTTATTGCCTATTCACAATCAAACCTCCCCCAAATATTTTTACATTATAGTGGGGGTAATTTAGTAAATACTATGGCTTGTAAAATCTGTTTCTTCCTAGTTACCATGAAGATTGTAGCAATGCTCAGAGGGAACAGGGAAGACTGGTGTGGGGTGTGTGTGTAAGATTATGATATTGTTCTTACTAATTAAGAAGGCCTTGCATATTGACTGTGCAAGTCCTGGCTTTGTTCCTGCACTAACTGGGAACTTTTCAAAGTACATTGTCTTCCCAATCAGTAGGATAAAACCTGGCATTTGGGATAAGATTCATCTTAAAACAATGTAAGTTGGCCCTGAGTTCAAGACTAACTTTTCTCATTTTAATAATGTATCCATATAATTGTTGACATGCCAAATCCAAACTGATTTCAGAATTGGTCTCTGGTCTTCTCATTCTTAATATCAAATGGGAGTTATGGCACTCGAAGAAAACAGTGCTTTTACTGATCACATGAAAACTCAGTAGTTCTCTAATGATGACAGATTAGGGAATCTGAAGAATATGTCTGAACAAGAACTAGTGCACGAAAGCTCACATTAAAATATAGCAGTTAGTCTTCAAGGTGCTACAACGTTTTTGTCTCCTTAATTTTTTTATTTTGTTTTGCTTTTGCCTGGCCGATTACGGAATACTATTTTTAAAAACCTATCAAGCCATTTAATTACTTTCAGGTTCTGGACAACACTGGAGAGAGAGTAATTACAGAAGTGTTATCCTCAGATGGAGCTAGTTAAGTGAATTATTTTATGGGCATTGCATAATATTTTTACATTCCCTTTCCACAAGCTACCAGGACAAATGCATTTTGCCCCCTTCTGAACTGTGCTCCTTTAGGATTTCTTTGTTCTCCTTTCTTCATACTGTGCTTCAAGTACAACCTAACCTCCTAATGTAGGCTGGGGCAACCGTGAAATTGCTTACCCTTAATTGCACATAGGCTGTAGAAAGAAATTGCTACTGCTGATAGTTATGATAATGATGAAGTGGTTAAAGTAACATATTCTTAATCTATAATTCATGGTGTTATGGTCGATGAACGTAGAAAAAAGCAGCTTCTGTTAAAGTCACCAGTCTTTTTCCAAAAACAAAACAAAACAAAAACACTTAGTTTTATTTTTCATTTGTTTTGATCTGGGGTGTTTTTTGATTGGTTGCTCCTTTGTTTTTCTTGTAATTTAAAATTTAAGCACAAAATTTAAAAATTATTTTAAAAAGTGACATATGTATAACAAAAAGATGTGCATGATGCCCAGTGCTAGGAGAAGAGTAGGATATAAGTTAAATGAATAATTAAATGCCGGTGAAGACTGCTTTAATTAAGAGTGCAATTTCAAATGTCAATGCAGTTGGGTGCAGTAGCAAGGTCTGTTCAAGGTTAATTTGTAGAAAACACTATATTTTGATGTGGAGCTTGCCTTTTTATGCCTCATAATTAGCATCTATAGATGTTTAGACATGTATATGAACAAATATATAGAATTATTCTCCCACCCCCCACCCCAAAATAACAATGTTATATTGTGAGTGGGGAGTACAAGGACAAAATGCTTCTGATCACATACAAGCTGCCTTTTCCTTTGTGAAAGGATGGCCCTGGTGGAACCCATGAAATCTGACGTGCTCTACCTGGTTCTCCACTTGGTTTGTTTGAACAGGACAGTGGAAGCTCATGGACAATGTACTACCTAGGTGAGTGCCTGAATCAAGGCAGCAACTACTCATTCATACGAGTACAAGAGGCTTAGATCTTGTTCTGGGCTGGCTGACCTGTCTGTCCGCTGTCTACTGGGAGGAAGCCAGTATATATACGCCACCTATAAATGGTCTTGGCACATGACATTTCTCCTATGTGTGCGCTATGATTAAAAACCAAACCTAGTAAAAGTATTGCCTGACCTTGGATTTCCTTGCAATGAATGGATCACATGACCATTTTTTGCATTTCAGCTGAAAATACCACAATCAGCCACCTCAGAAGAATTCTGCTGCAACGAGAGGAGGCTTTTCCATGTCACTGAACCTCTTTCTTCCAATCCACTTGGTGTGTAATTGACTTTTAAGCCTGGTGTGGTGTCAAAAGGTATCTTCCTATTTTGCTGGTGTAAAACCGTCACATTCCATCACATTTTTCTGCAGGTCTGGAAAGAGATCCAAGGCAATTGCCGTGTGGTGGTGGGTGCTTAAATATCGATACCTTTGTCACCTCTGCTTCAGGTGGTATCCAAACTCCATTTGCTCCGTGGACAACCCATCTTCATGAGCTAAGGCACTCCACCTGACCCAGTTTTTAAACAATTTAAACAATTTACCTTAACCCGAGTTTTATACTATGTTTGCCTGATGAAAAATACTGTAGGACTTAAAAGATCGTCTTGTTTGTATTCTTTTTAATGATTCAGTATAGGTACTTTTGCTCAGCCTTGGAGTTTGATTGATGAGATTGATTGACCTAACAAAGGAAGCAATGGCCTTGAGTTTGTAAAAGCTGAGCAGAACTGTTCATGCTAAGCTCTACTGGAGGTCACTAGGTCATACACCTCTAGCCAACCCATATATTACAGGATTTGTAGTCAATCTGGACAAAAGTACAGATTGGGGAAGGCAACTTTAGAGCAATAAAAATAACACCTTTTGTAGGCCTCCATAGCAAATGTGTCACAAGGGGTCAGCTGGCAACAACCCATATGCTATTCTCTATAAATCTCACTGACACATTAATTAACATATTGTTCAGTGCTAACTCCAGGAATTAAATTATTTCAGTTCCCAATTCTAACAATGACAAATCAATATCCCAGTTTCTAATGGGCAATATTAACAAATTAATTTTTAAGCCTAACATTTCATATTTTGTCTGAGATACAGGATAATAATGTAGATACAGGATAATAATGTCCTTATAATGTATATATAAGGAAACTAAAATTAAGTATGCCAATTAAGTGTCACAGAAGGAGGGAGCACAGCAGCAGAATTCTCTTGATGCTGAGACCAGCAGGCAAACCAAGCCAAAAAATATGTTAAAGGAAATGCCTATTCCCTGAGATTAGTACATGCTCCCTCCAGCAACACTTTCTCAAAAACATGTGCTTCCATAATCAGATTTACAAAGTCAGCCTATGTGTAGCTTCCAATGACTATATGCAAAACAAAGTATGGCTACGCGCAAGCTATGTAGGCAAAGAAAAGGCCATGTGCAAATGGCAAGTCTTTAACCACTTGAGGAAGCACTGCTTTTAAATACCTGATAAGCATATTGACTTGTTTCACCCCCTACCCTCAGAGTGCTAATAGCAGGGATGTTGGTAAGTCCTTGGGTCTGAGTCCCAAGTCCGAGTCAGAATCTTTGGTACCAAATCCCAAGCCCCAAGTCTGAGTTCCTATTAAAAATAAGCTTTTTCCCCCCCAGAAAAAAGGGAGGGTAGGTGGGTGGGTTCTGAGTCACAAGTAGAGTCTGAGTCATTGAAGAAGAAAAAAAACCTGAGTTGAGTCTGAGTAGAGTAACCAATACAACTTATGTCCGACTTGACTCCCATGACTTGAGTCCCCATCCCCGGTTAATAGGGGGTTAGAATGACAAAATGCCCTGGAGTAGCCCAAAGTTTGGCAAAGAAATTGTTTTGACAACAATCCCCAGACTGTCCAACTAATTGGGCCAGTCGGGGTGATAAGTAAAAAAAGTAACTTTTCCAAGCTCTGAAGTTACTAGAGAAGAAATGGACTTCCTTTCTGATCTGAACTGTTGTATATACCTACAGGGTTTCCAAGTTAAGAAGCTAGTATAGGACAAGAAGACTACCTTGCTGATCTGGCAGAGGCATTTTGTCAACAGCCTGGTTGTCACTAGACTTTTGGTTGCATAAGCCCCCTCAGCTGGCCCAAACTGGATGCTTGATGCATAATCTGAATTGTGGCTTGCTTGATGTCTTTTCTTAGGTTCCAGACTCAAAGCACACCTTTAGCAGAATGAAAATATTTTTAGAAGGACGCATTTTTCTGCTGCTGTCTTATCCATCAGTAACGTGTTTCTAGTGTGCAGTTTGGCCAATAACTGTAATAACCATACCTGTGAAGAACCTACCACATACGGAATACCCGTGTCTGATCCGACTAGGAATCACTTGATTATATTATTAGTCATATACATTTTCTGATTTTATATTTCTCATTTTATGCTTTGGTTTTTTTTAGAATATGATTTTCAGAGTGTATACTGATTATTAGAAAAAGCATCTATCTGTACTAGGCATGTTGCTGCTGCTGCTACCCAAACTCCTAGAGATGACCAGAGATCCAAAAAATACAGAGCCAGAAGACAAAATGGTGCAATGATACTTGGGATCAACTATATTCTGATAGTGCTGAAAACAATTGATGAAAGTGTTCCATAAGCTGGGATTTTTTGACCCTCAGGGTTTCCATTGGTTTAGTGGAAGCTGTGAGGCCTCACATGCCAGATGACTTCATAGGTGAGTAGGGTGGGAGTGAAGCCTCAGAAAGGCAGATTTATGGCCAGAGCTTTCTAGAATCACGATCTCTGGCTAGAGTCTTCTAGGAACCACAGTCATAAAAACTAGGTTTTCTCATCTTTGGTTCCAGCCATTCACAGTTGGACACAGACACACTTATTTGCATTGATGCTCACCCAAAGAACACTTACCTTCATATGGACAGATACATACTCATCCACATTGATACACACATACAACGAATCAGGCTGGAGAAGCAAATGTTACACTCCACAACTAGACCAGTTTCTCTACTTCGTTTGGAAAAGAAAGCCCTTCCTGCTTTGGTGATCAATATGGAATCCCAAAAAATGCTTCCTAAACCCAATAATTTTTACTGTTTTCAACAAGCTTTGCAAGTGATCTTGGTTATTGCCATTGGCTGTTAACCCATTTTAACCCACTTACTTGTCCACTGTGATTTCACATGAATCTGGTGCATTTGTGCAAACTGTTGAAAGAAAATGTGAAAATTATCTGGTTTGATCTGAAATGTAAAGCAGAGTGCCTGCTTCAGGCGGCCATAGATAGGGAACAATCCTCCATCTGAAGGGCTGTTCAGTCTAAGACCAGCTTAAAGATACAGTGCTCAAAGAAAGGAAAACAAGGGCCTTGAAGGAGCCATTGTGAGCTATTACCTGGATAGCACATTGGATAGCAGACGTGTCACTTGGTCACAGACTTTCCATTATGGTGAGATGGATTGTATTTCTTTTCAAATGTATAGCTATCAGTTCTGAATTCCTGTCTCTCTCTATATAAATCTAAATGTATAGCTACAAATCTTGCATCTGTACATATGAATTGTAGTTTGCACGCACACGGACACACACACACACACACACGACCCAAAACTTGAACATGCAGATGCTTATTATGATAGTTCTTCTAGCCAGCCCTCTGTGTTGTCCACATCAACAAATTAGGAGTTAGTCTTTTGTGAAGTTAATGGCTTTTAATTGCCCATTCAAGGGGGGGAAATGCTGAAATACTTTGCATTACAACTGGACACTTTCTGATATATACACAAATCCAGCATGCTGTGGAATGGGACACCCAGTGAGGGTGATGGAATCACAATGGACCTGTGTACTCACCTCCCTGTCTCCCATAGCAGGTTCTCCCTGCTATTGCAAAAGAATCCAGAAAACGGGGGAAAGCTGAAAGAGACTGACTACCCCCCTCCCAAATCTCTGGAATAACAAGTTAGGTCTATTTGCTCATCAGGATCAAATCCTGGTTGATGATTATTTTCCTATTCATTGACTTGCCATTCAACAGCAGCATTTTCCAACCAAGAGATCTGCTGCTATAGCTATTTGCCAGGCTATTTGAAATGTGGGAACAGTATGACTTTTCAGAATGATATAACTGCGTCTTCCCCTCCATAATGTCTCCGATGTATTACAGCTTCAGATAGCAATGATTAGAACAGACAACTCCTTAATTGTTTAAAATGCCTGATTGTGGTTGTCATCACCATCATAATTGCATGTCCTCAAGTCAATTCCGATTTATGGCAACCCTTTCCAGGGATTTCTAGGTAGAGAAAAATCAGAAATACTGTAAAATACCATTTCCTTCATCTGGGGCTGTAACGATCCTGTCTCCCTAAAGAGACCAAGATCACGGTCAGGGAGTCCCTCTGGGCACCAAACTACCACTTTTATTCCCTGAGGTAGGTCCTCTAGGCCTCAGAAGTGCGTAGTAAGCCCCATAGACAATCCTGAACCTTAAAAGTAACCTTTGATTGCTTCCAAAGCGATAAAACATAGGCTTTGTGTTTCCTTAGAATGTACAACAGCCTTACCAAGTAGGACAGTAGGACCTCTTAACTTACAGTGGCAACTATTACCTTTCTTTCATCCACACTGGATTTAGATATAGTCCTGCTGTAGCAAAAGACTAGTCCTCTGTTGAAGAATTATATTTGTTTTATTAAGAAAATAAAATAGATTCATTAGCATACAGTTGTAGTTTCAAAGCATAAGCATTGTGCATATCCATCTGTTACAATGTTTAAATAAACTTACAATTTCTAATTAAAATAAAAACAGCTATGTAATCATCTTTGCTCTACACCACTACATGTTGGCATCTAGAAGCTGGGCTATTCCCCCCCTTCTTCCTGAAAAGAAAAACAAGCCTCTCTGTCTCACATTCCACAGCATTCATGGACTGTGCTACACATACACAAATCCTTTCATTTTACAACTCTTTAGGATCTCCTTCTTCATTACACTTTCAAGCTGACACCCAATTAAGTCCAAGTGGGTGTAACTCAGATCACTCTGATCACTGCCCAAAGTTCTCATGCTCCAGGCTCCAGGTGTCTTATCTTGGTCTTTTGTTTTGTCTTCTTTTCCTGGACTGTCCAAGCTTGTGACTTTGACAAACAACTCTGCACAACAAGCTCATGAAAAACATCTCTTTCTGAATTCATCTTACACAGAACCTAACAGACTCCATTTTTGCATAACTACAATTCCCAGTTTCCTTCCATTTCTTTACAAGGGCTATCTGGGGCCATTTGTTCTGGCTTAGACCAGCTTGTGTAGGTTACACAGGCTAGCTTTCCTCCTGGAAGACTGCAGAGCTCAGTGATTTAAGTATCAGGTTGGGAGTTCACTTCCCCACTGTGCCTCTTTGACAGGCTGGAATTGATGATCCATAGGAACCCTTCCAGCTCTGCAGTTCTAAGATGATGATGACGACGATGATGATTATGATGAACTCCTAACCTTTGGCTCTCCTCACTGAATTATCCAAATTGTCATAGCAGGAACTTTCCATGTCTTCTGTAGCTTGCACATTTATTTGCATTGTTTTGTGATTGGTCATCAGGAGATAAGCACAAGTTTTATAGGCAAGTATGAGTGTTCAATCACAAAGTTCTAAACACTAACACACTTCAGCTTCTAATGATAAGTTACTTATAAAGTATAACTTAGCTCCTTACCTCTTCTTCCCTTTCTAGCAGCTACTGGTAAACAGGGAGATTGTTTTTGCAGAGGCTTGAACTGCTAACTTGCAGTTTTTGAAATTTGGCCAAGGTCTGCAGAAGATCAGGCCAAGGGCTACAGATTATTTATCCACGCTTAAAAGGCTTGAAGAACAGAGAAGTAACAAATGCTCAGAAAACTCCAGAAGGAATCCTCAGGGAGCTTTCTGGCAATAACTGCTACTAAATAGGGAGCAAAAAGGGGGGAAAGCATCTTTGTATACAATCCAAAGGCAAGGAAGGGTAGGTGATACCCTTCTTAGACCACTAAAAAATTACAAATGCTAGCTTTTGGGCACCAGTTATCTGTGGCTGGTCCTCAAAAAAACACAAGCGTTCCAAAAATCGTCACTAGATCTTTATGCCAGGCTCAAAATGAGGACTGCAAAGTCAAACTAGGAGTATTGCTTTTAAATTCCACCTCTGGCAAGGATGATTGAATTGTCCCAAACTCGCCAAATGGAAGGCTGCCAGCCACTCAGCTCTCCCTCCCTCATTACTTCCCACTGAAACAAAAGGTTCATTTCTTGGCTGGAGATTGGGGTGACACAGAAATGTGGCAACCCTGTTATGAGACAAATTGGGATAAAATTTAGTTTAGCCACTAGGTGAACCAATTACAGCCAAATTATTAATATTACCTAGTGGCTGGAGGGAGATGTTGTCCTCAGTTTAAAGTCCTCCTTGGGCTGTTTTAACTGTCCATGTTGGTTGCCCTGAGAAGGGCTGTTCAGGGTGTCCTCCATATGGACACAGATTCCTGCTGATTTAACCTCAAATCATTGTGAACATGGAAACGTAAGAAAAGATAATGATAATAAAACTATAACCAGTTTAGGATTTCAAAACAGAAGTGGAATTATTTGGATTTTCTTCATGGTATTTTGTCATCTATTGTGCTATATGCTTTAATTGTGTGCTACTTAAGGAAGTTTGGAGGCTTGTCAGCTCCTCCCCCCTTTTGTTCCTGCTTAGACTGGCTTGTTAAATACAGAAAATCTGTCATGTTGTGGTTTGCCTTTCAAAATTATCTTGGCTGAGAGTCTCTTGTTTTCACACTAATTAATTTGGTCCACACCCACACAACATAAATACCATCCCAAGTGGTATTTGCGTGATTACACAACACATAGGATAGTGCTTGGGCAAATAAAAAGGTGCTAGGTTTCCTAATTCCTGGGAAATGTGAGACAGAATCTTTCTCAGTTTAGAAAAACTATAAAAAGAGCTTGATAGCTGTTCTTTATAATCATAGAATCGTAGAGTAAAGGAGTTGGAAGAAGCCTATAAGAACATTGAGTCCAAACCCCTGCTCAATGCAGGAATCCAAATAAAAATATATCTGAAAAATGGTTGTCCAATTTTCTTTTCAATGGCTTCAATGGTTGGAGCGCTCACCATTTCCTGAGGTAATTGGTTCTATTGTTGTACTGCTCTAACAGGAAGGTTTTCCTGATTTTCAACCAAAACTGGCTTCTTGTATTATGTGTTCCGCACTCTGCAATGGCTGGGAACAAATTCTGCCCCTCCTCAGTATGGTGGTCCTTCAAGAATTTGAAAAGTGCTATCATATCTCCCCTCAGTCTTCCTTTCTCACAGCTGAACATGCGAAAGGCAGGACTGGATGAATCCCAAGCCGGAATTAAGATTGCTGGAAGAAATATCAACAACCTCAGATATGCAGATGATACCACTCTGATGGCAGAAAGTGAGGAGGAATTAAAGAACCTCTTAATCAGGGTGAAAGAGGAGAGCGCAAAAAATGGTCTGAAGCTCAACATCAAAAAAACGAAGATCATGGCCACTGGCCCCATCACCTCCTGACAAATAGAAGGGGAAGATATGGAGGCAGTGACAGATTTGACTTTCTTGGGCTCCATGATCACTGCAGATGGTGACAGTAGCCCCGAAATTAAAAGACGCCTGCTTCTTGGGAGGAAAGCGATGAGAAACCTAGACAGCATCTTAAAAAGATGAAACATCACCTTGCCGACAAAGGTCCGCATAGACAAAGCTATGGTTTTTCCAGTAGTGATGTATGGAAGTGAGAGCTGGACCATAAAGAAGGCTGACCGCCGAAGAATTGATGCTTTTGAATTGTGGTGCTGGAGGAGACTCTTGAGAGTCCCCTGGACTGCAAAGAGAACAAACCTATCAATTTAGAAGGAAATCAACCCTGAGTGCTCACTGGAAGGACAGATCCTGAAGCTTAGGCTCCAATACTTTGGCCATCTCATGAGAAGAGAAGACTCCCTGGAAAAGACCCTGATGTTGGGAAAGAGTGAAGGCAAGAGGAGAAGGGGACGACAGAGGATGAGATGGTTGGACAGTGTCATCGAAGCTACCAACCTGAATTTGACCAAACTCCAGGAGGCAGTGGAAGACAGGAGGGCCTGGCGTGCTCTGGTCCATGGGGTCACGAAGAGTCAGACAAAACTTAATGACTAAACAACAACAACAATACTTCTGTTAGTGCAGCCTAAAATACAGTGGACCCTCGACTTACAGACGGCTCGACCTGCAGACTTTTCGAGTTACAGACTTCTCTGGCCGCAAAATTTAGGTTCGACTTGCGGCCGGAGAATCGACCTACAGACCGGAAAATCAAACAAAATGGACCAAAAACGGCCGGTTACGGATTAATCGGTTTTCAATGCATTGTAGGTCAATGGAGCCTCGACCTACAGACTTTTCAACCTGCAGCCACCGTTCCAATACGGATTAATTCCGTAAGTCGAGGGTCCACTGTAGCAATTTGCTCTATTTTGCAGCTGCATAGCACTGTTGGTTCCTATTCAACTCATGATCTACAACAATTCCAAGATCTTTCTCACCTGTAGAGAGAGCCAAGTATCCCCTGTCCTATAAATGTGAGTTTGATTTTTCTCCCTTCGCATAGAACTTTGCACTTCTCCCTGTTAAATTTCATTATGTTGTTTTCAGTGGGGTACTTGAATCTATCAAGACCTTTTTGAATTTTACTTCTGTCTTCCAGGGTATTAGCTATTCCACCCAATTTTGTATTATCTGCAAATTTGATAGACATTTCCTTTACGTCCTCATCCAAGTGCTTAATAAAAATGTCGGAGAGCACCAGGCTCAGGACTGAGCCATGTGATTCCCCACTGTTAGCTCCTCCCAGTTTGAGAAAGAGCCATTGAATTCTTTGAGTACAATTCTATAACCAACTTTGTATCTGCCTGACAGTTGTTCTCTCCAGCCCACACCTAGTTAGCCTGCTAATTAGAATATCATGGGGTATTTTGTCAAAAGATTTGCTGAAGTCAAGATATATATGTCTACAGCATTCCCATCCTCTACCAAGGAGGTTACCCAATCAAAAAATGATTGTGTGGCAAGATTTGTTCTTGACAAATCTGTGTTGGCTTCTAGTTATTACTGCATTGTCTTCAAAGTCCTTGGAGAGTGACCACTTTATAATCTGCTCCAGAATCTTCCCTGGGACTGATGTCAGACTGATTGGTCTATAGCATCCACATCCCTCCTTTTTGCCCTTTTGAAGACAGAGAGAACTTTAGAACATTCATCCATCCTCCATGATTTCAAGAAAATAATGGACAGTGGTTCTGAGAATTCTTCAGCCAGTTCTTTCAACACTCTTGGGTGCAGTTCATTGGCCCTTGAGATTTGAACTCAAATTAGTTATTTCAGGTTAAGCGTTCTAAAAGCCTTATTTAAGTGGATGATGAATCCTCTTTGTTGTTGTGATTGCTAAATAATAGTCTAGAAAGCAAAGTGAAATCTGCTCTGAAAGAACTAGGAAGAAATAATTCACATGTGGTAACAGAATACCAATAGAACTATTTCAAGCCACAGAAACTGAATCTGTCAAAGTTTTAAGAAGTCTTAAGAAGAATATGCTCTCTATAAAGAGTAGCAATGAAAGAATTAGAAAAGATCATCAAGTGTAAGGATGTGTCATTGGAGACCAAGACAAAGCTTGGTGCAAAATATAGACAGTAAAGAAAGCTGACAGGGAAAAAAAAACTGATTTGTTTGAAAAGTGGCTCTGGAGGAGAGCTTTGCAGATACCCTGGGTTGCCAGAATGACAAACAAGTGGGTCCTGGATCAAATCAAGCCTGAACTTTCTCTAGAGGTAAAAACAATGAAACTGATGCTGTCCTGCTTTGGGCACATTTGTGAAGACAGGATTATATGGAAAAGACGATAATTCTAGGAAAAATTGAAAGCAGAAGGAAAAGAGGAAGACCAAATATGAGATGGACTTACTTCCTAAAGGAAGCCACAGGCTTGAGTTTACAAGAGCTGAGCAAGGCAGCTGAGGATAGAACATTTTGGAGATCTCTGATTCAAAGGGTTGCCGTAGGTCAGGCAACTTGATGGCACATAACAACAGCAACAGCAAAACTAGGTTATAATACCTATTATTTTCCTCTTTGCAAATATTCTAGTACACTAGGTTCATTTATTTAGCAATGTCCTAGGTTTATTAAAATATTGTTTTCTGGAGAGGGAGGGAAATTTACTGACTCAATAATACCTGGAGTTTAATGAAACCCATAATGGGAAAGAAAAGGAAATTGGAATTCCAGATACTGAAAAAACCTTTTAAATGTTAATAGCTTTAGGAGGTAGTTGCTTAATAAACAAAACACATCTCATGAAATGAAAGGGAATTACCACAAGGCAGTTTGCCATGGAGGGCATTTAAACATCTGAACACTGCAGGCCGTGTTGGAGTTGCTGCAGCAATAACATTAGCAAACGCAATTGGCCAACTGTGTTGATAAGAGATTAAACAGTAACGCATTGCAGGCCCACATGATTAGCCTTAGAATATGTCATCCGCAGCATTGACAGTTTTGAAATTTGTAGAAGATAACTTGGAAAACAAGTGTGTGTCTAAGTCAAAGCCATAACGGAACAAATATGACTATAAGTGGAATACATGCTATCGCATGATTAGTTTAATGTATTCACCTGAACATAACTGTGTATAATAGTCAAAGGAAAAAGAACAAAAAGCAACATGGTCCAAAGACATAGCTCTTTTTTCTTAAATGTTTGTGTGTGTCTGTGAAAGATAATCCTGAATTGCTACCCAGGGCGAAAATTTACAACTACTATATTCAGTAAGGATGTTGATCTTTTTCTCATTCATTGTGCAGACGGACTCTACCCACAGAAAGACGCCAGGTGGACTCTGGAGACCTATAATGCCTATAAAACTGATACAATGCATACTGCCACTGGTACCACCAAATTAAGTGTGCCTTCTAGTTGTGTTGAAACCTTCGTCTGTCCATCTATGCGGAGGATATGCACCCAGCATTCTGAGGGGACAAAGGCAGGAGAAGCAGTATGCCAACCATTATTTATGCCTTATGAGCTTTTGGATCTATCTGATGGTTACTAGGATCCTGCACACCCCAGTCTCTGTTTTTGTTTGTTTATTTCTTTGTTTTGGTCAGCAAAACAGTTTTAACCAGCTAATGGTTAATTCAGAGGTTTGATGATATTCCACACTACTTTCATGCTGTTCTTTGTGGTATCTCAGTTTGGGAGGGGCTGGGGTGCTGCAGACTATAGTTGGACATACTGCAATTTAAAAATGTAATTTATTGACAAAAATAGAATATGAAAAGTTAATTCTTTGGAGATACTGCTGTGGTTCAACATAAACGTCTTTTAGAGCTTTGTGGCATGTCAGTTTGGTTAATTGGCTATTTGGGAATTATGCTGGGATGGATTTTTGTTTTTGTTTTCAATATTTTTTGCTTTTGTATTGTCAAGGTTTGGTACTTTGAATGTTTAAGAAAGTTGGAAAAATAATAAAATGTCCTTGTGATCTTGAAAGTAGACTATTGTAACCATCTCTGCGTAGGGCTGCCTTTGAAGGTGGTTCGGAAGCTGCAGCTGGTGCAGAATTCCACTGCCAGGCTGGTCTCTGGAACATCTATTTATGACCATTTAACTCCTATCCTGGCCTGTCTGTACTGGCTACCTGTTTGCTTCCGAGTCAAGTTCAAGGTGTTAACTTTTAAAATCCCTTAACGGTTTAGGACCTTGTTACCTGGCTGAGCGCCACCCCTCAAAGCATTTACCCATTCCACCTGTTCATCTCATATTGGGAAGCTCCAAGTGTCTACCCCAAGGGTTGTTTATGACTTTGTTCTCCTTGTTAGCCACCCAGAGTAGTCGTCTGGTACTAGTTGGGTGGGATGGATGGATGGATAGATGGATGAATGAATGAATGAATGAATGAATGAATATGGCTATGGTTGTGTGTGTGTGTGCGCGTGCGTGTACGTGCAGAAAATTGTCCTAAAGTTACAGTATTTTTAAACTTGTGGCATGAAAAAATTATTTACTATAAGTGTTCCAAAACAACGAGATAATTCTGGCAGAACGAGATCAATGAATTTGTAAACACTTTGGCAACTGAATGGCTGTTTTCTTTTGTGGTTAAAATTTGTAAACATAGATAAGATTATCGTAAACAAATACGTAAATGATATAATGCATGACATTTGTAAATGAAAAACTGTATAATTTATATCACCATCTTTTGGAAAATGTAAAAATATGAACGTTATTTTTTCCTGACTTCAGAACATGTAGAAAGATCTGGGAAACAGATTTGGCTAGGGAAATAAGTACTGACATGTGGATGAGTTTATGGGAAAATGAATTTTAAAGACCATGTATGTGAGAATAAAAGAACATTTCTATAAACTGATATGGAGGTGGTATTTGATACCAGTGAGATTAAATTTTATGGATTTTAAATGTTCTATATTATGCTGGAGATGTGGTCAGGGTGTAGGTACTTATTTACATATGTCGTGGGAGTGTGACTCACTATTGAAATTTTGGAAGTTGGTATTTAAAGACATGGGGGAAATTACAAAAGTTACACTAGCTCTCCCCACTATTCTTCCCTAATTTGTGATTAACTCCTTTTTTACCCAGTCTCACTGCTCTTCATCAAAAATAATCATGAATATGGTGATGGCAGCCAGATTAGTGAATTTGGAAATCAAATCATATGTTTCAATAAAGTGAATTGTATAATGCAGTTTGGGAACTAGTAATCAATGATACACATGTGATATAAGATTAAAAAAGGGATTGTTGAAGGAGAATAATTTTGTTGATATATGGCAAGATTTTTTGGACTTTGTATTATTGAAAGTTAAAGACCAATCATCCAAACGAGATAATGTATTTTTGGAAGGGGTATGTGGAATCATAATCATTGGTTTGTGAAGGAAATATGTCTCTTTTGGTCCCAGTGATGTGTGCACTTAACTTAGTTATGTTTGTTGAATTGATGTAACTTATGTGTATTTTTCCGTTTTTGTTTCTTTGTTTCATATTATTTATTTTTTATTTTAGTATATTTCCATATAACTTATTTTGTTTCTTTTTTGTTAGTTTCTTTAAAAATAAAGAGAACACCTAGAATTTCCTGCTATTGAAAATAGTCATAGAAGGGGTAGTCTGTGCAAGCATTATAGGTGGAAACAAAATAAAAGTAAAAAGTAAAAACAACAAAAACATGGTGGCACCTTAAAGACTAACTTTTATATTTTTTGGATGTGAGCTTTCATGGATAGTTCTCCTTCTTTTATGTCTGTTGAAGTGGACTTGTCCAGAAAAGCTCACATCAAAAAAATATAAATGTTAGTCTTTAAGGTGCCACCATGTTTTTGTTGTTTTTACTTTTTATTTTGTTTCCACCTGGAAAAAAGATAAGAAGTGAAAACAATCTTGTAAGAGTATAAATATGTCTAGATAGAACAACACAAGTTGGGATATTTCATTCATAACAAGACAGCTCTACATAAGTTTAATATCAACAACGTTGATATCATGGGACAGAGCAGCCGCCGCCGCCGCAGAAAATCAACAATAGGATTTCCCCCTAAGACTTTTAACTGGCTTGGCTGGGCGAGAAAATGTTTTTCTGTGTGTGTTCTTAACATGCTTAGAGGCTAAACAATGCTTTTTTAATTTGTATTTTTTTCCTTTTTTAAAAGCTTTGATATTTTTAATGTGCTTGTTAAGTACAACTAAAGAGTACTTAATGTTACAAGGCTTTTACTTTTCACTGATGTGTTCAAGAGATGTATTCTCTTCCTTTATAGGTTATAAAACTCCTGTATTTAAATGATGTATTTTAACACATTCTTTTTGATATTTTCTTGTACTAATGCTCCTTTATTTTTATGACCAAAGTTTTGCCTACAACTTAAGTTCCACTTTATATATTTAGGCATTTGTACCTACAGGGAAATATTCATAGCTGGTATGTATGTATGTATGTATGTATGTATGTATGTATGTATGTATGTATGTATGTATGTATGTATGTTTTCAATAACTCTTGAATTTTATGAATATGGAACATAGAAGCAATATAGGGGAATAAAGCTGGTAGGAGTAGACAAGCTGATGTTGCCTGGAATTATTGCAACAATAAAAAGATTTATACTTTTATACCCAGATGAATATTAATATGATTGTCTGTGATTGTTTGGAATTAACTCTTAATTGGTATAAATGCCAGCTGTGATGAACACAGGCTTTTTGTTGTTGTTTACATACAAAACAAAAACAAGACAAGACAATAGTGCACCCCTTACCCCAGGGATCATTCATATACAATACGTAGATATATTTTACAACAATGTTTCCTTCATCTTTTAAAAGACCCCTTATCCCTTCCAGAAATACATTTATTCTTGATCTGGCTTTTGCCCTTTTCCTTTATTCAATACTGCATTCATAAAGTCATCCTGTATCTCATTAAATTTATTAATCTTTATCACTCCTTTTTTACACTTAATTTCAGATGTCAGTTTATCGTTAATTGCAGTATTCCAGATTTCATTATACCATTCATGTGGTTGAAAAATCCAGTTCTTCTTCCAGTTTCTAGCTATAAGTAATCAAGCAGTTGTTATATTTACAATCATCTCTTTCTTTGAGTTATTTATGTTATGATTTTCTATTAACAATAATAATGCCGTTCTTGATGATGCTTCAATGTTGACTTCCAATATTTCTCTAATTTATTAAAAAACTTCCCTCCAAACCCTTTGTATTACTTCACATTCCCACCAAAAGTGCAGATATGTTCCTAATTCATTATTGCATCTCCAGCACATCTTGGAATATTTAGAATCTATTTTGTTTAATTTTCTCGGTGTTAAATACCATCTCCATATTGTTTTATAACCATTCTCTTTCATTCTAACTGTCATGTTTTGAAAAACCCTTCTGTTCCATACATTTTTCCATTCTTCTTTATCTATTTTTCCTAAATCTGCCTCCCATATTGTTTTTAACCTTCCTAACTGATCTGCCTCTTCTGTCAATAGTCTATAGATATTACCAGTTCTCACTTCCCCCCGCCCTTTCCTTCTGATCTTTTCCCTGTGGGTCTACATATCTCTGTAGGACTCCTGGGGGAGTGAAGCATCCTTTAAAGGATCTGACCATATTATCTGGAGTGTTGTTATTGTTACGTTCTGTCTAGTTGCTTCTCACTTATGGCGACCCCATGAATTAGCAACCTCCAAAAAGTCCTGTCATTAGCTGCATTATCTTGGCTTTGTTGTTGTTGTTTAGTCGTTTAGTCGTGTCCGACTCTTCGTGACCCCATGGACCAGAGCACGCCAGGCCCTCCTGTCCTCCACTGCCTCCCAAAGTTGGGTCAAATTCATGTTGGTTGCTTCGATGACACTGTCCAACCATCTCATCCTCTGTCGTCCCCTTCTCCTCTTGCCTTCACACTTTCCCAACATCAGGGTCTTTTCCAGGGAGTCTTCTCTTCTCATGAGATGGCCAAAGTATTGGAGCCTAAGCTTCAGGATCTGTCCTTCCAGTGAACACTCAGGTTTGATTTCATTCAAAATGGATAGGTTTGTTCTCCTTGCAGTCCAGGGGACTCTCAAGAGTCTCCTCCAGCACCACAATTCAAAAGCATCAATTCTTCGGCGGTCAGCCTTCTTTATGGTCCAGCTCTCACTTCCATACATCACTACTGGAAAAACCATCGCTTTGACTATGCGGACCTTTGTCGGCAAGGTGATGTCTCTGCTTTTTAAGATGCTGTCTAGGTTTGTCATGGCTTTCCTCCCAAGAAGCAGGCGTCTTTTAATTTCGTGGCTGCTGTCACCATCTGCAGTGATCGTGGAGCCCAGGAAGATAAACTCTGTCACTGCCTCCATATCTTCCCCTTCTATTTGCCAGGAGGTGATGGGACCAGTGGCCATGATCTTAGTTTTTTTGATGTTGAGCTTCAGACCATTTTTTGCGCTCTCCTCTTTCACTCTCATTAAGAGGTTCTTTAATTCCTCCTCACTTTCTGCCATCAGAGTGGTATCATCTGCATATCTGAGGTTGTTGATATTTCTTCCGGCAATCTTAATTCCGGCTTGGGATTCATCCAGTCCAGCCTTCCGCATGATGTATTCTGCATATAAGTTAAATAAGCAGGGGGACAATATACAGGGGGACAATTATCTTGGCTACACCTTCTTTAAAGGTGAAACCTTCAAAGCTTTGGGACATTCTAGAGGTAGGTCTGGTGTATTTATTTTTTCATATTCCCCCCTCCCCCATTCTGGAGCAGCCATAGAAAGTGGATTCGTCAGGTTGTTTGATGGATCTGGTTCCTCTGAAGTTGTGGGTGGATGTGTCCACCTTGTTCTATGACCTACCGTGTTTCCCCGAAAATAAGACAGGGTCTTATATTAATTTTTGCTCAAAAAAATGCATTAGGGCTTATTTTCAGGGGATGTTTTATTTTACAGTCATGTCATCTTCTTCTGGTTGCTGCACAATGGTGGAGGGCGGGGTTTAACTTAACGAGGGCTTATTTTGGAGGTAGGGCTTATATTACGAGCATCCTGAAAAATCATACTAGGGCTTATTTTCAGGTTAGGTCTTATTTTCGGGGAAACAGGGTATATGTGTGTTTTTCCTCCAGATGTTTCTGACTGGACATTCTGTTTTTCAACTGGGTGGATTGATGCTAGTGGTTGCCATCATTTCTGAGAATGTACTGCCCAGACAGGTTCTTGAAAGTAATTTCTTCAGGGCCTGATATAATAAGTATAATAGTCTTACACCGAATGCCAGTTTGTTTTGGAGTGAATAGCATATCTTGTAATTGGATTTTCCAGGATGTATTATATCCTCCTCCTCCTCTCTCTCTTGTGATTTGCTATTTTTACAAACTCAGGCCCAGAAAAAAAGAAGCCTTCTGGGAAATTTTATGGGTGGAGAAAAAAAGCGCCAACCTTGCATTTCAGTTTACAGATAATATCCTATCTTGTTACACAGCTATTAAGAGGAACCATGATGGAAACAGAATCTGTCGGTCTGACTTACTTGATTAATTCTGATGGCAACAAAAGCACAAAATAATACCATTTATACTGTCAAATTGTCCCAAGATGAATAACTTCCTTTTCTTAAACAATTCTGAAAGGAACAATAAGTACTGACAGGGTAACAGACAAACATATGGCACAATATCTCCCATAATCATAGTTCTCTCCTGAAGAGTAATGAAAGATTTTTTAAACATCTTAAACAATATGTTTAACAGTGCAGCAAATGTACATTTTAAAATTATTATTATGTGAGATAATATCTATCCCTCCATCCTCCATCATTTTATGTTGCTGTCAAAGGCTGGATTTGTTCACAAGCTCAAGTGTTAAGATCATCAGGAGAGACCTTCCTCTCAGACCCGCCACCTTCACAGAAGGCCTTCTCTGCTGCTACTTCCAGACTCTGGAACTCCCTCCCATGGGAAGCCAGTCTGGCTCCATCTTTGCTGTCTTTCCACAAGCAGGCAAAGGCCTTTCTCTTCAGGCAAGATTTCCCTGAGTGACTAGATGCCTGAGTGGTTTTTTGTTTTTTTTTATGGATTGTGGTACCTTACTGCATTGAATGTGGTTTGGTGTAGTTTATGTTTTTTTTAGTATTGTATTCATTTGATCCTTTTAGTATTGTATACTCACTGTTAGCTTAAATACTGTCTTTTAATTCTTGCAAGCTGCCTTGTGCCCTTTTTCTGGAGAAAGGTGGGATAAAAATATTTTAAATATATATATATATATATATATATATATATATATATATATATATAAAACTTAGAGATTTGGTTTGTTTTCTGGGAAATGGTGCCTGACCATGATGGGACATATTGGACCACACCTGTGACTTAAAACATATTTCTTAAACCACAAAAGGTGAAAAGGGTTTGAAAAGGTATTTGTGCAAATGACTGCTGGGGTTCTGAGAATTCTTCCAAGCAGAAATGCACTGAAAGAGATTGGGAGGGATTGCAGTTGTAGCCTTTAGATATTGCAACTTTCTGTAGTCTGCAGCCCACCAAATGTAAGTAGGGTGGGGCAGTGAAACCAGCTGGGAGAAGCAACTCATCCTTGACACAGGGTGAATGAGTCAGATTCCAGTTATCTGGTTGCTTTACTTTTCACATTCTGCCTCAGTTGCACAGCTTTAAAGAAAACAATACACACATGGACACACACAAGGAAAATAAACCACCAAGGTCTTACTTACTTAACAGACAAGAAAGAAAAACAAATTACTACTCCATGTAAATAAAATATAAGTCTTCTCTCTTTTCTATGTTGCATCATTCATTTAATTCATCCGGTGATCTGTGAATCCTGCTAATCGTTTGATGCTCAGCTGGGAAGGTGGAGGGGTGGGTCAGAAGCTTATATAGGCAGTTTCAATATCAGGAATGTCCATCGTGCTCCAAACATTATTGCCTTCAAACCAGCAAATCTGTTGGGTTGTGTTTTTTTTTAAACTCTATGTGCCCTAGTAACAAAAGCCCACCACCTCTTGGGAAAGTACAAATGTCACTGGAGATATTTTGGATGCATGAACTGATAAGGATTCCACACCAACAGCAATACCCTGGGCAATGGGAAGCAGAGAGCTGAGAAAGGAGCCTGAGGTTTATGTAAAGGTGAAGATAGACAAGACATCTTACCCAGAGCTTTTCTCTCTCAACACATTTCTGTCCCCAGCTGGCATCTCTCAGCTGAGACATGACTGTCATGTGAGATTGCTTGGGGAAGGTGTAAAATAGGCAAACAAACTTTTTAGGACCAGTTAGTCTTGGATGGGCCATTTTGGGCATCACAGGATTAGAATCATTTCAAAGGTCTTTTCTGATAGTTACAGTGTGACAGAAGAAGGCCCAATAAGCATGCCATTTTACCAGGATGAGAGGAACTGAATGGGAAATTCTATATGGCATGTGACCCAGTACCCTGTTGAGTCACTTGCACAGGCAGGCCAGATCTCAGGGTGTTGACTGAAGTCTCAGGGAATTGCTACGCTTCTCTAGATCTCTAAGCAGGGAGACAAATCTCATTATAAATGTCACTGGAAGAGGAGACATTTTGATTTCTGTGTGAGGTATATTTAAAACCTAGGTACTTATTTCCACTTGTTTCCACTGATAGCAGGATTCACAGGCTCAGTGCAAAGGCATTTGCATCTCTGTGTTGTGCTTTCTTCCTTCCCAGCCCCTGCCTGCTCATCCTCTGTGACATCACAAGGACTCACCCTCAGTCTCATGTTTTGGCCCCCGAATCTCCAGTTAATGGGAGGCTACTGACCTGGTAACCCACTAGCATATGCTTCAGTGTTTGGAACCAAGGCCCAAACTCACTTTGCCTCAATCGGTTATGAGAAATTTTATATTTTTGGACCACAATTCTCAGAATAACACAGAACGTAGAGCCTGTAAAAGAAACAAAATACATGATGGCTTCTGGATTCTGGGGATTGCAGCCTAAACAACAAGATTTCCAGGCTCTGCCTTCTTATCCCTGAATTTCTTACTGTGTCCCTGTAGACAGAGATGAAAAGCATTCCACTAATTGTTTTTAATTTTGCTGATGCTTGGTACATTCCCTGTGGCTTGTGGAGAACAGACTGCAACTGCTGGTGGGCAAAGTTCTAAAACTTAAGCAGACAGCAAAGGGAAACCATAGAAGTGATCTGGTCTGCTACTTCTGCTCTGCAAATAAACTTGGTTTGATTTTTCGTGCCTTATCTGTTCTAGGAGGCAAGGTAGACACAATACTGAGTACACTTAATAATAGGTTTGTGGAACCTCCTGCATTTCATCTTTTACAAGGTACCATTTCAGAAAATTTGGGAGCATCTGTTATCCTCCCATTATGGACTGTTATGTGCAGGAATAAGAATATAATTAATATATTTTATAGTTTCACAGCTTGTATGGTTATAAAAATTTTATTTTTAACTAAATGGTACTTTGAAAAAACAGTGCATTTTAGTAAACACAAGTTTGTTATTTCTCATACCCTGAAAAACTAAAGCACTTTAATAAGCATGAGCTTGGTCCCCCCCCCCCCCCCGCCAAATGCAAGGCCCCAGAGAGCCAGTATGGTGTAGTGGATACAAGACTGGAGTGGAACCTAGGAGACTTGAGTTCAAATCTCCACTTAGCCATATGAACTCATTGAGGGATGATAAAGGTGAACACTCCTCAAATACCTTGCATATCTCAAAAACTCTATGAAGTTTTCAATATCTCTTTAGTACTGCAGGTTGGCTTGTGTGGGCACCTATTAGTTGTTCTGTCCAGACAATGGACAAGGCATGCTCTGGGTAAGACAATTCTCTCTATTAGACCCACTGCTGTTGGTTAGCTTCCTTGCTTGCTTTTCAGGGAGAGCTCTTTTTAATATCTCATTTCTGAAAGTAGCTAGGCTCTCAAAGTCTCTGGGCTCTGCTCCAGAATGTGTTGATGTAATAATAACATAGATCCCTTGCCAAAATGCCATTTGGGGTGTTGCTTTTTTAAAGTGTCTGTTAAATACCTCATTAAGAGAGGCTTGCTGCAGGTTGACTGCTTCTTTTCCTTGATGGATTTGCAGACTGATACTTGCCAAGTATCATTTTACTTATGCATTGATATAAAAATATCCTTTGAGAGGTTGTTAAGATCTGCTTCCAAAGACTTCAGCTCAAGAAGTTAAGTAAAGTCTAACATTTGTGTTCTTTAACCTTTATTAAAATATTTCCTTTCTCCCTGGCTTCGAAAATGATTTCAGTCCCAACTGCTGTATTCTCCAGCTCCCACTGCTGCTTCTCCCCCCCCCCTCACTTCTACTTGTTTATAAACACCTGAGCTGTGATCAGGGCTGCCCTAGGCATTCTGGTGCCTGAGGCAGAGAGCACCCCACTCCCGCTCATGTCAAGATGTATAATACTCAAAGCCAGCCATATTATTTTGGCATCAACTTATTTGGTCAGAAAAATCTACAAGGTGACTCACTGCTGATAGTAAAACTAAGTAATTAACAATTTGGTGCCCTTTCAAGACATTCAAATTCTGCTGCCTAAGGTGGCTGCCGCACTCAGCCTACTAGCAGGGCCAGCCCTCGTCATAACTCATGCAATTTTATGAGGGGTTTTTGTTTTTTTATATGTTCAATTAAAATATTCTGTTTGTATATTCTTGTTATTTTAGTGGCTTGTTCACTAAATTAGCAGGGCATAAGTCTAAACAAACAAATAAAATAAACTATCCTGGATAAGAACTGTGAGGACTTAAAAACCACTCATCATGGGGAGAATGCTGCTTATTGTGGTTGACATGTGTATGCAAGCCTTTGAAGCCTGAATCGATCTAGAAAGTTTTAAAGTTGTGGAAGCAACTTGGCAAATCTACATTTAATACAACAGTGTGAGGTAGAGAAACGTTTATTTATAATATCTTCTCCTGACTGCTTGGATCTGTTGATGCTTCTATGTCTGAGCGATTACCAATAAGATACAGTTTTGTTGAATAAATAAATTTGTATAATTTAGATGGTTGGTCTAGTAACATCACTGGTTCGAAGGACTGGGAACACTGTGAAGTTTCCCTCCCTATAGGGACAGTGCAAGTCATAAGGATGTAGTAAGGGTAATCCCATTAAGTAACTTTGTGGAGAGGGATCATAAAATGATCCCTGTATATATCTGGTGGTAGAGATGGGATAAACCTCATGATCAAAACCTATTAAAGACATGTTCCATAGGAAGCAACAGATCTTATGCAGATGGCTATGGTAAAGCTTTGTCTGGGGAATATTACAAGAGAGGGGCTTACACACCTCCCTCACACACTTAAGAGGTCATATTCCTCTGAAGATATATCTAAAGCTTGAAAAATGTGTTTTGGACAACAGTCTCCATAATCCAGCAGTTATGATGGCCAGAGATTTGGAAGGTTGTAGTCCAAAATAAGTTTTCCATGCTCCGATTCTATCCCATGTGCCGTAGGATGGCAGTGTGCATGAATGCCACAGTGAGGTCCCAGTCTGGAGGGCATCGCTGATGTAATTGTCATGATGCAGGAAGAACCAAAATGCTCAGTGCCACATATGGTTGTAGAGTGGCTTGAATTTCAGAGGCAAGCTGAATCCTACATACTTACTTTAACAAGTTTTCACATAGAAACTGTGGCTCAATGGCATGAGAAGTAAGCTTGAACAATGTGTTATTCAATGGTGAGGTACTGAATGAGGTCTATCCTTGAATAAATCGGCACCCAAAGAGAAATGTCAGTGAGAATAGGAATTATGCTCTGCAATATTTTTCTTATATGAGGTTGGTATGATTTGTTATGATAATCTAATGCAATAAACATTTAATTCTTTCATTAAAAGACATAAAATACGTATGAGAAAGTGTCATAAAGATCATTTTAATTAATTGTGTAATCGGTCCCAAACAAAACTTTTCCATATGTTTTAAAAGTTTGTACAACCAATTGTTTGGTTGAATAAATAAATTTTGTTGAATAAATAAATTTGTATAATTTACATGGTTGCTCCAATAACTACTCTTTGGATAGACATTGGCAACTATATATCAAGTTCAAAGCTTCAGTAGTCACAAACTAAGAGCTAATATGTAGAAGTTTGATTTTTTTTTTTTAAAAAAAGTTACCCTTAAGTCATATACATACTGATCCAGAATTTGCTTTCTTTGCTAGCAGAAGACCTAGCTGATTTTGGGGGTGTGGGGGAATCCACTCCTTCCTTTTGCCCTACAGCTCACTCCCCTGACCCTCTGTGTAGCATTTGCAGAGGGCTGGAGAGGTTGCTGCTGGGAGGAAGGGATTTTCCCTTCTGCTGGGCCAGCTTGTTTGGACCTAAATCTGAATCCAACCTTATGTACTAATGTAAAATGAGTGCTTATTAAATTGAGATTGACCAAGTCAGAATACAAGTCACCACTATTTGGTAGGTACACAATATAATCCTCTTCCTTCTTTTCTTGTGGACTAACACAATTACCTGGTTCTGCCTTCACAGTTAGTAGAGAGGACCTATTGTAAAGATCTGGCCATCCAATATCTTTGCATTTTTGGAGCAAAATATTTAAAATGTATATCATTATGTACAACATGGTGATATTTACAGTATATGGCTGTCAGGAGAATTGTATTATTAATTAAATTATGTCATTATAGGTAGGCCGGAACAAGGCATGTCCCAGACATGCAGGATTATTACTGGCTGCCTGAAACCTATACTCATCTAAAATGTCTTTTTTTGGGGGGGTGGGGGGCTGGCATTACCCCTCTGGAAGTACGTTGAGAGGTGTGGCAAATAATGAATGAAATAAGGTCATACAACACCAAACCCATCCACTTCATGGACACCAAACCCCTAGATCAGTGGTTCCTAAATTGTGTGCTGCAGCCCCCTCTGGGTGCCAAAGAATCCTCTCATTTTTCACCCTAAACTCCCTCACCCTCTCCCCTCTCCCTCTCCCTCTCCTTGGCTAGCAGATCTCCCTGCATGGTATCTGGGATTGTGCCTAATGTCTGCCTGTGCCCAGGTGTAGACCCCTGAGGAGAGCTGTGCCCCTCTTCCTGGATGCCCACCTGCACAGGAGGAAAAGAGGCAGAGGCAGAGGGGAGGTTCTGGGATGGGTCAAGGGAGCCATGAGCAGAAACAGTTTGGGAACCACTGCTCTAGATGATGGCTAAAATCAATGACAAGTTTTCTGCACACCTGTCAGGTTCTAAATATTAAACAGAAGAGGCTAGGCTAAACCTGTGGAGAAGAAAAGCAACACACCTTGCCAAATGGATGAATCCCAAAGAGTGTCTCCCACCAGGACAAGATTCTGACTGGATCACCTGGAAGTCACTTAATAGACTTTGAAGTGAAGTAGGAAGATAAAAGAATAATCAAGTAAAATGGTCCAACTTGGATACAGGACAAATGTTCTTGAATGTGAAGAAATTCAATCAATGCAGTATTTAGATGTATGCAATTTATTCCTCACTACGTGTATAAAAGAAGATATATTAAACCGCTGAGATAACACTATTGAAATAACCTGCTTCTGGTCAAAAATAGTCTAACAATTTTAATATTTAATTTGTTCCAATTTTATTTACATTTTATATATGTCCATAATTTTAACTGTGCAACACTCTGACATAAATAAATAAATAAATAAATAAATAAATAAATAATAAGCAAGCAAGCAAGCAAGCAAGCAGGAACAAGGTGTTTCAACAACAGCCTTGTTTCTGTTCATGGAGCAAAATGACAGCTGAAAAGCTTCAGTGATGCAGAATATGACAGTCTGTGCTTCATAAGGGTGGGATGCCACAGAGATATTACTTCCCTGCTTTAGAATCTCCACATTCTTCCAGTATTCAAGTTTTGACCTTCAAAAGCCCAATGGTCTTGTGCCAATGTACCTTAGAAATTGCCTCTGTGGTCTAATCACAGTTACAGGATCCTGGATATTCTCCATATTATGTCTGTGGGCATGATGGATTTGGTGAATTTGCCGAGAGCAGGAGGAATGATATCATCTGCTGGAGTAGCAGGCTAATTGACAGATTGCCCTTGTTCTGACAAGTAAATGAGGGGCTAATGAAACTGTCAAAGGTTGTTACTGTTTTTTAAAGGTTAATACAGAGCATGGCTGTGTGCTGGGTTCAGCTGAATGCTGAAACATTTACACAATTGGGGCTCTTTGTGTGACTCTGTGGTGGCCGTGGACTGGAAGAGAGAGCCTAGCATGGCCCGGTGTGGAGTGCCACTATCATGGATGGTGCTGGTTAAATTCAAGGTTGGGTTTGCAATTTTTATTTTTAAAGAGAAGACATGACTACATGTGGAAAAAGTGAAGGAAACACAATCAATGCTTTGTAAAGAAGATGCTAAGATGGCTGAGGCGATGGCAACAGAGAAGGCCACTGAAAGCTTTTCTCCCAGTGAAGTCCAAGGACATCTCTTGCATGCTGATCCACTGGTCAAATCATTGAGGCACTGGAGACGGTCTCTGAAGGAAGTCACCAGGCAGTACATTCCCTTGCAGTCACTTTCCACAGCATTTGGCTTAGCTGTAGGCCAAAGTGAGAGAAAGTAGCACCTTGTGGAGGCCCTCACTGCATTATTGAATTTTGTTTCTTCTGTTAGTTGCACTGAGCAGGAGTGTGTTGGTGTGTGAATGTCTGCATTTTTCTGTGGGTTTTGAGTGGTTAGGTCAGGATATCCTTTTAGAACATTAAAGTCTGTCTTTCTCTCCCCCTCTTTGACTTTCTTGTTGATGTTGTGGTGCCTCTATCCCACTGTCAACATTCATAATAGTTGTTTCTGCTTCTGGGTGACCTTTGTATGACCAAGGAAAGAAAATCCACTGTTACAAAATTGCAGAATTTAGTTTGACCTTTTTTCTCTTTCCCATTCAAGAGAATGTTGCCACCCGTGATATTCAGAAACACACCTATGATAGCACAAACAGGGACATGGATTGGATCAGAATATTCAAAAAGATCAAAGGTCAAATTGGATCCCAATCCATATGTTCCTGTTTGGACACGGATAGGATTGCAGGGACCAGTACAAAGCCCTAATATATTGGAAATCAAAAAATAAGGGCAATAATTAAAGATAGGCTGGATAGTTCGCTTTATTGCCTTCTTGCTTTATGCTGAATTGTAGCACTTTGCAAGGTTGGAACCACAAATTTTATAAGTTTATATTTATATAAACGTTTGCAGAATAAGAAAGCATTCATAAGAACATCTTGGAATGATGTTCCAAGTTTTAACAGACTCTTAACAGAGTTTTAACAGACTCTTAAAATTTGTGGTTCCAGATGTCTAATTTTAAGTGTGTTAAATGTGTAGTTTTAGATTTTTGACTTTATATATTTATAATTTGAAACTTCTGATTTTGGATATTTGTAATGTGGTTTTACAGGTACCCAGTGTGGTATAGGGATGGAGTGATGGACTAGGACTGCGGAACTGGAAAAAAAAATCTCCTTAAATATTTCATTTACTTTGAAAACCCTATTATGATTACTATAAGTTGGTTCTGACTTGATGGCATATAACTAACATGGTTAAAACTTTGTTTTTTGAAATGAGAATTACTAGCTGCCTAGAGCTCTTATGAGGAAGGGCAGAACATAACTTGAATAATAATAATAATAATAATAATAATAATAATAATAATAATAATAATAATAATAATAATAATAATAATAATAATAATAACAACAACAACAACAAGAACAACAGTGGACATAGTTAGGCTACATATAAAATATTCAAGGAAGTTCTTCGCAATTAAAAAAAAATACATTACCTGAAATGACTAGAGATGGTTTAGATACATTTTCCAACTTTGCCATTACAGTTTTAATACTGGCCTGTGCAAAATTTCCAAAAGAGATGCATCTTTTATTAACCACATTTGCTTAAAATACATGAAATAACAAATTATTGGAGCACTGATTATTCTGAACGACGTAATTCCACATGGCAAGATCAGCAAAATCAAGCACCCTATTATAAGGGAAGGCTTAGCTTATTAAAAGTATTTCAGCACAGCGTACAAATCTCCAAAGATCTAATAGTATATGTTTAAATAATGTAATATAAAATATGATTGAAACATAAAAATATCAATAATATACTTGTAGAACAATCATCAAGTGGCAGTTATTAGATGTTACACATCACATGTTATATACAGGTACACACACACACACACACACACACACACACAAAGACACAAACATACACTCACTCTCTTGTCTCTACCATGAATCTAATGAGCCACGATTAAGAATTGCTTTTTGCTTCGAAGTAGTAATCAATGCTCAAAATATATAATTTTTATGCAGTTGTTTTCATAGTAACACAAACAAACAATGTAACCACATGGCAGATGCATCAGATTATGAACGTTGGTTAATATTGTTTTCCTACAGGGAAAGTAGTGTTAACAGTATAGTCACCTGGCTCTCAAACGTCTACAAATAGTAAATCTAAAGTTCAGTACTACAGGGACTGTTGCTTCTGTTGTTATCAGCAAAACCTATTGTGTCTTTGCCGTGTTTATTCTGGCCCTTTGGAAAATCAGCACAAGGGGAGGGGGAATCTAAGTTGATGTTCTAACATTTCTGTATAAACTATTTATTCACATGCTATTTTTCCTTCTCCAGCACAACTGTCAAATGACAACTAGTTGCTTCCATCTAAAAAAGCATAACCTAAGATAGACCTAGGTGTACAAAGACCTCCCCCCGCTTGCCTCCGTTCCAGTGTGAATGTTGCTGCATAGAATCTGCTGCATTCAATGGCGATCCACAGCCATGAAATGTGTTAATGTCTTCCCTGTGGTTGTGTTACGCTGAGTCATATTCAAGTGTCACCAAGAGAGTGTGTGACAGTGTGTGTGAACATTGTGTACTTACTAACTTAATTTTTTCTTTTTGCTATAGAAGTTGTATACGGGATTTGTGCTTTGTCAGAATTCCTACAGTCTTCTCAGAATACAATGCTTTAAATACAATACAATACTTTCATCTCTTTTTTTGGAAAAGAAAAAAAAAAACCCCACAACAGATAAAGAACTGGAGCCCTCTAATGAATTTAGTGCAGGATACACATTTTTGCCCCGTCTTTTTGCACACCACATTTGCTCCCCGTCGCTTGCCCTCACATGGATTGTGCTGGTTCTCCCCATCCCGTTAAAAGCTGACAGAGATGTGGTCCACTTGATTTTCATCACAACAACCTCTGTTCTACAGGGTGGATGAGGTTTGCTTATAATCCCTCAGGACAACAGAGGCATAGATTTCGTTGGGAGGCGTGCAAAGCACTGATTCCGAGACAGGGGAACTGGGCACAGAACTGCCTGAAGCCACTGAATCTCGGAAAGGAGACGGGGGCGTCAGCGCTGGTGATTCCTCTAAAGTCAGTTTGCTGGTTGCCCGCTCCTCTTCCTCCTCTTCCTCCTCTAGGTTCCCTGGCCTTTCATATACATACTCTTGGATGAGTTTTTCCTTTTCTTCTTCTTCCTCCTCCACCTCCTCCTCTTCCTCAGCTGGGGGTGAAACCGGTTCTTTGCTGAAAGTGCCCATCGTTAGTGGCAGCACCTGCTGCTGCATCAATGGTGGATGATAAATCGGCCTCACTCCGTTCCCTGTGCCAGGTGCGGGAAGCGTAGAATTGAAGTCTGGAATGCTTGTGGCAAATTTGTTGACCACACCATGCAGTTGCTCCATAATGGATCTCTGTGATGGCGGCGGTGGTAGTGGTGAAGTTTTGGGACTCGGTTCAGACAAGAACAGCTGGGTTTCCTCTGCTGTTGCCTGCAAGGGAGGCGACCCCATCACTTGCCTGTGCACCACCGTGGAAGGACTGTTCAGTTGGCTGAAGTGCACGGCCTCACGCTCTTGTTCCTCCACCACGTTGTACAAAGTCTTACTGCTGATGTCTGAAAGAGTCAGGCTCTTGCTTTGGCCTGGATAGCTTTTAGTTAGGGGCTTGATCACTGCGGTCTGGTTGCATCCTGGCTCCTTTCTTGTCACATGCACTGAGAGTCTGTGCCACATATGTTGTCCCTTGGGAGCTTGTTTTCCACCTGGCTCAGACCATGACACAGACTTGCCATTAGAACTATGAATAAAACAAAGATGGGTTTATTTCCATTTATATTGGGCACACAGAGGCAGCAATTAACACCAAAAAGTTCTGTTCTAGAGAATTCCTTAGACCTGTTCGGCAATATTGGCTCCTCTCAGAAACAGCTACAATGGAGGAATAGCAAACATTCTTAAATGTAAATATTACTGTTGTTTGTAAATAATGCCAAGTTTTTCCCTGTCAGTTTCAGCTGCTGTAGGTGGAGCAGTGGGATGCAAAAATATTTTTAAAAAATGAAGTGAGATAAAATAAAAATTCATGTCAATAATCCAAACCAGATGCTTGGCCATACTTCCTGCTCTTTCCCTGTATCTTAGTAAACCACATGACAGTATGTCATATGCTCTGAGTTCCCTACTTCTCTCCACCAATGAAGCAGAGGGGTGGCAGAGAAATTCAGTGGGAAACCACCACCACCCATTGCCTTTACTACACATTACTGGGAATAAACAATATAAGATATGTTGGTTTTGATTACAGCAATATGTCTCCCTAGCTAGTATTACAGCTACAGCAAAAACATTTGATAATAGGAGTGGGTTGGGAACTGCCGGCATATAAGGAAACTTTGGGATGTGCAGAATTACGTTTGCATTTCAATGATTTCTCACAGGATCAGATAATTCCCAATAAATGTGAATGTTTTGACATATACAATCCAAAATCATTAGCTGACACATCCTAGATTATAAATAAAAGTCATCATTATTCATTTTCTATCATTAAAATGTTTAAAGGTATATTTCCAAGTGCCATCCACCTCAGATTTCCAGATATTGCTCAAGATTTTATTCTGCTTTTCCTCTCCCACACACCAGACAATTCAATCATAAAGGGTGTTGGTATAAATCTATGCTAGTGTGACCTGGACTGGGTGCTGGAAATATTTAATTTAAAATAATGGAAAGCTTCCTATCACCACTAGTGCAGATTCTAAGGCTCCCCAGGGCCCTCTTTTGCCCTGGGGAAACCTGTAGGAGCCTCAGGATGCAGGGACAGGATTTTAATAGTAAAACCTCACTCCTGGATCACTGCCACGAGTATTGGGACTGATGATCCAGCAGAGATGTTTTACTGATAATGCCCCCATCCCTCATCTAAATGCCCCCCCCCAAATCTTCTCTAGGGCAAAAAGGAACACTTGAAACCTGAAAGTGGTGGGTAGGTAGGAAGCTTTCCATGTGTTTAAATAAAATATTTCCAGCACCTGATCTAGGTTATGCCTGCATACCCTGTTTCCCCGAAAATAAGACCTAACCTGAAAATAAGCCCTAGTATGATTTTTCAGGATGCTTGTAATATAAGCCCTACCTAAAAAATAAGCCCCAGTTAAGTGAAACCCCGCCCGCCACCATTGTGCAGCAACCAGAAGAAGATGGCATGACTGTATTTGAATAAATGTAGATTGTTGTACATAAAAAAATTAAAACATCCCCTGAAAATAAGCCCTAATGCGTTTTTTGGAGCAAAAATTAATATAAGACCCTGTCTTATTTTCAGGGAAACACGGTATATTTACACAACAGGACGTTGTCCATAAATCCTAACATATACCATCCTTTCTTTGTTCCATGTTAAAACTTAAATGGCTGAAAAAAGGAGGTATACAATTCACTTATGTATATAACTGATGGATATTAACACAATACTTTAAATCAAGTCACATACTAAATCCCCCATCCATTGGGATTTATTTATTAATGCAATAATTTGGGAAACCTCCAGTGGAAGAGATGCCAGTGTTGCTCCAGATGAGTTGTTCCACAACCTAAATAACTTTCTTTGAGGAACCTCTCTCTAACAATTGAAGTCTATTTGCTGCATCTTGTGCCCACCACAAAAATTGATTTCCCTCTTCTTTCTGGAAGCCTTTAGGCCATTTAAACAACCACTATCATGTTCAATTATACCCTCTCACTTCTGCACTTTATATAATTGCCACAGGGTGTCTCTATTGTGTCTTTAAGACAAGGAGGGCCAAACACAGCTTTCCCAGGTGTTGTTAAATGGCACCTAACATCAGCCCTAGCCAGGAGAGCCAATGGATAGGAATGTTGGAAGCTGCAGTCCAGTAACAGCTAGAGTGGTGCATTTTGCCCACCCTGCTCTACGGCATGGGAAAGGATTTAGGTTGGTCAAGATAACTCTGCTTTAATTCTAGGATGTTAACTGCACTATGAAAAGTGAGAGCACTTGCAACAATATAATTAGGGATGCGAAGGAAAATTTTCTGCTCCTGTTTTGCCCACAACCAAATAATTTCTCATCCTCAGTGATTTTCCAAGCTTGCTATAGCAGCAGTTCACACAAGTACTTCTCCCTGTACCAGCGAGAATCTCAGCTTCCTGTGAAAATGAGAGCTGGGATTGTTTTTCCCTTTTATGTTTTGTTCTGTTCCGTGGCTGCTCAAGGCCCTTTCTGGGAATCATTGTTAAAAAAGATCGCATTTTGCACGGGTATTGTAATAATTCTGTGCACATTGGTGTTTTTTTCTGAGAAAAAATGACTATGAAACATCTTTTTAAAAATCCAAGCAATATCTTACTGTGAGGATCTTTTTCTTCAGTTTCTCACTAACAATGTGAGGCTGTAAGTTTCACATCCCTAAGTATACTAAGCTACATTTTTAAAAACCCTTTTTGACAGTTCTATTCCCCAGCTATGTTTATTTGCATAGAAATTCCACTGATTTGAATAAGGTTTACTTTTGGCAGTATGAAAAGCCCATCAAGATAAACTCTTGACAGCCTACTGATGTAGAGATAAGTTCATCAGAAGTGTTCCTTCCAATACTAGCTATTGCCCCTGTACCTTCTGAAAATCCTGAGAATAAACATGGGATGGAGATTTTTTAGTGATTTGACTATTAGGTTATTACAGTAAATAAAAAGTATGGCAATGTAAAAACAGATTGGGTGCACACAAAATCTGCACTCTGTGCTCATTTAATATGTTTTGATATGTTTCTGGCTGTGTATAACCAGAATTAGCAATATATGGGAATAGCTTAGATGCAGCCAAGACAGGAGCAGAAAATTTTCCTGACATAAACTGCACACAGCTTGGAATTCTACTGATCAGATATACTCTCACCCATCCATACCACCACCCCCTTTAGGCACATGGAAGCTTGGAGAGTGGCCTCCCCAACATATGCCGAGCACAACTGCACAAGTTTCACTATACAAGTTTAGTCCAGAGAATCATTCCAATGAAAAAGGTAGCAAAATACAGAGACCTAACTAATACTTGTGAATACATGGTACATTTTACATATGTAAAAGACTGTGAGCATTTGTGGAAGGGAAGCTGGGAAAAAGCATGGTAGGTGAATCTTTTCTATGCTCAATGGCAGTGGGAGAATCCAAATATTTGAGAAACAGAGTATGGTAATAATATGAGAATATGCAGAAGACTGAGGCCATCAGACACAAAGGCAGCAAGAACAATGAAAAACAACACATCAAAACAGAAGTCAGCATGTTACTGGAAGTGGGATTCTTACTGAAGCATTTGATACTGCTTGAAGGTTCACAGAGTTTTTGTAAAGGTAAAGGTAAAGGTTCCCCTTGACATTTAGTCCAGTCGTGTCCGACTCTAGGGCGCGGTGCTCATCCCCGTCTCCAAGCCGTAGAGCCAGCGTTTGTCCATAGACAGTTTCCATGGTCATGTGGCCAGCGCGACTAGACACGGAACGCCGTTACCTTCCCACCGAGGTGGTACCTATTTATCTACTTGCATTTTTACATGCTTTTGAACTGCTAGGTTGGCAGGAGCTGGGACAAGCGATGGGAGCTCACTCTGTTGCGTGGATTCGATCTTACGACTGCTGTTCTTCTGACCTTGCAGCACAGAGGCTTCTGCGGTTTAACCCACAGCGCCACCATGTCCCTTTTTTTGTACTCCTCACTTATTTCAGTGGCAGTTTTTCATGGTCTCTGTGCTATCTTTTTTTTTTTAATCACAACTATTTCTTTAGGAACTTTAAGAATGTGATGATGTAGCCCTGTAAGACTATTGGTGCTAAGGAGACTGGAGGCTTCAGCGATATCTCTTATATTAGCAAGGAAGTAAGTCAAGATACTGCTCTAAATAAATGGGTTTGAAGTATGCACTTTAAAGTGTGGGTTTTTTTCTTCCTAGTTTGAGGAGCGCTTGTGGATCAATTTTCTCCAATTAAAGGACATGAGGTGACAGAGCTCAAAAGATCTCTGTCTGAGATGCTGGTCAAGGAAGACATTACCATGGTTTGACTCAGAAGGCAGCAGCATAATGGGTTGTTACCTAACTTAACATCTCATCCTATTAAAGCAACATCTTCTGTCAGTGGAATGGGACACAATAATTCTCCCTTCTCTCTGCAGCTTCTTATACGTATGTGTGTGGAAAACCTCCTGGAACAGACTGAGGGGCATGTGAGGATGTAGGGGAGAGGCAAGAAGAGGAAAGCCCTGTTGCATCAGTGGCAGTCTATATATCTGATACTTCATTTCATCCCATGTACTCACATGAAAATGTGCTTTTTAATATAGGTTACCCTTGCCTCCCCCCATCACAGCAAAAATAAAATGTTCTCAAGGAAGTATTCTCTTCCTGCATCTTCTAAATGTGTCAGGCCAGTATCCTGTTCAAGATTTACACTTGCAGAATAACCACTGCCATGGAGGTCTGATAAGCTGCCAGTTATGTGAGGTCAGGTGCCTGATCATATGGTCCAGTCACAGGTGAGTACAGCCTGTGGGGATCTGCTTATGTGTGAAAACAGAATGGGGGACACCCCCATCTGTTGGGGCTTATATATTTGTTGGTGCCTCCCAATTCTCTGTGTGCCTCTTTCTGTTTATCTATATTAACACTGCCAGGTTTGTTGATCTGGAATAAGTCAGCTGACCTGTAACAGATTTATGGATGCCTGTAGATTTTGTACTAGATAAATTTAAGACTTGTCTGTCCAGTGTTAGGATTCTGTATGGAATCCTGTACTATGGGAGAAAAAAAATCAACTCACATACTAAATATTAGGCAAAGAAATCGAATTTCATCATCTGATATTGACAAAGCTGATTTTTTTCATAATGGGCACTCAGAGTGGGGCAAGGAGAATTTGGAAAATGAATATGTATTTAACAAGAAGAAATCTAAACAAACAATATGTATAGGATGTTGTGAGACTAGCTTTTCTATTTCTGTATATGTGTAGAATGGAAGACAATACAGCTTGTGACATGAGATGTTTTTGGACCATTCTGCTGATTAATACACTTAAAAAGAGAAAACCTACCTGTATAAGTTAGAGAAAATTAAAATATTTATAAATATCCTGTTTTAATCAGGGTAGATTGAAAATCAAAGTAGTTTGAAACAAATGCATATTCTTAGGAGAGAGATTGTCACAGGTGTAAGAATGGCAGGAATCATATTAAGGACAAGGCTTGTATTGCTTCCCTTAGATGAAATCCAGCAAGAATGTGTTTCCCAGCAAACCATGTTTTATCTTGCACAGAAGAAGTGCCTATTGTATGATACCTCCTTAGGTTTACTGTTTGAGCTGCAGTTTGATAATGACCCTAAATAGTGCTCCAGTCATTAACACTGGCATATGCTAAAAATCCAGGCAATGCCTGTCAAGGGTCCAATGTATGTCTCCTTTATTTCATTGCATCCACAAAATTTTATAAATAGATCATGTTCATATTGTAAAACCATATGAGATAACTTGTTTGACTTTCAGCTGTGCAGATTTTCTAAAATGGGTGTACAATATGATTTGGACTGGTCAGTCAAATTATCTTTAATTTCCCAGCCCTGAGAGACTTCCTGTTCTTAATGACTCCTATTTCCCCCCCTTTTTTCTATTTTTGCTTCCCGCTAAATACCTGGGGCATTTTTCGTGACTAGTAACTGCAGAATTTGGTTTTAGATGAAATCTGGCAGGAGCTCCAGGTCCTAGATCTTATTAACTTTGTCGAGTGTATGGAAAAGTTCTTCATAAATCTTGGACTTTCCATAGAACATTCTCTGCCCATGAGAAATTAATATATTGTATGCCCAAAAGGCTGCTTGATGAATGACAAACATATGTCTGTAAACCCCAGGTTAGGAAGGATGGACAATCCCATACTGCCACAGTATTATCTGATTGTCTTGATGAACCCTACACAGAGAAGCACAGACAGACACTCTGAATTACTGGCTCTCCTCACCTTCTCACCTCACCTAATTCTACCCATGAATAGATTTCATGAGCTCCATACCGCCTACAAATCTATAAAGCTACATTAATGTGATGAGAGTGAAATATGAACAAGATTTAATAAGGTTTAATTACTACTTTCAAAAGTAATTAATTAAAATCTTTCACTTCACTTTCCCCCTCTCACAGTATTCCTGTGTGGTTGACTAGATGCTGTTACAATCACAAACATGAAACACTGGATTTTGTACACTCCACCAAACCAGTGTTTTGTGAAACCTTCCCCAAGGTGCAGCCAAAGTCCACAGCTTAAGCTGCAAGAGCTGGGCGGAGCCAAGATGGAGCAGCCACTAGAGAAAATGCAAAGCGGTCACCAAAAAGAACAGAGGATCAGTTCAACTCCATGCAAAATTGTGAAGAGTGAGGGGGTGGGGAAGTGTCAGCTAAATAAGGGAAGGAGGAAATGAACAAGAAAAGTATATATATATATGTACTTTTGTTTTCTTTTCATGTTCGTCATGTCAGCAGAACGAAATACTTATATATATAAATACTTATATATAGATATATATTTCGTTCTGCTGACGTGACAAACATGAAAAGAAAACAAAAGTTCTTTCAAAAATTATTCCATAGTGTCCTTCGAAGGAATATATGGACAAGCAAGAGTCAAGGCAGTGTGGCAAAATGGGACACATCAAGCAAATTTTCCATCATTCATGGCATGCACCACATTTGTCCCATTCTTAGAAATGAGAAAGTCATGAGAAAGAGAAAGCAATGGGTTAAAAAAAAACACCACCACTGTTTGTCATGCAGCTTCTCTTACACATTCACTGCAGTTTGGGGTTTTTCAAAGCTGCACATGTGTCGACGGACACTGGCTGGTGGGCGGGAATTCTGGCTGTCTCTTCCTGAGGATTGAAAAGAAAAAAAAAAGACACCCAGTGAGTGGTTATCCACATGCACAGTCATGGCAGTTGTACCACTCAGACGGGTGCCAGACCTACTTCCAGGCTTCCTTGGGTCCTTCAGGTTTCTTCTCCAGGGCTGTATTACTTAATGATTTCGCTGTTTCCTTGCTTGTTCCACATACCAAGATTGAAAGGTCTTTGTATAGTACTACTTCTTATTTCTTTTTCACCTACTGACTTGATTTCTGTATAGAAGCTAGTGTAATGGTCCAATTCTGCTTGGCTGGGAGGCAGTTAGGCTGAAATTCTTTCCCCAACAATTCACAAACCCCATTAATACAACCTGCACTGCTGGTCAAAACAAGAAAGGGCAAATGACACGGGTGCTCTGCCTGAGTAGAAACACGCCCCCAGGGCTATTGATCTGCCAGACATCATCAACATAATTAACATGCACAGGGCTGGCCCAAAACATTTTACTGTTGGAGGCAAAAAACAAGACAATGCCTCCTCTTTATTGGTACAAAAGTCAACTGGACTTCTGGGCTTCAACACTGGCAAGGAAACAGCATTTTCCACCACATATGTGGGCAGCAGGATAATTTAGTGGGTGATTTGGGAGTCTACAAAGCTCCAATAAAGGGAATGGCTGTGGAGCTCAGGACAAATGGCTGTCGTCTCACTAGCATCTAAGCACCTGGCAGGGTTACTTCACTCTGCCTAATGGTAGGGCTGGCTCTAAACATGTACGGGTAGCTAGGCCTAGGGGAGGAATGAGCTAGTAAGTTTTGTGGACTCATTTGCAAGGAGCTTATACGCCACATTCATATAAGAATTTGCTCAACATATGGAAGTTTCCTTGCCCACATATTGTCTGAGTGCTTGAGTATGTGTGTGTGTGTTGCGCATGCGCGTGCACACACACATACAGGACATTTCTCCTTTGGATAGCTCATATCTCCTTGAAGTGCATAAGAACTACTTTTCTTTTATGGTGCAGACATGTTTTTTGAAATGTTATTTATTCTATTTCCAAACTCTGGTTTGCACTAGAGCTGTCATTTTAGGTCATAGTAATGAAGGCAATAAAGAATGGCAGCAAAATTAGATGTATTAAAACATAGGAGTTATGTTACAGAAACATCAGGAGTGGGAGAGAGAGAGAGAGAGAGAGAGAGAGAGAGAGAGAGAGAGAGAGAGAGCACCTGAAGTAAACATAGGCTGGAACTTACCTGTCTCTGTGAGTTTCCAGCCCACCCACATTTTATGGAATGCTCACAAGCATTCTGTGCTCCCCTTAAAAGAACTTCTACAGAGGAGCTTCTCTGTTTGGGGCTAGGGTGGTCGCCTGGCCGCTGCTTCATATGAAGTTTTAAAAGTGTTTCAGGTTGTTGTTTTAATGGCTAATCTTAGGCAGGGTTTTGTGAACAGGAATGTACCAGGCTGTAGGATTGATGATCAAGCTACTGCAATCTTGGTTCTGTTTCTTTTCTTCCTTTTCTCTTTGCAGCCCCACATGGTGCAATAAAATATTCCTACTACTCTGGAGTTAACCTGAGAAGTTGGAGGGCGTGCTGAGAGTGACAAAGGAACGTGCTGTTTATGCAAAAAAGATAAAAGACACAGGGATAAATTAATTTAGAAAAACCAGCTAGAGTATCTTGCTGTAAAATGTTTGGGTCTCCACATTGTTGTCATGCACTGTGTATATGGAGAGCTATTGCTACTGTTTGGCATTGGCTGTTCTTTAGCTTGTGTGTATAAAAGCTGCCTTGTTAAGTTAGGCCTGACATTTAAATTGCTTTTGCTGTTTTAATGTATCTGGCTCATAAATCATCTTGGAATGCTACATCTGGAGAGATGTTAATTATATCTCCTCTCAGTTTTCTTCAGTGTGGATATACAGTAAAACCGTTGAAAGCTGCCAACGTAATGTTCCCAAATTTATGATAATTTTTTAAAAAGTCATCTTCCTAGCCTAGAACACCTCCTAGAATCTAATGACTGTACTCATCAGAAGGTTAACACAATTGCAAACATAAACCAACATAGGATATGCAGCTGTATACATGCCAAGGCAATATGTCCTACATTATTGAACACAACCCTCTGTCTGACGGTCCACATAAAACTGAAGGATAAAGAATATAAGAGGAGAGTGTAGGGACCTTGCAGTTGCCATTACAAAAGAGGAAGTACATTTGCACAGAATTTCATGTGAAATTTAAAAGAGGATACAGGACATCTCATCATTATAGGGAAGGGTGTGACCAGGTGACTTTCTTGAGCCTCTTCAGTCCAGGTGCTAACTACTGATGGGCAACATCAAAGTCCTGCTCTCTGTTCTTATGGTTACAATTGATATTTTGGGTTGCTATACGAGAAGACCTCTTTTTCAAGGAGGCCTTTCCTAACTGTAAAATTCTTACTGCTTAAAAGAGCTGATCTCCCTCTTTTTTCACTGCAGCTTCCAGAATCCCTCGGTTAGCACAGCAAGTAACTTTTCCAAGCTCTGACTATCCTCTGTAGACGACCAAGGAGTACTCTGTTAATAATGGGGTTGTCTTTCTGTGTGAGCTCTGTGGTGCAGGTGCTGGAGGATGATGAAGCAAATGGAACTGAGCCACTGGCTCCTTATTCTATAAGGATTGGGGGAGACAAGATTGTTGTAGAGTGTATAAAGCTAGATCCAGGATCTGCTCTCTGTTGGTGGAAAGACCCTGTTCATGGAAGCTGCCTTCACATGATTCTGAAGGATTCCCCTTTCCCACAGCTCATTCGCTTCAGCAGAATCCCCTCACTATCTATGCAACATCATCAGATGGCTGGAGGGGTTACTATGGGAAGGAGATGGAGAAGCCATCTAACCACAAATTACAAAAGCAAGCTCTTCGGCATTATTATTAAAACACAAGTCTCTGCTTTTGTGCTGTTGCAGCACGCATCTATATTCATGAGCTGTGGCACATCTGCCTTTGTTTTAGGAAGAGTATGTGTAGCAATGCCTTAAGTACACTGAAGAGATGCCCATCCCCGGGAACAACATTTAGAAAATTATGTCCCAGTCTGCTATTTGTTGACCCAAGCTACCAAAACCTTGTTTGTCTAGTTTTAAAATAATATAAAATGTAATTGACAGAGTTACAGAGTTTGCACACAGCAGTTTCAAGTGTTATGATAACAAAAACCTACTCGCAGAGTAAAAACTGTATTCTCTCATGTGTTTATGTGCCAGTAGTTGATAGTAAACAAAATGATCACTTGATCTTCTCTAAAAAAAAACATTAAAGGACTTTTATTGTTTAAAACACATAATAATTATTATTACCCAAGTACAATGCTCTGTTAGCTGTTACCAGAAAGGCCCCATAAAAAAAAAAGGAAAATGTTCCCATGTCTTCTTTGAGCCCTTTACTATCAATTCTCTTCAAGCAGCATATACATATGACTAAAACTAGGCTTATATCTGAGCCAGTAAAAAGAGAAATATTATGCAGCTTCCAAACTGGATGCCAGATTTAGGTTCGCTGTCCAATCGAGTAAGTAGAACACTAGATATAGGTGAAAATAGTTGTCTGTGAAATTCATTATTAAACAGGTACATTTCTGTCTGACAGGCTAACTGGGTTGTTGTGATGCTCCATCTAAATATTTAGAAGTGTACCAATACAAGAAAGTACAATATGAAATCCAGTCAAGCAAGAAATTAAATTACAACTAGGATGCAGTTCAGTTCTGAATTTTTATGCCAAAAAAGACATTCCCATATGTTTTCCACGGTACTGCATGTGCATCCTCCCGTTCTGGAAACACAGAAAATATATGCAACTGCAGGCGTTCTCTCACATACGTCGATGCATCCTTTTGTCTCCCCTAAGTATTGAAATTCATTATGCAGTTTTGTCTGGAGCTACTGAGTTGTGAAGTAAATAAGATGCTACGGCAAACTGTTGCTTGGGAAAAGACTAAGATATTGCACACATATGGCTATTTTTTAATTTCATAGAGCACAAGGCGACTTTCTCAGCCATCCACCATCCAACTGTTTGTTTGCTGGTGCTGCCCCTTCTCCAGGGTACTGGAGCTGCATTTGGCCCCATGGGCCACATGTTGCCCACCCCGGCCTAAGCATATCGCCTTGAGCATGCCCATTTCTTCTGGGGAAAGTTTGTAAAGCAGAAGCTTAGAGATACAGGGCACTAAACCAATAAGTCACTGTATGTGTCAACTGTCCTGCATTAATCCACAATGGGGCAGAGATTCAAACTTGTTGCCTGATAGACCTGATACTTCTGTTTGCCTCTTCACATAATTAATTTATTCAAGGAATGGTTTTGTCGTTGGCGGTCTAGAGCCCTAATTAGGGATGTTTCCTCCAATAAAAGAAAACGACCACTGCTATGCTCTTTAGCACTAAATAGTATCCATTAAAGTTTGAGACCTACGCACAACACATGCATGCACTTTAAACCCTTCCTGCACACCACACACTTTTGCACTTATCATCACTAATGGCATTTACATGTAAGTCCAATTAGTACCTTTAACACTCTTCCCCCTACTTTGATCCTCAGGAGGAAGAAGTCCTCACCCAAACCATGGGCATGTTTTCCATATAATTTTTTTATATAGTTATCCTTTTTTTATACCTAGCTTTCCCCCCACTAGGTCCCCTTCCATGATGCTAGTCTAAGCATGGACCCTCTTCATAGAATTACGTCCTATAACAGCTTTAGGGACAACTTTTAAAATATTGTTATTATGTTTGAAGTCTTTAATATTTCAAGATTATTATTATTTTAGGGCAACTAAAACTGGAGAAATTCCCATATGAGTGACTCAAGATCAGAGACAGAAAGCTTCCAAATGCCAGTAGCTTGGAAACAACAGCAAGAAAGAGGTACTGACCTCATGTCTTGCTTGCACACTTTCTACAGTGATGCAGCTACTGGATTTTAGGCTGTGACCATAAAGGTCTAAAATGTGAGGGAGGGACATTACCTGTGACTTTTGATGGAAGGGGCACAACAGTTTTCTCCCTGTACCTCTTCTTACACTTACTTCTACATTCCTAATACCTTAGAACCAACACAAATAAAACCCCCAGAGATAACATGTTTTCAAATCAAGCTTATTTAAAATTAAACATATCATTTAAAACTTAATCATAATAAATGAGCACCTGAAACTTTGTATGTTTGTGGTGGAGTGCCACTTCACGACATAGTGTTTTTAACAGTATATATTTATATTTATTTAAAAAAAAATACTGTTAGCTCTGGCATGCCTCAGCATAGGGTGGGTGAGGGGTGGAGGAGTGCTGGGCCCAGACTTTGACTCTATACCCTGGTAAACTAGTTCACCCTTATGGAAAACAGGAAAGTGGACTAAATAGGCACATTGATCCTGAAACCTATAAAGAAGCTTTTTTTATTATTATTTTAGAAACCATAAGAAGACTGTGTGTGTTTATCTTATCTTTATAGCTACATGCCTGGTCCCTTAAGGCTTAAGCCACCCAATTTCAGTATATTCTTCAAAACTTTACTGAAATCATTTATAAAGAGAATAGGCTTCTCAACACATCAGAACCCCCCTGTCTGCTGGATCAGTATCTGCTGATTCATTTATCCATTACCTGAAAATACTAAATAAAAATACTAAATAAACCCCCCAAGAAATACATATTTATATGTATGCATATTTATATGCTCATTTATTAGCATTCAACTTATTATGTTTAAGTTTAAAATATTAAGTTTAAAATGTGTATATGTATTTCCAGGGTGTATTTACCAGACCTGGCCACTAAAGGAAGCCAGAGACAATGCAGTGTATAGCGTTCAATAAGTCCACATTTTTCCGTATCCACAGGGAAGCTTAGAACTGATCTCACGTGGATACCACAGTCCTACTGTACTCCAGTTGGATCATATTATCTTGGTAGAATGTTGATTAACAGGAGTCAAGAAATTTATTTTAAATTCACGGCTGCCTGACTTTTCATGCATGGTTTCAACATGACTCGCCAAATATAGTAACAACAAATGCAAATTACAACTAATTTATGTGATAAGAGAAACTGCTTAATCCAATATTTCCCTGTGTAGTACTGGTCACAGTGGAGAAGAAAGGGCTGGTGCTCAGATCCAAAAACCATGTGAAGAAACTGACATTATAACCAAGGAATGAGAAGGGAATAGCTGGGCCATTTTACTGAGAGAAGTTAATGACGCTGCACAGGCCAGTAAAGCTTGTGAGACCAATTTCAAGGTTCTCATCACAGATTATGCAACCCAGTCACATATTTCCCATTTCAGAAGGAAAGCAGGATTCCTTTGCAGTCTCTTCTGATTGCTGCACTTTCTTTGTGAATCACTGCAGAACTTATCAGTTGGTCGAGTAATGTCCACAGCAGAATCATGTTTTAATTAAACAAACAAGCAAACAAAAAGACAAAGGCCCATTCATGCCTATACTTTTCTTCCCAGTCTTCTCATATGACACTACAGTTTCCACCCCCTCAGGAATGATAAATAAATTTCCTTCTACTTTCAATTTTTTGTTGTTACCTTTGGTAATTTAAAATATATGTAAGTGGAATTTCAAGAGTCAGAGGTTAAGTATTATTATATTCTGGGTTGGTCTTTCCTATCATGGTCTCTTAGAGTCAAAACAGATGCTGTAGTGAACCCGTCATGAGATGCAGAGCTCTCTAAAGAGGTTAAGTTCTTTTAGTTTTTCTATTATTTTTCTATTCTTGACAACACAAATTGCAAATTAGCTTTCTTTCATTTGGTGGTTAGTTGCTGGGAGATATGCACAACTTAATTTACAAATTAATTGCACAAACACAGACGCTTTCAAAGGACTGGGTCTTTGAAGGGAAAACATTTTGTCATGTTGTAATTGTGAATCTAGTCTGGTCTCATTCAGCCATGAGTTCCAATTGATAAAGACTCTTTGGGGAGTGATAGAATTGTCAGGAGTCAGCACAAAACTCCTTGCATTCTGCATCACATTAGGGTCAAGTGATGAATTAATTGCCCCACTCAGGAACTCATGAATGCTGCCACCCTCCCTGGCATCTGTCCTTTGACCCACTCCTTTCCCCAGTGCTCTTCCCCTCACCCCAGCCAGGAGTGCTTCTCTGTGATTCTCTCCTAACAAGAAGCACTGTCATCTGTTGCTTTATTAAAATGTGGGGGAAAATATTGTTTTTAAAAAGTTCTCATCACAGGAAGATCATGGCCCTAGCACTACTAGTCAAAGGCGGTTGGCACCTTCTTTGATCTTGTCTTAAAGTCTCAGTTTCTGAGGAAGGCACCAGAGTTCTTTCTCAGAAGGATTGGCAGTGGGGAAAAAAATGGTCTCCCACCTAGCTCAACTATTAGGAGTACCACACAGGGTCAAACTACACTAGACAAGTAAACCTTTTTGTTTTGTAGACATGCTGCCTAAAAGTAGTGAAAGCCACCTGTTTTTTATACAACCTACTTTTACCAGGGATGTTGGCAAGCCTTTGGGTCCGAGTCCAAGTCTTTGGTACCAAGTCCCAAGCCCCAAGTCTGAGTTCCTATTAAAAACAAACTCTTTTCCCCAGAAAAAAAAGGGAGGGGTGCGTTCCAAGTTGCAAGTTGAGTCCTGAGTCATGGAAGGGGGGGGGGGAACAAAAAAAAAACTAGTCAAGTCCAAGTCGAGTCATTGGAAAAACAAAAGGTCCCATGACTCAAGTCGCCATCCCTGACTTTTACTCACCTTCATATCTTAATATGCGTTGTTTTGTGATTGGTTGCAAAAAGGTAAACATGGATTTAACTTGCAGGTGTGATTGTCAAGGTACATAACTCTGGAGACGTTCCACAGTGAGGGGAAAGGTGGGTTGATCCTAGGGATTATGCTTTCCCAATATCAGTTTGAAGGATAAGAACCATAAAGATGACGCCTTAGCTCAAAGTGTCACTCTTTGAGGAAGAATATTTACACTTTTTATAGATGAAGGGATGGTCTTGAGCTGCTAGACTCAGCTGGAGAAGTGCCATTGCCACTTTACAGTGATGGGCTTACAACTTCCATAGGATCAGGGGCAGTAACAATAAACAGCAGCTCAGTGACTGTACTGCTGCTTGATTCTGACTGGGTGTAAGGGCAGGGGAGGAAAAAGCTAATAAAACCTAAAGCTAATAGGGCACACTGATGCAGACTAGGCAGAGGATAGTATAGAACATAAGTCCACTATTGGTTTCCTGTTCATGTCCGGTGATGGTTCTATTTCATGGGCTAGTCACAATCAAGATGTTGTAGCTTTGTCTTCCACAGAGTCTAGATTCATTGCTGCAGCCAAAGCATGCAGAGAACTGCTATAGCTGGAAAAGCTGCTGAATGACTTTGGGATAAATGAAGAGATGCCAATCCAGGTGATGGAAGACAACCAGAGCTGCATCAGGCTATCACAAAGTGAGAAAATGAATGCACACGCGGAACACATCGATGTGAGATGCCACTTGGTGCATGACCTGAATGAGAAACGCATTACTGAGATGATCTACTGTCACACCACAGAGATGACAGCAGACATCCTGACCAAGCCTCTTCCAAGAGACCACTTCAAGAACTTGCATAGCAAGATAGGACTTCAAGAAGGTAGGCTACATGTGAGTTTGAGGAGGAGTGTTGGAGTTTTATTTGCAACCTCGCAGGCTGTATGTAGTTTATGTGACTGTTAGGGACTTCTGGGCTGAGGCAATTGCATATCTATTCAGCATTACCCAATTGTTCCTTCCAGTCTTGGAATTCAACAGAGCCCCACCTCTCTGCTGAGTTCTCTTTCCACCTCTTTAGTTTGCTAGTGGCAGTTGTTTTGTTTGCTGTTGATCTGTTCAGTTGGTTGCTAAGTATGTATGCAGTAAAGAAAGTAGCATACACAAGTCTGCAATTTCAAACAAACGTAAGTAAAGGAATATTTTTATTCTTTTGCCTACAAATGTCTCAAAGCAATTTATGGAGACTTTCAGTGCCAGTAAATGAGAAAGGGGTGGACTCTGGGGAACTTATAGCTATTTTTTTCTGTGGATCTCTGTACTTCTACTGCATAGCAGAAGGGAATTTTACCAGAAATTCAAAACTCTGCAACAGTCTATGGTTGCAAATTGTCTTTAGCTGGCCCTGTTTCAAAATGCTCTTAAATCTTCAGGCTGGCAATGTAAGATGTCCCCATGCTTGTTAAACACCCTGCTTAAAATTCATATCACATGAAAGAAGGAGCTGTAAAATGGCCATTACTTATCAAAGTTCTCTGTGTACCAAAAAAGGCTGAGGTTGTGCCAGGAATATAAGGAAATATGCTACTGTTCAGGTTCAGCACATAAACCTTTAATTATACTGGTGCACATGCCTGCAGTGTATTACAGTGTCTGGAAAAAGATATTTGTCCTGATAACAGCTGGCAGATACGAATATGAAAGAGTAAAGATTCCAAAATTATTAGTTCCTTATATGCTAAAGATTAAGCAATTATTTTAGTCTTCTTATTTTTAGGACTGAGAAGCATTACTATCATATCTCTTACAAAATAAAAAAAGTAGGTGCATAACAGACCAAGAAAGATAGGATACTTTTGCTACTGATTGTTAAAGCTCTAAAATGGATGAAACTATTAATTATGGGCATTCATTTATGTTTATTTATTTATGCACATTAAAATTGTTGAAGCTCAAGACAGGTTTTGATATATTTTTTAAAAAAACATAGTAGAGTCTAGATGAACTCATACCAGCAAATTACAACCCAACTGTTAGCATGTTGTAGGGTGAGATGTACACATGCCACACTTGTTTGTGGGGGCTCCTTTATGAAAGATATAAAGAGGGTTGCAAACCATAAAAACTGATGCCAAATAAAACCTGTTCATCTTTAAAGTGTCACAAGACTCTTTTGCTAATTTTGCTGCCGCAGACTAACACAGGCAGCTTCCCTTAACATTGCCATAAATTAAATGTCCAAAATGGCTAGTTCACAAGGTGCTGGTCTGCCTTTTTAAAAAAAGGATTCATGAAATTAAAAGATGGTTAACTTAATGTTGGTACTGAATGGGCATTTAAGACGTTTTGATTTTTAAAAAGACCTGTTCCTGGAGTAGTTGAAAGCGGTTTGTTGATATGGACCAGCTCCATTACTTCCATATTTGGATTGTGGAAATGGCCATAAGATGAAATCTCAAAATTTACCATGATACCACTGGCTATAGCACACACTGCATGAGGAAATGCCAGTGTATCTTTACTCACTTGCTTTATATGATCCTAGTAGCAGAAACAGTAAGGACCTTCCCACAACAGGGTGATGGATCCATACGAAAAGGTGGCGTAATTTTTCAAAGCACAGGTCAGCTTCCTTTATGTACACTAACTGGGATCTGCTTTGTGTTTTTCTAGAGTTGTAAAAGCCACCAACCACATGGAACCAGATGCAGAATGATAATTTGGACAGGCAGACTAAGAATTAAGGCACGTGATGTCTCTAAATACATGCTTAACCCAGGAATTCATAATCACTAAGCCAGGTTCATAAATACTTTCACATAACATCCATCTCCAGGGTTCTCCTAAGCATTCTTTTCCAGCAACCTAATCCAGGCAGAGAAACATTTAGTTGTCGCTATTATTAGACAACTGCGAGTTGAAAACCCTTGCTGAGCCATTAAAGATCACCCAGAGATCTGGAAGCAAACTCCTCTTCTTCTCAGCCTTGCACCAAATTATAACTGGTGTCCACTGGTGAAGGACAGCTACAACAACAGGCAAAGCCGTAAGACTGCTTAAATGAGTCAATTATACTGTTTTCATTGTACTGCTGATCAAGTTAAACATATAATATGCCGAGCAAGAACACCAGTTGTCTCAACTAGTTGCTTCCAGCATGCTGATTGTCTATGGGTGTCCTGCTTCCTGCCTCTTTCTTTATTTAATCCTTCAGTCTCCATTCATTGGATGGCATCAAGAAGAGGCTGAGCTTTGTCCATCAATGGAGTGTAGGCAGCAGGGTGCATTTTGATGGTCTATGTCATGCTATAGTTATTTACAATAGGATGAGAAGCCAAGAAGAAGGAAGGGGCATAAAGCATTTTACTGAGCAGGGGAAGAAGGACAGATATTGACTGGCAGTTTTAGTGGGCACCACTCTGCCCAGTAACTGCCAGGGAGGGAGGGAAAAAGAAAGTAGTTTGAGGACAAGAAAGTGGACATTTGCCATCCTTGAAGAGAAATTGTCTCTGTCCTGCACTAGTGGGCCACATCACACTATTTGGACAGCACTGATATATTAGTGTAACTGAAAAATACATCGAGCATGGAAGAGAATAAATCAAGGTTGCATCTACAGCCAGCCACCTTTTCTGCTACCATCATCTTAGACCTTTCCTAACTGTTCTCCTTTCTAAGGCCTGCTTTTGAAGCTGAATGAGACAACTGTTCATAGCTCCCATAGTTTTGTAGCAGGTGAAAAAAAAGGCATAGTGATGTTAACAGTATAAAGAAGTCCTTGATGTGCGTATCCATCAACTGCACCACAGTGGTTTCCAGTCCTATGCAGACTCCACTTCCTATAATTGAGGAGTAAGAGCTATTTAGTTGATACCTTGGTTTCCCCTCACAAACTGTACACAGGATGGCTAACATCAATAATCAATATGCTTATAATGAAAGTAGAAATGCAAATGCAAATCAGTTAAGGACAGAACCAACAAAAATGTAAATAGCACTAACCAATTAAAACCTACTTTTGCAAACATACAAAATTTAAAGCCATAATCAGACACAACAGAAGCCACACCTTGTACCCCCACTGCATGTGCCTTCAAGAGGAATTAAATGGGCAATGATATGACAGTTAAAGATGTCCCCTTCCCCCATTTTCTTCCTTTATGGACACCTTGCTATGCAGAAACATTTATTTTACAGTGGTTCATTATTTGATCACATGCTATTCATGGTTTCTTGTTATAGTCTCTGCACAAAACAGGATAGTAAATGGTACACAATTTATGGTAGATGGTTTGTAAGAAATGGAGCTAAAAAACGAAGAAGAAAAACTGCTGGGTTTAATTGTTGAGATGGGTGATTGACGAGCAGGGCTTTTCAACATATGTGTGATGCCGGCCAAACCACTTAATAACGAGGTTATAAATTGCCAGTTTTTCTCAATAGTGAATTGGAAATTCCTTGTGAGGTGATTTTTTTAATCACAACGTCTGGAGACTTTTTTGTGAATTTATGAGGCAGAATCATATGTTGAAAGATGAGACTATGAAGAAATGGTCATAGAAATATTCATTGCTGTGGAAAATCCATGCCACACCCTGAATACAATATATGAATGGATCTTCTCTTCCTTCAACAGACCCCATAGGCAGCTCATCCATCACCCCTTTCTTTCCCTAATTAATATTATTTCATTTTATTTTGCCTTTTGTATGGGTTGTTGATAAGTTTAAAAAAAAACATCAAATGCTTTAGACTCATAACTTGGCCTTAAAGATAATCACATGACCTACTGATTTCAATGAGACTCCAGTAAATGGGTTACGATTACTCTCTGACAGGCCTACCATTGGTAAGAATGAGGCAGCTGCCTCAGGCAGTGGACTGGGGTGGCATTATTTGTTTATTTATTTAAATGGCATTATTTATGTTAATTATTTACTTTGCTACCGTGTTTCCCTGAAAATAAGACAGGGTCTTATATTAATTTTTGCTCCAAAAAAAGCAGTAGGGCTTATTTTCAGGGGATGTTTAATTTTTTTCATGTACAACAGTCTACGTTTATTCAAATACAGTCATGTCTTCTTCTTTTGAGTGCTGCACAATGGTGAAGGGCAGGGTTTCACTTAACTAGGGCTTATTTTTGGGGTAGGGCTTATATTACGAGCATCCTGAAAAATCATACTAGGGCTTATTTTCAGGTTAGGTCTTATTTTCAGGGAAACAGGGTATTATATGCCTACAATCAAGAAGGGGAAAAGATCCTTATGCTTCAGATGCCAAAATAACTTGCCTAGCTTTGGGTACTATGCATTTCGACTCAGATGGGTGAGGTAACATCAGCTGCTCTCCTCAGGCAGCAGAAGGTCTCAGAAAGGGGAACCATTAAGTCTGAGAAGTAGTCTAAGGCAGTGATGGCGAACCTATGGCACGCGTGCCACAGCTGGCACACAGAGCCCTCTCTGTGGGCACGCAAGCCATCAGGTTAGTGGCTAATCTAGTCTTGTGACAGCACTGACCCCACCTCGGTTTCTCCCCCACTGCTGAGCCCTCCACATCCCATTGTGTGTGTGAGTTGCCTGAGTCCCCGTCTTTCCCTTTCAGCCATGCCCCTTTTTCTCTTGGCTCCTTTCTGGCCACGGCTGCTTGCTTCCATCTGAGGAATTGGGAGAGTGAAGAAGCAGCCACTGCCATTTTGTTTGTTTGCCTCCAAGAGCTGGGTGGGCAGAGCCTGGGAGGGGGAAAGCTGCAACAGGGGTTTCTAGCAACTTCTAGCCTTGCTCTGATTTGGGGAGCAGTTTCTTCACCCTATGCCCCCCTTCCAGTGTTCCTCCATGGCGGATATGAGACGGAGCCACTCCAGAAGCACTTGAGGCATTGTGTCTCCAGTTCCGAGGAGAGTTCTAACCTTTCCGGAGACCAAGTGCTCATAACAATCCTTCTCCCCGGGGAGGGGAAAGAGGCAGAGAGAAGGGGGGAGGGGTTGCAGGTGCTTGCTCCTCCTCTGGGATCAATCCCTCCATCTGACCAGAAGGGGGGTACCCTACTACAGAGAAAGGAAGGAAGGAGAGGTGGGGGTGGCAGGGTGCTGGTTCTGAAGCCCACCCTCTCCGACACCAGGTTGCCTCTGACTTATAGTGACCCTATGAATCAACGATCTCCAAAATGACCTGTCCTCAATTGCCCTGCTCAGAATCCTGTCTTTTCAAGATGTACCTAAGTAGGACAACCTCAGTTTCATCATTTTTGCCTCAGAGATAGTGATAGTGCCTCAGTATTCAGGTTTTATTAAAGTGTTGGCACTTTGAAATAAATAAGTTGGTTTTGTGTTGTAGTTTGGGCACTCGGGCTCAAAAAGGTTCACCATCACTGGTCTAAGGGCATTCACTGATCTCATCAACTTCTCTAAAACAAATAAGGACTATTTTAAATTCACTAGACATTAAATTGGCTCCTGTTTTGCAGCCACCTTTGACTTTATTTCATGTCATTCCTGGAAGAGAGTAAAGGATGGGGAAACCCCACAGCAAGTTAAAGTGAAGGATTCCTACATTCATGGGGAGGGGAAAAAATTTAAGGGATGTTTTTTTTAAAAGCAAACTACTATTAATATTTCAGTGAAGTGATTTTAGAGTTTACTTTCACATTAATAACATTAATTTATTTAATTCTGTTTTAATGGTTGCAGTGCTATTACAGATTACTTTCTATTGTTTTGAACTATTTTGTAAGCTGGCATACTTGCCCCACTCATCTAGGTGCTGCCTTGGAGTGGGCACCTGCCAGAGGAGGCAGGGCTTTGAAGCACCAAACACCTGGTCAGCCAATAAATGAACTGGCATGAACTGCCAAACCAGCAGTTCGTGCCCTTCTTTACTTCCAATTCTGGGAATAAGGCAGCATATTACATAAATACATACATGCATATATACAACACTGATTTTTTTTTCCTGGAGTGCACTCATCAAGGGTGATTCTTCCGGAAATGTCCTGAATAGCTAGAGGGCTGCATGAATCCCTTAAGAAATGTTTTTTTTTTTCCCATCAGCTCTCCTGGCATGATTGAGTTGAAGTGAGTTAGCCCTTCTCTTCTTTCAATGCTAGCTGGCACCATATGCATCTTGGCACTTTGGGTAGTCCTCATCCTCATTAAATTCCTCAGTGTTAAGAAAGGAAGGTTCAGACCAGAGGTGTGCAAAATCCATGGGCTATGTGCAGGTCCCTGGGGTCCCCCATACTCGGACACTTTTTCTAATACAGTAGGACCCCTCTATCTGCAGGATCAGTATCCGCTGTTTCACTTATTCATGGTCTTAAAATATTAAAATTATTAAGTTAAAAACCCCCCAGAAATATGTGCTTACAGAAGGCATTTCCAAATCTGGCCACTAGAGAGAACCAGAGACTATGTTATATAGGTATTTGACCACCATTTCATATAGTCTCTTCCCAGCATGAGGTGATTCCCTCTACCCCATCATTGCCAGCCACCCTCAGTTATTGCCCTTACAGATACAGGGAGAGCCCTGGGTCCAACATATTATAGGGTTCACTATTATCCATGGGTTTTTTTTATATCTGCAGGGGGAGGGCTTGGAACTGATTCCTCATGGACATGGAGGTCCTACTATATGATAAACTTTTTTGGCCACTAGAGGAAAAGGGGGGCATCTTAATTCTTCCCCCCCCCTTAAATTTGATTTCAGTTAGCAAAAATTCATGATAGCAAGCAACCCTGTACAGTATGTAACCACTGCATCGAGTTATTTATTTATTTTTTTAAAAAAATGCAAATTAGCCTCTTTGGCCATATCTCACACCCTTTAGACCCACCTTCTCAGGAGCATAACCCGAAGACTGTTTACAAATCTGTAAAATGGCTCCTGGCTCTACTGAGAGCAAGCAACCCACAACTAACTATCATATGTTGCAACAGCACAGATTCCATTTAAAGACATTTTTTTAAAAGGGAAGTGCTTACTCTAAAGCCTGTTAACAATTGCTGAATAGGTTCCTTAATAAGTACATTTTCTTTCTCTCTCACCTTCTTCAGTCTTTGTATCTTTCTCTGTCTGTCAGTCTCCTCCACTAGCTAGTACAGGAGCCTATTATGGCAAAACAATGGGATGCAATGAAGAAATCTCTTCTGAAGACCTTTTGATAACTTAAGCCTCTACTGGAGTGATCACTACCAACTGCCCAGGGAGCAGAGTGTTATGATTTGAGAAAATATGAAATGGTGACCAAACTCACTGATTGACCCTACAACTGCTATATGCCTCTGTTGTACAGAATGGTAAATGAACTAACTAACCACCACCTTACTTTCTTCTTCTTCTTCTTCTTCTACTACTACTACTACTACTACTACTACTACTACTACTACTACTACTACTACCACCAACACCAGAGGTTTTGTGTCATCATAGCTACAGACTTGTGGACACAGCAGCTTTAAACAGTGGTAGTGCTGCATCCAACCTTCCTTTTAATAAATAAAAGGAAGGAAACTGTAGGATTCCTATAACTATTGTAACACATATTTATGGTATCCAAGACTCCCATTACTGCATAAATTGAATTATTGAACATATGGCCCTATATATTATCCTCTAAGCTACTCTTTTTCTCCATTATTTCCTTAGGAATCAGTGACAGGATGACTGCGGAGATTTTTTTTTCCTCCTCAAAAGAGGCAACAGATTTAGATGAAAATCAGGTACAATTATGTAGTTTTGTAACTGGAGACCGACAGACCAATGTATACAGAGAAGCAGCAGGGCTTCACTTCTGAAAGAAGCCTGGATAAACATCAGTCACAGATGGTTTAGTCATGGCAGATCCAGCCTCTTTGTCACACATGACCACTGAGTTCTTCCAACTCTATGATTAACTTCTCAAGAAGTGCAAATATAGCTGCTTGGGTTGCTGAATCTGTACTTTAAGGCCAGTTTTATCTTCTGGGATGCCATTGGCCTATTTACATTTCTGCAAAATAACAGTATGACTGTGTGTCTCAACTTGAAAATGGACTTGGCAGCAACAGCTGTGAACTCCTCCTCTGCAAGGAGGCCTACCTCAATATTAAAGTCCTCTAGTCAGAATTTACAAAGGGATCTTGGTCACAGCATATGCTAAAGATCCACAAGCCCTGAACAAATCCAAAAGACACAGAAGGTACAGTAACAAGTCAGTTGGCCTTTGTTTCCAGGTGATGGTAAAATACGATGAACTTTTATTTTCTCATTGTGCACTTCCTGGACATAGACGTGTCAAAGATATTACAAGAGCGATAAGAAAATATCTCAAGAACAAGTTCTATGCCAGCTAGAACTTTTACTGGGGTGTGAGTCCTCTGTCAAGATAAATCAGCAATTGTTTTGGCAATATCTAAAAGATAAATTATAAGCATACTGTTTAAATAGTGATTACTCTTCGAGTGTATTTTTACTTCCTGTCACTCAAAATGTTATTTATTGGGTTCAATACAGGTTCTGTACAAACTCATCAGTCTTGGCCTGTCGCTTACTCTGAAAAATCAGTTGAGATTCAATATTACCATCATCCAGCAGATTAAAATTATCATGGAAAAAAATCTAAAAGCTGTTATGAAAATGAGCATTTTTCTTCTTCTTTTTCCATTGTGGTGGTGGTGATGATGGTGCTGCTGCTGATCAACATCATTATCCCACCTTTCCATCAATGACTTGAAACTAGCATCATCTCTCTCTCTCTTTACTCCCCCTCTGCTCTCATAAATCAGCCCTGTGTAGGCCAAGCTGAAAGAAAGTGACTGCCTCAGAGTCATCTTGTGAGCTTAATGTGGCTATGTGGGGATTAGAACCTGGATCTCCATGTCATAGCCCAACCATCTAATCACTACAGTTAGTTCCAAATGTTTTATCTCTAGCATAGACCCAAGGAACTGGAAGACAGGGCAGAAATGAAGAAATCTGTACATTTTGATTTCATTAAGTTTCTCATTTATCGACAGTTAAGTTTGTTTCATCTTGTTTTCCCACCAGTTTGTGATTAAAAAAAAAATAGCCCTCACAAAACGTGCATGCATTTCTTGTCTATTTCTCCTAACATCTTTTTTATCCACTTGCTTCTCATATACACATTTTGTAAACCAAGTATGCATTTTTGTACATCATCTACACTGATATTAACATTTCATATGCTTTTTTCTTTTACTTGAACAACTGTCCCACAGTATTCAAGAAATTAGAAGCTCTGAAATATAACTGTCTGATTCATGTGTTCATTGCAGAAGTGCAAATTAGGCACAGTCATACTAAAATAAGAATTGGATGACTTCTCTACCCAGCTCCTTGTTGGCCCTCCCACTTTAGTCCTAATCCAAACACAAAAGCATAAAGAAATATGTTTTATGTCCTACTTCTCCATCTGGTGGTGGCTGTTGCTTTGGCGATGAGTTTGTGACAGGGTTGGGTATATATGAGCTTTACTTTTCTGGAAACAGTGACCTCAATGGAACTGGGGAGGGTGGAACATGTGGAAGAATTCTGCATCCCGTTCTTGCTCTTCCATCCATCTTTAGGGCCACTGCCATGGGCAGAAGAAGCCATTTGGGTCATGGCCAGATCAACTTCTCTACACCAGGTCCTGCCACATCTTCTTACCAGAATAAGATAAAGGCAAAACTGTAGTGATTAATAATCTGGGGAAGTTAGAGAGAGTGAAGCTGAAGGAAGGAGAAGAATTCTGGGAAAGGGAAGGAAGGACTGGGGGAATTTCACAGCTTTTCATCCACTATGATATAATGTTCGGTTGACAGAACTGTTAGGTGCCAAGAAAGGTTGATCTCCATATTGCACAAAAATGTCAGGACTCGAGTCGGAGTCCATATTTTACTATATGACTAATATTAAGAGATAGTTCTTGCTTCTCCACTAAAGGACATTTAAGAGCAAGAAAGAAATACTCAATGATGGTGAAAGGATAATATCTCCTTTAATCTCTAACAGTATTTTAGTTTCTTCAGTGCTAGGAATATATGGCAAAGCTTTACCTGATTGTTATCTGGCTCTTGCTTCCTTTGCTGTTCCCTGGCCCCTCTATTCTTCAGTGTTAGTATCAGTAGTACTACTAGTTTAGTGTTGCTTTATATCCAACCTTTCCTCAAGAAGGCTCAAGTCAATGTATAGAGCTCTCCTCTCTCCTACATTATCTTCACAATAATAGCCTGAAAAATAGTCACACTGTAAGAGACTGACTGGATCAAAATCACCCAATGAATTTTATGGTCCAGTAGATACCAATTTTTCATGTGCTCATTCATAAATTTGCTCTATTCTGTTTCCAGATTAATCAGAAATACTATTTTAAAAGTCTATGCAATTTTGACCAAATTTTCTTCACAAAATACACATTTATAAAGATGTTTTATTGTAAGTTATGCACTTCTCAGAGTAATGTACGTCAAAATGAATGTATTTTAACCAATATTGTGGTATTAGCACATTTCTTGAACTATGAACTGCATTGCAAAATTTGGGGAAAGTACAAAATGCAAAGAATGATTAGGTTCCAAACCATACATAAGTCCATAAATTGCAGATCAGGACAGTTTGCATCCAAGTTTGCCAGTATCAGATTCCTAGTTGTAATGGCTATTAGAATATATATTTTTCTCTGATATCAGAACTCCAGTATCCTTATCTGTAGTATTATATCTTTTGTTGGGGAACGCAAATGGTAAAGTGCTTGATGTGTATAATCTGCTTATGGGCTTCCCACAGGAACTCTGATGGACCACCATGAATAGAGCATTGAACTAGATGGACCTTTGATCTGATCTGCCATAGTTCTTATATTTTTCAGTCCATATTCTGTACCTTTATGTCTTCCTCTGTATGACCCTTAAATTTGTCTGTGCCAGAGTTGGCACATGGATGGAACAAGGGGAGACCACCTGTCCAGTCCTGAGTTGCTCCTCTGCTCTGGCCATGAGCTACCTATGGTCTCTGTGCCTTGCCATTGCCTAGATCACTTTTGTGCTGCTTGCACTTGTATGCCAAACAATTAGTCCTGAATAACTATTATCCTTTAGTTCTGTATTCCCAAACATTAAAGAAAATTCATTCTTCCTTCCGTTCATAAGCCTAGGGAAAATAGCTTTAACTTTGGTATAATCACCTTGAACCCAAGTTCAAAAAGGTGGAAGAAAATGCCTTATTATGTAGTTAAGAATCAATGTAAAAAGATTGTTGCATATGAATTGATTATTCCTTCTCTTATACTCTGTAAACTTTACAATTTACTTTGTAGACTGACAATCTTGCCACTGAACACCTGCTGAAGTCTTCCCCAGGGCAAATGGTCAGTATTTTATTGACAGGCATATTTGTTGGCTGTTAAACTATATTTCATTTCTTCTCTGTCTATTTTGTACTTCTATTAATATATCATTTTCTTTTTTAAAATATCTTATCTGAGCTTTTTGGATATATATGTTTTTAAATGTTTTTCCCCTTTCTTTTTAAAACAAATTTCAATATAGGAAAAACATAAGGACATTATGATCATATACTTAACAGTAATGACTGTAGGATCTTAACTTGCATAGAGGGATAAAAATGGAAGCAAACTTACTATTATATTTTCACAACCAAGCAAAGTGATAGAACTGAATTTTCTGCATGCAACAGCCCTCATTATGTTACATTTATCAATGCTAGTTACTGGTTTCTTTTCATATTTCAATTAAACATGTTTTAAATAAATAAATATTTAATCACTGATAGGAAATACTCACTATAACCATAGTCTTCACAGTGCAGTGTGGTGTTGTACCTTGAAGCTACTATGATGTTAAACATTTCAAAAAGATGTTAAAATGTTCAGGAAAGAGTTCACAGATTACTTTTTTGCTCACCATGCTCACCATGACAAGATCTAGCCTTTCCTAGCTTGGTGCTTTCCCACTATGTTGGACTGCAGTTCCCAGAATACCTCTGACAGCACAACTGGTTCTGGGATTCTGTAAATTGTAATCCAATAGTACAAAAAGCAACAGACAACAGGTGGAGAAAGGCTGGTATATTGCATGACTGAGACCCTCAAAGCCACAAGAATTCAGTCTTCAAGATTATGAAACACTGGTGGGTTGCATACTAGAACATTCAGTTCAGCTGAACAGTCTCCAGAGTTAAGAAAAATGATTCTACTAATCATTACCCTTTGATCTAAGACAAACAACTATTGTTAGTGTGCCCAATCTCAAAGTAAGACTGGGCAGAATCCTATTAGTTTAATAAGTGTAAATATAGTTGGAGGAAATCAGTCTGATGTCAATAACTATGCTCCTGGCAGTTGCAAATATCATGTACTTTTAATGTAAGGCAGAGAGTACACATGTGTGGTGTGGTGTTTTTTTTCCTCAGATGAGAAACCCCTCTAATCACTGCAATTATTCTTTCATAAAATTTCCATTCCATCCTCTATATGAGTAAGGAAAATGAAGCCATGGGAAAAATGATTTCCATTTAAAGGACTCAATGTGCATGTGTCTCTGGACAGAAGAATTACTGTGAGTGCAGTGTAAAAAACAATGAGAGTGTTTGTAGACAGGTCATAGAAATATAATTTCCTTCATGTGTCTTAGTTCATAAACTAGTTCGTGGTTGAGTTACTATTTGAAGAGAAATGTTTCCGTTAGCTGACAGCTACTCTGCCTTAAATTCTAATAATTGGGCTTGTCAGAAAACTGTTCCATGCACAGCCAGTTACATATTACAATAACATTTTCAGATGACTTGTCACGGGTGGTTGCATTACACAGAGCAGCAGGCAAAAAGATAGTGAATTTGGGATACTGGTTGGAAATTTTTCTAGTCCACTTATTACTTGTCATTTATTGAGCTTATTTGAGACTGGGGCTCTTTCAAATCATATCTTACACAAATGATGACTAATAGACCAGCTGGCCAGCAACTAATAAGCCACTAGACACATAGCAGTACTGAGGTTTGTCAATACCTCACCAAGATTTGGCAATACCTGACTGCCCTTGATTCTATGATTTAAAAGTGCTAGTCGTTTTATTTGCATGTGATTATGGACCAGGCAACAGAAATTAAATGGGAAGCAAAATAAGGATGTAGGGTAGATGGTTAACGTAGGCATGTCAGCATTCTGCCTTGATCCACAGCACAAAAGAAGAAGAGAGGGAGAATACATAGTTATTTTATGGTTACTTTTGTCCTCCATTGTTGGAGAAGCGTTTGAGACCTTGGTGAAAATGCAGCAGGTTTCTGAAGCTAGGAAGAGAATAGAAGAGAGTGATGGATACACAATATACTTACTTTGGGTTTCCAGTGCTTGGCTTCTTCCTCCGGAATATACTGAGAAAATTGTTGGACCTACAAGGTGTCTTTCCATCCCCAACATGCATACGCACCACATCTGAAGTGGTGAAGGCACTACGGACGTTCCTCTCAGGCTTGGCAATGATGATGTACATCTTGGGAGTGAACATGCACCCCAAGGCTACTGTCACGCTCAGGCTCACCGCAAAGCAAGTGGTGATGATCTTGTAATTGCTCCCAAAATATATAGGTACAAAGGCCAGCCAGATAATACATGTTGTGTACATGGTGAAGGCAATGTACTTGGCTTCGTTGAAATTGGCGGGCACATTGCGAGTTTTGAAGGCATAGTAAGTGCAACTCATGATGAGGAGTCCATTATAGCCCACTGGGGCGACCACACCTAAGTTACTGGTGTTGCAGATTAGGAAGACTTCTTTGATGCTGGGGTAGGAAAGGACGGGAAAAGGGGGCTCCATGATGATCAGGGTAATTACCAGTGTCAGCTGCACGCTGATCAAAATTGAGGCAATCACTACTTGGGCCCAAGCACTCATGAAGCGTGGTTTGCGAGTGCAAATCTTCTTCTTGCTGCCCGCCAGGATGCGTGCAATTCGGTTTGTTTTGGTGACAAGAGCAGAGTAGCACATGGCAGAGGAAAGCCCCACAAGGACTCGTTGGAGGTAGCAGGATGTGACAGTGGGCTTAGCGATCAGGGTAAAAGGGCAGATGTAGCCAAGGAAGATCCCAGCAAGAATAATGTAGCAGAGCTCCCGGCTAGAAGACTTGACCACAGGGGTGTCCCTGTAAAGTGCAAAGATGAGGGTCACAAACATGGTGACCAGGATGCCCATGCAAGAGAAAGCCACGGCCACAATGGACTCAATGTCACTCCATTGGAGGTATTTGACAGGGATGGGTTCACAGCCTACAGGATACAAAACAGAGATAGAATTAGATCACTGGAAAAAAAGCAAGATAAGAAGGCATTACAGTTCCTCAAGATATCCATCCTTTAATGGTCAAGAGCTGTAATGTGGCACTTAATGTAAAAAAAGATATAACAATATACCCTCAAAGAAATAGCAGGTCCCAAATGATATTAATTTAAAAAGAGAAAAGGGGAGGTATTAAGTTCTGAAGGAACAACTATGAGTTAGAGTTAAATGTTCATGTATTCTAGAAAAAGACATTGGTGAATGCCGACAGGTATTCCCAGAACAGTTTGCAATGGATAAATGCTTGTAAAGTTATAGGTTATGTTGTACATACTAATACATATATGCAAATGTTTGTTTTTTCATTGAGTGGAAACTGATATATATTTTTCAGTTTCTTATCTATTTGCAAGTATGTGTGCATACATCTGTATGTATTTTACAAATATATGTAATTGTGTGTGTGTGTGCATGCGTGTGTGAGTGTTTAGTCATGTGAAAAAGAAAATACACCTTCTTTGAGTTCTCCATTTTGATTTTATTTCTGTTAAATAAGTCATGGCACGGTGTAATATGTCATGTGTTGTTGTTCATCTGAGGTTGTATTTACTTAATTTTTAGACCTGTTAAGGACCAGATGATTTTTATTACGTCCTGATATGTAAAATCATAGAATTCAAAGACACTGGTGAGTGTTTACCTTTGTCACCAAATAGCTATGCCATGCTGGCTGGTTTCTGTGTGTGAGGTATGGAAAACAAACCAAAGAGAGGACCTTTTACTTCCAATCTGCTCCTTAGCCATAGGTGCCAGGGCCTGACTGGTACCTTCAAATGCATCTTTGCTGGCAGCATGGAGTCTGGACCTTTACAAGAGGGTGTGGAAGACTTCACCAGCAAGAAAGGATGCCATAGCACTTGTTGGAGAGGACACTACTAGGATGTTTCAAAGAGAGGTTACTGTTCCATCACAGATGCTGAGGGAGACCTATAGCTATGTAATAAAGTATATTCAGATGGAGGTCTAGAGAGTATGCCTGCGGTAGGGCGCAAATTGGCATCCTGGGTTGATTAAAGGCAAAGAACCTGTAAGATATTGTCCCCACCTGTCAGATCATCATTAGGCCACCATCCCAGTTCACATGCTTTGCATGTGAACTCATCTTGTTCAAATTCGTTCTCCTTGCATGCCGTACAAATCCAGCAGCAGCTGACTTCTCCCTTCCTTATAACCTACAAAACGGAAACATGGGAGGGGGAAAAAAAAACACCCTTAAAAACTTTTAAAACAGCTTCTGCATTTTAGCCTGTTCCTGTACAATAATATAATATAATATAGAGAACTATGAAAACAGTCCTAGAATATAATAATACAGTTAGTGGAATTTTAAAAGCAGTATTCATGTTTCAACTTGTCTGGCCTAAAATAAATGTTTGCAAGGACAAATTCTCAGTACTAGTTTTTTTTTAAAAAATGAAAATACAATTGAATGACATAGATTAATGGTCTGAAACAGCAAGAGACAGCTTTACCATTTCAGTGCACTTAATGAGTAAAAGGAACTGGTACAAAAGCAAAAAAAAAAGTGTTTTGATTTAAACATATATATCAAAATATGCTTACCTTTCAAAAAATATTTTAAAGGAACATGTAGTGGCACCCTTATTATGTAGTCATTAAACAATTTTTTAAAGTTAAAATGTGATAATTTCTCATTTTATAGATGAAAATAAAGATGCGATAAGAGCAAAAACACTTCATGCTCCTTTTTCACCAACCTTTGGAGCAAGGTCCACTGCAACAGTATCTTCAGTTGTCGCTCATTCACATGGCTGTTCATAGGAGAGGACAAGGCAGGGCAATTCCCACTACTCACCATAAACTATAATCTCAAGGGCTGGAAGTACCACTGGGGAAATAACATGGTCCTTTGCAGTGAAACAAAGGTGTAGCAGTGTGTGTTTTCTTCTTCTCTAAGTGATAAGGTTCTTCAGAACTTCCTTCCCCACTCCCAAAACCAGAATGGGAGTTCCCCAGATTTCACATTCTGAAAATCTGAGACATACATCAAGATATGAAGCCTGTGTTCTTCCCTTGCAGAGTTTATTGCCCAAGAATTTCCATAGCAATGAATGGTTCTGCTTTATCTGGAGAAGGAAATTCCTGATTCATCAAACCCAGGGAAGCAGGGTGTCCTCTCAAGTGGGAGGAAAATGTCACTCCATTCCAATAAATACAAAAATCCAGAAGATTACCGAAAGTGTGATTGCTGTCTAGTGTATCTTCCCCTTACAAGAGGAAAATAGCAGCAAAGATAGAGGTTTATCATCTTTCTAACACAGCCTTATTTGAAAACTGAGGACTAAATCTGATTGTTGGTTCCAGTTGGAGCCTTATGGAAAAATTAAGGATTAAATTCACTCGTTAATACTAGCTAGAATCTTATTTAAAAATTAAGGTCTAAATCCAGTTGTTAGTTCCAGATTGACGGGACACACTGAATCAATGGGACTTGCATCAGTGCTGATATACTGAACTCCCATTGTAGAGTAACTCAGTGTTTTTATGTTTCTTTTGCTGTTGGAAGTCACACTGTAATAACCAAAATAGATTTTTAGAAGTTATCTATTGTTTTACTTCATGTGGTTTTTTCTCTCTTAAGTCCCCCCCCCCCCAGTGTCCTTCAGTCCAAGCCAATTTTAGTTGGCACTCCTGTTGTGCAAAGTTGTAACACCTTTTAGTGCTGTCCACTTCCCACAATTTTATGCCACATCTTGTAGGTTTCTAAATGTAACTAAATCTGATACTATGAAATGCACAAAGGGAGAGAGCGAGCAGGCGGGTTGTCGTGACATGCTACACATAATATAATGCTACGGAACTTTGCAACCCCTGGAAAAAAAAACCTGCTGCCCCCCTTGACTATTTACCTGATCCTATAAAAGTGGAAGAGAGACCCATTCACTCATCAGTATCTTCAGGAATACAGGAAGACTTCAGGATGGATTTAAACTTGCCTTCCATCATACAAATTGAGTTTATCGGTGCCTGGAGGTTTAGGATGGGCAACCACCTCTTAATGGTGACTTTAATTCCAGTCCCTTCATTCTTCTCAGCTAACTCAAAGGAAGCCGGTTGCTGTTACAGCAAAAATATAAATAAACCAAGCTCCCCCAGCAGGCAATTTGCTAGTTTGGAAGGAAAGCTAACCTTTAAACTGCAGTCTCTTTTTAATTCTTCTCTTTTCCCACCACCTCAGTAATGGAACATTTTGCTCTTGCAAGCTAATTTTACAGATGCTGTTCGGTTCTCAGGAATTGTTTTTCTTTATGCTATATGAGCATGGTAGGTGGCAAATTGCTCTCAGCCATACACAACAGAGTCGCCAGCAGAGATTTTGTGTGCAGTTTAAAGCTGCCTGTGATGCGGAGCACAGGGGGCCCAACATCAAGTAGTGCATGCTTCAATCTCTACCCAAGGGAACTGCTGTTACCCATCACATTTTGCTATTATGCTGGGTATTGATCTTGCACATGATACATTCTTCCCTTTGACGAAAAGACTCAGGAAAGTCAGCTGGGCACAAAACAACTTTCTGATTATACAAACTGCAACTGCAATTTGTGTGCAAGATCCATAGGGTTTCATTTATCCCAAACTGGAAGGCAAAAACGCTTGTTTGAAGTTCAAAAAGAGAACAGTAGAGAATCAAATGCCACTATAGTCGCATGATGCTACATAGAAAGCAGCCAAAATTTGAGTAATAAGATATTTTAGGGAGTTTCCAAGTATTATTGAAAGTAGCTTCAGGTTGGAAATGAGAACACAACCTCAAGGAAGCAAGAACTGATCAACAAGTAGCACTATTAACACAGTTCAGGTCAAATGCTAGTAAAGCCAGATGTGCTGTTTCTGCTGATCTTCGTTAATCTTGACAACAGGCCAAAGCCGAAGGCCTCACTTAGCAGACAGTGGAGAAGGGCTCCCAAATGCATCAAATGTAGCTGACATACTACAAAATTTGAAGTATGTGAAGCAACACACAGCTACCTAACGACACCTTTCTTCTGGACCTCTGATAAGACCATTTCAACCAGCATGTGAAGCTTTTCAAATTACAAATAATTTGCCTCATATCCCTAAATATGTGCACACTTTTTTTTGTATTTTATTCAAAGGTCAGAATTTTCCTCTCTTATTGGAATAAGCCTTCATGCAGAATTTAGGTTGCATACAGGCCACAGACAGATCTCATATTGATCTAATTTCATATTATTCCCCCCCCCCTACAGAATGTAATGCTGAAATAGAAGTAAGAGTAGGCAACATACCTTAATTTGACCTTTCAAGCAAGGGTCACTACACACCGACCGAACCATCCCACTTTTGTTCATCTGAATCTTGTTATCATCAATATTCAACACCCCTTCATGCCAGGTCCCAATGTAGACATAATCATAGTGATTACCTTCTATTTGCTGGAGATTCATGATGTCATACCTAGGGGGGAAACAGCAGAATACAAAATATCAAATTAAAATGGTTACTACAATTAGCATCTTCTTTGGCACTTCAATTCAATTCATGACACTTTGTCAGATTAGATGCGTCACTCTGCTCATATGTAGAAATAGAGCTTCTTCCAGTGGCAAAAGATGTCTGTTTGTCTTAGCAAGGACATCACCACACCTTGTGAATTAGATCTGTTTGTTTAATGATTGGTCATCCTGAGGTCCACCATGTGCTTTCTTTGCAAGTCTGACTGCTTTAGGGACACAGCTCTCAGGAAAACTGTGTTGCTGGGGGAGAAAAATGTCTGTCAGCTTCTAGATGTGAACTGAGCATCTCATCTACTTTGGCCCTCAGAGCCAGGAAGTAATACATAACAAGAAAGGTGGTAATCTAGAACACATTATTTTGGGGATTAATGACATTCCTTTTAAAAGCAGTGCAGAATCAGGGGTACTAGGACTAGCGGTAGCAAATTTCCAGCTTTAAATCATTCATTATCTCATTCCATGGCTCCCAAAGATCTCCTAGGATGCAGGAGATTCCCAGAGATCCCCACAACCTGGTGAGGGAGAGAATAGGAAACTTTTAATTCCCTCTAAAAGGCTGTAGTTCGATCACGGCTGATGACATCATTGGAGCTTCATGGCTTAACTTGCAAAACAGGATTCCAGCAAATGAATAACATGTCATTTATTTTTTGCTCATTATTCAGTGTAATTTTTTTGGGGAAAGCAATCTTGTTACTTTGGAAAGCACTTTAAGAAGAGAATTCTTGTTCCAATTTTGGGCCATCGTCTTACTGTTTTACATGAAACACACACACACACACACACACACACACACACACACACACACACACACACACACACACACACACACACACACACCCCGAAATTAAAAAAACAAGCAATGTAATTGGTAATTTAATGAACTATTTTTTTAAAAAAATCAGTAATAAGTAACAATAGCAACTCCTTATTCAAAGTAAGTTTCCAAACTCTGTCCCTTCTCTCCTCAACAACCCATTTAACTTCATTGGCCCATGCTCTTTATGGAAAATAAATTAATTGGCAGTGATTGCTCCAGTCCTTGTTTCCCTTACTAACTGCTGTTAGTTCAAAACCGCCAAACTATTCTTGGTATATCTCTTTGTCGTTCATGAATCAGGTATGAGCAGTTAACAGGCAGCCAAGGTCTTTCTTAATACTGCAACTACAGATTGATAGCACTAGAAAATTAAATTCAGAACATGAAACCTAGGAGTAGTACTTCATTCAATTTAACTTGTGTAAGGGGCAGAAATGCAATATCAAAGCACTGACATGAAGGGAAAAATGGAAATAAAAAAACCAATATCCTAGACAACTTTTGATCATTTAATATCTGATTACACTGTACAATAGCTGTATATACAATAGCCTCCCTCCCAGACTTGGGGGGGGGGAACCCAGCATCCTTGATCTAGCCTTTCTAGCCACCTTCCTATAAAGCACAAAGGAGCTGGGAGCTGTCATTTGGGCTTACAGTATGGTCAAAGGTAGCTAGTTCCTGGAGCCTCCCCCCCCCCCCCCGGCCAGTTATGAGTTAATTTCCAAAGGAAGAAAAGTATTTCAACCACGATTTTACGAAATTGACCTAGTAATTTAAGGATGCAGAGTTCCATGAAAATAGCACCCCTTTCCTTTGTTCCAATTTTCTTTTGCCAGACTGATTCATTAGAATATCTGTTTGGGTTTTAAGTCTCACTAAATAGGGCTTTCCTTGGAAGAGACATGCAAAAAAAAAATGCATCTTTGATCTTTGATATTCCTGCCATCATCATAAAAGGGCAGCATGAGGTGCCTTCCTAGATATGTTATATGAAGAGTTAAGATGCCAGATCAGGTCTGATCCCCATGGAACAGCAGTTGTGCATTCCCATTCTTATTAAAAAGAGAAAGACATCCAAACATTTTTTTAAAATTAAATATTTCAACATTAAAAGTAGAATTGCATGGAATAGCACACCATGGGTTTATATTTATATTTTATATTTATAGAGTTGATATTTCTATTTTATATCTATAGCACTGCTGTTTCTTTGGTGGGGTGTTTCACAATGCAACTCTAGAATAAAATGAGTTGCTTAAGGACTTATCTGTTCACTGATATTAGCACATTTTTTTCTGTAGGTAATGCAACTGCTGTCCACTTTGAGTGGCTTCCAGATTGAGCAGTACAGACACCATACCTTGAAATGGTGGTGGTAGTGAGGCATAACCTTACTTGGTCCATGAGCTAACTGTTCTGTGCCTACCTCAAACGTGTGGCAAAAGAGAAGTTAATTTTCTAATAATAGCTGCCATTTTGATTTTCCTCAAGTCATCCTCAGATGTCAGAGCATGGTGGGGGACAAAATGTCTCTTATGATTTTGGCTCCTTCCTAAAATTGCGAAGAATCAAAATGCCACACTTTCAGGGGAGCGAAATGATTGTAAATTGGCATTTCAGTTTTGTATAGCTGTTTCTCCAATATAAGCATATAAAAAGTTGTGCATGACCAGATCAAATACTTCCCCATAGTGACAAGCAGATGCTCAAGGGATGTGCTTTAAATGTGTTTTGGTGTTGCTTATGTTTTTAGTATGGTATTTAGTATGGTATTTGTTTGATCCTTTTTAATATTTGTATACTCACTGTTGTTAGCTTTAATATTGTCTTTTTAATGATGCAAGCTGCCTTAGGTCCTTTTAAGGAGAAATGTGGGCTAAAATATTTTAAAGGAAGGAAGGAGGGAAGTAAGTAAGTTAGTTCATAATCAGCCTATCAGTGCACTACTACCATTCTGCTTCTGTTGCCCAGAAACTGGGGCCACAACTACATCTTGAGCTAGCAAATTCTAAGGTTTGGCTCTGCATTGTGCGAAGAAGTACTTGCTTTTATCATACCTAAATTTCCTGCCACTCAGGGTCAGGCTATACAGGATGTCAGCTTCACAATTAGTGACAAACCTTCCTTAAAAGGTAATGGACATTAGATGACTCTATCTCAAAGCTTCCTCTGGTTGCAAATGAGCTCAGTTTTGTTTGGTGACTGGTTATCTGGAGGTAAACAACAGACTTTATTTGCAAATTCATTGCACAGACAAGCAGCTTTGAAGGAGTGTGTCTCTGGAGGAACAACATCCTTCTCCCTTATAAACCTCTTCACTATATCTAAAACTTTCAACACCTCTATTGCCTCAAGGACAGTGGTTCCCAGCCTTGGGTCCCCAGATGTTCTTGGACTAAAACTCCCAAAAACCTTTGCTACTAGCTGTGCTGGCTGGGATTTCTGGGAGTTGTAGTCTAATTCTGGGGGGCCCAGGTTGGGAACCACTGCTTTAGGATATTCCGCAAACATCTGGAGGTTTCAGTTTCTAATAAACAGTAGTATATACCAATCTCCTACAATACTGTAGATCTGTATGGCATAATAGCTGGTGGTGGTTCAGAGGCTGCAAAGAAGAGAAAGCAGTGAAATTTGCCTCCCTGACACCCCTCCTTTCCATCATCCAGTGGTGTCGAAGCTTCCTTGGCACTGAGAGAAGGAACACTTTGCTTTCCAAAGCTGCAGTTAGGATCCATGCCTGGTTCTTAAGGTGTGAGGACATGGCTCCATGAAGCATGGTGGTTTGCCACTGCAAGAGAGCTGTCTTTGCCCACCCCTCTCTTCCCATTCCAGACAGTATGAGATTTCAGGAGACAAAATGGCATGTCAGTGGGATCCCCCTATAATCCATTTCATCTTCAGAATTGCACCCTCAATATTAAACCTGAGTATGGCAAACTGAATTTGAAGGAAGTGGCTACCAGTGCCATGCTGTGGTCTGAGTGGATCCCTCCCCCTCTAGCCTGGACCACAAGCCAACTCTAGTGGTTGGTTGCCATACATAATACTGTATGTGTCTGTGAAACCTGATAGCCCAGAGCCCATTCTTTGTTTTATTCTTCTAAGGTCCTTTCCCTAGGGAACAGCAGGCTCATCCTTCCAACCTGATCTGCCAGATGTACCATCTGTCTTTATATTAAACCTGTGGAGGTCCACACAATATTTTCTTTGACTTAAAACACATTTATGTCATAGACTCTGAGACTCCTTGACATAAATTAATCAAGGAGTTGCATTTAATAATGAATGAGAGGCAGCTCTGCAAGCATTTCATGAACAATTAGCAACCCAGGTGGAAAATCTGCTGCTCGCCTGCGCAAAGGAAGTACGATCTGCTTGTACCAGACCAAAACAAAGTTAGCATGCATGGTTCCGATGGCTTTCAGACCATTGCTTCTGCCATGATTATTTGCCCTCCATCACTGAGACACGCCAGCACTGAGTTGCAGGGGTCTTTGGGTGTTATCTCACTGTGCTCCCTGTTCTCACAGGGGAGAGAAGCATTGTGCAAAACAGATGACTGACAGCATTAATTTCAAGGCGGGAGAGAAAAGAGCAGGAGGAAACGGAGCAGAGCAAAGGGAGGAGGAGAAGGAATCACCAGGAAGTCTAGACAGACAAGCTGGTGGATGAGTGACAGAGAAGTAAAGATCTACGTGGGTGGCAAGCAGAGGAGAGTTTTGATTGAAATTCAGAATGAGGAGAAAGCTACAGCTAGAAGCGGTGATTTTTAAAAATACATTTATTCATTTACTTGATCGGAAATTGAAATAGGCTTGTGTCTTTCTGGTCAGCTACTCTACCTATCTGATTGGTAGGTTTAAATGGAGGTGAGGGCATTTCCCCCCCTTGTTTGTCGCAACTGTACACAGCCTGAGGTCAAGGAAAGCCAGACAGTGTTTTTTATGTTCTGAATCATAATGGAGAACAGGCAAATCCAACTGACTGGAAAGCAGAAGAACATTCTCCAAATCTTTTTTTCTTACCTGAAATTGAAATAAGATAAGTCTTGTTTTTACTTTTACATGTCACTTGTAAATTATGTTTTTGGAAGAATGAAAGGCAAAACATTTCAAGTGGAACTTTTTCTAGTTTGTTCAGGCCTAGATCTATAGACTATAGGGGTTTTCCCCTGCATTTCCTCAGGCTTTGTTAAATTGATCAAGGGGAGGGGCTGGGAAAATAGGGAAACCATGGTTCGTGCAAACCACAGCTCACTGGCAACTTTTTGAGATCAGCCCAAACCATTGCCCTTGTTATAGCTAACTGCTGAACCAAATCAGATCCTGGTTTACCTTCCTGATTTTTAAATGAACCATGTTTAACTAACCATGCCACCATAGGCAAATCTTGAAGAAAAGTCCATAAATACATGGGGATGAGCAGATCCTTACAAACCAGGATCTCCTAGCTATAACAGATTTTCTCTTTCTCTGGAACAGGTCTTTTGTAAAGCTAAATGGATTTATGTTGCCCATGCAAAACCAGGCAACTCTACCCCCCCCCCCAAATGTGCTAAGAAATGTATGCTCTTTCATACAGAATAAGCCCCACACAAACAAGTGTTGCCGAAAACAGTGGGATGTGCTGGACAAACATCCAAACAATATTTTAGACCTCAAACCCAATGAACACTACTCTTTCATTAACTCTTTATTGAGCAAAACCCAGCCTGAATAGAACACAATGTCTTGTAACGGCATCTTTTGAGTAGGATAACCCAGCCAAGTTCACAACATGTATGTGACTAGATGAGACAGATGCAGCAAGCCACAAATCATCTGCAGAAACAACATTCCGATACCTGTTCTGGGCAGAAAATCAATATTGCAGAAAATTGCCCAGAACAGAGATTTCCAAATAGGACAGCTCAACCAAATTCACCATACCTTATATAGTTTGTAAGATTAAAGGCTACGTGTCACAGTGTGTCATAATCCAAGGCATTTTTTTTTAAAAAAATACTGATTACAAAACACATTGTTCATGATAAAAGAAAGCTACAGAAACCTACTGGACAATAGATGAACTACTTAGCTCATTGCAATTTATATGGCATATTTAAAAGAAGAGTCTAGCAAATGCCTATGATCAGATGCTACTAAAAGTTAATTGTCACTGGGTCCAATTTGGACTGCAGGAGAATCAATTTTGAGATATAAACCGCCTAGTTATCTTAGTTGGGATATCAGTAATATCTGTGCAAAAAAAAGTCTTCTTTCTAGTTCTTACCTTTTCTGTGATTTTTCAGAACAAACGAATGCATCTTTGAAAATATTTATATGATTACACATGGGGATTGCTCATAACAATATATTGTTGCTGGAAAAATCTATTTCCCACCTCACCAGCTACTCTGAGACAATACAGAGGCACCAGGGAAGCCTGAAGATGTGGCACATGACATCTTCATCCTTGCTGATGGATGAGGGAAGTCATCCGGAGATTTGGAGTGCGTTGTCATCAGTATGCTGATGACACACTATTCTATTTCTCCTTTACATGTTCTGCAGTAGATGCTGTCCTGGTCCTTGAAAGACTGAGATTCTGTTCTTGAGGCTGCCCCCAGGCTGGTTAGGGGTCATCTGCCTCAGCTGGATGGCATTATTTTCCCTTTTTGGGATTGTGCCTGGAATTTGGAAGTGATTTTAGACTCAGCCCTTTCATTGAAACAGCAGATTTCAACCGTGTCCAGGTCAGCCTTCAAACAGCCTATGCTCTTAGACCCATTTACATCCCTACTTGGATGAGGATTGCTAAAGACATTGGTTCATCTGCTGGTGATCTTTAGGACTGATTACTATATTGCTCTCTGTTTGGGTCTGCCATTGAACCTGACCTGGAGACTGCAGTGGGTGCAGAATGCACTAGCTAGACAGATTACGGGCACAAAGAAGTTTGAAATATTTCGCCAGCTGAAGCATCTGCATTGGCTCCTGGTGTCTTTCCAAGCCAGGTTCAGGATATGGGTACTTACATACAAAACCTTTACTGGTTTGGGACCTCATTACATGTTCGAATACCTCCGGTTAAGAACTTCTACTTGCCCCACCCAATCTTCTCAAACCCTGACACTGTGGGTGGCCACTCCTAGAGAAGCATGGAAAGTGATTAATAGAAATGTAGCCTTCTTGACTGTGACCCCATCTTTATGGAACAGGTTGAATACATTTCTTGAATACATTCAAACAGTTGCTGAAGATGAAGCTGTTCAGGGAAGCGTTCAGTGACATCCTCCCCTGAGATGACTGCAGGATTTTATTTTATTTGCCCTACCACCATCATCAGCTGTTATATTCTTAGATTTCTGGGTTTTTTATTATTTAATTTAATGTGTCAGTCTATGTTATTTTTGGGAAATGGAGGATGTATTGTTTATATTTGCTGTTAACCGCCCTGAGTAGTGCTCTGCACTAAGTCAGATGGTATACAAATGTAAGGCAGGCAGGCAGGCAAAAAGAAAGAAAGAAAGAAAGAAAGAAAGAAAGAAAGAAAGAAAGAAAGAAAGAAAGAAAGAAAGAAAAGAGTCCTAATTCTTTAACCTTGCAAGCCCTGACACCACTACAACACTGATCATGCTCTGCCAAGATTTGGCTGCCAAGGTTTGAAAACTGTATGTATAGAGTATTAAAATAATTGAGAGGGGTACTGAAAAAATAGCCTTGAAATGAACGTTCTTTTAAAATTAAGGCTTGAATAATAGTTTACTGTAGTTGTTCCGTAACAATTGGCCAGCTCTCAATTAAGGTCACTGAACAATAACAATTCCTAACAACTGAATGTATGTACAATATGCTATAATGAACTTGTTTATGTTACAACATGTAAACATGGAGATAGTGTTTGTAAGTCTTATAGTGCACCCTTTTGGTGATTTTAATTTTTTGAGTCCACAATAGTCTAGCATTTCAGGATTTTAGGGTGGCAGTATCCTAGCACATCAAATGCTTAATCGTATAGAGCAGAGGTCCCCAACCCCCAGTCCACGGCCCGTGCCGGTCCGTGGCCTGAGCTGGACCGGGCCGCGGAGACAGCCCTCCCGCCTCCCGCACACACTCACCCCCGTACAGCTAATTTGTGCGTGCGTGCTCACTCCAGTGTGCCTGTGCGAGCGCTGTGCCGCTGTTTGCGCACGTGCGCGCCCGCAAGCGCGCCCACATGAGCGCCGCACCACTGTTTGCACATGCGCACAAGTGTGCACGCCGGCACAAGCGCCACACCACTGTTTGTGCATGCATGTGCATGCTCATTCGCGCATGCGCATGAGCGCGGGGGTGCCCTGCCTTCCCCAGCTGGTCCGTGGGGTGAAAAAGGTTGGGGACCCCTGGTATAGAGCATTATTACTCTAAGCTCTGAATATTTTTTAGTCATAACAATGATATTATGAGCTTGCCAGATATTAAGTTAAAGACCCCTGAAATTACAAAGACTGCAGGAACAATACTATTTCCTATTGAAAAATTATTCCTGGAGTACCAAGCTTTTGGATTTTCAGCCCCCTGGAAAATAGGTTATTTACAAATTCTCTTTTTATTTATAATTCTCTCAGATGTGGACAACTGAGAGAATTATAAATATAAAGAGATAAGACATACACGTGGGCATTCAGGAATTCATTACATTATCACAACTCCACAACATTTTGGGCACCAGACGTCAAAGAGCAACTATCATGTAGCGGGCTTCATTTCCAAAAGTCAACACAATCAATATGGATTTTCCTCCATAGATTCAAACTGGGTTGGCTGGGTGACCACTGAGAATAATAACATGTGTGTGTAGTAATACACTTAAAGGCTAAGAAATTCCTTTACTTTATATTCTTAACAAATTCAATATTTCAAGAGATGTTTTCTCAGCTTTTTGATTGTGCCTTTTAGGTTTATTAGCTCCTGCATTTTTAGAATATAATTGAAACATTCTCATTGTTCTTTTTCACTCTTAACATGTATGCTCCTGTATTTTGGATTGAATTCTGCCTTAAGTATTTGTCTACAACTTAAGTTTAATTTTCATATATTTTTAAGCATTTGTACCTATACTTTTCTATAGGTGTAAGACTTTTTGGTGTTTAAAAACATAGAAACAATGTAGATAAATAAAGCTTGTAGAAGTTAGATAAGCTGATGCTGCCTGGAATTATTGCAACAATTAAAAGACTTATACTTCAGTACTCAGATGAATTTGATATGATTGTCAATGATCATCTGGTTTCATTCTGGAATTAACCCTTAACTGGGATAAAATGCCAGCTTCTGCTTTTTCCCTTGAGGTCTGTAAAGTTCTATAGGTCTCTTATGGGTGTGTTCAGATGTTAGAGTTCCGGACTTGACAGATCACAGTTATATACAAAACACCCCTCATTTCCAGAAACCAGCTTCCTTCTTGGAAAAGAACTTTAGATTAGCTTGATATAATCTGTGACTAAGGGCTATTTATTGTTCACATGAAGAGCACATTTAACCTACGGAAATACTTCAGCAGGTGGTAGCTGTGTTAGCTAGTTAACAACAGAGTCCTGTGGAACCTTCAAGGCTGACAAGTTCTATTCAATACATTCAGATGAAGTGGGCTGCAGTGCACAAAAGATTAGGCCAAATGAAACTCATTTATTCTGAAGGTGCCCCAAGACTTTTGTTGCTGTTGTTTCAGCTTAATGGAATTAACTGCCACAAGCTGTGGTGATAGGCACCAGCTAAGAAAACTTCAATAACAAATTTCAGAAATTCATGGGGTATTGCTGTGTAGACTTTTGAGTACCATATATTTGAGACAAAAGAAGACCTTTAGCTTAATCCTTCTACTTTTCTTTTGACCTTCTCAGAGATGTCTGGGCTGACCTCCGTTGGTATCAGCACTAAGCTAGGTTGATCTTTAGTGTCATATACATTTGCTCTTAAAGACTCATGATCCACAAGGAAAGGGTCCTCAATGCCCTTTGCAAACCTCTTGCTCATCCCATTCTGATTGGAAACAAGACTCGTTATTTCAATGGTACTGAAATAATAGTGCATTACAGTCATTTTTCTCATCAGTTAAGGTTGGACACAAATATTTTTTCTGATAATATCTTAAAGGTGTCTGAAGACATGAGATCCTGGACCTTCAGCTAGTTATGTCCCCTGGGAGCATATCAGACACAAGACTGCACAAATGTAGTTCACCTGCAGGAGAGACAGCTTCCTTTTCTCACACAGCATATATTGTGTTCAGCACTTCTTTGAAAATCAATAAATCCGTACAGTTACAGAAAGTTGTATTTTCTGGTAGTTCATTTATATTGCTAGAGTGCTTTGACTCTGCATCACTGCTGTCACCATCACCACAAAGAAGTGAACAGGGATGTATATACAAACGGACAAGATTTATTTTGGGTTCTTACTTGATTCAATATACTTTCTTCAGATTCAAGATTCTGTTTTTAAATTTCAGCATTCTCTGTCTCAATTTAGACAGGGCATGCTCCGGTCTCTCTGACAGTATAAACTGAAATGAATGAAGGCAGAGGGCAACAAGATCTGCTTTGTTTTACTATCAGTTGACAGGTTTGTCTTCATTTTAGGCAAAACAATTCTGGAGAAAGAATAGCATTCTTTGGTGGTTCTGCAGATCAAGCAATGCAAAACAGAATAGCAAGGCCCCAGACAGTTCAAAAGAACTGTTTAAAGTTGCACAAGACCTTACAACTAGAGATGTGGGTATTTGTATACAAATATGAATACCCTTGCATGGGTGGACATAACGAGGGTCGACTAGCCACTCGTCAGCCTTGCAGGGAGGCTCGGCTTCCCTCCTTCTGCCAGGAGTGGCTAGTCGACTGCGAGCTCTGGAGCGATTGGAGAGAGTGCAGAGCCCACGGCAGCAGCGGATGGGTGAGTGGATGGTCCGGCCCCAGGGGGCCAGACCCTTGTTATGTCCCCCCGTGTATTTGTATACGAATACCCCCAATCTCTACTTACAATTATAAGAGCAAGTAATGTGTGGCGTACTGAAGACTATCATTATAGATTGGCACAAATTGAAAAAAATGAATCCCCAAATTCATTTTTAAAAATCACTAATTCTTTGATTCGTATTGTATGAATCAATGACCCTGACAAATACGAATCAATGAATTTTTAGCAATTTTTGATTTGTTGATTCATTGGGCTATAAAACGGCCCCCAAGGCACCTAGAGGCACCAAAATTGCAGGGCAGCTTCCTCTGACTCTCCTCAGAATCTTTCCAAGTTTGGTGAAATTGGGTTTCCCGAAGCCAGCTGTTAAAGGGCACTTTCCTGGGGGGGGGGCACTTTGTGGATGTCTGAACTTGGATGTCTGAACTGTATTGCTGGACAAGTACAGGTTTTTGGATCATGTAATTAAACATTTAAATGGGGGATGAGATCTGATAATTGCTTCATCGGTTTTGTTTAAGTTTGAAAACCATGCTGGGAATCTTTTTTTATGATTGAAAAGCATAAACATACAAACAAGCTCATTGCTTGATACGCCCCAGATGGCCAAAGGAGGCACAACCAAACTAGTCCACCTTCTTTCCAACATTAGCACCCACCTTACCATAATGATGAGTCAGTCTAAAATAACCCCCTCATAGCCATATCCCTCTGGGGTTACAAAAGAAATACAAAAGAGGACATTAATTTGTTTAGAATTGCGTGCGCTAGCTTACATGCATGTACTGATTAAAAACTAAGAATTCTTTTTACAGTCAAACCTCGACTTACGAACCTCCCTAGTTACGAACATTTCGAGTTACGAACAGCTCCGTCTGCAAAAATCTGGATCGACTTGCGAACGGAGCTTCGACCTACGAATGAAAAAAGGCAGGGAAAAAGGGCAGGAAATTCAAACTGTTGGTGGCAAAGAGGCTGCTACTTTGTAGCTCTTTCGCCCCAACGGTTAGAGCAGGGGGTCAGGGAACTTTTTTACTTCTGCCGAGCAGGAGGAGGAAGCCGGTGCACTCCCTTCCCATCCCTGGCGCGGGTCTACCCGTGAGTAAGCACCGTGGAAAGCGCGTGTCTACTTGCAAGTAAGCGCTGCCGAAGGCGCGGCAGTGGAGGTAAGGTTCTGCTTTTTCCTTTTAAAAAAGTTGATCTGGGTGGGTTTTGGAGGGTAGGTTTGGGCTGGGGGGGGGTTATGTTTCTGTGTTGTTTTGTTTTTTGGTGATTTTTTTTTTTGCAGTCTCAGCGTGGGACTTGCTCCAATGTTTATTTTTGGATTGGTTTGTTTTTGGTTTTGGTTTTTTGCAGTCCCAGCGTGGGACTTGCAGTGTTTGGGCTTTCCCCCAATTCGAATTTCCCGCCCTTTCCCCCTGCCTTTTTGCCTTCAGAGGTCTGCAAGGGCTCCCTCCGATGTAGTGGGAAAGCCCTTGGAGACCTCCTGGGGGTCCGATCGCGGCGGCGGGTCTACTCGTGAGTAAGCGCCGCGGAAAGCGCGGGTCTACTCGCGAATAAGCGCCGCCGAAGGCGCGGCAGTGGAGGTAAGGTTCTGCTTTTTCCGACATCGGAGGAAGCCCTTTGAGATCTCAGAAGGCAAAAAGACAGGGGAAAAGGGCAGGAAATTCGAATTTCAAGCCCTTTCCCCCCTGCCTTTTTGCCTTTTTTCTTCCCTCGGAACACATTAAATGGTTTTCAATGCATTCCTATGGGAAATGGTGCTTCGACTTACGAACTTTTCGACCTATGAACGCCGTCCCGGAACGGATTAAGTTCATAAGTTGAGGTACCACTGTATAAGAATTGTAATGCATTTCCCTAGAGTGTAGAAGGCAGTGACCAGATGCCTGTTGTATCTGTTGTCTGGGTACTCACAGTGGATTGGCAACTTCTGGGTCCCTCATCTACTTCCTTCGGGTTCTTTAAATCAGGTTTGGACTGTACAGTCTTTCAAATTGAGGATGCGTTCAAAGGAGAATTGATTTCTGTCAGTCCTTCAAATGGAACACAGTCTTCCACAAAATATGATGTAAGAGTCAACACTTCACAATCAACTGTAAAGCAGGCTGGGAACAAAGCTTGTGTTCCCATCTGCTTAACAATGTCTTTCTTATGAATCCAAATTTGCATTACAAAGGAAAGATGAACCCAATAGGATGTTTGTCTGCACATGGATGTGGCACATGGCCAAATTCTTTCCACTGTACAGATACTATATATAATAAAAGTTCAAATATCATTTGGCCTAAGTTTTATAAGCCATATTGTTATCACCACTTCAGTGAACAAAGCAAAACATAATAGTGCCATACCTTCCAGGGGCATCTCCATTTTCATCAATTCGAACCTCCTCTCCTGAGACACCAATGAATGAAGAATTCAGGAGAAAATCCAAGAGTTTGCTTCCATCAATTGGCTTCATAGCATCACACAGTCCAACATGCCCTGGACAAAGGGCATGATGCATGTTCTGCAGGCCATGGGCCATAGCATAGATGGCATTGATAACAAATCCCATTTTACTGTCCTGGACATAGTTTTCTTCTAAGCTTTCATTGCCTGTAACAAATAGAGAACTGTATTACTCACAATGTAAATTAAAGGCAGCACATAGGAACAAATTTCAATGTATACAAAGTTACATGGGAAATCCTGTAGTGAATCACAACTGAAGTAGAGCCATTAAATCAGTGAAAACCTAGGGAATCAACTCCCTTGTAAGTTCCATTGATTCAATGGCCCTACCCTATCTGCAACTAAGTACTAGATTTCAGCCTTTGATATGAGAATCAAAATACCCAAAGCACTTTAAACATGAGCAACATGTTCTGCCCCTTATGCCTGCATTTGCTTCCAGAAGGTCTCTTTCAAGGCTAGTCCAAGACAATTTGCTGCCTGAAGCACTGCAACAAATATTTTCCCTTCCCCCAATCCACCTACAGTATGCAGAGTCAGCCCAATGATTATGGTGCATAAGCAGAAAATCCCCCAAGTCCTATTCTCATTGCATAGCAGTAAACAACAACAACAACAACAATAAGACAAACGTACACTTTACTTTCCCTTTCATGATGCCCCCAAATCTGTTTCTTGATGCAGCTGTCTCTCTCTATCTAATGATAGAGCAGGCCTACATCCTTCAGATCTCTCTGCAAGATCTACCCATTTTTGGAAGGCTTCTTCAACCCCAACACTTTGCCTTGACAACCAAGAGTAAGTTTGTGGGACTGAAGTCGTTGCACATTGTGTCTCTGTGTCCCTGTGCCTCCATTGCCCTCCCCTCCTGCTGTTGTCTTCATTAGGTCTGCTTCCAGATCATTCTTGCCTTGGAGTGAGCCATTTCATCTAATTCTTTGTAAAATAGCATGTGCACAGATAAGACCACATAAAGAAATAAATACGTAAAGGCAGTCATTTTTCTGTTTAAAGTGAGAACCTAACAGAGCTAGACCTCAGATGAAAAGGAAAGAGGGGAAAATTAGAAATCCCACTCTCTCCTGAAAGAGCTGGAAAGGTGAACACACCTGAGTGCTTGCTGGACCATTTTAAAGAATAAAATTAAACCCCTAGGACACACCTGAACATCTTTTTGGTCATGGCAGGGTCAGTTCTTATGCCTTGTTTCACAAGATTATTTTTGCCTGTCCACCGTCCTCTGCCTTCTAGCTGTGTCACCACAGGGTGATGAGTCAGTGGCATGAAAGCTGATGCCAAATTTTGCATGGATGGTCTAGCGGTGGGATGAGGAGCTCCCCATGGCTCAGACTGTAGGCTGCTTATGCCTGAAACTCAGGTTCAACTGCTTCATTGCAGCTGGCAGCTGCTGGAAGCCAACAGCAAATCTATCCAGAACTTGCAAGACTGGGCTGGGTCAGTCTGGGGCAGCCGTGGTGAGAATAAACTAGATGCAGTGCTTGCCATGCATTTTGCATTTGCAGGGCTGATTTTTCTTAAAAGACAACTGAATCACACATGCACAGCCACACACTCCAAGCTGGATGCGGGCCACAGCACTGAGGTGGGGGACGTGAGTATTTATTATCTTCTTATCATGATCTCAACCAGAATCAGACATTCCTGCATATGCTTGATATTCATGTTGGGAGGAAAATTCCCATGAAAGCTGATGGGAGCTTTTTTTTCCCCATTACAAAAAGCAGGGGTGGGGGTTGATAAAAATCACAATGGGCACAAAAGATTAAAGCCCTTTCCCTTATACCTCCAGGGTTAGTCCAACACATTTTGCTGCCTGAGGCAGAAGGGCAACAGGCACTCACTTTCCCAAGTCGAGAAGCATAGTAACCCAAACCAGCCATGCTATTTTGGCACATAAGAAAGAAAATCTCACCACTATCTTCCCAACCCAGTCATGGAAGTAAAAACACAACACAATTAAATTAATTAACTGAGAATTTCTTGCACCTTCATGAAATCTGCTTCCAAAATCTGCTTCCCAAGCTGTGCATTTCCCCCTGCCTAATGGATACAATGGCCCCAATCCAGCTCATCTTCCCAGCTGCACCAGCTCTTTGCTAAAGATGAGTTAACTGCACAAGGGCAAACAATGTGACTGATGTTTGGTTTATATCTTAGTGTGATCTGGCTCAAGAGACATGGTCTTAAATGGTTGTGTCCCTTGGTTCCATGTCTGCTTCTAAATTTCTCTTCTCTTGCAAGTATTTGGAAGCAGAGCTCAAGATTCAAATTGTCCCCAAAATTAACAAATAAAATGAAACTCTCAACATAATGTTATGTATAGGTCAGGAATATTCACTGATCTCTCTCTCTCTCTCTCTCTCTCTCTCTCTCTCTCTCACACACACACACACACACACACACACACACACACAGAGAGAGAGAGAGAGAGAGAGAGAGAATTATATTATCTATCTATCTATCTAGTTATGCTATGTGCCATCAAGTTGGAATCAACTTATAGTGACCCTAATAGGGCTTTTAAGGAAAATGAGATATTTAAGGAGTACCTTTTTACCAGTTCCACACCTCCAGTGAGCTTCCATGGCCAAGTGGGAATTCAAATTCAGGACTCCAAATCCACTACTCTATCCACTACATCACATTGAGTAATCCATGCAACTCATATATATTATATAGACAATCATAACTGGAATATAGATCCAGAATACCGTAGATCTCTGAAGCTGAAAGTTGTTTTTTTGGGGGGGTTTTGGTAATTCAATAACAAATACATTGTCTGCATTTGCCTGTAAAAGGAGCCCACATCCAGTCTGTGGCAGTTCCATTAACCATGCACACACAACAAGACCAAGGAGAACTTTGGACCTCCAGAAGCTTTAGACTTCAACTTCCAGAAGCCTCAGCCAGCATGGCCAGCAATTCTGTGAGTTGAAGTTCCAAAAATTTGGAGGACTGAAGGTTGAGAACTACCTCTGCTTGATACCCTGGAAATGTGCTACCTATCATAGTAGGTAGTACTAGCCTAGAGTCTAGGGATGATGATGATGATAAAACTTTTCCTTTTTTTTAATTATAAAAAATAGTAAGCTGTTATACTAGACTAGATGAACCAGCAGTCTGGCTCAACATAAGGCATCTCCTAGAATTCCATGACCAGTATGGCCACAACTATAGTCCCAGGATCATCTTCAAGGGTTGCCCCATGTAAAGCACATTGCAGTAATCAAGATGCAATGTAACTGAAGCATGGGTGACCTGTGGTCCCCCAAAGGAACTTTGTCAAACCTTTGGCTGCTCATAAATCAAATGGATTTCAAGTGTTGTACTGCCTGGTGCTTCTATTTGCATCAACCTTGCTCACATTATTCATTACTTTACTTAACAGGCATTACTCACCGTTCTGTTTAATTCCCCATGCACTGGCTATGTTAGTTTGCTAGGCTAGCAAAATGAACAAAAAGGCTTTTATAGCAGCAAAAAGTTGAGCAGATCTGAAGTGCCTCTGTTGTTTAGATCTGTGTAAAAAGTTAAACATGCTACAGTGCAAAGAAGCAGAAAATATAGGAAAATTTGGGGACTATTGCTTACAAGTGCATGTACCACAGCATGCTGGTCTTTAGTTTTCTTTTCAAAGAACTGCTGCCTTAGAAAGAGCTGTTTGCAGCAAGATGCTCTGTGTGTGTCTGTTTAAACCTTTCCTTGTTCATTCTTTCCCTTGTTCAAATTGCCCAGCAGCTGCTTTCCCTTTGCAAAGTAAACATGCATTTGGATCTCCAACTGCTAAAGAAAGGGAAGCACATGCCACCACACAGATTTTCTGCTCCAAATTCCCTGATCTGCTGTTATTTTATTTTTATCTGTAAAAGGTGTCTCGGCTCTGATAGCAATGCCATATGCGGTTAACTTCTCCTACATCTTCTTTCTCCCTGTAAGACCAGGGGAGGAAACTGTTTATCTCTCTAAGATGAGAGGAGGATATGTCAACACCTATCACTGGAAAGGAGACATACAATTCATATCAGAAGTACAAAAAATAATAAATAAATGCATGAATGACTCATGTGTTAGCTGTTGCTGCTTCTGTGCAATGCCCAAAGCCTCCTCGTGTCCCTGGGGTCCCTGTGTTCTATCACAGTATGCTAAAAGATATAAACCCAGACTTTATGCTCTGTTCTTTAATCATTCACAAGGCAACTCTTCACCACTTTCATAATACAGGATATATGAGGCTTCTGTTATGATTGGGGTGAGTCCATTATGTAAAACTGACTTCTAACTTTGCAATATAGTATTATTTCCACTGCATATGACATCTCTGTGTTTCTTTGGCTACATTTCTAGTGGTCAGGGAATATATCAGTCAGATAGTGAGAAATATATAGAGAAATGTACCAATGATGCATCTGCATCGGATTTTAATGATTGCACAAAAAAAGATTAAAGAATATTATTACTAGGGAGTTTTATATTTTGGGTCTGTAAGCATGGCACACTGTGACAAAACCATACACTTAGAGTGCAGTTACACTAGGAAACGTGGTGGCGCTGCGGGTTAAACTGCAGAAGCCTCTGTGCTGTAAGGTCTATAGATCTTCAGCTGTAAGATCGAATCCACGCGACGGAGTGAGCGCCGGTCGCTTGTCCCAGCTCCCGCCAACCTAGCGGTTCGAAAGCATGCAAAATGCAAGTAGATAAATAGGGACCACCTCGGTGGGAAGGTAACAGCGTTCCGTGTCTAAGTCGCACTGGCCATGTGACCACGTAAGATTGTCGTCGGACAAACGCTGGCTCTATGGCTTGGAAACGGGGATGAGCACCGCCCCCTAGAGTCGAACACGACTGGACAAATTGTCAAGGGGAACCTTTACCTTTACCTTTACACTAGGAAAACAATATTTGAATTGGGTTTAGCATGTTTTACATTGATTTTTAAAAAGATGACTACACAACACATATGGAAGTGCAGATTATTTTGACATGGAATTGTTTTATCTTAATCAGAGATTACATATTTTACTCTTCCACCAGAGGGCCATTTATTTTAACTCAAATGTTCTATCAATTTACTTTAAATCGATTTGGCATATGTGAATGCCTCTGTTGGCTTTAATTTTTAATGAGTCCTCACACTGGCTGCCTCTCACAGCCACTTGCCCCTGACACTGTGTTGTTGTTGTTTCTTGCTATCTGGTATAGTGCTATATCAGATGGCAAGAATGTTAAATAAAATCAAAACAGAGCTTTGCCCTGATCTCCGTCAGTGCTGTCTGCCACTCAGTGCTCCTGTGGGATTCAGGTCTCCATAGCTGGCTCCTTTGCCAATGTGCCACTCACTACTGGGAAGGAACCCCATAGTTTCTATGGTGTGCCAGTGTGTTCCCCAAGAACATTTTAAAGTTTTTTTTTTCTGTGTGGCTTCACATTTGATTATCTTTATACACACAGTGCAACCAAAGCACTGCCCAATGGAATAGGTGTCATCTTCATGTTATGCTCTAAAGTACAACCACATGGCAGCAGAGACTTTTCAAAACAATATAAGACCAATCAAACCAGGTGGTTGAGTTGCATGAAACTATATAAGACTGATGTAAAAGTAAAAGTCATTTTTACAAAATGTACTTGAAGATTAATTGGAAATATTAATTCAGCCAATAACATCTGCCACAACTGTACTGATTCAACTAACCTAAATCTACTTGCATAGTGTTACTGATTAAGGGGGTAATGATAGTGATCTTATTGCTTACTGTACAACCTTTGGTGATTTCTCTACAGAGCTTTTTTGTCTGTTGATAGCAATATCCGGATATTGCAAAATATGAACTTGTGTTGGTAAGCAAGAAAACTATCTTCCTTTCTGGGCTGCTTGAAGAACTGATGTTATTTCACTCTTCAAATTGGCAATGTGGATAAGCAAGGTCTGCCCTTTTAAGATGTTGTTGCAGTGCAACTCCCATGAGCCCTAGCAGTATAACCAATGGAATGGAGGAATGCCAGGATTTGTGGCACAATGTATGGACGGCCACACTTTGCTCAGTCTTGGCCTGCACAGCCAAAATCTTTCCTCAGCTAAAGCTGGTTTGTGACTGGAAGAAATGGATATTGTTCTATTACTGCTGGGTTGCACGGCTCTGGTCCGTTTGCTTATGCATCCCGTCTTGCTTTACTAAACATGCAGTGTGCACTGGCACATTTTGCCACTAGTGCTATCTCTACTATTGTAAGCTTGTTAGGATGAAGATGTGGAATCTTCTCATTGCACCCATATCTCCTCTAGATGATGAAAATAAAACAGAAATGTTCCACTGGAGTCTTGTGTTTTCCCCTCAATGACTGAGGAAGAGCAAGACATATTCTCAGTCTTGAGCTCAGCAGTAGGGAAGAGAGTGTGCCAGTGACCAGAGGGGGGTAGGAGAGCATAGTTTCTATTGACTCTTCACAGTTGGCTGTTTGCATGCAGCTGCAACAACATGAGTGTAGATTTTATCTGATATGAACCCATATGGCTTGGGGCAAACGTGTGAATGACACTGCCAGCTCTGGGGCAGATTGCACAGACACATCTCATGCAGTTTAAATCCTCTTATCTTTTGAGGTGCTCATTACGTGGAAAATAACTCATATGGGGTTGTGTTATTCATATGTATCTTGCTGCTATCCAAAGCTGCTTCCATTGTTTGCTGTCCGCCGACTATTTCTCACAGCCAGCCTAGCTTGCTATGAAAAAAAAAAGAAGAAGGCAAAAGGCAGGAAGCCCCATATATAGCAAATCCTGTTGCATTTCCAAATAATTCCCCAAAGTACCAGATATTTTAAGTGAGCATTTAATTGTAATTATAACATGTTCTGTGGGAAGCTTTCTGCATGGCACACTACAGATCTAAACAGAATCAACAGCCTCTGTTATGTACAAGGTCAAGTTCCATTTTTTGCCAGCATACAATAAACCTAGTTTTTCTGGAAGCAATAGTTCTGAGAGAAAGTATTCCATACAACCTTCAAGGATCTTTTTGAGCACTTTTACAATACATTAAAGATCTGAGAGCTTGAAGGGTTCCTGAAGCTATAACGAGTTCAAAAGATGCAGACTTCATATCCAAGATGACACTGTGAGATGGTTCCTTTTAATTCAAAGTGTTCTTATTCCCCTATAAACAGAGCTTCAAAAAGTTACTTTTTTGAATCACAACTCACTCATTTCTCCAGCTATGCATGCTGTGGGATTCTGAGAGCTACTGTTCAGAAAGATAGTTTTTTCAGGATCTGCTGATCCACTGTATGATTATTGAGCTTTTATTGAGTGAGAACAGAATGAAATTAAGCAACATTGATTTGCCATTGTTGGGCCTGGTATTTAAAGGAACCACCTATCTTCCATTTTGATCTACTGGCTTCCATTTTGTTTGACCAAGCAAAGCTGCTTCCCGGTTGTCAAGGTTTGGAGCCAGAACAAAAGATGGTCAGGCTACCCTAATGATGTTTTGGGAAGCAAAGAGAGATGGAGACAACAGCTGTGCTTATCAAATGCTGTTGATGAGCTTGTTTGTACTTTAGCTATGCATACCTGAGCTTATTATGGTGGGACACTGAACAGGGAGTAGTTCACAGGCCTGTATTACTCTTCAAAATGCAATGCTGTAATAATGTATTACCCAGCTGCAACTTGTTGGTGTAAACAGCAAAAATGTATAAAGGTTGCTCAGTGATTTAAGTAATCTGGCTGCAGAGCCAGAGGATGGATGTTCGATTCTCCACTGCGCCTCCTGCAAGTAGAGCCAGCCTGTGTGGCCTTGGGCAAGCTGCACAGTCCCAGGATGCCGCCAGAAGAAGGGAAGGGTAAACCATGTCTGAGTTCTCTCTGCTGAGAAAACCCTGAAAAGGGACTCCATAAATGAGAATTGACTTGATGACACATTGCTGTTGTTGTTTGCCCCACCCAGTGGGGATTTGGACTTCTTGCACTGGCTTTGTGAGCCATGCTGTCATCTGTTCCTGCTATTGGGTGCCTGTGTAATTTAATCAATACACTTGTCTCCTTGTAAGTAAACCTAGAGCTTGCCTGTTGTTTTCTAGAGATCCTCTCAAATCCTGTTCATGCGACCGGGATGCGACACAGCCATTCATTGAGACTATATTAAGAATGTTTATGACGATGCTATGAGACATTTCTCAACATTTAATTTCAACCAGCACAGGATGCCAGTACACTTTTTACTGCGTTGCAAAACAGCACAAATGTTTAGGGTTAGGTTTCAGTGGAAGCTTCTTCAGATATACCTTTTGTTTTACTGAGATCTCAGCCTACATTAGAGTGGGCAATAGAGGCATGCTTTCATGTTTTTGGACTACAACCCCCAGAATTTTCCAACCTTTCCAGAGACAGCATTATGGGAGTTGAAGTCCACAAACATAAAATCTGCAGACTTCTAGATTTTTGCCCTTTCGCAGGCTTTCCGTTTATTTATCTCAGGTGCTGCCATAATCTGTTGTTGTTGTTTTTTTTTAAGAAAGTTGGTACGGTGCTTCCTGTGAGTCATAGCTCTTTGGGAGGCACCCTTTATAGAGTGTAATGGGCAGTGAGACTTATGAGAGGAACAGCCATGTTTTTGACTTTTGTAATATTTCCATAAATTTACTTCAATAAATTGCAGTCCACTAACGTTTCTGTTTACAGAAGCAGTCAAATTAACTAGCACATTTTTAAACCTAAGCAATTAAACAGATCACTTGTACTTTCAAATCCAAGTCAATTTGTTTTACCTTTTTATCTCTCAATATTGAAAGAGATCCAGATAACCCATATTTCATATTTTCAAACACTCACAAAAGAGGGACAATATATATTCAGTCCACAAGAGGGAGCACATTGTTCTCTTCAGCCATTTTAAGAGGAGTTTTTTATTTGCCCATGGTTGGAAATTAGGAAGAGTAAAACATTCAACACTTTGGAATCCTTCAGCTGACACCAACTGTAATCTTACTGGGCTCCAAACAAGGTGAAAATTAGAATGTTTCACCATCAGTAGAAGAAAACAGAAAATATCTTAATACTTCTCCTGCCTAATTTTCAGGTGACTATATTAGAACTGGTGAAATGCTGAGCTCTGATTGTGAACACAGCTAGTGTGATGAAGCCTATGTAGTTCCTACAAACAGAGCTACTCAGCAATTGAAGTCAAGCTTGTTGGGTGACTAGTGCAGCATTTGACAGCGCATGGCTCTTGCGATAATAAGAAGTGAAAAGGAAACTCCTGGTTCTGCCTCACAAGTGATTATACCTAATGGAACATGTTTCCAGCCTCATTATTGACACTTTCCTCAAATCCTATGCATTTAGGGCTTGTCTACACAGCTTGGCTGGAGTGATCTAAATGGAATTAGTGGGAAGTTGGGTGTCCCATTTGGTGCAATTCTCACATCCAATGGCATACGGATCTCAAATGGTTCTATTTGGTCTGCAACAACCTTTGCCAATATCACAAAGTGGTGTAATAAGATTCAGGATAGTGGCAAATTAATCACTTCCTTGGCTCTGTGGAGAGGCTGAGGATTTTTTTAAAATGTGTGTTTGACCATGAATGTTTTAGTGCATCATTCAGATGGAAAGCTTCCTCTTGGAAACTTTTGTTTGCTTTGCTTTTCAAAGTCAGATGGAGAGCCTGCCCACAGGTCTTCCCCCCTCCCAATACTCCAGAGCTGAGAAGCCACAAACCTGGATCAAGATCACTATGAACAGAAACTGGAAATTTAATTGGTCCCCACCAGACTCCAAAATGTTTCCTTCTCCAAAATTCACCTATTTCTGTATAGCAGTTAAAAAGACAAACAAAAGGCCTGTCCAGACTGGTCATTTTGGGTACATGGTGGGTCAGGCTAAAAAGGGTTTGTTAAGCAAGGTTCCCCTTTACGGATTGCTGCCTTGTCGTGGTGAAGGGGCTTGAGTAATTCAGAGAAACTATGGGCTATGCCGTGCAGGGACACCCAAGACGGACAGGTCATAGTGGAGAGTTCTGACTAAACGCGATCCACCTGGAGCAGGAACTGGCAAGCCACTCCAGCATCTTTGCCAAGAAAACCCCATGAACAGAAACAGAAACAAATGTCAAGAGAACAAGCTGGTCATCACAAACACTCTTTTCCAACAACACAAGAGGCGACTCTACACATGGACATCACCAAATGGGCAATACCGAAATCAGATTGATTATATTCTCTGCAGCCAAAGATGGAGAAGCTCTATACAGTCAGCAAAAATAAGACCTGGGGCTGATTGTGGCTCTCATCATCAGCTTCTTATAGCAAAACTCAAGCTTAAACTGAAGAAAGTAGGAAAAACCACTGGGTTAGTCAGGTATAATCTAAACCAAATCCCTTATGAATACACAGTGGAAGTGAAGAACAGATTTAAGGAACTAGATTTGGTGGACAGAGTGCCTGAAGAACTATGGATGGAGGCTCGTAACATTGTACAGGAGGCAGCAACAAAAACCATCCCAAAGAAAAGGAAGTGCAAGAAAGCAAAGTGGCTGTCCAAGGAGGCCTTACAAATAGCAGAGAAGAGAAGGGAAACAAAATGCAAGGGAGATAGGGAAAGTTACAGAAAATTGAATGCAGACTTCCAAAGAATAGCAAGGAGAGACAAGAGGGCCTTCTTAAATGAACAGTGCAAAGAAATAGAGGAAAATGATAGAAAGGGAAAAACCAGAGATCTGTTCAAGAAAATTGGAGATGTTAAAGGAACATTTCGTGCAAAGATGGACATGGTAAAGGACAAAAATGGTAGGGACCTTACAGAAGCAGAAGACATCAAGAAGAGATGGCAAGAATACACAGAGGAATTATACCAGAAAGATCTGGATGTCCCGGACAACCCAGATAGTGTGGTTGCTGACCTTGAGCCAGACATCTTGGAGAGCGAACTCAAGTGAACCTACCCGGCAGTTAAGATCTAGCCAGGGGGCCCTTTTGAAAGAGCCGTCCCTCAAGGAGGTAAGAGGGATGACTTGTAGACAAAGGGCCTTTTTGGCAGCTGCCCCCAGACTATGGAACGCCCTCCCGACTGAGATTTGTATGGCGCCGACACTGATGACATTTCGGTGCCAGGTCAAAACCTTCCTGTTCCAGAAGGCTTTTAATTGAAATAATATCAACTGTGGGTCCTGATGACAATTTTTAGAGTATATATTTTAATTGTATTTTAATTGTTTTATCTTTTTTATTGCATTTTAATTGTTGTAAGCCGCCCAGAGACCTTTGGGTAGTGTGGGCGGCATATAAGTTAAATAAATAAATAAATAAATAAATAAATAAGTGGGCCTTAGAAAGCATGGCTAACAACAAGGCCATTGGAGGCGATGGCATTCCAGTTGAACTATTTAAAATCTTAAAAGAGGATGCTGTTAAGGTGCTACACTCAATATGCCAGCAAGTATGGAAAACGCAGCAGTGGCCAGAGGATTGGAAAAGATCAGTCTACATCCCAATCCCAAAGAAGGGCAGTGCCAAAGAATGCTCCAACCACCGTACAATTGCACTCATTACACATGCTAGCAAGGTTATGCTCAAAATTCTACAAGGTAGACTTCAGAAGTATGTGGACCGAGAACTCCCAGAAGTACAAGCTGGATTTTGAAGGGGCAGAGGAACTAGAGACCAAATTGCTAACATGCGCTGGATTATGGAGAAAGTCAGAGAGTTCCAGAAAAACATCTACTTCTGCTTCACTGACTACGCAAAAGCCTTTGACTGTGTGGACCACAACAAATTATGGCAAGTTCTTAAAGAAATGGGAGTGCCTGACCACCTTATCTACCTCCTGAGAAATCTATATGTGGGACAGGAAGCAACAGTTAGAACTGGATATGGAACAACTGATTGGTTCAAAATTGGGAAAGGAGTACGACAAGGCTGTATATTGTCTCCCTGCTTATTTAACTTATATACAGAATACATCATGCGAAAGGCTGGACTGGAGGAATCCCAAGATGGAATAAAGATTGCCGGAAGAAATATCAACAACCTCAGATATGCAGATGATACCACTCTGATGGCAGAAAGTGAGGAGGAATTAAAGAACCTCTTAATGAGGATTTTTTGCGCTCTCCTCCTTAAAGAGGAGAGCGCAAAAAATGGTCTGAAGCTCAACATCAAAAAAACTAAGATCATGGCCACTGGCCCCATCACCTCCTGGCAAATAGAAGGGGAAGATATGGAGGCAGTGACAGATTTTACTTTCTTGGGCTCCATGATCACTGCAGATGGGGACATCAGCCACGAAATTAAAAGACGCCTGCTTCTTGGGAGGAAAGCGATGACAAACCTAGACAGCATCTTAAAAAGCAGAGACATTGCCTTGCAGACAAAGGTCCGCATAGTCAAAGCTATGGTTTTTTCCAGTAGCGATGTATGGAAGTGAGAGCTGGACCATAAAGAAGGCTGACCGCCGCAGAATTGATGCTTTTGAATTGTGGTGCTGGAGGAGACTCTTGAGAGTCCCCTGGACTGCAAAGAGAACAAACCTATCCATTCTGAAGGAAATCAACCCTGAGTGCTCACTGGAAGGACAGATCCTGAAGCTGAGGCTCCAATACTTTGGCCATCTCATGAGAAGAGAAGACTCCCTGGAAAAGACCCTGATGTTGGGAAAGTGTGAGGGCAAGAGGAGAAGGGGACGACAGAGGACGAGATGGTTGGACAGTGTCATCGAAGCTACGAACATGAATCTGACCAAACTCCGGGAGGCAGTGGAAGAGAGGATGGCCTGGCGTGCTCTGGTCCATGGGGTCACGAAGAGTCAGACACGACTTAACGACTAAACAACAAAAGCAAGGTTTCCCTGGTTTACTCATGAGTAAGTTTACCCAGCTTACCTGTGAGTAAGAACACAGCAGCAACAGCAGCCGAGGACAGCGGATCAGTGGAAGCTGGTCCTGGCCTCAGAGTTAGTGGGGCTCAAAGCAGCCTCCACCGCTAAGATGATCTCTGGATCTGCGGTGGCAGAGGCAATGCCAGCCTTCAGGGCACTGTGCAGCCACTATGCCACGGCAAGCCCGGTCTCTTCCCTGCCTGCACCCTGAGCCTGCTGGGCTCTGAATCATGACAAATGGAATCATGGTAAATGGAATGCATGCCCTAGGTAAGGTTCAAAAAGGTGTGGGGCAACTCTTAAAGGGGAAGGATAGATTGTTCTAAGTACAAACACAAGCGACCAAGGCTTTCCCCGCCCATGCTAAACAGTGCCATCACGGTTCCATATACCATAACTATATGCCAGTATGGACAGGCAGAAAGAAAGTTTTCACTGGATCCTGACTGGCTTTTCCACTCTTTTTAAAAAGAAAAGAAAAAAGAAAAAGCAATTTCCTTGGTGGAACAGGTGAATTTTAAATGGGAAGTAGTGGGTTCGAGAAGTAAACCTTCCTTCCCGATGTGTGGAGGTCCTGATCCAGGTTGGGGGTCTGTGAGGGTCACCTACTTGGGAGTTTTTAAAAAAGTTGAAGTCGGGCAGCTGCTCTGTATCTAAACCATGCAACATGCCATTGATCCTTAGATCAAAACAGTGGGAAACCTGTTGTTCTCAGGGTGTCTTGGACTGCAACCTCCACAGTTCCTGAATGGCCCTGTTGGGTGGGGCTGGTGGGAGTGGCAAGCTAAAACACCAGGCATGCCAAAGCTTCCCGATTCCCTGCTCTAGGCATCACTGACAACTAAACTAAAATCCTAGCAGGAGCCTTCAGCCCACAGAGTGCTATCATAAGAAAATGCTAGAAACCCCCTGGAGTCAAAAACTGCTATGAGCATTGAGATAGGCACAAAAACACAGTAATGTGTATTCCTGCTGTACGTAAAAGTATTGAGTCATCTGCCAAACAGTTCAGAGACCACATAGCCACGATCTGTCAACAGTCAGATACAGCCATATATGAAATCCTACTGTCTGTTAGTCATTAGAAACTCCCAAAAGATGATAATTCTGGAAGATGCTGTCTGGTAGCATAGAGTTACCAATGGCATATTAGTTTATTGTAGTGTTTGCTTTCTTTTTGTCCTGTGCCACTGTACCTTCTGACTAAGAATCTCCTAGCGTGCATAAAAGATGGAAAGGCCAGATTACAAAGCACTTCTAGATAGCAATGGCACAACTTCCTCATAAACATATGACATCAAAGTTAGCTCCATCTGGAATGGCAGCTTGTAACCCATACTGTGATTAAGCTAATGGACTTAACTCATTGTTCTGAGCCACTAGATGGGGAAAGGAGCTTTTTTTTCAAGAAGCACTATGTCCATACAAGTTACAGGGTTAATTCAGTTCTTCAGTTTCTGCATAAGGAAGGATAGTAGTTTGGACTCCTGTGCAAAATAGCTCATTATTTTCTTGTTCCCAAGGCTTCCCCTTCTTCCTTTGGGATGCCTGCTCACATAACCTACGATGATGAGCTTGCTCCAACCCTCAGACTGGAGTTTGCTCAACCCAGACTTCAACCGTGTGTTCCATGCTATGTTTTGTGCTTAGTGATGCTTAGGGGCCATTATGTAAACACAGGTCAATCCTGGTTTCAAAACAGTTGCATAAAGTTTCATGATGTATATAAAGCAATATTTTCTGTACACTTCTAGATCTATTTGAGGGGGTGAAAGGACAATTTCAGGCTCTTGAAATGTACCCTTAAAGCTGCCTGTCATGTTTGGAGAAAAACTGGTGGTGAATAACTCTTCTGTCTTTCAAGTGAGATTTCTTTGTATGAGATCCCCAATCCCAGGAAATCTTGTGGGATTTCTTGGGAGTTTCACCCTAATTTTTTCTGAAATAAATGCCAAGCCGTGCAAGATTATTATAATTTGTTTGCAGAATAGCATCTTTTCCCATGAAGGATTCACCAGGAAAAGGGAGAAGAAATGCTAATCTGTGTAGGATTGTTACAATTTCTGCACAGACACTCATCCTTCCTGTGTAGGATTTGTGAGAAAAGGCATTAAGCTGCAAAGAATTTAGAAGTTTCCTGCTGACAACAGGTGAAAAGCATGGGGTGAGAAAGAGGAAAAAACCAAGACTATGGTCTTCTTTTTGCAGGAAGCCAGGAAACCTCACTGAAGTGGTGGAAGACTTAGTGGGGGGAATCTTGGCATGGCAAGACTCAGACAACTGCCAAGAATGAAACATTTTATAAATCCTCATCATGCACTTACATTAAAGTAGCCACTGTAGGCAGTGTATCAAAGCAGTTTCATATGTTTTTAGGGGTTGTAGTTGAGCGACAGTCTTGCTGGGACCTCAAGAACCTTTTCCTATTTGGGGATGACTTCTAACCTGTTGAATCCTTGGCTCTTTGAGAATATTTTGTCTCATAATTCATTGTTACCCAACAATACTGCTCTTGCTATACTAAATAAATAAAATAAATACATATCCAAAGAGCCAACCCTATTAATAAGCAGGTTGTTGCTCCACTCACAAACTTTTGAATAAAATAAAATAAAATAAAACATTGCATCTCAGAATATGATATATGAGCCTAATCTCAAAGGACACCTCAGCTACAAGTGATGCATCATAAAAATGCAGGAAGATGTTAAGTGAGCCTAAGGAAACATTACCTCGTTATTCTTGCTCTTCATCCCTTCATCCAGGATTTTAACATGAAAATCCATACAGCACATATCCTTAATCCAAGTGGCAATGTATGCCATTCTTTCTTATATCTACATATATATTGAAAGGGGCCTAAAATTAGTGAGTTTAAAACAAAAATCAGCTGCAGCACACTCTTACACAGGAAAAAAAAAGGACAAACACAGCATGTTCCTGTGAATAGTTCGAAGGAAACAAACACATTTACATTCCATTTCCTGCCTCTCAGTATCTGAACAGGATCTGTTATCCCCACCCTCCCAGTATACAAAACAGTCACCAAGAGGCTTTAAAAAGGATTTTAACAAATTTATGGAGGAAAATTTGTCTATGATTCTCTGTGTTTCATACCTTCAGGGATAAAGTGTCATTGCTTATGTAGACAAAATGGTACCACAACCCACAAGACAGAGGTAGCAAGAAACTATAGATAGATCTACATAATATTGTGGGTGGAAGATGTACATAATATTGTGTTTTTAACTGTGTGAATTTTAATGTTGTGAGCTGATTTGGGTCCCTGTTGGGAGAAATGCGGCATAACAACAACAACAACAAAAATATGTATGGCATAAGTATGACAAAAAAAAAAAAGGGACGTGGTGGCGCTGCGGGTTAAACCGCAGAAGCCTCTGTGCTGTAAGGTCTATAGATATTCAGCTGTAAGATCGAATCCACGCGACGGAGTGAGCGCCCGTCGCTTGTCCCAGCTCCCGCCAACCTAGCGGTTCGAAAGCATGCAAATGCAAGTAGATAAATAGGGACCACCTCGGTGGGAAAGTAACAGCGTTCCGTGTCTAAGTCGCACTGGCCATGTGACCACGGAAGATTGTCTTCGGACAAACGCTGGCTCTATGGCTTGGACACGGGGATGAGCACCGCCCCCTAGAGTCGAACACGACTGGACAAATTGTCAAGGGGAACCTTTACCTTTACCTTAAGTATGACAGATCTTTAAAGGGGGAAAAAACCCTAAGATCAGACGCCACCCCAACAGGCCTGGGGGAAGGGAGGGATAGAAAGTGGAACCGAATATCTGAAATTCTGAACTCCACATTGCAACGTTTTGTTGCAGGGCCCATTGGCCAATGGCTCTCAGTTATGACAGCAAAATGGATTCTCCTTTAGAGGGCCAGTGTGGCATGGATAGCTGATGCTAAGACCAAACAACAGGCAAGACCTATCACCTCATTCCCTTGCCTGTGTTCTTAAGAGGCAAGTGCCGCCACCCCCCACCCTCTTCATGCCTTCATTCTCAGTAGGCAAACAATATTATCCCCTGTGGTGCCATAACCCAATAGAGGTGAAAGGGAGTAATTTTTGAGGTGTCCAATGCTTGTTATGAAAAGCACCCCCTCTTTATTCTAGCCTCATTATTTCTCCTCGTTTGCTACCAATACAGATGAGACAGTTACTGCAATAACTGACTCATGTACAAACCTAAGCTACGGAAGCAAAACTGATATCCTTTGTTCCTAAGCAGCCTTATCATTAATCATTTTTATTGGTTTTATATAAAAGCTGTAAAATGGCCGGGGAAAGACGTAATATAGTATATTTACACTGGTAATTTATGGGACACAGGCATTGGCATAAATAAAGACCACCATGCAGAAATAAAAAGTAAAGTCAGCTTTCATTTGCTAAAAAATTGATTGTTACAAACATGAGAAGTACATTGATTTGGTAATGATGTCACTGAGGAACTCAAACTCAGTGCCATTTTAACTATACTCTTAACACCTTAACTCTAGAAATCTCTGTTTTGTTTGGATTCAAGGAGAGGTTTTAGAAACAAGGAGATGAAAGCAGTTGCACTGTATACTGACTTTCCTCATTTAACAGGCGTGTTTTCCCTATGATATACAAATTAACATGAGACTTTGGGAAGATATTCTTCCAGCTCCCTAGCCAAATCAAGCCATCCAAAATATACTGATCTGAGTATGCACTTGAATTGGATGATGTTGGTAAGGACGATGACGATAATACAATGTCAAGCTGATTCTAACTTATGATAGAATCATAAGAACATAAAACATAAGAACATAAGAAGAGCCCTGCTGGATCAGGCCAAGGGCCCATCTAGTCCAGCTTCCTGTATCTCACAGTGGCCCCACCAGATGCCTCTGGGAGCACACCAGACAACTAGATACCTGTCTCCTAATACCCCTTCCCCTGCATCTGGCATTTGGAGGTACCTTCCTTTTAAGCCTGGAGATTATACATCCCCATCATGGCTTGTAACCTGCGATGGACTTTTCGTCCAGAAATCTGTCCAATCCCCTTTTAAAGACATTTAGGCCAGATGCCATCACCACATCCTGTGGCAAGGAGTTCCACAGACTAACAACACTCTGGGTAAAGAAATATTTTGTTTGTTCTCACTCTCCCAACACTCAATTTGAGTGGATGTCCCCTGGTTCTGGTATTGTGTGACAGGGAAAAGAGCTTCTTTCTAATCACTTTATTCATCCCCTGCATAATTTTATATGTCTCAATCATGTCCCCCCTCAGGCGTCTTTTTTTTTCTAGACAAAAAAGAGCCCCAAACGCTGTAGTCTTTCCTCATAAGGGAGGTGCCCGAGCCCAGTCATCACTTTAGTCGCTCTCTTCTGCACCTTTTCCAGTTCCATTATGTCTTTTTTGAGGTGCGGCGACCAGAACTGTATGCAATACTCCAGGCGCAGCCTTACCAGGGTTTTGTACAATGACATTATAATGTTGGCTGTTTTATTTTCAGTCCCCTTTTTAATGATACCTAGCATGGAATTAACCTTCTTCACTGCCGCCACACGCTAGGTTGACACGTTCATCGAACTGTCCACCAGCACACCAAGATCTCTTTCCTGATCCATCACGGACAACTCAGAACCCATTAGCTGATAACTAAAGTTTTGATTTTTTGCCCCAATGTGCATTACTTCACATTTTCTTATATTGAAACACATTTGCCATTTTGCTGCCCATTCTTACAGGTTGGAGAGATCCTTCTGGAGCTTTTCACAATCCCTTCTGGTCTTCACCACCTGGAAAAGTTGCATGTCATCTGCAAACTTCACTGCTTATCCCTGTCTCCAGGTCATTTATGAACAGGTTGAAAAGCACTGGTCCCAGGACAGATCCCTGGGGCACACTGCTCTTCATAACCTTCCCAATGTTTTGTAGGTCTAGAGTACTCAGAAATGGTTTACCATTTTCTTCTCTGGGGGCATCCTGGGACTGTGCAGCTTAGTCACAGCTATAGAGGCTGGTTACTCTCCTGGAAAACACAGTGGGGAATTGAACGCCTGACCCCTGGCTCTGCAGTTGGATACTTAACTATCTAGCCTACCAATTTAAAAGTGAGGGAAACTCCCATGCTGAAGGCTCTGTTACTAGTGGTGAAGCTATTAACAGTCATTAGCATCCATCAGAGGAAAGAACCTTAGACCTAAAATATGGAGATGAGTCCATTTGAAACTGACACTTATGCGTGACATACATGCAGAGAGAAAATCAAACCCAATCATCATCATTTGCATCTGCTTACCCCTCTCTTGATTCCTAGGGAAAAACACTCCCTGAAACCAAGACTTTTGAAACAGCTAGTATAAAATCTGCAACTCATTGAAGTTCAGAAGTTTACATTTCCCACTTACAGGCAATATTGCTTACCTTTCTACCCCTTTCCCCTAGTCTTATTTCTACCTCTGTGCCTTTATTATTTTGTACTCACTCTATTCAGGTATCCAGGGTAACCATCCAAGTCTCTATTCAAGAATGCTTCAGACAGGACAAGGGCTAATGAACCTCTGAGGGCTCCATTTGCAGCCAGCGTCCCTACTGGAGATTCACCAAGGACAGCTTAAGCGATCAAATGGACTGACAACAAGAACCACCTCTCAACCCACTGCCTCCTCCTGAAGAAGGGCCCTTTCCTCTCCATTTTGGAATCCATCATATCTGTGCTCTGAGTTGTTTTCCCTCTGCTTACTTCAGTCTCTTTTCTACCCCTCTGACTTCCGAAGCAAGTTAATTGCCGTATTACTATAATATCTCCTTAAAAGGGCCTTTATGACATTTTCACATGTGATACTGGCAGTGGTATTTGCTTCCCCGTGTGTTTTATATTCAAATTTTATATTTCAAATGGCTCTCGCCTGCTTTCTAACTACATTAACACTTTGCACAAAACAGCAGGAGACACAATCAAAGGTGAGTCTGAAAATAAACCTGAAACATTGCTAGTAGCCAAGCCAAGTCCAGAGTCCACCTAACCTCTGCTATTTTGCCCACTGTTAATTCACTTCAAAATCAAACAAAAACTTTACAGCAGGAGAAGGCAGTCTATTTAAAATATGTCAACACACCAGGGCGTTCTCTTAGACTCTCTCCTTCCCCCATCAGTGATACTATCTTTAGATCAAATATGGGCAAGTTTGGTGGATCCAGAAGCTAGTCTTCTATACCGAGGACACCCAGGGGCAGCTCAGACTTCTAAAAATGGCCCAAAATGCAAGCAGTAAAACTGGAATTTGTTAGAACTCCACTTCCAGTTTTAGAAAATGGGGCATTAAACAGTCCATGGGGGTCCTGGGGCACATTTAAAGGAAGAATTGGCACTTCTGGATTCTGTCAGGAGCTACAATTCATCCTTTTTTGCCAGAAGAAGAGGTGGGGACTGTGAAAATAGCCATGGAGTCACACACCTTGCTTTAAATATTCACCTTTGGAATTTCAGGGTCAGAGTTCATTAATCTGTCAAAGAATCAGTAGCAAACTTGGGGATTGTCCATCATGATACAGCTTCTTTCTTATGACTGACATCTCCTTGCATTGTGAGATTTGCTCCATGGCTTATTGAAAGTTGATACAACAATGTACATTGGCAGAACAGGGCAGAGAAATCAGAAATTTGCAAAGAAAATGACAAAAGCCCCCTTGGGTCCTCTTCAGGAGAAAGGCACGATATAACCATTAAAAAAATTAAAACAATTTCTCAGCCAGAGAGAAGGAACAGAAATGTTTAATTGTTTACCTGTGCAGTTCCTTTGAAAATTGGGGTTTTCTAAAGGATGTCCTGAAATACGACATTGAAATCTGTGTTGCCAAAATTCTGGGAACCAGGGGTTTCTCGTGTTGGTTTCCAGCCGTATTTTCAAAAAATAGTCATCAAATGACAAGACTTCTGGAGACTGTAGTTTGATTGTGATACCCCCGTTGGCTTCAGCCTCATACCCTTCAATAACTTCATCTCTGTCCGCCCATCCATCACTGAAAAAGGAAGCAGAAACTATCAGGAACAATTTAGGCTAAAGTGCATCCCAAATTAAGCCTGTGCCCTTTAGCTTTTCAAAAGGCAATTCCAAAACGAGAAACATTTTTTTAAAATTACAAAAATACCACCTCTTTATACTGCCACATCCTATTTATTGTCCAGTAATATGCTAGGTGTTATACAGAACCCAAAACTGCTCGAGGAAGAGAAGGCTTTATAGAAAAGGGCCGATATATTTTCACATTTGTTTTTTCTTCTAGCATAGCTTTGGGATATTGTTTGTCCTTGGATCATCACATATATGTGATGCAAATTCAATTTTTCAAATGCTATTTGCCAAAACTTTACCACCACATGGAAGCAGGATGTATTATATCAGCAAGCTTGGGAGAGTTTCAAGATTAGCACAAATATAAATGTGTACGTATCTAGCACACACACACCAGCTAATAAATAAAACAAAACAGCTGGGGGATCCAAAATAATTCCATGAAGATGAAGCACATTCATTGAGCATGGAGTCGTGACTGACTACTGGCAAACTAAATTTTTTTAAAAGGACTAGGAAATGCATCCTAAAGTGACAAAACTGGAAGAATAATGTGTAAAAGAATATAGCCCACTGAAAGAAAAGTCTAGTCATTTTTCATGCACAAAAGACCCCTCATGTTTTTTTAATAGATAAATGAACTCTCCTTCCTCTTATTACTGCAAAGGCGAATTGGCTGTGCTGAAAATGAAAAAAATCTTAAACCTTTCCAAGATAGAAGCATATGCCTACGTATATGTGTTTTATAGCTATGTGATAATAGTCATATCAATGGTTTGAAATGGATCACTTGAGTAGGGCATTTCTGGCTTTGTAAGGTTGATCATGAGCTCTGCAGACCACAGTTTAGCCACTTTCTCCAAATTTGTCATTTCCCAAAGAGCAATAGCTTGGAGTTTAATTTGCGTGCAAATGTAAATGAGTCTGCATTTAATATGCACGATCATGTCACCAGAGAAACAGATTATGTCGGCATCTAAGAAGAAGCTGCTTCCAACGGAAATGATACCAGAATCTCTTTCTGCCACAGCAACAGCTTAATCTGCTTGCTTCTCACAGCAGCGCAAAGTGCTACAGAAATCAATGGGACTTACAATAAAGAATTTACACCTGACCTGGAGCTACTTCCAAAGATTGTTTAAGGCACTCAGGAGATAACATGTGCATGGTTCCAATATGAGGGCTGTTACATCAGGTGTTAAAATGGACAAATGCGGGCAGAAGCTCCAGAAGATTTAACTATTCCTTGAAACACACACAGAGAGCTATGACGATCCCCTTGGCTTGCTCTTTGCTTCTTGTATGCTTGTAACCAAAACTGTAGCTAAGGAATTTGTTGGTTCAAACCAAAATGTGAAGAGGAATGTTTCTCAGGCAGATGTATGGTCTGCCAGGGCAGACTGATAACATATAAACTGCAACTTTTCTTTTAAGATAAGCATGCTTTTCAGACTAAGGTATAAATCCTACTCTCTGTCATAAACATCTCCCATTATCACTCACCTTGAGACCCCCGTGCCTTTTCCCTCCTAATATTTTGCAGTGGATTTCTTTATTATTCTTACCGATCGGATGCAACATTCTAAGAGCACTATACAGCACATGGATGGATGGATGGATGGATGCATGTATATGTGAAACTTATCTCTCTCGTTTCTTCTACAAATGATGCTTAAGGTGGCCAGAGATAACATACAATATAAAATACAGTGTTATAGCTGAAACCTAAAAGCAAAGCCTGACTTTCCTATGAAGGAACTTCTAGAGTTTGGAGCATTTGCCAAGAATGCCCTCTTTCACATTCCCATCAAATGTGGCTCTGATGGTACTGAGATCAAGAGAAGGGCTAAGAATATTAAAACTTGGCAAGTTTATATGGGAGAATACAGTCTTTCAAGCATCCTGGTCCCAAGTCCTCTATGGCTGTATAGCTCCCAACCAACACAATCCTATTCAGATATAAATCCCACTGGGTTCTTTGAGGACTCCTAGGAAAGATGGAATAGGGTTGCTGCAGCCAGATTTATTTTTCCTTTAAAATATCCCTATCAACTTGTGATCCTGACCAACAAAATTCTAAACAATCAAGCTAAACATCACTATGAAAAACTGTCAACAAATCAAATAACCACACACAACTCATTAATCCACATTTAAAATCATCCCACAGTTCATTTTCTCACGGGGTAACCTTGGAGTCCTTCTCTGAATCTCCCTCCTTTTGCAACAGTGAAAACTACTGATTATTTGATGAGGGCGTTGAATATGTGAAGGCAGAGGGGGGTTGCTTGGAAGGGACAAGCGTGTGGGTGTAGAACCAGCATTCCTACTCCTCATTGTCATGACAAAGAGACAACCAACTGTTTTCATTGCTGTTTCAGGCTGTGTTTGGCACCATCTGGGTGGGAGGGGTGTTGACTGCCAGTTTTCTACAAGCTGCACTCATTTGGATGTCTCATGTTGCAAACCCACAACAACAAATGTACAGTTTTACAATAGAGGTAGGCAAAGTTTGGGTCCTCGTAGAAAAGAAAGCAGAGCTCATTTTTTAGGGGGAAACGTAATTTCTCGCGTCCAAAGGCCTTTTAAAGCAGCAGTTTTCACTGTGTGGGCCTTGGAAGGAGTTCTAAGCCCCCCCCCCATGGCATAAAAAACAATAACAATGAGAGAGAGAGAGAGAGAGAGAGTTTACTTAATGACCCAAAAGCCTCTGTGCAGCCTGCAGGGAGGGGTCCAGAAACGCATTGTGGACCCCAACCTCTGTGTTTTCCATCCCCCTTTCACAGGCACAATCAAAATCTCTGTGCAAGCCATGTCGTCTAAGCAATACTCCGTGTGGGTACTTGCACACTTCACAGTAGAACTTCGTCTATAATACAGTACAAATTTTGGGTTTTGAGCTGGCTAGGTCTTCAATGGATAATTAGAATGACAGACTCCTCCTGATGAAAACAAAAGCAGATAGCATTGATCTGTTAATAGGAAGCAATCCATTTACGTGCATTTTTGGACTTTCTTTGTGGGGGTAGCAGGGGCGCCATCAGGATAAGAAATGCTTGCACTTCAGAATGTACAATTTTACCACTACACCACTGGGTGTAGTTTGCTGCTGCCAGAGGTGGAGCAGCAAATGGCACTGCTCCTATCCATTGAACACAAGATGCATAATACTAAAAAAGAGCTGAGTTATTTTGCTACGGGAGACAGAAAATCTTATAAGCACCTTTTCCCATCGCTGACATGGAAAACATAATAATAATAGAATACATAGCTAACAATTCTCTGCTCTTTTACTCCAAATCTGCTGCCTGAGACAGCTGCCTCACTCCACCTCTTGGTAGGGCCAGTCCTGACAAAATCCCTGTAGAGTGAATTAGAATGCAGCTCCTACTCGTGTTAGAAGAACGATGAACAGATGTTTGAAGGCTGTTCACTGTTCTGGGGCTGTGATCAACCATCAATATTGAGGTAGCCAGCCCAGCCAGCCTTCCACTCTAAACTGGTGCTGTTGAATGCCAGGTCTGTATCCAATAAACTCCAGATGATTTATGATCTTATTCTGGAGGAGGATGCAGACCTGGCATGCATAACCGAGACATGGATTGGTGGTGAGGGGGGTCCTCCCCTAGCTCTGGCTTGCCCGCCCGGTTATGCCGTCCTGCACCAGGGTAGACTGGAGGGGCGGGGGGGGGGGGAAGTAGCCATTGTTTATAAATCCATCTTGGAGGTTACTAGGTGCTCCTCGGTGGTAAGGTTGGGTCTTGAGGCCCTCCACGTGTCGATTGGGGCCAGGGATGGTATTGGGATTTTGCTGGGTTACTGCGCTCCCCGCGACCCAGCCACTTCCCTTCCAGAGCTGGCGGACTTTATCTCCGCGGGGGTGTTGGGGTCCCCGAGGCTTTTGGTTTTGGGTGACTTCAACATACGCGCGGAGGCAGAGGTCTCAGGGCCAGCTCTTGAGTTCTTGGAAACCATGGCTTCCTTGAACATGTCCCAGCATGTCAACGGCCCCACCCACGTGGGTGGTCACATGCTGGACCTGGTCTTTTCCACCAATTGGAGTGAGTGTGGTCTGATGGTGACTGACCTTGAGTCGGTCCCTTTGTCATGGTCAGATCACCACCTAATAAAATGTAACCTCTCAGTGGCACTCCCCCCTCGCAGGGAGCAGGGACCTATTTTTATGGTCCGCCCTCGAAGGCTACTGGATCCTATTGGATTCCAGGATGCCATGAGAGGTGTTACGGCTGACCTGGCTGGCGCTCCTGTCGAGGTTCTGGTTGACAGCTGGTTTACCGCTGCCGCTAGGGCTATAGACACGATCGCGCCTAAACGCCCTCTCCAACGCAGAGCTCGGCCTGTGCCTTGGTTTAACCAGGACCTTCGAGCGATGAAACGGATTAGGAGAAGGCTAGAGCGTAGGTGGAGGAAGAACCCGACGGAACATAATTGGATAGCTGTCAGGGTCGCAACTAACCTCTACCTGTCTAAGGTAAAGGCTGCTTGTCGTACATACTTCGCTAACCAGATAAGCGAAGCTTCAAACCAGCAGGCGGAGTTATTCCGTATAGTGCGCAACCTTTCCGGAGTTGGTCTGAGTGATGGGCCTCCCCCTAGTTTTTCACCGGACCAATTTGCAGTATTTTTAAAATCTAAAGTGGAGGCCATCCGCCGGGAGCTCTCTCCTTTTTTGAATACAGTGAGTCGAGCTGAGATGTCCAGCACTCCGTCATGCCCAGTGATTCTTGATCTCTTTCAGCCTGTGACGCCAGATACTGTGGACAAAGTGCTTGATCGCTGTCGGGCCACCATTTCCTCCCTTGACCCTTGCCCGGCCTGGCTAATCAAAGCAGCCAGGCCGATCACAACTGAATGGGCCACTGCAATAATAAATGGGTCTTTCCTTGAGGGCAGGTTCCCACCTGCCCTCAAGGAGACACTCATTAGGCCCATAAGAAAGAAACCTAATATGGCGGCGGACGAAATTGGCAATTATAGGCCCGTCGCCAATGTTTCATTAGCGAAGTGGTCGAGAGGGTGGTGGCTGACCAGCTTCAGGCTCTTTTGGATGAAACAGATGCCCTGGATCCATTTCAGTCGGGCTTCAGGCCGCGCCACGGTACAGAGACGGCATTGGTCGCCCTGTATGATGACCTGTTGAGGGAGGCTGACAGGGGTAAAACATCTCTGTTGGTCCTCCTCGACATCTCGGCGGCCTTTGATACCGTCGACCACGGTATCCTCCTGGGGAGGCTCTCTGAGTTGGGAATTGGTGGCTTGGCGTTTGCCTGGCTCCGTTCCTTCTTGGAGAACAGTCCCCAGAGAGTACAGCTTGGGGAGAGTGTCTCGGCCCCGTGGAGTCTCAATTGTGGGGTTCCACAGGGGTCGATTATCTCCCCAATGCTGTTTAATATCTATAAGAGGCCGCTGTGTCGGGTCATCAGGGGGTGTGGAGCATCGTGTCATCAATATGCTGATGACACCCAGCTCTACATCTCCTTTTTACCAACTGCAGGTGATGCCGTCCTGTCCCTTCAGCGCTGCCTGGGGACTGTATTGCAATGGATGCAGGAAAATGGGCTGAGGCTGAACCCGGACAAGACGGAGGTTCTGAGGGTGGGTGCCCCTCTGGTTGGCGGCTTGGATGACTCTCTCTCGTTTGGGGGGGGTGGCCTTGGCCGCTAAGAGTGGGGTTCGCAGCTTGGGGATCCATCTGGACCCGGCGCTCACCATGGAAACGCAGGTGGCGTCGGTAGTCCACTCCGCCTTTTTCCATCTTTGGCGGATTGCCCGGCTGCGGCCCTACCTTGATATGGGGGCGCTCACTACCTCGGTGCATGCGCTCGTAATCTCAAGATTAGACCACTGTAACGCGCTCTACGTGGGGCTGCCTTTGAGGTTGATGCGGAAACTTCAGGTGGTGCAGAATGCGGTGGCCAGACTCCTTAGTGGAGTGAGAAAATACCAGCATATCTCTCCTATTCTGGCCGCATTGCATTGGCTGCCCATTCGGTTCCGCATTGACTTCAAAGTTTTAATGCTTACTTATAAGGCCCTAAACGGTTTAGGACCTCGATATTTGGTGGAACGCCTACTCCCACCAAGGTCTACCCGGATCAGCCGTGCGAGTCAGGAGGTGAGGCTGAGGAGCTTGACGCCGAGGGATGCCCGTAGGGAAAGAACAAGAAATCGGGCCTTCTCGGCGGTGGCTCCTCGCCTCTGGAATAATCTTCCTCCGGAGATTCGTGCCGCCCCTACGCTGGGTATCTTTAAAAATCAATTAAAAACATGGATGTTTATACAGGCCTTCCCTCCAGTCAATACCTGATCTTTTTATCTTTTCTATTTATCTTTATTTTTTGTTTTATAATTGTTATGGAAATTGTTTTTGTAATAATTTTGTGATTTTATCTGTTGTTTTATGTTGTTTGGAAGCCGCCTAGAGTGGTCGCAAGACCAGATAGGCGGGGTATAAATGAAATAAATAATAATAATAATAATAATAATAATAATAATAATAATAATAATAATAATAATAATAATAATAATAATAATAATAATAATAATAATAATAATAATAATAATAATAATAATAAGAGTGCCATGACATAAAACACAGGTGTTTGTAAGCCCTGGTCCTCAGAATTATGTTTCAGCTGAAGTTGGGTCTTCGTTTGAAAATGTGGAGGCCACTGCTCTAGTCAATTCTGTAAATATAGAACAAGTTTTTCTTAGTAGATTTACAACTTCAGTGTGTGTGCTGTATTTTGAAAAGTTATTACATGCTGGTACCCTTGGCAGATGGGACGTGGTGACACTGTGGGTTAAACCGCAGAAGCCTCTGTGCTGCAAGGTCAGAAGACCAGCAGTCGTAAGATCAAATCCACGCAACGGAGTGAGCTCCTGTCGCTTGTCCCAGCTCCTGCCAACCTAGCAGTTCGAAAGCATGCAAATGCGAGTAGATAAATAGGTACCACCACGGTGGGAAGGTAACAGCGTTCCGTGTCTAGTCACGCTGGCCACGTGACCATGGAAATTGTCTACGGACAAACGCTGGCTCTACGGCTTGGAAACGGGGATGAGCACCGCCCCCTAGAGTGGACACAACTGGACATTTGTCAAGGGGAACCTTTACCTTTACCTTACCCTTGGCAGAACATCATAATTTTGAATATAGTGTAATTTGTGAGCCTTGGAATCTGTACATAACAAAAGTATATAAAAATATTAAATGTATTGCAAATATAGATGACAGGGGAAAATCTTGACCAAAACCAATTTCTGGGAAGACCTGAACTCTTCAGATGGGTCTGACCATGCTTGCGGTTTATTGCTTTAGATTGCTTAGCATTGTCTTAGAAAGTGCCTACGTGACCCTAAGCTTCTTGTAAGTGGAACCAAAGGTCTCATATAGAAAGTCACCGAAATGAAGATGAATTTAATTTCCCTACCAGCCTCCATCTGGGCAATCATGTAGACAGGACTAATAATGAAACTAGTTTCTGTTTCATATCAAAATAGTCTCTTAGAATTGGGACTGTCACCATATTTGGTCAGAAAGACAAATGTAACCAATCCGTTAAAAGATATAGAGGTTGCTTGTCCAGTGACAAGAAGGGTGTAAAAATAGGGCCAGAAGCTACGCAACTTTGCCTCAGGGCATGCATCTTGTTCTGCTGTATTTGATACCTCTAACTAGCTTCTCTGGAATGCATTTCATGGTGACTTCTCTTTTTAGCTGAGTTGGGAATGAACTGAACTATTTTTGTAAAATAAATCATGACACAGTGTAATATGTCATGCGTTGTTGTTCATCTCAGGTTGTATTTACCGAATTTTCAGACCTGCTAAGGACCAAATGCTTTTTATTATATCCTGATATGTAAAACCATAAAATTCAAAGAGGGTGTACTGTCTTTCTCACATGATTGTATAAATTTCTGAGAACCAAGTGTAATACACTTGCAGTGTATTTTTGCAGTGATAGTAAAGATGGCTCAGTCAGTTCAGATGTGGCAAATTGATGGATGTCTTGGAATCCTTATAGTAACATTATAGCCCCATTAGCTAATATGGATAAATGCATTGGCAAAGCAGCTACCATGTTCTCTAGACTCACAAAGAGAGTATGGCTTAATAAGAAGCTGACAGCATATACCAAGATCCAGGTCTATAGAGCCTGTGTCCTGAGCACACTCCTGTACTGCAGTGAGTCCTGGACCCTTTGTGCATGGCAGGAGAGGAAGTTGAACATGTTCCATATGTGTTGTCTCCGACGCATTTTTGGTATCACCTGGCAGGGCAAAGTTCCAAATAGTGTAGTCCTGAAATGAGCTGGAATTGTTAGCATGTGTACATTACTGAAACAGCGACGTCTACGTTGGCTTGGGCATGTCGTGAGAATGGCTGATGGTCAGATTCCAAAAGATCTCCTGTATGGAGAATTAGTGCAGGGAAAGCGTCCCAGAGGGAGACCACAGCTGCGATACAAGGATATCTGCAAGCGAGATCTGAAGGCCTTAGGAATGGACCTCAACAGATGGGAAACCTTGACATCTGAGAGTTCAGCCTGGAGGCAGGCGGTGCAGCATGGCCTCTCCCAATTTGAAGAGACACTTGTTCAGCAGGCCGAGGCAAAGAGGCAGTCCCGAAACCAGCAAAATCAGGGAGCTGGACAGGGGACAGATTGTATTTGTCTTCAGTGTGGAAGGGATTGTCACTCTCGAATTGGCCTTCTCAACCACACTAGACGCTGTTCCAAGACCTCTATTCAGAGCACATTACCATAGTCTCTCGAGACTGAAGGATGCCTACACAGCTAATATGTAACAGAGATAATATGCTGTTCTGAAAATAAATAAATGCAAATCTCAGTTCTCATGGCTGAAAGGTGGTTTTTTAAAAAAAGAATTTGCCAGTGAAGAAAGTCGGACATTCATGACAAACTAAGGCTGTAGCTACATTGGAGAGCTCAATTGGAAGGATTTGGCTGTGCTGTAATTTGATTTTCAGGCTGCATTATGTTTCAAATTGCAAACGGTGGACACACAAGGGTTGTGGATTGATATGTGAGTTCCATTTATATTTTTTGCAAAGTAACCTGTAATCTTCTTGCCTACCCACCCCTTATTTTCTTCCTTTCTCTCACCTGCCTCTCCTTTCCTTTTATGGGTAGCTGCGAAGCTCCTTGGTTACAGAAGCATTCCAAGCATCTTTCATTTCACCCTGCTTTTTTGTGTGTTTGTGCATGCAGTAGACTTCAGTATATTAATGCAATGCCTCACTGCTGATACAGTGGAGAGCAAAGCAGTATAATTTATATTTAATTTAATCCTATTCTCTGTGCTGCAAGGTCAGAAGACCAGCAGTCGTAAGATCGAATCCACGCGACAGAGTGAGCTCCCGTCGCTTGTCCCAGCTCCTGCCAACCTAGCAGTTCGAAAGCATGTAAAAATGCGAGTAGATAAATAGGTACCACCACAGTGGGAAGGTAACGGCGTTCTGTGTCTAGTCGCACTGGCCACGTGACCACGGAAACTGTCTATGGACAAACGCTGGCTCTACGGCTTGGAGATGGGGATGAGCACCACGCCCTAGAGTCGGACACGATTGGACTAAATGTCAAGGGGAACCTTTACCTTTAATTCTTGTTTCTCCACAATTCTTCAATACTTTTTGGCAATTTCTTACTGCATTACATACACAGTAAAGCTCAACGTTATCACCTTTTGAAAGTTTAGCAGCCCTAGAATATATTAATAATGTGGAAATATAACAAGTACTAAATGAAAGACTGTTTTGTTTTCTTGAGCAGATCCAAAGTACCTTTTTTCTGGCCAATGATGATTGTGACTTTGTGCTCCATTCCAAACATAGAGACCTGCTCTACCTCTTAACAATAGTACAAAAATACCTAAAGAAATATTTTCAAAGAACTTAGGCCCTGGTCACATGAGGGAAATGTTCTCTAGTTATCCCCCAGTTAGAGTGTTGCTTTTTTTTTTCTGGTCACACAACACAGGGTCAAAATTGAAACATTTTCCGAGCCAGCAGTGTAACTGTTTTTTTTCCATTCCCTAGGAAGGTTGTATTATTTTGTACCTCTGTTGTATCAGTGCATTCCTTACCAGAGTTGCCTGTGTGAACGACCTGTCCTGCTTCTTTTCAGAATTGAAACCAGGAAGGTAGCCGTAATTATTGTGACGCGCATATTAATTTAATTATTATTATAATTTTTTTGCAATGGTTCATCAATACATTAGTAAAAGGATGTCACAGAGCAATTTGAGCCACTGTTGCAGTACTGGCATTTCGATATGTTACTTTTCACCAGTCATTGTGAGGAGACAATCACAAGGGAAGGGGGTGCAGGGGAGGAGAAATGGCAGATTAAGCTGAAAGGCAGAGGAGATGGTGGGGGAAGTAGACGGACCCATGTGATTCTGCAGGAACAGCCAGTGTGACAGAGGACATATTCCCAAACAGAAACCCCTTCCCGATACATACATATATACACATACATGCACACATTATAGCCAGCCATAAAGATTCAAATAGGAGGAAATAAATTGTTACTCCTAAAAGTTCTTGGGATGCTCGCCCCAGTATATATACCATGTGACTGAGAATCAGTACAACAGAGGTATGGAAAGTACTGGAAGAACTAGATACCATTTCCCTCGTGTGACCAGGGCCTTCAGAAGCATGGTTTTCCTTAGAATTTCAGCACATATGATTTTTAATAAACCAACCAACCAACCAACCAACCAACCAACCAACCAACCAATCAGAGGACAATAGGGGAATGGAAAGAGAGGAGGTCATGCTTTTGCTGCCCTAAAAAGCACACCCTAAGTGCTTACGTCAAATAAAAACACCACCTAAAGACACACTCCCATCTTCCTAGGAATGTGTGCAGGGGAAAAAGTTATGACTGAATCCAGTCCCCTGGGGGCAAAGGGGAAAAAGTCAGTTTGGTAGGAAATAGGCTGGAAGGAATCGAATCTGCTTTGAAAGTCACACCGACATTAAAAAATGTGCTTTATAGGCAGGCAAATCCCACCGTATTTGACCATGTAGTTCCAGCCTATGTAGCTTTTTCTCCTTAAAATTTTGGTTTTTATATTTTTTTTTACATTAGGTTTTTTTCAAATTCTACAGGAAAATCAAGTAATGTTTTAGGAAGCAGTTAACAATGTTAATGCATTGTTAATGCATTGTTAATGCATAATGTTAATGCATTGTTAACTCTCGTTCTTTTGTCTGTAAAGAAACTGTAAGTTAACGTCTCTGTTTTCATGAGTGTTATTCTAAATATAATCATTGAGGTTGTGATCCTAGCATTATTATCTGTAAAAGATGACTTTGGACTAAGTTCCAGCTAGCCCTTATGGGGCAGGAGAGTGGGGTACACTTTCAGAATGTGTGCCTTGATCCCCCCGTTCCTCTCATCCATGCAGGGGCGTAGTTCCTCGCATAGCCCCCCTTGCCCAATTTCTGTATCTGGAGCTCTATTGCAGGCACTAGCCTCCCACTATTCATAGTGCAGAACTGGAGTCACGTTTTGGGCACTGGCTCCAGTCACCTGACATCTCTCAATGACAGCCGGCAGTACAAGGCTGTTGAGGGTCCTCTCATTGCAGCTACTCCTCTCTCTCTTGACACAATGGTATTAGACACAGGTGTTCTCACTGTTGCCTCCAGCACCTTTTCTGAGTTTGTGTGGGCCTTCTCAGACAGTTCAGCCACTGTTGCAAGAGTCCAGGTGGAAGGAAGCTATGTGCTCCCGCACCATGTCTCCTCCGAGCAGCAAAGCTGACCCCTTCTCCCACCTGTCCAGAGATCTTGCAGAAGCAATGGCTAGTTTTTCCCCAGGGTGCAAAAAACTGGGGAAAGCTCCTCGCAGACCTCTGACCAGCCTTCTGATCCCAACTCCAATGACTCTCCCTCTTCTTCCTTTAATCCTTGGCTCCTGCCACCCCACCCCACCCCACCCCACCTTAGCTTCCAGCTGTGGCTCTTCTTCCTCCTCACTTCGGGCTGAGTGCTCTGTCCTATCACCTGTGTTGGGGGCTCTGAGTGGTCCTACTGGGGATGTGGGGACAAGGCTGACAGCCTGCTGGAGATGACAGAGGCATGCTCGTTATTGATATATAATAAATACGTTTCAGACCAGAGTGTCAGATGTGCTCCTTGTATATAAGGGTAAAGTCTGTTTCACCACACAGCGTATTCCATGTAATATGTATGAAAAATCTGGATGCATTTTATAACATTGGGACCTTGTAGAAACATTTTCATTAATAAAATAGGAATATGCCACTCTTGAAAGGTAGATCTGATAGATATTTCACCACAGATTGATATTTCAAAATGTCGCTCCCTACTTCCTATGGTTTCTACAGGGTTTTGTTTTGTTTTGTTTTACAGAGCATTAAAATATAGGTTGCAACCTTGTTGATATGACAGAGAGCCTGTTTTGTAAACATGTGTTCAGGAATCATGAGTACCATATGCATGGCATATATTTGCATAATGCATTTTTATTGGCCTATCACACCAATGTCTTCCTGGAGTTGTTACCATGAGGATCCCTGACATTGTTAGCATCGTTCACACTTTGTTAAAGTGGCTGCTATGCTTGCATGCTAGTAGTTATCAACAGTACATGTCAAGGCACATTGTGCAAACAAATATGAATACAGTTAACTTTTTTCCTAACGCAAAGTACCAGAGCATGATCCCAAATCCTTCTTATGGGGGCAGGAGTGCACACATTTGTATGAGGTGCTAGATGATTATAACTTAGGTAAAAATATAATTTATTTGCATATTAATATTTTCATGGGAACATGTGTGTGTATAGGGGTATGTGAGTACTGAATTTTGAAAAGGAAACAGCAAAGCAAGAACTGCAAAAAAATCTAGAGTAACAACTTCTATTTGGCATAACCATCTGGGACCGTGGGGCACTAGGTGAGTTGCAGTGGTGAATTGTTCACTTTTAGCTACAATCTAGTGCAGAATTTGCTTGAAGCACAAACTTATTATAGCTATTTGATTAGTTACATAACTCATTCAACTGATTAACAGAAGGAATACCAAGAGAGTTTTGAATCTTGCTAACGCCATGTAAATAATGCTACAGCTGTGAAGAACAGCTTGGGAAGTTTTTCAGATGAATCACTGAAGAAATCAGTAAGCATTTTAGAATAAGTAATTCATCTGAGAGATGAGCAATCTGTTCACAAGCAGATAGTTGTGGGGAAAAAGTCCAGATGAATGCCTCTAATATTTGCCTTATTCTTCTAGTCTCTAAGTCACCTGCACAACTGTTGCTTCGAGGGGGGGAAAAAGAGCTTGGAGGAGAGGTTGTTTTTGTTATGCACAAACATGTATTTTCCCCAAACACATTCTTCAAAATCTGAGATACTCACTCAGGCATTCAAAAATGATACATCCCTTTAAGAAGTGAGGAGTTGTTCAGTTGTTTTCTGTTCTAATTGCAGTTATATGTTTTATTGAAATAAGCCAACTCCACAGTATGGATAGTTTGTCTGATCTGCTGATCATAATAAAGAAACTGAAAAAGTGTGGATAGGGATATTGCCTTGTACCCACAAATGACAAGAAATACTAATGACAGTGACAAATTGGGTGTAAAGTTGTAAGCCATAAAATCACTAGGACCTGAAAACAGAAATGGCTTATATATCAAACTTGGCCACACAATACTTAAAAGAGCAACATGCTTTTTTAAATGCAAAGACCTACAGAATATGGTAATCTCATTTTTATGCACATTCCATAATTGCATAGTGTAGCAAGGGTTACAAGCCTCTAACAGCCTTATCTATACACATGTAAAGATGTATCTGAGATGATTGTGTACAGATTAAAAGTGGTGGCACTCTGTTTATTTTTATTTTATTTATTTATTTTTAGATTTCTACCCCGCCCCCCTAGACAACGTCTACTCGGGGCAGCTTACAAATGTCATTAAATATATAAAACATTAAAAACATTAAACAATTAAACAATTGAAACAATAATATAAAGTATTCAAGATGGGAATAATAAAAATTAAAAGACTAGAATTTAAGAATTGACAGAAGGGAAGGCCTGCCTAAATAGCCAAGTTTTTAAATGGCTCTTAAAAACACCCAGCAAGGGTGCCAGGCGGATCTCTGTTGGGAGGCTGTTCCATAGTCGAGGGGCCACTGCCGAGAAGGCCCGGTTTCTAGTTCTTTCTTTCCGGACCTCTCTCGGCGTTAGGCCCCTCAGCCATCCCTCCTGTCTATGCCGAGTAATTCGGGTAGATCTAGGTGGGAGAAGGCGATCTGCCAAATACCGAGGTCCCAAACCATTTAGGGCTTTGTAAGTCATCATCAACACTTTGAAATCGATGCGGAAGCGAATGGGCAGCCAATGCAATGCGGCCAGAGTGGGAGAGATGTGTTGGTATTTTCTCACCCCACTGAGCAGTCTGGCCGCTGCATTCTGCACCATTTGAAGCTTCCGCAACAATCTCAAAGGTAGCCCCACGTAGAGCGTATTACAGTGGTCTAATCTCGAGATTACGAGCGCATGGATGAGAGTGGTGAGCGCCCCCCCATCAAGGTAGGGCTGCAGCTGGGCGATCCACCACAGATGAAAATAGGCAGAACGGGCCACGGACGCCACCTGGTTTTCCATGGTAAGCGCCGGATCCAGATGTATCCCCAAGCTGCGGACCCCACTCCGTGCGGTAAGAGTAACCCCCCCAAAAGAGAGGGAGTCTCCCAGACCGCCGATGGAAGGGCCACCCACCCTCAAGACCTCCGTCTTGTCCGGAGGTCTTGAGGGTCTGTTGGGCAAATGAGACATTCAACCTGCTCAAGAAGTGTCATTAACACCTCATTAGTCTATGAGAAATTGGGCCCTTATGAGTAGTTCAGATGTGCTTTATTTATTTATTTTATTTGTGTTTTATTTATGCTGATGATCTCACCCTTGCTGCTCAGTCAAATAGCTTTCAGGTGATAGAACATCTCCTAACAGATGCATTAGAAGAACTTGCATATCATGGTAAAAATTGTCCTAAACCCAAGACTACTAAGACTCAAATATGTGCCTTTTATCTGAGAAACAAGTAGGCATCTTGGCAAATTCATGTTACCTGGAAGGGCATCCAACTGGACCATTGTTTTGCCCCCTAACACCTAGCTGTTACTTTGGGTCATATACTGACCTATTAGAATCACTGCCAAAGCACAAAGCAAAGGATCTAAACAATATTATTTGAAAGTTGTTGGGAACATTTGGGGCACAAAACCAAAAACTGAGAACTACAGATTTGGCCTTATGCTACTCCACAGACGAATACACCAGCCCAGTATGGCAAAGTTTAGCCCATGCAAAACAGGTAGACATAGCATGCAGTGAAAACTGTAGAATAATTACTGCATGTCTGAAGCAAACTCCTATTGATAAAGTCAACTATCTAGCAGGCATTGCACCTAATGATATGAAGATAGAGAGGCAGCAGCTAACAATGACAGACTCGAAGCATCTACATCAAATGCACATCCACTCTTTTACTATCATCCTGCTTCTCCCATATTAAACCCAAGGACATTTTTTTTTCAAGAACATCTATGAATCTTGAAAGAAAAGCAGAGAATGCCAGTACTATATTGTAGAAAGAAAGAACTACCCACTTCTTACAATGGGAGGAATCCCAGGGAAATCCAGCCTCTGGTCACAGAGACCTGGTTACTTGGAAGCCACTTAGTAGGCTACAGACTGGAGTTGGCAGAACCAAAGTGAACCTAAGAAATTGAGAATTTTACAATCTTTTGCAAGAGAAAACCAGTCATGTTCACAATTATGTCAGTGCCTTCTATGCCCCTCAACATGTACCACAGAAGATTTGGTGTTAACTGCCTCAGTTGTTCTTGATGTTGTTCATTATTGGGCAAAAATTGTCTGATATATTTCTTAATTGTGCTATGGTGCTTCTGACATGAACAAAGTAGAAAGTTGTTGCCCAGTTTGGTGCTATATAGTTGACCTAGTCTCACTACCAGATGTTCTCGGAAGAGTATTGGTTTTAGTTTTGCTGCTAAGCTACCTAGAGTGTTTATTTTTAGACAGAAAGATGAGGCACACATCATGCAAAAACCCAACATTGTGCTAGCACTAGGGGATTATGTTCAGATCAGGATTTTGCCCCAAACAACCACTTGGTTATCGACAAGATAATAGAGGATGCCAACATATTACCATATAATGTGCCCCAAAGCCCCAATCTCTATTTAATCTTCAAGATGTGCACTGCAATTTGTGGATATAACCCATTTCAACTGTTTGCCTCTGAAATCTAACTTTTTAATTCTATTTTAAACAACAGATATTTTGAGATTAGTGACCTGTTCTGACACTGGCTCCTTTGTGTTGCTCCTCCTCATGTCCATTAATTCTCTTGTGCAATGATTGTCCTGCTTGGCCTATGCAGAACAGAGGGGAAGGCAGAGGATGGTCTACATCACATGAGAACATGATTGGATTTTAATTGTATTTTAATAGTTTTATCTTTTTTATTGTATTTTAATTGTTGTAAGCTGCCCAGAGACCTTTGGGTAGAGTGGGCGGCATATAAATTAAATAAATAATTAAACCTGTAGTGATACTGCCAGAATAGATCTGGTAATACTGGTAGTCAGGAATAGGCCTTTTTTATTTTAATGAAAGATGGGGAAAAGGCAAAGGAAGTTCCCCTCCCATTTTCATGTTTTTTTATCTGATTCCCAAAGCAGAGCCTCTGAAACATGAATGATTTGTAGTAATGAAAGAGGGATGTGTGAAAGCTTGTGTATTTTCATGTTTCCCTCTTTCATTTTAACCTTTCTTTCACCGTTTGTCTGTCAAATCACCTGGAATTTTTTCTTCTTCTAATAGCATGATGATGGCTTATTGATGATATGGTGAGTGGTCTCAACTGAAAGTGCAGGTGACAAATAGTGGTGGTCTGTCATTTTCTCTTTTGTGTCTTGTAGTTGCCCAGGTTTCAGTGGTGACCAGGACTGCGTTTGCACAATAAAAACTGGTGCGCAAGCTGCTTCATTCCTTGAGATGTCTGATTCTGCTACAGTGACACAAGCATTAATTACATCCTGCTCGGAATATTGTAACATGTTCTATATGAAGCTGCCTTTGAAGGCAGTTTGGAAACTTCAGCTGGTTCAAAATGCAGCTGCCAATATGCTGACTGGGTCCAGTTATAGGGAACATATAATGTCCCTGCTACAATGACTGCACTGGCTACCAGTCCATTTCCAGGCCTAATTCAAACTGCTGGTTATCTATAACACCCTATATGGTTTTAGTCCAGGCTATCTGAAGGACCATATCTCCCCATATGAGCCTTCTGACCCCTTAGGTTCTTCAAAGGAGACCCTTTCCTCAGTCCCATTGCCAACACAGGCATGTTTGATGGTGACATGAGAGAGGGTTTTCTCTGTGGCTGCTCCCAGGTTGTGGAATGCTCCTTCCTGTGGGTGCTGGCGTCATCAATATATATATATTAGTAGAGTCTTTGGGGTACATGAACTGAGAAAGTGTTATGATGCAGCAGTGGCCACATTGCAACATAAATAAGCAGCTATTTGCTTGTATTGCAGCTTCAGTGATGCTGGGGAAAATTCTGTTGAAACAGCACTCCAAATAGTATCTGAATGCATTTATGTGATTTACTGAGTAAGATTTCAGCTTAAATGCATGATCCTCTAAGGACTGAGTAGCAAATCAAAACCTGCAGTTTTTTTTAAGGAGGGGGGAGATTACTGTAGCTTTTAACCCAAGGGCTTCCATATTCTATTACAAAGTATGCCAATTTTCAGCTCCTACAAAACACATTTTGGTGAAGAAAATCTCTTCACTGGGAGAAAAGCACAGAGTTCCTTCCAAGTTACCCCTCAGGGATGCATTTGATAAAGGAGTTCTGCATGTGAAGATGACAATGAATAAGCTGAGATCATGCAGATGGAAGCTATTAAAAGCCACCACAGCTTGGCTAGTTGCTGGTGAATTACAGTTTAGGATACACAGGAATGGACTGTTTAACACAAACAAAAAATTATCTAGAGATAGAAGGCTTAAAACGAGACTCACAATCCCACAGACACCCATCTTCCATTTACATGTATGACAGATATGGCATGCTGAGCAGGCGGTGTTCTTAATGGATTGAACCTCTGGTACCAGGGCCGGCCAAAGAACTTTTATTGCCTCCAGCAAGTGAAACCATGGTATCCCCCCACCCGCCTCTTCACTTACCTAAACTCAATGGATTGACTGGTGAATTCTACTTCAGCAGTAATGATGAGACAGGAAACTCTACCACATCTGAGGGCACCAGCCTACCTTTTAGCAGAGTTTGGAAAAGCTATTTTTGGACTATAACTCCCAGAATTCTCCTCTGCTCATCTACACTGGGTTTCTGTGATTTGTAATCCCAAAAAGTAACATTTTCCACCCAGCTCTGCTTCATAGAGATTCCGGTTCATGCACCTGCAGTAACCACCAAAGCCACAGCTGGCAGTAAGTCCCCTTCTGGTCAACATGCATATTGAAGGCATTCCAGGTTCTAGGAGTCCAGAACAGAGGCACTGGAAGGGACTACACTGCCCCTACTAATCCCACCAGGATTGGCATCCTGTCCCCATTGGTACAATTGATTCTGCTGCTCTGTGGCTGGCAAGAAAATCTCACAAATTGCCTTTAAAACAAAATGTGTGAATAGAGCTGAATCGGTCTTTGGGCTGAACTGTGCTTTCAGTGGTGGATCTGGGGGCTGGACTGTATATATTGTCCACCCTGGCATAAAATCTAGCAACCCTATGGAACCTAGACTATAGCTATTCCAGCTCACTTTTTTCCTGATGCTTCCTTTTGTCAACTGCATGTTTCTCACATGGGATGGGCTTGCTTCACAGCTCACTACTTATTATAGGTGCTGTGCCTTTTGATCAAAACAGATGCACCCAGATTTTAATACATATTGACTGCTGCTTAGTTATCAGGGAATGTATCTAGTCTAGCAACTGAAGTCCTTCTTGCCAAAGGGAGATAGGACTCTGTTCAAGATAGCTGGATATGACAGTGGACAATAGGGATGTGCCATTTATTTATTTATTTATTTATTTATTTATTTATTTATTTATTTATTTATTTATTTATTTATTTCTAATTCCAGCTTGCAGAGTTCTCCAAGAACTGCCCAGGTAGAATTCTGAGATTTTCAGCCCAAAATACATATTTTCAGAAATCTACGGACACCCACAGTTTGCTTGCTTGGACCAGGGCCTACCTTGCAGGCTGCATGGCATTCTGAGGCCTTCACGTCCTGTCAGTAATGTGCAAAGAAAAGAAAAGATAAAAGAAAAGAAAGAAAAAAGCTGCCATGGTGCTTCCTGGGAGTTGTAATTCTTTGGGGGTGCCCTCTATAGCGCCTTAAGAGCAATCAGAATACCACTCCCAGGAAGCATATATATTTTTCCCTTGTGTATATATGGATATTTTCTCTCTTAGACTGATCTTTTAAAATTCTTACTTGATTAACATACTGTGCATTTATTCTGTTAAAGGTGTATATTTTTGTGGGGATGGGTTGAATGATTTTTCTTTCTCATGTACGGTTGTTTGCTTTTGGAGTAGATTAATTCTCCACTGCCTTCCCTCTCTGCTTTTTTGAAGTAGTTTTTAAGAGTTCTGTGGGGCTTTTGGATGAATTTAGTGTTGCCTGCCTTGCCCCTGATTTTTTTTTTAAATAGCTTTTAACAGTTCTTTTAGGGCTTTGGGGCTACTAATGCCAGGAAATATGAATGAGAAAAACAAGACATGAAAGAGACAGTCTCTTTCAGGTTAAGTGAAAAGACTGATGCACAAATAAAATAAAATAAAAATAAATCAAAACAAAAGAGGCATCCCCAAAAGAACTTGAAATGAAACAAACACAAAAATATCCACTATGCACACCCCTGGGTACCATTCATTTCTAGAAAAGACATTGACAGGATATACACACAATGCCATGGGTGGAAGCCAATCCTATCCCAACAGGAAGCCCAACTCTCCACAAACTCTCTCACTTAGTCCATGATAATGTTAGTTGTTTTGTTTTACTTTGTGTGTTTTTTTATTTAAAATATTTATATGCCATCTTTCTCCTAAAAAGGCTCTAGGGTGGCTCATTGTATTAAAACAAACAATGTTAAAACCTAAAACAATAAATTATTACAATAATAAAAGAATAAACAAATATAATATTAAAACTAGCAGATAAAAACAGTAGTAAAAACCAATTAAAATAATAATTAAAAGACAACAGTCCCATTTAAAAAAATGGAAAGCCTCTTGGTCACTAAGAAAAAAGCTTGCCTGAAGAGAAAGGTCTTTGCCTGCTTGCTGAAGGAGAGCAAAGACAGGGCCAGCCTGGCGTCCTGTGGGAGGGAGTTCCAGAGTCTGGGAGCAGGGGCAGAGTAGGTCCTCTCCCTCGTCCCTGTGGATCTGTGAGGTGGTGATCAAGAGAAAGACCTCCTCTGCTGATATTAAAACCTGGGCAGGCTCATAAAGAGAGATGCAGCCTTAGAGATAACTTGGTTTTTACACATTTTGGGTTGTTATATCAGCCAAATTTGCACATATATCTACTAAGCAACAGTGTGTGCTGCTAATTTATGACAATAAGCAGATTATTAAGTGAAAGAAATCCTAAGGGTTTTTAAGCTGCGAATTGTGATATCTTCACACTGCATTTCAGTTCACATCACATGGGGTGTGAACAATTTCTGAGATGAAAGAGAACAGACTATGTAAGTGCTGAAGTATAATTGTTTGTACAGTAAATGTGCACGTACTCAGTCTGTGAAAGGCTGTAAATAACACTTCAGCATTTGTTCCAGAAGTATTGTTTTCAAACCTAAGACTATGTATTTGTTTTTGGATAAGCCTAGGAGAGTGCTATTCAGACACTAAGCCCAGAGTTAACTAATGACAGCTATGTACTTTGTGTGGCTAGTGTATGTCCACTGGTTTAGGATTAGGCAAAATTATTTTGCTCTCTGTAGGTGAGGAAATCTCTGGTGGTCTCCATGATCAGCTTTGCAGAGCTGGCCAGGTTTATTGGGACGGCGACCTACAGTAGCCTGTGTATATGTGTACTGTACTAAATCCAAGAAACCACCTCTTTGTTTTGGGAGCCAAGCATTTCTGTTCAGATTTTAGCCTTTTTATCCTCTCAAGTGCTAGAGAAAACATCAAGTGATTTATGGGGGTTTCCTAACTGACCCATAACTGACTGGAGGCTTCTGTGTCTGCTCCGGTAACGTATGTCCCTGCTCTGCATCATTTGGACTCTGTATTTTCCCCCACAGCCAGTGTAGCATCCTACCGGAAACATTCAGTATGCATTCCAGTTCCAAAGAAAGAAAATATCAATGATTGCAGCAACTATTGGACACAGCACTGGATCATTTAAAAAGAAACGGGTGCAGCACAGCATCTGATTATCTAGCTGTGTATATATTTTCTGTGCAAGAGGATATAATTAAGATACCATATGGGAAAACTAAAGAGCTAACAGTTGACAGATGTGAAACAAGCGTGTATCCCATTTCCCTACCTGCTCAGTTTTTATGCAGAGCACATCAGAAAAAAAGTTAGATTAGGTTCTGATGGAGAAGGAGTGAAGAGGGGGAAAATATCAATAATTCAAGATGCATAGACTATATCATATGATTGACAGAAAACAGCAAATGATCCAAAACAATTAGTGAGGAAGGTTAAAGAGGGAAGTGTGAAAGCAGGCTTACTGTTGAACTTTAAAACAAAAATAATGACCACAGAAGAACTGGATAATTTTAATTTTGACAACAAAGAAATCAATTTGTTAAAGGTTCTTAATATCTTGGTTCAACCACACAACCAAGAAATCAAAGGGAGATTGAAACCTGGAAGGGGAGCTAGGAAGGAAGGAACTAGAAAAGATCCTTAAGATTAAGGATATGTTGTTGGACAAACTTTAGGATCTTTGAGACTGCAGTATTCCCCGTTATTGTGCACAGATGGGAACGCTGGACAGTGAAGAAAGCTGACAGGGAAAAAAAGCTTTAATTTGAAATGTGTTGGAGGAGGGCTGTTAATGATGAGAGCTTTGGGAAGTCATTGATTCTTAGGGTCACTGTTAAACAGAAACAACCTGACAGCACAAGACATGCATACTGTTGCTGGGCAAAGCACTTAAAAATCTTCCATGCATTTTCATCTACCTCCACCCTGTGACACTGAGCAGTGTTTCCACTTTACTAATGAGGACCTCAGGGATGAGATGTAAAAGCTTTCCCCATGACCAGATAGTGTGCTTCTGATGAGATGTGCCTAGTAAAGTTTTTGCAGAGATATACCTACTAAGCTTTCCACTGAATGCTTTCAACCAATATCGGCTGATGGTATGCCATAAAAATGGCAGACCTCCACAAGTGTATTTTTATTTCCTCTTGCTTGGAGTTAGCAGAGTGCACCATACAATTATTTAGTTGTCCTGTTCCTCTGCTGACAAGACTGCAGGTTTTTAGCCCCCATATTCCTTCAGATATATGATGTAGCTGTAGAGGATAATTTCACATGTAGCCTGGAACTACATTTCTTTTCGGACTGTTCACCTTCCTGTGTGTCATTTTATTTCATATAGGTGTAGTTCCTGAGAGCCCTCCTTCTTCTATGACTCTGTCTTTTTATTAAAGGAATTTTATGGATAATTAACACAGATGTTTCATTGTTGTTTGGTACTCAGAATATTTTGTAACTTGTCTTTACCTCTAGGGAAAGCTGTGGGCTTTTGTCTTGTTTTCTTCCAAATAATGGGATCATGAAGAGTAACGATGGGAGAACAGCTTCTCTCCGTTTTTCTACTGCTTAATTAATGCCCAGCAAGAAAAAAATAACTTAGCTAGAATGAGATGACAGGAAAGCTATTTGTTCAGTAAGATTAGAGGGTTGAATTGTCCAGCATACCCTTTGAGAATTCTGCACCAACACTTAAATTTACAATGTGGAAATAAAAGTAACTGTGGACACAAATGTGTGGACAGATTAGTCTGAGGGTTTTTCTGTTTTGCTAATGAACTCGCTCAATGAGGTTGTAATGAAACAAGCAATGCATTTACACAAGCTTCTTCCAAACAAGGAGAAAATCATTCTTGTTGTTCCTTCCAATGAGCCATCTGGACTGAAAGGGCGCATCCTCCAGAGACTGAGGGCCCCACATCTCCGGCCCTGGATCTTGGAGGGCCATATTGGTACCCACACCCTTCCCACCCCTGAAATATCAGTAAGAAAGAGATGGTAAGTAGAGAAAGAGTACATAGCTCCACCCACTATTCTTCACTCAAAATTGCCTTCTTTCTTGGGAAGAATTTATGAGAAGAAAAGTTTCTTGCTGGGACTGTGTTAGGTTCTTTTGACTCAGCCTTTCCTCTGCTTCAGAGCCTGAAAAAGTTAACTTTCTTGGACCACAATTCTCAGAACACCCCAGTGGGCATGGCCAGTGAACTTACTTGAAAAAGTTACTCACATCCATCCAAATAGAAAACTATCAGGAAACTCCTCTCTACCATATATTAAAAGCTAGGTATGCATTGACCCCATGATACTCTATTTTCCTTCCATGAAGTATATATAGTGAGGGGCTGTAGGGGAAATCTCCATTATGTAATACCAGGGCACAGAATGCAGTGACTTTAGCCAGAATCCAATTGGTGTTTGCAAACTTGTTACATAACTTTCTGTGGCTAATTGACAGGATTCCAGGGTGTGGTCATGTGCCTGGCCATGCAACCAAGGTGCATCCCAATACCTTGTCAATTAACCAAAATTAGATAGTTAATGAACAGCAACAGGATTCTGGTCATTGCATATTACAGAGGGTGCAGCAATCAGCAAGGTACCTCTAAGAAGCAAAGGATGGGTGTAAAGTCTGCTGCTGTTAAATATACACCCAGTTGTAACAATCTATAGCCTTTACTGCTGATGGTAGAATATGCTATCATAACCTATAGTAAACCAACAGTAAGCTGAAAAGAACAAACCTTTAGGCACTGGAAGCCAATACAGTTCCGACTAAATCATTCTAGTTAAGCTATCCTATTTCTTCCAGACAACACAGATAAGATGCAACCAGAGAAGTTAAGCCCAGGTAATCCTTAATGATCGGGCTTTAGGGCAATACAAAACTTATTCATTTGAAGGACACAGTAGTGTATTTCAAGATGTAATGAAATAAAAGAAGTATTGGTGAAAGATTGGGTTCAAGAGATGTCAATCTACACCTGCTGCAAATAATAATTTATAAATTAAAAATCTTTTTACTGTGAAGAAAGAAATTATGGGAATATGAAAAAAATGAGGAGAGCAAATTCTATTTGAGTCAGATTGTATCTTGAAGAGACTGGGAAAAATTCCTAGGTAGATAAAATTCAACTATTCACATGATGCTGAAGGCTACTAGAAACAAGAAAAATTAACTAAATTTATCACCCACACTGGACAATTTCCCATGTCACCAAAGAACTCCTGTAATATATGTGAGAACAATATTCTTCTATAGGTGTGATATATAAAGTTTTCTTTTTCTTTTCAAATTTTTCATGCCATTCTTTTATCTACCATAATTTCCTCTCTTCAAAAGAAAGTAACAGAAGTAATGAAAAGGTAGCAAGCAGTGCAACAAGGAGTGCAATGACTTTTTAAACATTGTAACAAATTAAAAGTTATTTTTCAAACTCTGTGAAAGGTAAGAGGAATGTATAACTTTTAAAAAGTAACTTTCCAAGCTTTTCTTCTTAGTCTGCACTCCAGTTAAATCATCATGATTATTACAGTCTTAGAACTGCAGAGGTGGAAGGACCCTATGGATCATTGAATCCAGCCTAGAGGTGGGCATGAATTAAAAAACAAATTACCAAATTCATTCAAAAATTGCAAATTCATCAATTTGTATTCATAAGAATCAATGCCCCTGATGAATACAAAGCAATACATTTTAGCACTTTTTGATTTGTTGGGTTATAAAATGGCCTCCCAGGTACCTAGAGACACCAAAATTGCACGGAAGCTTTCTCTGACTCTCCTCTACAGACCCTCCAAGTCTGGGGAAGATTGGGTTTCAGATGTCTGAATTATACACTCACAAAGAGGCCCTCCCCAGGAAACTTCCCCCCAGGCAACTAGAGACACCCAAATCACAGAGACGCTTCCACTGACTCTTCTCTGCAATCCCTCTGAGTTTGGTGTAGATTGGTTTTCCCTAAGCCAGCTGCTAAAGGGCACTTTCCTGGGGGACTCACTTTGTGGGTGTATAACGTGGATGTATGAAATCCAATCTTCACCAAATTTGGAGGGATTATATATAAGAGCCAGAGGAAGCTTTTCTGTTTTATTGTTATCTCTAGGTTCCTGGGGGAACTTTCCTGGGTGGTCCTACTTGTGGTTGTATAACTCAGAGATCTGAAACCCAAACTTCACCAAACTTGCAGGGCTTGTAGAGTCAAGGGAAGCTTTCCTGTGAATTTAGTGTCTAGGTGCTTGGGGGACATTTTAGAGGGCTTTAAAGTCAAAAACAAATTAACAAATTGATTTGTCAATTCATCAGAAAAAAACTATAAATTTTTAATTTGTGATTTGTTGACCTTGATGAATCCTGAATCAAAACGAATCACCATTTTTCTGATTCATGTCCATCTCTAATCCAGCCCCTGTGAAGGAGCCACAGTGGGGAATTGAACTTCCAGATGCCTAAACCGCTGAGCTGTCCAATACCAATAATCAGCAATAACACTAAAAGCAAAACCACAAACATAAAGAAGACCTTGAGATGAAGCGGAGGGTAAGATGCTGTACCCACCCACCCAGTGTGAGGTCAGAGTGCAAACCCTCCTCCATTCCCATATCCATTGAGTCCACGTTGGTCCAGCTCAGCAACAACAGGGTTTATTGGAACAGGGAATGTGAAGTAACCGACTTAGGCGTTTGTTCCACTCCTGCTGCTTTCTCCAGGGCAGAGTTAATGGCAATTGCTCCAGAAGCATTACACTCTGGTCAGGGCCCTGAGTTAACTCCACTAGAGCCCATGAATCGTCCATCTCATTCAAAGGAGGTCTCTGGGGAGGGCAAAAGTTGATGTTCTTGAGGAGAGATGGTTTATAACTCTGTATCCTGGACAGAGCTCAAGTCTCGTTGGAGATGGCTGCTGTGGTGGCGGCAGCAGCGGCTGGTGGAGGCACCGCTGCTGCTGCTGCCCCTTTTGCCTTTTCTGCCTTCAGCATTGCATCTGGGAGGTTGTGGGACCTGCTCGGCCCAGCACAGGCTGGCGGTGGCAGTCATGGTGTTGGGATGGAAAGCAGAGAGATGACCTGTTCTCCTCTGGCAGGCTGCCTTGTCCCTGAGGAACCTGGAGCTGAAGGAAGCCTCCTATCTCAGGGTCCTCTCAGCAGATATCCTTCTCAGTTCCCTAAACCTCATTGGCACTCATACCTCCTCTATCTCTTCCCATGCTCTCCCCAAGCACCTTCCTCCTCTTGAGCCACAGGTCACTTTTTCTTGCCCTGCAAGTCCCTTGAATCCAGCAGTAACTGAGTCTGAGGACATTGCTCAGGCGCCTAGTGCCAGTGGCCCACCAGGGGCACCAGCGGTGTCCCTCTCACAACAAGAAATAAACAAAGTGCAGGTTTTGAGGAGACCAGCAGATCCTTATAAAAAGAGTACAAGGTACATTGGAAGGCATCCAAGGAGCTGGATAAGCTACAGGATATAGGAAGAGCTCAGAAAGCATTTTCATAGACTGTAAGTGTGCCATAAAAATATAAAATAGCTACTGAGAACATGTCTCATGTCTTTGTCCCAAACTGAAGTGCATTGTGTGTTACTTCCCTACCAGATTTTTTTTATCAATATAAAAAATGGGGTGACACTCTTGTCCCCACTTAGTAGGACAACACAGATGACCAGTTCACCTCAAGTGGACATACCATATTGCCATACCATATTAATCTGCCCCTTGGTAATGATCAATGAACAGTGCACCATTCTAATTTTCTCCCAGTTCTTTTCTTTCTGCTCTCCCTCCTCCACACAAGCTTATTTACTGAGGGTTATTTTCATCTCCATCCTCTACTGCTGTCAGTTTTGTTAATTTAGAGTGAAAAAAGTTCAGGAGACATTGATGCTGATGGAAGAGAATGATGGGTTCATCCCACTTTTTCACTTATTTTGTTTCTCCCACTAGCAAGTGAGGTCAGAGGTACTGTTGAGGAGAGGGTTAGGCATCATTTTGTAACAAGAAGCAGAAGCCATGAGGGACATAAGAAAATGCCTTATACCGATCCAGACCATTGGTCTGTCTAGCACAATATTCTCAAGTTTGACTGGCAGCATCTTTCCAGGGGTTCAGACAGAATTCTTTCTTAGTCCTGTCTGGAGATACCTGGTGTTTCCTGGTAGTCTTCTGGCCATGTCAGTCAGGCCAGAGTGGAATGTTCTGGATGCCTGGGAGCCTTTAATCTCCAACCTAGAAGGAATTCATTTACAAACACACATAGACAGTTCTGACTCAATACATTTTGCTGCCTGTAACAGAGGTCAAGATAGCATCTCCCCATTTTGCATACAAAAGCTGCCTGAAACAGGAGATGACTCTTACTGGACCACTAACAACGGTAGCACCAACCTATTCCTGTTCCAATTCTGTATTTCTGACCATGTTTCTGACGTCACCTCCCAGGCCTTTGGCATGCACAACTTGCTCTTCAGCTTCGTCTTCAGCAACTCATCTCCACGCCCTACTGCTTGGCACCTGCCACCAATGCCTCCCCCTTGGCTAATAGAAGGACTGACCCTAGCTAAAGAACATAGTCATCCTGAAGCTCTCACCTCTCAAAGTGATGTGCAGTATTTTTAAAAATCCAGATCAGTGAAATTAAAACATAATAGAAGAATTTAAAAACAAATATTAAAACTGCAGCCAAAAGCATGGGGGGGGGGGCACAACCTAGCTAGACGTACAATACAGCAGCAGAAAAGGCCAGAGAAAATAAAAAAGTCTTTGCTTAGTGTTGGAAAGATAACAAAGAAGAAAAGGCATTCCATATTGGGGAAGAGGGCTAATATGGAAAAGGCTCACTCCCAACAGGCTACCCACCATACTTCAGCATCTGAGTGTACTTAGAGCAGACTTCTGATCTACATCAAGACTCTGGTAGAAATATACAGGAAGAGGTGCTCTCTTTGAAGCTAGCTAGTAAGAAGGAATCTTTCTGGAGCTCCAGGGCGGTGCTTCTGTTGCTTTTGAGGGAAATGCTACAGATTTAATGACTACCATTAACTGTGTATATCAGCTGTTCCATGCTCAAGTTTTAAATAAACAGATATTCCCCACATGCCAGAAGCTCTTATCACTCTCTCTCCACTGATCCTATAAAAGGTTGGCCCCACAATGTCTTATTGTTCAGGGAATTATGAAGTGCTATTAATGAACAGGACCTGCAACAAAACATTTAAGTTTAGAGTGTTCATGTTCCTATGAAAATCTACTTACTTCATTCCCCCTCCCTCTGGCTTTCTGTTCCTTCCCCTCCAAAACAGATTAACCTTCTGTAGCTGCTGAATTATGCTCATTAGATTACAAAGACCAAAACATGTCTTTGTACGTCTCTTCTTTGGGTTTCCTTTGAGCCTGCCAATACCTTCTTCTAATGCATGGCTAAATCAGAGCTTGGGAAAGTTACATTTTGGAACCAGAACTCCCAGAATCCCCCAGACAGCATAGTCAATGTCACACCCAGTTTGGGGAGCTGTCACCCCCAAAAGTAAGTAGCTGGGATCCTATTGGTGGTTTGAGTAAAATTGGAATAACTTGCTGCATCTAATTGCAGCTAATGGATGAGGTGCCAAAGTTGCACAATTCAGCAGGTGAACCAGGCGTGTGACAGAGATTCACCCCCACAGCTTGTCAATTAGTTGCAATTAGTTGTGGCAACTTATGCTAACCTTCCACAAACATCAATACAATTCAGGTCACATTTTGAAGATCTCGGCTGAATCAGGACCACCACTCAAAGAAATGAAACCACAGTTCATATTTATGATGTCTTCCATTAGTGCCATGTATTGCACTTTTGTTACTTTCTTGTCTTCACACAGCATCATATTCATTGATACTTCAGGTCATTTCTGCATCCAAATATGTAATCTTCCAGATCTCTGATTCCCTGTCCTCTTTGCCTTATTCCCTCTTCCCACCTCCTTCTTTTCCTCCCAGCACCTCTACCCTTGTTGAGATGCTTTCCCCTCATCTCCTTTTTCTATGCAGAGCCATAACATAGTACTAATCTGACAAAAGCTTCATACTGGGATGCTCCCACCACAGTGACATAATGATAAACTTGCCCTACCCCCGTACAAAGTGGTACAATAAATAAATCTTGGTTTATAGATGACAAAAAGGTATGGGTACTGACAAAAAAGAACCACACCCCAAACAAAACCCACAATGGTACAAAACAAGATAACAAGACCATCCTTTAGAAGTTGGGGAATTCCCAGTAGGATCAGCAGCACACGACCCAGCTCCTAAAGTGGAACAAATTGCTGCTTTTGCAAGACCCACTTTATTGATTGTCTCTACTTGAGGGCTTTGGTCATAGCAGTGCACAAACCCCTCATTTATTTTCAAAGCTGAAAACAACAACAAAACAGAATGCCAATCAAATAGATAAACATTGACAAAAGAAAACAAAGATGTAAAGCAGAATGACCTCTAAACATGAGCCCTTAAAATAATGCATACACATGAACAGAGAAATCAGGCCAGCCTCACCTAATGGTATCAAGACAAAACAGTTCTAGAACTATTTTTAAATAAAGTCTTTCAAGGGGATACAGAGGCTGTAGATGTCAAATAATGAACTAGACTTCAGATAATATCACCAGGATATATATAACTTGTTCTTGTGGGGTTTTTTTTGAAAATTGAAAATACAAAATTAGCAGAGTAACCTTAAAGGAAGTAGAGTGTCCTAGTGTGGGTCATTTTGTGTGTGTGTGTGTTTGTGTGTTTAACAGTTACCTGGAGGATCAAATATTTGAGTTCTTGACATATCCGGTCAAATAGAAGTTTTAAAATACCACAAGAAAAAAGCAGCAGTAACAGTGCTACAAAAACAGACCTGACTCAGCAAGAGTGTATGAGTTTAAAACAGTGCTGGAGTGATGTGTCTCAAGTGGTGTGAACCACGATGGGATACAGAAGAACATACATTGGGCATAGGGTTTTTGTAATAACTTTTAACAAATTGATACCCATTGTGATGTAGTGGATAGAGTGACAGACTAGGACTGAGGAGGCCTGGGTATGAATCCCTGCTCAGTCATGGAAGTTCACTGGGGCTGTGGAACTGTAAAACCACTCCTTAAACTTCTCACTTACCTTGAAAGCTCTATTAGAGTTGCTATAAGTTGGTTCTGACTTGATAGCACATAATATAACAAAGGATTTTTGGCTTTTTGTGTTTACTTCCAATAATATTATTTCCATTTGTAAACTTTAAAACACATGATAAATTACACATATAATAGTAGAGTGCCTCTAAACCTAGCAATGTCCTTCTTGTGGAAGGTGGGCTTTTCATTTCAATCACGGTAGGACTTGTGATTCTTTTAAAGAGTGATTGATGGGATGTCAAATAGGAACATTTAAGGACTGCAAATATCTGAGCTTTGTGATGCTGGAAAAATATATCAAGTTCTCAGGCATGCTAGGATGCTGTGTTAGGATGAATTACGAAACCAGTTGTAGGGCAAATGAGGTAAGCATTGAACTTGCAGAAGGGGAAAAAGTTTCTTAGACTACACTTATTCTTCATTGGCTGAAATCCTGTTGCTGAGCATAATAAATTACAATTAGAGTAGGCCCATTGAATCAATGGGGATTTGGTGAATTCTATTGATTCAGTGGGCCTACTCTAGTTGCAACTTACTATGCTAAGCAATAGGATCTCAGTCATTATCTAATAAGGCAGCAGGGAGAAAAATCTCCTCCAATTCTGTCAGCAGGAACATCCCAGTTCTTCGTTCTTGGCAATACAGAGGAAAAGCTTCTCCCTTACTGGTTTGGTCTTCTAATCTCCATCCGAACCAGTGTAGGGGAGGGCAGTGCTAGAGTGTTTTTTTAGGAATTGACTGGTGATGACATTATCTCCCTTAGTGTCACCTTCTAGTCTCTGGCAAATGAATGGGATCATAACAAGGCTTTCAGGTTTTGCTGTAGTTTGTGGCAGGTTAGCATGGAGGAAGTCAGAATAGGACGGAAATAACCAAACATAGGCGGAATACATCTTTCTTTTCCCTGATGGGTTTCCTCTTTCACAGTAACAGTATAACTGATAGCACTTTTCAGGGAGGTAGCCATGTTAGTTACTTCCAGCAAAAACCAAAAACAAAGCATCATGGCATACTGGAGTCTAACACATTAATTTCAGTGTGAGCTTTAGTGTCTGAAGTGAACCATAATCCATGCTGAGACTGAAATAAATGGATAGTCTTCAGTGTGCCACAATACTTTTCCTTTTGTTTTTAGTTTTTAGTTGAAATGCTAATACTTCTCAGCAAAATGGTTTGCATTATAACTAAAATGGATTTTGTGAAGCCCATGGTGCTTTGAAAGTTGAACTCATGAAGTCAGAAGCAAGTTCAATGGTGCTCATTCTCAGTTAAGGAGATTTCAGTCATGTTACAAAAAGAATGTGTATGAAGAATTGGATTATAACCCACCAATGCTCACATTGAAATAAATGTCTTAGTCCTAAGCATGCCACAGTATTTTTGCTTTGTTTTTTCTTGCTGAAATAGAGTTCCTCTGAAAACAAAAACTGTTTATGGATCACACAGGGCTCTTGTTTGGCCTAAATTCAACATAATGAAGAGAGAAATCTCCATTCATGCAGTTACACTTGATTGCCTTACTGTGTGATTAGTAGCACAGACAGATATGCAAGCATGTGTTCTACATTGCACAGCTGCTTGCCCAATGAAAACCTTAATAGACTGGAGAGCTGGGCCAGAAGAAAGAAAATGAGTTTTAACAAGGGTAAATGCCTGCACTTAGGTGGAAAAAACAAAATATACATATGAGATGGGAGACAGTTGGCTTGTCAGTAGTACTTGTGAAAAGATGTCTTAGTAGAACACAAGCTATGCATGAATCAACGGTGTGATATGGCAACAAAAAAACCACAACTATGCTATACTAAGGTGTATCAATAGAAATACAGTGTCCAAATCAAGGGAAGCAGTAACACCACTCCACTCTGCTTTGGTCAGACCTCACCTGAAATACTGTATCCAGTCTGGACTCCACAATTTAAGAAGGTTATTGAGAAGCTGGAATATGTCCATAGGACAAACAGGATGATAAAGGGTCTGGAAACCAAGCCCTATGACAAACATCTGAAAGAACTGGGCATGCTTAGCCTAGAGAAGACTGAGAGGTGACATGTTAGCCTTCTTCAAATTAATCCTAAAAAATTAATCCTAAAAATATTTGAAGGGTTGCCATGTGGTAGGTGGAGCAAGCTACGTTTTCTCCAGTTCCATAGGGTAGATTCAAAACAGTGTATGCCACTTACAAGAGAAGTGATTTCAGCAACACAGTAGGAAGAACCTCATTGACAGTGGAACAGATTGCTTTGAATGGTAGTGGGTTCTCCTTCGTTGAAGGTATTTGAGTGGAGACTGGATGGCCACCTGTCAGGGTTGCATGAGTGGTGGATTTCCTGCTTCTGTGTGAAGCTAGCCTTGATGACCCTTGGAGTCACTTCCAACCCAACAGTTCTATGATTATATGAAAGCTGTATTTGACACCATTCTTGAAGAGCAATGGCACCACTGGATGCATTTATCACTCTGATCCACCTAACTTTCGGGTTTCATGGATCTGTTTGTTAGATTGGCTATTCAACTGGGGTGGGGGAGGGGAAAAAAGAGCTGCTTCTGCTTCTAATAGACACAATGGAGAGGGCTTCTGCCATGACCTGTTCTGTCAGACTTACAATGTCACCTCTTCCAACATTGTAAAAGTTAAAAGGGAGACATGCTTATATGCCCTTGTTTTCAAACTGGAATTCTGCCCAACCCCAGACCTGTAGTCTGCTACACCTCAGATATATGGCATTCTTTCATTTATCTGTCTGAATTCAGCTGCAGCATTTTAAAGGAAGCAAGAGTATTTGTTTTTCACATGAGAGGTGTATAGAAAAGCACAAACTGTTCCAAAAGTCTTCAAAGCCAAACCAAACCTCAGTAGCATACTTTAGTGCTGTATTCCCCTCTCATCTCCCACCACTCCATTAAGTTTAGGATGTGGTATACTCCACTTTGTCCTCATGATCATCCTTTTAGGAAGGCTAGACAGGGACTGACCCAAGATTATTCAGTGAACTTCCTGTCTGATCAGGAATGTGGACCACGACTCCCCAGCCAAAGTCCAGTGTGCTACCTGTAGCCCTCAGAGTCCTTGAGCCCACCCTGTCCCTACCAGGGTAAAAAATGTTGTTGGAAACAAGAAGACTTATATTCCTGGAAGCCTCCAAGAAGCACAGTTCTTCTGTATAGTGAAATGTTCAGCCTTGTATTACCAAAAACTATTGTTGTGACGTTGTTGGTATTTAACTGGAAGTGAGCTTCCAGTCACTTCTGAATTAGAGGAAAAGAAAAGAAAAATGTGCATTTTGCTGGGGTTGCTATTCACAGTGAGTCCTGGGGTGGGGGAACTGACCCTCAGGTCAACCAACTGCTCTATGCACACTTTCCCATCTCACTCTTGTGTGACTCTGAGTCACAGCTACAAACGAGCCTTGAAGATTTGTCAGGAAGAAGTTCTATTCTTTTCAAAGCTGCACAGAAGAGAGGATTCAGCTCCTTATGAAGTGATTCCCTTAACAGTCTCTTAAAGTCTATCTGAAAACAAAGTTTAGTAAGTAATAACAACAGATTTTGAAAAAGGTAGATATGTGATTTTTAGAAAGTAAGAGGTCACAAAGGACTAATTGTCCACTTCTTTTCATGTTTTGTTCCTGCCGTCCTCACTCATTCCCATTAAGCTTTGAATTATTTAAACTGGGAAATCTGCTACAAACATGCGTCCCTGGTAGAAATGTTAAAATAGCATGGAGTAACGGATCACTTGGTCCAAAGACTTTCCCATCTTCTGTGAGGCCTGGTTAACTTTCCCCTGACTTTCAGGGCTATTTCTGAGAAGATCTATTATTATTCCCAAAACCAAAATGCCACAAAAGCACACCCCACAATCATATGAAGGATTTTTTCCAAAGGATGATAGGAGGTTGCCAAGAATGCAATAACCAAATTATGGTGCCAAGAAAGGACAATTTTGTGTTTCAGTTTATCTAAGCACAAAAGAAACCAAACACATCTGGAGGGAAGAAACTGTATTACAAATCCTGAGTCATTAGTAATCTGTATGGTTTCACAGCAGGAACACTGGAGAACGTGCAGAAAATATATGCAATGGGAGACAATGATACTGTAACCATATCCAGACTCTTGTTTTCCAGTTTCGAGAAGTTCAACCTTTGTCTATTCACTCATGGACATATTGAATTACAGTAGCAGAACCTGCTACAGAGAATAGATTCCCACCTGGAACATTAAAATAGCTTGGGGGAATGTGTATGTGTAGGTTCATCTAAATAAATTTAGGACTGCCTCTCTCTGAGCATCATGTAATCACTGACTCTTTAGTAATTATTTACTTATTCATCAGAAGAAGCTCAACTCCAGTTTATGGGGAAGTCATGGAGCATATTGAGAAAGTATTTGACATTCTTGGTTCTCATTTTTATAATTTCGTTTTGCAAGAATGCAGTCAACAGTCTTGCATTTTGAGTCTGTGGCCACTGAATCAATACAAATCGATCTAGGACAGAATTCCAAGGCATACACCCTTACTTGGGTGTAACTAATGCAGTTTGTGTACATCTTTCTATTAACAGTCACATCTGTGCACATCTGTTCATTGACAAAACAATGCAAAAGAAGCAATCTTAATTCACATACTATGCACTAAGACTCTCTCTCTTGCAGGTTTACTGATGCATATGTGCCCATTTGTTTCCCTGAATACAACACTGCAAAACAGTAAATGTGTCTTGTTTATACATATCAGTTTATAAAGACTCCTCTCTGTGGTGTTTTGTACATGCAGCACAGTACATGCACACATATTCAATTTAATAACACGCAGAGGGACATGTGAATAAAACCAAGTAGCTGATAGATGTAGAAAATCCACATCATTCAGTTCTGGCATTTCACGAATTCTCCTAATTAAATCAGATTAAACAAAGTCTTAGGAACAGTGGGATGCAAGGTGAAGAAAACTAGTCTATAATAACCAAAAGAGGTTGTTTGTCTATCAGAGCTTTACGTCAAAAAGCATGAAACCAAGACAATAGAAACTTGATATCTGTGCTGAGGGGACCCTACAAATGTACATTAATGAGTTGCTTCTTAAAATGCCATAATTAATTAGTTTAATTGTGTCCATGAACTTAGTCTTGCATCCCACTGTTCCTAAAGTCTGATTTGGATTAAGCTGGGGGTTGGACTCGAATGGCCTTATAGGTCCATTTCATTTCTCTGATTCTGTGATTCTGTTCTACCGTCTTCAACCACTTGGTGGAAGTCTTGGCTAGCAAATGTATAGGCTTGCAGTCCAAGCAGCTGGAGGCCCCTGGAAGTAATCTGAAGGACAGAGATATAGGGCTCTCCTCTCCCCTCCTCTGTGGTGAAGCATCCCTTCAACATGAAATGGATGGGCAGTGCCAACATCAGGAAGCTGTGGGGGGATCATTATACCCAAGAGTGTCTAGGGGTCCTTTGCCTTGTTTTGAGGCCCCTGAGGACACTAGGGGGACCCCACATTCACAATTTTAATTTTTAAAAATATATTTTTGGCCACAGGAGGGCACAGTGGCCAAAAATATATTTGGTCATGGATTTCTACAGATTGCCCACACCTATGTTATTTTAACTCATGTGAAGCCAGACATTTTCATTAGCAGAAAATGGAATGAAGGAAAACTACTCATCCTAAACCTGCAATGCTGAGCACACTTACTTGTAAGAGAACCTGTTTAATGTAAGAGGGTATACATTTCAGTAAACCTAAGAAAGACTGGACTATAAACCTATGTACTGTTGCATAATTATCAAATTTGATAAAGGAGCAAGCATCGATGGGGTCTCAGGTTACATTTTCTTTTCTTTTTAAATTGAAGTTTCTAGGCTTCAGAACAAAACAAATATAGATATGACACTTCATTGACAGTATCTGGAGAAATGTCAGATATGAGAATTAAAAGGAAACATCGGCAGTAGCTGAACATGCCCTAAAACAAGCTGGACATGAAATTATATTTCAAAATACTGAAGTACTGGACAACACCAGCAATCATTATGTTAGACTGCACAGGGAAGCCATTGAAATCCACAAACACCAGCAGAGCTTCAACAAAAAAGAAGAAAGTTTAAAACTCAACAAAGCCTGGCTCCCAGCACTGAAAAATACAGCCTGCAAAAGGTCAACGAACGCTACCCAGCTACAAGGACCGGTGATCACTGCACACAAAAGACCAGCTAACGACACCCATCAATCACAGTGACAGATAATCTCTCCCTTATCACAACAATACACCCATAACAAAAAACATGCTGATCACCACAATCACCCATCTCCTGAAAAGGACAAAAGCTGATCCCACAGCTATAAATACTCAACTATCCAAACAAACTGCACCAGAGCACAGACAGAGTTCTGACTCATGTCCTCTGAAGATGCCGGCCACAGAGACTGGCGAAACGTTAGGAAGAACAACCTTCAGAACACGGCCAAAGAGCCCGAAAAACCCACAACAACCATCAGATCCCGGCCGTGAAAGCCTTTGAGAATACATTACTCTATATTATATGTTTTGTTTAGTCATTGTATTGTACCGAATGCATTGATTTTCCTGCTTGTATATATTGCTTGCATTTCATAGATCCAATTTCCTATTTACCTTTGTGATTTAAAGGAATTGTGACATTAATTGTACCTATTGGTAATATTAGTTCACCACCGGTTACAAGCTGTTGCCCACTAGGACAAATAGAGAGCCTTTCCCCCCCCCCCCCATCATGAGTTCTGTGAGACATATTCTTGAAGTAAATTGTCTCCTTGAGACATTTACTAGTGATGCAGTATTTAGCTTTCCAAATATGTGATTCAGTCTTGCTGATCAATTGTACCAAAATACAATTCTCCTAGTAGTCATCACAGATTTGGAGGGTGATAGAGTGCTGTAAGAGGAGGTTTTCTGCTTGGTTTAGAGAGATGTTCATGGTTTACTAATAGCAAGTAGCATTCTTTAAGTGCCAGGTAACAGGAGATGCCAACTAACAATTGACCACAGGTGGGATGTGTTATCCTTTGTCTACACAGGCTCAATTGTAGCTAGGTGGATTGGGCTATATGGGGTTGCTTAAAATGATATAGAGGCCCAGTACACCATTTGGTGTGATCCTTGCATACAAATAGCATACACACCTTAAACAAATCTATCTGGTCTGCCTCCCTTTTGAAAACAACAAAAACTATAGCAAAACTCCTCCTTCTTGCCCCCTCCGACCACTTCTGGGAGTAATATTCCGGTTTTTAAATATTTTTTCTAAGTGGTATAGCACATCAGTGCTGTCATAACAGACTTTAAAAAAACATTTTTTGTTCCCTTGCTCAGTCCCTCCAGGAAGGAGCAAAGTAAGCTTTTAATTTCCCAATATTGTTAAATAACTAAACTGTCTTATTAATCCACTTCATAATATTGGAGAATTGACAGAGGAAGGCAAATTGAAAGTGTGAGCAACACTTTGTTTTGTTTCCAGTTCATATGCATTGGAAACAAACCTAAATGGAATGATCCTGTCCACACCAAAAAGTAGAAGCCCCTGATAGGGGCCCAAAAAGGCGCAGATAGGAATGCTCTGGGGGTGGGCAGGTTCGCTTTAGCAATTACATAATTCGATTGCTGGAAAAAGGAATGAACCAGCCTGTCCTCACAGTGGATGAAACAGCAGGACAAATGCCAGTCTGATCACACCCTCACTTTCACAGAGATATTTTTCTAGACAAGACAATACCTCATGAACATTGCAACTCAAGGGCATGCAGATGATAACCTTTGTCCCAAGGATGTTCTTTACATTTGGTCATTTTCTTTGTGTTTGATTATGAGAGCCAAGCTACAGATAAGGTTCCTCTTAATTCATTTGGGATGACAAGCCTTCCACTTTAAGCAGGTGTGGACGTTCATGGGTTTGTTGTAAAGATCAGGAATGGAGTGTCATGTTCCTGCCACATGAGTCCACCTGTTAACATGAGCTGAAGTTCCTTGAACCCAGCATAGGTGAGGAAGTGCCAAGTCAGACTGATCTTGGACCCTCAGAAGTCCAGGAAACTGAACTCCCGGATGAAGGCATCTTGGTGATGTTATAGAAGTGCCCACATGAAGTGCTCCATTTCAGGAAAAGACCCTTTGGAGGAAGAGGCCTCCTCAGGTGTAGGGGACCTCCTTTAGGGAAAGCCTTTTCTCCCAGAGAGACCAGTGAGCCAAACTATGCACATATGCTTTACTACCAATTTCCCAAATGCCTGCTGCTGAGCTCTGGGTATTGGTTCCAGCTGCTTAGCTATATGAATCTCAACACAGCACTGCGATTTGTTGGAGGCAGTGGACAGAACCCTATTAGCAACTGTGAAGTGTAACTGCACCATGGATGGGGTGCTCCATACTTGTTCCAGCAATTTCCAGTGTATGGTTATGCAAGCTGGAGGTTGTCCCCCAGGGCTTATGCATATGGACGGGTGTAAGGAATATTCCGTGTGCAATAAACAACCACACATGCAATGAGCCATTGCATGCATGATGAAAGCAAAGAGAATTTTGTTCAGTGTTTCTTCCAGCACTAGAATTTGCTTGCTATGCATCTTGACTCCCGCTGCTGGTTTGTTGGCTATGTATGGCTTTTGGACAGGCATGTCTACCCTACTGGGACTTTACTTGATTAATACTTGGCTCACCTGACTGTCCACCATGACTCTGTTTGCAAGACCTACTTTGCTTCCTGGCTCTGATTCTGGACAACTCTGGTTGCATCTGTCCACTGCTACATTTGCCTCTGCCTACCAAGACCTTGCTCTGGGGACCAGCCTTCCTGGGAGCAGGTTACAGTTTGGTGTGTTTAATAGTGAGGACAGGAAGGAAAGAGATGTTAGTCATTTATTATTTAAAGTCTTCCACTGTATACCTTCTCCAAAATTGTTAGAGCAGGTTGAATTTTAACATTCAGGAGAATTATAACGGAAAAACCAGTGTGGTGAAGCAAATGAGTATTGGACTCTACAATAATCTTCTATGCATGTTCAGTTTCTTGCTTGAGTAAAATGCCTCCTGAGATATGATTCCAGCATATTGTGAACACTTAGGCATGCTATACACAGCAGTTAATTCAGATCTTGCTAGCTGGCTTCTCTCCTTGCAGCTGAGTGTGCCTCACTTATATATGATGCACTTAGCAAGTACAAAAAAATCATTCCTGACTTACAGTAGAATGATAAATAAAAAATTGTTCTCCTTGGTTAGGTTAGCACTGCCCCTTGCTAACATGGTGCTCTTACCCAGATGTTTTTCATAAGTGCTAATCGTTACATCTCTGCATAAAGGTCTTTCAGGTCTTAGGTATTCTTTCAGGTCAGTAGCCTGTTCAATATTTATGTATGTGCAGAGCTCCAACTCTGGAAGCTGCTCTGGCAATCTGATGAGGTAGCAATTGTGTGCAGCCAGGCACATGACCAGCACACCCTCAGACTGATTACGTGGCAAGTTCTGCCGTGGGAGTTCTACACACATAAATATTGAACAGAATACAGGTGGGTGAATTGGTGCGTACTTCAGATTGTGTTTCTTACTCTTTAGGTTAGAGAGGCTTAGAGAGAGATGAGTGGCAGAAGACGTGGTTGTGGTGGACAGGAAGAAAAGTACTCTTGATGGGGTGGGTAAGGACTCCTGTACCTGCCCAGAGGTATAGGGAGGTAGAGTTTGCTGCTCTATGAGGCCCTGGGTGGCCCCCGCCAGAGGGAGAATGGCAGTACCAGAGCCATGTGGTGTCTCCTGTTCACTTTGCTCTAGAGGTGGTGCCGATGACAATGAGTGTGATAACTAATGCCTACATAGGTATGATGATAATATCTCTTTCTCGTGCACTTCTGCCTGCTTTTGGAGTAATTTGTGTTTTTTGCAAAGTAATTAACTTGATACCTTACTAGATCTCCTTCATAGCAATCTAACACTTGAGAATGGAAATGTAAACATTGATAAGGAAAATGAAAGCAGAATATGGGAGGTGGGGATGAAAGTCCTAGACCATGAAACTTCTATAGTGCTACAATGCAGTTATAGCAAATTGGCACCTTTCCAGATTGGTTCAAAAGCGTTCTTCATCCGTACTAGTATCCTGCCCAAGCAGGACATGCTACCATTGTTTTTTTGGGTTAGCAAAAGCAATAGTGATTCCCTTAGAAAATTTAGGGGACATGTTTTGGACTGAAGAACATTGCATTGGTAGCAAATTGCTAGCATACAGGAAGCATGCTACCTGACAGTGGAAAAATAAACAAATGCAAGAAATGTAAATTATATGGAAATAAGACACCCAAACATACAAGATACCAACAATACCAGATATCAGGCACTGGATATCAGACACCAAGGAGCATCAAGCAACATTCAGCAGCAGCTGTACAGAGGCAGAACAGACAAGATCATTGATTTCCCTCCATAGATTCAAATTGGCAGATGAGCACTTAGACTATTCCCCCCCGCCCCCAAATGTCTGGATATGCTAAAAGGCTAAGAAGCATATCTTATATTCATATGTTTTTATTTTTAAGAACATTGGTATTTTGAGTAATATATTCCCTGCTTTTTGATTGTGCCATTTTAGGCTATAAGCTCCTGCACTGTCGTAAGTAATTAAAACATTGTTTTTGGTATTTTATTGTACCTTTTATTCTCCTGCATTTTTGGATTGAAATCTGGTTTAAGTATTTGCCTGCAACTTAAGTTTAATCTTCATATATTTTAAAGCATCTGTACCTACAGTTTTGTTCACAGCTATAACTATGATTTTTTGAAATAATATGCGTGTGACTTTTAAAAAGTTATGCTTTTGAATTATTGTTATGATTACTGAACACAAAAGCAATAAAAACTTGTAGAAATATCCCAGCTAATGTTGCCTGGCATCATTCCAACAATGAAGCAACTTATACCTTGATGTGACTGAAAAAAATTATCTGATTTCATACTGGAATTAACCCTTTCACAGATAAATGTGACAGACCACCACAGACTGCCAAAGAGTGTTGCGAAGTTTTGTAGTGCTCTGAGGTCATTGTTCAAGTGTCATACCTTTGAACTTGGAACCTTTAATGTAAAATGAAAGGTGGGGGGGAAAAGGTGCACAGTACACACACACATACACAGAGAGAGAGAGAGAGAGAGAGAGAGAGATATGAAATGAAACAAAGGCATTTTCCCTCATGCAGAGCTCTAGTGAGGGAGCCTTTTTTGGTTCCTTGGGTGAATTAGAGAGGCACATCTGTTAGAATCCTGACTTGGGGTCCACAGACTCATAGCTATCAACCTGCCTTCAGAAATCTGAATCTCTTGTTCAGCTGGTAATTCAGCAGCCCTGGACTCAACTGGCTCTTTCTCCTCCTCCATCTCTTACCCTTGGCTATCTGGAGATATAACATTAGCCCAGCTTCAGTGCCAAATTGGATTCAAAGATAGCTACTGTGAATTTCCAGTTTTGTTCTTTAGAAAGATGCAGAAGAGTATAAATCCCATTCAGTTGAAAACAAAATGATTTTTTTTTTGCTTAATAGTACTGTAATTGTGATATAACTTTGGCATGAACTTCTTTAATGCAAATAGTCAGTAAGAGATTATCCCCTTAAACAGGTATTAACAAGCCAGAATTTACATTATGCACCAAGTCTTAAGGTGTGTTCCCCATTAGCTATCAACTAACATACACCTGCTGGAATTCAACACTAGATTAGACTCTCATGAGCAGAGGAAGGATTTCTATGACATTTCACATTTTCTCTGCAACCTACATTTGAACCCATAAGCAAGTTCAAACATACTTATGAGTAATCTGGACTTTCTCACCAGATTACTCATAAACATGTGCAAACCCACCATAAGCTCAAACATAGGTTGTATAAAAAATATGACATGTCACAGAAATCCTCCCCCTACTCATGAGTATTTCAAGCCCTCTCTCCCTCAGACTGAATTTCAGCAGCAGCCTTAGAGACTATTTCAAGCATTATTTTATGGAATATATATTTGGTTTGTCTTCCTGCCTTTTGTTGCTATTTCTGTGAGCTTTACTTACACTTTGCTGGATCTGTTTGACTTATTTTAATATTTGTTTTACCATTAAAATTCTGGTTTCCTTTATAATGTGCATACTTTGTATACATAGGCTTTTTAAAACAAAGGCACTTCACCTTATTTTTAAAGTATTTGTTTGCAAAGAATTAACACACAAGACCAAACTGGATTTCAATCCCAACTACAGTAGAACCATTTAATTAATGGCACTTACATGTCCAAGTCATTTAGTGGGTTTGGCTTCACTGGGCAATGGGACTAACAATGGAATTTAGTCCACATTCTCCTTGAATGTGGCTTAGTGGATGGGCTAGGACTCTGGAGAACAGGGTTTGATTCCCTGCTCAGCCATGGAAAATCCCTCGGGGAGTGGAGCTGATAAAACTATTCCTTAAATACCATACTTTCCTTGAAAACTCTTTCAGGGTCACTATAAGTGATTTTAACCTGATGGTACATGACAACAACATGAACATGGAGCTTAATAGAGGAAGAAAAGGAAAAGGACAGTTCCTCCATCTCAGTATAAAAAACTATTGGTTCACTACATAGAAAAAGTACTCATATTCACGGTAACTAGCCTACTGCCCATCCAGATCCTTTCTCGTTGTATTGCACCAATGGGGGAAGATTCCAAGAGGATGGGGAAGAAAGGGTGTTTTTTTTCTTCCCTTTTTCACACTCATGAACCTCACCCTGGATGACCTTGAAAAAATTCTGCAGGTCTCCTCTTTTGGTTTGGATGGAGATCTGCAGTGGAAAGCCCATGTTAGCTGCAACTGATGTTATGACGGGGATACCCTTGTCTCATTCTCTTGTGTGAGGCTGTTGCTTTCTAACTTGTATAGTATAGCAAGTAATCTTATATTATTTGCCTGTTTCTTCTGAAATATTCAATATCACTTCAGTCTAATTTAAAATTGCTCTTGAATATTGTTCCCTGGATTTCTTTCTTTACAAAAATCTTTATGTCATGCTCCTTTGAACTTAGGGCAACAAAAATGCATTGCTACTGATTTCATTAAAAAGGGATTACATTTCTATAATTGCTTTTGGTGTCTCTTCCTGCCTTTTCTTACTGTTTCTGTGAGCTTTTCCTGGATTATTCAACTTCTTCTAATGTTAGTTATTCTCTTTTAAAATTTTGCTTTCCCATATTACATGCATTTTTTCTATATTTCAGGCTCCATTTTGTAGCATCATCTGATTTGATAACTTCTCTTCAGCTTTTAGAAATAATGTTCTTTACATCTTTTTTCTTCTAGTGTTTATAGCAACAACATTTTAATGTACAAAGAGGCATAACAGATAGAGTCCCACTACTTATCATCACCATAGACCTTACTGACTGACACAAAAGAGTAACTGGCCTCATGGTTGCTTAGTGAGCTTCATGACCAAGCAAAGATATGAACTTAGTCCACAACCAGCATTCTGTTCAGAACACCATACTGGCCTTCCTTTTTACTGCTTTTTCTGCCAACAAACCTGAAACTTGCAGTTCCTGAATTCATGAGTTCACAGGCATCTTACTTTACAGGAAGATACCAGGAAGAAGCAAAACAAAAACAAAAACCAGCAAGACCATGAGTCATATGTTTACAGTTCTATATATCACAAGGGATACAGTCAGCCCATGTTTGGACTTAATTTTTAAAAGTCTGCTTAATCATAACCTCAGGGCAACAAAAAACCGAAAACAAACATTGGTTATTTCTCCCCATGTCTGGATCCTAATTGCCTTGGATCCCCTTATTGGGAGAAAGGCAGCCTATAAAACAAACAAACAAACAAGCATACATACAGACAAACAAACAATATGGCATTCCATGAATAGAAGAGGTCCTTTCAGAAGGAATTTGATCCAGTAGAAGCTCACACTAAATGCAGAGAGAAGGGAGGTGATTTTCACTATTCGCCTCTTCCTTCTGCAGCCCTTTGAGCCATCCTCACATTATTCCAAAAGGACTGCCCCAACACTCTGGAACAGTCTTTTGGACTGTAAGGAGCTACAGAGGATGGGGGAAATCACCCCCAAATATGACTCCTTTTCTAACCAGTGAAAAAGAGTCCCACAAGCAGAATTCTGTTGACAGGACGCTCACACTGATGAAGCGTTAGTCAGGATCAAGACCATGGGATACAAAACTTGATTTCAACACCTTTAGGACAAAAACATTGTACCACACTGCTTAATAATTCTTGAGATTGCCCAAAAGAAAATCCAGGTTTATACTGCATGTGACTGGTAACAGTGCTTCAACAGCATGGTGGAGAAGCAGCACAAACCCTGTCTATCATGCACAAGACCAGCCTTGTGTGCTGTGGCCCTTCACTGGAATGGCCAGTTGTGTGGAGGTCCAGTTCCTGTTATTCTTCCTTCTCAAAGGTGTACAGGAATATGACATGAGCCAGGCTACTGCACAATCTGGACTCAGAGTGGAAGGCTTGAAACACAAGATAGACCATTGCCATTATTTGTGTGGTGCAGATGGATGATGAGGCCTAGAAACATTTTCACTTCCAACAACTACTAAAAGTATGAACACAACCTTCCCCCCCCCCCCCCAGAATACATTTGGTAACCAACCCTCTTTTTATTTATTTTATTCATTTATTTACAAGATTTTTTAGCCGCGCCAATATTAAAACTTTAAAACCATTAAAACCATTAAAAATAGGCAATATTATAACAATATCATATATTAAAAACAATCATTAAAACATTAATATTAATAAATCCTGCTGCTCATATGGCCAGCTAAAGAATACTATTTAATTAAAATGCTGGCTAAACTGAAAGGTCTTTGCCTGGTGCCGAAAAGCCAAAAGTGTTGGAGCCAGGTGGATCTCTGTAGGGAGAGCGTTCCAAAGTTGGGGGGCAACAGCCGAGAAGGCCCTATTTCGACATGCCATCCCCTTCACCTCTTTCAGGGATGGCACCTTCAGAAGGGCCTCCTGGCCTGATCTTAGAGGACGGGCAGGCTCGTATGGAAGAAGGCAGTCCTTTAGGTAACCAGATCCTGGGCCGTTTAGGGTTTTATATGTCAAAGTAAGCACTTTGAATTGGGCCTGAGCAGCAACTGGCAGCCAGTGTACATTTTTCAGAACCGGCGTGATATGGGTTTGTACGGCGGCACCACTTACCAGCCGTGCAGCCCAGTTCTGTGCCAGTTGCAGTTGCCGGACCATCTTCAAAGGCTGCCCCACATATAGCGCATTGCAGTAGTCCAGTCTGGTTGTTACCAGTGCATGTGTGACTGTTGCCAGGCTCTGCTCATCTAGGTAAGGGCGAAGTTGATATATTCTCCGCAGCTGTAAGAAGGCACCCCTGGACACCGAGTACACCTGGGCTTCCAAGGTCAGACCCGGGTCAAGGAGCACCCCCAAGCTGCGGACCCCGGGGAGTGTAACCCCGTCTAAGGCAGGGAAATGGCCCTTTAACCTATCTGGCAGAGCACCTACCAGTAGCACTTCCGACTTGTCTGGATTGAGCCTCAGTTTATTGGCCCTCATCCAGTCCATTATCGAGTCCAGGCACGAGTTCAGAACGGCGACTGCCACACCTGGATTGGTAGAGAATGAGAGGTAGAGCTGGGTGTCATCAGCATATTGCTGACTCCTCAGCCCAAACCTCCTAACGACCTCCCCCAGCAGTTTCATGTAGATATTGAATAGCATGGGGGACAGTATAGAGTCCTGAGGAACCCCATGACGCAACCACCATGGATCAGAGCTACTGTCCCCCAGCACCACCTTCTGGACTCGATCAGCCAGGTAGGAGTGGAACCATCGTAAAACGGTGCCTCCTATTCCCATCCCAGCCAATCTGTCCAGAAGGACACCATGGTCGATGGTGTTGAAAGCCGCTGAGAGGTCCAGGAGAATCAACAGGGATGCATTCCCCCTGTCTTTCTCCTGGCAAAGGTCGTCAAACAGGGTGACCAAGGCAGTCTCCGTCCCATAACCCTCTTCTTTTTGTCCCTCTTCTTCCCCTTAGGGTCAAAGGCCTCTGGGAATCTCAGAAATGCAGTGCTAGTTTTCACTGGTTGAAGACACTGGTTTACCTAGAGAGACTAACAAAGTTGCCACTACAAATTATCCTCATCACTTCCAAGAATGATCAGGTTATAGAAATAGAAAGTGATGACAGCAGAGAGAGTTTATTATTTGGGTGGATTCATTATTTCATATTCCTACCCTGCCTTTTCTTAAATGAGTTAAGGTAACATACAGGGTTCTTCATTTAACCTCACAGGGTACAAGTTGTCATCACTATGAGGTAGGTCAGGTAGAGAGAGAGTATTGCTGCAGGTCACCCCAGTGAATTTCAAGGTTCAGAGGGCACTAGATTGGGGATATCTCAAGTCCCAGTGTGACACTCAAAAACTAGATGACAGTGGCTCCAAAACTGACTCATGGTAGGGAGAATCCCAGACCATTCTGAATTGGTCAATTCAGCTCAATTCAGAAACCTAGATGGGTTTTTTCTGCCCTGTTACATATCTGTTCTGAAGCAAAGCACAGAGGTCTATCCAGAGTGACCAAAGTTACTTCATTGGTATGCCATTGTGATTGACTGAGATCCTCAAGTGTTTTTCCCACCTGTTACTCTGGGGTAGTTTACATTTTCCACTCCTGAAGGGCATCTCTTTTCTTTTATGCACTACTCTCTCTCACCACAAATCATCCAGTATAACCTCTGGATCTGTCCTTATATTCCCAGTACCTTCTATCTTTATGCCCACTGAACATGCTGTCAAAGCAAGCATCTATTTTTCTCCTCAAGGTCATTGCAGGGGGAACCAAACACCAGCATTTGCATGTGCTATAAAAGGCTACAAATGGAACAAGAATGACTTGCTGTCTGGATGACATATTGGCAGCAATAGGGATTTAGTAGTGTATATATATCAAGCACTTTGAAGTTACATATAAGCAATTTTTCAGCAAATGCTCAGTAAAACACAGACAAAAAGAACAACACACTGCTGAAATGCCTATTCTAAGCAACAGGTCTTCTTCAGCAGCTTTTTTTAAACAATGATTTTTAATTATTTTATTCTTCTGAGATATTGCTCAGAATCCTGTTGGTGATACATGTGTGTGTAAGTTAAAGCACCTAATTCACCATGGCAAATTGCTGCTAACTAAACAAGGTGCTGGTCACATTACAGATGCAAGGCTTTTGTGCAACTGACTGTGCACCTTATAATGCAACCAATGCTTTGTTAGTTAGCATCAATTTATTGTGGTGAGTTCTACAACTTAACTTACACATGCATAAATCACCAACAGGATTCTGGCTATCATACCTACTGTAAAGTTATCAAACATCTGTGATGAGTCTTTCCCAGTCAAGAAATGTTTTAAAAACACAATCCTATAAATTCTTGCTTGTGTATCTAATAGAGTTCACTCCACTGGAAAAGTTACAAGTGTACAGTGCAATCACATGCACGTTTGCTCAGAAGGATGCTCCGTTGTAGTCAGCATGCATAGGACTGCAGGCTTATCGGGCATCCTTCAGTCTCAAGAGACTATGGTAACATGCTCTGAATAGAGGTCTTGGAACAACATCTAGTGTGGCTGAGAAGGCCAATTTGAGAGTGACAATCCCTTCCACACTGAAGACAATTACAGTCTGTCCCCTGTCCAGCTCCCTGATTTTGCTGGTTTCAGGACTGCTTCTTTGACTCCGCCTGCTGAACAAGTGTCTCTTCAAATTGGGAGAGGCCATGATGCACCGCCGGCCTCCAGGCTGAACGCTCAGATGTCAAGGTATCAGATTGTCAATGCTAACAATTCCAGCTCATTCCAGGACTACACTATTTGGAACTTTGTCCTGCCAGGTGATGCCAAAAATGCGTCAGAGACAATGCATATGGAACGTGTTCAACTTCGTCTCCTGCCATGCACAAAGGGTCCAGGACTCACTGCAGTACAGGAGTGTGCTCAGGACACAGGCTCAATAGACCTGGATCTTGGTATATTCCCTCAGCTTTTTGTTAAGCCATACTCTCTTTGTGAGTCTAGAGAACATGGTAGCTGCTTTGCCAATGCGTTTATCCAGCTCAACATCTAGGGAGAGAGTGTCAGAGATCGTTGAGCCAAGGTACACGAAATCATGAACAACCTCCAATTCTTGCGTGGAGATGGTAATAGAGGGAGGTGAGTCCATGCCTTGGCCCATTACTTGTGTTTTCTTCAGGCTGATTGTTAATCCAAAATCTTGGCAGGCCTTGCTAAAACGATTTCTAAGTTGTTGGAGGTCTTCAGCAGAGTGGGCAACAACAGCTGCATCATCGGCAAAGAGGAAATCCCGCATGCATTTCAGGTGGACTTTGGTTTTTGCTCTCAATCTAGAGAGATTAAAGAGCTTTCCATCTGATCTAGTCTGGAGATATAACTGCAGGCTTAGTCATATGATTATTGATATGGACAGCCCTGACTGTAAAGACACCATAAAGAAATGTGTGCCTCCGACACATTATTTTAGCACCCTGGTTCTGTAAACTGTAACTGATGTGTTCCACATTAGTAAAGAATAGTTCATCTTCAATACCAATCTATAACCAGGTTTCTCCACACACCACTTCCATAGGCAACCTGACAGTTGACTGATCTTTCACTATGCTATGTGAACTTTAACATTTGTTTCAAATGAAATATATTATTGCTACATAGCAGTGCAGCAATGATTTTGTGCTGACAGAGCAAATCAACAATTCTAAAAATGAGAACAGCCCAAAGGGGAAAAAATTATAACTATAATAATATGAATGTGCCGTCAAGTCAGTTCTGACTTATGGCGACAACCCTTTCAGGGGTCTTTCTGTTTGGGTGAGAAGTAGTTAACTGATGAAAAAAGGAGTCAGGTTCTGGGATTTCCCCCTGCTTGGTGTCTCTTTGTGGATGGCAATGAGCAGAAGTGGATATAGTGTAGACCATCTTGACTGCTGACATGGGTGTCATCAATATTCAGCTGTTCTTTGCTGTGTAAAGTTTGGCATCCTTTTTCTTGATGGCAAAGTGGGCACGATATTGTGTAGCATTATTGGGCCATTTCCGGGTATTTTGAATCAGAAATACAGAAGCACAATATCCCAAATTCATAAACTGGAGGGTTTTGTGGCGTTTTTTGAAGAATTGAATGTATTCAGATAGAATATGCCACAGGAGATGCATTTTGGCCCACATAAGCAAGCATAAATATCCTGATCTTCTAGCTATAGATAATAATCAGATACTGTAGATACTATACTATAGATACTATAGATAACTATAACTAGATAACTGTACTATAGATACTATAGATAATAAGCAGATACTATAATAAGCAGATACTGCCCTCTATAAAGTATTTCTGGACTTTTGGTGGTAAACTAATCTTTTGAAGACATCTGGACAGAAAGATCACTGTTGTTGTAAGGAATGTTCCTCGTTAAATCCGTGTTCATGCTGTAGCTGAAATCACATTGCAGTGCTGGAGCAAACGGCATGGGTCAGAAAGATCATTTTTCCTTTATCTAGATTCTCCCCACTTATAAACTGGTTAATCTATACATCTGAGGACACTGACATGATCGTTCCCTTGGTATAGGGAACCAATTAGTTCCTTGCTTTGACTCTGGCCTTTTTTGTTTTGAGAATACTAATATGATGTGGAAGACTGTTAAAAATCCTTTTCAAGTTCTCAGTGTACACATTTTATATTCATTGTTCTTGCAGAAAACAATACTTCAAAGTGCTGTGCTTAACGGTTTTGCAGGCAAAAAGCCCTTATTTCAGGAAGGACTATCTAAGAAAGAAACGGATTTGCAAAACTCTTTCACTAAATGTCAATTAATTGCCTCCTGGGTACCATCGGTTGCAATCCATAGGAAACAAAGAGCTTTGAATTTGAAAAGAGGGATTTTTGGCAGCAGAATTCTATGGCTTTCCAGATACTACACCAAAATCTAACGTAAGTAATAGCATAATAATAAAACAATATGCATTGACTCTATAATCATTTGGCTAATTATTAGAAGTAAAACCATTCCTAAGACTGCACCTAACTCTTGATTAATAATGATATAATAATAATAATTTTAGAACTGCAAATCTGGAAGAGATGCTATGGATCATTGAGTCCTGCCCCTGTCAGGGAGGCACCGTGGGGAATTGAACTCCTAACCTCTGGCTACACAACCAGATACACTGAGTTATCCAGATTGTCAGGAAATTCTGCTAGAATTATACCATTCCCCTTTCTACATATGCAAAGTACTTGTGTGTGGTGTCTCTTTTACATATGCAGCCTACTTTTCTGATTCCTGAAGATATCTCAAGAGCATTTTTGATGCATCATGTTCAATTGGAATAGAGCTATTTAATGAAGATTGTTTGATTATTTTGGCCTAAAATTTTTTTCCAGTACCTCACTTTCTAGATATGCATTGTAATGATGGTTCTTGACTTTGTGTTTTGACACTAATCTACCACAACATTGGGAAGAAACTGACTCAGCTAAAGCAGATGGAGTGTAAGTATTTTTAAAAAACAAAATAACCAACCCGGATTCTTGAGAACCCTTTTATAGCTCCTTCATAGCTCCTTAAGTCTTTCTGTTCTTTCTTAGGGAAAGCTCAATTCTACATCTGTATCCCTACTCTCTCTAAATGAGGAAAGTCTCTGAAAGAGAAAAATCAGTTTGCAAAGTGTGCTATCTAATAGCTTCCATGTCTGACTGTGAGCTACAGCTTATAAGGCTACAGCTCAAGACAATGGGCTGTTGCCATTAGTGCTTCTACACTACTGTACTAAGAATCTGTAACAGTAGATCTTACACTTTACACCTATCACTTTACACTTTACACCTATCACTTATTAATCTATGAGGCCACAATTCTTATGTGGTAGCACATGGAATTTTTGAGATCAAGCAACTGTTGCAGACATTATCTATTGTGGCTTGAACACCAATATCTATATTTTTTTCATATAATAGGTACCCAAATAGTCTGCCCTATTATATGTTACACCTCCATCCCTTCACTAACCCCATTTGGTACTGCTTATCAGCTTTATATAGGTCAAGCCCGTAAGGAACTGTCCTTAGTGCTACTTTCATTGAGCTTTTTCAAAAAACCAGTCCAACTGAACCTTTATGTTCTGCTGTAATGATTTTTCTCTTTGGGAGTTCATTAGCTTTTATGGCTCCTTACCTTTCAACTCATGAGAAGAGAACAAATTAATTTGGGGGGGGAAATTCTTCTGGGGGAAAATTCAATATTACAATGTTGCTTTCACCCATTTTTCTTACTGCATACAATTCCCTATTGAATTCAACACTGAGACTCTCCTCTTCCTTATCACATTATGCCATTACCTCTGTAAATCTCCCATAGTAATTGGGGTTTTTCTTTTTTTCCAATATGAGTTTGAATGTAGTATCCCACCCAAACTGAAAGGTTGCCTAGTAACAGGTTTTAAAGAGTGCTATTTGCTCTCCAAGTGACAAGTTGTTATTTCTCCTTCCCTTAAAACAAAAACATAGAGAAAGAGTAGAACTAAGAGGAGGGAATCTAGCAATTATGGCTCCAAATAATAGTGTAAATGGGCCCATTTACATCAACACTGTGGTGACATACGATGTCTTCTTGATTGCCACCACATGGTTTCTAGGAAAGACAGTAAGCCTGAATCATTGTAGCCATCCAAAAACAAAGCTGAGTCTTACTGAAGAAAGTCAGCTAGCTTTAGGGAATATGAATTACATGGAAAATATCTAAATGAATCACCAGAATTGTCGTTGTCAAACAAGTCAACGGGGAATCCTGATGAGAGGATGTGTCTATTCTAGCATTCCAAAACAACAATGTCAGGAAATATCCCTGGGCCTTTCTGGAGAGAAGAATGGCAATCAATCAATCAATCAATCAATCAATCAATCAATCAATCAATCAATCAATCTTTGTAATCTCAGTAGAACGTTTACAAATGCCACATTGCAGAACTGACACACATTTTGGGTGGATGGATCTGACATCTTCCCCACAGTGAGGTGACATTTCACCTCACTGTTGAGATTGACAATGGACAGTATCATCCAAAGGGGTTGAATGCCCCAGTGGGATTGTAATGCAGTCTGGATTCTGAAGATTTCCTGTTGAGGCTCACCAAACCCCTCTGCCAGCTTACTTTTCAGAAGCTTGGAAAAAGTTGCTTCCTTGGACTGAAACTCTCAGAATCCTCAGTCAGCATGGCCAGTGGCTTTCCTGGCTGGAGATTCTGGGCGTTTTAGTCTAATGAAGTAACTTTTCCCAGATGTGGGCCCTTCCTATCAGCATTTCTATAAGAGTCCACATGAAAGGGACACAGCATAATGGGTGGAAATGTCCATCTCCCATGAGTGAAATAAAAAGAAAAAAACTGAAATTTGGAAGGAGTCTTGAGTACAATTCTTGGGAGAAAGGTAAGTTATATTTCTAATAAATAGCTCTCTCCCCCCCCCCCCCCGCCCAGAGAAAAATACAGAGTGTGCTTGGTCACAGAATAACAGAGCCTTGCAATCGCTTGGCATGGGTCAGTTAACCACCCTTTTGTCCACAACAGAAATGATTTGCAAGACTAGAAAATGCTAGCTTTTATCTCATTCTTTCAATGTATGTGTTTACGAAGACGACTGATTAGAATTCACATTGAGTATTGTAAGGAGAAAACTGTATGGTAGCAATTCTGGCTAATTCATAAGGAATAAGAGATTGTGATCATGCAGACTATTCATTTCTCTTCCTTTTCAACAAAGCACAAACATCTCTGCATTCATAGAAGGACAACAAGCACTTCCCGTCACTGCAGCATCACCATCAAAACTGTGATACATTAGAAAACAAAACTTTGAATGTACAAAGGCAGATGTTTCAGGCCACTTCCTTTATCCCACAATATAGATTATACAGGAGCCTGTTGTTACATAATGTTATGGGGCCAGTCTGACTCAGAAAGAGAAAGAATTTTTAAAAAAGGAAAAAGAGGGGAAGCTCTCCTTTTAGGAAGTTCATTATCTTCCTTCCCACTGGAGGCAAATGTATGCAATAATTTCTTCTTCAACCCCAGATGAACCTTTTGCTACTGAAATAACTGAAGGGCTTTTCACCTTGAGCTGCAATTTTTATTATTTAAGTGTTCTATTTAAGTACTTTTAACTTTTAACTGTTCAGCTTCTGATTTAAAGAAGCAAAGTGGAAATGATACCCACTTTTCAGGTTACAAAATTTCCACAAATTGTATTACCTTACATTTTAAAATAAATCAAGCTACAAGAGCAACAGGCAATACATAAGTAATTAAAATAACATTTTATGAATACATAATTAAAACAACAAATAACATAGCTGCAGCAGCAGATAAAACCTGAATTGAAAGCACGGTACTCTAAAATTTATTAAGAGTGATTCCAGACAAAACTTTTATTGTGCAGTCGCCCTGCCTCATTCAAAGAGTCATCAAGGTGACACTACTCACAAAGTGACTCTGATCAAGGGAAAATCCCAGAAGCTGACTCCTTTTTTCAACAGTTAACCACTTCTCACTCAAACATAAAGTGATTGTCAGGGCTATTTTTTGACAAGCATGAATGGTAGTGAATGCAAGAGAGTTGTCAACGTTCAGGCTGCCCTTTGCTATGTAAAGCTTGGCATCCTTTTTCCTGCGGGCACAATGTTGTGCAGCAATATCAGGCAATTTCCTGGAATTCTGAATCATAGATACAGAAGCACAGTATCCCACATTACATCCCGGCTGGATTACTGTAACACACTCTACATGGGGCTGCCTATGGAACGTGTCAGAAAATGTCAGCAGGTCCAAAATGCAGCAGCCAGATTGCTAACTAGGGCTGGACACAGGGATCACACAACCCCGCCCCCCTCTTACAGCAGCTCCACTGGCTGCTGATTCATTTCCAGGCAGAATTCAAAGTGATGATTGTAACCTATAAATCCCTAAACGGTTTGGGCCAAGGCTATTTCAAGGAGTGCATCTCCCTTTATGAGCCTTACACACACATTCCAACAGAAACTTGCTTCAAGAACAATTACCCAGTGCTAGAGGATCCATGAGCACATGATCTGTAGTATGGTTGCTGGGATAGGATAGAACCAAGAACAGGTGGATGCAGTCCCTCTGTGCTAAAATATTTTGAAGGGCTGTTCTTGGACACAATGAAATGGTGAAGCAAAAACAGACTTGAAGCCCCTTTGCCCAAGCTTCCCTAAATTTGGCACAGAGCAAGAGCAGACTGTCTGCTTGATCTGTGTCAAACTTGGTGCTGTTATGAAGTCCAGATTCAAAGTTATATATTTTTTTTGGTTTGGGCTGCCCCATTTTTAGAATTCCCTTGTAGAATGTTGATTTGTTCTGCAAGATAACAGTATTCCATTCCTGTTTCTCTCTCATATACATGACTGTGTCTGTGTGTGAGAGAGAGAGAGAGTGGGGGGCAGGGGAGAGAATGAGCAGATCTTCCAGTTAAAGAACAGAGGCTGGGCTTCTTCTCTCCTGTTGTGGATAGATGTCCTTGTTCTCTCTCTGTGGTACCAAGATGTCCTTCCACAATATGGAGTAGGTATCTATTAAGAGAATCTGTTAAGAAAGGATACCTAGTTCTTCACAAGAAAGTGTCTTCCCTAAGAAGCATTCCCTTTTCAATGCAGTGGCAGAGTGATGAGGAGACTGCCTGAGAGGGAGATTTCATACGTGCACACCCTACTTCCCCTTTGTTTTGCAGCGGCCTACCACTCATTCTTTTCCTCTTCCCCTCAAGATGTCCTTCCTGTTAGAAGGCCAACAGAAGGCTACTGGATGCTTAGACATGAGGAATGCACATTGATGTTATTTCTCTCCAGCTCTAAGTGAGACATAAATGTCCTTTGCCTTTGTCATGTTGCAGAAAAAAAAGGACAAACAAGACTTATTTCTGCTGAATAAGTGGTAGAGGAAGAGTTCAATGTCACCATACACACACACACACACACACACCCCACTTCAAAGCTGTCATCCCACTGTCTGGACCTAACGAGGGCAGCCTATGGAGGAAGTGCAAGCTCCGTCAATAGTGCTTTGCCAGGTATAGAACTAAATGCTTGTGGGTGTTCATGTCTCATGAGCCAAAATAACTTTGCTGGCTTTAGATCCTATAGAGCCTGACCTACAATACAATTTGCTGCTTTGTCTCAGGCAGCACAATGTCTTTGTCTACACTTGGCAGATGTTCTGCACCCCACGGCACACTCTGTGCTGGTACAGATGCATTTTAGAAAGAGCAGTTTGGCCTGCGAGTGCTTGTTTTGTGGCTGTGCGCTACTGCTACCACCAGCAACGCCAGCAGAGGCAGCCACGGTGAGCTGGCAGGGATAGTGGAGGCACAAGCGAAGCTGAGAAAAAGTCTTGTGGGCATGTGTCCACAGGCCAGTCATGGGTTCAATCCTTTGCTCCCTGGCTTATGTGCTGGCAAGAGAGCTGTTTTTCTTTCCCAGGGCAGACAAAATAGGAAAGAAAGGGATGGAAGGCAGAAAGAGAAAACGTTACTTAAACATTTCAGTATCCAAACACTTTTGTCTGTTACAATAGCGTATTAGTTCTTCTGTGTGAGACTCCATCTCTCTCTCTCAGTGTGTGTGAAATGGATATTTTTGTACAGAAATACAAGCCCAACTATTATTTTTCAATCCCTAGCCTGAATCCCTACAAGTTGGAGAAGCGTGAAAGAACATGGAAGATGACTCAGTCGGAAACCAGACCCTCAATGAGCCTGGAGCTGGAGAAGCTGACGCTCCTGAAGGCATCCTTCACCCTTTGCCTTTCTCAAGACAAGAGAAGACTTCCAGGCAGTGACTTCTTCTTGGACCCCCTTGTCACTCAGATTGTTCTTCATGCACTGAGAAAATGGCTCCCCCTTTTCAATGTGTGGAGAGAAAATGTTGCCAGTTGGTAACCCAGGAAAAGATGTGTATATACACATGATTGCAAGAATGGGGTGGTCCCACCCTGCTGACTCTAGCCACTTTGGGCTCTAGCCCCACGCACTGCTGATTTGCAAATGGTGAAAGGCTCCTACTCAGGTAATGTGATCCTCACACCCCAAAGAGCTACCTGTTCCTCCATCAGAGTCAGTAGAATTTCTGCTTGCGCAAGTAACTAACGTTACATAGTTTGACATGATAGACCACCCTTTGCACAAGACTGCCAAATGGATGACTTCTCAGAGTGCAGTGGATTCATTTCATGTTTAATGAGGCTAAATTGGAAATGTTGTCAGCCAGTAACCAACTATCTGTTTGGTTTTGCACAAAAGGTTTGCACAGACAGGGGAAAAAATGGCCCATATCCTCTTGGCTATTCACACATGCCAAAAACCAAATGGTGTAATTTGCTGGATATATTGCACCCTGATACGATGCCTTTCAGAGGTTTTGGATGGGAAGGATCTTTCTGGGCTGAGTTGTTGTCAGTAACAGTCTATAGTTCCTTCTCTACCTCAGATTCTTTTTCCCGCCTTCTTACAGTCAGTCAGGGTTCAGTTAGTGTTCTGTCAGTGTGAGTTATGGAGTCAGAAGTGAACAGTTGGAGTTAAGAGTTCTATCAGAAATATAACCAGTCAGTTATTTAAATTAAGAAGTTAACCTCAGTAATGTAACAAGTTGACATCTCCACAAAATATGGTGGCTTTTTTTAATATAAGAAGAACTGTGAGTAAACAGAAATATTTTATTCTTTCTAATTTACCACAGTCTCTGAGTGAATGTATTGAAGCAAATAAAGGGTGGTCTACTGAGGGAGACTGTAGAGCAATCTGCTGTGTGGGTTCCTGACCAGACCATTTTATCTACTGCATAATAAAAGGAAATTTAATTTTAATTTTATTAAGCTACACTCAATTTTCTCATACCTAATTCTGCCAACAAACAAAACCCCAACATAATTCACAGTGGTAAATTGCTACTAATTAACAAGGTGCTTGATGTGTCCCTGATAGGCATGCAATCAGCACTATGACCAGCACCTAGTTGATTAGCAGTTGATTTGCTTCCACGGTTTACACAGTTTCACTGATACATGCATAAATCACCACTGACTTAAAATTTGCTTGTAGCAGGCAGTTTTAGCACTGCAGCCAGGATCCTGTTAGTGATTTATGTCTGTTTTGGTTAAATTGTATAACTCAGTGTGGTGAACTGCCACTAAGTAACAGGCTGCTGTTCACATTATTAGGTGCATACCTGTTGCACAACTGGCCATGCTCCTCTTAAGACGACTGGAACCTCACTAGTAACAATTCACTGAGGTGTCTTTTGCAGTTCAGTTTATGCATGCATGTTTCACCAATGGGATTCCAGCTCATAATTGCTTGTAAGACTTGCTGAGCATAATTGCTTGTAAGACTTGCTTGTAAGTCCACTGCTTGTAAGACTTGCTGAGAGAAGGAGATTTCTGTGTACAAAAGCAGTCTGATTTTATGAAACAATGCCAGTGTCATGCGCCACTTTTAGTTTCAGTGGGATTGCAGACTGTTGCGCTTACATGACATAACCACAGAGATGTCAAAAGAATCCAACAACATGATGAGATTTAGTAAACATTTGTGTCCTTTTGAAAGAAATGCACCTGACAAAATTAGTGTGTTCCCATTCTTTACACTTACCACAGAATCATGATCAAATTGCTTGTACTTTCAAATATTACTTTCATTTTATAATTTTAATCTGAGAATCTGTAACAGAGCATGCCATGGGGAGTGGGAATACACCTGGGGATGTATCGTGTTTCCCCGAAAATAAGACAGGGTCTTATATTAATCTTTGCTCCAAAAAACACAGTAGGGCTTATTTTCAGGGGATGTTTTATTTTTTTTCCATGTACAACAATCTACATTTATTCAAATACAGTCATGTTATCTTCTGGTTGCTGCACAATGCTGCACAATGGTGGAGGGCAGGGTTTCACTTAACTGGGGCTTATTTTTGGGGTAGGGCTTATATTACGAGCATCCTGAAAAATCATACTAGGCCTCATTTTCAGGTTAGGTCTTATTTTCGGGGAAACAGGGTACCATTTGGAAAGTTAAGCTAATTCTTGAGGATTTTGGTCAACGTTGTAGCAATAGCAGTACCCATACTATTTTTAAAATTTATTAAGCTCCTGAAATACTAGGCCCTGTACAATGATTATACCAAAAATAACAAACATTTCCTGAAGACTTCAAATTTAAAATGAGACTGGATGGTTTAAAAAAGGGAAGGAAAGTGAGAGGTAGATGGTGGAGATTAAATACTCAAGAGTATCTGTATGGAGAGAAAAAAAGGGAGAGAATATGGCATTTGATTTTAAAACATTTGATCATTTAATAGGATGGACAGGTGCAGATTTCATGGAGCAGGAACTCTCAGATAAAAGGGATGAGGAAGAACATGTAAAATAAATGAACACACACAAAAAAAGAATGGCACTATCATTTATTCATGAATTGGCACTATTATTTATGATCCATCGTTCATACACTGCAGGTCTCTTAAGAATGTGACAAGTTAGTATTCTATTAGAGATGGGCATGAACTGCCAGTTTGGTGGTTCGTACTGGTTCATTTATTGGCCTAACAGGTGTTTGGTGCTTCAAAGCCCTGCCTCTTCCAGCAGGCACCCACTCAGAGGAAGCAGTCTGGCTCCCCTGTCCTGCCTCCTCCACGTGCCTCTGAGTGGGTGCTTGCCAGAGGAGGCAGGGCTTTGAAGTGCTGAATACCTGTTTGGCCAATAAACAAACCAGCATGAATCACCAAACTGGTGGTTCCGGCCCATTTCTATATTCTATCCATGCATTATCTATCTGTGGGGGTTTTTTCTTTGAAAAGTACTTGTTACCAAGAGCATCCCTCAAATCACTTGTGTCTTCTGGGACCATCATCCCTCTTCCTTTATCCCTTCCCTGTGCAGTCCCACTGAACAACTGAGCAGCTCCCAGTAATTTTTGTAGTTCTGTTCTTTGAATATAAGGTCTACTGTACAATTGTAGTCTCCATTACAGGATGTCACAAAGACAGCAGTTGACTCTTTCAGAATTTGCTCCTATGAATACATGATAGCCCATGATAGCACTTGACTCAAAGGTTGGAAATGTGACTTTTTGTCTACAAAACCTAGAATCCCCAGGGACCATCCAGGATGACCTGGGAATCAGTTATCATCCTGAAAAGACAATTTTGCAAGCTATGGCTTGAATTCCGCCCCCCGCCCCCCAAATGCCATGTAGACTTCCTTTGTATCGCCAAGACTAGGCAAAGGGGGACAGCTTTGTTTCAGGTAGCAGATACTGAGGGGCACTGAAAGGGTGGAGCTCTATGTGCCATGTGACTTGCTTTAAAATTTGTTTCCACAGGGAAGTATGTCTACTTGAACTTAATGGGCTCACTTTTGTATATATATCTATAGGCCTGTGCTGCATGTAATATTGGTGTTAGGCCAAAAGCAGTGGCCACTAGGACTTAAGGATATATTTTCTTTCATCGGCAATCATTGATCATCCCCTTCTGTATTATTACTTTATTGTAAATATTAAATTGTCTGGAGAATAACTCATACAAATTTTGCTATCAGCAATTTCAGATAAAGCCATTCAGACTGATGTCAATTACAGATAAATTCTAGCAATTATTTTCCATGCATAGCATTTCGTTTTTTAAAATTTGACTACTGTTTTTGCTTCCCATACAACTCAATATAGCTCATATTTTGACAAGTGATATTTAAAGCTTTGTTCCTCACAGCAAAATAGGGTGGATAACTAGCAATTAAAGCTAGCTATATTAGTTTTGTGTACATCCAGTACTTAGTTGGTTGGGGACTAACTGTGCATTTTGTTTCTTATTGGTTATTGGCATGAGTGGTGGCCAGCTACCATTGCAACAGGAATAGGTTGCTCTCAATCCGAAAAGTAAAAGATTCTGTTGCTGTCAATTCTGTAAAGCAGAGGTCCCCAACCCCCGGTCTGCGGCCCAGTGCCAGTCCTTGGCCTGAGCCGAACCAGGCCGCGGAGACATAGGAAAAATTGTTGCAAATAGTACTCTTATATTAAAAATACCTGGACTATTGTCAAAGTCAAAAATGTTTTAATACACAATATTATTATTTCCACTATCTTTAAATCTATTGGCCAACCCACCACTTTCTTTTTGAAATCCATTTACATTTTTAATTCAGTGTGTGAATCTTGTATTTATATATGTTCCTTTGATACTGATATATTTTATCAGGTTATATATGTTATTATATTAAACCTCTGTATTACCAAGTTATGTACGTTTTGTTGGCCTGTTGCATAGTTACACTTGCATAACTTGATGTCATCAATACTTGATGACATGCAAGCCATTGCAAAATTTGCACCAAGGTGGGAATACTATACACTGTTCCATGAGCACAGCTGACAACTAGCTGAACAATTAGACACAAAAACTGCCTGGGCATAACTCCCTGTGAATAACTGTAATTCTATACTACACCAAAAGCAAGAGGATTTCAGCCACAATTTCTTGAGGTTAACCCAATCGTTAAAGTCAACACTGGCAAAATGTATCACTGGGATACATTTTTGGCTATATTAACTACAAGGTCTAATAGATGATTACATAGGAAAAAATTAGCATATAATGGGTAACACCCAAGTTGCTTAAATGTACTGACCAGTCCATATTTACTTTCAAACGTTACTTTTAAGAGCATTTCAAGACATTTCAAAGGCATTTTGGCAGAACAGATTTTTTCCAGGTTTTACTCCTAAATGGCAAGAGAAGTATTCTTTGCCTTTGCCTTTTTTGTTTTCGTAAATATTTGGAAGAGGCAATGACAGAATTCGTGACCTGAGGAAGAGGAGAGCACTTCCTTGTATTTTTCAGGCCTGCTGACAACAATAATGCAACCAATTGATAACACTTTGATTTGGTTAGCAGGGTTAACCTTTTTAAAATACTTCCCAAGATTGGATGTCCACCTCGGCTACTTAACATCATCAGGTCCTTTCATGAGGAAATGAAGGGCACTGTAGTTTTTGATGGCTCAGCATCAGATCTCTTTGACATTCGAAGTGGAGTGAAACTGGGCTGTGTCCTCGTGCCGACTCTGTTTAGGATCTTTTTTGCTGTCATGCTGAAGCACGCTTTTGGAACCACAACAGAAGGTGTCTATCTCCGGACTAGATCAGATGGAAAGCTCTTTAATGTCTCTAGATTGAGAGCGAAGACCAAAGTCCAGTTGAAATGCATGCGGGAGTTGCTCTTTGCCGATGATGCAGCTGTTGTTGCCCACTCTGCTGAAGACCTCCAACAACTCATGAATAATTTTACCAAGGCCTGCCAAGACTTTGGACTAACAATCAGCCTGAAGAAAACACAAGTAATGGGCCAAGGCATGGACTCACCTCCCTCTATTACCATCTCTACACAAGAATTGGAGGTTGTTCATAGTTTTGTGTACCTTAGCTCAACGATCTCTGACACTCTCTCTCTAGATGTCGAGCTGGATAAACACATTGGCAAAGCAGCTACCATGTTCTCTAGACTCACAAAGAGAGTATGGCTTAACAAAAAGCTGACGGCATATACCAAGATCCAGGTCTATAGAGCTTGTGTCCTGAGTATACTCCTGTACTGCAGTGAGTCCTGGACCCTTTATGCACGGCAGGAGAGGAAGCTGAACACGTTCCATATGCGTTGTCTCTGACGCATTTTTGGCATCACCTGGCAGAACAAAGTTCCAAATAGTGTAGTCCTGGAACGAGCTGGAATTGTTAGCATGTATACATTACTGAAACAACGATGTCTACGTTGGCTTGGGCATGTCGTGAGAATGGCTAACAGTCGGATTCCAAAAGATCTCCTGTATGGAGAATTAGTGCAGGGAAAGCGTCCCAGAGGGAGACCACAGCTGCAATAGAAGGAGATCTGCAAGCGGGATCTGAAGGCCTTAGGAATGGACCTCAACAGATGGGAAACCTTGACATCTGAGCGTTCAGCCTGGAGGAGCATGCAGCATGGCCTCTCCCAATTTGAACAGACACTTGTTCAGCAGGCTGAGGCAAAGAGGCCGTCCCGAAACCAGCAAAATCAGGGAGCTGGACAGGGGACAGATTGTATTTGTCTTCAGTGTGGAAGGGATTGTCACTCTTGAATTGGCCTTCTCAGCCACACTAGATGCTGCTCCAAGACCTCTATTCAGAGCACGTTACCATAGTTGCTTGAGACTGAAGGATGCCTACTAGTCGACAACACTCACTGCAAAGATTTGTTTGTGTGATGGGAGCAATTATAATGACAACCTGTCTGCCAAGAAGCAGTGAATAACACATTGGGTTACGTGCCCAAGCCCCAGGGGGAATTTACAAGTCCCAGAATTTCCCAGCAGGCATACCCAGTGGCTATGATGGCTGGCTTTGGATCTATTGGATATCTGGGGAACCTTAACTGCAAAAGATAGATTTTCCCAGACTCTGACTAGGAATGAAGTTGCTGTACTATCTAACTACCACCTAGCCAACACATAGGCTGAAATCCTGTTACGCAACTCCACAATCATCCTGCCACCAGAGTTTGGACTGCTAGAAGTGGTTTTTGGATATGAATGGCTTCTTCCAATCCCAAGGCTTGCAAAGACTTCCCCACATCAAAAAAGATCCCTAGAGAGCCTCAGGAGCTGGTGGGTTCGGAAAAGCTGAATTAAAGATCAGTGTCTATGGCTGATGACATTATCAGTATTTTTGACCATCCAGCTCAGCCAAGAATGTTCCTGCCATAATGTCAAAAGAGTGTAATGACACTTTATACAATATTTGGATACTGCATTTATACGCGAACGGATGGTTCTAATAAAGGAAGAGTCTAATAAAGGAAGAAAGATCCTCTGATTTAAAAAGAAGGAAAACCACTCTTAGTTAAAAGAGTTACTTTCTTTTTATTCACATTGATTCTGCTTCTTCTTTTTCTATATTTTTGTCAGCTCCCCTCGCCTTCTAGCTCCTGTAGCTCCCACCCCCAGGTCATGCTTTCCCTGTTAGATATTCTTACAAACCACAAATAGAAAGCCAACAGTGTTCACAAGAAAAAATGGCCTTCACATTTGAACTTTCAAACAAACTGTTGTCATGGCAACAGAAAGCACTGAGAGTTATTAAGAAAAGATGGCAATGTGGGGTATGCTAAAAACCCACACCTATATGTTTGAAGTTCTTTGTCTGGTAGGTTTGAAGGGGCCTTGTGTAACAAATCCTCTTCAGTCACTGCCTTAATAAAAATGTTGCAAGAAAATGGTACCCAAGAGCTCTAATGGCTTCTTCTTTCTTTTCATATATCTAAAAACAATTTTCAACAACTTTAAGAGTTAATAAAATTGCTGGTGTATGCTTATAAAGTAGGTCTTGGTATTATCTTTCTCAGTCAACATTCCTCCCACAGAGCAACTTATGTAATATTGATACAGTACTAAAACAGTGTGGAGTCACAAATGGTGTACTAACAATAATTGTGTTGAGGTCAAGAAAACCTAGACTATAATGTATAATTAGTTAGGAGAATTAATAACAATATCTCTTTATTGTTATGTGCTGTCAAGCCAGAGCCTAAAAGGGCTTTCAAGGTAAGTGAGATATTTAAAGAGTGGCTTTAACTGTTCTGCATCCCCAGTTTGGAATTTCCATGGCTGAGGGGGATTTGAACACAGGCCTCTTGAGTCCTAGTCCATGACTCTATCTACTACACCACACTGGGTATCCAATAGAAACTCTACATTAACAAAATTATCTCAGGATAGCACATTGTTCGCATTTTACGATTTGTAACAACTGACATACATCTTTACACATATTAGAATAAGAGATTATCTTTGTGTCTAGAAATGGGAAAAGATGTTGGTCAATGAAATAGGCCAGTCCTCCAAGAGGTTACCAATCAAATAGTGGGTCCTAGAGCAAATCAAGCCTGAACTATCTCTGGAGGCAAAAATTGAACTGAGGCTCTTGTACTTTGGGTAAATCATAAGAAGGCAATATTCGCTGGAAAAGACAATAATGCTGTGAAAGTTTGAAGGCAGCAGGAAAAGAGGAAGACCCAATAAGAGATGGATTGACTCCATAAAGGAACCCACGGGCTTTTGTTTACAAGAGCTGGGCAAGGCAGTTGAAGACAGGGCATTTTGGAGATCTTTCATGCATAGGATTGCTATAAATTGGAAACCACTTGACAGCATGTAACAACAACTTTCTCAGTGGTGCCCTGGTGGCAGTGGCACCCCACCCCATCCCACCTCAGTGATGGCAGTGGGAGCCTTCCTACTTCCCTTCCATTGGTAGCCTGGAAGTGGGTGCAGCACCAGAGGCAGGGGGAAAAAAGTATTCCTATTAGTGCTTACCATTTTAATACCCTGTAATACTTTGGGGGACCTAATGCAGCATTGCTCTAAAGCAGTGTGTGGTGATCACCCTGCTCTGGCTCATGTAGGAGATTATTTGCATGTACCAATGGGAGCTGTTGGGAGGTGGAGCCAGAGAAACTAGAAGGGAGGGGTGAGTCAGAGTCTGGGGAGTTCAGTCAGTGAGAGTCAGAGAGGAGAGTCTGAAGTAAGAGTTTGTGGGAGTTAGAGAGTGTGGCAGAGTCAGGAGTTAAGAGTGTGGAACTTATAGAGAGCTAAGAGAGTTATGAGTGAAACAAGTTATTACTAATCTAATGAATACAATAAAGTCTGTGAAGAACCTGTTTAAGCGAACTGTAATCAATAAACCTGTGTTGTTCATCTTTATACTCAGCTTGGACCTCAATCTTTCTAATTAAAGGATGTTGACAGAGGTCAACTGGTGGAGCGTAAAGGAGAGAACTTGTCGTGGGCCTCAGGCTAGTGAAACAACCTGGGGATACGTGAGGGACACGTCACACAGTGTTTCCTAACCTGAGGGTCATGAACCACAAGGGGGTCACAAAGTGTTTTCTGGAGGGTCACCAGTCACCTAATATGTGTTGTACCCCTTGTTAAATCATGTCTTCCTTGACTTTTCAGATAAGAATGTTAAAGTTAGTGTGCATATGTATGTATGAGAAACAGGAGAGAAAGAAGGGGATGACCTTTTGGGATGACTTTTTATGCAAATGTCATGGGAAGGGTCACAGATTATTGGGATATTATAAAAGGGGGTTACAACTTGAAAAAGGTTGGGAACCACTGCTCAAGAGGAATAATAATTTCCGAGACTGAGAGGCATTGCAAGGGATTTAAAAATCATGGTCACCAGCCACAACAACCCTGTGTTGATAAGAGCCAGATGCAGCCAGCCTTAGGATGAGTGGTGGGGAAGGCAATGGAATCTCCTGAGAGGTCAAGCCTGTTAAAATTGTCTAAGTCCTACAGAAGCAAACCATGCTTGTTTCACCTGAGTGGACAGATGAATAATTTTGCATATTTGTGAGCATAATTTGCAAAGGAGTTACTTGCAACATTTAAAGGCAGTGGCTTTTATTCATAATCAAGTTTCTACACACAGCAGAAAAGAGCACATGTCATCTCCAAATGAACTCTAAGTGATGCTTTGGACATGATCACAAGGTGCTCACCAGCTAAACTGCTGGTTCTTAGGAAAAAAATATATTACCAAAGCAGCTTAAAATTAAGCTACCTGATGTTCAGTTAAGTTCCTCCAACATAGCTTCTGAATAATAGAGCATGGAACTTCAGAATATTTCTGATGTTCATGATACATTCTTAAAAGTGTAATAATATGCCAGAGAAAATGGGGAATAATTTGAGAACTTTAAAAAATAAAATATAGAGTATTTTTGGAAGTAAAATAAATGTATTTGAGCTATATCCTTAATTAGCCTTGGAAGCGAAAATGTCAAAGTCATTGTGCTACATGCTTTAGTTACATTGGTAACTTAAATGAAAGTCAGCAATTTATGTTTGAATTAAAGTCCCTTCTGTTCCCCAAGAAAGACTGAGTCACCGCTTCTCAATTGCACAAGCACATGTTTCGCACCACTAATAAGGTGCTGAAGCGTGTAAAACTGCCCTTTTTGGGGAAAAGGCATTTTTCCAATTGAAAACCTACAAAACAACTTTCCATGTTGTTACCTGAGGTCCAATGTAATCATTTCAGAGAGAGGAAGATGCAATTTGAGATACAGATTTTATTCAAATGAGAGCCTGAAAGGAAGGCAACAAGGTTGCATCCAGTTTGTCTTCTGGGAAACACTGAACGGAACTGGACAAAGAATAAAGGGTTAGATCTGAACAACTTCCCATACATACTCCATGATTCTTGCAACTACCTCACTCTCAAACCCGAACTTTTGATTCTGGCGAGCATTAGACCACAATGTTCTCTGTGGGAACACTGTTATATAAATGTCAGAAAGTGTACACTTTCATTAAGTGGGGATAACAAAATTGATGCTTATCACACTACATATCACACTGTGTAATTGTTACATAACAAGGATAATTTTGCAAATTGGCTCCTATTTTACAGCACATTGTTATTGCTTTCCAACTGAAATTGGTCATGATATATTCTAAGCCATACTGCCCCCCATGAATAATGGTAGCTATGCTTCAGTTTTAAAGAACGACACAAAATTATCACCATCTGGTGGCCTATAGTTGTCACTACCAGATGTTCACAAATGGAAAAAATGCTGGTGTTAAGAGGATTAATTTTAAGAGAGGGGGAATAACTAAAATATGGCTCACTGCAAATTTTCTCAGCTCTGTACAACCCTAGCTGGGAGGGTGGTGTTATACAACCACAACTGAGTGTATATTAGTGGCAGATACATAGACAGTGACCAAGATACACTAATATTTTCAAATGGGTTTGATGACAACCTAGATTATCTACAGATGGTCATTTATTCAGTCATAATGATGCTTAATCATCTAATCAATTGATATGATTCCCAATAATGGAAAAAATATTAAAGCATCCTTAGAACCACAACAAAACAAGGAGTCAGAATCAGATGCTAAAAACGCACTATACACCCCTGTTATGAAACAATGACTAAATTTTTATAATCAATTATTTATAGTTATGTTATGCAAATATAAATGCCTCTTAATGATATTCAAAAGAGTGTACTTCTTGATCTCTTTTCTGGAACCCAAGGGATACCCCAAATAGTTATACAATTCTTAAAAATGAAATTAAACAAATAAAACTCACACAGCAACTAAAATCAAAACTAATTTTAAATGGTTTTATAGATATAATACAGTGCTGCATCTGAGCAGGATATCCAGTTCTTTTTCCTTCATGGACAGGGAGAGAGAGGGAGGGAGGGAGGGGGAGAGAGAGAGAGACTGAGGGTCATGGAAGACATCCAAAATGTATTATTACAGTTCAGACATTGATATACACACTGATATTGATATATAAACCACATAATCAAGATCATGATATGAGGAGAGATTTTGAACAGTTTCTTCCCATAGAGCACTACTGCTGAAAATTACCCTCCTTGATATTTGTGCCAGTAGGGGGGGTGTAACTGATGACAATGGCACCTTCGGCAGCTTTCCACCCAGGATGAATAATGATAAGCTTTTAGAGTTGACACCCTCTCCTCACATGCCATGCTTCCTGATCCTAGGCTTTGTTTGAGTCTCTATGGCTTCTATTTTGCCTAATAATAATAATAATAATAAAATAAAAAAATAAAAAGCATGGCCAGAATCCTGTTATGATTTAGACTTGTGTATGTTAAATTACGTAACTCACTGTGGTGAATCACCACTAATGAGACACTGGTCACACTACTAGGCACAACAGGGCATGTGCCTCACAACATAAAGGGTGCTTCATTAGCTGGTGGATTCATGAGTTATAGAACTTGATTTATCCACATATAAATAATCAACAGGATCTCTAGCCTATATCTATAAAATAATCATTCAATTCACATAGCACCTAGCATGGCCTTGTATGTAGTGCTGGCCTTACCATGTGGCACCAAAGTCCTGGGGGAGGGAGCTGAATCCCACCAGGCCTTCCGTATGGTCCCTGTGGTAGCCTGCTGCCTTCAGGTGTGATAGAGATTGTCAGTGTTGAAATACCTCCTTGCCAGTTTTGAAGAAAGACTCTAATGGCAATCCAGTGGGGTTTGGTATAAGGAATGGGAGAGAGCACCATCTTGATCTTTGCCTTAGGCAGCAAAATATCTTCAGCCATTTCTACATGCCTATGTATGTTCCCTGTCTATGTTTATTCAGGATTGGGGAGAAAGGGGACTGTGGCTTCCCTTTCTGTGACACAGTGATACATTTTTAATATTCAAGGCAGCACCAACATAAGGGAAAATTTTGCTTTCAGGAAGTCCTTGGCACTATTTGATTACCGTATTTTTCCATTTATAAGACGACCCAATGTATAAGACGACCCCCCCCCCTTTTTCTAACCCCAAATTAGAAAAAGCAGGGATCAAAGGGCTCCCTTTTTGCTAAGCCCCGTGCCTTGGCAAAAGGCAAGGAAAGCGGCTGTCAAAGTGACTGCCGCTTTTCCTTGCCTTTTGAGAAGGCACAGAGCTTAGCAAAAAGAAAGAGAGCAACACCTCACCTTCCTTTTTGCTAAGCCCTGTGCCTTCGCAAAAGGCAGCGGTAAAGAGCTGCCTTCCGTGTATAAAACAACCCTCAATTTTTTCTGAAATTATTTAAGGAAAAAGTGTCATTTTATACACGGAAAAATACGGTAGTCCTCTCACCAATCTCACACCTGTTGTTTAATCTATAAACTTTAAGTGCTTCAAGATTTTTTGGGGGCCACAACTCCCAGAATCCCCTAACCAGCATGCTGACTGGAGGGTCCTGGGAACTATGGTGCAAAAAAGGCAACATTTCTTAACTTTGGGTGGTTTGTGGTTATTATTAATGAGATCAATGCATATAGCAAATGAAATGGTTGCTGCTTGAAATATTCACGGGATTAATGCCTCATTTACTCGTGTGTAGAGATGGGGGTATTCGTATACGAATACGAATATCCCCGCACACGTGGAAATAACTGTCCACTCACGATTTTGCCGCTGCCTCCGGCTCCGCGGAGGCTTCCTATCGCGTTGTTGTCTGCAATCGATTACCCACTCCTGGCAGGAGGCAGGATGACAAGCCTCTCTGCTAGGTCAGAGAGTGGCCAATCCATTGCGGAGAACAGCACGATAGAAAGCCTCTGTGGAGCCGGCAGCAGTGGCAAAATCGTGAGTGGACAGTCCAGCCCCAGGGGGCCGGATCCTCGTTATTTCCACCTGTGCAGGAATATTCGTATACGAATACGAACACCCCCATCTCTACTCGTGTGCTTCACTTTTTCCCTAATTGCTATCTGTGTAACTGGGAATTTCCTCCCCCCTCCACACATACATATTCCCAAGCAAAAGACAAATATGAAAAAGCAGTACTAAATAAACTTTATAAATTAGCACATACACAATACTAGAGAACTGTTTGCCTTTTATCATTTTGACATTAGCTTGGTAACACTCAAGAAAAACAAATCCTGTCACTGCATGCAATTAGCACCCAGCAAGAACCTTGTATATACAATCTCAAAGTGTTGAAGAACACCTTTTCATTTTCTCCCTTCATTTAGATGCAGCCAACTTCTGGCTTGTGTCAACTAACAATTATGCAGGTATGTAACAGTGCATTGCAAGTTGTTTCCTACTCCTCAACTACTCAACAATTATAAACTGTGCAGTACTCTGACTGGAAGGAAGGAGAGAAGCAACAAAGTGGAGTTCCCAGCAAGCACAAGCCAACCTGCTTTTCTAAGAGACAGGTAGCCCAGAGCTCGGCTTGTCCTAGGCCATGGAGCCTTCCTGCCTTTCATCCAGCTGAGCACAATTTAGGTGAGGATCTGGCAGGTGGAACTCCCACAAATGGAGAATTTTGTGAGGATCTGGCAGGTGGAACTCCCAGAATGGAGATTTGGAGCCCCACTTCCTGAGAAAAAACAAATAGCATAACCCTAATAGTTGCACCCAGTTTCTATCTCCTGGCATTCTAGATTTTACTTAAGATCCTAATCAGAGGTAATTCTATTGCTTGGAAAGGTTCCTTTTCTTTTATACTACAATTTCCAGCATCATTCTGCCACCATGGCCTGTGGCTTGGGAATTATAGTGCCAAAATATTAATATTAACAAAGCTCTGGCCTTCTCATATTTTACACAAGTACAAACCTATATTTACCTTTTGATAAGGGTGCTGCAACCAATTCTTCATGTCTAGCAATTTTATCTGTATGATAGATGTTTTTCAAAACATGCATTTGTTTCATTCAGACACTGTTACAATTCTGCCAGCTTTGGTTTAAGAATGAAAAATGCAAGAATTTGGCACAGCCTAGAAATAGCTTCTAATGAAAAAGAAAGACAAAGATGTATACCAAAAGGTGGATATTAAAAATACACCCAAAACTTCTTTTACAACTTTTAAAAAGTCACCAACAGATGTGGAAATAGGACAAAATGAAAGATGGGAAAAGCAAGAAGCTGAGAGGAACTGAAATTGACAGATGTATCCAATTATCATTAGTAGGTATTTTTCTAAGGCCTTAATCATCATCAGCAGCAGCAGCCACATCAGCTCTACTCACAGGAGACACAATGGGGAATCCAACTCCCAACCACTGTCTCTACAGCAAGATACCTAAACCACTGAACAATCCAGTCTTCAAGTCAATTCTGACTTACGGCAACCCTTTTCAAGGTTTTCCAGGTAGAGAATAGAAGTGATTTACCATTCTCTTCTTCTGGGGGCGCCCTGGGACTGTGCAGCTTGCCCAAGGCCACAAAGCCTGCCTCTACTCACAAGAGGCACAGTGGGAAATTGAACTCAACCTCTGACCCCACAGCCAGATAACTAAACCACTGTCTTGCCACTGTAATATTAAAGATTGTATAGTGAGCTTCCTTCCATTTCTCTCTTTAAAAAGAAGGTGACAATGTAATCATGCATCATCTATAACATCTACACAGAACTTCTAAGTTAGAAGTCAGTTCCATTCAGGTCAATGGGGGCTTGCTCCTATGTAATTGGTACAGGGTTACTACTTAAATTACATTTGGGATCCAGGTAGTTTTACACAAATATGAGGAATTGCTTGTGTGGCTACATTGCCCTATGCGTCTTTTGCTTGTCTAGCAGTCAAATGTGCATAACCAAAGAAGGATGACTTGAAGACACATAAAAGACTTGGCTATATCTTCAGAGTGTGCATAGATTTTCTGTGGTGTAAGTAAATATTGAAATGCTCAAGGTGGGAATGAAATGTGGGAGGTGAAAAGAAAGGACTTCATTTCCACTCCTTCTAAACTTGAAGTTGAGGCCCTTCTCTCTCTTCTTGCATCCCCCTTTACCCCCAACCAGCAATGGCATCAGTGATGAACAAGTCCACCCAATCATCAGTGAGAGAGAGGCAGCACCTCAGCTCTCAGATTTGGAGTTCAATGTATTCTCGAAGGCTTTCACGGCCGGGATCTGATGGTTGTTGTGGGTTTTTCGGACTCTTTGGCCGTATTCTGAAGATTGTTCTTCCTAACGTTTCGCTAGTCTATGTGGCTGGCATCTTCAGAGGACAGGAGTCAGAACTCTGTCTGTGCTCTGTTGCAGTTTGTTTGGATAGTTGAGTATTTATAGCTGTGGAATCAGCTTTTGTCCTTTTCAGGAGATAGGTGATTATGGTGATCAGCGTGTTTTTTGTTGTGGGTGTATTGTTGTGATAAGGGAGAGAGATTATCTGTCACTGTGATTGATGGGTGTCGTTAGCTGATCTTTTGTGTGCAGTGATCACCGGTCCTTGTGGCTGGGTAGAGTTTGTTGACCTTTTGCAGGCTGTATTTTTCAGTGCTGGGAGCCAGGCTTTGTTGAGTTTTAAACTTTCTTCTTTTTTGTTGAAGCTCTGCTGGTGTTTGTGGATTTCAATGGCTTCCCTGTGCAGTCTAACATAATGATTGCTGGTGTTGTCCAGTGTGAGAGCCGAGGCGAGAGGGTGGAAGCTCTCGCCGGAGTGTCGTCCTCCCTCAAGAAAGAACAGGAGGTGCAGACAAATCCACCTACGCCACCCGTCGAGACTGTGCAAAAGGGAGTGGATACCCGGGAGCTAGAAAGGAAATTGGCAAGGGTGTCAGTAGCCACTCAGACTGGGGGAGAATTGGCGGGAAAGGAGGAAAGGGGAAGGTCCCTGGTGGAGGCGGGAATGGGAGATATAAAAAGGGCGGATGATACAATACCGGGGGGTTGGGAAATGATATGGGTGGAAGACCCATGGTCCGGCCAGTGGGAAAAGGTACGAGTCCCAAGAGAGGAAGTGGATTACCGGAGGAGAAGAGGTTTACCTCCGAGGCCTTCCTATTGGGGCGAGTCTGAAGCCCGAGAGTGGCGTAGACGACTCCGGGAAGAGAAAGAGACAGTAGAAAGGGAAGAAAGAGAGTGCCGATTATGGCGTCTGGAGGAAGCACAGAGGAGGGGATTCCTAATGGACCGTGGACCCCTTTCCGGGGAGAGGAGAATCCCCGGGAGCCAGAAGGGGGAGATGAGGAGCACCCCATTACTAGACCCAGAGACGGAGCCAGTCGACCTGGAGAATAGTAACCCCTTTTTGAAAGGACCTTGGGACAATTTGGAATATAACCCTTTCGATAAAGATGTTTGGAAGCCCTCGTGGGACCCGTTGGCGGCGAGAGACAGAGTTGACTTTGAGATTGAAAGAAAGGACTTGTTGTCCCATGTTCAAATAAAGCCTAGTTTTGATTTTCTAAGAGAGACGACTCCAGAGTCTTTGTTAAAACCGGAGGAGGTCATACTCAAACCCTCACATCCAGTACTTCAGTATTTTGAAATAGAATTTCATGTCCAGCTTGTTTTAGGGCATGTTCAGCTACTGCCGATTTTTCCGATTGTTTTAGTCTGCAGTGTCTCTCATGTTCTTTGATTCTGGTGTGGCTGTGGCGTTTTGTGGTTCCAATATATACCTGACCACAACTGCAAGGTATCCGGTATACTCCTGCAGTGGTGAGGGGGTCCCTTTTGTCCTTTGCTGACCGTAACATTTGTTGTATTTTTGCGGTGAGCTTGAATACTGTTTGTAGGTTGTGTTTTTTCAAAGGTTTCCCCATGCGGTCCGTGACCCCTTTGATGTATGGCAGAAATACTTTATTTGTGGGTGGCTGTTTTTCCTCTTCAGTTTGGTGTTGTTTTCTTGGTTTGATGGCTCTTGTGATTTCATTTTTGGAGTAGCCATTTGCCTGTAGGGCCCAATTCAGAAGGCTGAGTTCGGTGCTGAGAAATTGAACTTCACAGTTCCGATTTGCACGGTCTACCAGTGTTTTGATTATGCCTCTTTTTTTGCTGTGGGTGGTGGTTGGAGTTTTTGTGTAGGTACCGGTCTGTGTGGGTGGGCTTTCTGTAGACCTTGTGTCCCAATAGGAGGTCAGTTTTGTGTATGACCGTGACATCTAAGAAAGGGAGTTGGCCCTCTATTTCTTTTTCCAGGGTGAATTGTATATTTGGGTAGATGCTGTTGCGATGGTTTAGAAATTCTTCCAGTTTTTCTTCACTGTGGTTCCAAATTGCGAAGGTGTCATCCACATATCGGAACCAGACTGTGGGTGCAAAGGGTACCGAAGCCAGGGCCTGTTTTTCAAAATGTTCCATGTAGAAGTTTGCTATAACTGGGCTGAGGGGGCTCCCCATGGCCACTCCATCTGTCTGTTCATAGAACTCGTTATGCCACTGAAAATAGCTGGTCGTTAGGCAGTGTTGGAAAAGGGCCTGGATGTCTTCTGGAAAGATCTGCTGGATGAGTGTCAGAGTGTCCTTTATCGGTACCTTGGTGAATAGGGATACTACGTCAAAGCTGATCAGTCTGTCCCCAGGGTTGAGTTTTAGGGTGCTGATCTTGCTTATGAAATGTCCTGAGTCTTTGATGTAGGATGAGGTCTGTCCAATTTGGAGTTCTTTGTTATGACTGCATTTTTATTTTTAGAGAAGACAAAGGGTGCTTGATGGATTTTCTGTCTGCTATATCAAAATAATGGCTATGTTGGGAGACTCTGTGTTTTACCTTGAATGGCTGGAAGGTACAATTTGCTATTTTGCAGTGGGCAACAGAATGCATATAAGGCTGGTTTGATCTTCCTAAGCAGCTAGTGGGGTGAGATCTTATTGTTTTGGGGATTAGGAAATGGGAGATTACTGAACCAGGAAACCAAGGTCAAAGAAAATAATGGGATTCCCTTCCACAATCACATATTGTTCTTTGGAGAAAAAAATTCTTGATTGATACAACTAGTAAAAGGTATACTTGAGCAGACAGCAACAAAGGCTGACTGCAGCAGAGAAAAGTATCAACACAGTGTCACCATCTAAAGCCAGTCATGACTCAATTCTTTCCCATCATGGCTCCCAGTGCCACCATTCAGCCAAGCAAATGTGATTTAAGTGTTAAATGGATTTCCTTTTCTTTTGGAGAGACTGGAAATCTTCAAGTGGTACCTGAAAGTCTTTTGAAAGCACATCAGCAATAAAACAGAGGAGTCAACACAAAAGACAACAGGCATGAAGGGCTAGGAGCTTAGTTGTGCATGCATGAAAGACCTCAGCCCTCCTCACATACTCTGGTAAAAATGTGAGAAAAGTCAATGTACGGGTGTAAACAAACACACTCTTTAGGGGAGTTAATGCCAGCTGGAAAAAATAACAGATTTGTTTTTCAAAATGTCTCAGTAATGTTGAATTAAAACAATATGAGATACAGATGCAGTGAAGAAGTCCAAGTCCAAAATCAGTGTAATCTTTAATCACTTCCTAGAAAGGTAGCCATGGTATTTAAGCTGATTTCAGCTGTGTGTTCAAAGACTGTAATCAATTCCACTTTCTGCTGGGGAAAAAGCAGAGGCAGAAAGGAGATAAACTTTACCTGATTCCAGTCCTAGTAGTGTGCTAAGGCCCTGCCTGAAATCACTTGCCTGGACTTGTTAAACCTTTGATCTTTATCTCCTTTGCACATCATAGGTGAGCTGCACAGCTTCAGTATTTTTATAGAGGTCGAAGAAGCCACAAGTAAACTACCAGATGTGCTCTGGAGACTCCCTCATAATGTTGAAAGGATACGGAGGCCTGACTTTTGAATCCTCTGGGTGCACAAGAGATCATGTACTAAATCTGTCTCAGACCTGGATATATTCAGCACAGTTCAATACATTTCTACTCAGAATTAGGACTCAGAGTTCAGTGCATGCTTTTAGTGTGCATTTTTAAGGGACTAAGTCCCCATAAATTCAGTGACACTTATTTCTGAGGAGACATTATTTTGCGGCCAGCAGCTTCAGGCATAGTTAAGTAGTTTGAGTCACTCTTGCTCACACATTAAAGGATGTCTCTTTCATTCAACACACAGTCAACCAGAGCTTGGAAACCTTATTTGAATTACCCTCCCCAAAATGTCCCAACCAGTATGGCCAAAAAAGTACTCTTGAAATACAGAGTCACTGCAGCTAGATGTTGCAACAGCTGCCAGTACATGAGTTGTTGGGTTTTTTTCGAGGAAACTGTATAAGTTAACAGATGACCATTCTAATAGTTGCTTCAAGATATGATAGCAAAACATGCATCCTCCAAGATAGGGAACAGGACAGCTTGGATAACTAGATGACAAGAATTACCACAATGGTATGGGATCATCATTAGAGCCACAAATAGATAAGGGGTCATTAAATTATGCGTACAATGTACTTAGTTTACTGGAAGACATTCATATTTCTCTTTCTGAACACAAACACAAAATACAAAATAAAGTAAATATGTTTAATGAACACAAATATGTTCATAACCTTCTCTATAGGTTTTGAAATTTATTTAAGGACAATGGCATAAGGCTTTATTAGACTAGGGGTGTGCAGTGTTTGGTACACTGCAGCTCCCATTATCCCTACCCACCATAACCAGTGATAAGGGAGGATGGGTGTTGTAGTCCGACAGCTTTGGGAGACCCCCAATTCACCCATCCCTTACTATGGTGAGGCTTAAGCCCAGAGAAAAGGATACCCTGTGTGTCCTCATTTCGTGGCAAACAACATTGTGAACTTTTGTAAATGATCTGTAATGGACAGTGTGTGACTGCAACCTATTTGTTTATATTGAAGATCTCTTAAGGATAGCTGGTGCCACAAAATGAAGTCAGAACTCCATTCCATCAGGCTGCTCCCTCTTTTCCCAATAAATGTTCATTGGGACATCACTGATGAGCAACCCACCATTCTGGCTTGTTTTAAATGAGTTCTCTACTTCTTTTATAGCATATTGTTTTTCATTCAGATGGATGATACAGATTTCAGTGATTTATTTTTGGGATTGGTGGGAAAATGAAGCAATCAATCAGTGTGCTAGCCAGCTTCTTCCAAGCTTTCACCACAGCTGGAATGCCCACCTGTGAATGCTGCCGATTCAGAGGATGGTGTGCTGATTGATTATCATATAAAACATAGCATGTGTGCTCTACGTAAGTGTTGATGACAAAAATAATAGTGGAGAAATGACAGCAGAGATGCCTAGTTGAGGCCTAGGAAAATGTTTATGTGAATGCTTGGCCTGGAATGTTTGCTGTCCTCAATAAGGTAGATTTAAGAAAAGGTAATTGCAGGGACAGCCAGAGATTTTTTGATGCTTAAGGCAAAGGATGTGATTATTCCTTCCCTCCATTCCATATAAAAAAAGCAAACAGGACTGGAAGTTGAGACTTCAACATGAGTGACTAGTCAGAAGGCACAAAGTTTGGAAATAACAGTGTTGGTGTGATTGGGTTCTTCAAATTTTTTTGACAGCTCCAGGTTTTGCACGGGAAAATGATCCACGGACTCCTTCAAACTATTAACAGGTTTATTCTGTATAACTTTTGGACAATCAACTACAACTTCTGTCGGATCAAAATAACTCAACTCGGGCAAGTGCCCATTTAACTCAATAAACATATTTGCGTGGACGTTGTCTTTTAATACTGGGGTGCCGGCCCAAAACGTTCCTTGTCCGTCATCTTTCTTAAAGGGGCGCTCCTCACGGCACACACCGTGCCACAACAAGGATGGCGAGCCCAGTCCCCCTCGGGCGGTGGTTGGTTGTAAGTGAGATCCGGGCGTACCACCTTCTTCCAACGACCAGGACCCCTCGGGAACACTACCACGGTCCATTCTGAAGTCTCTGTGATGGTGGCTTCTTCTTTATTCTGTCCCGGGTCTGGTAAAGTAAACCCCCCACCTTTAAATTCGGGAAATCTTTCAGCAAATTACGTGCACGTTCATATTCTCTTCTCCCTCCTTCCTTTAGCATTTCACCCGGGATACTAAACTCTCTCTCTCCTGTCCCTCCTTTTATTTCTTCCTCCCATACTGGGAGTCTTAACTCCTTCTCCTGCTTTTTCCCTTCCTCCACCAGGCACACCTCTGTTTTAACCCTTCCTTCTTTCATTACATCCATTTTCACCTCCATTACATTTTCTTTTGATTCTACAGGCTCATTATCCCCTTTCGGAGGAGACGGCGCACTCTCCTCTTTCAGTTCTCCTTCACAGTTGGGCTTTCCAGCTGACTGGTGATCTCTTCAAAAGCCATTGGTATGCAGTCCATAAATTGCTTTTGAATGTGCTACGAATTTTGCCTTATAAATTTAACCCATGGGTAAGGCAAAGGTCTCTGTCTATGTGCTTGTGTATGCATGCTCCAGCCACCTCTTGTTGCCTTCTTCTACATGTGTGAGAAGACCAGAGGATATGTGGCTTTCACCTGAGGACAAAACTCTGCTTGTTGTCATGCAGGCCAGATGGTGTTTCCTTTTGCTCCTTCCTAACATCTGGAACTGAAGACTGTCCCTGGCTCTAACTCCTATCCTCATCAGCTCTTTAGCACGGTACCGGCACAGGTGGAGAAAGCTTCGGACAGTGGAGAAGGAAGGGGGAGGTACATACTTGCTGGAGATTCCTCCTAGGGTGCCATGGATGAACCTTGTTTGTTGAAGGATAAGGCAGAAAATTCCTACTTAGATTTTGGAGGGGAATCAATCCCTTTAGCTTTCTCTCACATTTTAAGCACAAAGGTCTTTCAATCCACAATAGGATGATAAATTATCCAAAAACAAAGTAAAAACAAAAACAAAATTCCAATGCATTCAATCGTTATTGTTGTCATGTGCCATCAAGTCAGAAGTGTGTTATAGTGACCTGAATAGAGCTTTCAAGGTAAGTGAGATATTTAAGGATTAATTTTCCTAGGTTCCACACGCCCAGTGAGCTTCCATGGCAGAGCAGGGATTTCAAGGCCCCTGAGTCCTAATACATCACTTTATCCACTATGCCACATTGGGTATTCCAGTGTGAATTCAATAGATAACAGCTGTTCCCGGCATAGGGAAGTGCATGGTGTACCTCCTTGCCATATAGATGTTAAAGATTACAAGCATCTCAGACTTAAAGCCAGATTTTCCTTAGTTAAAAGACTCAAAGCCCTTGACCTGAATGGAAAAATCTGACCGTTTTGAGCCCTATTCAAATGTTACTAAAGCAAATATATTTACCACAGTTGCAGGGGAGATGTTCCAGCCCAATCTTTCCGCAAACCTCCAGTGTTTGTGGTTTTGTTGCTATTTTACACCTGGAAATTGACAAGTCTGAAAAAGAGAACCCTTTGCTATCTGTGGGGTCCATCCATGTAAGCAAGGATGGTGATTTGCCAGGCTGTAATCCACGTAGGACCCCTCCACAGAGAGCATGGGCTCTCTTCTTCAGACTCCTTACCCTCCATAGAAAAGTGATGTAATGGTATGAAAGAAGGTGGGGGTGGCCATATAACCCTCTATTTGTGTAGTGTACTTGCTGTAATAATGAGCAAAGAGTTTTGGCTTTTCCTACATTGTTTTTTTTTTTTTTTAAACCAAATTCCCGAATTCTTTGCATCCCAAACACGAAGAAATGTGCACATTTTGGAAAATCACTTTAAAAAATGAACTAAAACAAAATTCAGAGAGGTACCTTTGTTATTACGCTTCAGCAAAAATTAAATATTGCAGCATCTTTTAGACTAACATATTTATTTCACTGTGGTCTGTTATGGATTGCAACCCACTTCTTCAGACCTATAGAGTTTTTATGAGTAAACATATTATTTCTGCCACAATGTATTCATTTCTACCCTCATTCCTACATTCTCTTGAACTATTTGCCTTGGATTAGCATCAGAACGGTAAGTATCTCTTCTGCTTCTCTTTCTGAATGCTCAACCCCCACACCCAATTATTATTCTGTCCATAGAACTTGTATTATCCTGATCCCCATTCCTTAGAAAAAAAAGCCCAACATACATTAGGTCAGATTCTTGCCCTGCAATGATGCGCAACTATGGACATGAAGGTGGGTATGCACATTTGGTAGATGGATAATTCTCTTCCCCCACCCCCACCACCGCCCAACTTTACACATTAAATCTCTGTATGACATCTGCATTTTGGGTACTTAGAGATAAAACCTTTGATATGCAAACTCCGAAAACAAAGGCAATTGCTTCCGCTTGAATTCTAGGATTAATGAACCATGTGATTAATGGAACATGGTTCCTTACTATGAATAATAAGACTTAAACATCTGTTAATGGCTTTTTGATAAAAGAGGTAAACAGTCTCATTGTGGAGCCACTAATTACATAGAGCAGCAGCAATTTCAAAGCCAAGTTAAAAACCCTTCCTGTACTGTTTTCATAGAGGCAGACAGAAGGTCCTTTCAGAGTTTCCACATAAACAATGGCTCATTACTCTTGGGCTCAAAGATATATCGGAGAACATCCTACACAGCATTGTCACTCCTGAGTAGCTTCCCTCCATGAATTATTTTTTCCTGATTTTCTATGTATAAAGAACATCAACAGTACACCAAAATAAAAAAGTAATAATCTTTAATTCATATTTCACTATCTTGCTCCTCCCACCCCCCTTGTGTGTTTCTGATGTCATGTAAACAGTCCCATAAATATTATTAGTTGAAGCATCCTATCAGCTAGATTTGGGAGGATCTTAAACCAATATTATGGTCCCAGCAAGAACTTCTTCTCCTCCCTCTCCCTTTGCGACTCACACTAACACTGGAAAATCTGTCTCAAATTTTGGTGGTAAACAGGGAGCAACAGCAGGGGGGAGGGGAGGGTTCCCTACATCCCGACTTGGGTGACAGAAGCCATTCCATCAGCTGAAATCCCTTGCTGGATCCTGGCCTTGTGCTTTAGGATCTCCTTCTTGGTTGTGGTGCCCCGACTACAGAAACTTTGTGATCAAAATGTGACTGGTATCAATACCACACGTTTTCAGCACTGTCTTGAAGCTTTCCAATTTAAGGATTTTAATTGCTTGGTTTTGTCTGTTCTACCGTGTCTGCTGCTGCTTCTGTATTATTACAACAATGTGGGTCTAGAATTTTTATTACTCTGTACATCAGATATTATTACATTTGTAAGGCAAGAGGCACTTTAACAATGTTTTACTAACTTAAAAAATAAACACCTCCAGCTGTACAAAAGCATTCTGCTCATTTGTTGTATATTAAATAATTTCATGGCCCTCTTACCTCCTTTTGCTAAATGATTTTGCTCATTAATAAGTTCAGAAAAATTGCCTGACACTTCCACACTGGGAAGAGCTGAATAGGAGAAAGTCTCTCTGGGCTCAGAACTTTGTTTTTAAAATAATATTAAAATATTATTTTACACACAAATAGCCCATACATGGTCAAACGTGCCTCCAAATGACCTCTGAAAAGCAATATCTTAGGCTAAATGAGCCAATGCTACTTGTAACGCTGACAAGTAACAGGTAACGAAGTACAGCTGCTTTTAAGGAAAATCTTCCCTTGGCTTCTCAGAAGCCAAACCAGTGCTGTGATACAAGCAGCGTTATTACTTGCAATGTATTACTTCTAAGCTCTTCCTGGAAGATCCAATAGCTATGGATCTCTTCATATTCATCACTAGAGCTTGGATGCTTCTCAAGCTTCAGGAGGAGGGACAGATATAGCAATTTCCTTAATTTGCCCACATTTCTTCTGTATGCTTTCCCCTGCTAAATATTCCTTTTTAAAAAATACAAAAAAGGAACCCCAGTTGTTGCAGAACTTTGCAGTAGACAGAACAGCTGCTTGGATCAACAAAGTATTTTAAATACATTTATGAAAACACAGGTATTATTATGTTAGCTGAAAGGTATTTGAGAACTATCTCAAATAGTGCAATTCACGGCATTTGTTCTTAACAGAAAGGTTGCAGCCGGAGGTGACAAGCTTCTTGTGAATTCAGTTTTTACCCCCCTAAGCTCATGTTGAGCTCATTTTATATTCGCTGTATTTGTGCAAATGAGCAGAATTCATTTGATAGTCATTCAGCTCAACACATTTATTTTTGTGCTATAGGTGTTCCATCTTAAATTAACTTAGCACTACATGGTAAACAGAAAGATGGTAGGTAAGCTTATACATTTCTCACAGAAAGGAAGAAGAATGAGAGAAAACAGTCTCAAAGCTGACTGACTTCTTTCCCCCTCCATAGCCCACCAGACATTTCGGCATATCTAGCTGGGAAGGACAGGCTACCACTGGAAGCAAGCTCGTGCCTTTATTACCTGGCTTATAAAATATGTTACTAAGCTGTGTAATTACCAGGATTGCATCTAAACTAGTTCAGCCTTCTCCTACTAAGGGATGGTTATCCTTTTAAATAGAGAAGGGTATAAATCAACAGCAGAGCCGTCTCTTTAAAATGAAGAACAAGAAATGCTAAGAACCCCAAATACCATTTAAAGTGTGCTGTTTATGTACCACCCCATAGTGCTTAAAGCACTCTCTGGGTGTTTACAATTGAATTATGCAAGCTACATTTTGCAAACACACACACACAGATGGCTACTCAATTTACAGACCTTGAAGGATAGAAGGTTGAGTCAACCTTGAGCCAGCTACTGAATCCAGGATTGAACTCAGATCGTGAGCAGAGTCTTTGATTGCAGTACTGCAGTTTAACCACTGCACCACAAGGCTTCTAGATGTAAATGTACCCTTAGAGTTACAAACAACATTGTTCAGACTATGCCCACAGTCCCTATTCCCTTTGTGGTTCAATCAGTACTTCCTTTTCTCTATGTGTGCATATCTCATGAACTACAGTACTAATGCAGCAGGTTATAGAACAGTGTCAAACACAAGAAGGTTGCTTCTTGTTTGCTTTTTAAATCTAGAGAGCAACTGGCTGAAGAAGAAAGTGTCTCGGGTGGTGGCAATAGTGAGGACTATTGCTTTTGCACTTGGCCCTTGCCACACATGGCTAATGAAATCTGGTAAAGTGAGAAGGACACTATGGTTAAAGGAAGGAATAAGTGCTTATTTATGAAAAGAGATTGTCTTGTCCCTTCCTGTCTAAAAGAAGCCATTTTAAAATCTTTATTAAAGAAACCTTCCCATGACCCAGAAATTTTGACTAATTATAGGGCAGTTTTAAATCTACTCTCTGTCTGAGATACTTGAGAAAGGAAGGGGGGCCTGCAACACTAAAAGCAAAAGTTATTTCTTTCTTCTCAATAATTATGCAATTATCAGAAATTGCCTCTAGTGTCCTTCTAGTATGAGAGACCAGGCGGGCATGCATGGGCATGCACACACAGATACACAGAGAGCAAGCACAGGAGGACTGGCTAGTTGTTACAAAAGATGCAAACAATTCCCTAGGTCTTCAGATTTTTAAACAAAGCAGCAGTCAACCTAGTTTGGAGCAATTTGTGCAACTGTAAATTTTTATTTACAGTTTTGCACAAAATTGGGCATTTTTGTGCAAAATGCCATTCTTCCAAATGTGGGAACTCTGTCCAGACTGTCAGAAAATTCCCTGCTATCCTCATTGGCAAGGAGAAGAATGTTGTAATTCCTCATCTTTATGTGCAAGGATAAGACAAACAAGGATTCACATCCCTACAGAGGGAGATAGCATACCTATTGGAAAAATAGCAAACTCGCATGCAGTATGCCTGGGTATCAATGGAGTGGGGGGGGGCAGGGCTGACAGCCTAAGTGATTGTGTCACTAATTTGATTGGTAAAGCTTTTCCTACCTCTGGCATTCAGCCCCTCATTCTTCCTGTTTGTTTGCTCCTGTTATCTTGTTGATTGTCTTCTCTTTGTCCTTTGGCCATGGAAGTGCTTTTCCTGCCTGGAGAGTCCACACTCCCCTTTTTTCCCCTTTCTAACTGTAACTACTGATTGTAATTGTGAGTAAAGATACCTTTTCTACTTTAAAATCCTTTTAAAGTGACTTTTATTTCAGAAAGAGCTAGTTTTGTGTGCAACCATGAAGAGTTTGGTGCGACTAGGTTGATCTCTCCATGTTTCTGTGTTTGTTTTTTTACTGCCTTATATTCTGCTAATTAAAAGAATAACCAAGTCCCTAGAAATCTGTTTCCATGGTACACTCAAAATGAAAATATCAATTGTAAAAATAATTTTAAAAAATTGCTGTGAGGTCAATTTCTTATTTTATACACTCAGTTTTTCATATGACAGACAAGAAATGTACCAAAAGATGCAAGATGTAACACATGATGGTGGATGATGTCAAAGGATGCACATATATGACAGCATATATAAGACACCACCCAGTGCATGAGGTTGTCCTTCAGCTTCTTAGAAGGCACAGCACTGAAACCATTAAGCCAAATTATTGCAGTAAAATGCTGTGCATAACTGAGACCCTTCAGTGGTCTAGAGCTGAAACTGGAATTGATTATCCTGCTTCCTGACTTTGGCAGAGTGAATGCCATGAGACTCTGTGTCTTATTCAGAAATTCATCTCTGCAGTTAAGATGCAAAAAGGATTAAGTGATGATGATATTCCCACTCTCCCTGAGTCCCCGCCCACCCAATCTCCCTAAACTTTTTAAGTCATTGTTCATTGCAACTTCATTGTTACATCTCTGGAAGGACAGGGGATATTTTACATGCAACCTTTGTCACAATACACAAACTATCCTGCTCACAGTTAGATCTGAGATTGCTTGGGGGAATGCTATCTGCTGAGAAATGGCATTTTTCTTTTTTCAACCCCCCTCCCCATTTTAGCAGGAAAATAGGGGGCATTAAACAGGAAATACTGTGTAGCTGCAAAGTGTATTTTGTATCTTATATTGTGGAAATGCTTCTGTCTATGATTTTATTCTGTTGTGGCATTCAGTGCCACAGTGCCAAGTGCATTCACTGAAACTCAGGTGAGGGAAGCATGTAATGTATTTATGTGCTTCCTAGTCAGAACTCACTTACAGTGACCCCAGTCACTGTAAAGAATAAAAACATTCTTTCACTGTAAAGAATAAAAACATTCTTTAAAAACATTTAAATAATGTTTTTATTGGTTCCATAACCCCAGTGAGTTTCCATGGCTGAACAGGTATTCAAACTCAGGTCTGCTGAGTCAAAGTCCATTACTCTGTACACTCTGTTCACTGGGTACAGGTGAAGTAAGAATGATTCTCACAGTCTGTAAGAATTATTCTCACAGCACGGCTTGTTAAATCTGCTGGGTTGAGAGAGAAATATAGTTCTTCTGTTTCTGTCTAAACAGATGCACAGATGCCATACTAATTACAACACTAGAATTCCTGGAAAATCAGTGAAAAGCACATGCTGTACTACAAAAGTTACGACAATGTATTGTTCCCTGTATTATTCTCTCTCTCTCACTCACACACACACACATGCACACACATGAACGCAGACACAGACACAAATGAGAGATGATGTCTGATGGAATTTCTCTCTCTTTCTCTCTCTCTCTCTGTATAGTTATTCTTTCCTCCGTCATGCCGCTTCCCTGATTTAACTTCTCTCTCAGTGCTAAGAATGGGGTTGGAAAGAGTGATACATCATTGATGTAACCCTGTCCCCTTCAGTACCATAGCCACGATCTAAACCACATGGCTTGGGTGGGGGGAACCGGGGGGAACTATAGTCACATCTACATACAATTTGGCCTTTACAATAGGCAATAAAATATGCTATCTCGTGTTTTTTTTTTTAAAAAAGCCCAAGTCTTAAAAAAGCAAATGCTATTCTTGTCATGGCCTAGCTCTAAAATTCGTATGAAGAAGAAATGGGATGGTTAGCAAGTCAAAACTGATACATATTAATATAGTAAAATGTACTTCAGACAGGTATACCTGCAAAATCTAAGAGCTAGAGAGAGATTGGTGTTAGGTTCAATCCAGTCCCCAAACCATGATCATTAGTTGTTAGTAGCATTGCATAGTTGTAGTTATCCACAGAACAGGATATCTAAGGTAATCACCTGAGACCTTTCTTCAGGTGATTCAATGGAGGGAAAGTGGATCTTTCTCAGGGATGACCCCTGTCTGTGGAATGTCCCAAACTTTCCTTATGTTGTTTTGCTTTAGGCCCCAAGTGGGGACTTTTCTTTCTATTTATTTACAGAGATTTTGTTGTTGTTGTTTAGTCGTTAAGTCATGTCCAACTCTTCTTAAAAGTGCTTTTATATATTCAAACTATTTTATCCCTGCCACTCGGTTTACAGCTGATTTTGTCTCACTTTTTACCTGACTTATTTTATTGCTTTATTGCAATTTTATATTTTTCTGTTATTAATAGGTACGTAGCCCAGAGAATTTAGGTTATTAGGTGGTTGAAAAATGTAGTGAGCTAGCAAGCAAGGTCAGAAGACCAGCAGTCGTAAGATCGAATCCACGTGACGGAGTGAGCTCCCGTCGCTTGTCCCAGCTCCTGCCAACCTAGCAGTTTGAAAGCATGTAAAAATGCGAGTAGATAAATAGGTACCACCTCGGTGGGAAGGTAACGGCATTCCGTGTCTAGTCGCGCTGGCCACATGACCACGGAAACTGTCTTCGGACAAACGCTGGCTCTATGGCTTCGAAACGGGGATGAGCACCGCGCCCTAGAGTCAGACATGACTAGACTAAATGTCAAGGGGAACCTTTACCTTTACCTTTTAGCAAGCAAACAAACAAATAGCAGTCATTGGGGGGGGGGGGGGGAAGATAGCTTCCTGTCTGGAGGAAAGAGCTGGACTTGTTTTTAACTTCATCAGGTGAAATGGAAAAGAACGTTAAAGGGTGGCTGTGTGAACAGTGTGAGCTGATCCAAAACTCAGATCTGTTTTACATGGATACATCAATGTTTACCACTTTCCTCCTTAAAATATACAGAAATTTGGCAAAGTGGAGCTATTTCCATCCGTACTGTTCCTTTGGCCTAAATACAATGTAAATTATACCAGAATGAGGGTGTGGTTATACAATGAAATAAATTGGGTGAGGGATTGGGGCTTTTGAATTCAATTTAAAGTCACATGGGGGTCACCTGGTGTTGTGTAGGTGTATGCATCCTCCTGGGAAAACTTTTAATCCATTTTTAAGCTGTGTTGTATATTGATAAAGGGGGCTACACAGGCTTTTAGAACTGTTGCATATGAGGCTTTGTCCTGCCACCCTCCTGTTGGCTGCCTCTTGGAGCAACTAACTGCTGCTGCTGTGGTGCTTTTAAAATATTTTTAAAAATTTCTTGCAATCTGGTATAGTGTTAGAACAGAATGACAGATAGAAAAAAGGATTAAAACAGAGGTTTTCCTGCAGCCCAGCACACATGCAAGGAGACATGCATGTGTGCATGCATGCATGCATACACATGCACACATACAGAGGGAGTGGAGAAGGAGAAGGAGACATGCAGTTGGTTCTGAAAGGGACCAGAGACATTATTGACAAGGTTTGCAAAGGAGGGAGACATGCAGCTGTGACTGAAACTGAGCAGAATCATGACTAGACTTGGGATGGAGGGAGATGCACAGGTGCATACACAGGGAGTGGAGAAGGAGAGGAAGCACAGAACGCACACCCGTGATTGGCAAACCCCACTGACACAATTTTCACTGACAGAGGCATTCAGGTATTCCAAAATGAATCAAAATCAATCAATCTGATATCTGAGTTAGAATAAACAACCCTCTGGTGGAAGAGTAAAATACATTGCTTCTGATCAAAATAAAACAATTCCCTGTCAAAACTATCTGCACTTCCATGTGCATTGTGTAGTCATCTTTTAAAAAAATCAGTTTAAGACATGCTAAGCCCAATTAAAATATGTTTTTTTCCTAGTATAAATGTGCTCTGAGCTTGATGATTCTGAATCACAAAGCTTGGAAAAGTAACTTTTTCGAATTACAACTCACAGAATCCCCAAGGCAGCATGGCTACTGGTTTCTGGATTTTGGAAATTGCAGTCCAAAAAAGGTAAATTTTCTGAGCTCTGGATCCTACCCAGTGAGAACTTGAGAAATTTGCAATCCTATATGTTTATTAAGTGTCCATATATTGTATAAAAGGGGCAGGATTACAAGATTTTTCACTGAGAAGCAACTAATCCTCCTCCTCATCATCATCATTACTAACAATAATAACGGAATAATATTTTCCTGCTGTTTGTCTCTTTCCATGATTAAGTGCAAATATACTGAAGCCACAAAGATTTTGTCTAATTTTTAACATGGTGAAGCTTTCATAGAGACAAATTTTCTTGAGATATATGAACTGCCAGATAGCTCAGTGGTTTTGGTCTCTGGCTATGGAGCCAAAGGTTGAGAGATCGATTCCCCACTGTGCCTCCTTGACAGGGGCTGGACTCTATGATCCAGAGAGCCCCTTCCAGAACTGCAGTTCTAAGATTATTATCATTATATTATTATTATTCCTTGCCCAGTCTTGCAGCATTCATTTAGCACAATAACTGCTGCCTACAAAGGCAGCCACCTACTAATATGGTAATTTTCCACACAGTCATGCTTGTTCTAATATTTCCTTGACTAAAAAAAAAAAAAAGATAAACCTCTGCAGAAATCCTACATGAAGCCATCGTCTTTTTTGTTTCATTTTGTCAAAATACACCAAAGTGATCCCACATTACCCTGGGACATAAGTACCCTGCATAAGCATGTCACATAATAGAGATTGAGAGGTTTACAGGAACAGGAAGCCATTCTCTTCCTTAATGCTTTACTAACAACCTTCTTCATTTACAGCAAAGGATGGGATTCAATCATACCAAAGCTCACAGTCTTTTTATTAATGGTACATAATGTAGCCAAATTGGGTCTCCAAGATTTGTAATAATGCAACACAGCCTGATAACTGCTGTGAATAGAAAATGTTCTATAATGTCCCATTACTTTAGATGGGCAGAAATTTGTTAATACCAATGGGACACCTCCACGTAACAGGTGTAATCCAATGACTCCATCTGTTAAGAACCTTCTCATTCTCTTATCTCAGAACTTCTGTAGGTTGCAGAGGCAACAAAGCAGGAGGTGGGCAACCTACAGCTCCCCATATGTTACTATATGGTAAGTCTCATCAGCCCTCATCAGTTGCTTTTCTGGCTAGAGCTGATAGGAGCTGCAGCCCAACCAAAAGATGTCAACCGTGCAATACATAATAGAGAATTCTTGGACATAGAGCCTTTCCCAGCAAACAGGAGAGATTCCACTGTGCAAACAGGACCTTGGATCAGGTACAATATGCTGACAATCTGGGAGTAAACTTCAGTATATTAGAATTCTTGTGATTAAATGAATATGTCCCCTTCTTAGATGCATACCTTAAAGAGGTGAGGGGGTTTGAGTGTGTCAGAGAAGCCAGGAGCAATGCTGTCAGGAGTCTAGACTCCATTACAATGGGACTGCCAGGTCAAAATCAATCAGCTACTTGGCTAGAGCAAAGGACAAGTATGAATACTGTGCTGTCAGTAATGACACAGCTAGATTAAAGCCAAATGGACATCTAGTGGCTGATGTGCACAGAGGTAAAAGGAAACTCCAAGACTGCACGACACATACAATTGGAACACGGAACATGAAAAGTATGAGTCAAAGTAAACTGGAAACAGTAACATCAGAAATGGAATGTTTAAACATTGCCGCACTTGTGTCAGTAAACTAAAGTGGACTGGAACGGGACATTTTCAGTCAGACAACTACAAAGTGTTTGGCTCTGGAAATGACAAATTCAAGAGAAATGCAGTGGCTCTAATACCGAGGCAAGATGTAGCACAGGCAGTTAGGGGCAATCATTAAGGTCTGGATGAATAATGTCAATCAGGGTTCTGGGAAAACCTATCAACATCATTCAAGTCTAAGCTCCAAACCAATATACTTCTATGGCCTGCTCTAACCACAATATCTTAAAGTGTTGGGACAGTTTATTAGATTCAAAGGGGGTCACCCCCTGAAACCGTGAAAGTGTCAACAGTGAAAATGGACTTGAACAGGATGGTGTTTTTGTTTTGTTCTTGTTTTGTTTTTTTAACCTCTAGATAAACTAGATGTCTTGATCTACAACTTCCCTGAAGATCAGCAATTTCAATTTGGAAAGACACAGATGCAGAGACAACATGGTTCCAAAACCTGATACATTTTTTTACAAGCCCCTCAAATAAGGAGAACATTAAGGCATGGAGAGAGAAAAGAGAGAAGAGGACTGTAGTTTAATGACTGGCAGTTTTAGCTTTTAATCACAATTATGATTGTGACAGTTGTATGTAGTGTCAAAACAAGCAGCTGTAGTTTGTTGATACAGCAAATTCCCTGCAAATAAAGGGACGTACTGGAGCAATACCCAGCCATTTCAATATCTATAGTAATAACCATGTGTTGTCAAGTCAATTCTGACTTATTACGACCCTTTGCAGGGTTTTCCAGGTAGACAATACTCAGAAGTGGTTTACCATTCCCTTCTTATGGGGGGTGCTCTGGGACTGTGCAGCTTGCCCGAGGCTACACAGGCTGGCTCTACTCACAAGAGGCACAGTGGGGAATTGAACTCTCAGCAATACCGAAACCACTGAGTTATTCAGTCAGTTTTGAATATCTATAGCTTGTTGAAATTATATTGTGTTTTTTGTACCCCATATCTCCATGGGAATGCTACGTGTTCATAAAATGGAGGTAGAAGAGGAGGCAAGGAGAGAGAGTTGCCTTTGAGGCGTGTGACTTTCAAATACTGAATGTATGAATTCATGAACTGTCCTGATTTGGGGGAGGGAATGTCCAGAGTTACTTCTTGTTTTGAGATGGTTCTTCAGCTGTCTTCATATCTCTCAGCATCACAGGGTATCTGTCCCAACTGAGCCAAAAATCCTTCTAGCTTACTGTCATCAGCAGACACTTTTTGATAGTTCAGTCCCCAGCATCTCGCTTACAATGGATCCCATCTAGGGCCATAAGAATGATACACTGAAACAGTGACAGGATTAATCCCTGAGGCACCAGCAGATGGAACAGCAGCTACCTATCATGGCTGTTTAAACGCTGATAGAAGACATGAGTGAAGGCAATTTAACAAGTCTTCCTGTCTCCTGGTGCCAGATCTACTCCACATTTGGATCAGTATCAGCATAGCTGTCTCACCTATGTCTCTCACCCTGAGGAATCATCCAAAAGTGCTATCAGTACTGTCTCTGTTTCATGTTTAGCCTGAAGCAAAAACCAGCAGGGGCGCTGGATGTATGTAAGTGAAAGCCTTTCCCAGTGTTAACTTAGCCAACAAGCAGAAAAACAAAGAGAGCTTTCCTTCTACTGAAAGATGGAAGATGTTCAAACATAATATGTTAAAATGTTTGAATAGGCCAACCAGAGGCTAATCAATATAGCTGGATTCAAATGCAGCTGCATCCACTTTTTTCCTAAAGTCTAAAGACACCACGACAGTGGTCAGATTGGTGTACCGGAGTACCACTTACAGCACTCATGCTTCCCACCATTCCTGAAAAAATAACTCTGGAACATATGGTGGGGTTCAGCACTTAAGTGCAGTGGGAGGAATGTATGAAGCAGTGATGATGAACCATCTTAGCTCCAGCGCACTGTCAAGTTGCAGTAAGTGAAGCACGCACACAAGATATGTAACTGGGCAAAGAGAAGGGAAGTCTCACCCATATACATATATAATTCATGTAGATCATCACCTAATTTATAAACCATCAGTTGAAGCCCAAACAAGGGCACAGCAAAGGGAGTTTATTATTTATTATCGTTTTGTTGTCATTTTAATTGTAGACATTGTAGACTGCTCTGAGAATTATTAGTTAATAATACTTTTGGAAACACACTTTTGGAAACGTACAGTTGAGGTGAATCATAGGGGACAAAATGCCTCAGAAACCATTCTTGTTGGCTCCTAAGAAGCCTCAATGGTTGCAGGAAAGTTGGTGTTGACTGGCACAGAAAATATTTGGATGATCTATAGCCTTTTAAAGACCTTGTTGCAATGCACAAGACAGCTCTTGTTCCTAGTTCTCAGTCAATGGTATATTGGTACATCTAGAAATGCAGGCACTCATCACGATTGCCAGACTCGGGATCTGTCAAAGAAAAAAACTTCTCATTCTTCTGGCAGGGAAAACCATTGAATGAGACCAGGGAATATGGTGTTGGCTTTGCAGTCAGAAATACTCTGCTGAGATCCATTGTTCCACCTACTGTGGGGAGTGAAAGAATCCTGTCTCTGCAGTTCCACTCATCAGCGGGACTGGTCACCCTCATTAGTGCATATGCACCAACACTGTCGCCCACAACAGAAGTGAAAAACAAATTCTACGACGATCTGGCACCTACTATCAAAAAAGTCCCTGAGAGAGAGCCACTGTTCATTCTTGGAGACTTTAACGCTAGAGTTGGTGCTGATCACAATTTTTGGCCCACTTGTCTAGGCCGTTTTGGCATTGGGAAGATGAAAGAAAATGGCCAACGCTTGCTGGAGTTTTGCTGTTATTATGGTCTTTGTGTCAGCAACACATTCTTTAATACGAAGCTTCAACACAGAGTTTCCTGGAGACATCCAAGATCCAAGCATTGGCATCAGCTCGATTTGATCTTCACTAGACGTTCTAGCCTTCCTAGTATTATGATCACACGCAGTTACCAGAGTGCTGATTGCGATACTGATCACTCCCTGGTGTGTAGTAGAGTAAAACTGCGAACAAAGAGATTGTATCACACGAAAAAGGAAGGAAGACCACGTATTGACATCAGCAAGACTCGCGATCCAAGAAAAGTGGAGGAATTTGCCCAAGCGCTTGAGGAAACCCTTCCAGGCCCGGCTGATGCAAATGCACCTGAACGATGGGAACATTTCAAGAACGCTGCTTATAACTCCGCCTTGTCCACATTTGGCAAGAAGACCAAAAAGACGGCAGATGGGTTCGAAGCCCATTTGGAGGAGTTGATGCCAGCCATCGAGGATAAGAGGAGAGCTCTAGCAGCATACAAAGCCTGTCCTAGTGAGTACAACTTGCAGGCTCTTCGAGCTGCTCGTAGCAAAGTCCAACAGGCTGCCAGGAGATGTTCCAACGATTATTGGCTTCAGCTCTGCTCTCAGATACAGATAGCAGCGGACACAGGTAACATCAAGGGAATGTATGACGGTATCAAGCAGGCTTTAGGTCCAATACAGAAGAAATCTGCTCCCTTGAAGTCTGCTACAGGCGTGATCATCCAGGACCGAGCACAGCAGATGGAACGCTGGGTGCAGCACTACTCTGAGCTATATTCCAGAGAGAATGTAGTAACCGAAGAGGCATTAAATAACATCGAGTGCCTGCCTGTCTTGGAAGAGTTGGACAGCGAACCAACTTTAGCAGAAATAAAAGTGGCCTTGGATTCCCTCGCCTCCGGCAAGGCACTTGGGAAGGATAACATCCCTGTTGAAGTGCTGAAGTGCTGTAAAGAGATCATCACCACCGAACTGTATGAAGTCTTTCGTCTTTGCTGGAGGGAAGGTGGAGTACCACAGGACATGAAGGATGCAAACATTGTCACATTGTATAAGAACAAAAGAGACAGGGGTGACTGCAATAACTACCGTGGCATCTCTCTTCTCAGTGTTGTAGGGAAGCTGCTTGCCTGTGTTGTGCTGAAGAGACTCCAGGTGCTTGCAGACAGAGTCTATCCAGAATCACAGTGTGGATTTCGAGCTAATAGATCCACCACTGACATGGTATTCTCCCTCAGACAGTTGCAGGAGAAATGTAGGGAACAACGACAGCCACTCTTTGTGGCCTTCATAGATCTCACAAAGGCCTTTGATTTGGTTAGCAGGGATGGCCTTTTTAAAATACTTCCCAAGATTGGATGTCCACCTCGACTCCTTAACATCATCAGGTCCTTTCATGAGGAAATGAAGGGCACTGTAGTTTTTGATGGCTCAACATCAGATCCCTTTGACATCCGAAGCGGAGTGAAACAGGGCTGTGTCCTCGCGCCAACCCTGTTTGGGATCTTTTTTGCTGTCAGGCTGAAGCACACCTTTGGAACTGCAGCAGAAGGTGTCTATCTCCGGACTAGATCAGATGGAAAGCTCTTTAATCTCTCTAGATTGAGAGCGAAGACCAAAGTCCAACTGAAATGCATGCAGTACTTCCTCTTCGCCGATGATGTAGCCATTGTTGCCCACTATGCTGAAGACCTCCAACAACACATGAATCGTTTTAGCAAGGCCTGCCAAGACTTTGGACTAACAATCAGCCTGAAGAAAACACAAGTAATGGGCCAGGGCGTGGACTCACCTCCCTCTATTACCATCTCCACGCAAGAATTGGAGGTTGTTCATGACTTTGTGTACCTTGGCTCAACGATCTCTGACACTCTCTCCCTAGATGTCTAGCTGGATAAACGCATTGGCAAAGCTTTGTGAGTCTGCTTTGTGAGTCTGGCTCATGGTGAGCCAGACTCACAAAGAGAGTATGGCTCAATAAGAAGCTGACGGCATATACCAAGATCCAGGTCTATAGAGCCTGTGTCCTGAGCACACTCCTGTACTGCAGTGAGTCCTGGACCCTTTGTGCACAGCAGGAGAGGAAGCTGAACACGTTCCATATGCTTTGTCGCCGATGCATTTTTGATATCACCTGGCAGGACAAAGTTCCAAATAGAGTAGTCCTAGAATGAGCTGGAATTTTTAGCATGTATACATTACTGAAACAGCGACGTCTACGTTGGCTTGGGCATGTTGTGAGAATGGCTGATGGTCGGATTCCAAAAGATCTCCTGTATGGAGAATTAGTGCAGGGAAATCACCCCAGAGGGAGACCACAGTTGCGATACAAGGATATCTGCAAGCGAGATCTGAAGGCCTTAGGAATGGACCTCAACAGATGGGAAACCTTGACATCTGAGCGTTCAGCCTGGAGGCAGGCGGTGCATCACAGCCTCTCCCAATTTGAAGAGACCCTTGTCCAGCAGGCAGAGGCAAAGAGGCAGTCCCGAAAGCAGCAAAATCAGGGAGCTGGACAGGGGACAGATTGTATCTGTCTTCAGTGTGGAAGGGATTGGCACTCTCGAATTGGCCTTTTCAGCCACACTAGACGCTGTTCTAAGTCCTCCATACAGAGCACGTTACCATAGTCTCTTGAGACTGAAGGATGCCTAATCATCACGATAGTCCTCCTAGCGAGCTTCATTTCCCATAAGGAGAATTCAAAAATCTAAGCAGCTGGATCAGTCCATATAATTAAATGAAGAACAGGTCTTTTGTAAAGGTAGTGACTCTTAATTGTTCATGCTACTCTGAATGTGCCAGGGCTATGACTCTGTTAGCCCTGGTTCCTCTACCCACTTCTCTCAACATCAGCAACTGTTTCTATTTCTAGGTAGCCAATATTTATCAGAACAAAATCTATACTCATATAATTCTGTCAAGGATTCTGAAAAATATCAAGCTTACATGTTTAAGTTCTTTTCCAATATTATTTAATTATTTAGTTATTATTTTAAAATATTGTATCCTGCTTATTAACTAATAATTCTCAGAGCAGTCCACAATATCTAGAATTGAAATGACAACAAAACTATAATAAATAAAACCATGCTATATCGAAAACAAATCACCTGAGCAGTCCTCTTGCATGAAAACCAAAACAGCAAATAGTTTTGAGCAGCAGAATACATGCTGACACGACCAAACGAATTGTAGAGCTTTTAAATTGACGCCTGTGCATGTCTACTCAGTATGAGCCTCGCTATGTTCAGTGGTGCTTACTTCCAGGTGAGTAGAGGATTGCCACCTAAAACACAAACAAGAATGTGCCGAAAGGAATCATGAAGTGTAGGGAGGACTAGGGTGAGGTGTCACAGAGAAGGTCCTATTTCTGGTAGGTGCTTTAAAGGAAGGGGTCATCAGTGGAGCAGGTTCATGGTCAGGGACCCCAGTGAAATGGATTTGAAAATGAATATGTCAAAACGTTACGTTATTCCTATTTGGCCATCACATATGGGCCACATTTCTGACAGGTTGCTACCACTTAAAGCTGCATTCTAAGCCACAAAAGGCTAAGGCGGAAAGCAGATTCCTCTGCTTTAGGGCATTTGCACAGGGGTGGAAGAGAGCTAGACTCAAACATTCGCAGATATATTTCCCTCACCAAAATCACGCTTTCTCTCACATTTCACCCTTTTTCAAAACCACAGCATTCCCTGTGCTTCCCTCCCAGTAGGGGATATGTAAATAACTATGTGAATTCTGTTAAATTCACCAAAACCAACTTGAAATCAAATTCTCTCCCATCTGTGTCATCAAGTATAAAAACAACTGCTGGTATTTGCAGCATGGGGAGGACTGGGCTGAACCTTTCTGCCACATATGTGTTAAAGATAGGGAATGTTTTAGTAAAAAGGAGGTAACAGATCTGATAGTTGAAGACACAGGGTTCAAATTCAGACTTTCAAGTGTGAAGTATTGAAAGCTCTGTGAGAGGGTGAATCAGTCTAATGGTTTGGGTTCCTCACATGTTCATTTAAAGAGAAAAATCTTCATTTCTTTCCATTCTTGTGCAGATATGAAGTAATTTGTGCATTTAAGAGAATTTGTATAAAAATGAGATGAAACAACACTCCCAGATATGGGCAGCATGGCATTCTCCATAGAAAGTCTGAAAAATTGAGAATCTGTAAATGAAAGTGCTAACTATACAGGCTGGTCTCTAGTAATAAAGGTGTTCAAAGTTGATTGTGTACAAGCCACATAAATCTAGAGCTTTAATTTCCAAACTTTGGTCCACAGATGCAATTGGACATCAGTTCTCAAAACCCTTGGTCATTGTGGCCACAGTGGTCAGAGGCTCTGAGAATTACAGGGATATCTGAGAACCCAAGATGAGGAGCTACTGTCACAGAATACACCTCTCCCTTGTATTGCATGGATCTGAGCAGCATGGGTTTGGTTATACGTGGTTCCGCCCCCCCCCAATAAATGAATGAATGAATGAATGAATGAATGAATGAATGAATAAATAAATAAATAAATACTGTGCTGCTGTTCATCTCCAGGAAGTGGCCTGAGAAAGGTGGATCTCAGGCTTACTGAGGGCCCTGTTGTTGACAATGTGGCTGGCCCCCTCTCCTGTCATGGCAGCTCCACATGACAGCCAGGGGGGCTGATGTGGGTTGGAGGAGGCATGTGTGTGTGTTAGAGTGTACTTTGTAGTTATGTTTTGGGAGTCATGAGAATTATATACAGATTTTGAACCATATGGGGTCTGGTGCTCCTAATACCAGCACTGTTGAGGGGAGAAGTGAACATTTAAGAAGCCCCTTCAGAATAACTGGTCTTCATCAGGAAAGATGTTTATGCTATGAGTTACAGATGGCTTCTTTCCCTTAACTGAAAAATCAAAATCTTGAGCATTTAGTCTAACTCTGCAAAATTGCTGATGTTTCTATTTTCTCTCGCCATTCCTTTCAAATAGATAAAAATGGCTACCCAGAAGTTTCCTGTCTCTGTTTTGGAATGCAAATCACAGTGCGCCAACCATGTTAGATGCTCTCCCCTCCCCCATATGTACAGAATATTGTACATTTTTCCTTTTACTCCAAGATGCCTTTTTCCTTCTCTACTATTATGATAAATGTTAAAATCTCTTTTTTTAATTTTTATGAATAAAGACAAAAAAACAACACATCTAAAGAAACATTTAAACATCTAATAAAAAGCCTTTTAAAAAAACATAGTGCATCTCACACCAGGACCATTAGGGAGTAACCACCTAGACCATTTACCCTTGTGGAGTCCCCTTCCCCTTCCAAAATTTTATGGACTCTTGAATGGTGCTTTGCGCCTTCCCCTTAATGAATGCAAAATCAGTAAATACCCCCATATGTCTACAAATACATTTCTGCCATTTATGTTCTCCTAAATCTTGTATCACTTGTCATTTAATCATTAATTGCTATATCCCAGACTTCTCTATATCATTCACTTAACAAAATATTATGAGCCATTTTCCAATACCTAGCAATAATCAATCTCACAGCTGTTAGGAAACTGAAAAATAATTCTCTAGTGGTCCAGTAACCTCTCACCTTGTCAAATATTGATAAAAGTGCTATTTTAGGACATACCACTAACTTGAAATTGCTTATTTCATTTATTTCCTTAAAACCCAATTGCCTAAATTTCAGTATATATTCATATTCGCCCTACATTTCAAAATACATACCTATTTTCTGGCACCCTCTCCAGCACAACTTAGAATAATTATCATCCATTTGCTTAAGTTTTACTGGAGTTAAGGACCATCTTCAAATTAATTTATAAAAATACTCTTTATCATTATTGTCATTGCTTTCAATATTTTATTTATTTATTTATTTAAAATATGTTTACCCTGCCTTTCTCCTTAAAAGGACCCATTATTCTAGTATTCCATATATTTTTCCAAGCACTAAAACTTATTTCTTCTCCCATGTCAAATTCTCTTAATGATACAAGTAAGTCCTCCTTATTTTCGGCTTCCAGTAGTATATTATAAATTATACTTACTGCAGGGGAGGGGTATCAGGAGACAGGGATCTAGTTGTCTTGTGTGCTCCCAGAGGCATCTGGTGGGGCCCCTGTGAGATACAGGAAGCTGGACTAGATGGGCCCTTGGCCCGATCCAGCAGGGCCCTTCTTATGTTCTTACCCTTTATTACCTTATTAACCCCTTCATTTTCATTTTCTAGTATAATTCCTTCATATTTCATGTTCCCTACATTTACAATTTCTTTTTATTCTTTTGTCTACTATTCTAATTGAATATTATACCAAAATACTTTGTCTTGACCTATCATTTCTTTTATTTGTTCTTAGTTCTTTATTTTTTCTAACCAATCCTTTATTCTAAAAACTTTTCTATTTATTAATAGATTCACAACCAAAGCAACATCTGAGGGCAAGTGGAGCCGGCCCTGTTGCTTTGTGGCACTCCTTTTATAGAACCATTTCAATTGAGTTGCCTCTTAAACTCCGCTATCTGGTGCCTTTTGCCAGATGGTGAAAACCTGTTAATAAAAGCATTTTAGGTTTGCTCTTCAGCTGCTATTTTACGATGTTGTCTATTTGCTGATATAACCATTTGTATTTGTTGATCCACTTTTATCTTTTGAATGGCAGTTTATAATAATTCAATTGCTGTGAACGGTTCTGGTGGATGGCAAAACCACTCAGTACTGCATAATCCAGAATGGGCAAACATGGGACTCACAGGCCAAGCAGGGCTCCTCCATCCATTGTCTGGCTTTCATAATGGTGTCTGAGGTAGTCAAGACCTCTGTCTTCTGAGCTCCATCCACAGAACACCTGTGATCCATTTGAAACATGTATATGGTGTTTAGATGAGATAAGTTCTTGTCATTGAATTGTCAACAGCTAAGCTGGCAATGTCATGATCATGAGAGAGGTTTCCTTGCACCGGGAGATGTTTGTTTGTTTGTCTATTGTTGTTTAGTTGTTAAGTCATGTCCGACTCTTCATGACCCCATGGACCAGAGCACGCCAGGCCCTCCTGTCTTCCACTGCCTCCCGGAGTTGGGTCAAATTCAGGTTGGTAGCTTCGATGACCCTGTCCAGCCATCTTGTCCTCTGTCGTCCCCTTCTCCTCTTGCCTTCACTCTTTCCCAACATCAGGGTCTTTTCCAGGGAGTCTTCTCTTCTCATGAGATGGCCAAAGTATTGGAGCCTCAGCTTCAGGATCTGTCCTTCCAGTGAGCACTCAGGGTTGATTTCCTTCAGAATGGATAGGTTTGATCTCCTTGCAGTCCAGGGGACTCTCAAGAGTCTCCTCCAGCACCACAATTCAAAAGCATCAATTCTTCGGCGGTCAGCCTTCTTTATGGTCCAGCTCTCACTTCCATACAACACTACTGGGAAAACCATAGCTTTGACTATGCGGACCTTTGTCGGCAAGGTGATGTCTCTGCTTTTTAAGATGCTGTCTAGGTTTGTCATCGCTTTCCTCCCAAGAAGCAGGTGTCTTTTAATTTCGTGGCTGCTGTCACCATCTGCAGTGATCATGGAGCCCAAGAAAGTAAAATCTGTCACCGCCTCCATATCTTCCGCGTCTATTTGCCAGGAGGTGATGGGACCAGTGGCCATGATCTTAATTTTTTTGATGGTGAGCTTCAGACCATTTTTGGCGCTCTCCTCTTTCACCCTCATTAAGAGGTTCTTTAATTCCTCCTCACTTTCTGCCATCAGAGTGGTGTCATCTGCATATCTGAGGTTGTTGACATTTCTTCCGGCAATCTTAATTCCATTTTGGGATTCATCCAGTCCTGCCTTTCGCATGATGTATTCTGCATATAAGTTAAATAAGCAGGGAGACAATATACAGCCTTGTCGTACTCCTTTCCCAATTTTGAACCAATTTTCCAATTTTGTTTGTCTGTTACAGGCATTTATATATTACCTGCTTTAGTGCAGGAGCTGGAGATGTTCCTTTAGAGTTGGAGGTGTTCTGTTGACTTCTGTTCCAATCAGAAAGAAACAGCAGATATCTGAAAATCTGGGCAGTAAGAATTCCCTGCTTGCACTGAGATATGTGGAGGACCTTTAGCCACCATGAAGCTGAACCAACTGAATCAGTGCATTTTTCTCTTTAGTTTCTGGCTTTGCCAATTTTTTTTATTCATCAAGGACAGTATTATCTCCTTAGCATTGGAAATGATCTGCTGATTCTGAGCAACGAGAGTCTAGATGATCCTCCATCAAGGCGAGACCTTTTAAGTATCAGCTCTGGAATTTCCTTCCTAAAGGCAGCATACCATCTACCTGCTCTTGCCCGCAAAGGTATCTAGAATGCCTTCTTTTTCCACACAAACTTCAAGAATTGCCGATTTATCTTTAACTTTCCTTTATACTGATGACAAAACTGGATCTGTGAAGAAAACTTATAAAATTCATTGTCTTCTTAATTTTGGCTGCCTCTGGGGCTGGCGTCACCCAGAGTTTGGTCTTCTCCAGGGACGAGCTGGTTCACTCCTAAAGACAGCGAATAGACAAGATATTTGCTGGACCAGATCAGTCCACTCCCCAGAAGTGTCCTGTCCTCATTTTGCTCTCTCCTGTCTCCCTCTGCTTCCAGGAGGACATTTTCCATTTCTCTCTTATTTATTTTTAAAGTGATGCAGAACATAAAACACTGCCCTAATACACTTTTTAAAAATTCACTTCCTTGGCCCTTCTATGGAGTCAAGGACATGTTTAATTTGCTAATATCTTGAAGGGGCTCTCTTCTTAAGCCACTTCAAGATACTGGCAAATTGTCAGCAGGCTGCTGCGGACCAAATAGTCACTTGAGACCTGTATGCCATTTGGATGTTAGGATCACACCAAACAGCATACCAAACCTCCTAACGACTTTACATAGCCCACATCAGCCCAATGAAGCCATGTATTTAGTATTTTTTAGTTTAGTTTGTTTAATGTTATTTTAATTTTCTTAACTGTTTTGTTTAATTCATTAATTAATTGGTTGTTACCTATACTTCTGACTATTTTGTTCAATTTTATTATTATTGTACTGCTTATTGCCTTGTTTTATTGTTTTTGCCTTCTTTTTCTTTTTCTTCTGGAAGTGGCGTGGAAGGCTTGCTTCCCCAGCGAGGGCTCTTTAAATATCAGAGTGATCATGGGTAGAGGGAGATATGGCATGGGCACAACTGCATTTCATTCCAGAAGAACAAGGGACAGATGTCTACAAGCTGTCAATTGTTCTGGCTCTGTGTCCAACTGCCTGGCTTGAGGTAGCCAGCTCAATCGTCCCTCCAGTCTAAAACTGGTGTTGAATGCTAGGTCTGTATCCAATAAATCCCAGTTGATTTATCTTATCCTGGAGGAGGATGCAGACCTGGCTTGCATGACTGAAACCTGGATGGGCAGCAATGGGAGTATTCCTCTGTCCTTTGCCTGTCCACCCGGCTATGCTGTCCAATACCAGGGTAGACTGGGGGGTCGGGGGGGGGAGTAGCCATTGTATATAAAAACACTCTGGAGGTTGGTAGGCTCTCTGCCGTGGTGACGCCTGGTCTGGAGGCCCTCCACGTGTCGTGCGGGGCCAGGGACGGTATTGGGATCTTGCTGGCATACCGTGCTCCCCACGATCCAGCGATTTCCTTACCGGAGTTGGCTGACTTCCTCTCTGCGGCACTTTTGGGATCCCCAAGGCTATTGGTCTTGGGTGATTTCAACATCCATTCAGAGGCGGAGGTTTCTGGTCCGGCTCTTGAGTTCTTGGAAACCATGGCTTCATTGGACATGTCTCAACATGTTAACAGCCCCACCCACGTGGGTTGACTTGGTGTTCTCCTCTGAGCAGAGAGAGTGTGGTCCAATGGTGACTAACCTTGTGTCTGTCCCCTTGTCATGGTCGGATCACCACCTAATAAAAGGCAACCTGACAATGGACCTTCCCCCTTGCAAGGAGCTGGGACCTAATTTAATGGTCCGCCCTCGCAGGCTACTGGATCCTATTGGATTCCAGGATTACATGCGAGGGATACGGCTGGCGCTCCTGTCGAAGCTCTAGTTGACGGATGCTTCGCCGCCTCCACCAGGGCTGTAGACACGATCGCTCCTAAACGTCCTCTCCACTGCGGAGCTCGTTCATCGCCCTGTTTTGACCAGCGGCTGAGAGCTGTGAAGCAAAATAGAAGACTAGAGAGCAATTGGAGGGGGGACCCGACGGAAAATAACTGCTGTCAAGATCGCGTCCAACCTTTATCTTTCTAAGATAAAGGCTGCAAAGAGAGCTTACTTCGCTGTTTCCGGATTAGTGAAGCTTCCAACCAGCAGGTGGAGTTATTCCATATAGTATGCGACCTATCCAGTATTGGACACAGTGATTGGCCTCCCCCTAGTATCTCATCTGACCAATTTGCAGCTTTTTAAAAATCTAAAGTGGAGGCCATCCGCCGGGACCTATTCCCCTATTTGAAACCAGTAGATCGAACAGAGACATCCAGCGCTCTGTCTTGTCCGATGAAGATCACCCACTTTCAGCCGGTGATGTCACCGGCTGAAAGGTTGCCAAGGTGCTTGACCACTGTTGTGCCACCACCGCCTCCCTTGACCCTTGCCCGGCCTGGCTAATCATAGCGGTCAGGCCTGTAACAACTGAATGGCCCACTGCTATAGTAAATGGGTCTCTCCAGGAGGGCAGGGTTCCCCTTGCTCTCAAGGAGACACTCATTAGGCCCATTAGGAAAAAACCGAGCTTGGCGGCAGACGACATTGGCAATTATAGGCCCGTTGCCAAGGTTTCTTTCCTTAGCAAGGTAGTAGAGAGGGTGGTCGCCGATCAGCTACAGGCTCTCTTGGATGAGACCAATGCCCTGGATCTGTTCCAGTCGGGCTTCAGGACACACCATGGCACGGAAATGGCATTGGTCGCTCTGCTTGATGATCTTTTGAGGGAAGCCAACAGGGGCAAAATGTCCTTGTTGGTTCTCCTTGATATCTCAGTTGCCTTTGATACCGTTGACCACAGTACCCTCCTGGGGAGGCTCTCCGAGTTGGGGATTGGTGGCCTAGCTCTTGCTTAGCTCCAATTCTTCTTGGAGGACCATTCTCAGAGAGTCCAGCTTGGAGAGAATGTATCGGCCCCGTGGCTCCTCAATCTCTCCAATGCTGTTTAATATCTATATGAGGCCGCTGGGTGGGGTCATCAGGGGGTGTGGCGCTTCATGTCACCAGTATGCTGATGACACGCAGCTCTACATCTCCTTTTTTCCAACAGCAGTGGATGCCCTTGCGTCCCTTGAGCGCTGCCTGGGGGCTGTACAGCAATGGATGGAGGAGAATGGACTGAGGTTGAACCTGGACAAGACAGAGGTCCTGAGGATGGGTGCCCCTTCTATCAGTGGTTTGGGAAGCTCGCTCTCTTTTGGGGGGGCAACTCTCACCACGAAGAGTGTGGTCCACAGCTTGGGGGTCCATCTTGACCCAGCGCTTACCATGGAATCCTAGGTGGTGTCTGTGGTCCGTTCCGCCCACTTACATATTTGGCGGATTGCCCAGCTGTGCTCCTATCTTGATGATGGGGCGCTCACCACTCTGGTCCATGCACTCATAGTCTTGAGATTAGACTACTGCAATGCTCTCTATGTGGGGCTGCCCTTGAGACTGATGAGGAAACTACAAATTGTCCAGAACACGGCCGCCAGAGTATTAACTGGGGTGAAAAGACACCAACATATTTCCCCCACTCTGGCAGCCTTCCACTGGTTACCCATTTGTTTCCGCATTGATTTCAAGGTACTAATGCTTACATATAAAGCCCTAAACAGTTTAGGGCCTCGATACCTAGCAGAGCGCCTGTCCCCACCTAGCTCTACTTGTATCACTCGATCAAGCCAGACCGGGCAGCTGAGGGGCTTAACCCTGAGAGAGGCCCAGAAGGAGAGAACAAGAAACCGGGCCTTCTCGGTGGTGGCCCCTCATCTTTGGAACACCTTATACCCGGAGATCTGACTGGCACCCTCACTGGGAATTTTTAAAAACAAGTTGAAGACTTGGTTCTTCCGGCAGGCTTTCCTCCCTCCCATTACATAGCTTCCTTATCCCATCTTGGATCCTGTTTTCTTTATTGATCTTTATTGCTTTTATGAACAAAGTTATTTGAATGCTGTTTTTATATTTATATTCTGTAAGCTGCCCAGAGTAGATTCCCGAATCTAGATGGGCGGGATAAAAATGGAACAAATAAATAAAAATAAAATAAATAAATGTAGCCAAGCCCTCAGTCCAGTAAAATGTCTCAGCAAGGAATTCAACAGCCAAGTGAGATTTCTTACACCTTACAGGGGTGAGACAAGGGGCTTTTATTTACCTTCTTAAAGTTCTCTGTATTTCATTACTTTGCAAAGAGCCTTTTTCTCTTTAAAAGCAAAGTATGAACACACAGCAACCAGAAAAGGATGAGATGATGGGAAGAAAGGCACAAACAACCCAATGCAAAACTTGAAATGGACAGAAGTCCCTAAAACTAAGGAGCTCTCCTCCTTGTTCTGCATAATTAATTAGCACAAGTTGATGGTTTTCCATGCACACAAAATTATCTTCACAATTGCAAGGATGGTTCAAGAGCAGCAGGGAATTATGGCCAATCTTTGTTGGAGAGAACGAGAGTGTGTCAATTTTACATCCTTAGTCAAAAATAAGCATTATGCAGAAGAATGCGATTAGTTTTTTTTCACATTTGTTTGATTTATTTTTGCATGAAACAGCCATCAGGGACTCCAAATTTGTTAAGAGCAGCAGCTCTTCTAGACAGAATGTTTCATACTCTCCTCACCTACTGTTTTCCTGATCTCGATCACTCCATGAAGCTGCTGTCAGATCCCCTGGGAAGGGGAGAAAATGAACGATGAGTTTTGCTACTTGCAGTATTCTCCTCTCTCTGCTTTTGCGTTAACAGTTACGGGGAAATTTAGACTAGGGAAACACAGTGGAGGAAAGGCTCAGATATCAGTCCTCTAGTACTGATGCTCTGACAAAGTTCGGATGTCTTTCAAACTGTAAGAAGAACCACTTAATATTCTTTTAAATGCAACCCATATTCTGGCTTCAGGTAAAAGGAACTTTTGGGAATATCTAAACATATATCAGACACTGTGAATGCCCTAATCAAACCTACTAATATGGGGAGAAAATATAAGCCATTTTGCAGAATCTGTTCTAAAACATCAGTTGAGAAAGCTTCATCAAAGTGATACATAAAATATGAAAAGGGATTAAAACTGAAATAACTGGGCACATCTGGTATGTGATAGTGAAACATGTGGGACAAGGACTGATAGAAGAACCAATACTCTTCACCGCAACAGTTCTTACGAAATGATATTAATTGTTCCTAAACAACACTAAAACCGCATTAGTTAGACCATTAGAATGTTTCATCTCACCAGAAGAGACATCTTAGTACAACGTTCAACACCTAAATTAAGGAGCATTGTTTGGGGAGGCCTATATCCAAGTTCATTTGTACTACACTGGGCAATATTGGTTGATTTTCTTTGTTACGTCCTGTTTTAAGAGAAAGGCAGACTGTACGTTTCCTAAATAAATGATGTTAGCCCTTTGCTTGTGATGAGAACTGGAAAATAATTATAGCAGTGACTGCGTTTCTTTTTCTTACCAGTGTCATTGTCACTTATTAAACCTATATATAGAATAAGCAACCGCAGGGATCTGACCCAAAGTAGATATTTCTTCCTCCTCTCTCTGATACAACAGCAAACATGACTTAAACAACCTACCTCCCAATCAATACAAGCTCTCCAAGTACTCCCAGGCGTCTCATAGCCATGAGTATTCCTCTGACGGTCATCCCTTCGCAGAAACAAACCACAACTCTGGCCTTCGGCAACCTTTCCCGAAGCTTCTGCAACAGCTTTTCAAAGCTCTTCTCTCCTGCGTTGCTGTAGATCTTGTCCGAATGAGCAATGCAAAGACCTTCCTGAGCAGCCAACTCTTTGAAAGCTTCCATGCCACTCTCTCCATAATTTCCTATACAAAAAAAAAAAAAAGATTATCGTAATCATCATAATTATTAGTTCCAAGAGAATACCAGCAGCATCTGAAAGTCTGTGAAATCTGAAGGCAAATTAAAAGCATACACTTGGCAGAGATTCCTACCCCTTTATGCTTATCCTGGTAGGAGATTAAACAAGTTACTTTTGAATGACTACAGCTCCCAAAATGTCCATGTTTGGTTGGGATTCAGGCAAGTTTGCATTACAAATGTAAAGCTCCCAAGCTGTAGTCTAGTTCAGCTGAACTGCTTAAATGTACATAGTTACTCTCTATCCTGTATTGGCTGCCTGTGGCGATATTAAGCCAGGGAAATGCCACTCTCTGAGGTCCAGATCTGATCATCAGATTGCTATGGTAGGTTTCCAACTCATCTAGATTGGTGATTTCCAACCTTGGGTAACCCAGGTGCTCTTGGACTGCAATTCCCAAAAGCCTTCACTACTAACTGTGCTGGCCGGGGCTTCTTGGAATTGCAGTCCAAGAACACCTGGGTTACTCAGGTGAACCACTGATCTAGATAATAATGAAGGCTATACTTTGATACTAATTGTGAGCCATCAAGTCAATTCTGACTTCTGGCAACCTTTTTTCCAGGGGTTCCTAGGTAGTGAGTACTCAGAACTGGCTACCTGAGTGTGGTTAAGAGCCTTGTGGCGCAGTGGTTAAACTGCTGTACTGCAGCCAAAACTACGCTCACGACCTGGGGTTCAATCCCAGGTAGCCGGCTCAAGGTTGACTCAGCCTTCTATCCTTCCGAGGTTGGTAAAATGACTGGGGGGGGCAATGTGTAGCCTGCATAATTAACTTGTAAACCGCCCAGAGAGTGCTTGAAGCACTATGGGGCGGTATATAAGCAGCACGCTTTGCTTTTGCTTTTTGGTTTTTAGATGGAGTATTATGCATTACTGCTTTGACTGGGTTTTGGGTTTTCTGTTTCTCAGAGTGGCATCTGTTTTTTCCTTTTTAATACTTGTATATTTATTGTTTTTAACTTTAACATTCTCTTTTAATGATGTGAGCTGCCTCTTTATACTTACTCTCTTTAAATATTGTCTTTTAATGATGTAAACTAGAGATGAGAACTTCATATTCATATCCTGAGGATACAAATATGAAGTGCGGCACCACAGATGCCATGGAGGTCCGTTCCCTCCCCCCATAACCACCCCAGTCCACTCACTGGGCTCTGCATGGCACATGCATATGTCATCAGCAACATTGTGCCAATCACGAAAGTAGCCCAGGCAGTGCTGCCTTGCCTCCATGCGCTGATGACCACTCAACAGCTGAGTGGGAGATTCATCAACCCGCCTCCTCACTGGAGTGGTCAGCAGAGCAGGGATGCGGGGAAATGCTGCCCGGGCTACTTCCTCGATTGGCACCATGGTGCTGATGATGGTGTGTGCGCCATGCAGAGCCTGGTGAGTGGACTGGGGTGGTTCTGGAGGGAGGGAATGGACCTCTGTGGCACCTGTGGTGCCATGCTTCATATTCTCAGGGATACGAGTATGAAGCTCCCATCTCTAATGTAAACCACCTTTGTATAGTCATTGTTTTCAGCTGTAGATATTATCTTTCAATGATGTAAGCCACCTTGGGTCCTTTTCAGGGAGAAAGGCAGGGTAAAAATATTTTAAATAAATAAATAAATATTCTTCTGGGGGCACCCTGGGACTGTGCAGCTTGACCAAGGCTACCAGGGTTGGCTTTTCTCCCAAAAGGCACAGCACAGAATTTAACTCCTAACCTCTGATACCTAACTCACTGAGCTACACATTCAGCTAGGTTATACTGTACTGTCTCAAAATATCTAATTATTGCTAAGGAGAAAGGATGGGAAAACAAGCGAGGGCAAAGGTAATAAACATGATTCATTCTTCCATTTTCTTCATGATTCCTTCATTTTCTGGGGGGGAAATATTTTCACATTTGACATATTTACATAATGAGACTCTGTAATATATTTGACTTGGAGGTTGACTTCCTTTTGTTAACAGAGAATGCAGAAGAAGACCAGCATTTGGAAGAAAGGCTGAGGGAGGAAAGCAGTGTAAAGGTTAACCAAGAAAGCGAGGATTTTACTTACTCTGGAGGCTTGTTAATGCTGAAGAGACAGAAATCAATGGTGCTGTCAGCTGTTAGGGCACTAAGAATAAGCACCAGGCTGAGAACAAAGAGGCCCAGTGTTCAGGTGGGCAGGATATCTCCTCTCTCTCTTTAAATTGTTGCAATAAAAGTATTGCTCAGAGCATCCCTCTCTCTGGTTTGGAGCTAGATGGCTGCTTAGCCTGGATTGTGGGCTCTGTTTTGCTATTCTGTGTCCTGAAGAAATCTTTAAAAGCCTTTGTTACATGGAATTGCCTCTTCTTCATTTATTTTGGTATGAAGTTAACCAGAGGAAAGAGTTGTATAATGTTCTGCAAGGTTTTATAGAACAAGGCTAAATGCAGCTCTCCCCCATACCCTATACAAGAATTGCTTTCGGGGGAGGCAATGAATTTATATATCAGATCGACATTAGAGTCTGTTTTCTCTACTTCATTTTCTAAAGGTTGTTTTTTTTAAAAAAAAAAAACCTTTCTAAAAGTACTTTGTAAGGTGTGCTATGCAGAGAGATTGGAAGTTCTGTGTGGTGCTAAAGCCTGGGCACCCACATCCACCCATTCTCAAGTCGTGTCAGAGATAACTGGATCAGCATGAAGGTCTGTGTCTGTGTATTGCTCCAAATGACAGCCTTCAGCCTTCTTGTGGCATTTATTTTCTGCCTTTGGGGACTGGAAAAAATCTCCTTCATCCTTACCCTTATCTTCCCTGCCCTATGATATGACAAGGGTCCACACTCTGGTCTCAGATCCCCCCTGCTCCCAAATTCTCAGGGAATATGATGCTACTGCCCTGGCAACGCGAGCTATTTGTGAGGAGTGGTATAAGCTGCAATCCAAGAACAACAGGGCTCACTTCTTATAGAAGACCATGAAACCATGAAAGAGGCTTCCTCCCTTGCCTTATATAGATTGATTAGAATTACAAAATAATCCCTGGACATACACTGTTTCTGTGTGGTGTTTTCCTACATTCCAATACACATGCATGGGGAAATGGGGCAGAATAGCAGCCCTAGAATCATTTCTCAGCATTCACGCACACATATCTGTTGAAGCATTTTACTGGTTTAAAAGAACTCACGTTTTCCTCTTTCAGTAAAATGAAAGTAGAATAGTACACAAGAATTATTATGATATCTATCTCCCACCATACCTTCAACCTTCTCAAGATGGTGTTTACATTTTTCTCTTATCTCAATTTTTACCCACAACAGTAGATTAGACTGAGAGAGTACAACCAGCTTGGATCAAATCAAAGCAGATTATATTCACACAGCTCTAATAAGTATACAGAATTATAGTTGAAATAGTTTTGAGGTAACTTTTTACTTCCATGTTCTCCAAAGTAATTAAACTAATTACTTTTAGATGCTTTTGAAAAACCCAGAATTTTAGTACAAACCACAATGGTACAAAACACTGTACCCAACCAGCTCATGGTTACCTCAAAACCTACAGCAGAGCAATGAGACACTGCACAAGCCAGCACTTGAACCATATGATACTACTCGCCCATCACTTAGTGAGGCCACGTCATTGTAACAATATAATTAGATAAAAAGTTATTGTTACATACAAAGAATTTCAAAAGTGTGTGTATGAAGGTATCCCCTGTTAAATGACATTCCTAATGTAATGCTGGCTAGTAGAAAAAGGAATTAATTATAAGTAAGCAGTAAGCTGTAACTAGTTACTTCCAAGCTCTGCTTTGAACACACTTCCTATACATGGTAGACTGGAAATAACATTTCTTCCAAATATTAGCTATTGTATTTTGATGACCCTGTATTAAATTTATCATACTACCCAACTGTTACCTAAAGGTGTTGGTGGTGGGTTGGGGCGGGGGAAGGCAGAAGTTCTAAGGTTGGCTTTTTTTATCTTAAAATGTTATATAAGTCTTCTATTGACTTTAATGGGAACAAATTTAGGTCAGGACAGAGCATTTTAAAAAAATTCCCTGAAGAAATCTTTTTTATTGAAAAACTCAAGCAGTGCTATTAATTGTGTGTGACAGTCAAGAACATTTGTCTGCCACAAGCAAGTCTCATATATTCTTTACCTATGCAGCTGATTACTATTGAAATGGAGAATGAACAAGGCTATGTGTATTAAAGACATTTCTAGAAGAAAGTCAATTAGTCTAAGGAGAAAATTCTCAGAAAAGAAGACCTGATTTCTTGCATTAAGGAAGAGAAAAGAACCCACTCTATATAGTGCACCTTTTCTGTCATTCAGTTTACATTTCAATCTGATCTTATAAAGGACCTTGCACCATTTGGGAGTATGCAAAAGCATAGAAGGAGTCCTGGAAACATTCAAGGTGATCCACAAGCACAAATCCATACAATATATTCTGCAATGCTAATACAATCGCTGTACCACTGCCATGCTTTGTTTAATTGCACTAGTGTAGATGTTGAACAGCTCAGAATTCAGTTCAGAAGGACCTGATAGTTCAGGAAATCATAATATTGTGCTGCTTGTTGATGTTATGCATGTATCAGGGCAGACTTACCTTTGATGAGCGTATTTGCAAGGAAGCAATTCAGGAAGTTTAGATTCACGCAAATTATATGCAGCACTGCCACCATGCCAAGTGATCTTATGGCACAGGTAAGATGACCATCATTATATAACAGCTAGTGCTGGCATGACTTAGTTGTAATTCTAGACTCCATCAGCCAGCAGTCAGAGCCATTAGCATAAAAATGAGTGCAGAAACTAGCACTAATGTGGCAATAGCAACAGACTGTCAATCAACTATTCCTGCAATTCTGTCTTTATCCACTAATCCCAAGGTCACTCAGCAATCTTATCTCTGTATTATCCATGCAAGGAAGGCACAAATGCACAAGTGGCAATGGCACTAACAGCACAATGTCGCCACCCAATTCAGTGCGCGCACACCTCCTCAGAAATGCCACTGCAAGAACTGACTGCATCTTCTGTGGTATAGGCCACCATGGAAGAGTTGGAAGGAAGGCAGAAACTGAGAGCTATGAACACAGGCTTGGGTCTGCTGGCAGAACAGGTTAGAGACATCACTAACGCAAAAATCACCATTTTGCAGAGCAAAGAAGTCAAGAACAGGTAAGACAGAAAAGTGTAGCACTGAACTACAGCCTATTGTTCTACTGTACCTCCATTCTTCAATGGGTTTGTTGTTGCTGCTGCTGCTGTTGTTGTGTGCCTTCATGTTCGCCCCAACTTATCCTCAACAGCCCTGCTCAGCTTTTGCAAACTCAATCCATTTTAAGGACTACCTACCCTCAATGGGCAGGAAGTATTATTATTTTGATTATTGTTTTGATTTATATACCACCCCATAGTGCTAGAGCACTATCTCGGCAGTTTACAACATAATTATGCAAACACTTTGCACCCCCAGTAAGCTCAGTACTCATTTTACTGACTTCATAAGGATGGAAGGCTGAGTCATTGTTAAGTTGGTTACCTGAACCTGTTGGGATCGAACTCAGGTTGTGAGCAGAGGCTTGACTGCAGTATTGCACTCTAAGCACTGCACCATGAGGCTCTTGCAGACAGACTCTTGAATAAGGGCTCAGATGTTACTGTTAGAAACAGTGCTTCCACCCATGCCCTCAGGGCTAAAGCACACCTTCAGAGCACCATTGCAAAGCCCATGTTCAGAAATATCTGTTTCTAGACTGCTCCATGAAGTGAGAGAAAATGTGTAATTGTGAAAGCACGTTAAAAACAGAAGGTTTATTCATGGAGTGTAAACAGGGCTTTCTTTGCATGTCTAATTCCAGAGTCATGGATAGCACAGCAGAACACATTGCTGAAAAAACAATGTAGCAGCAGGAAAGCCACATTTCTCTGAGTGTGTGTCAAAACTTGTCTTGTCTTGTTGCCATGTGAAAAGAAGAACGAGTTGTTTTGTGAGAGAAATGGTTGCATAGACAAAGATGAACAGAAAGCACAACGGGACATTGTCGAGGACTACCACCGACATTCACCTGACAACTTAGGGAAAAGAACACTAGAGGAGAAACCGGAGAAGGAATTTGAAGCACACGGTACATTTGCTGTGTTTTACCATCAGCAGCTGCTTTAAATGTAAAAGAAAGAAGAACTGGGAGCTAGGGAGACAGATTCAAGGACCAGTCCTCCCACTCTGTAGACCAGTCACAGAGTTAGAGTTAGAGAAGGGGAAAAACAGGTGTTGATGGTGGACACCCGCTGGAAGCTTTTCGGTATTGATTCTTTCCTGTGACATAGACCTTTCCCTCCCATCACCTTTTCTGCATTTTATTGGTGAAGCACAGCCACCTAGACCTGTATGTTACAAGGTTCCCTTGTGGGGATATATCCTACAGGGAAAAAATCATTTGTGCACTTGCTTCCCTGTGTGGTGCAATATGCCTCTTATTTTTTGCATTTTCTATCATCTCCATATCTTGCTGTGAGCAGGAACATTTAGGGAAGGTCTGCCTCCATGTCCTATTGGCTCTCCCAGGATCCCTCCCAAGGCTATTTAGTGGGCATGGACTGGATCCCCTTTCCCTGGACACTATCTAGGAGTGGATATACTCGAGAAACACAGAAGGGTGGCAGGAGCAGGAAGGTGAGAAGGAGTCCACCAAGGAAGCTGTCTGCAGATGGGAGGCCTGAGGAGCTGTTGGGAGCAATTGGAAGAAGAGAGGAGAAAGACAGTGGACCTGAGGAGTGGGCAGACACTCCAGAGTGGAGCCGTGAAGATCATGTTGGAAGGCGTGTACTGGCTTTGTGGCTTTTGGAAGTAATCCTCCCTTGGTTGATTTGAGTCGTTATTTTAATTATTTGAAAGAAGTCAGCTTGGAGGAGCTTGAGGACACTCAAAAAACCAGACTCACACTATGAGATGTCTACCAGGAGTTAAAGGAGGGACAGGTCACTTGACAAGACTTGACCCCAAATCAACTTCACTGCCTCCACATCAGCTGGCTCAAGATATCAGGAAAGGGAAGCCAAAAGCATATAAGCCCTAATATAGTCTGCTGTCAGGCTTATTCCCCATTCCTGTGCCATTACATTATAAATAATTCTCAATAAATGTGTTTGGAACTTCTTTTTAAAGGATGAATTATTATGGAACATTGTTTGTGATCCCTACCCCCTTGGAGGAGGCATACCCCACTCACACTTGCATTCCATTGACCGTTTTTTATGACTGGCTATTTGAAGGAAAACAGAGCCTTAATTTGCAATTCTGATTGTCAAAGCATTTACCTCTGGGGAAACTGCATTGTGGGAAGAACAATGGCTGCATTGCAGAGAATACACATTTTAATTTCTAGCTTGACTCATGTTTGGTGGCTATGAGAACACAGTAACATACCTCCATGATGTGTTCCCTGAAGAGGGTCATGTATATCTCAGGTGGACCACATCAGCTGAAAAACAAATTCAAATCCTATTCTCCATTTACACCGTGTGGCCATCGGCTGGTGCTGTCCATTAACTTCAAATAAGATATTTAAACTTACATCAACTAAATTGCAGGTCTAATATTATTTGTTCTCAAGGAATGGGAATAAACCCTGAATGAGCTTGGGATCCGGACTGCTCCCAACTTTTTGTATACTTGCACCCAGAGTGAGTTGCTGGATTCCTAGTGCTGCTATATCTTTGAGGGACAGTCAGCAATGTGAGATTTAGAAACCATGCTCTGTCTGCCTAGGGGACCGAAAGTAGAAATATGATTGGTCTGTTACTATTGGTTTTGGTTCCCTTCCCCCTAAATTCCTTCTATTGTTCACACAGATCAATAGGAGCACCACCTGGTGGCCAGAATGCAACCTTCAAGAACAGTTTGATTACCCAAAACGGGCAAACGGATTACAGTTACAAATGAGAGCCATGACAACGTATCTCAGCATGGAAAGCTCTTGCTCAGTATTCCAACCAATTAAACATACCTTCATCTAGTTTTGGCTATTAGCTGCAACCACTCCAAGCCAAATGTGAAAGGCTGCAGAGATGGCTGAAATCATTTCCGAAGTCATCGACATCTTTGGAAAACGATCCTCCCCCACCCACACCACAAACACGTCATAATCAAAGCTCATTTTTCAGTGTCTAGTGAAAAGTAATATTGGCAGCTTTCCTGTTGCTTTAACAGTGAGCTTAGATCATCTGAATTCCTTGTATTTTCACAACATGGCAGTTTGCCAGGTTATGTATGGACAGCACAGTATACCTTGTGTTTGAGCACTGTGGTGTTTAAGGGGTGTTGTGGAGCCATAGCATTTGGACTGATAGTTAGCATGACCCCTTCCTTTAGGATTTGGGACTATATAATCACTGACGCCTTTTGAGCTGTACTGTTCTGTGATACCCCTTTCCTTAATTCCTTAACCATATAATGTATAGTTTAGTAATCCCTTGCTTTATGTGGGGATTGTAAGGATAAAATAGATGGAGAAGAAAAAAAGAGTGAGGTGATCTGATACTATGGTAACAGAGTGGCTTACAAATAACCTCACTGGGCAGAGTTGTAAGGCAACAGCTAATAAGGAATAGCAGAGCATATTTGGCACTTGGAAGTTTGAACAGCAGCTGTCTTCAAGTGTGTTCTGCTTAAAGGATAAAAGCGCCATCAGAAACAAACCTCTTTCAGAGCTTAGACAGAAAGATATCTGAGCCCAGCAGAAAAGCATGTTATGAGACAACCCCCATCCCCAACCCGCCTGGAGGTAGATCAGCACAGCAAGGAGTTAGCTTGGCTAACCTATGTTTAATCTCTTGCTTTTTCTTTTTCTTTACTTGATGTTCATGGATGCTGAGGCCAAACATCATTTGAGGGGGAAGAGTATAAACTTGTAACCCAGGACTCTTTTTCTGTGCATCTGCAATCGCATTCCATAACAACAAAAATACAGAATGTGGTATCACATTCTGCATTTTTTATTTACCCCAATACCCTGATCCAAATCCCCTTCCCTATGATCTTCCCTTACCCAATGGAAAATGAATAATTTTTTTTAAAAAAAGTAGGAAACTAGAATACTTTTGTCTCATACTGAGAAACAAAAAACCAGCAGATTGTTACAGCTCATTATTCAAGGTAAAATGCTCGTCAAGGTAAAATAAATGGAAAAGAAATGCAATACGGATAAGAACATATTGGCTGGAGAACTTTGGGGGCCAGTCTGGATGCAGCATAACATTACTGCTTAGAGGTGCCACATCCAAAGTCAGTATAACCATGGTCTAAGCTCTGGCAAACGAAGAACAATAAAAAGAAGAGGGATTTTTTTTACGATACAGATTTTTCTGCTTTCCCACTGAACTGTAATAATAAGTACTCTTCTTTTTAGAAAATGTGTGGTGTGTGGTTCTCATATACATAATACTTATAATACTTTTCAAAACTGATTTCAACAGCTAATTCTCCCAGATGCTGTTAATTTTAATTTTTCTTTGTTTTGTATGAATTTTAGTCCCAAACTTGCGGCTTGCCATATTGTTGAATGCTTTTTGTTATGTTATGTGGGGTTTTAAGTTTTGTTAAACCTTTACTGTCTTATTTTCCATTTTCTGAATGTTGCTTTTAAATATTTCCCCTCTGTTGCAATTTGGATATTCAGTTTTGTACAGACAGTAGTTGTTTCTTGTTAAGAGACATGTATGGGTGTGTGGGAAGCCCAGGGCCAAGCACAAATGTTTATTAGCCTCCTACTTATGCCTGTATCTGGCTCCTTTGAAACAAGCTTTTAAAATGATAAAAAAAGAAGAAGGTAAGACTAGATATTGCTTGCTCCCGTCATGTTTTTGTAGCCAAAATGAACATGGATTGCCTCAAATAAATATGAACTGGGGGAACAACAGCCCCCTTTGCCTGTGTTCTCTGTAGTCACCATCACCGTTAAGCATGTAACCAAGTAACCAACAGTATATCTCATAATGTAAAGTAAAAGATGGTTGCAAGACTTCAGTACCTTTACATCTTGCTTTTTAGAGTACAAGTGCTTTGTCCTTTCTCAAGGCAGACAAAGACAGCATTTAAAAATTGCAGGAGAAAAGATTACATGGGCAAATGGTCTTCCTGTATACGTAGCTTGGTTGAAAAGGAAGAGGCTTGGATTTCATAGGAGGTGAGAATCTTACCCTTTTAATATAAAGAGCCCATATGACCAAGCAGGCGGAAGGCATATGCTCCTACTGTAACATGGTCCAGCTGATGGCTCATAAATCCTTAGGAATATTTGGACATTTACTTTTAAAAGGACTCGGTAACAGCAGCTAGTTTTCACCCCCAGAGTACTTAGTTACTATTACAATTATGTTTGAATTATAGTTTTTAAAAGTAATTCCTGTTTCTCAAGAATAACTAAATTAATTATTTTTAGGTGCTTTAAAAATATCACAGCATCCTCCTGTCCGTCTTGCTGCTCATTCTCCTCAGCAGAGCACAAGCCAGCCATTAGCTGAACTCTGTGATAGTCTTCCTTGGCCATTTAGTGAGTCCATACCAGGCAACTAGAAAGGCAGCCAAAAAAGTTACATTTATAATACAAAAGTAGTTAAGGAACTTAACCCGTGTCAATCATAAAATGATACAAACATACTGATAAGGTGATTTAACTGAGCTACAGTTATTGCAAAACAGAATTAATTATGGGTAATGAGTGGTTGATTTGTAGGTACAGTAGTCACTTGCAATATCTAGCCTGCAGTAAGGATGTTCAAAGGAGGACTGTAAAAACTCAGTTAAGGAAAAGTAAAACATGAGCTATATGATGTGCAAGAGCAAGGGAAACCAGCAAAATAACATTTCAAATGAGGAATCCCAGAACAGTCAATAACACAGGAAGAATCCACAAAGAGGCGCAGCTAGAAGTCAAACAAAGAAATGGACCCTACCAATTGAAACTGGCTTTGCTGAAAAGTGGAGCCAGTGAGGAGGGTGAAAGTTAGCTACAATTGAGCAGAAATAAAAACAGACATCAAATTAGCCCTGCAGATAAATGCATTGATACCAGTTGCACGCTGCAATGGATTTTATTCTTTAACAGGACGGAGCCCATCCAAATGACATTTTAGATCAAGGAAATCAGCTTCAATGGCAACAACAAGCCAGTAATTTTATTAGATCAGAATTCACCTCTTTATCATTTAGTAGTGGCCCTCTGAGAGAGAGAGAGAGAGAGAGAAACAGTTCGCTCAGTTTCACACCAATAAGGGGATAAATGGGAGATGGCACAGGCTTGCATATACTGAGGAGGGGAGGTGCCCCTTATTAAAATGTTTGGGGCAAAGTGTTTCTCCTGCTTGTAGCAAGACCTACCCCTCCCTCTATCCACTGTGGAGTACCGATTAATAAGTTGCTTTGAAACATAAGATACTTCACAGGTAGTTATGAGGCTAATATTAGTGCAGTGGGAGGGGAAAGAGACTTTTATGCCACCTTGAGCTCATTGGAGGAAAGGCATGATATAACATGAACTAATAAATAGAGAACAAGCTGGTCATCACAAACACTCTTTTCCAACAACACAAGAGGCGACTCTACACATGGACATCACCAGATGGGCAATACCGAAATCAGATTGATTATGTTCTCTGCAGTCAAAGATGGAGAAGCTCTATACAGTCAGCAAAAACAAGACCTGGAGCTGATTGTGGCTCTGATCATCAGCTTCTTATAGCAAAACTCAAGCTTAAACTGAAGAAAGTAGGAAAAACCACTGGGCTAGTCAGGTATAATCTAAACCAAATCCCTTATGAATACACGGTGGAAGTGAAGAACAGATTTAAGGAACTAGATTTGGTGGACAGAGTGCCTGAAGAACTATGGATGGAGGCTCGTAACACTGTACAGGAGGCAGCAACCAAAACCATCCCAAAGAAAAGGAAATGCAAGAAAGCAAAGTGGCTGTCCTACGAGGCCTTACAAATCGCAGAGAAGAGAAGGGAAACAAAATGCAAGGGAAATGGGGAAAGTTACAGAAAATGGAATGCAGACTTCCAAAGAATAGCAAGGAGAGACAAGAGGGCCTTTTTAAATGAACAGTGCAAAGAAATAGAGGAAAAGAATAGAAAGGGAAAAACCAGAGATCTGTTCAAGAAAATTGGAGATATTAAAGGAACATTTTGTGCAAAGATGGACATGATAAAAGGACAGAAATGGTAAGGACCTAACAGAAGCAGAAGACATCAAGAAGAGGTGGCAAGAATACACAGAGGAATTATACCAGAAAGATCGGGATGTCCTGGACAACCCAGATCGTGTGGTTGCTGACCTGGAGCCAGACATCCTGGAGAGTGAAGTCAAGTGGGCCTTAGAAAGCATGGCAAACAACAAGGCCAGTGGAGGTGATGGCATTCCAGTGGAACTATTTAAAATCTTAAAAGATGATGCTGTTAAAGTGCTACACTCAATATGCCAGCGAGTTTGGAAAACTCAGCAGTGGCCAGAGGATTGGAAAAGATCAGTCTACATCCCAATCCCAAAGAAGGGCAGTGCCAAAGAATGCTCCAACTACTGTACAATTGCACTCATTTCACACGCTAGCAAGGTTATGCTCAAAATCCTCCAAGGTAGGCTTCAGCAGTATGTGGACCGAGAACTCCCAGAAGTACAAGCTGGATTTCGAAGGGGCAGAGGAACTAGAGACCAAATTGCTAACATGCGCTGGATTAGGGAGAAAGCCAGAAAGTTCCAGAAAAACATCTACCTCTGCTTCATTTACTACGCAAAAGCCTTTGACTGTGTGGACCACAGCAAACTATGGCAAGTTCTTAAAGAAATGGGAGTGCCTGACCACCTTATCTATCTCCTGAGAAATCTATATGTGGGACAGGAAGCAACAGTTAGAACTGGATATGGAATAACTGATTGGTTCAAAATTGGGAAAGGAGTACGACAAGGCTGTATATTGTCTCCCTGCTTATTTAACTTATATGCATAATACGTCATGTGAAAGGCTAGACTGGATAAATCCCAAACCGGAATTAAGATTGCAGGAAGAAATATCAACAACCTCAGATATGCAGATGATACCACTCTGATGGCAGAAAGTGAGGAGGAATTAAAGAACCTCTTAATGAGGGTGAAAGAGGAGAGCGCCAAAAATGGTCTGAAGCTCAAAATCAAAAAAACTAAGATCATGGCCACTGGTCCCGTCACCTCCTGGCAAATAGAAGGGGAAGATATGGAGGCAGTGACAGATTTTACTTTCTTGGGGTCCATGATCACTGCAGATGGTGACAGCAGCCACGAAATTAAAAGACACCTGCTTCTTGGGAGGAAAGCGATGACAAACCTAGACAGCATCTTAAAAAGCAGAGACATCACCTTGCCGACAAAGGTCCGCATAGTCAAAGGTATGGTTTTTCCAGAAGCAATGTATGGAAGTGAGAGCTGGACCATAAAGAAGGCTGACTGCCAAAGAATTGATGCTTTTGAATTGTGGTGCTGGAGGAGACTCTTGAGAGTCCCCTGGACTGCAAGGAGATCAAACCTATCCGTTCTGAAGGAAATCAACCCTGAGTGTTCACTGGAAGGACAGCTCCTGAAGCTGAGGCTCCAATACTTTGGCCATCTCATGAGAAGAGAAGATTCCCTGGAAAAGACCCTGATGTTGGGAAAGAGTGAAGGCAAGAGGAGAAGGGGACGACAGAGGACGAGATGGTTGGACAGTGTCATCGAAGCTACCATCCTGAATTTGACCAAACTCTGGGAGGCAGTGGAAGACCGGAGAGCGTGGCGTGCTCTGGTCCATGGGATCATGAAGAGTCGGACACGACTTAAAACTAAACAACAACAATTACCATTGGCACAATAGTAAAAACAACTGATACCAAAGGACTCAATACTATAGAAAAGTGACACCAAAGGAACCATTGATGAACTAATAATATGGCTCCTCAAAGCTTCCACTGATTTATAGTAGGTTTACTGCTTCATTACGGATTAAATGAACTGATATTTCTGTGATCCAGACATTCACCAACAGATTGTGACACAGCACTACAGGTACCTGGGCTTGCTGTCATTCATCAAAGTGGATCTTTTCGTTTTCTCACAAAAAAACCACCAAGATATAGGAAAAATAGGGAAAAGATCATTCCTGCCGCCCGCCCCCCCAATGCATTTTTTCAATGAAATTCATAGACTCAGCCGGTCCCAAGATATGCTCTCTGAGAAGGATAAAATTACTTCTAAGGTGCCTAGCACCGGTGGAAGTCAAAGATTCATCAGTATCTTAGGAGATGGAAGAAAGTGGAAACCACCCTTGCTAGGTGGGTAGAGCTGAGGGCACAGCTGGGGTAAGCAGCATTTGGAATCCATGCTTGCTGAGGAATATTTATTTATTCCATCATTTGTAAATTGTCTTTCATGACATAACTGGCATCTGTGGAAAGGGATCCAGGTAAGTGGAGCCACAAACCATATAAAACCCAGGTAGCTGGGTAAAATGACAACCCAGACAGCAATAGTAACAAGAACAACACTATTTCCAGCAGCTAGCCAGGACCCGAAACTTGCCCAACAGAATGATTGCTGCCATTCCAGCAAGAGCTTGCATCCTGTGTTGCCTTACCGACTGCACACAAAGGTACAGGGGAGTTGGTCAAGGCTCTACACTACTGCTAGAGCCAGTGGAAAGCTCACGGCCAACCCACTGGGAGCTTTCTCCACAGATCATTTCAATTTTTGCACACCAAAAAATGAAATGAAATGAAACAGAACTCAAACTTTTTCCTTGTCTACTGTTGCTTGCCCAGGTATTTCCCTCTGGAGAACTGGAGAAGTATTTGTGTTGTTATGTGCTGTGAAGTTGCTTCCAACCTATAAGCCCTCCCAGTCCTTAAGATCTTCGGAGGAGTCCCTCCTCTGGGTCCTATTTGCCATCGTGGGCATATTTGCTGGGGAAATGAGAGAACGCCTGCTGTGCAGCTGCCCCCAGGTTGTGGAATGCTCTCCCTTGGGAAGTTAAGTTGGCCAACTCCCTTTTATCCTTCAGCCAACGGATGAAGACCCACCTCTTCAGGCAGGATTTTAATAATCATAACTAAGCTCCTAGTTGCTGGTTTTTAGCTCAGTGTGTTTGTTTTGGGGATTCCAAATATGGTGTAGTGGATAGAGTGACGGAGTAGGACTCTGTAGAACAGGGATCATATCCCCACTCAGTCATGGAAACTCACTGGAGGAGTGTACCTGGTAAAACCACTCCTTAAATATCTCACTTACCTTGAAAACTCTAGTAGGGTTGCTATAAGTTGGTTCTGACTTGACAGCACAGAACACACACACACTTGTTCTTAAAGTTTTAAATGTTTTTAATCATTCAATGTATTTTAATAACTATTATTGTTGAAATATTTTAATGTGTAATTTATTGTGCTTTTAATTTTACTTGTTTAAACACTGTGAGCCACCTTGAGTCCCCTCACTGGCAGAAAGGCAGCCTATAAATGAGACAAATATATAAATCAATTATGGTGAACCTAATAAGGGTTTTGAGGTATGAGACTCCAGCTGGAACCAGGCAACTGTCGTTAATGGAAGAGCTCCAAAATGATAGCATTCCTTACCAAACAGCCCTGGTGAGCACCTTCTCACCTTGACCTAACGGTTGCACCTACAAGCTTTTGCTATCCTTATGTTTCCTTCATCCTGATAGCAAGACGAACTGTACCAAGGCAAAACTGTTTCCCGCCATCAGTGTCTGCAGCCTACAAGTATCAAGAGAATAAGTAATAGGTATTGGCAATTTTTCCATAATGAATAGTGTTTGGTCACAGTGAATATTTTGCTCCAATTCCTATATTTGCTAACACTCAGTAAATGTTTTACTATCCTGGTTTAAGAGGGAAATGGTTTTGTATGAATTTGACAAGACAGAGTGTCTTTTTTTTTGGCTTTAAAAAATTGAGTTCATTTTGTCAGATTGCAATATTACAATTTTTAAGACATTAATTAGACAGAACAAAGAGTGTGTTAGAATCTACCAATAGTTTAGTGAATTGTACTGAGAATCCATCACAGCCATAAGAGGTTTCAGCTTCTTATTGCATTTTATCTGGGCAGATGTTTTCTTGTTCCTATTCTTATTCTTATTCTTGAAATCTATAAAAGAAACTACAGCCAGGTTGATTGGCTGATACACTTTTTAAAAACAAAAATCCACACATTCTTTAACAGATTCTTGAAAACTCTGGTGTGGAAAATACTTGTAATATTTAGGATTGCAAGATCTCCATGTGTCTAATTGTAAAAGGCCCATCCCCTTTAAAAATGCACAACTCTTTGATAGAGGATTAACTGTCAGTCAATCAATTAAAGGATTAACCAGTCTCTTAAAATTATCCCCTGTAATTATTTCTCCTTCAGCAAATTCTAAAATTATATTAAATAAGGTGGGTAAAAAACCAGAATCATAAAAAAGACATTATTGCTGAGTTGGGATAGGGGTTCTTTTCACCATTGTCTCTCTGAATTCCAAAACTCAAGAATATCACTTAGCATGCTAGTGAATTGGAGGATAACGGAAAGTTATGTCAAGACAAAATGTGAGCTTGTTTGTAAATCAAAAGGACCTTGAAACTAAAAGGATGATGGAAGGCTGTGAAGGAAGGTGGCATACCTCTACTTCATCATCTTAATAAATCTATTGCCCTACATTTCCCAGACTGAAAACTCAGAGTAGCAGGTGAAACAAAAGTATGCAGACACTTTTTGGACAAACATTATGGAATGCATTAACATCCCAAGACAAAAGTAGGAATAAAAATATTTACTGATTGCATGAAGTGTTGGACTCCAGTGCATCTCTATTGAATGTGTTAATTTCGGGAAATTAATATTTCCACTGTATGAAGAGGATTAAATAAATAGCGATGTCCTGGACTACATCGCATGGGGTTAGAACTACTGTGATTGAACAATTCTGTGCTGATCTAATGCTTACCCTTATCAATTAATGAGTGACTGCTATGTTGGTGCAACTTTATTTTGACTACTATTATTATTGTTGGTGGTGTTGATAATGATAATGATGATTCATATAGTGTCATCAGTGCCAAAGGATGGGAATAATATAAACAAAATTCTTGTTCTTTATGAAACCAGCTATCTCTCTGTGTCAAAATAATTTTTCAAGGACTTGCTGGGTCCCAAAAGAGTTCTTGCTTCTGGTGTGAGAGGGAGATGAGCCCTCCCCCATCCCCCATGACAATTCTGCAAATCGTACAAAATGTCTCTGCAAAATTAGTATCATTCCCCTTTGTATTATCACTGCGTGAAAGTGCAGTGATGTTATTGTGCAGTAGAGCAAATCAACATTCTACAAGGCAATTCTAAAAATGGGGGCAGCCAAAACAAAAAATTATGACTATGCAACTGGACTTTGGATCAATACCAAGTTTGGCACCTATGTAGCAGGCAGTCTGCTCTTGCTCTGTGCCAATACTTGGGAAAGTTTGAACAGAGTTTTTGAGTTATGATTTATTAAAAGTAAAACTGACCCCCAGGTGCAGAAACAAATGTCCTTAAATGTCCCAAGATTTAAAACAGATCATATAAATTGAAAAGATCAGTCTTGCTCAATTTTGAAAGAAAATGGCTGGCCCTACCCACTTTTTTTAAAAAATGTGGAAGTTATCCAGGCTGCAGGGACTGAAATACCAATAATTAAAAAAGGCCTTTCAAAAGAATAAAACAGTGACTTTGTTATAAACTGAGCACGGTAAAGCAGACTTATCAGCAAGAGCATTTTCAAGTAGATACATTGTTGCAGTTTCGTGGCCTGGGAAGGAAGATGTTTGGAAAGCAACAAAAGGTCACATAAACAGTGCAAAGACTGTTTGCTTTTTTTAAGACTCCAAAAAACAGGATTGCTTTAAAGAAAGTAGTGGAATGAGAGTCTTCCATAAAGGAGTATTTTGCCATGTATTTCCAAAATTGTAGCATACAGTTTTGTAAGTCATATTCAAACTATTTCTTCATTACAAAATTACAGAGCAGTTGTGTTTGCCTCAGCCCTGAGGGCATTCAGTAAACATTCTGTCAGGATTTCTAAGATCAGACTCCTGACACAAGTCTTCAAAGGGGAAATCAGCTTCAGGTCTGGGGCAATCTGAACTTTTGACCCTGTCAGACAGGACCTAATTAGCTGACTCTGAGAAGGAGAACTTTTTTACTCCTTTCTGGCCCAACAGAAAAAGGGAAAGGATTCTGTGTCTGGTTCTAAAAATATTTAGAAATATGTTTTAAAAACAATAGAGAACAAATCTTCAGGAACTCAGTTGTTTTAGTTGTGAAATTTCTGTTTGTTTGTTTTTGCTTTGTGGCTGGGGATGGTCTTACTCAATGTTAGCAAAGATTTGGTGTTTATATCCTGTCATAGTTTCAACCATTCCGTCCATCTTGTCACTCTATACAATTATCCGAAAATTAAGAAAAGAGCTTCAAAGATGTTATGTGCCATCAAGTCATTTCTGATGTGTGGTGACCTTATGAATTTATGACCTCCAAAATGTCATTAACAGTTCTGCTTGGATCTTGTAAACTAGCATCTCAAGTTAGGTTGTTCTCTCTTCTTGATCAGGTCTTGCTAACTAACATTGTGGATTCCTTTATTGAGACAATCTGTTTCATATTAGGTCTTCCTCTCTTCCTATTGCCCCCCCCCCCAATTTTTCCAGCAATATTGTCTTTTCTGGGTGCTTCTGCATTTTAATTCAAGCTTGTCAAAATATAACTATGACTATTGCTTTGTGTTTGGGTGAGAAATAGTTAACTGATGAAAAAAGGAGTCAGCTTCTGCAGTTTCCCCCTGCTTGATGTCTCTTTGTGAATGGTAGTGAGCACAAGTGGTTCCCAATCTTGGGTCCCCAGATGTTCTTGAATTAAAACTCCCAGAAGCCTTCACCACTAGCTGTGCTGGCCAGGATTTCTGGGAGTTGCAGTCCAGGAACATCTGGGGACCCAAAGTTGGTAACCACTGCTATAGACCATCTTGACTGCTAACATGGGTGTTGGCAACATTCAGGCTACTCTTTACTATGTGAAGTCTGGCATACTGTTTCATCCTGGCAACACAGGCATGGTATTGTACAGCAATATTGGGCCATTCTCTGGCATCTTGAATTGTGGATACAGAAACACAATGTAACTACCTCCATTCATAAACTGGAGGGTTATTTAAAGAACTGAATTTACAAGCAGGCAAATAGATCTACCACCAGTGATGAATGACTGCACCAAAAGGACTACATCTTCCTTTGGCCAGCAGGTAACACTCTTCATGTGGCCTCAGCTGATGCTATCTCTGCTTAGGGTATAAACTTAATTTAATTTCCCACCTTTCTGATAAGGGGATTGCCATGTTTCTTGACACTTCTGTTCCTGGCCAAAGAGAAGCTATATGTTTCCATATGAGGCTATGGGAAAGACACTAAGTGACTGGCAGCCCTTTGTCTACAGAGAAAGGTAATGGAATCGAAATTTCTTGAGGTGAAACCTGATACCTCAGCTGATGATACAAGATTACATCCATTCAGGATCTTCACTTTAAACTATAAGAGTCTGGCTTTAAAATAAGGCCAAGAGGTTTAGGAGACTTTTCTGTTCCTCCTTCCTCACAAGCTCCACATTGCCCAACCTGTAGGACTCAAAAGCTAGCCCGTTTTTGAGATATTAGTGGTCTAATAAAGGTATCATCCACCTTTGTTTATTCAAATTTCCTTTTGCAAAGCAAAGGATACACTTGAAGCAAACAGAGAAGGATATGCTGATTAATAGAAAGATGCAAACACACTGTCTGATGCTTCTAATTTTTAAGTGTCTGGGTAACAAGGATGCAGCTATCCTAACTTTGCACAATTAGGACCTGCAGCAAGATTTCAGCATCTTGCAGGTGAGGAAGTTGTCGTTTTCTAATACCACTGGTCTGATAATGTGAAGACTCACTATAAGCAATTAAAATACCACACACACGTCCCTGCTCTTCATCCTGAGTTCTCAATTAGATTAGAAAACTCAGCAAAGCAACATATTTCTTATGAACCTGCTTATAGAAAAGAGGTAACTCTATCTTGGGCCCTGTAGTGTTATTACATACTTGGTTGTCAAGAACATTCTTAAAGAGAAGCAATTAGCCCTTTCTCTCTATATATTGTTGCTTTCTGCAGATGGAGAGTGATGTGTCTGAAGAGGATAAGGGTCCTGCTCGCGGTAGGCTGAACACGTGTGAGAATCTAGAAAAATCTTGGTTCTTGCTCATATGGAGTGCCTGCATGTGAGCAGAAGTCTTTGCTCTTCAGACTTGTCATTTTCCATGTGGATAAAGAGGCAATGGAGAGGGGAAAGAATAATCACTCACCTCTAAGTGTGCAGCCGAAAATTAGGTAAGTATCGAGTGAAGAGGACTTCTTTTTTGTGTATACTTTTGAAATCATTACCATTTTACTGTTGCTCTTATCGATCGATCTATCTATCTATCTATCTATCTATCTATCTATCTATCTATCTATCTATCTATCTATCTATCTATCTATCTATCTATCGTCTGTCTGTCTGTCTGTCTGTCTATCGTCTGTCTGTCTGTCTGTCTGTCTGTCTGTCTACCTTCAAAATAGTAGCTTACAGAGAGAAAACTGAGAATTTTAAAAGCTAACTTTACGTAGTTAACATAGTTTTCCATCCTCATCTGTGACAGAACCACTAACTGTAATGTATGGATGAAGGCAGTTACAGAAGCCTCTCACTGCTGTCAACCCCACTAGCAATTTGTACAATTAACTGAAAGAGACTCCTGCCTTCAGTTACTTGATATTAATTTGGAGCAATGGCCACATCCAGTTTAGTTGTTAAAATCTGAGTAATTTGCTTATTATTTCTGAAAAAAGGAAAGCATTGTCTTACCAGTATTGTTACTCTCACATTAGAAGCGGCTATGGTCATTTTGACCTGCTGCTGAAAGCAGAAGAATACACTCTCTACCCTATTCCTTCACCTCAGCCGGGGTAAGATAGATCACAGTGTGCCTTAAGTAGTATACAAGAACACTCTGCAAGAGACCTGCAGAGCAAGCAGGCCAGAACCGACAGTGTGCAAATGAATGAATCAATATCAACTTCATTCCAGACTTTATAAAGAAAAAGTGCAGGGATGAGACATCTAGAAATGCTGACAAAGGTGAGAGAAAGGACAAAGGGCAACAACGGAGGAAGCATGCTGATGAATGTGGGAGCAACCTGAACAAACGTAATTTAATGGGGCTTTGTTACCATTTTCTCTCAAAAATTGTCAATGAGCTCACTGATCAAATCTCAGACCTTATTAACTTATCTTGTTACCAGCAAGCTGCATCACTCACTTTCCAGCAAAAAACAAAGCAAAACAAAGGCCTCTAGAGAATACTCATTCAATCTGCATTCTCAAGGTACTGTATGGTTCAAAAGTTGAGAGAGGTTCATTTTATACTGGATGCTTGCCTTGGGTGTTGGAATTCAGATTCTAAGCCAGAAGTGGGAATTGTGTTGTTTATGAGCTGTGTATAATTTATTTAAAACATTTTTTACTCTGCTTTTCTCCTTGAAAGGACCCAAGGCGGCTTACATAATTAAAAAGACAATATTTAAAAAGCTGAAAACAGTATGTATATAAATATTTAAAAAGAAATAAACAGGTACTATATTAAAAATGGTACATAAAATCAATAGTAAAAACACATTTAAAAACGACAGAGCACAACAATCCATTTTAAAAACCTTTGATCTTAATGCCTTGGCAGGTTCATAGAGGGAGACACAGTCTTTGAGACAGCTTGGACCCAAGCCATTTAGGGCTTTATAGGTTAAAACCAGCACTTTGAATTGTGCCCAGAAATGGATTGGCAGCCAGTGGAGCTGCTGTAACAAGGGGGTTGTGTGTTCCCCATAACCATCCCCAGTTAACAATCTGGCTGAGGCATTTTGGACCCTCTGGAGTTTCCAAACACTTTCCAAAGGCAGCCGCACATACAGCACGATACAGTAATCCAGCTGAGATGCAACTAGGGCATGTGTCATTGTGGCCAGATCAGACCTCTCAAGAAATAGCGCACCTGGCACACAAGTTTTAACTGTGCAAAGGCACTTGCTGGCCACTGATGAAACCTGGGCATCCAGGCTCAGAGATGAATCCAGAAACACTCCCAAGCTAGGCACCTGTGTTTTCAGAGGGAGTGTAACCCCATCCAGCACAGGGGTTACAAGTAATTGCCCACTCTTTAGCACAGCCAGCAGTGTTTGGCCTCTCATTCTATACATAAATAGCCAACTGTGGCCTCCAGAAGACCCAAAGGGGCATTAATAACATGTTTTAGGTCTCAAACAGCCTTTCTTTCAACTGCCTTTCCATGACTTCCAGTTTTGATGAAAGGGGTGGTCTGATGGGTTCTCCCATTCAGAGCCCTGAAATCGGGTTCTAGAGCCTGCACCCCAAAATAGCCAGCCCAGCATGATGCAACAAGTTAAAAGCAATGGTAGCTAGTAGACCCATAAGGCTCCTGGCAATACAGGCCTACACTTCTGCAACATAACAATCACAAATATGCAGAATGTTATCAAGAAGGGTAATGCCACAGAGAAGACAGAGGCAAATAAATGGGTGAAGTGGGAAATTAAGAGGAAGGAAAAAATGCACAGACATTAAAGGGCCCATTAAATAACACATTTGAGTCTGTCACACCGATGTTCCTTTTGTCTGCCGGCTCTCTTTAAGAATTAATGGAGAAATGGTCTTCTTCCAAAAGGCCAAATGAAAGCAAAGACATAAATGCCTATTTTTAAAAAAGGAAGGGACCACAGGGAATTATAGACAAGTTAGCCTGATTACTTTACCTCAGAGATGATAGAGCAAATAATAGAAGAGCTAGTTTGCAAGAATCCAGACCAAAAAACCCCACACACCGCATGATTAGTAGCAATCACCAGGGCTTTGTTGAGACCACCTGCTTTTCCCCCTTTTTTATAAAGTAAAAGGTTTAGTAGACAAAGGGAAGACAGTTGATAAGTCTTGGGTTCAACAAGATTTTTCACCTCTTCCCATGTGGCTTCTGCTAAATTATAAAAATGGCAAATATCCCTACATTCCAGTCCTAAAAATCTTCCTCTCTGTGGAATATATGGGGCCTAATTTCCAAAAAAAAAAAAACAACAGTCTTGCATCAGCTCAAAGACTAACTTAAATTCCATGCCATATTGATAAATTCAGTTATAGTCCATGAAAGCTTAAGGCAAATTAAAAAAAAAAATTTTTTTTAAAGTCCAGCATGATATTTGGTTGCTATTGTTGCAACAAACTAACATGACTACTCCCACCATAGGCTATGAAATATCCAAATAAATATGTTTGAGACCGTCAGGACTGATTGGAAAGAGTTACCAAACAGCATTCCAAAGGAATATGTGTTTGTAATAATAATAATAATTGTTGTTGTAAGCCGCCCAGAGACCTTTGGGTAGTGTGGGCGGCATATAAGTTAAATAAATAAATAAATAAATAATGACTTGGATGCTGGATAAAAATAAAAATGGAATTCAAGATGAATCTATAGTATTAATTTCATGTGTTGCTCCATGGCCACTGGAGAGGGAGGGAAAGCAAGAACCTGGGCAACTTGTGGTCTGAGCAGAGGAGTACCTCATTCCCATATTTTGGGGTGAGGCCCCTGCTATGGCTGGAAGCAACTTCAGATGAGCCACAGCAGGAGAGCATCTTCCTGTAAGATATTCAGATAAAAATGCTGCTTTTGTAGCCATGTTCTAGAAGTGTTGTGTAATTTTTATTTTGACCAATTCTTTCTTTCTTTCTTTCTTTCTTTCACTTATATCCTGCAAATCTAGTGAACAAGCCACTACTCTGGACAGTTACCAAGAAAATAACATAAATTCACAAACAAAATTGAAATAATTAACATAAAAAGAAGAAGAAATCCACCCTCCATTCAAGTCTATGGATGGAGATAGAAACTTATTTCAACAAAACTGGATATGATAACTTAAGACATCATAATTTGCCTACTTAAACAATGGAAAATAAATGTGCCTAGAGAATAGGCAGCATTTGTGATATCCTGAACATCTGGAGCATTCGCCACATTAAAAACATTTTTGACATCCTGGCATTTCTTTCCTGGCTCTGGCTTGCTTTGAATGCTTAGCTGTATTCTGTCTTGGATCTGATCTGGTCCACACTATAGTAGGTGTGTTAGTGAATGTGTGATTTGTTACCACATTTTTCCTTTTCAAACTGCTTCTATCAGCTGAAATGAGCCTGCTGCACCAGCTGTGACCTTCTGAAAACCAGGACCATGCTGGAGGATGCAGGAGCTGAGATGTGAGACCCTTCAGCATCAGGCTCCCTTGGCCATTCACTGTTACCGTGAACACAGCTTATTTCTTTCCATTCATTTGGGATGGACTGTGAGTGCTCCAAAAGTTGTTTATACAGTTCAACAAATTCATTCCGTCAAAAGCGCTATCGGATGATCCCTCTGAAAAGCCAGCCAGAAGATCCACTATGCCAAATGTACATGAGTCCCAAGAAACAAATACGTTTTCAAATTCCAATGTGGCACTGCATAAGTTAGCATTGCTGTCAAGCCTCTGGCATGAAATCACATAATGCCTTGTGACAAGATGCAAAAAAACACACAGTGAAGAGATAATGAATCTTTCAGACGCACAGAATGTTTTCAGGCCAAATATCATCTGCCTTCTGTAGCCAGTCCAAACACGAGACAATTAACAAAACAGACGTGAATACTAGCACACATGCGGCATCCGAGCAGTGGCAGCTTCTCCAGTGGATAATTATGTTACATTTAGCAAAAATCATAAATGAAAAAAGCAAAAGTAATACAAACTATTTTTGTTTGTTTTTGATACATAGATTGTTAAAATATTCCAGGGTGGGTGGGTGGTCAGGGTGCAGCAGAAAATGGGACAGTATTTTCCTTCTTAAAGTCTGTTTATGCTACATCCTCAGAACAGACTGCCAAAATGTAAGGAAGGGATTTCTTAGTTCTCTACCAAGGTTTCCCAACGTTGGAGAAAGGCAAACTAAGTCCTGCAATGGAGCCTTCAGATCTCATAATCACAATGCTATGTGGATTCACTTAATTTACATAATACTAGTATCAGAAATTGGAAGATCCACATCCACAGAAAGGACAAGTGCTCGAGACTGGCATTTGATTAGAAAAAGTTACATATCATGGACCTATCTGCTCCCACATAGAGATTGTTTTCTTGCATGCCTAATCAACTCAACACAATAATTAACCCATCATCTCTGCCCTTTACAGCAAGATGGGCTAATCGTCATCTCTGGGATTCATGTCCCTCCAGGTCATTTGGAGGGGGGAATATACAAGTGTCCCCATTTTGCACAAAACAGCATTTTCCACTCATAGAGGCCTCCAGGAGCTGTGGCTTTTGTTTCAGTTGGGTTGGAGGACCCTAATGCCACCTTTGCAAAGCAAAAATGGAACAATGCTGCCATCTGGGAACTTCATATTTTGATTCTTTTGTTATTTTCCAGCTGTTTAGACCACTTCCATGCCTAGTATGGCCCACGGTGGGGGTTGGGGGTGAAACTATGGTCCAAAGTCCAGCAAGGGCACCCAGTCCTCCTTTAGAGTGAATGTTCCAGAATGCTGCTACTTCAGATAAACCAAGTTTCCCATACTTACATATAACGTGTAAACTGCCCAGAAAGTGTGTGCACTAATGGGGTGACAGACAGACAGACAGACAGACAGACAGACAGATAGATAGATAGATAGATAGATAGATAGATAGATAGATTGATTGATTGATTGATTGATTGATTGATTGATACTTGTGCATTGTTCAAATTATCACACAAACACATTTGTGCTGATTACACTAGATGTGCTGATTGCACTAGTTAGCCTGCTTGCACTTGTGTAACGGCTAGTGGAATATCACTACCCCTTGTACTTTTTCCCACAGAGATCCATAGACACATTCTTTTCCTTAGTCTGTTTTCTATATTTCTGTAGCCATTTCTATCCCAAGTAGCATCTTTGCCAGTAGCATCTTTTTAGGCACTTCTCTGTAGATTTCATCAACTTTGACATATTAATGATTTTGACATATTAATGGCATCTGTGAAAGGTATGTGTAGATAATCATGCTTTGTGTGTGTTTTAAAGCAGGGGTCCGCAACCCCCGGCCTGGTGCCGGTCCATGGCCATGGCAGGACTGGGCCATGGAGACAAATCTCCCAACCCCCCGCATGCACTTCCCCGACGCATATGGCCCACCCACCCGCACACATGGGTGCCGCACCCACCTGTAAGCATGCCGCGCCCACCCGCAAGTGCGCCCTGCCCACCCGTGAGTGCACCTTGCCCACCCACGCATGCGCACAAGTGCACCCCACCCACCCCGAGCATGCCCCGCCCACCCGTGAGCATGCCCCACCCACCCATGAGCGTGGGGGTGCCCCGCCCCCACTCACGGACCCCACCCACCCAAATGGTCCACGGTTCGGAAAAAGTTGGGGACCACTGTTTTAAAGAACCGAACTCTTCTCCCTTGCAAAAATTTCCCAACCCCATTCCTGATAAACATTTTAGAGCAGTCTGAAGGTCATGATATTGTCATAGTAGGGTGCTGTAACTGCCCCCGGTTGCCCTGAGTCTTCCAAAGCTGTTCTCATCCATACTTTGATTGATGACTGAAGACCATAGTGTTACCATACTGGCCAGGTTTGCAGAACACCCCTGCAGAGTCTCACTCTTGCCTAGATATGTATATGGACACACCACAAACTTTTTAAACTGGAAAATTTGCCAAGGACAAGCATAGGTTAAGAACAGTGGCAGAGAAGAAATAGCTCATGGGTCTAGAGATGAGCCAAGCCTCCAAGGCGAAATAGCAGCAAAATAGCTCTAAATGACTCCCATCAAAGTTATATAGAAGATAATGAATACTCCAGCCAAGGAGTAACCTCATAGAATAGCCCTCTTGTCGATAGAGGCCAGGTCAATTTAATGACCTTCTTTTGTTTTTATGCTAAAAGGATTGTCTGGAGGTCTGGGAGGCAATTATGCTGGCATGGTCTTTCCATCTTCTTCTTCTTTAGTAAATGGCTCATTCTAGGTCCATTGTCTCTGGATTAGCCAGGTGGAAAGATAATAACAAGGCAAGGCAGGGCACATGATCACTAGTCAGCCTGACAAGAAACCATATAAAAGATATAAAGTAGTCATACTAGTTGTTCAGGTTCCGTTCAGGTTCAGGTTTGGGGAGACCCTTCTGAATGAATGTCCAGGAGGGGGAGAGTGGGAACTCTGAATTTGTAAAAGGGCCTAAATTGTTTGAAACTCAACAAGGAGGAGTCTTTCACTTTTCTTCAGTTCTTCCTTGTGGGTGGAAGCTTGTTCTGCCTGTCTGAGATGTACCACTCACTCTTCTGGCTGCTATTTCAGTGGTGTGGTCTGTGGTAGCAAATTTAGTGGCTGATTCAGCAGTGATGAAAGCGGTTCAGAGGCCACATGTGGCCCACAGACCATGTGTTGCCCACTCCTTGTGTAGACAATGAAAACAGCAATTTAAATTGGGTTCCATTTGGCAGCCATTTTGGTGTGTACTGACCCAAAGGCCTTTATTTATTGGCTGTCTCTTGAAGTGAAGGAAGTTAGGGGAAATGATAGAGAGTAGAAGCTTACTGAGTTTTAGATCAGTTAGTTGGATTTTAAGAGAGTTGGAGAATTTTGTTCCTTTGGACTATAACTTCCAGAATCACACAGCCAATGTTTCCCCACCCACAGGTTTCAGAAAGTGTTCAGAAAGCACTATCTTATCTGTAACCAAGTTTAGTTTCAGTACCTAGATAAGAAGTGACTAACAAAGTTAGTATTAGAAAGAAGGATATAATTATTTTTGTATTCAGTATTATTGCTACATGAGAGTGACACCAAGCTAGGGAAAATCCCAGAAGCTGACTCCTTTTTTTCGTTTTTTTCCATTTCTCACCCAAAGACAAAGCAATTGACAGGCTGTTTTTCAACAAGTGTGAATGGTAGTGCACACAATAGGACCCTTTTGGTCTACAGGATAATGTTGGTGTTATCAAAATTCAGGCAGCCCTTTGGTGTGTAAAGTTTGGCATCATTTTTCCTTCTGGCAAAGCGGGCACGATATTATGCAGCAATATCAAGCAATTCCCTGGCATTTTGAATCAGAGATGCAGAAGCATAATATCCAAAATTCATAAACTGGGTTTTTTCTTTCTTTCAAGAATTGAATATAATCCAGTTCCAGAGTTACTCAAACCTGACCTGATTACTCAGTAAACTGGCTGATTCAATACGTTGTTGTGTCTGTGTTTAGTCTGCTTTTCATGTTTAAGAAACACTTGTTACTCTTTCAGAGGAAAAGCAAAATCATGCATGCAGTCGTTACTGTTGGAATGACTCTATTATGGCTTTATCTACAAACCATCTTGTATTCATAGTGTGGGGGGTTATGGTTCAGACATTGCAGGAAAGCTCAAGCTTATGCTCATGCTTGTTGGCACAATTCCCAGCCTGCAAAAGGACAGGATAGAATCAGTCACATTCTGCAGATTTAAAAAAAGTGTTTTAAATTCAAGGTCTGTGTGGAAACTAGATTGGCTCTTTTTAAAAGCCACAATCTGTTCACAGTCATACACAGAATTCCATCCATCCATTTTTCTGTAAGCCACATCTTATTCACCTTTATTAAACCATAACACACACACACCCCGAAAAATAATGGACTTCCTGGGAGTAAGTATGATTAAATTCAAGCGGGTGAACTGCACAGCAAATGTGAAGAATACACAGACTTGGTATATATTACTGCTGGTACTTTGCGGGCTCAGAACTATCCCCTAGATAACCACATTTGCTCATCCCCCTTCTTTATTTATTAATGATGCTTTTCACAGAGGCGAGAACTGAACAAAATGGTTTGCATGAAATGTAACTTAACCTGAAGCTTCGCTATGAAGTGTGCAAGAATTCAAATGACTCACAACGTTTGAGTCACAGTAGAATGGCTTTATTCTTAGAAGAGGACTGGCCAAATTCTCTTACGCCTGAAGAGAAGATGAAGAATGTCATGTGCATCAATACCCTGTTGCTGGAGGGTCTGTTCCTTCATGCCCTCACAAGGTGGATTATTCTGAGAATGCAGGGTAGCTAGGTGGTTCACTTATAGGTGAGGTCCAGACCTGGGTGATCATGGAATTCCACAAAGATGTGTGAGTACCAGAACCTCAAGACCTAGCCTCAAACTGGTGCTTGGTAACAAACATTCGAAGGAAGGTCAGCTTATTTTGGTAAAATCTTTTGTCAGAGGCAAATTGATTTAATTTTTCTCCCTTCACAGAGTGTTTTTAAATATTTCCCAACAATTCTCCCCTGTACCTTCCATATGGCACTTAACTGAGCCATCAGTGCTGGGGTGGGGACCATGTGTCTCACTGTATATTTTTGGATTGGAGATTCCATTAGCCCTAGACTTCACAGCTAATAGGGAGGGTTGGTGGGAGTTGTGGTTCAGGGACATCTGGACGGCTCTGCATTCCCCACCTCCTGCACTAGTTGGAATTTGATATCTTAATTTGTTGGGAAAGTTTTAGGATGAACAGTTGCTCTGAAAAGCAGATTCTCACACAAACATACTATTTCCAGAAGGAAGGAAGGAAGGAAGGAAGGAAGGAAGGAAGGAAGGAAGGAAGGAAGGAAGGAAGGAAGGAAGGAAGGAAGGAAGGAAGGAAGGAAGGAAGGAAGGAAGGAAGGAAGGAAGATACAGTTGTGTAGTATAAAACTTTGCTGAGCCCAGTGAAGAATTTGCTGAAACTGTCATGTTCTTAGGTCCTATACATTCACAAACCTTTATCACCATCATCACCATCTTAGAACTGCAGAGCTATGGATCACTGAGTCCAGCCTCTATCAAAGAGGCAAAGTGGAGAATCGAACTCCCAATCTCTGGATCCACAGCCAGATATCTAAACCACTGAGCTTTTATGACTAGGTAAAAGGTGGAGGTAGCCTTATCTTTTCAGGGACAGAGGTTGCCCACCCAGACATGGGAAGTAAATTGTTGCTTCATGAAGAGAAAAAGAATAGTTATCCTGTCTACTGAACACTGATACCAACATTTTGAAAAACCAATAGTTCAGAATTTCTGTTTGCAAGAGAAAGGGTTTTGATAATGTTCACAAGAAATGTTAAGTGGGCATGAGTATTCAGTTAAATAAATCTTTGTAGTGGAAAGGAGGAATATAAATGTAATAAATAATAAAAAATAAAGCAATAATAGTGCTTTTCAGCTTTCCATCTCAGAGGCTGAAAGTAACTAGTCACTTGAACTTAGCTTCTTTCCCCAGTAATGAAAGTATAACTATGTTACCTTACCACTGTAACTTCATGAGGGATAACTTCACTTCTTTTGTGATGTACCTTTGTTACTTGAACTCATAATGTGGATCCAGCAAATCATGGAGTAGTAATACCACATGGTTTAAGTGCTGGCATGTGGTTGCTTCATGCTCTGCCATGTGCATTGAGGTGCTGGTGATGTGAGTGAGAGATGAATAGGTTAAATCACAGGCCAATGGCTTGTAGCATTAGATTTTTAAAAAACCCTAAGAGTAATTATTTTAATTACCTATGATAAAGGGTGGTGAGATGGAATTTGAAGGAATCCCCAGTCCAAATCTGGTTTCAGAATCCATCAGAAGTTGGAACATGAGTCTTGAAGTTGCACATCAATAGTTAGCACCCAGAAAATACATTGAGCATGTAAGTCATCTGGTCACGGTCATCTCCACTATTGTGGGATGTATTCTATTTGTATTTAAACTATGATAATACAGAAATCCACTTCTTCAGACACATGTTGTGTCTTTAAGATGCCACATTATGTACTTTGATTTTCTCTCTCTCTCACACACACACACACTCTCTAATCTCTTTTGGATTTTTCTTCTTCCATCTTTCTTCTTCTCAATTTTGCCAACATGGCTAGTTATTTTTTGGACCACCCATGCCCAGAAACTCCTAGAATGCATGGCCACTGAAACCCTGCAATGTGTAGCCTGCATAATTAACTTGTAAACCACCCAGAGAGTGCTTGAAGCGCTATGGGGCGGTATATAAGCAGCACGCTTTGCTTTGCTTTACTAGGTCAGCCCAAATTTATGTTGTCACAGTGACCAACCTGGTGCCTTCAGAAAGCTCACAAGCTGCATAGGAGTGTAGTAACATCTTCCAGCCCCTGTCCCTCAGAAACTGGTTAATACCTTGGAGGTGGGAGATTGCCTAATAGTGAGGGAAATCATTTGCACCACCATTGACAGAATGGGTTTATAGAATCTAGGGCACTGCAATTTATTTCCTCAAATATTTGCAGGCTATTTTTCATCTAAAAGATTCTGAAAATATTAAGATCAATGCACCATCTCTTTGTCATGTGAGAATAATAAGATCCAAAAGAACAATAAAAGAGCCTTGCTATGTAAAAATACTAAGAGCCCAAAGAAAGGTGAAAGGTGAGAGCTGTATTCATCATGAAAGAACAGCCTGAGGATTCCCAAGAAAAGGGAAAACTCAACTTTGTGTGTCCAAATTGCCATATTATGGGTGTGTTCTGGATCATGCAAAAGAGTGAAGGCAAGAGGAGAAGGGGACGACAGAGGACGAGATGGCTGGACAGTGTCATCGAAGCTACCAACCTGAATTTGACCAAACTCTGGGAGGCAGTGGAAGACAGGAGGGCCTGGCATGCTATGGTCCATGGGGTGACGAAGAGTCGGACACGACTTAAGAACTAAACAACAACAAATTTGTCATCCTTTTCAAATTACCAAATTCAGGATAATCTTAGACTATATGCTTTTCACACATAATAAATTGATACATTATTTAATGTAATCAACTTGCTTATATAATAGATATTTCATCATGCATGTTGTCCGTTTAGGTTGCATGCATTGCCTTGTATTGTTTTGTAGCAATTGCAGTTATTTGTCAGATGTAAATTATAGGCCCGTCGCCAATGTTTCTTTCCTTAGCAAAGTGGTGGAGAGGGTGGTGGCAGACCAACTTCAGACACTTTTGGATGAAACCAACGCCCTGGACCCATTTCAGTCAGGCTTCAGGCCGCGTTATGGCACAGAAACGGCACTGGTCGCACTGTTCGATGACCTGTTGAGGGAGGCCAACAGGGGCAATATGTCCTTGTTGGTCCTCCTCGATATCTCAGCTGCCTTTGATACCGTCGACCACGGTATCCTCCTGGGGAGGCTCTCTAAGTTGGGAATCGGTGGCCTGGCGCTTGCCTGGCTCCGTTCCTTCTTGGAGGACCGTCCCCAGAGAGTACAGATTGGGGAGAATGCTTCGGCCCCATGGAGTCTCAGTTGTGGGGTTCCGCAGGGGTCGATCATCTCCCCAATGCTGTTTAATATCTATATGAGGCCGCTGGGTGGGGTCATCAGGGGGTGTGGTGCTTTGTGCCATCAGTATGCTGATGACACGCAGCTCTACATCTCCTTTTCATCTACTTCAGTGGATGCCGTTCTGTCCCTTCAGCGCTGCCTGGAGGCTGTACTGCAATGGATGCAGTTGAATGGGTTGAGGCTGAACCCGGACAAGACGGAGGTCTTGAGGGTGGGAGGTCCCTCCATCGGCGGTTTGGGCGACTCCCTTTCTTTTGGGGGGACGACCCTTACCGCAAAGAGTGAGGTTCGCAGCTTGGGGATACATCTGGACCCGGCGCTTACCATGGAAACCCAGGTGGCGTCCGTGGCCCGTTCCGCCTATTTCCATCTATGGCGGATTGCCCAGCTGCGACCATATCTTGATGGGGAGGCCCTCACTACTCTTGTCCATGCGCTCGTAATCTCGAGATTAGACCATTGTAATGCGCTCTACGTGGGGCTGCCTTTGAGATTGATGCGGAAACTTCAAATGGTGCAGAATGCGGCAGCCAGGCTTCTTAGTGGGGTGAGGAAATTTCAGCATATCTCTCCCACCCTGGCTGCCTTGCATTGGCTGCCCATTCGTTTCCGCATTGACTTCAAAGTGTTAATGATGACGTATAAAGCCCTAAACGGTTTGGGACCTCGATACTTGGCAGATCGTCTTCTCCCACCTAGATCTACCCGAATCACCCGGAATAGCCAGCAGGGACGGCTGAGGGGCCTAACGCCGAGAGAGGCCCGGAAAGAAAGAACAAGAAACCGGGCCTTCTCGGCAGTGGCCCCTCGGCTATGGAACAACCTCCCAATTGAAATTCGTCTGGCACCCTCGCTGGGCGTTTTTAAAACTCATTTGAAAACTTGGTTTTTCAGGCAGGCCTTCCCTCCAGTCAATAACTGATCTTTACTCTTATCATCTTGGCACTGATTTAATTTAATATAAATGTTAAAATTATGATGTTTTAAAAATTTTTATTTTTATGTCTTATGATGTTTCTATTATGTATGTAAGCCGCCCCGAGTAGACTTTGTCTAGGGGGGCGGGGTAAAAATCTAATAATAAATAAATAAATAAATAAAATAAAATAAATGTACTGTTAAAATTATTGAAAGTTATGTCAGTGTTCTAAAGGAGGTAAATCAGGCAGTTCGAAAAGAGGCAACCAAAGGGGGGAAAGAAGCAGACATCTGCAGACTAGTTTTGAAAGACTTCACGTGAATAACCAGAGACGGCCTTTCTATATTGGAGAGAAAGTGAAATGTCCTATAGTTGTCTGAGACAAAAGTGCTGGAGAATAGACCAGTTCTGTGAAACAGAGGCATGTCTATAGTCTGAAATTTGCAAATGAGTTGTGAGTATTCCCTACACACACACACCCTTTAAATGACATTTAATTTAATTTCTAGGAAGTCCAGGGGAAAATATTGTCTGAAGTTTTACATATTTTGATTCTAAACCTTTAATACTATCTGCAAACTAATCATACTGGTTTTAGATCTTCCTGTACAATACTCTTCAAACTATTGCTTTATTGCAGGAATGATTTTCATGTGGTTTTTTTCCTAATGAAAAAGAGCTTCAGAATTAATTTTGTCCTAGAAGAACAATGCAGACAGTGTATCTTTAAACCACATCTTCCAAAAAATCTCACAAGATAAAGCAATTGCTCTCTCAAGTTACCTTCTGCTACTTATGCTGGTGAGCAATAGGTGAATTAAAAAATGATACAAAGAAGCTTCAGAAGGCAGTGAGAGAAAGAGAACACTGCAAATGTAGAGGTAATAAGTCAAGATGGGCTCACCCATTACTAAAAAAGCAGGAGAAGAACTGGAAGAAATCCAGGCACCTTCTATTCTGCAGTGGAATTTGGCAGATCTCACCACACTTCCTAGTAATGAACGGAGTAGACTGAAATAAAATATTAGTTTGGTACCTAGTATCAACTTGTACACTAGCTGCAATTAGAAACTCACATGTGCCACCAACCATTGTATCTGGTTAGAGCAAACACATGCACAACTGTTAAAGATATACAAGTCCTGTTCTCATTTTCAGAGAGCTAACGTGGTGCAGTGGAGAGGATGTTGGACCAGGAGTCAAGAGACATGGGGTCGTATCACAGTTTGGCCAAGGAAACTCATAGAGGGGAAATGGTGAAACACTCCTTCAATGTCCCACAATACCTTAAAAACACCATTAGGGTTCCCAGAAGCTTGCAGTGACTTGACAGTGGATAACAAACAACACGCTTCTACAGTTCCCCAAGAAGGGAGAGAAATCTCAAGGCAAACAAGAGAGGATATAATTTACAAATCAAACAGAATAGCAAGGATATAAAGCTCCTGTAAATCTGTGTCACATAAAAATGTGTGGATGCATAATGTTGTCAGTAGAATGCATTTAGAAGAGAAAATAGGACCTCTGCTTTTTTTCTTTGACGGTGGGGGCCTATCTCTACTTTTTTCCTTAAGAATTGGCTGCCAGGGTTTACAGAATAAAGACAACTCACTGTTAAGAAAGGCTCACTTTTTCTTCTTAATGAATTACCTGCTTCATTCCCGTCATAATGTGAGGGGGGAAATCTCTGAATATTCATTTCCCAAAGCACATCCACTTAGTCACAATTTTGTAATAGGTGCCAGCAGATCATCTGTCAAAATGAATTAGTGGGAAATGTAGTGCTTTAGTTTTTCAAAGAACAAGGTTGTGGTGACATTATAGGTTTCTTTCATGTTCATATCACTACCTGATCTATGCTAGCGCCCAGAACTGCTATTCTCTGCCAGGCTGATGCCCACGCACAACGGCTTGGACAGGAATGTCTGGTTTTCTTCTTTTGCCTATACAGTGGTGCCTCGCTAGACGATGTTAATCCGTTCCGCGAAGATCGCTGTCTTGCGAAAACATCGTCTAGCGAAGCGCGTTTCCCCATTGGAATGCATTGAAATCTCTTCAATGCGTTCCAACGGAAAACTCGTCGTCTTGCGAAGATCGTCCATAGGGAAACATCGTCTAGCGAGCGCGGGTCCCCATTGGAATGCACTGACAGCTATTGACCGCTAGTCGATGCATTCCAATGGGGAAAACTCGTTGTCTAGCAAAAATCGCCCATAGGACACCATCGTTTTGCGAAGCGCATTGGCGATCGCAAAAAGCCATCGTCTAGCGAATTCCTCGTCCTGCGAGGCAATCATCTAGCGAGGCACCACTGTATCTGGGCTTTGGATAGGTATCCAGAAAAGTTGGCCTCACAGTTTACTCCAGGGTGGGGAACACAACTGGCCACTGATAGTGTTGCACTGGTATTAGGTGTCAGTTTGCATCAGTCCTAGCCCAGCACATCCAATGTTGAGGGCCACCTTCATACATTGCCATTGTGTGTTGTCTAATATAGGGACAAATAAGCAAGCCCTCTTTCATAACTCTTCCCAGTTACGCCCTTGTTGACTGACTTCTGTCTGAGTGGTGTTGCTGCTTCATGTGTAGCAGGCTCCTTTCCCCTATTCTGATTCTCTCTGCAATTTAGGCATTTATCATAGTTGACGAAGCTTCAAAGTGAGCTCAAAAGGCACTGGGTAAGGGGTACCGGCACAGGTGGATCTACTATGCCATTTCAGAGAAGGTTGTCCCTTTCCAGTCACAAGCTGCCTATAGTCAGGGGGCTGGTCCTGCTGCCGCCTCTTCCGCACAATTGTTGCAGCACAGCTGTGTGATTAGCAGGCTTGGGGTTGAAGGGCAAAGGTGTTGCTACTGCAGACTCCTCTTGCCCCCTTCACAAAGGGGAAAAACTGTCTTTGGACACCTGCCAAATTTAATGCCTGCTCTTGAACAAAACCTCCTGTACATCTGAAGCAGGGTGACCTTAGTATATTCAAAATAGGGAGTTATGCCACAAATGCCTGGACTCTTTTCTCTGAGCATGACAAGTGTATTCACAGAAATAATGAATAAACTACTTCTTTGGAGAATATATGTTGAGTTGGGGGTAGACTATCTTGCCCTGTATCTGCATTTGGCTGAAGTGCTGTAAAATAATGGATTTTACCTTGAATTACAAATTAACATGTCAGAGATTAGATTCAGGAACATGACTTTGGTAGAAAAGAAAACAAGCACTTGTACTGAATATACATAGAAGATATGACAAGACAGGTATATGAATGGTTCACACTGCTATGCTACAGACTTCTGTGTATTCCTGTACATAGCACAGTTGGACTAACAGACAAGGCACAGCCATGAGTAGTGACCATGCAGTAGTGATCTATTCCCCTTGCTTAGTACATTCCAAAGATAAGATCATGTACATGTTTCTAACTGAGAAACTAATTGGGTTTTTCTCCCTCCCACTGCTGTGAAATTGCTGGAGGAAAAGGAATAATTTTCTCTGGCTTCTCCTACAGGTGTTAGTGAAGAACATTAAATGCATAGCCAGGCAGCACCTCCCTACGTTTTGCCTTGGGAACAAGACTCCACAGGTGGCCAAGCTTGTCTGTCCAACAAAAGAATGCTGCAATGTACTGTTTCTTTGCCATATGTTTATTCTCCACATCGTTTATCCATCACAATATTTTAAAAGAAAAGCTGTCTCTTTTGCACAAGTGGCTTCTCCTTTCCTTGATTTTCCTTGAATTTATTGATTACGCTTAGGTTGGGGAAATCCTCTCTACACCAGTTTGGGATGTGGAGTACAAAATAATGTATCTCAAATGCTTCCACTAGATTGAATCTTCAGGGAGTCCCTGTTAATGTAAACAAGGAAGCAATGTGGTGCAGAATCCAAGAAAGCTTGAATCTGGTTCAGAACATCTTCATGTTCTTCCATTCGGGGCTAGCTACAGGAAATAGCAGCCCATTATTATACATCCCTGCTTCATGCTCAGCAAAACAATGATAGGCTTAATAGCACAAACCCTCCTAGGAAATTAAGATGCTCTCTGAGTTTCATTTTTAAAGAAAATGAGGGCACAGTTTAAAGTAATAGGTCAATTGAACAAGCACAGAAATCTCCCTGTGCTCTTTCATTCCTCAAATAGGTCGGCTCTTTCAGGACAAACATCTCACTTTGTCTTTCATGAGATTCAGTCTCCCCCTAACTGTAGAGTAAAATAAGAGAACACTTGAAGGAGGAGAAAAGGGTAATGCTGTAGAGATGCTTTGGCTTTGAACTCAAGTCCCCCTCCCCCCCAATCCAAGGAAGGCTGGGGACCCTAAACTTGATTTAGAAAAAATATTTTTCATTTCTTGTTTTTCAATGCAACTACAGGGGAATTCAGATGGGGCTTTGTAGTGTCCCCTTCCAGGATGAATTAGTCTAGTTCACGTTAGTAGCTCTGTTTCCAAACCCACTTTCCTGATCATTCCGCATCTCCACAAATCAGTGCTGTCACTGACCCACATTTCATCTTGTCATCTTTTTTCCCTCAAACATACATATCCCTTTTCACACCCCTAGCTGACCCCCTTTAATTGCTTACCCAGCTTCTCCATTACCAGGTCCTGATGGGGACTTCCTCATTGTGTTGCACAAAGAACTGTGTGAGTGAGAAAGAATGGAAGGAGCAGTAGGAAACAGCAGGGGAAACACAGGCATATCTCAAATTATGGGGGGGGGGGGAGAGCCATTTTTCATACATTTGAATAAACATATGCATTTCCCACACATTTTCCATGCAATCCTCATAAGGAAGCCCCTTGAAAGGCACAGATCCATTGCTCTGCTCCAGCTTTAAAATCATGGCAGTACAATAGCATAGCGACATACCACAAACACCCTTTCAAGAAATGATAGCACCATGGTTCCCAGGTGTCATAGAATCATAGAAAAGTGAAGTTGGAAGGGGCCTACAAGGCCATTCAAATCCAACCCTATGGTAGCAAGATAGTATCAAACAGAAAATAGCAACAACCCATTAAAAAAGTGAATGAACCATCGTGGGCCATCAAAGAAATGGGAGCATGGACATGTCATTATTGGAAGAGGTGGCTTCCTAGAAAACAATGAGAACTCTGCAGTCTATTAGGCATGTTCGTGATTCAACACCACATGTTTTTTTCCAGCCTATGAAACATGCCAGCACGGGGTCATGGCATCATGGCACCACAGTGAAAACACAACCCTGAAGCTACCACATGTTCTTATGGATGTCCTTGGGAGCAAACAAGGAAACAAGGAAAAGTTACACCAGCACCCATGCTAGGCACATCACAAAACTACAGCACCCTCTTTTGGGAGAAAAGAGGTATTTTAGGATACATTGGGCAAAACCATGTAATGTACAAGGAACAGAATGTGGAGACAGGAAGAAGAGATACTACAACTGAAAATCCAGAAGCAAGGAACCAGAAAGGACTGAGAAAACAGCAGAAAAAGATGGAACTATGCTAGCAATGAAGTGCCCCCAGGAGCAATAGAGCTAGAGACTACTCATTAAGTAACTGTTTGTATCATGCCTGATCTGTTGCTTCCTTACCTACCAACCAATATTCTCAAGTCTGACTTCACTTCCTCTTTCCTTTTTCAAGATCCTTTATCTTAGCCATATAGTTGTACAGCCAGCAGACCCCATACTTTGTTATCTATCGGACACATAATTAGTAAATACTGTACCATTCTGATGGTGATTCCAAGTACGCAGGTTCCACACAGAACCAGCATTTTTGACATTACCATGAGTCTCAATCTCCATTTCCAAATTTAGGTACCTTCAATTTCATTTCTCCACATTTGTCTCTTTCAAAAAGCTTTTTTTTTTTTTTTTGGCTGAGGTGCAGCAGCAAATGCATAGTCCCAGTGCTGACCATATTATTTTTACCCCAAGACAAAACTAAACTAAAGCAAAACCTCACTCAGACCTTATCTTCTCTCCAGGACTAGAAATACAACAAATGAAATAACTTTTTGAAACCTGCACATTCTGACATCCTAAATCTTATGCCGGAGGGGAATGCTTCATTTGGCCCAATGTTAAGGCTAATCCATCTTGTCTTTCCTTTCCTTCCATATGTTCTCTATCATCTCCCCAAATGTCAGCTGTTGTGCTAAACTTTGTACAGGCAGAGACTTGTCTTTCTTTTGCTTACGATATTCTGTAAATCATTGTTTAAATTAGTGATTATATAAATAGATGGATAAGAGAGGTAGACAGCTAGTTAAGTAAAAAAGAGAGAGAGAGAGAGCAAACATTATAAAAACTTTTCAAATATCCAGGTTTTACTTTTATAGAATCATAGAATAGTTGAGTTGGAATGGGCCTATAAGGCCACGGAGTCCAACCCCTTGCTCAGTGAAAGAATACAAATCCAAGTCCAAATCCAAGTAGATCTGACAGATGGTTCTACATTTTTTTCCTTGAATGCCTCCAGATTTGGAGTGCTCATCACCTCTGGAAGTAATTGGTTCCATTGTTGTACTGCTCCAACAGTTAGTAAGTTTTTCCTGATATTCAGCCTAAATCGCTTCCCTTAACTTGAGCCCAGTATTGCATGTTCTGCACTCTGGCATGATCAAGAACAGATTCTGCCTCTCCTCCCCCATCCACCACCATATGACAGTCTTTCAAGTATTTGAAGCGTGCTATCATATCTCCCCTCAGTCTTCTTTTCTCAAGGCTAAACACGTTCTTTCAGTCTTTCCTCATAGGGTTACTTCTCCACTTTCATACTCTTGTTCAATAGTCTTCTCATCTAAGATTCTTAAGTAGCTATTCAACTGTCCTTTTACATTCCAGATACCAGCTCAAGTGGAACAAAAATATTCATAGTCAAGTTTGTGTCTAGCAGTTTCTTCCCTTATTTGAATGCAGTTCTGATTATGGCAAAGGAGGCAAAGTATGAGTCGTTGTTTTGCCAGAAGTACTTGGTGTGACAGAGCCTGAGCTCACACATCACCCAAGGGCTTCAAGTAGTGGGAAATAAACTCAGTTTCTCCTGTGTGAAGATGATGGAAGTAGATGCATAAGCTGGAGCCTCCATTCTGATCCCTGGTTGAAAGAGAGGGAGAAACCGAATGGACAGGACTTCCATTCAGATGGGTGTTCACAATGGAGGCTTTTCCTCATACTGTGCCTCTTCTTCAGGATGCAGGAGGTACTGCCTTACTCTACAATTATCCAAATTAAAGTACTGTGGAGATATAGCCAGTGATGCAGTGGTAATTTTAAAAGTGCAAGTGCTCATCATGACAATTCCAGTAGTCAGCCCCCTCTCCCTAAGGAGACGCAAAAAAACACAGGCCATTGGATTGGTTCACATCAGCTAATGAAGACGGGGTCTTCTGTAAAGCTGATAGATTTTAATTTCCTACTTATGATTAAAAACACACACACACCCTCAAGTACTTTATATCACAACAAGAATGGTTTGCAAAAATGGTCTGATCCTGAAAAATTCATTTCTTTCCTAACTACAGTGATTATTGTAGCTAAGATTAGAAGGAACAAGAAAGCCGGAAGGGGGTGGCAGATGATATCATAGTCCATGCACTTTAAAAGTGCTGGGGCTTTGGACCTGTGAGCCCTGGTTCCACTACATGACCACTGAGTTTATATATGAGGTAAGGAATGAGATGAAATGCCAAGAGAAACAGTTCCCCTCATGCCTTGACTCAACTGCTGGATAGCTCAGTGGCTTTGGTAGAGGTTGGGAGTTCGATTCCCCACTGTGCCTCCTTGACAGGGGCTGAGCTCAATGATCCATAGGATATCTTCCAGCTCAGCAGTTCTAAGATGATGATGATCATCATCATTATCACAATGTTTTATTTATTTATTCATTTTATTTATCCTCCAATGAGTTCAAAGCAGTGTTCCTGGGTCGTTTCTTCCAATAGCCCTGTGAGGTATGTCAGACTGACAGGAAGTGACTAGCCAGAGGCCACACAGTGAATTCCAGCACTCTGACCTCTACCAGCACACACCAGCTCTTGCTCTCAGTGGTTAAATTGAATTGAGGCTGTACAGCTACATTCTGTTTTCCCCAAAAAAAGATCCCACTCACTTTACAGACTGCTAACCAAATGTAATAAACACATCTGGAAAAATACTGAACCATTGTTAACATCACTTTGCCTTTTACCCTGTATTTTAAAAATGTCCCAAGACCTAAGGCCTGGACTCCCCTACTACCTACATCCTCCTTTTTTAGGTCAGTGGGTGTATGGGCAGGGGAGGGGAGAAGCAGGTGCTGCTGGCTGCTATCTCTTCTTCTTCCTTTGCTTGGGAGGCTAAACGGGTACTAGGATTGCTGCTTCCTCCTCTAGCAATAGACGTGTGTGTCCACAGTGTTGCAGAGGCAGCACATGGAGTGGAGGGATAACAGTGTAGCAGAGTAACAGTGAGTATTTGACCATTCAGAGCCAAGAGAAGTGATCTGTTTAGAGCCCAGCTGAGAAAAGATGCAGCATGTGAAGTTTAGAAAATTTTGAGAAAGGAACTACAGTGGAACACCCTGCAGATAAAAGGGCTGTCTCTATCCCTCCCACTGGTTACATACAAGAATTAAATTATTTCCATATGATTTCAAAGCAAATAATCAAATATGTGTACATCAAACAACCAAAGCAAGTAACCAGATGAGGGGCAGAAGTCACAAAACATGCTTCTAGTATTTTCATAGAATCATAGAGTTGGAAGGGGCCTGTAAGGCCATTGAGTCCAATCCCCTGTGGGAATCCAAACCAAAGCAGATCTGACAGATGGTTGTCCAATTTTCTCCTGAATGCCTACAGCATTGGAGCATTCGCCACCACCCAAGGTATTATTTATTTGTTTTATTTATGGACCACCTTTCTCCCAATAAGGGGACGTAATTGGTTCCATTGTTGTACTGCTCTAACAGTTAAGACGTTTTTCCTGATAATCAGCCTAAATCTGGCTGCCTGTAACTTGAGCCCAGTATTATGTGTCTTGCACTCTGGGATGATTGAGAACAGATCCTGCCGCCCACCGCTCTGTATGACTACCTTTCAAGTGTTTGAAAAGTGCTATCATATCTCTCCCCCCCCCCCAGTCTTCTTTTCTCAAGGTTAAACATGCCCAGTTCTTTCAGTCTTTCCTCATAGGGCTTGGTTTCCAGTCCCCTGATCATTCTTGTTTCCCTCCTCTGAACTTGCTGTTACATACATAAATATGTATGTCTATTCTGCATATATATTCTAAGCATGACCAAGACTGCATCTAATAATAGGTAAAGGTAAAGGTTCCCCTTGACATTTAGTCCAGTCATGTCCAACTCTAGGGGGCGTTGCTCATCCCCGTTTCCAAGCCATAGAGCCAGCGTTTGTCCATAGACAGTTTTCCGTGGTCACGTGGCCAGCGCGACTAGACATGGAACGCCATTACCTTCCCACCTGTAGTGGTACCTATTTATCTACTCGCATTTGCATGCTTTCAAATTGTTAGGTTGGCAGGAGCTGGGACAAGGGACGGGAGCTCACTCCGTCACGTGGATTCGATCTTACGACTGCTGGTCTTCCAACCTTGCATCTAATAATACAAGACAGTAAATCAAGTTGGATTTGCAACATATTATGATGTATGGGATAGCTTTTACTTGGTCTCCCAGTTTGACTTCTCATCTGTGACACACCCCTGTTCATATGTCTAGTCTCAGTTAAAAACAAAAACAAAATGGAAGGAAGTATATTTCGTCCCTTTTCTTGCACTGCTTTCTACTTGCCACATAGTATTGCAGCCCAGTGCATGACAAATTTACAAGTGAAACATTCTTATTTATGCTTTCCTGATTGTGTATCAAAGGCACTGAATGACACAGGGAGAATTCTTAAGATACAATATCAATTTAAATTGCTTCATAAGGAATTCTGCTGATGAATTTTTCAGCTGTCATCTCCAGTGAAGTCAGTGGGATACGTATGTTCAGTTGTAACCCTCAAGACAGATATACCGCAATCCTTGAGATTAGACTTAGTAAAGTCTGTGGGTCTTCTAAAAAAATTCATCATTTCCAAATGCAGCAAAACCTACTGTAAAATTGCAAAGTAAGATATGTAGACACACCTTTCCTGAGAATAAACACCCCTCTCACTGTTGCTTCTGAGAAATTCATCTGCATAGAAAATGTGCTTCAGCCACTTAGCTTGCTTTGAATTCAGGGAGGGGGGGGTCCTATTGGCTTTTGCTGACAGTGGATCAGGCCCACTATGAATTAATCAGTGACAACATTCCTTCAGGGAGCATTTATTGCAAGTCCACATGTTATTACTAAGTGCAGGCATTAACACTGCTATTGATCTGTCAGTTAGCTGGAAGTCTGATAAAATCACACATAGAGAATGACTAGCCTCCTCCCGTCCTGCACTTTGCTGTATTTATTACATGCACATATGGAAACATCAGGGGATTGCTTGAAAAATTCATCTCAAGTGTCTGGCAAATTCATTTGGTCTTCTAAGTGTTTGCAAATCAATCATTAGTAGACCTGAAGACTTTCACTGAGCACATGCAAAAACAATACTGCTGTGATAAAGGGACCTCACAGTACCTCAGCTGTACATTTGTGGCAGGGGCAGCCATCTTTGCATTTTTAGTGGGGTGCTCCCAGCACCAAAAAACAAAAAACAAAAACCTAATTTGGTGATTCCTCACAAATTTAAAAGCTTTTTTTTTTACATAGACCGCACAATCCCAGAGCACCCCCAGAATAAGAGACTGGTTCTTGAAGCAGGAGTTTAATAAGAAGGCTACAAAGACAATGGCTCCTTTCTCATAGTTTATTTTATTGTCCATGTTCCATGCCATCTTTCCCTTCATAAAACTATCCACAATGTGCTTCCATGACTTCCTCACATTTAGTGGCATAACGTGGCATTGCCTAAACCAGCCTTCCCCAACCTGGTGCCTTCCAGATATTTTGAAGTCCTACCTCCATCAGCCCAGCCACTGTGAACAGTGATCAGGGATAATAGGAACTGTAGTCTAAAACACCTGGAGCGTGCTAGGCTGGAGGAGTTTTGTGGCCTGCCTTTTTGCCTCCTGTTCGACAGCTAAGTCCTTCTTTTCTTTTATCTCCAAACATGTCCTCCAGTCTCCATGTATGCTGGAAGCTTATATTAGTGCTTAATCTCTGCTCAGGCCACCTATAAGACATACACAAACACACAGAATAAACTTTATCAAACAGAGTTACACACATAAAAAACTTCCCCTCCTAAAGGTTGTTCTCTTACCGGAGAGGGGGACCAACCTTCTCTATTTAAAAGAGATTTGCAACGAGTAGATAGATGTGCAGTAGTTCAATTTTTAAAAAAATGCAAACCACATCTTACAAAAACCTTGAGGGGTTTGTCAAAATCTTATTGCATAGTTTAAACACTTTAACACTTTTACACAGTGCTAATTAACACATAGATTGAGTCCCACGTACAGTGTTTTTGGAGAAGAATATGTGTCTGACTTCTCTGTTAGCAGAAACATGTTCTTTGGAATTGAGTCATCGTAATGGAGCATAAGCAACTCAGGCATATATCTCCGAGCCCTTCTGGAGAGCAGAAAAAGACATGTTGTTGGACATGGTGGATGCCTCTTGTCTAGGTACTGGCAACTTAACATTCAGCTCATAGCTGTAGACTCTAGCCTGGGTTTAGTTCACTTTAATTCATCCATTGACTCTGCGGTTCTTATACATTTACAGCCCAGTGCCATGCATGCTACTCAGACAGACTTCTCCAGATAAACTGAGCTCAAGTGCGTATCAAGTGGATACAGGAGTGCAGCTTGACCTCCTGGTAAATAATGTTAGGGTTACAACTTTATTATATTTTGAGAGATAAAGGATCTTTTTACTTATTTATTTATTAATTTAAGATAGTTGTATTCTGCCCTCTATTCTAAGATCCTAATCTAGCCACTGATTAGGCTCTCTGAGGAACTGAGGTGACTCCTAGGAAGCAATGGGACTGAGGGGGTGTTCCCTTCTTCTTCCCAGCTGATAAAAACAAAATGAGGTAGATGATGGCAGTAGAAAAACATGTATTTTGCCTTTTGGTTTCTCCTCTCCCAGTCCCAGAAGTTCTGCCTGGGAGATTCTAGGTGACTGCTGGAACTTGAGGTCCTAGAATTCCAAAAGTCTCATCCCTTATTGTAATAACTTGTAGAGAGCAAACTAAGGTGGAATGGAACAGACCATCTTCAATCAGAGAACTGCCAAGTCTTTTCTTATAAAAACAACTCTTCAGAAGAAATGCTATGGCTCTAATAAAGATGCAAGATATAGCACAAGCGTTACAAGCTGGAATGTAAAGTCTGATCAAACTATACCAATCAGTATGGGAACAACAAGGGTCCCCCCCACAGCTGCAAGAGTGGGCTCTCCACCTCTCAGAGGATGCCAGCCAGATTCCCTACCCACAGCTCACCTGTGGACTGGGGTGTTGATGAGGTGGAGGTGGTTGATGCCCTCAAAGCCATGGTGAGACGGAGGAGGAGCAGATGATGGGGAGGAGGACTGTTGGGTGGACACCATAGACTGGAGGTGTATGAGGCCCAGAAGGTGATGCCACTGCCACCTAAGTTGAAGGCTGGCTAGGAAATGGTCTGCAATTGTGATCCAGAAACCAGCTGTTTGGTAGAGCTGCTGGTGCCACCAGAGGGGGCTGCTCAGGTCCATTGGGACCAGGCAAGGTTCCAAGAGGCTTGGAGGGTCAAGAACTGGTGGCAGGCTCACCACCAGCAGAAGAAACACTAGGGGCAAATGGCACCATTGAAGAAGGCCCATGGCCACCCTTCTGCCGAGTCCCATGAAGGTCAGAATTCCACTCTTTCCTGGCCTCTGCCCCGCTATGTGGGAGATGCCAGCCAAGTATACATGTCATTTGGATGAACCACCCAAAAGGATTACCATACCTACAGGTCAGCGGCTGTGAGTGGGGACTTAGGGGGAGTGTCAGGGAAGGGATGCTTTGACACTCGCCTGCAGGGAGACTTGACAGTGTGCTTCCAGCACCCCTGCTGCAGGACGCAATGCCTGGCCCAACTGAGAGGTGTCTTCAACCTGCTAGAGGCAGGGCTCCACACCTTCCAGTAAACAAGTATACAAGGGTAGTGTCCCAAGGACTGAGGGAGTGAAATTAACTCCCTAGTACCCAGAGTTATGTGTTTTGAGTTAATGACTCTGTTGGCCAATTTAAAAGTTCCCTGGCTCAATAAAAGAGCCTGTTTCTCAAACTACTCTTGGTGTTGTCAAGGAAGGGGGCATCGGGTGGGGTGGGGTTGCTCACAATCAGACTTCATGGAAAGCCAATCAACGTAATTCTCATTCAAGTTATACTCCAACTACAAGTGCTGAAGAAGAAGAAGAAACAGAAAGTGTTTAGGTAAGTATCCAGGAAGAAACTGATTACCAAAACAGGATGTTATAGTGATATAGTGACTAGAATGCAAATGTAGGAAATAAAGCAAAACCAAACAGCAAGGGAGAACTTGCCTTAGGAATCAGAAATGAAGCAGGACAGTAACTCATAGAATTCTGTGACATCAACAATTTATTTATTGCAAATCCTTGCTTCAGGCAAGTGGGCAGAAAATTGTATGTGGGAGCGTCACTGAATGGGCAATACAGAAAAATCAGATAGACTGTACAATCAGAAGCAGAAAATAGAGAAACTCTATTCTTTCTGCCAGAATAAGACCAGGAACTAATGGTGATACAGACAATGATCTATTACTATATATATTAAAAATGAGTAAAGTTCCATGGAATGAGTAAGTTCCATGGAATGTCTTAAGTAATGTTCCTGAAGAATATAAAGATGACCAGGCACTGTGCCCTTGTTTATTAGTTTGTTAGAGTTTGCTGATTATTCACCAGTAGTTGACTATACCAGCCTAATCACCTCTGCCCACACCACGAATACTTCTGCTTGCCTTAGTACTTCAGAAGGACCAAGAGGGGAGTCAGCCCATCCTTGAAATGGTAGGGTCTTCCCCTTAAACTTTCTTTGTGCTCAAAGTGCCAAGAGCATTGGCATGATATAGATCTCCAGCTGGGATGTGATTTTTAAAAAAGTCATCCCCCCCCCCCCCCCGCCATTCCTAGGCTATGCCCTCTTCTTAAGACAACTGTTGGTTGTTGCCCATCAAAGAAGAGGTTCCTCGTAAGAACAACCATCACTTTTTAAAATGGCACAATGCTTATGGAACTTCAGTGACAGAGTCAATTCTACCACTAACCCAGAGAAGGAGAGTTGCCAAGTATTCTGACCTGCCAGGGCCCCTCTGCTTGTTACTACTACAGGACAAAAACAGTAGGGTAAAGATCAGCAGTCTCCTTCACTGCACAATGGGTGGATACTGCTGCATTAGTCTCTCTCTCTCTCTCTCTCTCTCTCTCTCTCTCTCTCTCTCTCTCTCTCTCTCTCTCTCTCTCTCTCTCTCTCTCTCTCTCTCTCTCTCTCTCTCTCTCTCACACACACACACACACACACACACACACATTCCATAAAGGCAACAAGACAAAGCTGACATCTGCCAGGGGAACTGGTGATTTCTAATGCATTCCTCCTTCTGTTACAGACTTTGTTGATTCTCTGGGTGGGGTGGGAGTAGGAATCATTCTTGCTTTTGTAAGTACTAGAAGGCTCCCCGGTTGCCTCTCTGCAGAGATGAAGAGAATGGTGAGTAAAGTTAATGGCTGGAACAGACATTACCTGGGACTGAACATTCATAGAATGAGTTTTTGAAGAATAAGTTGCATCAACTACATTCTTATCTGCTCTTTGTGTCCCAGCCATCGCCTCCCCCTGATATTCCCAAAGGGAGGTGATTCGTTGGAAATGGTAAATCGCTAACAACAGTACTCACCACTCCTATGTAGTGGAACGCGTTGACGTGCCATCTCCGTTCACTGCGTGTCTTGCTTCGTGTGCCCTGGCTTTGAGCCTGCCGGTCAGAACAAGTTGTATTTGGCTAGCAGTTCCCAGGAGTGAGCAGCCAAGATACGTGTCTTCCCCTGAGCCTTCAGTGCTGTGTGGTGGAAGCTTCCCTGCAGCCTCGGATTTGTGATCAACAAAGGCCCGTTTCCTGAAACATCCATATTTGCCTGACATACCCACGGCTAGTTGAACCATGTAACAGAACATGGGCAGCTCAGTTTTGCTATGCTGCCCATGTTTCTTTTCTCTGCATTGCTCGAGACGCACATGTAGAGGGAACAAGGATGTTTGGGAAACCCACTCACTCATCCTACCTCTGCCTTGTCTTTGCAGACCCAGTTGCTGCACTGGAGTTGGAATACCAGGGGTGGGAATCAAATATGTAGTCTTGAAGGAGGGACCTGTGGGGATACTGAGGAGACAAGCATGAGCAAGAGGCCTCTGTTCATTTTGTTGTGACCAGGCTTTGATGTTAGTGCAAAGTACACTTTCACCTACTTGGGACTTGTGCACTTAAATTCTATGGACACATGCACACCGTGCCGCATGCCCACAGGAGCTGGTAGTTTCATGGCTGAATCCTATAGGCTATTGTGATGAACTGTAGACTGAGTCAGAATTCGAAGCACAGAGTTCTTCCTAAGTTCAGCTTCTCCTTTACTCAGTCCCTCAACACTTTTCACCAGTGTGGCTGCTGCCACAACAGTGATGCCACCTCAGTGCAAGAGGGACTTAGCAGAGTCCAATCCTCACTCTTTATCTGGGATAGAAGATTGTTCTAATTCTCATATGGATAAATGGGTCATATTCCTTTTGTTAAGTATGCTTAGAAATGAAATGTCATTCCACTAGGGTGGTCACATGTCCCATTTAGAGAAGACTGCCCTCCATGTGATGGACTGTCCAATCCAACACTGGTTTAAGGACAAAGAACCCTAAGGAGGAAGATCAAGGACCTGAAGTGGTCCATCCACTGTGAGCACCTGGACAAATGGCACACAGATCACCCCTTGAGTGAGATGCACAATAATTCCTTTTAATTTATAAAACTCCTTTTTAATTTTGCATCTGTACATATAAAGTGGCAGATTAATATTATGCAAATAACTTCTTTTCTCCTCCTTTTTGGTGATAATGGTATATAAACAGCCACCCTACATTCCAGGAGAATAAAGTTTTTGTTCCTTAGTAGACATACAGGCCCCTTTTATGTCACGTGATGATCAAAAGGAGGCCCACACAAGCTAAGTGTAGCCATCAACCATGGAATTTGACCCATCAGAGCACAAGCAATGTCCCCTTTCTCCCCCGACCGTCTGCCTGGAAGTGAGGATTACCAGCCCTCTGGCGATCCGCAATGCATGGATGGTGAACTGTGTTTAGGTTGGCTGGTCACAGTTGTACAAGACTGATTTAAAGATCATTTCTGTCCCACTGCACAAGAGAGGGTAATATAATTAAAAAGCACATTTCTCAGCATCCCGAAATGTCAAGCTCACACAGCGGTGCCAGAAGGATATATTTCCTTTGGAAATGAGATCATGCATACACTTAGCCACATTCCATATTTTTCTTTAATGCATTAATTTATGGATAGATATTATTTTCTTCTGAATCACTACTATGCAGATGGATCTACAGACCAACGAGAACTATCACAGAGCAATGAAGAGAGATTCTGCAGTGTCAACGTTTAATTAAAAATGATGTCAGGCTCTGTAGTGGAACTGTTTGGGAGGCTTAGATTTGTTGCAAAGAAAAATGCATGGTGTTAAAAGAAAATAGGGAGGCAAACTGAGAGTAGTACGAGTAACAACACTTTGAAAACACCACCAACTAGTAAAGATAACCATTTCTGGACTAAATTTACAAATGTATATATTCCATACAGCAAAATGCTTGCCTATGACAATTCTGCAATGTGTCATGTACAAATTGGCAAATGTACAGATTATCAGTATCCTTTGCACTCAGGCACTGATTTCCATAGGGAAATACTGGTTTTATGCGTAAAAGAAATACATACAGTAGTATTTTACATTTAATGGGGTAAACCTTTGGGATAATATAAAACTCAATGTTCTCTCCCATATCAATGGGAACTATGCTGGAAACTAAAATAGTTGAGCATGGCAACTGCTAGTGGCACTTTATAAAGCACACAATCTCTAATTTCCACAGCTAGAGTAAAAATTGTGTATCGTTCTTGTCATGTATTTGATGACGTCTGCAAGTTTCCTTGCAGCTTTCTGTATATTTTGACCAGAGAAGGTAAAACTATCTCAGAGTCTGTCCAGTCAGTCTTTGGATCACTGTTAGTATTTATTTATTTATTTATTTATTTATTAGATTATTTTATTTATTTATTTATTTATTAGATTATTTTATTTATTTATTAGATTATTTTATTTATTGATTGATTATTAGTATGGTTTGGTTCAAACCAAATTACATTGTCCAAACATGTTTCTACTTAGATCAATCTATCCTGCCCTTTTTGAGAGCTGTCCCACTCCTTTCTGGCACATTGCTAGGGGTTCTGGGTTTTTGGGGGTACAATTCAGTGCACTTCTTTTTTTCCCTTTGTGTAGCATGTATAGATGGCTAGTTTGCACCCAAATGGAGCTGTGGGCAGTGCTATCCAAGGTAACAACCCTGTGAGATATTAGGTGGGTTGTGACATTAAAATGGAGGATGGAGAAACCCCCTCCTCTATTTTCATCTTCTTTTTTTAAACATTTCCCTAAATGACACAACGCAATTCTAATACCATGTTATGTTGATGCATTGCTACTTCAATATGCCACTTACTTTATTCAACAAAAGAAAAAAAGACAATCACCATGACTTCTGAATGACAGCCATGAGAAAAGGCAGGGAGGGGGGCTAGTTGACTCCATGGGCTCTGCTCCCACCAGTCAGCAGAGCCCCAGGTGAGGAGAGAGTTTGGGAAAAGAGGCGGTTACTTGCTTTTTGTCTCTCCAACCCTGACCTCAACATTTTCTCTTCACACTGCTGCTATCCTTGGTTGCTGTTGCTGCTGCCTCCTTACTCACAAGTAAACCAGGTAAACTTAAATGTAAGTAAACTAGATGAGCTTACTCATGAGTAAACCAGGTAAACCTTGCTCATGTGTAAATCAGTGATCCAAAGGCCTATGTGGACCCTTCTCATAGGAGAATAAACATCTCCAGTGTGAAAGGAAGGATCACTCAAGTGAGAGATAAAATAAATAGATCACACTGAGGATAAGAACCTTTCAAGTGCAAACCAGACCGCTCCAAATTCCCCTCTCTGGACAGGCCCTCAAATTAGTACAGAGCCCCGCATGTGAAGATGTATCTTATTTCCTTCAGGTCGAGACTGCTCAACACAGAACCCACACGGTGAAAAGTCACACTGACAGTTTCCTTTGGAAATCATTGCCCACAGTGAACATTATGACACTATTCCCCTAATGTGTGTTATGTGTCATCAAGTCAGAACTGACTTATAGCAATCTTAATATGGCTTTCAAGGTAAGTGAGATTTTAAGGAATGGTTTTACTAGTTCAACTCTCAATGTGTTTCTATGGCACAGTGGGATTTGAACCTACTGTAGGTCTTCTGAGTTGTAGTCCATCACTTTGTCTACTATACCGCACTTGGTGTTCAATGATGCATTTAGATAACCATTTTTGAAAATGATGATGGTGATGTCACAGAAGAAAGTGGGCAAAAACATGATATAGCTCAGAGCAAGTTGTTTGCACATGCTAAATTCAAAATTGACAACTACAATTTGGTGTAATGGTAAGTCCATACTGATGACAGTCCCTATAGCAATACCTCTGAAGTAAGTCAAAAATTCAGGCAGTTGACTCATACTGTCAGTTCAGTTCCTGAAGTTTTCCTTTCCATCAGGAACAGGTATTTTGTAAATCTAATGGGTTTTAATTGCCTATTTATAATCAAGCAACCCCAGAACATTTTGCATTATAAAAGGGATACCTAACAGCAGTATATTGTTGCTAGGAAAATCAACTTACTCACTGCCCAGTGATTGTGAAGGTGCTTTTAAGCTCATATAGAACAGGGAAGTGTGAGAGAGGTGGTAGGTAATGTTTTGTCCTGGGTTGTCAAAAAATGTCTGCACTTCAAGCTTGTGGGCCCTTTCGCCATTACAGCATGAGTTATAAATATAAGCTGGAATTGTAGTTCTTCCTTCACATGTGGTGGGGAACCACTGTTGAAGCACATAGGTCTGACATGTCGGGTACTTTAACACTTTGGTAATGGTTCTAGAATCTCAGTCAAGAATAGTGGCTTCAATACAACTGATACATAGTCATTAGAAACCACACAAGACTAAGAAGAACCAGCAGTTTAGAGAAGTAGCTCTAAAACTAGTCAATAGTTCTGATTACTGACACAACAATTTTGTATCCCTTTTCTCTGTAAAAGTCAGTGAAGTACTGGCAGTGGACTGTGATGCCCCACTTAACAAGACCAAAGGTAATGTTTTAAATGACGTCATGAAATATAAGGGGAAAATATCTTAAGAGCACTTCTTCCTACAGTCATTTTTGTGATATTGCAAGCATATCTAATTTTCTGGACTATCTAACCAATGTTAATATACCAGACACTGATTGTAAAATCTCAGTAGGAGCATTCAGTTATTAGCTCTGTGGATGCAATTGTTACACACTGGAGCACCTAGAAGTGCATCTGTAGTGGAGATGTTCCTGCTTATGTGAAACATTCTACATTCAGTCAAGTGCAACCCTTTTCCAACTTTGTTCCCTGTGTTAGCAGGAGCTTCTCTGCTGTAAACCGGTCACTTTTCACACGTGGAGGCATTGGTGGAACAGGGAGAGGCTGAGTGTTTTGCTTTAGGAAGAATGGTGAGTTTGTCTGTAGAGGTGACACAAATGCTCCTAATTTCTAAAGTCATCCTGTGAGTAGTTCCAATGCAAGAGCAGGAAATCTGCCAGTACCAGTGACTTCTGACATTAACATTATTCATTGCAAGAGGATCATCTAAATTATAGAGTGAGAGAGTTCTTAAAGATTCATTTAATCCTGCCACCTTCAGCCAGCACCTTGGCATATTTACCTTCCACCCTTGCCTGACATTTTACCTTTCCAAGGATCAATCTATACATTATAGATAGCCCATCGTTAATGGGTGGAATCTGTTAGTGTTCCAGAGACATGATTATGGCAGATCTTCCAGGCTGAGCAATCATATTTGCCACAAAGCCTAGGCTTACCTTTCTGGGACCAATCACAAAAGGAAATAAGATGGTAAATTTGGAAACTATGGGAGGTGTGAAAGACTCCTGCTGTGACAGTTGGATGTTCTCAGCACTTGAAGCACTCCTTCTCCTAATTACAGGCTATCTTTACTGAACAGTAGGTCCTAACTTTTTCTTTTAGATCTCATGAGAGATCCACATCTGTTAGAGCAAACCCCACTCAAATATCTGCTTGCTGTCATCTGCTAGCCCAGGCCTTCTAAGCATCCATCTGCTAAACATGATGTCTGGTGAGGTTAGGTGAAAAATTCATATGGTTTACATTTTAATACCACCCTACTAATTCACAGTTCCCAAGCCACAACATAGTGTGAAACACATTTATGCTTCAGCATTCTCACTTCTCCACCTTTTGAAGTACAATTCTCTAATTAGAAATAAATACAAAAATGTGTATGTTAGGGAAACACAGATACAGAAATGCATGTCTTGGTAAAAACAGAATACAAATATACACTGTATCAGCTGAGACTACCTGCAAAAATGAATATATGAGGCAAAACTGCACATAAAAATGGTTATATTAAGAGATAGGTGCATGAAAACTTTTACAAATGTCCATGCAGTCTTTTTTTCTTGAAATCACAAACTCCTGGAGAAATGAAGTGAAAAAATGACATATTTGTCCTTCCCTTTCATTAATCAGGTTGCAAAGGAGAGATGTGTACTAATTTGAATGCCTGTCGAATACACCTCTCTTTCTTCACAGGAGTAAAAGGGTGGCCTCGGTGAAACAACTTAGGCAATGCAAAGCCTAACTGCAATTTGATTCACTGACCAGATATATTTTAAGACAAAACGAAGGTAGGTTTGTGATTCAACCCCAGAATGGAGAGGAGGCACACAACAGCATAATCTCAAGATGTTTCTTTACAATACAGCAACGATTATAAATTAAAATGCCTTGGAGGGAAGATGCCTGGTGACAGGCATTCGCACAGACAGATGCGTAGCTTTGTTACTTGGCTGTTGCTTCCTTCAGGAATAATGCACTCCCTGATGTGCAGCTACAGGACAAAGCCACATGATAACCTGACAAAAGAAGTTGTCTGTGATTTCTTATGACTCTATAACCTTATTTGCCTCTTTGGGTGCAGACTGACGTTTTCAGTGCAATTGTATATTTTTGTGGTGCATGCAGAAAGGAATGTAATAAGACTTCACATACAGATGCAGGCGCTTTCCATGGGCGCTTTCCATTCCATTCATACCAAATGATGTTGAACATTTGCTGATAGGAAACATTAAAAGGATTTTGAAAAAAAATATGTGCTTCTGATAGATTACCCATGTCTACAAACTTCATTACCTTTGCCCTCTAAATCATGACCATATAAATATGCTAGTTTAAATGGCAGGGGCTGAGGTGTTTTTGTCATCATCACACACTCACATGCACTGTCACAAAAATATGGCATGAACTTTAACTGAGACTCCTATTCGAAAAGAGAACTTTATGCAGTGGCTTTCCAAAAGAAGAAGGGTAACTAGTCTGTTCTGTGGAGAATTCTCACATGTGGATGTAATGAAGAGCTATTTAAAAGATAACACTTCCCTATTCCAAAATGGGTGAGGTATTTATTCCATATTCCTTTTTTCTTTTATTGAATTTAAGGTATTTAAATGTTTGTCTCCAACCTTTTCCATTCACCTGCTAAACAGATCCCTTAAGCAAAACAGGTTCGATCCCTCAGTGTCAGAATTAGCCATTAGTGTGGAAAAGAAGATAACGTTGACTTAAGTCAGGACATCAAAAAAAACACAAGCGGTTTACTGAGGGTTCATCCACATGCCAGAGGTCTGATTTGTGCAGCAGCACCAAATTGCCAGCTGAAATATATACTGGGTGAGGAATTCAGTTCATAGCAGCATCACCCTCGGCCTCAAGCCAAAAATCCTTTTCTTTTGTTAGACTGAGGCTGGTTCTAGTGCACCATTAAAAATGTCACTCCATCTCAAAAGGCCGTAATAACTATATTCTAATTATGATGTTCTGGAGAGATCATATTATACCACCTCTTTGGACAAGGCAATTTCAAAAAGAGGCATTTAAAGAACAACAACAATAATAATGTGATAACAGTGACCAAAGGTCAACCACAACTTCAAAAGCAACCATTTCAACTGCCAATGCCCTAAGAGTATTCAAGGAGATTCAACTTGACCAATTAGCTGCCTTTTTAGACCATTTTCTTGCGTGGGACATAAATCCCCATGGAAACATCTATCACATTATTTATATGATGTCTCATCTTTGCAGATGGGAGGCATCCTGAACAGTGTAGGTGTTGTGTTCATATTTCAAGCCCTGCTGAAATAGGGACCACCAATGGGAGCATTGGGGAAACCAATGATATTCAACAGAGTGCCTTCTTGGTAGTTGCCCCCAGGTTGGGAATCTCCTTTTTGTGGGGGCCTGCACAGGCCCCTTTCCCACTGCCCTTCTACGGGTGTGCAAGTACATTTTTATTCAGGTGAGCTTTTAGTTATTAACTGACTGCTGTGGAAGGGGCTTTTAATGGGTAGGTATTCTCATTTTTTTTAATGGATGGGATTTTGGACCACTGGGTTTTAATATCATGATTTGTGCAAATGTAATTTAAAATACAACTATTTGTCCTTTTTAGTGGCACCTTTTTAGCTCATCTTCTTATGAGTTGCCTTGAGCCTCAGTTTGGGGGAAAAGGCAATGTATAATTCAAATAAATAAAAATAAATAAGTCAATAAAGTACTGATTCCTTCTGAGTCGAGATGCATGCTCAGATGTATTTCTGCCCAGCCATTCCACCTGTAAAAATACCATTCCTATTGATGGGACTTGTTCTAATAAAATGCCACACAGAAATACTCATAATGGCTACATTCCTCAGATGCATCAACATGAGACCAAGGGTTTTTTTTCCTGAAGAGATAAGTACAAAAGAGCTGTGAATTCTATATTATTTACATGGATGTCTTTGGACAGAAGAATGGCATATGCATAAAAATAATAATATATCATTATTCAGACAAGGTAAAAGAAAATGAGCTGTGGAAAACTTGTCATTGGGATCTCCCTTTTTAAAAAAAAGCTAAAAGCAGTTGCATAGCCTCAGCCTTCAGACTAGCCACCCTCCACATTTCGGTGGGCTAAGGTGCTGAGAGTGGCAAAGTAACGGCCCTTCATTGCCACCTGTCCAACAGGCTGTCTCCAGAACAAAACTATGGAGAAGTAGCGTATATCCATTATATCCATGAGGCTTACCCTGCACTATATTTTCCCAGCCTGAATTGGCCCTAAAGCTAACATTTGTCTGCTTGGAGGAAAACACAGATCTCTCTAGTCCTTTCCAGGACAGCAGACATGGGCAACTTTCAGAGATCCAAGTGTACCAGATGCCCATCCTGGAGCTTAGAGGGCTACGCTAGCTTCCATGGTCTCCCTAAAAAAGAGGTTGTTTTTTAAAAATGGGAAACATCCTTTTGTATTCTCTAGTGTCCAAACTTTCTTTAAAAAGTTAAAAAAAAATAGGGGTTAAAAGGCCTGGGCTGGTAGCTGGCCCCTCTAAATACGGTAAAAGGGCCCCACATAGCCTACAGTGCTCACTGAGCATGATCTTTTTAGATGGATTGTTATTCATCACTGCTTTGACTGTGTTTTTTAATATTGCTTGTATTTCTCATTTCTAAGAGGGGTGTTTTGTTTGTTCCTTTTAAATATTCCTATGCTTAGTGTTTTGAGCTTTAAATATCACCTTTAATAATGCTGTAATGTCCATCACCTTTGGATACTCATTGTTTTGTTCTTAAATATTTTCTTTAAATGCTGTAAGGCACCTTGGGTCCTTTTCTAAGGAGAAAGGCGGCATAAAAATATTTTAACTAAATAAATAAATACAATGCACAAGTGGACTTTCAGGGCCGTTTCCCCACCACCACCAAATATAGGGAGTGCTGTGGCTTCGACCCAGCTGCTCTACTCCCAGTTGTTTTTATATTTTAAAAAGACGCTGATCTTTTGCGAGTCTGTTTGGGCATTATCTATTAGGGTATAGTCACCACAGGTAAAGCGGAGTGTTGTAGCTTTGGCCCCTTCAGTCCATGGTTTCATCATTCCCCTACATGCAGAAGGATATGCATCTAAAGATAGTGAGGTATGATATCCGTGGGTCTCTTCACATGAGTTAGGACCCTGGGAAATCAAGTTTCCAACTCATGTGGATAGCCTTCATGGATAGCGGAAGCTGTCCCTCTTCAAACTGGCCACCCTACACATTCAGGTGGGCTAATGTGCTGAGAGTGGCAAAGTAATGGCCCATCACTGTCACTTGTCCAATAGACTGTCTCCAGAACAAAACTATGGAGAAATAAGAGTATATCCATTATTGTTCTCATGGATTTTTTTAAGATGCTTGTAGTAAGAACTCGGGAGGCAGTGGAAGACAGGAGGGCCTGGCGTGCTCTGGTCCATGGGGTCATGAAGAGTTGGACATGACTTAATGACTAAACAACAAAAGTAATAACATACTGTAAATATGCTTTCAAATGAAAGAGGGATAAATCTGTTCTAGATATGACCTCGGCAAGCTTCATGATCCCAGAGCACCACCAGAAAAAGGCAATGGTAAACCCCTTTTGAGCACTGTATACCTAGAAAAACCTGGAAATGGTCACCATAAGTTGGAATGAACTTGACAATGGGTAATTATTATTAACACATGTCCAGATTTGCTCCTCTTCCTCCTTCTCTTTTTCTTTTAAAAACAGTAACTATTTGAATCTTTATATCCCTTATACTTCGCTCAAAGTTGTGTCATCATTTATTTATTTATTTTATTTATTTATTGCACTTATACCCCGCCTATCTAGTCGAACGACCACTCTAGGCAGCTTACAACATATACAACTTATAAAATACAACAAAATTAAATACAACAAAATTATTAAACATCAATAGTCAAATTATCCAAGATGGAAAATCATCTTTTTCAAAAGCTTGGAGAGTAGAAATCCAGCACGTTCGGCAGCTATATATTATTTGTTTTTAAAGCGAAGCTGCAGTCCTAGGCAAGCATGTAGACATCTCACTGAGCATAATGACCTTAGTCAGTTATGTCTTGTCAAGTCAAAACTGACTTATAGTGACTCTAATAGGGCTTTCAAGGTATGTGAGGTATTTTAGGAGTGGTTAAACTCACCCCCAGTAAGTTTCCATGGCTAAGAAGGGATTTGAACCCTGGTCTTCAGAGTCCCAGTCCAGCCTTACTTCCATGTAAACATGAATAATATCAAACTATATAAGGTACTTTTCAAACTCTGTTATGTGTAAACAAAATATTATATAGTATTCTTACCTGTGAACTGTGATGATTCAAAGTGAGAAGCAAACCTGTTCTGAAGTGGGAACAATCTTCTTAAAACACCTCAAAGTGGAGGGGGAGTATTTATAAAGGAGTTCTTGTTAAGTAAGGAATGTTTTCACTTAAAAAGAGGAAGATTTTTTTTCTAATATCATGTGGAGTGTCTAGTAAAAGATACCCATACTATAATATATAACCGTACATACAAAGCATACACGACTTGTTAAATACATTTTTCTATATGACTGTGTTAGCCCATTTACTTTTAGAGGAGAGCAATATATGTCATAAATTAAGAATAGTCGTTGCCTTCACTTGTCAAAAGATCTGTCTACATTTACAAACAGTTTTGCAATTCAAGGTCAGGAGGGTGCAACAATTGGAGCGGGCTGTTGCTTTTATGCCTGGGTTATCACAAAATGAACTGCACTACCAATTCTTCCCCGTTTTCACATCTAAGAGAAACAAAATCTCCCACATTTAAAAGGGCTAACTCCATCCTCATGACTGCCATGGAAAACTTCCTTGTTTTATGAAACCATCCTATATTCATAAATTGTTTTATCCAGCTGCAATTTGGACACAAAACTGAAAAAAAAAAGGGGGGGACACCAAGACTATTCATTATGAAAAACGACACTGTATATCTTATGAAAGGAAATAATATAAAAGGAAATCTACATTGCATGTTGCATGTCCAGTACAATTTTGCATGTAAAGAGACAATGATCATCATATTGACCAGATTTCACAACAAAAACATTTCCCCTCATAGATACTTGAATTATTTTGTATCTTGTTCATTAAGATTCAACTGCAAATTAAAGCTTGTGTTTTCTAAAGCACATCCCTCAGAAAGTACAGTTCCTTCAGTATGTTCTTAAAATGGGTTAAATTTCTTGCTTGCAGCACTAGAAAGTAGCACTGCTGGGTAATTCACAGAGCATGACCGTATTGTAACATTAGTCCTTCTGTGTATTTGTATAATAACATATCTCTTTGCTCACAGAAATTCATTCTCTCAAACTGATAATATTTTTGGTGCTTGGGTCTGTAGCCCAGTGCCATCTCCAAAGAACAGATTCCTTGGGGGTCGGTGTTGATCCGCACACACATATATAGAAATATACCACATCTTTGGTCTCCATTGAAGCAAAAACGCAATTGACTTTAGGAGCAGAGGAGTTTTCCCACCACTCCATCTCTCAAGGCAAGACTGCAGGACTTGCCTTATCGAAAATCTATAAACTTCATTACTGAACTGGCACTTTTTCTTAGGGAATGATTTGTCTATGCCATTATTAACCTTGCCTGTACATTTTCACATCTGCTACCTATTTAATTAGAAGCGAAAGACTGCTTGAAGTTGGATTTATTTAGTCTCTGTGAGGGAGGGAGAGCCAGGTTGATTTACACAAAATGTACTAGCACCAGATATGTCACAGACATTTCTGTATGTTTCTTTTTTACAAGTGTAAACCAAAATCATTGGCTTCTGTACTCAATAGTTCCACCTCAAGAACACAGATTGAAAAGAACTGTTAGCTAATACAAGGCTAATACAAGAAACAAACACCTTGCTGTGTATACATAGTCTTTAGGAAGTATAATTTAGTTTTGCTTTAGTATCTGTGAGAAGAGTAGGTTGCTAATAAAACACTAACTTGTCTCCCTGATACAGAGATTAATATCTCCAAGAAAGTTTTTCAAAGCAGCAAAATTGCAGTATAGCCTTGGAATTCCTCTACAATTAAAAAAGGCAGAAACTATTAATGGCCTGAAAGCTGGAATTAAGAAAAGGAGACAGAGCATCTGTAAATCTTTTATCTCACCGCACCTTTGATAAGTTTGTGGAATGCCATCCATGGTCAGAAAATGTTAGAAAAACTAAGGAATAAAGACCATAAATACTGTATTCATCTAGAACAGTTTGGACTTGAACTTTGGAGACTTAAGTTCCTCACATGCCAAGTTACGGACTTTGCTATCAGGTCATGGTTCCTTAGTCTAAGTTTCCGAAAAGGGGGAACAACATTTTCTATATCTTTGAGTTAAGTTAGATCAAGTCAGAAAATGCTTGGCACATGAAAAGTTCTACAGATGCAATTAATACTAAGGAATGTATTTTTTTACACCCACCTTCTGTGTGCACGGCAGATACATACGTCCAGTTGTAACGTTTGACAATGTCAAGCATGGCTCTGGCTTGTAGAATGTCAGATGGGACTACTCTCAGGAAATACTTGTACAAAGTTTTGTCACTCAAATCAATACTGGTTGCTGAATAAGCAATCTGGGGAATATCGAAGAGTTGAAGCAGATTTTGAACTTGTATAGCCACAGAACTGGAACCAGGTCCAATAACACCAGCAATGGGTTTCCTGGCCCTGACCTGGTGGTGAAATAAAGGGTCAGGCAGGCAGCGTCCAAGAGCATCTTTCTCATCTCGGACAGAAATCAAGGAGTCTCTTATGAATTCAATACTTTGTTCCAAGGCCACAGAGGAGTGCCAGCAGGAATCTCGGATTTCACTGCCTAAAGTGATGTTGGGCAACAGGACTGGGTCTGAATTAATTTTATCCAATGTGTGAAACATTGCTTCAACTCTCTGGATGCCATATTGCTCTCGGATCTCCCCACATTTTCTCTCAGGTACTTTCTCAGCTGGGGGTTGGTGATGGACTGAAAAAAGGGCTCCTATAATGACATCACCATCCATTCTGGCTACTGATCTTTGAGCAGAAGCTCCTGTGATCAACACCTTCCTGCCTGCATTCTTGGGGAGGAAGTCCATCTCAAGGAGAATAGCAGGGAAGAAGACCAGCAGCACCCCAATCATTTTGTTGCAGGAAGCCATCCAGATCCAGGTGACCAGTTTCAAGGGCTCTTCTTGTCTGCACATTGTTAAGAACATGAAGAAGGCAACATAACTCCTTTTACTGATTCACTTTGCAAGGGCCTCCCAATCACATTACAATGTGGTCTTAAAGCAAATAGCCTGAAGGGGCAACAGGAGTCATTCTAGAAGCAAATTTTAGCCTGTTGACAGAAGAGGAAAGAACAGAACACATCAATCAGCTGAAAGTGTGTCACAGCAGAGCTCCATAAAAGGTCACTTTCTTTATAAGCATCTTTTCCCACCTGCCTAGAATATTAGTAGACACTAAATCAATTGGCTCCAGGTAGTAGGTCACTCTCAGATACTAATTTCAAGGAAAGAAAGTGAGGAGAAAGGGGAATGTCACAGCACTACACCCACTGATGTGGACACACTATACAGAAACATTTTAGATATAAAATGTAATACAATGGTGCATTCACTGCATGCATGAGTATATGTAATATATAAATCTGAATACGTTGATGAAGAGATCTCTGTGGGACATGCCCAACCACCTTCCTGTGCATCCTTTATGACCAAGGTAAATTGATATTACCTGCAATCACATATTGGGTATGGCAACCTTTATAAGTTTCAGAACTTCCATAGGTGGTTTAATTATTCATCTATATCTATGTCTATGTCTATGTCAACATCTACATATGTCTATAAATCTAAATGGTCCTGTCAAGGACTTGAAGGCTACACTAGTTTTAAACATAATGAAAAAGAGAGGACAAAATCATGGGAAAGGGAAAATGTCGTTTAAAGGTCAAGACAGTTGTTTGAAAAAACCCAAGCAAGATGCAGCCTTTCCTGCTAGATTCATGGGGCGGGGGTGGGGGCTGGTTGTTTTCTGTTATGTGTGGTGGTTGAAAGGAAAGGCTGTAGTTTTACAACAGACATAACTATGCTAGCTGTAGGAAATACATATTAGTTACTAAGGCAACCGCAGGCAAAGTCCTGATGTGCTTTTACTGGCACAGCTTGGTTTTCATGCAGACTTTGGGCAGGAGAGGTGACAAGCCAAGCGGCTAGAGTTTAAGTAGTTTAATGCGATTTAGAAACCGATCGGCCGCTCGTTGGAGATAATTGCTGATTGAAAGAGGGATGCTTCGCGGAAGAGAAGCTGCCTAGGCTCCCTGTTGCATGGGCTGGGAAGTGGCGTTCAGGACCCTGGACAGCGTCCGACACTACCCAACGCATTCCTTCCTTCGGTGGAACAGAGATTTTGACGCGCCAGGAAGCCATTTGCCCCCAATACTTCTGGCACCCGCTGCTTTAATTTTTTTTTTAAACACACACACACACAACACGCACACACACGCCTGTCTTTTACTAGCTTTATCTCGCCTCCCGCCGGTCCCCGAAAACACAGAAATACATACCTACGGCGAATGCCCTGAGCAGCAGCTTCTCCTCTCCATTTCTCTTGAATGGCTTTGAATGCCTGTCAAATCCCGGGGCGGCGGTGATGGTGGTGGTGGGCTTCTCTCCCTAGCGCAAGGCAGATTTCCAATGGCTCCCCCTCCCTCCAATCTCTCTCTCCCCTGAAGGACAGCAAGCCGGGAATGGGGAGGGCAGGTTGGAGGGTGGGTGGAAGATGGAAGGGGCGACAGGCAACTGCTACTCGGAGAACTTCACATGCGTGCACGAAGGAGAAGTGTGTCAGGCTCCTGGTCTCCCTGCGCGCGCACACGCATACACACACACACACACACACACACACACACACACCGACGGAGACGACAGAGAGGTGTCTCAAAAACTGGCCGAGAACCCAAAGACGTCTGAAACGGCATGCATGCGGAAGGTCTGTCTGTCGTCTGGCTCTCTTGTTTGCCTGCCACGTTGGAGCTCAAGCGGGCTGGCTGGCTGGCCGGCTGCCGCTGGAAGGAGCAACTTAAAAGGACCTACCGGCATCTCGATCCGCGAGGCGGTTGAGCTCCTTCCTGGTCCCAAGCCGTTCATTGCTAGTTCGCCGGTTCACATTTCCCGTGGCCACCGTCTGGCACTCCGCGGCAGCTTGGAAGGGAGATGGGTTGTCCGCGACTGCCCTCTTTCTTCGACGTTGTTCTACCGCATGAAGCAGGAAAAGCGGCGGCGGCGGAGGGGGGGGCGGTGGTGGAGGGCGAGCGAACAGGTCACTCGAGGCTCCTCTGTTATCTCATACATAAAGATCTGTCCTTCTCTCCCTCTTCTTTCTATTGCCTCTCTCACACACACAGACACACACACACACAACCTTTCTCTCTGTTGCCTGCCAGGTAATCGAGAGAAAACACGAAAACACGCGCTCACACAGGCACACGTACACACTGAGGCATATATCACCGAAGGGGGAAGGGCTCGGTTTTGTGTGTGTTCCAGTTCCTGCAATTCATTACTTCCCAGTCACACATGCAAGTATGGGAAACAGAGTATATGAGAAAAGAGAGGGAGGGAAAGGTTTCAGAGGGATAGACCCAGCAGCCTAATTTTACTTCCTGTTGAAGATTTCCTATTTGAAAGGTTTTATTGCTGCACTTGAGCAATTCATTTTTCCGTTACCATTGACTCTGGGGCATTATTTTTCAACAAAATAAACTTGTTGCATCAACAATGTGCTAGAGCAAAGCAAAATCCTATGAAAGGGGCAGAGACCGGGCTTTTCAGATGAATCTACAGGATGCATGTTAAGAGGCATGTCAGATTAAAATAATACCAGATTGAATGATTAAATTGACCTGCTTGCTACACTGACTGAATTGCAGGACTCTGGTGTTTTACTTTATTATAGGGAAGTTAAAGTTAGAGGAGTATCCCACTGGGAACACCAGATACAATCAGAGTTGATGGTTGCCCTACTTCTGAAAAGGCAAAGACACCTTGTACAAGGATATGACTCCAGGAGAGTTATTTTCCATCTTTTTCTGTGTGGGTTTTTTGTTGTGTTACCTTTTCATAGTTGTTTTCCATGCTATGTCATGTATTTATCTGTTCTGGCATTCATTTAAAAAGCATGAATAATGTATGTGGTTCATGGCAATATAAAAATTAAAAGCTTGAAGAACACCCAAGGTGATGCAAAACCCACAGAAGAGCATTAAATACATAAAACAATGGGAGCCATTGTAATCATTAGCCAATAAAATTAAGCTAAGGATAATAGCTTAAATATCTGTACAGCTGTTTTAAAAATGCTGAAAAGGATCAGAAAGTGCAGCCAAAATTCTGTTACTGAGATGGGCTGGCACATCTGGGTAACTGGTTCCAATCTTTAGTGCTAAAAAAGAGACCAATTTACTACCAAAGGTCACAATTCTCTTACAGTGGAATGCTTCTGGGTTCATACAGTATGTGGGAAGGCATTGGGTTAAATCCATGGAAAAGCCATGAGATTAGATAGTTAACCAATCTATTGCAGAACCAACAAATTCATCGTGGATTTCATATACCCTGTGCTAGAATTGTACTTTAAATTGTAAGTAACATTTGAAAATGTTAACTGAGATAAAGACAAGTCATTTCTGATACGTGGTATGGACTTAAAACTTACCTATTCAGATAGGGTGATGAAAATACTCTGGTATTTTCTTACCTTTTTGTTTGAGTTTTCCAAATTCCCAGGAGGTAACCCTGGAACCCATTTCACGGATTGCTGCCTTGTCGTGGCGAAGGGGCTTGAGTAATTCAGAGACGCTATGGGCTATGCCGTGCAGGGACACCCAAGATGGACAGGTCATAGTGGAGAGTTCTGACTAAATGCAATCCACCTGGAGCAGGAACTGGCAAGCCACTCCAGTATCTTTGCCAAGAAAACTCCATGGACAGAAACAAAAGGCTAAAAGATATGATGCTGGAAGATGAGCCCCTCAGGTCGGAAGGCATCCAACATGCTACTGAGGAAGAGCGGAGGACAAGGACAAGTAGCTCCAGAGCTAATGAAGTGGTTGGGCCAAAGCCGAAAGGACGCTCAGCTGCGGACGCGCCTGGAAGTGAAAGGAAAGTCCGATGCTGCAAAGAAAAATACTGCATAGGAACCTGGAATGTAAGATCTATGAACCTTGGTAAGCTGGATGTGGTCAAACAGGAGATGGCAAGAATAAACACTGACATCCTGGGCATCAGTGAACTAAAATGGACGGGAATGGGTGAATTCAATTCAGACGATTATCATATCTACTATTGTGGGCAAGAATCCCGTAGAAGAAATGGAGTAGCCCTCATAGTCAACAAAAAGACTCTTGAGAGTCCCCTGGACTGCAAGGAGATCAAACCTATCCATTCTGAAGGAAATCAACCCTGAGTGCTCACTGGAAGGACAGATCCTGAAGCTGAGGCTCCAATACTTTGGCCATCTCATGAGAAGAGAAGATTCCCTGGAAAAGACCCTGATGTTGGGAAAGAGTGAAGGCAAGAGGAGAAGGGGACAACAGAGGACGAGATGGTTGGACAGTGTCATTGAAGCTACCAACATGAATTTGACCAAACTCCGGGAGGCGGTGGAAGACAGGAGGGCCTGGCGTGCTCTGGTCCATGGGGTCACGAAGAGTCGGACACGACTTAAGAACTAAACAACAACAACCCTGGAACAGTGTAATCCAAGCTCCAAGATAAACACTTGCTGTAGCTGGTTTGGAACAAGCAGAAACCCTTGCACCAGCACAACTAGCCTTGTGTCAGTATGCCCCATTGTGTTGGTTGATCTCACATCTGCTGGCACAACTGGATCTGCAAACATAATTACTGTGCTGGCTGAAATCAGCTGGCAGAGATGTCAAAAAGGGGGCAGAGAAGGAAAAAGGTGATTGAGAAACAGACTTACGGCAGATTCAAACCTCTCTCAGCCGTTAGGCTAGCACAACATTAGGCCAGTATCAGTGTAGTCTTAAATTCTTCTAGCACTCTTAGGTTGGGAGAGATTTGTATTGAGCACAGCTTCATCTGGTTTAATTGTCAGCTCAGGCAGACCCCAGCCATCTTGACCAGTTAGGATCACATCCTCAGTCTGTAATTGGTTTTAGCAAAAACAACAGGGAGTGTTGTAGCACCTTAAAAACTAACACATTTTATTTAACATAATTTTTGTAGACTGTAACCCACTTTAACTTTGGATTAAAATTGTAATTCTTGTCATTTAGAAATATATAAACTGCAAGTAGGTCAATTGCATTGTATTTTTTAACCCTATGCCCTTAGCATTCCATTCCAACTGAATGCTTACAGAGTCATATATAAATAGGTATCTCCCATCTTCATATACGAATGAAGTACATTTTGCTGTGATTAGCTGTCAGAACTGTCAAATCAATTATTACTTCAGCCCAAACTGAATGGTAAAATGGATTCTTCATTAGGAATTTCATGAAGTAGTACGTGATGCCTTACAGTCTTAGCCTAAGCTTTGCCTCACTCCACAGTTTGCAAATCAGCTTGCTTTTGCTTTGTGATTGGTCTTTGAAGAAGGTTCACACGTGCTTCATTTGGAAGCAGACTGTGTTGTACAGTAGATTGTGCTTGAAGAACTGGGTACCTGGTACCTGGAGGAGGGGAAAAACTAATAGGAGAAAATGCTCATTCTGTATTTGTTTTTGTTTTTATTTGTACAAATACTCTGGAACACAGTCTACACATTTTTTTTCATGTAACGTTTCTTTGATTTAGACTCTAAATTTTAGAGTGAGAAATGCACATACTGTAGACTCTACAGTATGTGCATTTCTCACTCTAAAATTTAGAGTCTAAATCAAAGAAACGTTACATGAAAAAAAAAGTGTATAATGATAACAAATGCTGTATATGCTGACCAGATATGCTCCTCAAAATCACATAGACGTAATGACAATAGGCAGCCAATTTAGTTATCAATATTTGAAACTGGCACAATTTGGAGGGATAGGTCCATCCCTGCCACAAGGTAAATAGGAGTTACCATAATCTCCAAATATATGTTTGACACCTAAGCATTTTAAATTGTTTCTGCAGGACCATAAGAGGAATGCTAAAAGATTTTTCACTCAGTTTCATAGAGCTGAAATACAAATTCCATTACGATATTTCATTAACATAATGAATTCCATATACCTTTTAAAGATAGGAAAACAAGCAAAGCATTCATACTTCCCAGGAGATCTAGCCAACAGGGAGTTTTTATCTAGTCGTGGTTTTAAATATCTTCAAGAGTGAAATCTGACTTAATGCATGATCCAGCACCTTGAGACATACTGTAGATTTTTAACAATCTTGGGGGATTGAGTCTCTCTTGAGTGATGCATCATTTATGTTCATCCAGATGTACTCAGTCCTTGCCCAGCTTTAGCACAGTAATCCACATCTATCTGTCTATCTGTCTGTCTGTCTGTCTGTCTGTCTGTCTGTCTGTCTGTCTGTCTATCTATCTGTCTATCTATCTATCTATCTATCTATCTATCTATCTATCTATCTATCTATCTATCTATCTATCTGGATTAGTGGATCATTTGCATTTAAGGCTTTGGGGGAAAAATTAAGGTTTGCTCTTGGTAATACTGATGAACTATGAATTTGACCTTATTCCTGCTAGACTGAATCTTTTGGGCCTTTAGACTCTGTGTTATTTACTGGGGGAATCAGTAACTGGAAGTAGGCAGACCTTGTAGCCTATGTATAGCCATGGCAGCCAAAGAGGGTTTATCTCCATGTCCTACTGTGTCTCCACAGATCCCTGCCAAAGCTATGTGGCAGACTTTACCTGGGGTTCCCATGGAGTTCAGAGGATGGAGACACCAGGATGTGTGAGAAGAGGAAAAAAGAGGGAAAGAGACTGACAGAAAAGTCTTCCACAAAGGGAAGTATATAAAGGAGACAGAGGAAGATCTGAGAGCTGTCAGGCAGAAGGAGGGGATAGTGACCCTGAGGATTGGGCTGATGCCCCTGAATAGACTGAGAACAAGTCAAGGACTGCCACCTGTGCCAGCCTTGTAAAGTGCAGATGCAACCCTTCTCTGGTGGACTGCAGTCCAGGTTATCTAAAGAAACTCACTTTGGAGGAACCAAAGGATCCCCAGGACACCTGGGCCAAGTTACAAGCTGTCCATGAGGTGCTGAAGAAAGGAGGTCAGGTAGACTGAGATGATTTAACCCTGGCTCAATAGTACCAGTTATGGAGGATTGTGGAAGCTATACTGACATCACCTTCCCAGTTCTCTTCATTCTCTTCTGTTTTATCCCTCTCTGTCATTTATACCTCGTGTATTGGTTTGGTTTTGTCGCTATTATGAGTTCTGTATGTGTTGCATGAGAGTGCTATGCAGAGAATTTCTCCCCAGAGAATTTCAAGCATTCTCTATCAATTTGATAGGGGGAAAATCCTCTTTCAAAAGAATTTCAAAGTAGGAGAATGTTTGTAGAAATTTTGAGTGGAATTCTTGAGCTTACCTTAATAACTAAGTGATGGGATGAATGCACATGGCTGCCACACAATCATCCGTGTGGCAGCCAGTCACTCTCCTATCCCGTTTCTCACATTTCTGTTCAAGCTCACAGAAGATCTCATAAGGCAACTCCTTCCACAGGGCTTTTTTCAGATCAGGAAGCATGGACATCCAAGGAAGCTACAGAGAGATGATAAGTGTACTGGAGAGGAAAAACAAATGCAGCACCTCAGCCAATATTACAAGAAGCTTAAAAATATAATACAAAAAGAAACTCAATGACCCTGAAAAATAACAACAATTTGTTGTCCAAGCTGGCAGGCAGTGGTCCTGCACAGGTGCTAAATAATCACACAAACACAAAAACCTTTGAAGTAAAACAGGCCACAACTTTATTAGTAACAGATGCCAGTAGCACTGGCACTAGCACAAAGGATGGATCACCATCCGACCTGTCTGCCGACTGATTTTACTACCACGGTAACTGGAAATTGTGTTAATCATGTGGGCATCCCCCACTGTGTGGCTCCTTCCAGCACCCCAGGAGCAGAGCATTCATGGTCTCACAAGCCGAGCCCCACAACATTTCTCTGACCCACCCCCTTAAAGAGAATCCACTGGGGGGGGGGTGTCAAGCACCTGCCTGACTCTACCTCCATCTGACCTGATCCATCCCGTGCTTCCAAATGCCTTCAACAAAGCTGTGACAGAAAAACAAAAACAAAAAAACACCACCCCATTTTCTTGCTATCTAAAATGCACACACACCAAAAAAGTATATAAATAAATGAAAACACCAAAGGAAGAGCAGGTGGGAGAAGATTAAATGCTGAATGGCTGCCCCAGGCCAGCACTCTTTTAAAGATCTCAGATGTGGGCCAGATTTGAACTCTCCAACCTGGACCACCTGTGTGAGGAGGTCCCTCCCACAGCCCACCTGACTGCCACGAGATACTCTGTGTATCTACGCTGCCTCCTGGGAAGGAAATAGCTGGGAGCCTCCAAAATGGTGTCTGCCACACCTCCGTCAGCTGCAGCCCTGCCAGACAACAAATACAGCCCTTTGGTGAATCAGGGGCTGTTATTTGTGCTAAGCTAACATTTCTCAGAAAACATTTTCCTGAGAAATATTGTGAGAATTTGCTTTTTGTTATTCTTCTCAAAACAGAAGACCACTTTGTAAATTTTCTCCAAAATTTCTTCATTGTTTCTTTTAATGGTTTATCTCCCTACCACCATCACTAAAATGTCCTCCAACAATACTAGATAAAAGACATTTTGGGAAGAGCAAAATGGTGACCAGGCTGCCAGCACAGTTAATGTTGTGTTGGTTTGTAGTAGCAGTGCAAAAAATAAAAGTCCTTTGGAAAGAAATCTGTGTTACAACAGCTGCTAATAGTGAATCCAACTTCTAAGAAATTCTTGGAGACTGTTTTCTTCCTCTGGAGAAATTAGGTGAAGTTGTTTTCCCTTGTTTTCAGTACAGTGTAGAAACGCTGTATTGTAAAGTCAATCTTTAACCACTGTACCTCATAGTGCTGTGGTTAAACTGCAGTACTGCAGTGAGGATTCTGCTCATGACCTGAATTTGATCCTGGGCTCAGGTAGCCAGCTTGAGGTTGAATCAACCTTCCATTCTTTTGAGCTTGGGGCGGGAGGCAGGCAAAGTGTAGCCTGCATAATTAAATTGTAAACCACCCAGAGAGAGCTTTAAGCACTATGTACTGGTATATAAGCAGCACACTTTGCTTTTTCTAAAAAAAAGTTTAAAATATCTACGAGTTAGAACAATTAGAACAAAGTTAACAATTCTTTCTCTGTCCCTGCTGAGCAAACTAGAACTTGAACTGATTCCTTGCATGTCATCTTCAAATCAGGCCAAACAAGATCAGGCTGAGGTTCGCAGATTGTCCAACCTTGAGGTAGAATACTAATGTCCTCATTAGACTTTCCTGGATTATGGGCAAGTTGTTTTTTGGACTACAACTTCCAGAATTTCCTAGTCAGCACTACACTTCCTAGAATTTCTCTCCCAGAAACCCCCAACTCTCCCCCCAATAAAGTCCAGAACTTGGAAATATTACCCTGTTTCCCTGAAAATAAGACCTAACCTGAAAATAAGCCCTAGTATCAAATCAAATAGTTTATTTACAGTCCTTAGACCAGTCACATATGTATAAAACCTTAGCCCTAGTATGATTTTTCAGGATACTCATAATATAAGCCCTACCCCAAAAATAAGCCCCAGTTAAGTGAAAGCCCGCCCTCCACCATTGTGCAGCAACCAGAAGAAGATGACATGACTGTATTTGAATAAATGTAGATTGTTGTATGGAGGCAGTGACAGATTTTACTTTCTTGGGCTCCATGATCACTGCAGATGGTGACAGCAGCCACGAAATTAAAAGACACCTGCTTCTTGGGAGGAAAGCAATGACAAACCTAGATAGCATCTTAAAAAGCAGAGACATCACCTTGCCGACAAAGGTCCGCATAGTCAAAGCTATGGTTTTTCCAGTAGCGATGAGTACTACTGTGATGTATGGAAGTGAGAGCTGGACCATAAAGAAGGCTGACCGCCGAAGAATTGATGCTTTTGAATTGTGGTGCTGGAAGAGACTCTTGACAGTCCCCTGGACTGCAAAGAGAACAAACCTATCCATTTTGAAGGAAATCAACCCTGAGTGCTCACTGGAAGGACAGATCCTGAAGCTGAGGCTCCAATACTTTGGCCATCTCATGAGAAGAGAAGACTCCCTGGAAAAGACCCTGATGTTGGGAAAGAGTGAAGGCAAGAGGAGAAGGGGACGACAGAGGACGAGATGGTTGGACAGTGTCACCGAAGCTACCAACATGAATTTGACCAAACTCCAGGAGGCGGTGGAAGACAGGAGGGCCTGGTGTGCTCTGGTCCATGGGGTCACAAAGAGTCGGACACGACTTAATGACTAAACAACAACAGATTGTTGTACATGGAAAAAAAATCCCCTGAAAATAAATCCTAATGTGTTTTTTGGAGCAAAAATTAATATAAGACCCTGTCTTATTTTCGGGGAAACACGGTACTTTTTGGGATGATAGCTCTCAGAATCCCCAGCCAATATGACAGAATTCTGAGAGCTGCAGCCCAGAAAGTAACATTTCCAGGTTTTTGATATTCCTTGTCCCTGGATTCTGAATGGAAGCCATCTCTCTCCCACCATCCCACCTTATAATTCATGGTATGTTTACTTTGTGGGGCAATGCATTAACCTGTTGTTCCTACATGCCATCAAGTAACCTCCTTGTCCTGTCCTTAACTGCTCAGCTCTTGTAAACTCAAAGCTGTGGCTTCCTTTATGGAGTCAATCCGTCCTTTTTTTAGTCTACCCCTTTTCCTGCTGCCTTCAACTCTTCCTGGCATTGTTGTCTTTTCCAGTGAGTGTTGCCTTCTCATGATGTGCCCAAAGTACAATAGCCTCAGTTTTGTCATTTTTGCATCCAGAGAAAGCTCAGGCTTGAGTTTATCTAGAACTCACTTGTTTCTTTTTCTGGCAATCCAGGATAACTATAATGCTAAATCTTGCACATGTTTATTTCAAGAACCAAAACTCAAAACTATCCACATTGTGTCCTTCCAAGTATGAGACAGGCTTTTAGAGTGATAGGTAAATACTGTATTTAATTTGGATTTTCCCTTGTTTTGTTTTCAGTCCTGTGGACATTAGACAAATGGAGAGCGGGGGGGGGGGGCGACAATTCCTCATAACTCAGTGTGTGAGTTTAATATCCAATTCCATTTTCTATGGCTATGGTGAATATCCTAGAATTGCATCTATGTGGAGTGGGGTATGAAGTCTAAGAACAGAGTATAGATTGATTTTGTGGCAGCTTGCATGCAATCAGTGGGGAGAAGCAGACATAAAATTATGAAGAAGGTGAATTTTATAAACACAATAGTTGAATCCATTTGTTAATCCCAACTGAATAATGGAACTTACAGATACGCTGACTTACGAAATTCCCACTGATTCACTGGGTCTACTTGCATTGAAACTACCAACAGGATTTAGGCCATGTAAAGGAATTTTATTTTAAGAAATAGACTGAACAGGGACCAGTGAGAAACCACCAGAGAGCAGCTCTGGGCATGCCACCTTTTGTCATGAAGCCAAAAACATGGTTCTATTTCCAAGGACCAGTCCTTATTATTAACTGAACTGTACATAGTCTAATTCTGAGTACAAAGTCTGATGGATCGTATTAAACCAGAAGTCAAAACAAAGCCTTAAATGCACTGTTTTTATTGCACTACCTTTTTATTGCATATTATTGTGGTTTAAAGGCAAAGATCAGAGTGAGACATTCGGGATGGTGCTGATGGACAACTTGCCCATCACCCTTAGAAAATACAAGATACTACCTCAAGGAACAAGGTACTGAGCCAAGCCAACACATGCCAAAAGTCTGCAGTTGCCTGACTTGTAGAAGCATGGAGAATGTACTGGCCAGTTGGGCCAACCCTATTGTTAGTCAGAATGAAACAGCTTCAGATGTTGGAAAGGAGTGATGAGGGCTGTCTTCCTGCTGTCCTGCAGAGCTCCCTGGCTGTTTCCAGCCTGTTGGAGTATAGAGCTGTTGATGCCGCACAATTACTGAGTCTCCAAACTAGCCTTCAGCCATCGGGGTAGTAAAGGATACTACCCCATTGCCAATGTTGAAGTCAATTCAGTGGTCAGTAGGCTTCTGTACGTGGACAGTGACCCCCTCATCACAGCCAGCAAAATATCTCAGTCAGTGCTGCTGGCAGCCAGTGAAACCATCACCCATATCAGTGGGGAAGCAGTTAGAAGGGGGCCCACATGATCTGTGATATCTTTCTGTAAAAATAACAGAGCTGGCAATCTGCAGGAAGTATATTAAATTACATAGTTGAATCTGGCAGTCAAGTGAGCTGGTACGTGGTTGGATTGGCTCGCTAGTGAGCAATGTGCTGAAGGCAATGAAGCCATTAGAGACAGCCTGAACTAGAAAGCTTGATTTTTACCCAAAAAAACAAGTTGTCAGATCCAGTATCCTGAGGAGACTCAGGGGCTGTTCAGTGCCAAGCTTCCCTTTGTGGCACCTTACCTGGGCTGACTTAGTTGCTACAGAAGATGTCTGGAGTTGCAGTGGTGGCATTCAGATGGTAGAACAGGGCAGCCGTTCCTTTTGGGGGCAATTTGCCATGATATGTATTAGAAACCAAAGTCCCTCTTTAAGATCTTGAGCCAGAAAAGGGTTCCCCCCCTCCAATAGTTTGGACTTCTTCCTGGGTCGTTGTTTTTTTCCCCCCACAGTGAGTAATCTTAGCACAAAAAAGACTGTCTGCATCAAATATTTACTAGCTGCTCTTTGCATCTCTCAGTATCCTGCCAAATCTAATATTTCACTTTAATGTATTGCACAAAAGAATCTTAGAAGAATCTCAAAAGTCAGAAACAGAAAAGGCCTACAGTGCAGGGTCATCAATTTTCCCACAAGAGTAAGCCTTCATCGTGTAATTTGTTTTCTTTTTAAATTGATGTTAAATGTTTTTGAAGTTCTATTTGCTTTTTTGGAAGTAGCCATTAAAAAACAACAGTAATGAAACAATACAAAGCAAAACCAACATTTACAAAGTGGAATGAATGTAGGAGAGACTGACAAGCTGCAATTGTGACTGACAGGTAATGACCACATCCATTTAAAGAATTTATCCCATCCATGCTACTGGAATGGGGACTATATCTCTTGTGATAACTTCATGCTGAGCTTTATATTGGAAAGCTTCAGACAGTTGGTCCATATGTGAAACTCAAAACTGCATCCTTTTGTTTGAGTTCACAAGTTCTTTGGTTATTGGAGCCGAGCAGAACCTATTACCACTGGATCCCCTGATGAGACCATTCGTTTACCTACCACACCCCTCCTTCATCCCATCATGGAACATGCAGACTACAGGATTTAAGGTCACCCTTCCTTCCCTTGCAGTTCTCTTGCTCCCTATGTTACTTAGTTTTAACATCTTCTCTAACAAGGAACAATATTCATTTTTCAGAAAAAAATTAGAGAAGGCCATATGGCCCTTACATAATATACATATAAGCACGGGGGAGACCTTTATTATGCCACTATAAAATTGAACAACCTGTTAGCTTTCAACATTAATCCTTCTATCTCAGGCTGTGAACCAGCATTTTTTGGATAGTGCAGAAAAATATATATGAGATACTCCAAAGTTTGTGGCAGATGATTGCGCAAGATCTGCTTCTTAAAGTGAGTTCAAGCACAAGCTGCAAATGCCATTGAGGGTGTGATTTCAGGCTCCACCTCAGATAGCAGTTGGTTGAGATTTCTCCTCCTAACTCTTCAAAGAACTGCCAAATAACCTGCATTTATACCCCCTCCCAACTGCCATCTTTTGAAACTCAAGGTTTCTGTTTGGCTGGTATCACCTACTCATGCATCTGCATAATGTTCTTTGTTGTGTGCCTCTGCACCCTTTCTGTGCTCTTTTGGTACCTAGAAAGGTATCATCTCAATATGGAGTTTGTAGTTTGTTTCATGCCAGCAAGGCTACCACTGCTTTTGCTTACTCTTTACTCCAACTATTTTCATCTTTAGTTAAGCAGCAAGACTGCACAGCAAGAGTACTCCAGAAGAGGAAAAATTAACGGGCCTTCTGGAAAATAAAAGGGTTGGGTCTGTGGATGGTTTGTCTATTCACAGGCAGAGAGTAAACTAAAAGGTCCCTCTCTGCTTTGCTTCAACCAGGCATTGCTTCTTCACAAATTGATATTTGAGGGCAGGAGGAGGACCATCATGATGAATTAAACAAACCAAGCTGCAATGCCCAACCACCTCAAGTGCAGAGGCCAACATACCCCGCTCCCATACAGGTACTTTAGTCATCCAATGAAAACATGGATCCAGTTTTTCCTATATGGTTAAGCTGTTCACGGGGGGGGGGGGGACTTTTCAGTAGCAGCACCACATCTGTGAAATCACTGATGTGTCCTGAGAGGCTCCCATTGTGCCTATATCATTGTCTTTTCAGCACCAAGTGATGACACTTATTCTCCAAGGTGTCTAAATAAATATATATTCAGATCTTCACATTCTCATCCTACTACTGCTTTTAGATTATCTGATTTTTTTCTTTGCACCTGGTGTCATTTTATTTTCATGTTCTGTTTTTTCTTTTCAGAATTAACTGTTGTATTACAATTTTAATATACTGTACACTGTCCAGAGAACTTTGGTTAGTGGGCATTTTGAAAGTGAAGCAAGCAAACAAACTGCATTTCCTATCTGCTGAGAAAATGAAGTTGTTGGTTGTTGTGGGTTTTTCGGGCTGTTTGGCCGTGTTCTTAAGGTTTTTCTTCCTAACGTTTCGCCAGTCTCTGTGGCCGGCATCTTCAGAGGACAGGAGTCAGAACTCTGTCTGTGCTCTGTTGCAGTTTGTTGGATAGTTGAGTATTTATAGCTGTAGGATCAGCTTTTGTCCTTTTCAGGAGATTGGGTGATTATGGTGATCAGCGTGTTTTTGTTGTGGGTGTATTGTTGTGATAAAGGGGAGAGATGATCTGTCACTGTGATTGATGGGTGTCGTTAGCTGGTCTTTTGTGTGCAGTGATCACTGGTCCTTGTGGCTGGGTAGAGTTTGTTGACCTTTTGCAGGCTGTATTTTTCAGTGCTGGGAGCCAGGCTTTGTTGAGTTTTAGACTTTCTTCTTTTTTGTTGAAGCTCTGCTGGTGTTTGTGGATTTCAATGGCTTCCCTGTGCAGTCTAACACACACACACACACACACACACACACACATTGCATGTTGCACTGGCACTGTGAGTCTGTTGTATTAAGTCTAGTCATGGTGTTATGTGGCATTTAGAAGTCTGACAGCCCATAGATAGAAGCTATTTTTCAGCCTATTTGTCCAGCAGGCTATGCTTCTATATCTCTTGCCCGATGGTAGAAGTATGAAGAGGTGCTGTCCCGGGTGAGAATCATCCCTAAGGATTTTACTCACTCTGTTTAGACAGTCGGACCTGGCGATTTCCTCCAGTGGGGTTATGGAGTAGCCCATGATTTTTTGTGCTCTGCTCATCACCCTCTGTAGTGCCTTCTTGTCCGTGGTTGTTAAGCCAGCATACCATACCGTGACACAGTATGTGAGGACGCTTTCTACTGTTGACCGGTAGAAGGATGTCATCAGCCGCTGTGCCACCTGGTTTTTCCGTAAGACTCTTAGGAAATGGAGTCTCTGTTGGGCCTTCCTGACCACCTGGGACATGTTGCTTTTCCTGGTGAGGTCCTGTCTGAGGTGCACTCCCAGGAATTTAAAGGAGGAAACCCTCTCCACGCTGCCCCCCTTGATATAGAGTGGGGCTGGTTCCTGTCTCTGACTTTGAAGATGTAACTATGCATCATATTACAACTGTGACATAAAAAGAGATATTTCACTCATTTTTCAATATAACTGTGAAAAGAAAGAGGGGAAAGGAAATAACACAAAATACAACCACCACTACCACCACCACCACCCATGGGAACATCAGGTACAGAAGGTGTCAGAAAATGAGGAAGTCAAGATCTTGTGGGATTTCTGGATCCAAACAGATAGACACCTTGAACATAACACACCAGACATGGTAGTAATAGAATGGAGAAATGTCCGGATCATTGACATTGCAATTCCAGGGGATGCCAGAGTTGAAAATAAAGAATTGGAAAAATTAACAAAGTACAGAGACCTGGCAATCGAAACATCTCGCCTCTGGAAGAAACACACTTCAGTGGTCCCTGTAGTCATTGGGGCTTTGGGAAAAATATCAAGAAATTTCACACAGTACTATAAGCAGTTGCAGATCTCAGAAATCACACCATCAGAGCTTTTAAAAAAAGCAATATTAGGAACAGCATACATACTGCGGCGATATTTAACACATACTTAGGTTTTGGGTTAAGACTTGTATCTGTTATATAATACCAGTCAATGTTTTTATAATTTTTACTGTGCGTGGAGTTTTTGAATAATAATAGAATATAGGAGAATACACAGGGAAGTGCAAAGAAATTCCAAAGGCAAAAAAGATGGAGATTTTTATATATTTTTGCCTTTGGAATATATATGTTTATCAGCTTAAACAACTTTTTTATTTTCTATTTTTAAAGAGATGGGAAACCATGGTTTTTCAATAATAAAAAGAAGTCTGGCAAACAGCAGCCTAAGTTGTCCTTTAGCACTGGCGCTCATATCACATGGCCAGACTACAATCAAGATTAACATATCAATCATCTCTGCATTTGATTATGCCTTAAATTTCTTGCATTGTTAATGACAGGAATTTAGGTCCCTTTTTCCTTCCGGTGGTGATTCAACAAAATATTATCCTCTCACATCATCACCGTGCTTTATCTTTATTTTTTCAAAGCACAGTCAACAGATTGCTGATTCAGATTCAGTGGTGCTTCAAAAGGGCTCTTCAATGGAATATTATCTCCCATTTGCAACTGTCTAAAGAATCACATGGTGGCTTTAGCTTTTCATTCCCAGCCTGGGAGTATGTAGAGACTTGTGCTGTTTTCATGTCATGTTCTTGAAGGAAAATTGCAAGATGGTGTTGCGGAGGAAGTGTTTTGGACATTAACACAGAATGTACAGTGCTGTGTTGACAGCAGAAGAGAAACTCAGTCTGTTCACATTTTTATTGTACACGTAAAATATGTTAAGACACCTGTGTGGTGCATGTACAATGCTGAATAGAGGTTTTTGAGGGGAAAGGGAATTACTACTGCACTGGAGACTGAAAAAAATATTAGCTTGTCTAATTGAAGAATGCAATCTGAGCCATGTGCAAAACCCCATACACAAAACCAGTATGATTTAATCCATTAGAGATTCAAGATGGGACTTCATCTTAAATCCATCCTAAGATGTAAACCTCATTGGGTAATTCTGGAATCAGTCTTTGTCAGCCTACTTCATAAGGTGGCCTACCCTCTAGCATTCACAGCCGAAAATAGGGACACGTGAATGTTTAAGGACTGTAGCTGAGTAACATTAGGATGTGCTCAAGAGACTGCAGCAACATGAAGATGTAAGCAAGGGGGTTGAGAGGCAATCCAAAATTGTGATCAAACACAAATGTTATTAATGAGGAAGTACACACACAACCACAGCATTTTAAATTCAGGAGTTTTTGAATTTGTGTATAGCATTGAAAGAAGTCTAACAAAGAAACATTCAACTCTTGTATACTGCTTTCAGAGAATGCAAAGTGCTTCACATGTCCACTGCACAAGCTATTTGCCTCATTCAGAAAATGACATGGGGTCCATTATATAACAGCAGTCATCAACAATTTAGTTCTGACTTATGGTGACCCCTTTCAGGGTTTTCGTGGTTTACAACTCCCTTCTTCTGGGGGCACCCTGGAACTGTACAGCTTGCCCAAGTCTACATAGGCTGGCTCGTCTTCCAGGAAGAACAGTGGGGAGTTGATCCCCCAGTACCTAATCCACTGAGCTATCCATTCAGCTGGAGTCCATTATACTTTGTTAAAAACAACAAACCACTGTGAATGATGCCTAAACAGAAGAGCAATGGGTTTTTTTTGTGCTATTGAGATAACTGGATTGTTGCTTTTCTTTGAAGAAAGTGTATTTTCCTCCGCCTTCCTTCTACTTTATACTCTATATTTTTAAAGAACCGCCTTAAAATTTGTAGAAAATAATCCTAAAGATTTGTGTAGAGAGGTTTCGCCATTGCAGTTCAGCATGCCAGTTTCAGTTTTACACAGGGAATGCAGTCCAGCAAAATAAAATTTACCATTCTGGAAACATATCAATGGCACAATTTGACACATATCTACTCAGACATAAGTTTCATTAAGATGAACATGACTTAACTGTTTGAAAGAGTGTATCAGACTGCAATCCTAGAATGCACCTAAAACATACAAGAGTTTTCCATAACATTCAAACTGGCAATTACTGTAGAAGCTGTGGTCCACAACGATGACAAATGAAATCTGTTTCTCAAGTACCACAAGACACTTTGTTTTTTGTTATTTTGCAATCGGCAAAATAACACTATCCTCTTGAAATGTTAAAAGTTGTTCCTTTGCAAAAAAAAGATCATGTTGTGATCCCTCCTGTCCCCCCCCCCTCCAGTCGGGGAGTCCTCCCTCTTCCATCCTTTGATCCATGAATGAATCAGGCAGAGGGTGCAAAAGAACGGAGTTTATTGAATTTGGATTAGAATCAGGAACTTTGACAAATGTGGCTGAATTTGTACACAAGGATTGCACAGTCCCTTGATTTTCTATTCCTTCAGACAAATTATGAACCACATCAGCGAGGGACCACCTGATACTAATTTTTCACCTATTAAAATCACAATGGTTATTTTAGAAATGAAACAGAAATACTGAATTCGACGTTTAAAAAAACATCTTTCTTTCTTACAACTATGTAGGCACTAATTTTGAAACCAAAAGAGTCTACAGGCTGAAAACCTTATCTTCTAAACCAGCCTTTGGATGTAACATTTTATAAAAAACATACTTTCTTGTAACAAATGACTATTTGTGCGGTAAGAAGGGTATATCAAAGTTACATTTCATGGGTAGAACTGTGGAATGGCGGTTGTCATGAGTAATAAACGTATTCTAGTTATTTCTGAGGTATTTTGAGTGGAATTTTAAAAGTTATATGTTACTGTCATATCAACCTTAAGGTGTTTTTTAATATTATAAAAGTAATTAGAGATGAGTAATGCAACAAGACTCTAACCTTGGCAACAATGTTTCTGAGACTGTAATGAGCTACATAACAATGTACTTATCTCCTGACGCTCTTCTAACCAGGGCACAATTGTTACATGGTTGAAATGTTCATAAGGAACTGTACAACTCAAGGATTTTGTTCAAGGATCTTATACTATGGTGAACAAACGGGGGTGGGGGAAAGAATATCAAAGAACAACTCATCCTTCCTATATAGGCATCCCTCATCCCACACACCCTATTCATTCACCTGTTCACCTCACCCATACCACACAGTTCTGAATGGAGCAAGCAGGAATTGAAAGTGAGCTAGTCTGCTTCTTGAAGATTTTTCCTCCCAGCTGTGTGGCTGTAAAATGAGTGTGCTTGCATGGGTCAAATCAGCTGGGCAGGATAGCCTAGCAGATTTCCCACTTTTAAGAGTGATCAGCTGAGTGATGGCTACATTCAGTGATAGGGATGGACTTTACTGGAATTAGGTTTCTCTTCCCCCTACCTTCCTCACCTGCCCTAAACAGAGAGCAATTTAAGCCATCTATCTTTGCTAGAAATTCAGCGTTGTGGGCTAGAGGGGAAAAACACGGTTGGAGATTTGGAAGCATCTTTAGAATGCAAGCTCCCCACCCCAAGAAGCTTAGTAATGAAGTAGGCATCTGATGAAGTGTTAATCCTGTTAATCCTGGAAATAAACCACATATATCACCAAGATGCTTGTAAGCCTCCAATACCTCATTCCAAATAAAATGAAATTCAAGGTAAATTATTTGGAGTTTTAATGCTTGTAGAATTTTGTGCATAACAAATAATCCAGATTATCCCTTTCACGTTCTATTGTGTGAGAAGGTTCGTTTGACCTCCACTGTCAAGACACCAGGCATTTCACCAGCGTTGCATGACACTGTTGTAGCAATCACTTTCATTGCAAGATTCAATGTTAATAATGTTGGGCATAGATCTTAGAATGCAGAAATGGGTGGATGAGATAGGTACATCCAGCAATTTACACGGGCACCTGACAGAATTCTGGCCACCACAGAACCAGCTTGGTGTAACCCTGCACACTTTGCAGTCACTAGTTATAACACAATTATAGCTAAAGAGCCACAGGACACAATTGCCTTTCAGTTTTAGCTTCATCAGCAGTGATTCTGTGTGTCGTCACAGCACACACATCTTTGGGATGGATTTTTCAGCAACAATCAAAAACAGTGTTCCCCTTTAGTACCATCTACTCAAATAATCATTCACTCTCAGATCTGTCATTTAGGATTATTATTTCTTATAGTAAATGAAGCAAATAAATTATAAGTATTGCTGGAAATCCTTTTGATAGCTAAAATGTATTGATATACAACAGGAGCAATTAACCTGGAGAAGGAAAAATCAGGTGTCAAATCATCTGGAAGTAATTTTCCCCACTCATTTATGTACAGCTGAAGTTCTTCCATAACCTGTAATTTAACTACTACCGCTTAATACCTGAATAATCTCATAGTTATTATGATAAAATGTTTTGTTTATGCAATGTGTTCATTTGCAAACCTCAAAATGACTTTAAAAATTTCAATTTCCCCCCCTATTCCTGTCAGCTTTCATAAGTATCAAAGTTGTTTTGCTGAAGCATACAGGCAGTTGTTATGAAATGTCTTCCAAGAAGTATGTGGCTTAAGAAGCATAGAATAATGTTTCTGTTAACTAACCCTAATTTTCCTCTGAAAGGGCCATATATGTGTGTGTTTGTGTGCGCATGTGTGTGTGCACAGTATGTAGTGAAAATTGCTTCAGGGAATCAATTTCTTGATCCAAAAGCAGGAAATCATTTTGATATTTATTTATTTTATCTTATTTATTGGACTTATATCCTACCTATCTAGTGGTGAATCACTACTCTGGGTGGCTTACAGAAGAACATAAAAAAACCCAGTGAACACAAAATATAGCAAAAGATAAAAATAACAGTAACAGAATAACAAGTCAAGAATCATGAACATAAACTAATATCATATAACAACAAGCCCCACCCCCAAAGATAGTGACAACAAACCAATTGAGATAATATACTCAAAATGGGTCAAAACCTTCCCTTCCCTTTAGCTTAAGACAAATGCCACAGGTAACAGACTGAACAAAAGGGGAAGGAAGCGCAGGTCTATGACAAAGCCGGGAGCTTCAAACACTACTGTTTGGACTATAATTCCAAGAATCCTGAAGTAGCCATTGTGGCGTTCGACCTTGTTGCCCCTGTTTATTTGGCCCTCACCAAGGCTCACACCCTTTTTTCTTCTAGCTACCACCAGGTATTATCCTCCTAATACCGATTATGTGTGTTATACACGTGTGCTGCCAACTCTAAGGGTTATTGAACTTAGGAATCAGAGGTTTAATTAACAAATATTATTTTATTGTCAAGTAAATCACAAAGGTAAATCACGTATGAACTGTATCAGGTATTAACAAGGATTTGATTATGTATTGGGTTGCAAGTACTTTTGTTCCGAACTACTATATACTTTTAATCAATATCTATCTTATAGTACTTATAATTTCATTCCTGCTTGTTCAATCTATATTAACCTTCTCAATTCAATCTCCTAACTCTCTCTGTTCAATTCCTTAACCCTCTTCTTCTCTCTCCTAAACCCTAACTATCCTCTTCCTTCTCTCTCTAACTCTTAACTGCCATTTCACCCCTTCAACTGTCTCCCTGACTCCGCCCCTCCTGCCCTATCCTTGGCTCCTCCCTTTTGAGCTTCTGTGATGGACAGGCAGGAATGACGTCACCTGCTGGCGTTTCGCCACAGCCATACTGACTGATATCTGTTCAGCTGTGTCCATCTGCAACCTTACTATAACATTCTTGCAGTGTTCCCATCAACACTGAATCATGACCAAGGTTCTTCTTTGCTCTGGCAATTTACTGCCGGATCTCCTGCTGGATGTGCAGTCATACAAAACAGGGAGATGGAATGCATTTCCTGCTGCACCTACTGATGGTGGTGAACACGTCTGCTCTCAGGTAGCAAGAATAAGGTGGCCCAAAGAGCCATTTCAAAGTCGACAGATGAACATAAACAAGGAGCCTTACAACACTCTGAACACACTGGAAGCTCCCTTTTTGATATAAAGTACTGTATGTCTATATCTCTTCTATCAGAAATCAGATGCTGTGCCATCTCTACCATCTCCTCCTCCTCCTCCTCTTTTTCCTTCTGTGGGGAGTGAAGCAGCCTACAACCAAGCCTTGAGATGGGTCTTTTTCCATCCCAAGGACTCAGCCAAGGGTACTCACCTCTCTCACACACATACACACTCTTTCACACACACACACTTTAGCAGCATGAGTGAGATTAATGAGAAAACAGCAGCAAGAGTGATAAATGAGGCAGCATAGAGAGAGGTGCCTACCACCTGCTAGGAAAGAGAAAGCTCCCTGCATCCTGTCATGGAGGCAGCCGGTCTCAAGGAACTCTACAGTATTTCTCAGCCAAAGGAAGAGCAGATAGCAGCAACAGAGTAGCTAGCCAGTGGCAATTAGCTTTCTGTGTGCTAGTGTGCTGCACTATGCTAGTACACAGCATAACTCTATACATGTGCCCACTGGTAAGGAAGCTCCAGTGGACATGTATAGAATTGTGCTGTGTACCAGCATAGTGCAGCATATGAATACATAAAACTAGTAAGGAAGCTCTGAGCTGTCTGGATAGCTCAGGGGTTTAAGTATCTGAGTTTAATTCCCAACTGTGTCTCCTGCAAGTACAGCCAGCCTGTGTGACCTTGTACAAGTTGCACAATCCCAGGATGTCCCCAGAAGAAGGGAATGATAAACCACTTCTGAGTATTCTCTACCTGGAAGACCCTGAAAAGGGTTGCCATAATTCAGAATTGACTTGAGGGCACATCATGACATGATGGATGCTCCAGAAGGGGAGGAGTTAGAAAAGCCATCATGGAGAAGGAAGTCTTTGGATACCCCCAAAATACTTCCTATTGGAATGATGAGGGATTGTTTGCGCGTGCATCTGTGCAAACTGGAGTTGAAAAGAGGGGTGCACTCACACAAGCATATATGCCTGTAAGGGTGTTTGTTTTTAATGTTGAGGGAATATTTGATTCTGATTTTTCTATTCAAGGGAATTGAGTTGATTAGAGTTTACTTACAGCAGGGGAATGAACTGCTCTTCCATGAGATATGCTTCATTGCAGTAGCAAATGTACTTCTGGCAGCAGAGCAGGTATTGTAAATGTGACTAATTTCCCAAAGTCCGCTTACCCATGTCTTGTGATATCTTTAGCATTATGTCTGCTCTAGAGCTTCGGAGCTGTTGTACCCGTAGCAGTGTTTGCACACTGTTCATAATCACTACCAATAAAAGCATTAGTAAATGAGGGAGGAGAGGGTCTGCGTACCCTTTGCTTTTTTTAGATTGGCCAGCCTTTATTTATTTTTGCACCGTACAGAAAACACGGCAATATTGGTAGTTCTAAAACCAATCCGGTGAACCCATCTCTAGCCAGTTTGATATCCTGTTAATTTTACAGCATAAAGGGGAAAAAATGTGGGTGTGTTTTTTAAAGCATTTGTTATGGAACAATTTCTTCTTGGGGACTACTTCCGCAACAAAAGCAGCCGTTGAGTCCCTCTCAGCAAGCTTGATCTCTCTCTCTCCCCCCCCCCCCCACCCCCGTGTTTAATTTTGCCATCTTCCCGGGGACACACTGAATCCCGCACCAAACCGACCCCCCCCCGGGGGGGGCAGAAACGTAACCGCCCCGCTCCACGACCAGCTGTGTTGCGGCACCTCAGCCCCGCCCCCTTCCCCTGAACGCTCCCAGTCACGCGCACGTCCTGGCCGTGGTTTGTCACTTCCTGCTTTCCGCGGTGCGGCACGAGCGCGCATGGAGGGGCGGGGCCGTTTTCGGCCGCTCCTCCCCCGCTTCTCTCTGTGTCCCCGCCTCCTTGTTTCTCAACTAGGTGGACGTCGGTGGTGGTGGGGGGGTCTTCTGGTGTCGTCGCCGTCCTCCTCCTCCTCCTCCTCCTTCCCCCTCCCGGTTTCAAAGATGGTTGCTATGTTTGCGCTGCTTCGGTTTCTCACCTTGATTCCGGTCCCCTGCCTTGCAGAGCCCGGAGACGTCCAGAAAGAGACGCGAGAAGCCCCCCGGAGCTGATTGTGGACCTTCAGGTACGTCAGGCAGAGGAGCTGGAATGATGTCCCTTTAACCCCCCTCCCCCTCCCCGCTTCCAGCCCGATCTCTTTCCTCCTTTCCCCCCAGGCCGGGCTGAGATCCACACGAACACGCACGGACGCCCTGCTGCTCTTTCGGTCTCTGGGCACCAGGCCTTGTCGCGGGATCGGCGTGTGTGTGTGTGTGTGTGTGTGTAGGAGCGAGGAAAGCGACGACGTCTGTCAGGCTTCGTTTCGGGTTAAGACACTGTACGGAGTTTTTAATGGCTTCATACTTGCTCTTTCGGCCAGTTGCCTTCTACCTGCCTGGAGCTACACGTGAATTCACGATAGTAATAATTTGTGGAAGTGCAGACCTGGAAGGGACCCTGTGGGTCATCGAGTCCAGCCCTTGTGAAGGCGGCACCGTGGGAGAACCGAACTCCCAACCTCTTGTTTTGCAGCCAGAGATGCCTAACCCACGGAGCTGCCCAGCAGATCTCAACAGAAGCAACAACTTCCTTCCGGGTGTCTCCGCCCTCACAAACCTCTCCTAATTCCCCCTCTGTCTTCTTTTCTCTGGCTCTGCTTGATCCCTTCCATCGCCACCTTCCTTCCTGCAAGTGCAAGTGAACAGATGTTGAGGGGCGAAGAGGTGGCCTTGTGTGTCTGTGCCTGACCAGATTTCATGCCTGCAGTATTTTATTTCCTGCCTGCTGAGGAAGATTACATGGTCTTGGATTGACAAGTTTGCCCAGAGTTTTTGATTGAGTGTGGATATTAAAAATGTAAACAAAATCTGTTTCATGCATAAACTTGCATGTTGCTTTGGCAACTTGTAGATTTGATGTGGAGGCTGTATAAAATACACACGTGTTTCTTTTTCAAAGCAGTTTAATCCTGAGATGGAAAGGAGTGCTGCAAACAAAAATAGGCAATTCACAAGGCACATTGGGTTACTATTATTATTATTATTATTATTTAAACAGATTGGCTTTTGCTGGTGTTGACAATTAATGGTAAAAAACACAAAAAGTTTGCTCAGGCTTTCCGTTACTGCAAGCATGATAACATGATTAAACAAAACCTGTCACTGAAATTTTTTTGAGATGTAACATATATACTTGGCTCTCATAATATATTTATGTTTAGGGAGAAAAGCATTTTTCAGTAATGAAAATAAATTAGGCCTGTGTGTTAGAGTGAAGGTTATGATCCAAAAGAGAATTAGCAACAGATTTCAAAAATGTTTCAAATGATTTTTTAAAAATGAAACTAATTTGGAAAAGAGAATATTTAGCTTGTGAAATTATTGCTGATGCAGAATGTGTCTGGCTTTGAAAAATAATTGTTTTTTTCTTTAAAACTTTAATTTTAGATGTATACTTTGAAAGAGCTTTACCAAATGCTGTAGTTCATTACAATGCAATTGTTTCTCACTTTCAACCTGTGTATTCCCCATTCATCCTCTGCTACCAGGAAGAAGTAGAAAGGTATCTGCTTGCATTTTCAACAAATTGTGTTATCTGATATTTTGTTGTATCTGAAATGGGAATTGAAGTTAGTTTGAACAATGATTTATCAGAACATGCTAGGAACATAAACCTTGGTTAGAAGTTTTGTTTTCTGAGCAAGCCATAGTTTGTTGTTGTTCATACACAACAAACAATGGTTAACTGAAAATTGAAGCAAATATTAATGATTTCCTTTGGCTACACTAGTAAGGAGAAATGGTTTAGTTACTCCCATTTAACTGTAATTTCTTTTCTTTTAAAATAGAAACCGTAGTGGTAAGTTTTGTTTTCCAAATATGCATTTTATCTCAGTTTAGGAATAATCATATGGCTGTACACCCTCTCCTCCCCTCTTTTTTCTGTTGAACCATATTATAACATTTCCAAGGTTTGTTCCGTCCTAACTGGAGGCTTAATATCTGACTAAAAACTAGGATTTGAAAATGTTTTAGTTGGAGGTTAAAACAGTTTCTTATTCTGAATGTAATTGACCCCAGAAGTATTATTTCATGGCATGTGAGAAAAAAGGGAAGGGAGAGTGTTGGCACAACTCTCATTCATATGGCTTACTAGGCAACAACACTGAAAGCAGATCTTTCAGTAATCCATTTGGTCCTTAGTAAATAAAAATACAGTGATACATTCAGAAATGACGGTAGACTTACAGATATTGCTCTGTGTTACAGAGATTAGAGATACTTCTTGTGAAACGTCAAAATGAGTAGTCGTCGAAAGAGTGCACCTCCATTGAGAATAAATGATGAGAAAAAGAAGCAACTTTGCTGGAACATGCATGATGACCGGAAAAATGAGGTGATAGATTTAGATGTAGTGGATGACGACCAACATGTTGACAGTACAAGCTCATCTTCTGCACCATTTACTGTTATAAATGATGACACCATAGATGAAGACTTGACTTGTAGAGGAAATAACCAAAAACCCCTGAGTTTCTCAGCAGTTACAGATGAAGCGGAAGATTCTTGCCATCTGTTGACGCCTGCATCCAGCCAGCTAAATATTGTGATACTTCCTTATTGTTCTGATCCTTCCTGGAAAACTTTGCTTGGGGAGTTCTTTCTTCAACTTTTTCGTGAGCGATGTCGATCTGAAACCATCCATAAAAAGGCTTTTACCTTGATGAGAGTGGAATTCAGTGACCAGTTACGTATCCATATTCACACACATACCAAGGAGAAGGTGGATGAGAAGGAAGAATCATTATTGAGTACTTATGAAGATGTGTCGATTGAATCTTCTTTAAGTAGTGACATCTTAGAAGATTTGATGTGGCTGCAAAAGAAAAGAGTAATTGTACTATATCAAAGACCAGGAGACTCTAAATGTTTAAAGGTAGTTGGTTTATGTAATCAATATGGCTTGCAGTGTGCTAAGAATAAGGTATTAATTTTGTACTTGGAAGTGAAACATACAGGCAGGGCCTGGCAATAGAATATTATAGTGTATCCATAATTACTTATGTGTTATTTGAGATTTATGGGTTTGGGAGGAAAAAACCAAGTTAGCATCAAAGACAGTAGTTCCTGCTCTAACCTGACTTTTACTTAATGTGAGATAGCTATTTTAGTGTTTAACAATTTTAAAAGTGCAACCAGTCCACATGTAATTGGATAGAACATGATGCTTTTCTAAACAATTAAGTGCATAGTTTGACCTAAGAGACGCTTGAAGGGACAACCTAAGTAGTCCTAGGCAGCATACTCTCCAATTTTCAGCCCTGCTGGGTGTGCTCCACCTCTCTTGCGCACTTCACCCCTACGTGTGCACGCAACTCTGCCCCCCTGCACGCAGTGTTCTTTTGCAAACAGAACCAAAGGGGTTGAACATGATTGCTGCATGGAAGAGGAAGAGCGCTGCGCAAAGGGAGGCAGAGTCGCGCATGCCCGGCTTAGAGGGAACCTTGGTCCTGGGTATGATCTGCAATGTTAACAGTGGACTGTACTGCAAGGTTTTTGTAAAGTTTTCCTTTTAAATAGGGAGGAAAAACCTTAGAAGGTGGTCTAATGAGTTGAATGTGGAACACGTACAAGAATCTAGGGCAGTGGTCCCCAACTTTTTCTGAACCGCGGACCGGTATAGCGTCTGGGCTGGGGGGGCACCCGTGCATGCGTGCATGGGCGGGGCACCCATGCTTGCATGTGGGTGGGCATACATGCGTGTGTGGGGAGCGTGTGTCAGGGGGGCAGGAGATCTGTCCCCACGGCCCGGTCCTGCCAAGGCCACAGCCCAGTACCAGGCCGCAGACCGGGGGTTGGGGACCCTGGATCTAGGGTGTTTGTAATGGCTGGCATCCTCATCATTTTACTGTGCCTGTTACTGTAAATATAGAAGTAAATATAGTGATGAAGGGAGGTCCACTCACCTACCTGCTTGTGCAACTGTGCAACCAGGCACATTCACAAGAGGGTTAGTGGGCCCCTCTACATCACCACAGCCATTTCCATGATTGCAGTCATGTATACAGCAGATTGGAAAGGGTTTTGAACAGTGACTTCACTGAATATTAAAAGGTAGCTGAACATTTAGCTGTGACATTAATTTTGAAACCAGGTTTTATGTATGATTCTTGGAAGCTTAGCTTAGTCTGAGATGCAGAGTGTCTACTCATGGTGGATAGCTCATCTTATGGGCCCTGTTTTTCCACTGATCATAGATACATGCATCTGGAGGGGGCCTGAAAATATATCTCTGAGTTCTAGAATTTGTGTACTTTGTAGGATATAAACTAAAAAGCTGGTGATGTCCACTAATATCCTAAACAACTGTGGATTTTTTCCCACATGATCTTCTTTCCATGGTTAGGATATGCAGATGAAATCTTTATTGGGATCTCACTTCTTTAAGAGGTTTCAATTTGACTTTCAGCTTGTTTTGGTTTTGCTGTACAAGTCTTTCTCCCTTGAATAGTTTCTGCAATTCATGATTTCAGACTTCTGAGATGCAAAGATCTTTCCATTTTTCTAAGATCACGGTATGCCTTAATCTTTTTAGACTATGGATTGGATTTTAATTATGGAATCACTATGTTTGTATTAGCTGGCTGGATAACTCAATGAATTAGGTATCTGGCTGTGAGGCTGGGAGTTCAATTCCCCACTGTGCATCCTAGAAGAGCCAGCCTGTATGGCCTTGGGCAAGCTGCACAGTCCCAGGATGCCCTCAGAAGAAGGGAGCAGGAAACCACTTATTAGTATTCTCCATCTAAAAAACCTTAGAAAGGGTTACCCTAAGTCAGAATTGACTTGACGGCATCCAATTATTATTATGTTTGTATTATTTAATTATATCTTTAATGTCCTTTAAGTAAACATTAAAAAGAACAACAGTTTTATGCCACCTAAAAGCCTAGCCAGTTTTATTTGGCATAATCCTTTGTAGATTTAGCCTGCTTCTTGAGATGCATTAACATAAGTGGGGGAAGAACATGAAAGTTTAAGTCTTAAGATGGAACTGTTTATTGTTTTTCCTGAACCAACTAATTTGTCTGTCTTCCTGGAAATTGAAGTAGACAAATAACTAAAAATTGTTAGATGTTTTGGCCCAAATTCTTCATAAACAATAGCTAAAATTCTGTTGTTTAGTGTAATAAGTTACAACTAAAATAGGCCCATTGAATCACTGGGGATTAGTGAATCAATGGAACTGTAAGTTCCATTGATTTAGGGGGCCTACTCTGATTGTGATTTACTACACAAAACGAAAGGATTTCAGCCAATAAATGTTATAAGTACAGTTATGCCATTTTCTCATATGAAAGGGAAATTCTAAATCCTCAACTTGAATTTGGAAGACTATAAAGAGCATTTGGATTATCTCTAAATCATCTTCTAAAAGATAAACTCCAAATAACAGTTCACAGAACATGCAGTGCTGGAATGAGTGGGAGATTTATGATTTGATGCCCAGACATCTTTAATGTTTCTAATTCTATTGTATTATAGTTTTCTGTTTTTTAACTGTATTGTAAGTTGCCTTGGAGTAAGGTGGTATATAAATGAAAGAGATATAGGTAAATAAATAGCTTTTAGTACAGTTGTGGGGGTTGATTTATTTAACTAGGTTCATTTCATTGAAACAGTGACAATGGAGGAGTGGAGGCTTAACTTTTTCCATTCTGCTCTGTTTTTCTGAATTAAATAGCACACTTGCTCCATGGAATTTCTCACCCCACTAAAGAGAACATTACAGGACCCCTAGTAGCAAAACAATAGTAATTGGGTGGGAAGAAGCAATTTATATTAGAGACAACAGGATCTTGTGAAAAGGTGAAACATTCCTTTATTATAGGAGCACTAATGTGTGGCTGCATTTAACTGAACATTTCTCCATCAGTTTCTGAAGGATACTGATGAAGTTGGGTAATCTGATTATGGATTTCCTGCATACCATGTAGTTGACCATTGGTTATTTGTATATCAAATTTGCAAATGTAGTTACTCATTAGTTGGCATAACTTTATGCCCTTGTTCTCCATTTTTCTTTTCTTCTATTGCTAGGTGTTGTATAATTTATCTAAACTTCCTTTCCTTTCTTTTCTTGAAAATTTAACTTATAGGTTGGAATATATCTTCTTGAAGCTGGTTTAAGCAAGATAGAGTTCCTTAGCGATGGTGGTGGCAGAATAAAAAAGGCCAATCAACTCCTTCAGAAACTGATGGAGAAATTCTATGATTTTATAATTCCAGGTAATTTACTGTTTGTCCAAAATCCTAAAGAATTTAATCTCCGTGTATCATGCACTGTCATTTATTTTTAACTCCATACAGTTCCTATTCAGTGCATTTGTTATTTACCCAAGTTTGCACTTAAGCCTTTGTTGTCACACTCTTTTAAGCATAACAATCTTTGCTATTTTGTTCAGTATAAAGTTAGAATAAACTAATTGTTGTTCAATATTTTCTGGCTTCCTAATACAGTGGTGCCTCGCAAGACGATGTTAATCCGTTCCAGACAAATCGCTGTCATGCGAAAACATCGTCTTGCGAAACCAAATTTCCCATAGGAATGCATTGGAATTTAATTAATGCGTTCCGATGGGAAAGAAAAGCACAGAAACTTAAAAAAAATTAAAAGAAAGTCACTTACCAGGTACTGTAGACTGAGCCCGGCTTCTCATAGTGCCTGGTAGCAGCGAAACATCCAGAAAAGAGCACCAAACAGCTAAAAGCCGGCAGGCAGCAGGCAGCCGGCAGCCATTTTGTGCTCTTCTCCGCTCCTTCCCCCCTCCCCTCTCCCGACCAACAGCTGATAGGAGGCTTCTGCGGGCTTTCCCAGCAGGGAAACAGGCAGTGAAAAAGCACCCCAGAGGCTTCTGGAAGCGGGGCTTTGCCAAGGGGTGAGTGGGTGGGGGTGGGGTGGCAGGGGCAGGCCTGCCACCCCCCCCACACCACCCCCACTGCAAAGCGCTGCTTTCAGAGGCTTGCCGGGTGCTTTTCCACTGCATGTTTACCTGCTGAAGAAGCCCTGGCAGCCATTTTGTCCTCTTCTCCCCTCCTTCCCCCTCCCCTCTCCCGACGAACAGCTGATGGGCGGGCTAAAAAGAGGCTTTCTCTGCCCTGAAAATTCAGGGGGAAAAGCTGGAAATAAAAAAATTCCGCTTTTCCCCTGCGCCCCGGGAGGCTTCTGAAAGGCGGGGGGCACGGGAGAGGCCCCCAAACATCGTCCAGCGAAAAGCGCCCATAGGAAATCGTTTTGCGAAGCGCAACAGCGATCGCAAAACCTCATCGTCTAGCGGATTCGTCGTTTAACGAGGCAATCGTCTAGCGAGGCACCACTGTACTGGGTACTGAAATTATTAGGCAGATAGGTTTCAGTTGCGGAAGGTATTGTTGTAATGTTAATATTTTTCCTAGATCTACACAGGAATCTGTGAAGGGGGCAAGTTTCAAGAGGAACTTGACAGATTCCTTCCTTAGTTGTTATTTCCTTTCTTGCAGCTTCCCAATGCTTCTTCCCTCATCCATGCCTCTAAAATTCTAGAGTAGTCATACAGATTTTCAGACATATCAGGTCATACAGATTTAGAGAATTTCTGTGCATCTTAATTTTAGAAAACCTGCACAAGGTGAAAATCATTTTATTAATAGCACTTGATAGCCAAATTCACTTTCATGTTGTGTTTAGTCATTTTCTTGACATAAAAATCCAGAAATTAAGGAATTTTGATGCATTGTATCTCAGTGTTTATGTATATAAACACTGAGATACAATGCATCAAAATGCATGTGGCTTGAATCCCAGTTGGAGTAAACCTATTGAGTCAGTGGGATTTGTATAATTGTTTGCTCTCAGTTCAGCAGCTGTTTTAGTGATTATACTGTTGCTGGAACTAGCAATTGAATTTAGGCCCTTTTTACCATAGTCGTTACATTTTACCATTGTAGAACTGAGATTCCAGGGATTTGCTTAAAAGCTTGATGCTGCTATTCCTATCTAGTCATCAAACCATAGTGAATGCTGGTTAATTTAATTAACTTAATCATAGTTGTTCTAATGGTACCTGTAAGAATGCATATTCGCTTTGTTTGAAAGTGAATATGATGAGCTTTATGATAAATCTTGAAAACTGCTGTACTTAAATGCTTACTGTTAGGATGACATTATAAGTTGTGTATATATTACAGGACAGATTTGATTTAAATCAAATCAATTTAAATAAATAGATTTAAATAAAATTCAGTTTTTTAAATGATTTAAATTTTAAAAATCAGTGTTTTTATTGTGAATTAAAATGATCTATTTAAAGAAATCATTGATTTTATATGTTAATTTATGTAAATTATCCTAGCCTAATTTGAAATCAGGTTTATTGTGCTGAAACATTATGCTCATAAAATAATTGTAGACATTAAGCACTAGTGCTTAATGCATTAACTATTATGGCTCATAGCATATATGATGGCTATTTAGCTATTGTGTTTAACATCTGCATTGATCATATATCTGTGCCTGAAGTTCTATTTAGCTATTGTGGCTAAGAACTGTTTATACTTGCTTTCCATGCATTTGTCTAATCCTGTTTTAAAGCCATCTGTGCAGGAAGCCATCAGCATGATTGATTGATTGATTTCCCACCTTTTTCTTTGAGAAGGACCCAAGGCAGCTTACAACATTGAAAGACAATATTTAAAGTAGAAAACAATAAGTATACAATGGTGGTTAATATAATTAAAAGACAATATTTAAAGCTGAGAACAATGAGTATAAAGAGGCATCTTACATAATTAAAAGGCAATATTAAAGCTAAGAACAATAAGTATGCAAATATTAAAAAGAAAAAAACACAAATGTCACTCTAAGATATGGAAAACCCAAAAATGGAAAACACAAGTAGTACTAAAAAGCCAGTCAAAGCAGTCATGCATAACAGTCCATCTAAAAATTACACGCAGGTAGCTAGTTACTGAGGGAAGGCTTGCCTGAAGAGAAAAGTCTTTGCCTGCTTTTCCATATCCAGTTCTCTTTTTTCTTGAAAAGTACCATGGCCGACCTATACTGTCCGAAATACAAAGTAAAGAATACTAACTTTGACCTATTTTGTGGTGCTGTAAAATTGCAAGATCTTGGATAGTATGTAATAGATGAAATTAAGATGAATGAATTTGCTACTACTATGATTTTTTTAAATTATGTAGTGAAATTTGCAATAATGTACTTAGTAAGAAAAATGCTACAGTTATGTGAAGACTATTACAGCAGTTTCCACATTTTTCCTTAAGGATTTTTTAAAAAAGAATTATAACATCATCTCCTCCCTAGTAGAAGTTTAATATTGTCCCTAAGGCTGGAAGTGATGTTACTCTGGATTAATACTCATTAGTACAGGGGTGGGGAACCTCTGGACTTCTGGGTATTGATCAAGTACTTCTCCTATTGGTCCTTACCATTGGCCATGCTAGCAGAGGGTGATAAGAATTAGCCTATAAATGGCGACAGGTTCCTTAGCCATGCCTTACTACTCAGGGTCTTTGTCCATTGATTTTTACTGCAGTGCATAAGATATTACAGATATTGCTGTTAATGAACTGATGGTATAAACATTTATATATTTTAGATATTTTGGAGGAAGATGAGGAAGAGTCTGACAGGGATATAGAGCGTCAGAATATTGAGGAGCTTTATGACTATGTGAGGCATATACACCAAAAAGAATTACAGTTTTTGAATGAGAACGTACAGCATGCTGCATTGATTCCAGTATTGAGACCATATCAAAGTGAGGCAGTAAACTGGATGCTGCGACGTGAGAATTTCAGAAATACACCTACCAATGGCAAGTATCTTGAAATAGGCAATATTAGTATATAGTCTGGTCATAATTGGATGTCTGTTCATGATTGTGTATTTCTTGCCTAGAAAAGTTACACACAACCTTTTCCCAGCTAAAATGGGTCAGAAAACTGCAGAAATAACAAATGGAAAAAGTGTTTTGGCATATTAGATCAGCAACCCTAAACTCCTGCTTTTCAGTAACAGTAGAAATGGTAAGGTCAGAAATGCTAAGGTCAACATCGTGTTTACAACGGCGACCCTTCCCATCAGAACCATGCAGCAGAGTCCACTGCAACATAAGGAAATCAACAGAAGAGCAAACAGAACCACAACGATTCTGAAAACATCTAGCATCCTCCAGTAAAGAGCCATAAACTCACATGAAAATCTTTGTTCGTTGCTTTTGGTTCACTTCCTTTGCATGAGGTTACATTTCTATACTTACCTGAGAATTAGCTTTATTGAAGTCACTGAGACTTACTTCTAAGTAACTATAAGAGGCTTGCAACATAAATATTAAATTGCTTCCCAGGTGAGAGCTGTCTGAGGGCTGGTTTAAACAGGATGCAAGGACATTAAATCCAAATCTCTGTCTTTTGTGTGCTCATTATCACATAAAATGGGGTTGCTGGTGTCTACTTGTACAAGATGTCTTAGCATCATTATCCTAGAACTGCAGAGCTGAAAGGGATCCTATGGATCATTTAGTCCAACCCCTAGTGGAAGATGGAACTCTCAACCTCTGGCTCTGCAAAGTGCTGTGTTGCACTTTTCCACCCCTGTTCCATTCTGTTCCTGATAGTGCTACAGTTCTTAAGAATGGCTTTGGAGTGGAGAGTTGATGGAAGATATAACTAAAACCTGGCTGCCTTGTCCTCCTTAATTGGAACTATTTTTTGCTTAGGATACAATTGTGTACATTCCTGTGCAAAAGGTTTCACATGCATTAATCTTGCAGATGCAAACATTATCAGCCAGTTTTCAAACCACATGAATAAATAACATTTTCTCTCTTAATGTATCTGGTGTTACGTTTATACTCAGCAGTGTACATTATTGTGTTCACAAGTGGCTAATTATGAATAGAGAAAATTCTCTTCCCCGTGTAGGCTTACACATATTGATAGCAACTTACTTTTTTGTTTCTGTTTATTTCCTTGATGCAGTCAACAGAAAGTAGCTAGAATATTGCTCTCATACTTATTCTGTCTGTAGTAGGACAGGCAGTTCATGTAATGCTGCATCCCAACACACAAACCTGCCCCTAGGTAATTCATTTAATGGGTTGAGTATAAAAAACCTACTTATGACTGTGGAGTTGGCTACTATGACACCCTTGAGATTCATCATATCTGTTGATCTTGCATGATCAGTTGGAAAGTGGATAAACATATGTAATGCAGCACAATAAACAAAAGAATTCAGACACTAAGCTGTTAGACGAAAAGTCCCCAGTTCACTTCCAGCTGGCCATAAACACTTTGGAGGCGTGAGGCAACTTCCTCCATTTGCTGTAGGAGGATTAATAATATTAGGGTGTGATCAGATGGGCATTTTCCCCCGCCATTTGGTCTGCTGTAGAGTTGGGCTGGCTTGCTCCTCTGTCCATTGCAGACCACATTAGTGCTGGAGAGAATGACCCCATCCCCAGAGACCTCCCTACCTGCACCTTTCTGGAGCCCTGTCAGGGGCTACTGCATTTTTTGGTGTGGGTAGGATCATTCCATTTTGGCTTGTTTCCATTAATAGTGGATTAAATAGACACCGTAACCACTGAATGATATCATGAAATTGAGAAATTAAATAGGGAAAATAAAAACTTCCTCATTATGCTCCACAGAGCAGAGGTAGAAAGCAACATTTTTGAACCAATTAGGGCAGTGCTGAGGTGCTGCACCACTTAGAAAAAAATATTTTAAAAGTTGGCATCTTCCTCCCCGAAGCGGAAGGAGACAGGACGGTGCAAGGACAGAGATTTGTCCCCCTACTGCTTTAAAGCAGCCAGATCAAATGGGGTTGTTTGAGGTGTGTATGCCATTTGGATGCAAGGACTGCACCAAATGGCATAGTAGATTTCTACCTGACCTTAAGCGATCTTAAAGATTCTTTTGGCACAGTGGTTAAACTGCTGTACTGCAGCTAAAACACTGTTCACAACCTGGGTTCAATCTTAGGTAGCCAGCTTGAGGTTTACTCAGCCTTCTATCCTTCCGAGGTTGGTAAATTAAGTACCCAGCTTGCTGGGGGGAGGGCATGCAAATGTGTAGCATGCGTAATTAAACTGTAAACCATACAGAGAGTGTTTTAAGTGCTATGGGGCAGTATATAAACAGCACACTTTGGTTGTGCTTAGTGCACTGCAGCCTGCTCCATTTAAGCCTGTATAGACAAGACCTTACTCTACTGTAGGGGATCATTTGAAGGACTGATGTACATAAATACAGTGGAACCTCTACTTACGAATGTCCCTAGCTACGAACGATCCAACTTACGAACCGCTCCGTTCGCAAAGTTTTGCCTCTACTTGTGAACGGAGCTTCAAGATACGTACGGGGGAGGCGGGGAAAGCGCGAAATTTGAACTTTCAGTTGACCGTTGGCCAGCGAAGAGGCTGTTTGTCTGTAACATCGCTCGTCCAAGCGGTTAGAGAGTGGATAGGGAGAGAGTCTTCAGACTGCCTGGTACTGCCTGGTATTGCCTGGTCCTGTACAGTAGTACTGCCTGGTACTGTACTGTACGGACTGTATATTTATTTTGGTTTTTTTTTTTTTTTTTTTTTGGATTTTTGGATTTTTGACTTTCTTTTTTTAAACAGAGAGACCGCCTGTTCTGGGTGAGTACACTGTATTTACTGTACTGTACAGGGTTTTTTGCAGCTTGGTGGGGGGTAGGACTAGGTGGGGGGTTATGTTTCTGTGCCCTGATGGGTCTTGCAGTGTGGATTTAAAATGTGAAAAGTAGACTGTAATATTAAATTAAAATTAAATGTGAAAATTAGACTGTAATTTTAAAATGTAAAATCATTTATTTTTGCATTCTGTGGCTTCTAGGGTTTGTGTACTGTGACCTCTCTGTTGTTTTAAAATACTGTATGTGGATTTAAAATGTGACTCCAAAGTCTTTTTTTCTTTGGGGATCTGTTTGATGTAATAATGGTTCCTGGATGTTGATGGAGGCAGGCAGGCTTTAAAATGGAGTTTTAAAATGGAGTCTACTGTAGACTCAAGGCTCCCCCCCCCCCCCCATTGTCTTATCTCTTTCTCCCTCTATGCTCTCTTTTTGTGATGAGGAGTTCTGTGCTGGAATGGTTGCTGATTGTTGGTGCAAGCAGGCTTTAAAATGCAGTTTAGACTCAAGTCTCTACCCCCCCCCCCATGCTCTCTTTTTGTGATGAGGAGTTCTGTGGTAGAATAATGGTTGCTGATTGTTGGTGCAAGCAGGCTTTAAAATGCAGTTTAGACTCAAGTCTCTACCCCCCTCTCTCTGCTCTCTTTTTGTGATGAGGAGTTCTGTGGTAGAATAATGGTTGCTGATTGTTGGTGCAAGCAGGTGCTTGGCTTGGCTTGGCTTGGTTGAAAAGGTGCTTTTCAAGGTATTGTGTTCAAAAGGTGTTCCCTCCCTCCCTCCTTTCCTGCCCTTTTTTTACCTAAAAGGTGCTTGGCTTGGCTTGGCTTGGCTTGGTTGAAAAGGTGCTTTTCAAGGTGTTTTGTTTAAAAGGTGTTTGTTCCCTCCCTCCCTCCTTTCCTGCCTTTTTTTTTAACCTAAGTCATCTTAGGTTAAAAGAAAAAAAGAAAAAAATTCTCCCCCTAGTGGTAGAGTACGGATTAACCGGCTTTGCATTAGTTCCTATGGGAACTAATGCCTCTACTTGCGAATGGCGCCTCTAGATAAGAATGAAAAACAGCCAGAACGGATTAAATGGTTTTCAATGCATTCCTATGGGAAATTTTGCCTCTACTTACGAACGTTTCAACTAACGAACAGCATTCCAATACGGATTAAGTTCGTAAGTAGAGGTTCCACTGTAAGTATAAAGCTACCAAGTATTTTTAGACCATCTGATTAAGTGGTTGTTTATCTATGAGGTTATCTGAATGGCTTCATTTTATATAATAAAAGCTGAAGTGGCATTAGTATGTAACAGAACATTGGGTGGGTGGGATTCTTTAGGATTTTAGTTGCTGTGCTTTCAATTTTGAAGAAAGGGAAAGGTGGAGTGTAAATAAATGGGGATCATGAACAGCATGTGTATGGATATTAATCTTCCATTCTTTCCCTTTACAGAAAATGCCCTCCACTACTTATGGAGAGAGTTTATTACTTTAGATGGACTAAAACTCTACTATAATCCTTTTACTGGCTGGTAAGGTTTACTAGTTTTAGTTTTATAGCCAGAGAGTGTACAATTGAGAAAATACTAATAAATGCTATAAATAACACTTCAGCATGGTATGAAACTGCTTTATATTCTGTTTTCTTAAATTTAAGCAAGACGACATGCAACAAGTTAAATATAATGCAGTGGAGTTTGCAACACTGGTAACTGAATTAAATGTTTTACTGTATACATGTCTCTTTCCAATTTTGCAAATCTGTACTTGACTGATAATGGATGATTTATATTGTTTACTTCTCATTCTACAAAGCATGGGTAGATACTAGGCCTAAAACAGCTGTGACATATTAGCTTAGAATTTTGTGCCAGCTTCAGAAAATGCTAGTGGAATCTTTCTTCAGCTACCTTACAATCAGAAATATACACAACATGTTCTTAACTAGGATGCATCTTTGGTCTGCAGCATTATTCGTGAGCGACCAGGTGCTGGGCCTCAGTGGCCTGGAGGAATATTGGCAGATGAGATGGGCCTTGGAAAAACAGTAGAAGTCTTGGCTCTTATCCTAACACACACTCGAAAGGATGTCAGACAAGATGCTTTGATGTTGCCTGAGGTAAGAAATCTTTGGTATGTGTGTGAATGAAGCAGGGTTTAATATTTAAGCGCTGATTCAGTCTTTTTAATGTATGTGTAACTGAAGCTTATACTTAAAAGAATATCCCTTTTAAAATCTGTTTTCTGGAAACCGACAGTGTGAAAAAGGATTTGATAATGAAAAACAATGTTATAATGATTTACTTTTTGATTGATGGGTGTTTAAAAAATCAAGTGCATATGACATGTTCCCTCCTTGGATGCACACCTTAACATGACAAGGGGGCTTGATTGTGTCAGAGAAGCCAAGAGCAGTGCTGTTCGGGGGCTAGACTTTTATGGGTCTGGGCTCCAGGCTGGATCATCCAAGAAAAGAATGGTCAAAGCTGCATGCATCAGACTAAGATGCATGCAGCCTCTTCAGGAGTAATGGTCACATCATCAGAAGATAATGAATAGTTCCAGTGGTGTTGGGGCAGAGAAATTAGCAGTCATAGTTGGAGGTGACACAGGTGGAGGATTTTTATAAACAACATCAGTGATATTCAAGCTAACTTTCAATAGTACTGTACAAAAGAAGACAATGGTGAATCACTGCTGAGTCTTTCTTATCTTGCAAATCCTATAATGAGACTATCTAAAATGAAACAAAAGATAGTTTTGGAAAATGAGACACACAGGTTGGAAAGCACTTGAGTCCCTGCATTGTTAATATCAAAATTTAGATTAAAGTTGAAAAAGAATGCTAAAAGAGTCATAGTGCCAAAATATAATTTAAATAACATTTATGATCAGTTTAAAGTCCATATAAAGAGCAAGTTTGCATTACTGAACCAGAAGAATTGTGGATTGAAACCAGAGGTACACCAGGGAAAAATGCAAAAAATCTATTTCTGTAGTGAAAAGAATGGGGAAACCTAAATAGATGGTAGAAGATACACTTAAAGCAGGGGTCCCCAACCTTTTTCACCTGGCTGGGGAAGGCGGGGCACCCCCCGCGCTCGTGCACATGCGCGAATGAGCGCATGCGCAAATGGCAGCGCAGTGCTTGTGCGGGTGTGCGCGCGGGTGTGCGCATGTGCAAACGGTGGCACGGTGCTTGCACGGGGGCGCTGGAGCGCGCGTGCATGCGCAAACCAGCTGTTCGGGGGTGAGTGCGGGGGGAGGGAGGTCTGTCTCCGCGGTCCGGCTCAGGCCACGGACCGGCACCAAGACCGCGGACTGGGGGTTGGGAACCTCTGACTTAAAGGACAGGTGAGATGTAAAAGTAAAAGGTGACATTCAGGGTGAGAATCCTGAATCTACTGTTTCATTGACTATCATGTAGCGACAGAAAACTATTGTGATGGGCAGTGCAAAGAATAGAGAACAAAAAATGAGGAAGAACAAGAGATTTCTTACAGAAGATCCAAGAAACGAATGGGAGATTTTAAACACAGGATAGAGAACCCTGATAGAGAACCTTGGGGCTGTATTGGGACTTGGTCCATCCATCCCTTCTCTAAAATATGAAATAACACAATGAAATTGATTGGCAGCAGTTGATGAGAAGACATGCACTACATGCAGGTTAGAAATGTGCTATAGTAGGATGGACTGATGTCTGCTACTTAGGAGAATTTGAAGGACAATAAAGGACAAATTCATAGAACTTATGCCCCATCTGTAATGCAGTAAACCCCTAACATTCAGAAATAGGATGCCGTTTGCGTTTTACTAAGATGCGAATAACAGGAAAGTGTTATTGCTGGAAATGTGTCTAACTAGTGTGCCAAAAACAAGACTCCTGGGTTAAATAAATTATTGGCCTGATATAGTATGTCTGTCTTATAGTAAAGAAACAACACCTTTTTCCATTTCCATTAGAATTTATATTCATGAGATAGTTGGCACGTTCTCTGAAATGTTCAGTTTGCCTTACGTAATGTGAGTTTTGTTTCATATTTATGTAGTGTAGCAGTAATCAAGATATCTACTAAGTAGAATTATGAAACAGTGAGATTACTATTTCTTAATGTTTTTCTCATAAAATAACCTTTTTTTCCCTTTTTAAAAGTGAACACTGTTTAAAGGTACTGTTGAGGATTCAGGCAATAATGGAAGGACATCATCCAGCAGTGGGGGAGTTAGTCGCTCCCTCTTCTTAGACCACGTACTGCCAATGACTTTAAAGATTGGTCTTTTGCTTCTTCTCGTATAGCTCCCTCTTACATCCAGCCTCAGTCTTACTTTTCTTAAAACCAAAAACATTGTTATGTGCCATTGCATTATCATATCCATTTTACAATCCATTGTGAGTCCTTATATATTCAGTAGAGGTAAGAGACCAGTAGCTTAAGCATATAGATATTTTTTGGCATGCTTGTTTAATATGTGTTAATCATTCTGTAGATTATGAAGTGTGTGAGTACTGTGGCTAAGTATGTGACTTGTTGTTATTGTCATTATATCACAGGGCTTTTTAGTTAACTTCTTTGTTCCACCACAACCCACTGAAGGAAACAAGAAAAAAAACATAAAGAAAATCGAACTTAAATTGAAGGAAAAAGTGCACTATCCTAGTAAGTATTCTTCAGCAGATATAATTTGGCAGAAGCAATGACTATAAACCCTGAAAAGGGTAAGTCAGAATTGACTTGATGACACACAGTAGTAGTAGTAGTAGAGTGGAACCTCTACTTACGAACTTAATCCATTTTGGAACGGTGGCCGTAAGTTGAAACGTTCGTAAGTAGAAGCACCATTTCCCATAGGAATGCATTGAAAACCGATTAATCCATTCCGGCCGAAGAAAAAAATACCAAAAAAAAAAACATGAAAATAAACAGGGCAAGTCCCACACTGGGACTGCAAAAAAACAAAAACAAAAAACAAACGAATCCAAAAATAAACATTGGAGCAAGTCCCATGCTGGGACTGCAAAAAAAAAAAAATCACCAAAAAACAAAACAACACAGAAACATAACCCCCCCCCCCAGCCCAAACCTACCCTCCAAAACCCACTCAGAACAACTTTTTTAAAAGGAAAAAGCAGCACCTTACCAGTCCGAAGCCTCTGCAGAGGCTTCCCCAGCTTCCAAAGCACCGGCACCCGGCTGCTTCTCCTTCCTCCTCCTGCCGTGCGCCCCGCTCAGGCCGTTTGGCGGTGCTTACTCATGAGTAGAGCCGTGCCTTCTGCGGTGCTTACCCATGAGTAAACACGCGCCTTTGGCGGCCCTTACTCGTGAGTAGACCCGCACGGCGGGGAAGCCCTGGGAGGCCTCCGAAGGCACCAATCGCGGCGGTGGGGGACCCCCGGGAGGCTGAGCCTTCCTTTTCCTAACCGTTGGGGCGAAAGAGCTACAAAGAAGCAGCCTCTTCGCCACCAACGGTTAGCAAATTTAAATTTCCCGCCCTTTTCCCCTGCCTTTTTCCGTTCGTACGTTGAAGCTCCGGCCGCGAGTAGAAGCAAAATTTTGTGGCCGGAGCTGTTCGTAAGTTGAAATGTTCGTAGGTAGGGATGTTCGTAAGTAGAGGTTCCACTGTAGTAGTAGTAGTAGTAGTAGTAGTAGTAGTAGTAGTAGTAGTAATAATAATTCAAAAACACCAGGCACAGTCAATCAAAAATATAAAAACATTGACTGGTATTATATATCCGATATAAGTTTTAACGAAAAACCTAAGTATCTGTTAAATATCGGCGCAGTATGTATGCTGTTCCTAACATTGCTGTTTTTTGTAGCTCTGATGGTGTTATTTCTGAAATCTGCAACTGCTTATAGTACTGTGTGAAACTTCTTGATATTGTTCCCAAAGCCCCAATGAATATGGTGACCACTGAAGTGTGTTTGATCCACAAGCGAGATGTTTCAATTGCCAGATCTCTGTATTTTGTTAGTTTTTCCAATTCTTTATTTTCAACTGTGGCATCCCCCAGAATTGCAATGTCAGTGATCCAGGCATTTCTTCGTTCTATTACTACTGTGTTATGTTGAAGTGTCTTATCAGTTTGGATCCGGAAATCCCATAAGATATTGACTTCTTCATTTTCTGACACCTTCTCTATTTGATGTTCCCACGTTTTTTTGGAGGCTGGCAAGTTATATTTTTTGCATAATGATCAGTGCACTAATTTTGCCACTCTATCATGTCTAATTTTGTGATCTGTTAGTGCAATTTTTGGTCATTCACAGATGAAGTGTGACACAGTTTCATTTTTTTTCTTGCTGTTAGCACTAATTCCTTGGATCTTAGCTTTCATCACATTGGTTTGGAGTGACTCATTGGCAGGGGCTAGAGCAGGGGTCTCAAACTCAATTTACCTGGGGGCCGCTGGAGGCAGAGTCTGGGTGAGGCTGGGCCGCATCAGATTTTCCGCCAAGCGGAGCAAGAGCCCGAGGAAGCCGCCCAGGAGTTTCCTTAGCCCAGCTGGGGCTCCGAGGAGGAGGAGGAGGGGCTTGCGAGCCCTCGTCGCCCGGCCACGACCCCCTCCGGCTCCTCCTTCACCACCACCACCACCAGCAGCAGCAGGACAAAGAAGCGGAGAAGGGAGGGAGCGCCGGCGACCGCTTAGCCGGGGGGAGGAGGGCACGACATAAAATTAGAAAAGAAAACCCTCACAGAATTCACCTTGTCAATGGAGAAAAGCCCCCACCGGTACCCGCGAAATTAAACAGAACGGGGCGGGGGGCCCCCACAGGTGCGTGCACGCGCATGCACACACACACACACACACACACACACGGAGGTCCGACAACCTTCCTCTGAGGGCCCCCCCTTAAAAAAAGGCGCACTCAGCAGCAGCAGCTACCCCCACCACAACAGAGGAGCAAACTTTGCGAGGCGAGCCCAGGCAGCCTCCAGAGCCGAGGCGGTTGAAGCAGGACGAAGAGGAGGAGGAGGAAGCACCGCCGGGTGCTGAGGCGGCTGCTGGCCGGGCTGGTGCTGGGGGTGCCGAGAGAGAAAGAGAGCCACTTCCCTGGAAGAGGCGGCGGCGGCAGCTGCTGTTGGCGGCTTGGAGGTGCTCTTCGAGGACAGGCCGGGAGCAACTTGACAGCAGAGGACGTGTGGGTGCTTCGGGGGGGGAGGCAAGGCGGGGGCCACAAACTATCATCCGGCGGGCCGCAAATGGCCCCCGGGCCGCATGTTTGAGACCCCTGGGCTAGAGTCAGTTATCCATAGGGTCCCTGCCAGCAATGTAGTTCTAAGATTATGATGATTAGCTCACAGAAATTGCCCCCCCCCAAAAAAAGAAAGAAAGAAAAGAAAAAAAATTGATTTAGAGCAGGGGTCCCCAACTTTTTTAACCCTGCGGACTGGCTGGGGAAGGTGGGGCACCCCCCGCGCTCATGCGCATGCGCGAGGAGCACGCGCGCTCGTGCGAAGGAGCGGGAGGGTGCTCATGCAGAGGCACGCGCATGCGCAAATGGCAGTGCGGCGCTCGGGCAGGCGCGCACACTCTCATGTGCATGCGCAAAGGGGTGGGGGAGCGCTTGTGCGCACGCGCGCAGGCACAAAGCAGCTGTGCGGGGGTGAGTGAGTGCAGGGGGGGCGGGAGGCCTGTCTCCGCGGCCCGGTCCGGCTCAGGCCACGGACCGGCACTGGGACGCGGACCGGGGGTTGGGGACCTCTGATTTAGAGGATAGAGGAAAAAATAAAATTACATGGATTTCCAAAAGGTGCAACTGAGGACAGAGTGAATTTTAGAGACACAATATTATAATGGATCAATACAGTGGCACCGAGACTGAGATGTCTAGAAGAAGATCTGGGGAGACTATCCAGAGTGGTACTGAAGTGGGGGAGGGAAAATGCCCCCCAGAGACATTGTAGTTCATTTGGTTAAAAAAAGAAATGTTTATAAAAGCGGTCAGAGAGACGTCTGGACAATTGCAGTTTAAGCACATACCAATTCAGGTGTTTTCTGACCTTTGTTATAATATGATTTTTCTGGACATGTAAGATGAAATTACAGATGAAATGAAGGGACGTGGTGGTGCTGTGGGTTAAACCGCAGAAGCCTCTGTGCTGCAGGGTCAGAAGACCAGCAGTTGTAAGCTCGAATCCACGCGACAGAGTGAGCTCCCGTCGCTTGTCCCAGCTCCTGCCAACCTAGCAGTTCGAAAGCATGCAAATGCAAGTAGATAAATAGGTACCACCTCGGTGGGAAGGTAACGGCGTTCCGTGTCTAGTCGCGCTGGCCACGTGACCACGGAAACTGTCTTCAGACAAAACGCTGGCTCTATGGCTTCGAAACGGGGATGAGCACCGCCCCCTAGAGTCGGACACGACTGGACTAAATGTCAAGGGGAACCTTTACCTTTACCTAAGATGAAATTAATTACCATAGTTCTCACAAAGAATAATATAAAACACAGTGGGGAATCGAACTCCCAACCTCTGGCTCCACAGCCAGACACCTAAACTACAGAGCAATCCAGCAGTTCCATACCAAAATAGTTTTTGGCATTAGCCTTCGCTGTTCTGTGAATCTTTTACTTTTGGGCCCAGTATTTTCATTTCATCCTTAACCTCTGATGTTGCTTTATGTATCTCTAATTTCTGTCACATGTTTTAATTGTTGTCTCCAGTTCTGTTTTAATTACTTTCTCTTTCTCTCTTTTAAGCTCTTTTTAAAATTCTTTTTTAACTTCTGATGCGTTCTTCTCCATTATTTTCTGAATTTCTGCTAGTAAACCATCTTCTTCCATTTCACATCTTTGACTCCGAGTCACCTGTTTTTATCTCTATACTCCAAGGCAACACCCCTTCCTTCCAGCAGCTCTCTCTATTGTTGGTTGTCAACAAGTTCTAAGGATGTCACTTCCTCTCTGGGCTATACATCTCTGAAGTGTATATAGAGATGACAGATGATACAACTCTTTAAAGCCTGGCAGAAATGCCCGCTGAGTGTTCTGAAATATGAGACGTAGGGTGAGATTTTTCACAAATCCGGTCCTTTGCTCCTTTGCCCCCTATATTCTGCTGCTGCTTTGACATCCACACAGACCTGTGAGAAACTTTTGCACAAAGGAGAAAGTCAGCAATTATCTTAATGCCCTTACTGGATAGCTGTTATTAAGCTATATGTCTTTCTCTAACAGAAAATCTGTTGCTCACAGTTCCATGCCCATAAGTAGGAGACTATTTATCAATCTTCTTTCAGAGATTGGGAATTTCATCGTTTAGCTGATGTTCATGTCCAGATCAGAAACTCTTTCTCTCTCACTCAGTCACATTTTCTAAATGCCTGATAATAGCTATTTCTAGGCTCATTGTGACTAGCAGGGCAAATGAGGGTAGGGAACAGAAATTTGGTCCTCAAGTCTCTTGAAGTCACCCATCCCTGGCTTAAAGGTTTGTGGCACAGCTTTTCAACAAGGCCAGTATTCATTTACTGTATCACAATTCTGTACCCTACTTGCATATCTGCTGCTTTTATTTTCTACTATGTACTGAGATCTGGCTCTACTACAAATTTTTCAAGGTAACATGTATTTCTTGTTGCACTCATGCCAATGGAATAGTTGTGCACATTTATGGTTTAAGAAGCAAATAAGCCTGAGTAGGTCAGAACCCATTTGAGATTTTGGTATTCATGTCTTAACTGAGCCAGACTCTTGTCTGTTCAAATCACACTTATTTACTTGACTATGATCTTTACATGGAGGAATGTTTCCCAGAGCTGGAGAGAGAACCTATTTAAATATGTCAAGCAGCCATTAGGCAGATGTATGGAGCATGCCCACACATTATATCAAACAATGCTCATTCTGAAGGCTTCCTTCTAATATAGAATCCATCTAAAGAAATCGAAACTAATAAAGCATTTACTTGCATTTTTCAAAACTTTATTCCTGCTAATAATGGATTTGTTGTGCTCAAATGCATGATAACAGATGCTTTTCATACCATATTCTGATCTTGTATTATTTGGGTACAGATTTGACACTTGAAAATTGATGATTAAGTGTTAATTTTTCTGCAATTGTGAAGCAATGCACATAATCTGAATTACTGCTGTCAGTTATTTTAATGTTAGCTCATATTATTGCTTTATTTTGTTGAATTGATTTATTCATGAATACATAATATATTATAATTTAAAAATTAGACCAGCAGTGCTCAAGTGTCTGAATAAATCTTAAAATTATTTTGTAATCCCTTTTCATGCTTTTTATAGAAGCTGTTCACTTTTTCATGTAGGTTTGCGTGTGATGCTTTTAACAGCTATAAAAGAAATGAATGTAAAGAAAGGAGCTTCCATTGTAGCAATTTTTAAATATATTCATGCCATATACAAATATGACATACAGAGAAACCGTCGCATTCTTAAAAGGACACTGGAAAAATTAATTGGAGAGAAAGTTGTGGAACAGGTCAAAGGCCATGGTCTTGCTGGCTCTTTCAAGCTGGGTAGAAACTACAAGGAGCAGAAGTTCTGTAATAGATCCAAGAAACAAGTAAGCTTACAATTTGTTTGTTTTTAAGAGAGAAAGCAATTTAGGCTTTCATTTTTAGACATGTTCTACATTGGGGCTGTTGTGAGGGTAAGAGAAAAGATGAGGACAGAGCCACTGGTTGATGGAAGGTGGTGTGGTAGAATTCATGTGGACATAACTGTTTGGAAAATTTTAGTGGGATTTCCCTCTGTTTGCTTTCCACATGTACTTTAATGGTTCTAGTCCCAAAGTTAGAATATACAGTAATGCTGGAATTGCAGAGCTGGAAGGGACCCTGTGGATTATCTAGTCCAGCCCCTGTCAAGGAGGCACCGTGGGGGAATCACTCCCAACCTCTGGCAGATACCTACACCACTGAGCTATCCAGAGTTGTAATAAGATGCTTCATAACCATTCCTTGATCTTTAAATGGATTGAAATAATTGCAATCTAAACCATTTAGGCAACACAAAATTGGGTATAAGCTTTATTGGCTGAGAGTGGGTGAATCGCTTACTGTGGGAAACAGATTTCTGAGGTATAATGCTACTTCAGTGTTCAATGAGTCATAAGACTTGCAGTTTAATCCCGGTGAATGTTTTCACTGTTAGTCTCTGGTGCTGAATAAGATAAGATAAGACCTGGAAATTTATGTTCAGCATGTATAACATTTTTTAGAACAGCTTAAGTATTTTTGTTTTCACAGATCTTTAAAAAGTGGAATTGCAAAGTATTCTCAGTACCTTGATGTTGTATATTTCAATCAGTTACTTTTTGCTGAGTCTGAACTTTGCAAAGGTTACAGTCGAGGTGTTTGTGCTCTGCATACAATGTGTGTGTTGGGACTTTTCCAACTCCATTTCTCTTGTGCCTTCTCTGAATTTGAGGGACAGGATTGATAATTTTGTCTGCGTTGTTTGTATCTGAAGGAAAGAAAGCAGAAGTAAATTCAGTTTATTTTGGTTTTTATAGAAAATAAAAACATCAGATAAGGTTGAGAAAAAAAATTCACCGCATCATAAGGATGAAGCCAAAGAACTGGAAGAAAAAGACACAAGCCGTGCAGATATTTTTAAATTACCTCTCGCAGTAAACATCATGGCAGAAGAGCATGATTACTGTACAACAAGCAAAGACAATAGAGAGTCAGAACATGATCCTAAGAGGTGGAAAATGGAGGAAGATTCTCAGCATGGACCTGCCAACTTGCAAGATGATGTACTTCTTTCCAAAGATGAAACACGTTCTGATACTGACATTCTTAAAAGTACACATGAGGCTGAAGAGCAACAGAATGTCTTAGAAGCCCATTCTCCATCCTCTCAGGAACATGCTGACATTTTTATACAACACCCTGGATCCATTTTTCCATTCAACACCTCTGATTATCGCTTTGAGTGTATCTGTGGTGAACTTGGCTTGGTTGACTATAAAGCACGTGTGCAGTGCCTGAACTGCCACCTGTGGCAGCATGCTGCATGTGTGAACTACAAGGAAGAAAACCTTACAGTCAAACCTTTTTACTGTCCCCATTGCCTTGTAGCAATGAAACCAGTTCCCACAGGAGCAACTCTGATTATTTCTCCAAGTTCTATTTGCCACCAGTGGGTTGATGAGATTAACAGGCATGTGAGATCATCTTCTCTTCGAGTACTGGTAAGAAGAGACTTCACAAACAACAGTAGGCAGGGGAAGTGTATTATGAGGCATTCTGTACAGGCAGTGACAGGTCTCTAAGAAAAGCAGCTTTGGAAGTGGGTGAAGTGAGATTATACAGTATGGCTTTGTAAGTCCTATCTTGCATAAGTGGCAATAAAAGTCAAAAACATGGTAAAAATTTATCTTATTAAGAATTTTTTAAGCAGCCGTTGAAAAATATCAGGTGGTTAGGCTCTATTGGTAAATCGAAAATGAAGTCCTGGTTGTAAAATTTCAAAATGAAAAAGTGATTAAGTTTTTCAGACTTAGTAGCATTGTTCACCATTTAAGTCAGGCAAATGCAGAGGTGTCATGATAGCTCAGCAGTGAACCTATACCTTTGTTAGGTTCACTGCTGAATAGGGCATTAATGGTATTTTCATTCATCATAATTAGGTGCGGTCCACCACTGCACAGGTGGACATAACGAGGGTCCAGTCCCTTGGGGCTGGACCATCCACTCACCTTTCACTGTTGCAACGAGCTCCGCGCTCCCTTCTTATCACTCCGGAGCTCACGGTCGGCTAGCCACTCCTGGCAGGAGGCGGGAGGACAAGCCTTGCTGCAAGGTGGAAGAGTGGCTTGCAGACTGCGAACTCCAGAGTGATAGGAAGGGAGCGCAGAGCTTGGGGCAACAGCGGAAGGTGAGTGGATGATCTGGCCCCAGGGGGCTGGACCCTCGTTATGTCCACCTGTGCGGGGGTATTCGTATACGAATACCCCCATATCTAATCATAACATATTCAGCAATTTGCAAGATGTTTTTCTTTCATAAATCAGTTCTGTCCTCCATATCTTTTAGATTTTCATTACAGATTGCATGCAGAATAATATATTTAGATTAATTATCTTCAATTTGTTCCTTGGAAATTTTGTTTCTGAAAGTTATTGATTGAGAACATATTTTCTGTCATAATAATCAAGAACAAAGAAGAGCACAATGTGAGGAACTATGTGAAGCTGTCACCATAGCCCTCATATCCACTTGTAAGAAAAGAAATGCTCAGCTTCTCAATGGATTGTCTCCTTTTACCCTTAGGAAGCCTCTGACTCTCAGTGCTTCCTCTCACATGTTTTGTGCACTAATCTGTGCAGGTTTATCAAGGAGTGAAGAAGCATGGTTTCTTACAGCCTCACATCTTGGCAGAGCAGGAAGTAGTGATCACAACCTATGATGTCCTTCGTAGTGAGCTAAACTATGTGGACATTCCTCATAGCAATAGTGAAGATGGACGCCGTTTCAGGAAACAAAAGCGTTATATGGCTATCCCAAGCCCCTTGGTAGCTGTGGAATGGTGGCGAATTTGCCTGGATGAAGCCCAAATGGTTGAATGCACTACTGCAAAGGTGAGGGAGGGTCTCAGGGATAGGCCTCTTTTCAACATGAAAGGTACTAAATGTAAAAACAAATTAGAAGAAACTAGATTTATATGCTTTAACACTGGGGTGTAAATTTGCCCTTGTAGTTCATCCTTCTGAAGTGACTAGTGATCTGTTTTCCCTTGGAGGTATTTGCTACTAAATGTTTCCCCTGCTGGAGGTTTGGCTGGCTATGAAGCAGAGTCCTTTTAAAAATATCACTTAACATAATATATTCTGACAGTTTAAAGAACTAGGTCATCATGTCTTTTACACTACTACATGGTTTAAAGTGAGACTTTAGTCAGTTTTAATGTCTGTCTAAAAGAAGCACAGTGTCTGCCCTTGGGCTTACAAATTATAAAACAGTTTCATTGAATTTTTCAAAAGTTTAATTGGGGTCATTCAAGTAGCTTGCAGAGGAAGTGGGCTATCTGTATTGGCTACCAAATATTTTAAATGCAGGAGGAAAATTTTCAGTGTACGTTATCAATGTTGTTATGTCAATTATTTTGTTATTAAAATATGTTACTCTGGGTGCCACTGTATGATTAACACACTCAAATTTGATGTAAATCTGTGTGGATTCTCAGTTCAATTCCAATAATTAAAATACGAGTTTGTAAGAAAATACTGCAAAAGTTTTGGAAGAACTCTATACCATGTGTGCAGTTAGATAAGAACTTAGAAAATTCCAGGAAAATAACTCCAGGGAATTCTGGAATTGGGAAAAACATTACTGAGAGACAGGAGAAATGGCTGAGAAATAGTAGAGGCAGGTTTGCAGTAGTCTGGAATATATGAGCCTGACAAAACAATGTGGAGATGTGTGAGGTTTTTGAATATGGAAAGTTGGAAGGTACCAAAAACCTTGGTTGAGAAGATAGGAAGTAGGAAGAAACTAATGAAATGTGTGAGGTGTTGAAAGATGCTGGTAAAATGAAGACTGAAAAAGTTATGTCCTTGGTCTGGAAGTGAGTCATGGCAACTGGACTTCTTTCTTGTTAGGCTGAAATGTTTCACTATGCATCCAAGTAACTTCTTCAGTCTGAGGAGAGTTGGTAGGAGATCCCTGATATATCCTCCATGTTGGTTTCACTTCCGCCTGGTCTGAATAGGCTCCTTAGAAGGACAAAGGACGGGGAGTGAGGGATAATCCCACTTCTGCAGTCCTTCTCCACCCATTGTCATGGGATGTTAACAGTGGTCTTTCTGGTGTGTGTGGTCCTAATCTTTTTGGGGACGGATGAAAGGGCAGCATGATAAATAGGGGACAGATTATATCTAAGGCCTCCACCCCTGTTGAGTGAGGGATGTTTTGTTTTGTTTTTTGCACATGTATGGCCTCCTTGACCCCTCTCTCAAACCGCCTATCTTCTTGGTCTAAAATGAGTACATCTTGGTCATCAAATGAGTGTCCTTTGTCCTTCAAATGAAGAAACACTGCTGATTGAGGTCCCTGAACCATTGCCCTTCCTGTGCTGGGCCATTCTCCTGTTTAGTGGCTGTTTGGTTTCTCCAATGTAGAGCTTCCAGATAGCCTCACCTGGATGATTGAGAATCTTCACAGCTATATTCTGTCCTTGATGTTTCAGTAAATGGGTTTTAAGTAGGAAGCATATTTGAAAAGCATAAAAGTGGTGGTTGTTTGACTTTAGTATAGCAACTCCATTTACTCTTAAGTAAGTTGAGTTACAAGTAAGTTATTAATTCCTTTGATTTTTCAATTTTGCATTATAATCTATAATCTTTTTTTAGGCTGCAGAAATGGCTCTCCGCTTGAGTGGAATCAATCGCTGGTGTGTAAGTGGCACACCAGTGCAGCGAGGATTGGAAGGTGAATGATATGGCTAGTCTGTTCTTTGCGTCAATGTATGTATTGTATAGTAACTTTGAGGAACATATTCTTTCTATCCCTTGTACATGAGCAGCATGTTTATTTATTAAGAATATTTTCATTCTGTTTATCCAGTAGAATATTGCTCAGGGGAGCTAGCTAGCACTTAAAAGAATCAAAATATAACATGAAAAATACACACCAAGAAAGCAGAACACAAAACAAAGAGCACACTATTCATATACACGTAACAGAAAGCATCAAATAAAAATTGCTAAACTGGAAGGCTGAAAGTCAGCTGAAGAAGATGTTCATATCTCCCCCCCCCCCCACGTCCCCCAACACAAAGCCATTGTAGTGCTGTCAAGGAAAGGTTCAAATAAGGATCCAGGAGAAGAAGATTTCAAAGTCAGTTTTTAGGGCACTGAATGTCCTCTCTTATATTCCCTCTAAATGTAAGATTGGCGCTTGGATGCAAATCTTGATGCAAGACAGGGTTTTATTTGAGCAGAGTCCTTCAGATGCCTAGTCCTAGGCTGTTGAGGCTGGCTGGGTGGATAAGGACAGCGTTGAATACCCTGAGAGAGGGGTAAAATTCCACCTTGCCTCACAGTTGGAAGGTCTTTACCAAATAAGTCCTCCTTGGACCCCACAGTACTGGACATTTACAGGGCAGTGTCCAATATTCCAGTTTTATGTAACAATCTGTAGTTGGTGGTGGCCTCTTGCCTCTAGGGTACCTGGAAGAGATAGATTATCCAGATCTATTTCAGTCAGACTTTAGACCTGGTTATGGGACAGATACTTCTTTGGTCAATTTGACAGATGATCTAGGAACTAAATGGGAAGAATGTTTCTTTGTTGGTTCTGTCAGACCTTTCAGTGGCTTTCAGTACCCTTGACCATGGTATTCTAGTGGACCGCCTATCCAGGATGGGCATTGGAAGTACAGTGCTGCAGTGACTCCAGTCCTCCCAAGAAATATGAATCCAGTAGGTGGTGCTGGGAACACCAGTTGAATGCCTTGGCTGTTGGCCTGTGGGGTCCCTTAGGGTTCAGTTTTATCCCCTATACTATTTAGCATCTACATGAAACTGCTGGGAGAGGTTATTTGGAGTTTAGGGGTGGCGGATGACGCTCTACTCTTTCTCTCCTTTCCATCTGAATCCAGGGAAACTTTCTCTGTCCTAAGCCAGTGCTTGGGGTTGATAACGGACGGAATGAGAGTGAACAAACTGAAGTTTAACCCAGGCAAGATAGAGTTGCTACTAGTCAGTGAAAAGGCAGACAAGGGACTAAGGATTGTGCTGGATGGGGTTACACACACCCTGAAAATTCAAGTGGGTAGCTTGGATGTACTTCTGGATTCCTCTCTGACCATGCCTATGTCTTGGCAGTGGCCAGGAGTGCATTTGCACAATTAAAACTAGTGTGCCAGTTACACCCATTTCGTGAGAAGCCCGAGTTGGCTACGCATGCCTTGATTACCTCCTGTTTGGATTACTGCTGTACGATCTACATGATTCAGAAATTTCAACTGGCACAATATGCTGCAACCAGACTGTTGCCTGAGGCTGGTTATGAGGACTGTGTGTTCACCCTGTTACAACAGCTTCACTGGCTGCAGATTCATTTCTGTGCCCTATTTAAAGTGCTGGTTGTGACTTCTATGGCTCAGGTCCAAGCTGTCTTAAAGACTGTATCGCCCTGTACAAGCTTTTAAGTATTAAGACCCTTAGGGGAGTACCTTCTCTCAGCCTCACCACTTTCAGAAGCACATGTATGACGACTTCAGAGAGGGCTGTTTCTGTGGCTGCTCCCAGATTGTGGAACTCCCTTCCTCAGGAGATGTAGTTGGGCCTTTTCCTCCTTTTCTTCTGCCAGCAATTGAAAACATGCCTTTGCAGAGATGTTTTTGGGAAGTCAATAGGCAATTGAGATGAGCAGATATTTTAATATCTGATTTATAGTTTTAAAATATTTTTATACTATAGTTTTATAGCTACCCAGTGTGGTGTAGTGGCTAGAGTGATGGACTAGGACTCTGGAGACTAGAGTTCAAATCCCTACTTGGCCATGGAGGCTCACTGGGGGTTGGAATTGGTAAAAACCACTCTTTAAATATCTCACTTACCTGGAAACCCCTACTAGGGTCACTATAAGTCAGTTCCAACGTGATGGCACATAACACATAACAACAACAGCATAGCTTTATATTTTAATCCATTTGTTTTAATTAATTGTTGGTTTCACATTTTTTTATGCTTCCTGAAGTCCACACTAGGGGAGAAAGCTGGAATAAAAATTAAATAAATAAACAAATGAAGAAATAACAATTTTAACGTTATATTTAAAACATGATCAGTGCCCTAGACTTTGAAAAATACAATCGCTAGGAGAATTTCTTGTGAGCTTTGTGTGTTATATACAAGGGATCGTGCCAGTCATCTTAATCTTTATGTGAGATCTGACCATAGACACCCCACTCAAATTTCATCCCTGAAATAAACCCAGCTTGAAACAATTCAACTTGTCAGAATAAGAAGGTAGATTGGATTGTGGAATATAAGCACTTTTTATTGAAAATATTTCTTGCGTGATATTAAAACTTTTGGTAAAATATTCTCTTCTTCTATCACAGACTTATATGGATTAGTACTTTTCCTCGGAGCTGATCCTTACTGGGTCAGATATTGGTGGGATCAGCTTCTCTATCGACCATACTGCAGGAAAAACACACAACCTCTCTATGACTTCATAGCCAAGATAATGTGGAGGTCAGCAAAGAAGGACGTGATTGACCAAGTAAACATCTAAATTCTAAGATTTTGTTTACCGTCAGTATTTTTAAACCAAAAGCTTCCATAATTCATTTCTTGTGCCATTTATTATTAGATCCAGATCCCTGCTCAGACCGAAGATGTACACTGGCTTCATTTTTCTCCTGTGGAGAGACACTTTTATCATCGGCAGCATGAAGTGTGTTGCCAGGATGCTCTAGCAAAACTCAGGAAGATTTCCGATTGGTCCCTGAAGCTTAGCAGCTTGGATAGGAGGACGGTGACTTCCATTTTGTACCCTTTGTTGCGCTTGAGGCAGGCCTGCTGTCACCCGCAAGCTGTTCGTGGAGAATTCTTGCCCTTACAGAAAAGGTTAATTTAGAATCTGGACACTTCACATAAATACTGATATGTATCCATTCTGTATTTTTTTTGCCTGTTCTGATTAGATACTGAATAAAATTCAACAAGTTCTGTATATGAAAGAGAAATTTTCCAGCAGATCGTTAGCATTTTGGACCATATATATTCCAAACAGTGACTTTTGAAGTAATGTAGTATTAGGGTCCTGCGCTTAATATTTGTATTTATTATAGTATTTGAAGGCACCTATAATCTCAGATATGAATACATTATGTATTCGTATGAAAACAGGTGATATATGCCACAAGGTTCTTGGCATTTCATCTTACTGAATATTAAGGATACTTTTTATTGGAGTTCATGCATCTGGTGATACAGAAATCTAAAACATCAATCTCTGCTTAAATCAATATGACTTATATTCAAACATGTCAGTGGAACTCTCCTACTCTGGGGGGCATTAATGGTTAAAAAGAAATTGCCACCAGATTGCTGCTGCCTGGATGGGGACTGCCAGTAGCAACCTGGCAGTGATTTTTAACTCTTAAAGGCTTCCCCCCCAGGTCCTGAGGCTCCCAAAGGCTTCCCCAGGGCAAAAGGAAGCCTCAGAATGTGAAAGGGATAGGAAGCTTTTCAATTCATTTATATTAATTATTTCCAGCACCTGGATCTGGTTTATGCTGGCATAACTACACCAACAGGATTTTGATGATCAACTCTTATTTATTTGGAAAATGATCTAAAATGAATTGCTTGGCTCAAACCTTCTTGTTTGTGATAAAACAAAGTGGTGTCAAAAGAATCTTTCACAGCACCAATAAAAGTCCAGTTAAATTTCATTTTCATCTATTGTAAAGAAATAATCATATTGATTAATTTATTAATGCTTTTTAACTCTGGAATTTAATAGGTTTGGCACTCTGCTCCTGGAAAATTTCTGCTTGAAATTTATATACATGATACTCTAGAATTATTATACAACCACACTATGTTGGAAGGAGAACATTTCCATTAACTCTTTTCATCTTGGGATGTAAGGAGCTGTAATTTCGGGAAATGTATCAGTGAGACAGAATAGCTTTATTCTTAAACAACTATTTATCAATCTAAGCAACCTGTAGATTTCAGTAGAATATTTGTGGCTTGAAGTGTACAACATAGCAACAACAGTGGTCATAGGAAACAAGCAGTTCATATAAAAAGCATCACCAAAAACAATGCAGTCTTTTTCCTTCTGAGGGCAATGATCCAAATTTAGAGTGGGAAGATGGAGATGGTATCTGTGTATATACCAGAAGTTCTAAACAGTACAAGCACAAGATTTGAAAATGGGAGCCTATCATTATTATCAAATCTTTATCTGATTAGCAAGCTAGTCTATTATTGTTTTTGTATCCTGTGTTCTGTGTAACTTCAGAGTAGAATAGATGAGGTTCACATGGTGTTCCTATCCAGGTAATGTCAAGGCCTAAATTTCTTTAGTTTAGAGCTGATGCTACATCAGACCTCTTGTCTGGGTCTTCTCCTAAATATATTCACGGCTGGATAGCTCAGTGGTTTAAATATCTGGCAGCGGAGCCAGAGGTTGGGAGTTCTATCCTCCACTGTACCTCCTTGACAGGGGTTGGACATGATGATCTATAGGGTCCTTTCCAGCTCTGCAGTTCTAAGATTATATATTTTTTTTTAAATCACAAACTGACTACTAATTGCTCTTTACAAGTTGAATAAAGCTGTGAATTTTGATCCACTGATGTTCTGCCATGCTGTATTATGTTTCTCTATGCTAGAATAACTGATATTTCTATTAGTCATGACACTTTCCTCTCCTTTGAGACAGTCTTTGGAGTTTCCTACTACTATTCTGATCCTTACGTATAATTTGGACTGCAGGGCCTCTGACCAGGATTCTAAACATAAGCTGATTTGTATAGTAACTGGGAATAGTTCATAATGTTAAATGATAAGCAGTTGAACAGCAACAAACTGCAGCTATACACCACTATCTTTTCCGTTTCTCCTTGCCATATAAAGTATGTTCTTGAAGAGGTTAGGTAACAGTTAGTCCAGTTGACAGTTAGTCCAGTCGTGTCCGACTCTAGGGCGCGGTGCTCATCCCCGTTTCCAAGCCGTAGAGCCACCGTTTGTCCGTAGACAGTTTCCGTGGTCACGTGGCCAGCGTGACTAGACACGGAACGCCGTTACCTTCCCACAGAGGTGGTACCTATTTATCTACTTGCATTTTTACATGCTTTCGAACTGCTAGGTTGGCAGGAGCTAAAGGTTAAACTTGTGCTAATACAAATTGTATGCCTGTCACTCATGTGTGGATCTTTCTTCTAGCACAATGACTATGGAAGAACTTCTGACATCACTGCAGAAAAAATGTCGGACAGAATGTGAGGAGGTCCATAGACAACTGGTGTGTGCTCTGAATGGGTTGGCTGGTATTCATATCATTAAAGGTAAGATGAACTGAAAATAATGAGATGTAATTCTTTTGAGCTTCGTGGACCTTTTGAACATGAATTGTAAATTATTGTGTGCTCTTTTTCTTTTAAGTAGACTGACCTGGCTGGGTGGTATGTAGATTCCTCCAGGCAAGCATTAGTAACAGACTGGATACAGTTATTTCCATTGTTAATTTGTTGCAAGAAAAAGAACAGAAGAAGAATCTTGAGACATCTCAGTGCCATGCTTTGTTTTTTCAGAAGCTTTTGTGAAAGGCAGCCTTCTCAGCCTTATTCCCCAAGTAGGCAATGGGTTTTCTACTAATTTTTAGGTCACACATTTGTGGAGACTTTCCTTAGGAAACTACTAGGAGGTATATTATGAAATGGGGTATTGGGAATGTATTCATGGTAGCAGGGAAATCAATACACACATACCCTAAGGGGCTAGTATAGAAGTCCGAAGTTTCAGAATGCATAGAGTAGCTTTTATGGATGGTTACACAAAACACCACAAATAAGTAATTGAACTATTTATTTATTTAACTAGTATTCCTTTCAAGCTTTTTTCTTTGAAGTACTTTTTTTCTTACAGGTGGTTTCTCAAATTGTAACAATTTCTTTCTATATCTGGCCTGTCCAAAATGAAAATGGTGGATATGGTTTATCTGTATTTTTGGGTTGCCCCTTCTATTCTGCCTGAGCCGGAGTTTTCCTGCCCCAAGCTGGTATCTTTCAGATGCTTAGTGAATCACTTAGTTCTTCTTCGTGGCCTCTGTGAATCACACCTTCGGTGATCCGCGCCTGCGCGGAGCCTCATCGGAAAGTTCTAGAGCTTCTGCGGTAGCAAAAAACACATTAGAATAAGGCCCTCGTATAAGTACCTTGGCGCCAAGGCTCCCCTTTCAGTTTTCTTTCAACCGCCGCGTTGAGAGCCTCATAGTTCTGCTTCTGTGAGTAAAAGAGAAAGAGAGTTTATTCTTGATTCCTTCCTGTTTTTCATTCTTTTTTCCTTTATACTATTAGAATAGATAAAATTCATTATCATCAGAGATTTTTTCCTTTCTACCTCGCTCGGCCTCCGGCCGCAGCACCCCCCCCCCCCCCCATCATCGCTTTTCTCCTCAAATTATTTTCTCCTATTCATGGCCCCTTTGGGCCCATTTAAACACTGTGTGGTCTGTGATAACAAAATACCACTCTCCGATGGCCACGCCAAGTGTCTTTTTTGCTTGGGAGAGGCACACCAGACGTCCTCCTGCCAGCATTGTAAAAACTTCAAGCGCGGAGTGCTCCGTTCTCGCTTATCCAGATTAAAATTCCGTCTTTGGGAGCAATCCCTTCAACCAACCAAAATGGCCCAACCTCCTTGTAAGGCCACCTCATAAACCAAAGCAATGGAGAAGGCTCTTTTTGAAGCCTCAAAACAATGTCCATCGACCACACCATCCCACTCCGACGCTGCATCCACTTCGTCTAAAACTTCAAAAACCCATAAATGGAAGCGCTCGATACCGAAATCCTCGATATCGAAGCCCTCCGCTAAACGTCAAATGTCCACCAAAGCCTCTTCGGTCCCGGAACCTTCTCCGCCTAAAAGACCTAAACAGCATAAATCTAAAGCTGCAGTCATCTCTCAGCAGCCTCAACAAACCGCCGAATCAATCTCCATTGGTTCGCCTTCTGACGATGACGGAATCCCCTCTCATCAACTCTGCTCCCAATCACCGGAATGGGATGACAGAGTCGATCTATTAACATCTCCTCCCAGTCCTCAACACTCTGTTCTTTCGAGCAACCCTTCCGTAGTTGCTTCACCTGACAGGGTCGACTCTGAACAACAACTAGAGACCATACCTTATTCGGTAACATCTGATCATCCACAGAGCCGCCTCAGAGACATCGGCCCCAACAGTCCCTGGAGCCGTCTATTTCATCATGCGTGGCTTAGACCCGCGTTCAGCACTCTCATCGGGTTGCCATTTGCCCCGACCAGTGCTCGACCGGACAAATTGCAACCGCCAATCAGCCAGTTGCTCTATCCAGTTCGGCCTTACCTTCTCATGGCGGGCCTCAATCTTGACAGCCATCGGTGTCGAAACGGCCATATCACCATGACCCACATGGACTCCAACCTGCTCCCTACCTGGCACCTAAAAGATCCAGGACGGTCGAGCAATTTGCTTCTAAACGTGAGGCTTTTACAGCTCCAGCCTCCCAATATTTTCCCGTTAATCCAGACAAAGGGAATCATTCCTCTCGCTCGGCATCTCCAGCATCTATATACTCCACTGCTTTACCAGCTCGTCAACAACCTCCGTTTCGACATCACCGAGACACAGGCTCTGATATCGATGATCCTCAATATCCATCCTGGTCCATGGACACTCGTTGTATCCCTCTTATCGACACACAATTTCCATCGGCTGATAGAACCAAGCCATCGAACTCAACATCACTTTGACCCCGAGTTTGACACCGACGTGCAACCATATCAAACGACGTCCATGGACACTCGGATGACATCTCTCGGTATCGAAAATCCTCAACACCGACAAATGCCCATGGACATGCCTCCATCGACATCGAGCCACAAACGTCAATACTATGACACTCAACCTATCAACACCGAGGTCGATCGACAATCCGTCGACTCCCGACGTGATCCCGATTATTTCGATCACGGATCCAGACCTCAGATGCTGTCAGTATTACTCACCTCACCAGAATCTGACCTCGTCGATGCCAACCCACCATCACCAGCAGAAGACTTCCAGACTTACGCCCAACTTATGATCCGTATGGCTAAGTCTCTCAATCTCCAAATCCACCGTCCTTCGACAGAACCGGCCAATCATCTATACGACCCAATCTCTAAAGACACAACTACTCCAGTACACATCTCGATGCTTCCGTCTCTACTCAGCATCGCTCAACGATCCTGGACAAAACCAGCCTCTTCCCATACCATGTCTAAACAAATCGATAACCTCTACAGAGTCCATGATCCTGGAGCTCTATTTCTTCAAGAACAACCAGCTCCAAACTTTATTTTTGTTGAAGCCTTACAATCCAGATCTCGACATCGACAAACCCTCATGCCACCAAATAAAGACAGTAGAAGGATTGACTCAATGGGAAGATGGCTTTATTCATCAGCAGCGTTCACCATGCGTGTTGCTAACTACCAGGGAGCCATGGGTGCATATCAACGTTTCCTTTGGGACAATATGTCAACCTTTGTTAAATCTTTACCAGAAGATAAAAAGTACTCGCCCATACCTTTCAACAAGAAGGTCTTTCCGTTGCCAAACAACAGATGCTTTCTGCTAGGCACACAGTAGACGCCACAGCAAAGTCAATGGCCACTTCAGTAGCCTTACGACGTTTCTTTTGGCTAAGGACAACTGGCCTGGCTGAGGATGCCCGCGCACGTATCAAAGACAACCCATTCGATGGTGCAGGCCTCTTTAATGCTGAAACTGATTATATTTTGGAAAACGTACAAAAGAAAAGATCAGCAGCTAGACGTTGGGAAGTTTTTCCATCTTACCAACAACGCCCCCAACAAAATCAATGGAGACGACCCTACAACTCATATAAAAAATTCCAACGTGATCCTCCAAAACAAACATCTTATACACCCTATTTCAGAAATCAAAGAAATAAACCCCTCCAACAACCCATTGCTAGGCGCAACGACCGCAAGCCCAAACATCACGTTTGACACTCCTATGACCAAGATCGCACACCACTCCACCCATCCTGCCCTCTGGAAACACCTACCTGTCTGGGAATCCATCACTACAGATGCCTGGGTACTGTCCATCATCCGTGACAGCTACCGCATCCATTTCTTTCAACTTCCTCTGGCAACACACGTCATCACTCCACCATCTCCAGCCCTACAAGAGGAAATAAAAAATTTACTCCTCAAAGACGCCATACAACCCGTCTCACAACACAACAAAGGGTTTTTCTCTCACTATTTCACTGTACCCAAAAAGGACGGAGGTCTTCGCCCTATCCTAGACCTACGAGAGTTAAACAAATACATCATTACCACAAAGTTCCGTATGGTTACCCTCGAATCAGTTCTCCCTTTACTCCACAAAAATGACTGGTTCACTGTCATAGACCTCAAAGACGCATACTTCCATATTTCCATACATTCCTCACACAGAAAATTCCTTCAATTTCAATTAGGATCCCAAGCCTACCAATTCAAAAGGCTTCCTTTCGGCCTTGAAACAGCTCCAGGAGTATTCACCAAGTGCATAGCACCGGTAGCTGCTTACCTCAGGTTGGAAAGAATTATCATATTTCCATATATCGACGATTGGCTCCTCGTAGCTCACTCCCGTCGCAAGGCCCAACGAGACACTCACTTCACCCTTACCCTCCTTTGCAATCTCGGTCTCACTGTCAACGAACAGAAGTCAAATTTAAAACCTACAAAGATTATTCATTATATAGGCACATGCATAGATTCCACACAAGCTCGTGCCTTTCTTCCTCCAGACAAGAGAGAACATCTCATCACATTACTTCAAGTTTTCACCCCTCATGCTATGGTACCCGCCTTGACTGTGCAACGTGTACTAGGCACCATGACCTCTATGATTTCAGTAGTGCAGCACGTACGTCTCAAGATGAGATCTCTTCAGTCGTGGTTTCTCGCCCTCTTCAACCCACTCACAGACCCTCCTCACACTCGTTTAAGGGTCACCCCAGAACTCGCCTCCCAACTCCAGTGGTAGCGTTTTCCTCCCAACCTATCCGTCGGGCGGGCCGTTCCAACAACCACGACCACAAATACAGGTCACCACCGACGCCAGCCTCATAGGCTGGGGAGCTCACTGCAAATCTCTCAAAATCCACGCCAAGTGGTCTTCGAGAGAGAAATTGCTTCACATCAACGAATTAGAGCTGTTGGTGGTTATAAAAGCTTGCAAAGCTTTCAGAAATCTCCTTGCTGGCAAGATGGTACAAATTGCCACCGACAACACCACTGCGATGTACTATATTCTGAAACAAGGTGGCACCCACTCTCCAAGTCTCCTCTATTTAGCGGTCAACCTCTGGGAGTGGTGCCTAGCACATCATATCTGCCTCACGGCTTTACACATTGCCGGCCACGACAACGACTTGGCCGATCTACTCAGCCGCACAAACTCTCAAGCTCACGAATGGGAGTTAGACCAATCAGTTTTTCTTCGCCTATGCGAACGATGGGGCAAACCAACTCTTGACCTCTTCGCCTCCCGTGTGAATCGGAAGTGCAAATGATACTGCTCCCGAGCCGGCATCGGCAAACACTCCCAAGAAGATGCATTCGTCGGCCGATGGCCCAAGACCCTCACTTACCTTTTTCCGCCGTTCCCGCTTCTCCATAAGGTCGTGGTTTGCCTACAACAAGACAAACCCGATGCCATCGTTATAGCTCCTTGGTGGCCGAGACAACCATGGTTTCCAGTCCTTCACAATCTCTCATCGGACATTCACCACCTCCCTCGCCTGCCCCACCTCCTCACGCAGAACAACACCCAAGTACTCCACCCAGACTTACCTGTTCTGCACCTGGCAGCGTGGAGGATTCCGCCTCGCTAATGAACGTCCTCCGTCAATCAAAGAAGCCCTCCATTAGAAAGGCTTACCTGTATAAATGGAACAGATTCAAATCTTTCACTGAAGGTTCTTCATTGCCTCCTATCAACCCATCACTTGCTACTGTCCTACGTTTTTTGCTTCATCTCAAGTCTAGCGGCCTTTCCCTCTCTTCCTTGAGAGTTTACCTATCTGCCATAGTTTCTTATCAGCCCCCTAACTCTCCGGCAGCTGATTTCTTCAAGCATCCAACATTGAAATGTTTTCTTAAAGGTCTATCTCATACCTACCCAGATACCCTCCCTCCCTCCCCGCAATGGTCACTAACACTGATACTGCAACAACTTACTAAAGCTCCTTTTGAACCTTTAGCTTCAACTGATTTACGGCTACTTACCTTTAAAACAGTTTTTCTCGTCGCCATCACCTCAGCTCGACAAGCTAGTAAGTTAGCCGCCTTACGTCACGACTGTCCTTATTTACAGTTTTTTCCGGACAAAGTCAAATTATCCATGGATATTTCTTTCCTCCCCAAAGTCGTATCTCAATTCCATCTCTCTCAGCCACTTATCCTTACTTCCTTCATCCCGTCACCGTCCACAACTCAAGAAAGAATCCTCCATACTTTAGACGTTAGGCGAGCCCTTGCCTTTTACGTCCAACACACCCAACCTTTCAGGCATTCACCTCAACTTTTCATAAGTCACCAACCACCTACTAAAGATCGCCAGGTAACGTCTCAAACCATATCTAGATGGGTCGCTTCAACCATTCACCTCGCGTATCAACTGGCACGCAAACCAGTCCCGAAGGTTATTCGCCCCCACTCCACCAGAGCAGTGGCGACCTCTGTGGCATTCCTACGCGGCGTACCTCTTCCGGACGTCTGCGCCTCTGCCACCTGGGCACAGCCGTCCACTTTCATCCGCCATTATAGACTTGATCTCCAGCAGAAGTCTGATGCAACCTTTGGATGTGCTATTCTAGCCTCTACCTTGGCGTGACACCCTGCCTCCGGGTAAGACAGCTTTTTAGTCACCCAGGGTGTGATTCACAGAGGCCACGAAGAAGAATGACAGGTTACCCACCTGTAATTGTAGTTCTTCAAGTGGACCTCTGTGAGTCACACATCCCACCCATCCTCCCCACTGTCACGCCATTCTGCTTAATGTAGCGGCGGTTGACACAACTGAAAGGAGAGCCTTGGCGCCAAGGTACTTATAAGAGGGGGGAGGGGCCTTATTCTAATGTGTTTATTGCTACCGCAGAAGCTCTACAACTTTCTGATGAGGCTCCGCGCAGGCACAGATCACCCAGGGTGTGAATCACAGAGGTCCACTCGAAGAACTACAATTACAGGTGGGTAACCTGTCGTTCTTATTGGTAACACATAGTTTTCTGTGACATGGGTGTATTGTTTTCTGTTTGTAGTACGCTTAGTTATTGATAAAATAATGAGGAGAATTTGGTCAAACAAAAATAATTTTATTGAGGGACTGCTAATTGGTATGAAGGGAAAAGTAGGTTCTCATGTGTGAATACTAAAAGTCAAAACAACAGTGTATTGTAAAATTGTTATTTCTTTAATTCAAGATCAAAATGACTTCTTTACAGACTCGCTAGTTTATAGACATTCTGGGAGCTCAAGGCAGACTTCTTCTAATAAATAACACAGACTACTTCTCCTGACTGGGAAGCCAAATTGAGTGATTCAGTTTTACTGCAGCTTGATTCTCAGCCTGTTTTAAGCTTCTGTTTGGATTAGGTGATCACATGGAGACTGTGGGTTGTTTTGGTGCCTGTATCCACACTGGCCCTTGAATCTGATGTAGTTTTATCCATGCCACGCCCCCTTCCTTTGATCCCACCTTTTGCTGATCCCTGGCTCTCTTTTTATGGTTCGTTGTAAAATTGGTGGGCTGGATAAAATGTTGCATGATGTTAGGGAAAAGGAACAGTTTTACGAAGTTCTTCATAACATAGAAAAACATATGTACATATGGTACTATGGAAACATAGTGGTCTGTTGTAGTTATATGTAGTATATCACAGTATATCCTGATCAAACAGGAGAAAGTCTGTTTGAATCGTTCCAGCTTGAAAAAGTAGAAGCCCCAGTGACAGAGAGAGACTGTGTCGGGAGCAGAAAGGCTGGATTGATTTGAATTGGCCTTTGTATTGTGTGATCATTAAAAAAAACAAGCAAATTCAACTGTTTTATGCCCACAACAAATCTGGCAGTATTTGACCATGAAATCACAGTCTAAATCCAGAGCACACTTGTTTCTTCTGTCTCACTCTCAGCTGTAACTGACTCTACTCTAAAGCTGGCTCACAGACCAGACTCTTCTCCCTACATTCTAATTACATCTACTGATCAGCATTCAGTCATTCAGTTGCGCGTCATACTAGCACTCTGCCCCTGCATATACACTATAAAGGCATTCAAAACTGTTCACACACAGACCTGGTATAGCTAATTATAGATACATATATACATGGAGGTTTAAGAAAGGGCAGAAAAATCACACAGCTCACTTCGTCAGAGACATGGAGCATTACCTTAGTTTGCACATTATTATACATTTGCTTAAGTGAATGCATGAAGGATGTAAACAGGATGTAGACTTGCTTGCATAAAATAAGCCATCTATCTGTTTGTGGTATTCATGAATACACATTGCCATATACCTGTGAACCTGTGCTTGTACTAGCTACAGCAGTTATAGAACTGTATAATATAGGGGTTGCAGAACATGCATTCTTTTCTATTATAAATATTCATTTGAGATTGTCAACATATTCATTATATGAAGAGGTGATGTACTGAATCAGAAATTAGCAAAGTATTTTGGGGGACTCCTGCCATTTTTCTTTTTAAAGCAGTCAGCTAAGAGTCTTTATTTCAGAACTTCATATCCCTCATATGTCACTTCCGGGCAAGGAGATGGTATACATGCATTCTACTTCCCCACCACACTTTTAGACCTATATAGTTTCAGGTTTAACACCTGAATTAGGCTTGTAGAGGAAGCAGATGTATTAGTCTTTGCAAGCATTGTAAGTAAAAACAAAATAAAAAAAAGAACAAATTAAAAAGGCAAAAATGTGGTGGCACCTGAAAGACTAGCTGTTATATATTAGTGTGAGCTTTCGTGGACAAGTCCACTTCCTCAGACATGATGGAGAGAGAGAGGGAGGATGAATTAGGCTTGTATCTCATTCTTATGTATGTAGGCATCCTTCAGTCTCGAGAAACTATGGTAACGTGCTCTGAATAGAGGTCTTGGAACAGCATCTAGTGTGGCTGAGAAGGCCAATTCGAGAGTGACAATCCCTTCCACAACAAATACAATCTGTCCCCTGTCCAGCTCCCTGATTTTGCTGGTTTCGGGACTGCCTCTTTGCCTCAGCCTGCTGAACAAGTGTCTCTTCAAATTGGGAGAGGCCATGCTGCACCGTCTGCCTCCAGGCTGAACGCTCAGATGTCAAGGTTTCCCATCTGTTGAGGTCCATTCCTAAGGCCTTCAGATCCCGCTTGCATCCTTGTATCGCAGCTGTGGTCTCCCTCTGGGGCGCTTTCCCTGCACTAATTCTCCATATAGGAGATCTTTTGGAATCCGACCGTCAGCCATTCTCACGACATGCCCGAGCCAACGTAGACGTCGCTGTTTCAGTAATGTATACATGCTAAAAATTCCAGCTCGTTCTAGGACTACTCTATTTGGAACTTTGTCCTGCCAGGTGATACCAAAAATGTGTCGGAGACAACGCATATGGAACGTGTTCAGCTTCCTCTCCTGCCATGCACAAAGGGTCCAGGACTCACTGCAGTACAGGAGTGTACTCAGGACACAGGCTCTATAGACCTGGATCTTGGTATATGCCGTCAGCTTCTTATTAAGCCATACTCTCTTTGTGAGTCTAGAGAACATGGTAGCTGCTTTGCCAATGCGTTTATCCAGCTCGACATCTAGAGAGAGAGTGTCGGAGATCGTTGAGCCAAGGTACACAAAGTCATGAACAACCTCCAATTCTTGTGTAGGGATGGTAATAGAGGGAGGTGAGTCCATGCCCTGGCCCATGACTTGTGTTTTCTTCATGCTGATAGTTAATCCAAAGTCTTGGCAGGCCTTACTAAAATGATTCATAAGTTGTTGGAGCTCTTCAGCAGAATGGGCAACAACAGCTGCATCATCAGTGAAGAGAAAGCCCCGCATGCATTTCAAATCAACATGTTCTTTTCAAGTTTATTCAGTTATTCTTGTGTACACTAATGAAAAGTGTATATAATTGATTGCTTAATATTCTGGAAGAGTAAGCCTGGCACTACTTTTTCAGCGGCACCATATTCATTGATTTTTTTTATATAAAGCATTGTTCTCAAGGCATTTTACTATAATGCAGATTTGAAGGAAAGAGTTTAAAAATATCATCATTACTTTCTATGGTTATCCTTAGTTTTACTAAGGATCTCTATGTATTTATTTATTTAAAACATTTTTACCCCATCTTTCTCCTTAAAAAAAAAAAAACTCTAGTGAGAAAAGCCAAGATTTGAATACATGGTTTGATTGTGCCTTCTTCTCGTTGAATAGAATGAAAACAACCCACAGAAGATTAATATCAGAGAAAACTGTGGGTTGTTTAAAATAAGGATGGACCAACATGTCACCTATGGACAGCATGCAGTTTCCCTAAGCCCTTTTGAGGTCCTCGCAGTACACCTAGTGCCCCCATTATCCTCTGCACCCCAATTTTTTTTACTCCCCCATGTGTTCTCAAAAAAGCAGGGGGCAATTCTGCCATCTTTTGAGGTCCTACAGCATCTCTATCTATTGCTGTAGCCTGGGCAAATATGTCACTCTTTGCACAGCCACTGTTAAATCTTCCTCTGCTGGTCTAGGTAAATGATGGACAGGTAAGAGAGTATTGAAGATGCTTCAAGGTCTCCATGACAGTTGCCAGTTCTTGTGTGTCTTCTCTCAGAATACTCTTACTGACTCTGCTTTCTGTTTCTAACGGAGTGCCTTTGTGGAATGAAAATTCACAACAGTAGAATTGTTTTTTAGCTTCATTTTTACAAGATTTCTGAAATGGAGAATTTCTGTTTTCACAAAACATTCAAAATCAGAATTCATTTTGCAGTACTAAACAAAGTGTTAATAATCCCAATAGAAAACTGTACATGCTAAAGTAATTCAACATTTCAGAGATTGGATCACTGGAATTACTATCTGAAATATTTTTCAGGTGAATATGCATTGGCAGCAGATATGTATAGAGAGGTGCTGCGTTCCTCTGAGGAGCACAAAGAGAAGCTCAAAACAGATTCATTACAAGTATGTATTTAAATTCCAAAACCTCTTTTTAAACAATTCCCTAAATATATGTAAGCCAGAACAGTACTGATCGCTTGTTCAGTGACAAGTACGAAAACACTTGTCACCAGGCGTGTATTTTTAATATTTTTGAAATATCTTGACTTGATTTGGTATGATCTACAGTTTCCCCATAATTTTTTATTTGTGTGACGAATTGTGTTGAAAATATACATGCAGAGGACAAAATGCTCTAGGGGACATCCATCTGGGAAATAGTGCAGTCCAGCAGAACTGAGAAGGGGACAATCACTTCTCCCTGATGTATCCCAAGAACTACCTATGGAGGGCTACAAGTGGGAGGGGAGACAAAGAGAGTTCTATCAGCGAAAAGTTGGATTTAGCCTGCAGTTTAATTTGTGGATGTGCAGGTTGTAGGTGAGGATCATGCTCCTACCCATGTGTATTTTCTAATTTTGATTTAGATAGAGCGATTTGAATAATTGTTACTCTGGGAATGGTAATATTTAGAATTACTAGCAGAATTACTATTTTTGTTATCCAGGGCAATAATAATATTGAAGGGCAAGATTTAAAACTTTTAAATAAATCCATTCAGCTTTCATTACGTTTATGTTTAAATACATATATAAATCATTATATATGTATTTAAACATAGGTGATTATATACATGCATTATGTAAAGCCTATTAATTTATTGTATCAAGTTAGTAATATAATCAGCAATCTGAGACTTTCAACTGGTAGTGAATTAAAAAAATTTAAGCATCTGTGCAGGATACTTCTGAAGGGATTCCACATAAAGTCTAATAGCCGTGGGTGAAATTTAGTGTCTACTCACGCAACAGGACTTTCACTTCTTCTCTTCCCTCTGTGATCCCCCATCCTTTGGAGTAGAGCTGTATGATAGTTGAAAGGGGTGAAATGGTAATCACCCCATCCTTGCTTTCTTCACCAGAAACTGTTTTTCCTCCTTCTAAAAATATATGTATGTAGAAAAACAAATATTAATCCGAGCATATTAGTATTTGTGCCACATGAGTCCTCTGAAAGCACCTCATGTGGTAACTCTGGTGTAGTCCATTACGTATAGACCTGTGTCCAGTTGCTGGACTTATTTATATAATTTTGTGTGACAGTGAAAATCCAGTCTCCTGTAATCTAAACATGACTATTGAATATTCTACATTTAATATTCTAAGAATATAGTTTTGTCTAAACTAAGTTTGGTCCTTTTTCCAGCTCTTTGTTTATAATTATTGTAGCCTTGCAAACCAGGGTTGAGGGGACATTGCCAGTGTTTTCTCTTTTCTCTCAGTTCTCATATGACTGTTCGTATTTTCTGAGTAGGTGGGAAACAGTGTCCACAGCACACTTAAGTGCTGTAGAAGTTTAATTGCCTCTTTCCATTCCATCCTTGTTCAAAGGCACTGAGAGTGAATGCAAGCTTGCCCACAGAGGCCACGGGGACATGCTTGGTACTAGTTCTTAATAGTCCACAGTAATTAGATGAAGGAACACCTTGTTGCAAGGCTGAACTGCAGTTTTGTTTCTGTATTTCACTGAACCTGGAATTTTAATGTACTATACCTTGCATGTAGTTTCTTCCTGGTACTTTGTTTTCTGTTCTTAGTTGGGAAAACATCTCATTCTAGTCACAGTCCCATAAACTTGAGATATAGTTAGAAAGTGTCTCCTTCCCCCCCCCCCCCCCCCGTGGTAATGTTGTATGTTTCCTTGGGCATTCTGCTGTTGATTATTTACCATTCTCACAATATTCTCAAGTATGACTACATTATTGCTTTTATGTATTGCTGAATAGAGACTTCATTCAACGCACAACTTGATGGAACTACTGGCAGCGAAGCATCCTGGGATATCACCCACTTTGCGTGATGGCAGACTTCAGGAAGAGGTGATTGTTCACTGTGTTGAATTTAATGTCCATTGAGGAATACTTAATACAAAATAACTAAATAAAAGAGTATAATTTGTCACGGAAGAACACTATGGTTTCTGACAAAAATCCTTACAGGTCAGGAGGAAAGCAGTGATATGTCTTGATTCAGCTGCCTTCCTTTTTTGTCCAAGTGTGACTTGTGATGCTTTCTCATAGTCACAGTTTGCAGTAGATAACAAGCTGCAGTGATAAAAGCCGAACTTGTTAAATGAGACTATAATGTTTAACTTGTTATAGTTCTAGGAGTGTGAATCTGTAATGAAGTAAAGGGCATACAGAGGGAGGCTGATCCATCCTGTACCCTTTAGGAGACATTCAGACCCACTCCCTCCACAGGTCCATGTCATATATCTCATATTTCCAGATCATCATTTAAAAACAAAAACGTTCCCACAAATGGTGGGCAGCACAAAGAGCTCTGACAAGGAGGACTGTGTAGCAGCCTAAAATATGGTGCCTATCAACTCAAAGCCTGTATAGGAATCATCCTTCCACAATCACATACACACCGTGTCCTAGTAGTACACTAATATTTCAGTAAAGTTTAATAAACTAAATAGTGTGAGCGAACAAAGAAAAAACAATATTCCAGAACGCAGTAAGGTGGTCTAGAAAGTGAGGCAAGTCTTTTTCTTTACTGACAGATCAGAGAAATGACTACCAGAGCAGTTATAAGTGTGAGCCATCCATAGTGGCTAAATTGTCATGGGAGAGATCTGGCTTTATTGTGGGGTTCAGCTGTCACTCACCTTCTCCTGTGGCACCAGTAGCTCAGTGTACCTTATTATTCAGTTTGCCTTTCCCTTTATTCAAATAATTTGCCATCCTTTTAATACTACAAATGCTGCATTGTATGTGAATGATTCACTGTGATATTGCTTTGTCCCAGGATGAAAGGGGCTCCTTGCTCCACTCTGTAGTCACTCCAGAATCACACGAATACTCCCAGTTTGGTCTGTTTTAGCACTTGGTTCAAAACCAGTACACATCCTTAACAGCCTAGTAGTTATTCTTGGAAGAACAGTTAATGCTCTTCTCTTTCCCAGACATCTACTGAATTGTGCTTAGCTGTTAATTCTTCACACTAAGGTTGTGTAGGTGGAACAAGTTGAAGCTTGAGTCAGACAGACACTTAAAGACTAAATTGATGTAACAAGGCAGGAGAGTCTAGTCTATGGCAGTAAAGACAGTAAAGTGGGAACTTGTGTCACCTGAAAGGGTTACATTTTACTTGGTAAAAGTTTATATAGACTTAATCGTGCTCCTTTAGATATTGACTCTTTGTAATTTTTTCTGGAGCATACAATGAGAGTTGAGACCAATGGCTCTGGTGTACATTAAATAAGAATTAAATAAGAATTAAGGCAAATCATAGGAAGTCACCTGTGTTATATATCTCATGCAAGTGCAGTGATTGCATGCACTCTGGAGGCAGATGAGTTCTAGACTACTTCACCAATCATGCTCACACAGGTTGATTGCTGACAGAGTGGGGGTGGGAGTGGGGTGGCTTTAAGCTCTAGCAAGTTGTCTTCTACATTTTTTATTCTAGTAACAGTTGCTGCAATAACTGTTCAGGTTATACAAGACAGTATTTGTTCATTTTGTTGATACCATTAAAACCATTGATGCTTAATTTTTGCTGCCACTAATAATGTGCGAGATACTGGCTGAAATCCTGTTGCTAGAAGTTATACTGGTATGGCTGATGAAATTATGATTTTAGAGGGAATTAAACATTTCTGATTCCCCTCTTTTCCCAAATGTCCTGAGACTCCCTTGGGATCCCCTTCATTTCGTAAAGCTGTTGGGGGCCTTAGGACAGTGGGGAGGTCTTTAATTTCTGAAAATCAGCATTGCTAGAATGATTTTACGCCTGATAGCAATTTTGGAAAGTTAAAGACATACATCCCAACAGCTTCCTACGATGAAGGAGATCACAAGGGAGCCTCTGTACCTTTTGGGGGGGGGGGGTGTAAATTTTAATTTCTGAAAAATTGTTGCAACTAATTACATCATCAGCCTTATGCAGCGCAAGTTACAGGACTTGTATGGCCCTCTTGGGGGGAGGGGTTCCCTGTCGAAAGGTGAAATGCACAACCCAAGGGAAAATATATATCTAAACGTTTATCCCTTGCCCTTCTCATCCTGCAAAGGTCATGGTTTGTTTTATTCCAGAGTTTCTTACTGTATTTGATTCAGGAAACTCTGGCTTAGAGCCAGGTAGCAGAACAGATGTATAAAGCAGGATGTGACTCTGACTTATTTTCCAGGTTTGTCAACTTCCACAAAGCCATTAATATATAATGGGGAACTGTGGTTTAATACAAACCAGGATTTTCCTGCTGAAGCTGATGAATAATGGGAATGGCGGGGCACAATACTTGGCCCTGAGGGTTGTCAGCTGCTTCATAAACTGTGTTTTATGAAGCTTCAGATGATCATCTGGATGGGGCCAATGTGCTATAGCATTTCTTAAAACAGGTATGGAATTTTTGGACCTCCAGATGTTTTGGACTATAACTCCCACAATCCCCTACCAATGGCCATGCTGGGTGAGAATGCAGGGCAGACTATCTGGACAGTCAAGACACTCCCGATCCCTGTTCTAAAATTATAGTTTAATAACAACTGCAGTGACTAGCAGTTATTTTTTTTAAAAAAAGTAATTTATATATGACGTCCCCAGAAGAAGGGAATGGTAAACCACTTCTGAATACTCTCTACCTAGAAAACCCTGTGGAGGGTCACCAGAATTAACTTGACAGCACACAATTATTATCAAAGAATACCATAGCTGCATATAACATAGAAATTAAAATGTAAAATTGAAATAAATCATTGCATGATGTTATTGGTACTTTACTGTCAGGAGAATTTCTAGTCAGTGAAAAGTTACTAACTCATTCATCATCTAAATGCAGTGTCAGCAACTCCGACAACATTATATGAGTAAATCAAATGCGGAAGTTGCTGAAGCCCAGCAGGCTCTGCAACCACTTGTACAGACCATCCATGAACTCCAGAGGAAAGTAAGTTTCTGCTGACAAATTTCATTTACGCCTTTTTGACTGTGTACATGCATTGCTCTTTTTAGGCTTCCAGTGTCATCTTGAAAATGTGTTAAAATAAGTCTTAACGTACATGCATAAAAAGAGTTTTAGTGCAACAAACGGGATCAGAGATGGAGTTTTACAAAATTGGCACTCATTGGCAGAAATCCTGTTACTTAATGTAGTTCCACTGATTTAATAGACCTCCCTCTCTGCAACTAGACTAGATCTGTTCACTCAGTGGAACTTACGGAGGAGCGGACTCCCCAAATCTTCACCAATTCAGTGGTCCTACTCTAGATGTATCCTACAGTGCTATGCAACAGGATTTTAGCCATTGTGTTGTTCCTTTGCAGAATTACTTTGGAAAACATGTTTGATGTTAAAATACTTAACCCTGAAGTACTGGGAAGAACTTGTTTTGTTATCTTCCTAGAACCTGCCCTGAGAAGATGCACTTAAGTGCTTTAAATAAATCTGGATACTTACTTGAGGAGAGGCTAGGCTGGTCATATATCTTGATGGATTTTTAAAATTTGACTGATAAACTGCTAGAATGTATTTGGAGATTAACAATTTAATTAACTTGGGCAGGGGATTTAGCACTTCTCCACGGAAACAGCTGTTTGGTTTTTAAAGGCCAGCATGCCTTTGGAGAGAGATGGAGAGATTTTTTGCAGCCAAGACAGATAAGGGGATAATCATTTAAATATCAGTGGACAAAAGCTCTTACAGTGGTGGAGCTCAATTGCAATGGGTGACAGGATGGTAATATTGACATCCCTGTGTTATGTTCCTTTCTGCTCTGTTCCTCAGCCTGCATAACACTGAAGTTCCCAAACACCTTAAGCTGTTGGCCTGACTTTCCATTATAGCATAAGGAAAGATGATGGCCTTTTGTGAACTGATACAGGAGTGGGTGAGCTAGTACACCTCTTCCATTCTTTGCAGTGCACCACTAGACCTGATTTGAGGGGTAGGAAGACAGAAGCTGCTGTAATCTGTAGGATTTTGGGTTCCTGATTAGAGACCAGGTTCAGCATTTGATCACCTTGGTACCAGCCAGGAGAAATAAGGTTGGGTTTTTGCTGGATCAGCCAAATGGTTGCATAACAATCCCCCTGCTTGAGCTGACAAAAGTGGTCTGGATCTGGTATTGGGGACCTCAAGGACTTGGATGCTTATGCAATAGTCATTGGTTCCACTCAGGATTTCATGACTGTCCTGATGACCATGACTTTGCGTAAAATTATACCTGGAATGGAGCAGAAGGACACACAGTGCAGCAAAGTATGTGTTTCTAGCCATAATTTGATCTCTTAATTAGCTAACATAGTTTTCTGAAGAGTTTGCTACTAATCAGAAATGACAGATTATGGCCCAGGAAAAAAGATATAGGACACATTTATTTATAGACACGTCTTCTCTCCTACAAACAGATACGTTCCAGTTCCCCTTGGTGGTTGGATGTGATCCAGTCAGCAATACAGTATGCCATTGATGAGGAGCTTGTTCAGAGAGTGCAAAATGATCTAAGCAGCAACTACAAGCAGCAAACAAACAAGCTCTCCATGGCAGACAAGTAAGTCAGGACCTACTGAGTAAGGTTGCTTTCAAAAGATCGCTTTTCTTAAAACCACTCAAGTTTGTGCTGGCAGATGTAACTGTGCCAGGTATGAGCTCCTGTTTTAGTTTAAAAGCACATCTAGCAGAAGAACCAGAATATAAAACTTCTAACAAAATTGTCCACTTCTCAATACATTCCTTTTACTTGGTCTCCTATATAACACGTAGTTTCTTCTGTCCCAGAAGAAGAATTGCATTTGGGTGGGTTTGTTGCAGTACCAGCATTTTTTGTTTTTGAGGTTATAAATATTACTTTCATTCATTGATTTAGCAGAGATTTCATTCTATTGTTGAGGAAAGAAACACAGCCTTGTGGTCCTTACACAATCCAAAAGCGAGGGCAGGTGTTATCTTTATTAGACCACTAAGAAAAAAGCTAGCTTTTCACCTGCACAATTCTTTGTCAGATTGGGCACTTCTGCATTGTGGATGATGCAGAAAAGACGTATGAAAGTCCCAAAAGTCATGGCAGATATCTGTGTCAGAAGAGAGTTCCAAAATGCTGGCTGCAAACACAAGTCGGGAGTGTAGAGTTTCAAATTCCACCCCTGGTGACCCCTGGTTATAGCATCTCTCCCAATTTGCGGGTGGGTTGGATGGTTTGGTGAGTTGGAAGAGATGCTCTAACCGGGGACCACCAGGGGTGGAATGTGAAACCCTACACTCCCAACTTGTGTTTGCAGCCAGCATTTTGGAACTCTCTTCTGACATAGACATCTGCCATGATTTTTTATTTTCATATGTTTTTTTCTGCACCATCCACAACACAGAGGAGGCCAGCCTGAGAAAGATTTGCATAGTTCGAAAACTAGCTTTTTAATTTTATTTTTAGTCGTCTAATAAAGGTATCACCTGTCCTTGCTTTTTATATTTTGTTTCTGTATGACTTTGCAGTCTTGTGTTTTACAGAATATATATTGTAAATGTTTTTGGAGAAACTGCACATGAATTGAGTTAGATGTATTACCTACCTCACTCAGCAAATACAGTTCTGCCTTCTGCCAGAAGTAATGTGAAGGGAAAAAATGTGAAAGGATTTCTTAAAACAATTCATTTCTGATTCTTGACTCCATAAAGTTATTCTAAACTGAGGTTTTGATTCTTTGCAATGTTATTTGCCTTTTTCTGTTTTTTGGTAGATTCCGTGACTGCAGAGGCCTTCAGTACTTACTCACCACTCAAACGGAGGAAGTGAAAAAATTCCAGAAACTTGTGAGAGAGGCTGTGAAAAAACTGGAAGGCCCTCCTTCCAAAGGGGTGATTGAGGCTGCCACCATCTGCCACCTGCGACCTGTAAGACTCCCACTGAACAAGTAGGTTGGAAAATGTCTTAGACTTCCATCACTGGGATTCTTGTTAGTACCTCTCTTTGTGCCATAACACACCCCCTATAACAGTTGTAATACAAGGACCAGAATCCTGATGGAGATTGATGCTTGCATAAAGGAAATCACATTATATCTTGATGGCAGAGTAATCGATGTGCTGGTTGCATTTAAATGGGTTTTTTTTAATATACATTGAATTTTTGCTATAAATCTTATTCCTGTACATGTTATTGGCTGGAAAGAACATGCTTTAAAAACACAGAATATTATGTAGTGATCTTTTCATACCTTTTTGTATTCCAGCTGTGTCTTCTGTAAAGCTGATGAATTGTTCACAGAATATGAGTCAAAACTGTTTTCCCATACGTAAGTGTCCCCTCCCCACTTATTTTTTTATTTTTATTTTGCATCTGCGATAACCACAAAGTTCCTTTTCTAGGGCCAGCATCCCTTTCAAACTGTCATATGCATAAGGGAAATAAGAGAAGAGGCTGCTGCTATGTGGTCAGGTACAGTTATGTTACTGTATGTGGATATGCAGTCAGACTTCATCTCTTAATAGCAGTCACTTCCACTGTTTCCCTTGCACAAGTAGTAATCTGATGGGATATTGGCCATGATCCATAAATCATCTGTACTAAACAGAATTCCTAAATGATGTGTTTGCCACCTCTGTCTTTACAGTTGCAGAAATCAGTTTCAAGGCCACTTTGAAAGCTGTTTTGTCTGCCATTCTGTGGGTGAAACTCCAGTGCTTTATGCCCTCCAGCCCTGTATTCTTGCAGGGAGGGTTGATCTTAGTTCTGAATAAGGTCCCTAGATGCCTGTTCATGTACATGTAACATCATGTAGAGCGAGAGAAAGAAAGAATGAGAATCAATGCAGATAATGTCATTTGTACTTCAGATCAACACCATTATTGTCTGAAAAGATGCTTGCAGCCATTAAATATGCTGACAATTCTCATGTGTTTATTTTATTTAAGGGTGAAAGGTCAGATGGCAATCTTTGAAGAAATGATAGAAGACGAAGAAGGCCTGGTTGATGACCGCTTGCCTACCACAAGCAGAGGCCTCTGGGCAGCAAGTGAAACTGAACGTTCCCTGAAGACCATTTTGTCCTTTGCCAAAGCTCACCGAATGGATTCCAGGACAATTGAAGAAGGCACTGTCTTCCTGGAGCTCTTTGAAGCATGGAAAAAGGAATACAAGGTACAATAAGTGAGAAGAAATCTTGGAGATAAGTTCAGCACATAAAGAACATTTTGATTTGATTGATTTTAAGGACAGAAATAACTGACCATCTCATATGAAACCATCATTTTCAGAAACACACTTAAAGCCATCTATGAAAATTAGGATTATAGCAATAGGAAAGCAGCAATATGTAGGAAATACAATGTCAGCATATTGAGAAATTCCAATAATAAATCATTTAATATAAAAACACATTCAAGAAAAAAACAGGTAAATATAATGGTAGCGTTTCAAACAATTAATTTCATACATTTGACCCATACCTACGCTTCTTCATATTGACATGTTGAGCTCTGCATGAAGAACCTGATACTACCACTTAATATATCAAAGTCTTCTAGTCCTACTGTTAGCAGTGTTTTCCTCTGTGGTGAGTAACCATGTTTTGTTTTGTTTTACTAATTTATATATGTCTAACTGATAACTATAAAGATTTAAAACAGAGGTGGATTTATGGCACTTCATGTTTTTGGTTAAGTCATCACATCAGTATTACCACTGATGAAGTTGCACTCCAAAAAGATCCACAATTACCACCCTCAGAGTGTGGTCTACAGTATGAAACCTTATACAGCTTGATACAGTTATGCAGCTTATACAGTTTAATATACCAAGTAACTATTTCTTATATATCCTCCAAAAGCAAATTAATTTAGATTAAAGAACTCAGCTTGAGATGTTCACAACTCTGTTTTGTTTTGTTCTTTGTTTGTGTTTCAGCTTTTTCTTAAGCACAAGATGCTTTTTTTTATTACCCAAGGGGTGCAACCTACTTCCGCCCAGAGTAGACTTCGGTCTAGATGGGCGGGGTATGTATAAATAAATAAGTAAGTAAGTAAATAAGAAAATAAATAAATACTGACTGACAATCAGCAATTCATAGCATTAAAAATTATTTTGGTATTGTGAGTGGAAAGCAGATGGATTCCCACAGTTACTTGGAAGACACATAAGGAAACTTACTACTTTTGTCTTTCCCAATTGTACACTTTTAGTACTCTTTTAGTTTTGGCCTCACCATTAGTAAACACGTGAGACTGTTTTTTCTGTAAGCAGATCTCAGGTTCTGTACTAAGTCATAGCTTCATTTAAAATTGAGATTTCTGCCCGTGTGGATTCCATGCACTACCACTTTCTTCTAGAATCCTGTTATTTAGAGTTAGGGAACTATGAAGATATTTTTAAGCTAAATGTACTTCACTATCTGTGCTTTTGCTATTAGATGATTACATAATCAGTGTAGTTTGTTAGTTCCATGGCTGAGATAAAGGGCTATAAACTTGGAAGTCCCCGTTAAAATCTTAAGTTATAAACAAAGTCATCCCAAGGGCTGTACAGTGTTCTGAATGTGGACAAATAGGTTTAGCCTTGGAGCATGACTAAGGGAAACCATTCCAGTTGCTACAGAATCTTCCTTGGCCTTTGCTTCTTGGCTGTAGAAGTTCTCTGGTTAGAAACAATGGCTGGAATCACCTAGAGGAGGCCCATTGAATAAGTGGAACATATGGACGAGTTAATTCACCAAATCCCCACTGACATACTAAGCACACTCTAGTCATGACTTACAACTGTATTTCAGCCAAAAGGATGGTATTACATGTTCTTTTCAGGGGTAAGTCATTGGAATGATTTCCCAGAGGCGATGTATAGAATCATTACAACATCTAAGCAGAGATGTTTTGGCTACTTTTGTGAGATAAGCTTTTGAAAACAATAACAGAGTTCAGTAATAGAATTTTGTGAAGTAATGCATTTGTGGATGATTTAAAATCTCAAAGCTAACTTTTGAAAGTGTACACAATTGACCAGATAGGCGGGGTATAAATGAAATAAATAAATAAAATAAATAAATACAATTGAGGTCCAGTAAATATTATTTACAAGTACAGTAAGTACTCTATTTATTCCCCATTGCTGCTGTCTGGTGGGAAGAAAGTTACCGTATTTTTCGCTCTATAGGACGCACTTTTTCCTCCAAAAAAAGTGGGGGGGGGGAAGTGTGTGCGTCTTATGGAGCGAATACTGTTTTTAAAAAAGGGTGCAATTTAAATTCTAACTGTAGGTGGCGAAAGAGGCTGCTTCTTGGTAGCTTTTTCGCCCCAACAGTTAGGAAAAAGCTGCGGAGAAAGGCCAGGTAAGCTCCCGGAGGTCTACGGGGGTGTGTGTGGCGATTTTGGCCTGCTAGGCCCGCGGGGGGTGGGGGTGGAAGACGGCTGGGAAGGGAAGGGAAGGTGGCGATTTCGGCCTGCTAGGCCCGCGGGGGGGGGTGGAAGACGGCTGGGAAGGGTCAGGGAAGGGAAGGTGGCGGTTTTGACCCTTCCCAGCCGTCTTCCACCCCCACCCCCCGCGGGCCTAGCAAGCCGAAACTGCCACCTTCCCTTCCCTTCCCAGATCCTTCCCAGCCGTCCTCCACCCCCACCCCCCGCAGGCCCAGCGGGCCGAAATCGCCAGAATATTTTTTTTCCTGTTTTGCTCCCCTAAAAATTAGGTGCGTCTTATGGAGAGGTGCGTCTTATGGAGCGAAAAATACGGTAATTAAATCCTTTGCTATGGAAGCAAAAGCTGGAAATAATGTCTGTGAATTTAATTATGTTTTTATTCTCATAATCATAACCTTTCTTAAATAATAATAATCATATGCTGTCAAGTCAATTCGGACTTATGACAAATCTTTTCAGGGTTTTTTAGGTAGAGAGTATTCAGAAGGGGCTTACCATTCCCTTCTTCTGGGGGCAACCTGGGCCTGTGCGGCTTGTCCATGCCTACACAGGTTGGCTGTTCTAGTGGGCACAGTGGGGCGTCGAACCCCCAACTTCTGGTTCCTCAGTCAGATACCTAGCTCACTGAGCTATCCAGCCAGCTAATCTGTCTTAGGTAGCAAAATATTCTCTGTTTAGATAGTATATGATCAGTACGGAGGATAAAAATGATGTTGTCCTGGTTACATCGTATGTTTTGTAACAAGATTAGATTAGTTATTCAACTTCATGTTTTTCTAGCAGGGGACTGAAGTGGAACCTTCTGCATGTAAAGCATATGCTGTACCAGCTACAGTTCCTTTGCAGTACAGTGGTGTCTAGTAGTCTCCCATTCCGTTTAATTGCAGTACCATGGAATTTAACTGTAATCTCATGATCACATCATCTGGCCGGATTTTTTTACTTTTTCTGGTTATTCCCTTCCTCTCCTTCCAGTTTTTATGCCACTTGATCTGGTGAAGAGTTCTAGAGAATTTGAACATATACACACTTTTATGGAATTTTAATTAATCTTCATAAAGGCATTGCCTGCCTGTAGTTTTGTTCTTATTTTCTTGTTGCCTATGTGTTTTTTTTCCATTTATTCATTGGGACTCCTTGTATGGTCTTGCTGTGCTTTGTTGTTTGGAAGAATATGAATTCTTGTATTGTGCCTCTGGAATAACGTGTAAAAGTATCAATGCATTCTATAGAATATGCTTAGTTTTACAAAAGTGGATGACTTCTCTATTCGTAATTACATCAGCATTTCTAGTTTATTATTTGTTTGTATTGTACTGTACTTTTGTAGTTCTTCTTCATGGCCTCTGTGATTCACACTATGGGTAATCCGCGCATGCACGGAGCCTCGTCGGAATATTCTAGAGCTTCTGTGGTAGCAAAGGAAAATACATTAGCATAGACCCCTCCCCCCTGGTATATGTACCTTGCGCCAAGGCTCTCCCTTCAGTTAGGTCCACCACCGCGTTGAGAGCCTCGATCGTTGCTTCTGTGAGAAATCTGAAAACGAAAGAAGGAAAGTTATTGAACTTTATTTATTATTATTATCCTTATTATTTTCAAAAGATACGTTCCGACCTTAAGGCCGAAGCATCCCCCCGTCCCACCTTTCCATTGTTTTCTTTTCTAAACCGGTTCTCGGTTCATGGCCTTTTCAGGCCCATTTAAAAGCTGCGTAGCCTGCGATAACGAGATCCCGCTCTCTGATGGTGACGCTAAATGCCTTTTTTGCCTCAGTGAGGCCATCAAACTTCCTCTTCCCCTCACTGCAAAAACTTTAAACGCGGAGTTCTCCGCAGTCGCCTCTCTAGACTCAAGCTTCGGCTCTGGGAGCAATCTCTAAAGCCATGGATGAAGCTGTTTCCAAAGCGACAAAACATCGCCCGTCAGCTACTCCATCTCGTTCTGATCATCGACAACCTACTCTGCCCTTGATATCGACGGTCACGCGAGTGCACAAAGCCAAACATTTGACATCGAAACCCTCGATGTCGAAAACAGCCTCTAAGAGAAAACCGGCCATGGATGCTTCCTTGGCACCGGAACCGTCACCTCCGAAGAAGGCTAAGTCTTCGAAATCAAAGCCTTCCACAACCATTTTTCCGACTCCACAACCACTGGAGTCTGGGAACTTCATCTGCGTCAGTTCTCTTTCAGATGAGAACTTCCACCTCATCAACCTCACCATTGCAGTCTCCCGAATGGGAACAGCGTGTTGATAGACTCACGGCTTCCCTGATAGCCCGCGACAATCCTCGGGCTCTCCGAGTGAGTCTTCACAAATTGCCTCGCCAGACATCCATGGCGCTAAATGCAACCAGAAACTGTGCCTTACTCTGCCCTCGTAGGCCTACCACCTCGGCCTCCGGCGCATCAACGAAGGCATCAAGCCTATATGAGCGTCCACTTGCCTTCTCGCATGGAAAGAGATCACGCTCTGCACCATCATCGGAATGCCGTTTGCCCCGATCGGTGCCTAACGGAGAAGCCCGCAAAACACTATCGGCCAGTCGCTCATCCTGGTCCGGCGGCGCTGCCCCTGCAGGATGTCTCTGCTAGGGAGCCTTTGGTGTCGAAGCGATCTTATTACCATGATCGCCCAGGACTACCTGGCACATCTTATCTGCTGGCACCTAAGAGACCCAACCAAGCCAATCAATACTCCTCGGCTCCGGGCACATTGCAGCACCGGCAAGTTACTATTTTCCTCTCCATTACGAGCACCGCGAGCGCTCGTCCCGCTCAGCGTCACCGGTGTCTGTCTATTCCACCATAATACAGTGTGGTCCATTGACGCCTTTACCACCTCGGCAGCTATCTCGACACCGACAGCAACCTCCATTTTGACACACCTCGATACCGACCCTTTTGATATTGACGATCCTCTATATCGAACGCTGTCCATGGATGCACCTTCCATGTTGGCAGCAAAGACCCTCGCTATCGACCCCTGTCCATGGATGCACCTTTGACATCGATACCGATTGACCACCCTCGCTATCAACCCCTGTCCATGGACACACCTTTGACATCCATACCGATCGACGACCCTCGATATCGACCCCTGTCCACCGACGACCCTTCGACATCAACAACTCGGCATCGACACCAATATTTTGAGGACCAGCCACTCGACATCTGTATCGATCAACAGGACTTGAGGCATGATGCCGACCCATCTGATCATAGTTCCAGGCCTCAAACACCATCAGGACTTTTAACATCACTGGATTCTGACCTGGCAGACACAGACCCTCCGTCACCAGCAGAGGATTTTCAAACCTATGCTCAGCTAATGATTTGTATGGCCAAATCCCTCGACCTACAAATCCATAGACCCACTACTGGAGCAGCAGATCATCTTTATGATCCCATCTCTAAAGATACTATCACACCAGTTCATATCTCCATGCTCCCTTCTCTCCTAAGCACAGCTAGACATTCTTTGACCAAACACAGCATCATCTCATTCGGTGTCAAAACGCATAGACAACCTTTATCGAGTACATGACCCAGGCGCAGTCTTTTTACGGAAACAACCAGCTCCCAATTCCATATTCGTCAAAGCTTCACAATCTCGCTCTCGGCACAGACAAATACTAATACCACCTAATAAAGACAGCAGGTGCATTGACTCCATGGGCAGATGGCTATACTCTTCTGCCGCCTTCACCATGAGAGTTGCTAACTATCAGGGAGCTAAGGGCGCCTACCAACGTTTTCTCTGGACAATATGTCTACCTTTATTGATGCTCTCCCCGAAGATAAAAGGATCTTTGCACAAACTTTTCAACAAGAGGGTCTTTTGATGGCGAAACAACAGATGCTATCTGCTAGACACACAGTTGATGCCACACCTAAATCAATGGCTACCTCTGTAGTGCTTCAACATTTCTCTTGACCTAGAACCCCGGGTCTATTCGAGGACGCGCATGAGCGCATTAAAGATCTCGCATTCGATGGAGTTGGTCTCTTCAGTGCCGACACTGATGACATTCTTGAGAATGTTCAGAAAAGGAGGACAGCTGCCAGGCATTCGGGAGTCTAGCCTACATACCAGCAACGCCCTCAGCGCAATCAGTGACGCAGCCCTTACACCTCCTATCAAAAATTTCAACAAGAACCTCAAAGACAAACATCTTATGTGCCTTACTACAAACAACAACCTTACCGAGCCAAACCTCGCCAACAAACCACAACTACACGCAATGACCTTAAGCCTAAGCATCATGTTTGACATCCAACCACCCAAGATTCCAATACCACCTCCCACCTCTCCTCCTGCCCTTTAGAAGCACTTGCCTACATTGAAAGACATCACTACAGATGCCTGGGTGCTCTCCATCATAAGAAACGGGTACCACATCGAATTCCACCAACTTCCCCCACCGTCACACCTCCGTTGCAAACTCTGCAAGAAGAAATACAGTCGTTGCTACTCAAAGACGCCATAGAACCAATACCACTATGACACACAGTCATAGGTTTTCTCTCTCGCTATTTCACCATCCCCAAAAAAGATGGAGGCCTTTGCCCCATCCTCAACCTCAGGGAGCTAAATCAATACATCACTACCACCAAGATCCGCATGGTTACCCTCGAGTCTGTCCTCCCCTTACTCCGCAGAAAAGACTGGTTCGCAGTCACAGACCTAAGAGACGCCTATTTTTCATGTCTCCATTCATCCTTCTCACGGGCCCTACCTATGCTTCCAACTCGAACTCAGGCCTACCAATTCAAAGGACTTCCATTCAGACTCGCAACAGCTCCCCGAGTATTCACCAAATGCATGGCCCCTGTGGCAGCTTACCTCACACTTCACAAAATTCACATCTCCCCGTACATCGATGACTGGCTGCTCGTAGCACACTCCCATCACAAAGCACAACGAGACATTCGCTTCACTTTGTCTCTTCTCCAGGATCTCGGCCTTGCAGTAAATCTACACAAATCCAAGTTAAAACCCACAAGGCTGGTTCATTATATAGGAGCAATTATAGACTCCAAACATGCTCGGGCGTTTCTTCCAACAGACAAATGCCTCAATCTAATCTCCTTACTACGTTCCTTCACTCCTCATGCACTCGTATCTGCTTTAACCGTCCAACGTGTTTTAAGCACTGTGGTGTCCATGACTGCTGTGATTCAGCATGTTCGACTCAAAGTAAGATAACTCCAGGCATGGTTCCTAGCCTTGTTCAATCCATTAACAGACTCACCACATATGTTGCTGCGAGTCACTTCAGAACTCGCCTCCCAGCTTACATGGTGGCACTCCGCTCAGAACCTGACGATGGGACAGCCCTTTCAACAACCCCGCCCACAAATCCAGGTTACTACAGATTCCAGCCTTACTGGCTGGGGTGCCCATTGCAGATCTCTGCAAATCTATGCCCGGTGGTCACATAGAGAGAAACTGCTCCATATCAACGCGCTAGAACTCTTAGCAGTAATGAAAGCTTGCAAAGCTTTCAAAAACTATCTCGTCAGCAAAATGGCTCAGATAGCCACAGACAAACGCCACCATGATATATTATATTCTCAAACAAGGGACACTCACTGCCCAAGTCTTTTTATACCTCGCTGTCGACCTGTGGGAATGGTGCCTCTCTCATCACATTTGTCTCACGGCAATACATATAGCCAGTCAAGCAACAATCTGGCAGATTTCCTCAGTCGAAAAGAATCTCAAGCCCACGAATGGGAGCTAGATCAATCTGTTTTTCTCTTCCTGTGCAAACGATAGGGCACACCCACCATCGACCTCTTTGCCTCCCGAGTAAACTGGAAATACAAGCGTACAACGCAGGAGTAGGCAAGAACTCCCACAGAGATGCATTCATCAGCCATTGGACCAAGTCACTCATTTACCTGTTTCCACTGTTCCACGCTCCTCCACAAAGTTGTAGTCCGGCTTCAGCAGGACAGGCCCAATGCTATCCTGATAGCTCCATGGTAGCTGCGACAGCCATGGTTCCCCATTCTCCACCAGCTGTCATCCGACATTTATCACCTGCCCCGTCTACCTCACCTGCTCATACAGAACAAAAATCAAATTTTCCACCCAGATCTCCCTGCTCTTCATCTCGCAGCGTGGAGGATTCGGCCTCACTGATGTATGTCATTCATCATGCAAAGAAACCTTCAACCAGGAAGGCCTATATGTATAAATGGAAAAAAATTTCAAGCTTTTACTGTAGCGTCATCTTTTTCCTCAACCAACTCCTCTCTTACCACTGTCTTATGTTTTTATTGCAGTTAAAAACTAAGGGTCTTTCTCTCTTGTTCCTCAATGTCTACTTTTCTGCAATTGTGGCTTATCAACCACCAGCCTCTCAGGCAGCTAACTTTTTCAGACACCCTACTCTGAAATGTTTCCTCAAGGGACTGTCACACCTGTACCACAGATGTCCACCTTCCACCACCTCAGTGGTCACTGACATTGGTCCTTCGACAACTTACAAGGGCCCCGTTTGAGCCCCTGACGTCAACTGACCTGAGGTTACTTACCTTCAAAACGATATTTCTTGTGGCCATCATGTCAGCTCGACGTCCTAGTGAACTTGCGGCCTTAAGGTCTGACTACCCTTATCTCCAGTTTTACCCAGATAAGGTTAAACTTTTTGTAGATATTTCTTTTCTACCCAAGGTTGTCTCCCAGTTCCACCTATCCCAACCTTTAGTTCTTCCTTCTATTTTCCATCTCCTTCTACCCGTCAACAAAGGATCCTCCATGCTCTAGATGTAAGACAGGCTTTTGCTTTTACATAGCCCGCACTCAATCCTTCAGATGCTCAGCTAGACTTTTTTGTCAGCTACCAACTTCCTGCCAATGGTCTTCAAGTTACCTCGCAGAGAATATCTAACTTGGTTGCGTCTACCATCCAGCTTGCTTATCAGCTTGCTTGAGTTCCAGCGCCACAGAGTATCCGTTCTCATTCTAGGGCGTTGGCGACATCTACGGCGTTTCTTCGGGGCGTCCCCGTACCAGACATCTGCGCCTCTGCCACATGGTCACAGCCGTCCACGTTTATCAGTCACTACACATTGGACGTTTGGCAGTAATCTGATGCTGCTTTTGGGTGTGCTGTGTTATCATCTACCTTGGCGTGACACCCTCCTCCAGGTACGGTAGCTTTTTAGTCACCCATAGTGTGATTCACAGAGGCCACGAAGAAGAACGACAGGTTACCTACCTGTAATTGTAGTTCTTCAAGTGGACCTCTGTGATTCACACGTCCCAACCTGGCCTCCCCACTGTCACGCCCTTTTCTTTATGCGGCAGTTGACCTAACTGAAGGGAGAACCTTGGCGCCAAGGTACATATACCAGGGGGGAGGGGTCTATGCTAATGTATTTTCCTTTGCTACCGCAGAAGCTCTAGAATATTCTGACGAGGCTCCACGCATGCGCAGATTACCCATAGTGTGAATCACAGAGGTCCACTCGAAGAACTACAATTACAGGTAGGTAACCTGTCGTTATAAAGGAAGAAGCTCAAGTTGTAATTTTCCATATACGTATATATTGTCCATGTAATATTGGAAACCATAGAAGAACTGAGGTGTGACTTTTTTCATTAACTACAATTTTGTTCTTGTTATGCATTTCTAGTTTATTATTTGCTTGTATTGTACTGTACTTTTGTAGTTATAAAGGAAGAAGCTCAAGTTGTAATTTTCCATATATATATATATTTGTCCATGTAATATTGGAAGCCATAGAAGAACTGAGGTGTGACTTTTTTCATTAACTACAATTTTGTTCTTGTTATTTTTTTTAAATCTTGTCTCTAGCTGCTTCATGAATATTGGATGGTTCTGAGAGATCATGTGTCTGCCATTGATGAACTTGCCATGGCTACGGAACGGCTCAGAGTGCGCCATCCAGATGAGCCAAAACCCAGCCACCCTGTTCTTCACATAATTGAACCACATGAGGTGAAATTTTGCTGTGTCTTGGAAGTAGGCATAATGCATAATTATCATGAGGAATTGCTTCTTGCCCATATCCTGCTTTTGCTTGTTCTTCAGAAGTAACTTTTCATTGGTGTGGAGCTAGACTGAGAGTATTTATATCCTAAGTTTATCTGCGATAACTATACATTGTATTTCAGCCTTAAGTATTTGCTAAGGAAGAGTTACAGTACAAACACAATTCACAGTTGAAAGATTCAGATTTAAAAGTAAATGCAGAAGCCAGAGCCGTAGTAGGAGAATCAAAGCATGTAATTCAATGTGCAAAATATACTTTGCTGTTCACTAGAACCTTCTAATTATAGAAAATTATAGTTAGTAAATTTGAGGCTGAGGTATAGGAAAGATTTGAATAGTATAATTTTTCCTTTATTATTTAATAGCAGTGCAGGAGATGAAAACCTGTAATGAAAATCCCAGAAAAATAAAATTGGTTTTCCAGGTAGAACAAAATCGAGTAAAACTTTTGAATGACAAAGCAGTTGCCAAATCACAGCTCCAGAAGAAACTGGGCCAGCTTCTATATCTCACTAATTTAGAAAAGGTAAGATAGACCTCCCACTGTCATGTCATATCTCATGATATGAGTTATTAACTCTTGCATTGCATTACTGTTAAAAAGGCAGTAGGTGCTTCAGTAAGTTTTTTGTTTTGCTTTGTTGTGTTGCTGAGATTCTGCAGATTTTTCTCCATCTCTTTTCTTCAGTTATGTCCATGCGGATTTAAAGGATGAAGGACATACCTCTTCTGTGTGGGAATTTCATAACTTGTTTGCTGTATGGAAGGGGACTGCCACTTAAGGAGTAAAAAAGGCAGAAATAGCTGTGGGCTTTTGTAAGCTTTTGAATGCTAAAACTCTGAATTGCATTGTGCAGCCATGACTATAACCCTAAGATGCATACATGTGTCTAGGTTTGAACAGACTGGTCTCTTAGTGGTTATCACAAAGAAACCTGAATGCATTGACGCGGAATTTATTAAATCCGCAAGGGTGATACTTCAGAAAGCCACCATGTTCACAACAAGAATTGTTTGAAGAGGAACTGTGGTAGCTGAATGCACCTACATTTATTTTCTGATACCTTTAAACAGCTTTCCCACCAGTCTTGAAAGTGATTTATCACTTCATCTCACTGAATCTCAGCTGACATTTTTTTCCATAATTCATGAAAAATATTGGATTGAATCTAGAAATACCTTTCCACTAGATGTTGGCAGAAAAGAGGGGTGTGACACTCTTTTAGAAATTACCTCCCACTGGAAAACCAGTTGAGGTAATCTAAGACGTGTTTCCTGCTTAACAAGTACTGCACAAGAGAAGTAACCCCAAATCTAGATAAACATTTTATTTTCATGCAGGATCCTTCTTTATAGCCTGCTAGCACACACGTTACAGTCAGTGTCTTCCTTATTCACCATGTTTCTTACAATGTAACATAAATCCCAGTACATTGTAGTACTGCATTGTAGTGCTGCAAGAAGTCTTGTAGTGGCTTACAGAGGAGTTCATGGAATGCTGCTAGTACATTTTCCCTTTAACTCATGGTTTGGCTGTATTTCATTTTTATGAATATTGCCTTGTATTATCTTCATAGAGCTGTGGGTAACACAGAGATATATTGGATAATGACTTGGAAAATACCCAGAACTTTAGGATTGTTACAGAATGAAATGGCTTGAAATTGAGCTAATTTTTATTTCTCAATAAAAAATGCTTTCTTTTCTTATTTTCAAGTCTCAGGATAAAACAACAGGAGGAATTAATCCAGAACCCTGTCCAATTTGCGCACGACAGCTGGGCAAACAGGTATAAAGTTAAGCTGTGGGTTTTTCTGTACGCATCTCTTAGTTCATTTGTCAGTGCAGAGGCCTACACTAACCATTTAGCCATACTACCCTGACATTTCACATTTCCAGTTACAATTCCTATAGTATTAGGCATCCTTCAGTCTCGAAAGACTATGGTAACGTGCTCTGTATGGAGGACTTGGAACAGCGTCTAGTGTGGCTGAGAAGGCCAATTCGAGAGTGACAATCCCTTCCACACTGAAGACAAATACAATCTGTCCCCTGTCCAGCTCCCTGATTTTGCTGCTTCCGTGACTGCCTCTTTGCCTCGGTCTGCTGGACAAGGGTCTCTTCAAAATGGGAGAGGCCATGATGCAACGCCTGCCTCCAGGCTGAACGCTCAGATGTCAGGGTTTCCCATCTGTTGAGGTCCATTCCTAAGGCCTTCAGATCCCGCTTGCAGATGTCCTTGTATCGCAGCTGTGGTCTCCCTCTGGGGCGATTTCCCTGCACTAATTCTCCATACAGGAGATCTTTTGGAATCCGACCATCAGCCATTCTCACGACAATTCCTATACCCCTTAATCATTTAATACTTTATTAATACAAAATTTCAAACTTTGAAAGCCTCCACTCCCACCTGGTGGTTGAATTTGAGGAAGTCTTGCTTAAAGATTTCCTCGGTTGCTTTTTGCAATCTTGATATCTCCATCTTCTTCTATAGCTTATTGCAATATGCCTTTAGAATTCTTAACATGTAAAGTGCACTTGTTTAAAACGTCTAGATCAATTGCTTCTTCCTAGAAGTCATTTGTATTTGGATTAAAAATGATTTTTCCCTATCTAGCTATTTTACCTTGTCATATATGCTGTCACACATGCTCTTTCTGTTTCTCCAGTGGGCTGTTTTGACTTGTGGTCATTGCTTCTGCAATGACTGCATAGCTATTATTATAGAACAGTACAGTGTTGGAACCCGGAGGAGTTCAATAAAGTGCGCCATCTGCAGACAGACAACTTCACATAAAGAAATATCCTATGTCTTCACTGCAGAGACTGCAAACCAAGAGGATGATATACCAGTGAAGGTAAAATGCCATGCAAGTGGAACTGATTTGTATTGATGAAAGTGCTTAAATGACCCCATTTGGTTATTCACAGCTCTCTTACTTTTAGGCTAGGTTTATTGGACTCATTAGAGCTCTCAAAGCATTTTCCTCAAAATGTCTGTGGAGAAACCATGACATTTTTACAAAAGAAAAAGTTTAATATGTTTATACGTAATAAGCATCGAGATATAAAAGGGTTTACTATGGAAAGGAATAAGGTTGTGCCTGTTACTCTAGACTTGGGGTCACTGGAGAGATATATTATTGACATACATTTTAGAAAACTGTTAACTGTCTGCCACGTGGAATTGTCTGGAAGAAAGGTTTCATTCTTATGGACTGGAGAGGAGGGGTCTACATATGTTAAGTCTACTAAGCAAACATTTCAGGGAAGTTTGTTGATGGTGACTTTTAAAATAAGCCAGGTTGATAGTGTTGGCCACCAGAAAGATGGCTGGCTGAAGGCTCCCTGGAAGGGGCAAATATGAAATGTCATTGTGAGCTGCCAGGAGTCTGTCCATCAGAGGGTGTGAGTTAGTAGAGGAGTCAGCTGTGAGAAGCGCAGAAGAGGAGCTAAAGTCCTCAAGTCAGTTTGGAGGGGCAGCAAGAGTAACATTGCTAGAAAGACTAGAGAGCTGGCCTGAGTCCTGAAATCATTTGGGGGCTTAGCAGAGGAAGTCTGGCAAAGAGGAGAGGACGACTTCTACATGACAGCTGGTGATGCTGGTATGAGTAGGTGATTCCTCAGGCAGATTGAAAATTGCATGAGAACTTAGGTGTAACATTAAAAGGTTCCAGCATGCTATTAAGCCTAGCCAGAAGAGAACCCAAATACTCTGAAAATGAAGATTAATTTTCATCTTTTTCTTCCCTTTTTTTTCCTCCCAAAGGGAAGTCATTCCACCAAAGTGGAAGCTGTGATCAGGACTCTCAAGAAAATCCAGTTCAAAGATCCAGGAGCAAAATCCTTAGTTTTCTCAACGGTATCTCTACAATTTTAAAATCTAAAATGTACATGTTATCAGATATGTTACTTGATAGTATTGATGTGGATAATAGGGCTAGTTTCATTGATGCTGGAAGTGGAAGATATTGAAAAGTGTCTTCAGTTGTCTTGTTGTCTTTGTTGGATACTGGAAATACTTTTCTTTTTTTAATATGGATATAACTTTCCATTTTATTTTGTAGTGGCAAGATGTTCTAGATATCATTGCAAAAGCACTATATGATAACAGCATGGAGTTTGCTCAGATCAACGGAATTAACAAATTTCAGGTACATTTTACTGTAGGAGATCATTTTTAGTTATGAAATCTTTTCCCTTCGTGTTTCCCTTAGAGTTGTATATTTAGAGTGACAGAGAATAACTCTGTCAAAGCATTTACTGTTTTAGCCAGTAAAGTGAATTTCTTTTCTAAGATGTGCTGGAAATCTTTCAAAAAATAAAATTAAATTAAGTGGCCCAGAGCTGGGGAACATACTAGACTAGGTTACCAGCAAGTAACACCGGCTTCCAGTTAACTGCAACTAACAAAGGGGGAGAATTGGCTTCATTAACCCTACAAATTATGCCAGGACCAAACTTTATTCGAGAAGTTCCTTGATAGGCATCAAGCAACTTTTAATCTTTGATGTCACTAGAAGAGGTTAAAGCCAGGCAATACTCTATTAGGTTTTGGTCCATTTCAAGCAGTTAGTCCATGGCACCTCTTAGTTCAGCTATCTTCACTGAGGTCTGCAGGGAGAAGGGTGGCCAGTGCAAGGCACTTTCCCATCATATCTGGCTCCAGGTATAATATCGGCTCTTGTTCTTTTTCTCACATACACACTCTCTCTTTCTCTCTGTTATATTTCTTATTATCGGTATTGAATTTAATTGGCCTTATGTCTGCTTTGCAGATAAAGGCAGAATAAACTTTTCAGCTCCTAATTCAATTTAATTATAACAATTTCTAGTTATTAATCTGGAATAAAAATATAATCACCACTGTTTAACATGAATGAAGTTAACAATGCTCAAAGTTGTCCGGGGTTCTCCTTTGCTTAGGAGTTTCAGATAGTTCTCATGGGAATGTTCAAATAGGAACATTGACTGCAATTTACCAGTGTTAATGTTACTGCCCAATTGCTTAACAACAATTGAACAGGATTGGAGGGGGGGGGATTTCTTCATTATGTTAACTGGGAGTTAGTATTACAGATGCAGCACTCCTAAACTTTTTGGGACTGTGGCTGATCTATTCTCTCTTAATTGGGATTTCTCTGAGTTTGGGAAGGATTTACAATCACTAGTTTTTATTTCATAGCATCTGATTATGCTCTTGAATATATAGTAGGACCACCTTATCTGCAGGATGAATATCCACTGATTCACATATCCACTGACCGAAAATATTAAAAGAAAAATCTTAGAAGTTTATATTTCTAAAGATGATGTTTCCAGAATTGGCTACTGGAGGGAGCCAGAAACCATGCTATGTATAGTGTTTGCTATTAAAATAGTGTTCGCTATAATCCGCGTTTTTAATATATGCAGAGTGGCTTGGAATCAATCCCCTATGGATATGGGGGGGTCCTACTGTATACACAGAACTGCTGATTTTTTGTAAGTTTTTCTAACTGCCTTCAGTCTGATTTTTCTTCCAGGAAAATCTCTCTGCATTTAAATATGATCCCAAGATAAATATATTGTTGTTACCCCTCCATACTGGTTCTAATGGATTAAACATAATTGAAGCCACTCATGTCCTCTTGGTGGAACCCATCTTGAATCCAGCACATGAGTTACAAGCTATTGGCAGAGTACATCGTATCGGACAGACTAAGTAGGTACCAAAATAGTCATGTGCTTTTGTGTGGCTAAATTTACCAGCAGTTCATGCAGCATACAGATTTCATAATGTCGCATGACGTATGACAGTAATTCATGTGCATGTGGCAGTAAGAGCAAGAAGCACTCCATAGCTGTCAATGATTTCAGAATCAAAATATTTCATAACTGACATTTTTATACCGGCTTTTGTTTTTCAAGTCTGTGAGGTTGGTTTAGTTCAGAATGTACCAGAGCAGTGGTTCCCAACCTTGGGTAACCCAGGTGTTCCTGGACTGCAACTCCCAAAAACCCCAGCCAGCACAGCTGGTAGGAAAGGCTTCTGGGAACTAAGGTCCAAGAACAAGTGGGTTACTAAGGTTGAGAACCGCTGTAATAGAGGGGTTGTTAAACTTGTGCTCAGAAGCTTCCTGTTCACAAGAACCAGGGAAAGTGATGTTTTGAATAAGCTGGTGTCATCAGTGCCTTTTTAATAATCCCATTTGGTGAGTCAATTTTTTTATTGGACTTAGTTCTCTTGCTTAGCACATATTTTTCATTGGTTGTTGTTGTGCTTACTTTAATATTTCTCACATAGAAAGGTGAGTGTCCTTGACTAAATGAGTGTCTTCTAAAAACAGTATTGCTTCCCCCTCCCCAAGAAACATCATGAGCAGACACTAACAATAATTCTTGTTGTTGTTTAGTCGTTAAGTCATGTCCGACTTCGTGACCCCATGGACCAGAGCACGCCAGGCCGTCCTGTCTTCCACTGCCTCCCAGAGCTGGGTCAAATTCATGTTGGTAGCTTCAGTGACACTGTCCAGCCATCTCGTCCTCTGTCGTCCCCTTCTCCTCTTGCCTTCACACTTTCCCAACATCAGGGTCTTTTCCAGGGAGTCTTCTCTTCTCATGAGATGGCCAAAGTATTGGAGCCTCAGCTTCAGGATCTGTCCTTCCAGTGAGCACTCAGGGTTGATTTCCTTCAAAGTGGATAGGTTTGTTCTCCTTGCAGTACAGGGGACTCTCAAGAGTCTCCTCCAGCACCACAATTCAAGAGCATCAATTCTTCGGCGGTCAGCCTTCTTTATGGTCCAGCTCTCACTTCCATACAACACTACTGGAAAAACCATAGCTTTGATTATGCGGACCTTTGTCGGCAAGGTGATGTCTCTGCTTTTTAAGATGCTGTCTAGGTTTGTCATCGCTTTCCTCCCAAGAAGCAGGCGTCTTTTAATTTCGTGGCTGCTGTCACCATCTGCAGTGATCATTAAGCCCAAGAAAGTAAAATCTGTCACTGCCTCCATATCTTCCCCTTCTATTTGCCAGGAGGTGATGGGACCAGTGGCCATGATCTTCGTTTTTTTTGATGTTGAGCTTCAGACCATTTTTGGCGCTCTCCTTTTTCACCCTCATTAAGAGGTTCTTTAATTCCTCCTCACTTTCTACCACCAGAGTAGTATCATCTGCATATCTGAGGTTCTTGATATTTCTTCCGGCAATCTTAATTCCGGTTTGGGATTCCTCCAGTCCAGCCTTTCGCATGATGTATTCTGCATATAAATTAAATAAGCAGGGAGACAATATACAGCCTTGTCGTACTCCTTTCCCAATTTTGAACCAATCAGTTGTTCCATATCCAGTTCTAACTGTTGCTTCCTGTCCCACATATAGATTTCTCAGGAGATAGATAAGCTGGTCAGGCACTCCCAGTTCTTTAAGAACTTGCCATAGTTTGCTGTGGTCCACACAGTCAAAGGCTTTTTCGTAGACAATGAAGCAGAAGTAGATGTTTTTCTGGAACTCTCTGGCTTTCTCCATAATCCAGCTCATGTTAGCAATTTGGTCTCTAGTTCCTCTGCCCCTTCGAAATCCAGCTTGTACTTCTGGGAGATCTCGGTCCACATACTGCTGAAGCCTACCTTGTAGGATTTTGAGCATAACCTTGCTAGCGTGTGAAATGAGTGCCATTGTACGGTAGTTGGGAATGTTTTTTGTTGCTGCCTCCTGTACAATGTTACGAGCCTCCATCCATAGCTCTTCAGGCACTCTCTCCACCAAATCGAGTTCCTTAAATCTGTTCTTCATTTCCACTGTCTTTTCATAAGGGATTTGGTTTAGATTATACCTGACTAGCCCAGTGGTTTTTCCTACTTTCTTCGGTTTAAGCTTGAATTTTGCTATAAGAAGCCGATGATCAGAGCCACAATCAGCTCCAGGTCTTGTTTTTGCTGACTGTATAGAGCTTCTCCATCTTTGGCTGCAGAGAATATAATCGATCTGATTTCGGTATTGCCCATCTGGTGATGTCCATGTGTAGAGTCGCCTCTTGTGTTGTTGGAAAAGAGTGTTTGTGATGACCAGCTTGTTCTCTTGACAAAACTCTATTAGCCGTTGCCCTGCTTCGTTTTGAACTCCGAAGGTCAAACTTACCTGTTGTTCCTTTTATCTCTTGACTCCTTACTTTAGCATTCCAGTCCCCTATAATGAGAAGAACATCTTTCTTTGGTGTCAGTTCTAGAAGGTGTTGTAAGTCTTCATAGAATTGGTCAATTTCAGCCTCTTCAGCATTGGTGGTTGGTGCATAAACTTGGATTACTGTGATGTTGAAAGGTCTGCCTTGGATTCGTATTGAAATCATTCTATCATTTTTGAGATTGTATCCCAGTACAGCTTTTCCCACTCTTTTGTTGACTATGAGGGCTACTCCATTTCTTCTACGGGATTCTTGCCCACAATAGTAGATATGATAATCGTCTGAATTGAATTCTCCCATTCCCGTCCATTTTAGTTCACTGACGCCCAGGATGTCAATGTTTATTCTTACCATCTCCTGTTTGACCACATCCAGCTTCCAGGTTCCTATGCAGTATTTTTCTTTGCAGCATCGGACTTTCCTTTCACTTCCAGGCACGTCCGCACCTGAGTGTCCTTTCGGCTTTGGCCCAACCACTTCATTAGCTCTGGAGCTACTTGTCCTTGTCCTCCGCTCTTCCTCAGTAGCATGTTGGACGCCTTCCGACCTGAGGGGCTCATCTTCCAGCGTCATATCTTTTAGCCTTTTGTTTCTGTCCATGGAGTTTTCTTGGCAAAGATACAGGAGTGGCTTGCCAGTTCCTGCTCCATGTGGATCGCGTTTAGTCAGAACTCTTCACTATGACCTGTCCGTCTTGGGAGTCCCTGCACGGCATAGCCCATAGCTTCTCTGAATTACTCAAGCCCCTTCGCCACGACAAGGCAGCAATCCGTGAAGGGGACTAACAATAATGGGCTCACACTATTCCTGATTAATTTTGAAGAGTGCAATAGTTTTAAAGTATGCTTAGTGATTTCCTATTGTAGATTATGTCTGCTTTTTCAATAACATGTGCTTCCCAAAAATATTTTTCTAAGGTTCCATTATAAATGTAGGCTTTTTGAAACATAAGTGGTGTGATTTTTTTTTAAAAATGCTGTGATTCTGCTTAATTGTTGCAATATTCGTCACATGACTATCATTGGAACTGTTAGAGTAAACAAAAGAAAGGATTACATCTGAATCCTAAATTAACTAGTGATATTTACTTCTGAATGAATTTGCATAAAATTTCACTGAAATTGTACCAACATGTGCTGGCTGTTTTCCTTTTAAATTTAGGCCCACCATTGTCCATAGATTCTTAATAAAAGCCACAATAGAAGAAAGAATGCAGACAATGATGAAAACTGTAGAAAGGAGGTAAGTAAAGCTTGATTTATTTGCATTACCTGAGCAATATTACATTCTTCTTCGTGGTCTCAGTGAATGCACACTAATGGGTTTAATCTGCGCCTGCGCAGAGGTCTCCGGAATATTCTAGAGCTTTAGATAGGTTCACCAGGGACCACCCCCCTAGTACACGTGGTCCGCCCGTCCTGGCGATTACCTCAGTTCCTTTTTGCCGCCGCTGAGGTTTCTCCTCTCATCGAGCTCCGTTCGCCACTTGCTTTGTTTCAGCTATAATCAACAAGGGGAGAATTGTAAGAGACTTTGAACTTATTTTTCCCTAATCGGATCGCCCCCTTTTCCCCTTCCCCACCATTTATGGCACCTCTTCCCCCGTTTAAAAAGTGCACCTCGTGCTCCAACAAGATTCTCCTCACAGACGGCCACAATCTTTGCCTCTTCTGCCTGGGAGAATCTCATCAACCATCCACCTGCCAGTTTTGTAAAAAGTTCACTAAGCAGGCTCTTAAACTCAGACAACAGCGTCTTAGATCATTTCTCTGGGAACGTTCTTATCCGACATTTCCTCCCTTACTCATTTGTCACAGCACATCTGACCCAACGTCTTCTAGGCCTCATGGCTTCCACCACATCAACCATTCAACAGTCCAGATTAAAGATGCGCTCCCTACAATCATGGTATCTCGCCCTCTTCGATCCTATGACAGATTCACCTTCCAAACTTCTCCAGGTTACTCCCGAACTCTCCGCCCAGCTCCTCTGGTGGGATACTCCAGCCAACCTCTTCATCGGAAGGTCCTTTGCACCTCTCCAATTATCAATACAAATCACCACCGATGCAAGCCCTACCGGATTGCACATTGCAATGACCTACACATTCATGCTACCTGGTCCCACACCGAGCGCAATCTTCACATCAACAACCTCAAACTCTTAGCCATTTTCAAGGCTTTTTGCGCCTTCAAACCTGTCATTCTTGGCACAGCCGTCCAAGTCACAACAGACAATACCACCGCGTTGTTTTACATAAACAAACAAGGAGGCACCCACTCTCTCCCACTGCTATATCTCACCATCCAATTCTGGGAATGGTGTCTCGAATGCCACATTTTTCCCATAGCAGTACACATTGCCACTCAAGACAATCTAGTGGCGGACACTCTCAGCAGGATGCACACTCAGATGCACGAGTGGACCCTCGACCAGACCGTTTTTTATCACCTCTGCGAACTCTGGGGACAACCACACATAGACATGTTCACCACGTTGCAAAACTCCAAATGTGCCCTCTTTTACTCAAGAGCAGGCATCGGACCAGGCTCTCTAGGAGATGCGCTCATGGCTACTTGGACCACGCACCTCATTTATCTCTTCCCACCCATCCCTCTCCTTCTCAGAACAATAGCCAAAATCTGTCAAGATCGCTCCAACACAATCCTCATTGCTCCCTGGTGGCCCAGGCAACCGTGGTTCACCATGCTCAGAGCCATCTCCACAGATTATCTCTGACTGCCTCTTGTTCCTCACCTCCTCTCTCAGCATCAAGGCAGGACTCACCACCCCGATCTCCACACTCTCCATCTCATGGCGTGGAGAATTCAACCTTGATAAATACCATCTTGGCTAACGCCCAAAAACCTGCTACGACACAACTTTATTCCTATAAATGGGCTGCTTTCACGAAATTTGCACTCCAACGTCATCTTCTAACCAATCCAACTACTCTTCAGGCAGTCCTTGAGTTCCTGTCTCATCTTTTTCACAAACAACTCTCCCTCTCTACTCTCAAGGTTTATGTTTCGGCGATTGTAGCGCATCAACCTCGAGATTCCACTGCAGCTTTGCTCTTCCGTCACCCTACGTTAAAACTCTTCCTTAAAGGTGTCTCCAATATGCGACCTTCCGCACCTCCCCCGCCTCCACAATGGTCTTTGCATACTGTTCTTCAATGTCTTATCCGTTCCCCGATTGAACCGCTTGCTACTACATCAGAGCGCTTCCTCTCCCTGAAGACTCTCTTCCTAGTAGCCATTACCTCCGCTCGCAGAGCTTCTGAACTGGCTGCTCTCTGAGTAGACCCTCTGTTCCTCCAATTCCACCCAGATAAGGTTACCCTTTTTCCTGATGTCTCCTTTCTTCCAAAGATTGTATCGGACTTTCATCTCACCCAACCTATCATTCTACCTACCATTTTCCATCGCCTACGACTGACCTCGAGCGATCTTTTCACACATTAGACGTCAGACGAGCCCTTGCGTTTTATATCTCACGGACTTCCTCCTACCGCAAATCAAAGAGACTTTTTGTGATTCCACACCTCCCTCGTAGAGGTTCTCACATCTCAGCTCAAACTGTCTCCCACTGGATTGTTATGACTATAAAGTTGGCATACCGGCTCGCCAAAAAGCCTCTGCCTACAGGCATTAAGGCTCATCCTACCAGGGCTCTAGCTACTTCCACAGCTTTCCTTCGTGGAATACCACTCCTGGACATTTGTAAAGCTGCTACTTGGGCAACGCCATCCACGTTTGCCACCCACTACTGCCTTGATGTCAGGGCCAAGCGAAATGCAGTGTTTGGTAGAACTGTACTTTCTTCTGTTCCGTGACGTCCCTCCTCCGGTAAATCAGCTTGTTAATCACCCATTAGTGTGCATTCACAGAGACCACGAAGAAGAGAGGTTACTTACCTGTAACTCTAGTTCTTCGAGTGGTCATCTGTAAATTCACACTTCCCGCCTGTCCTCCCCTCTGTCCATCACGTCTGTCTCACCTTTGATGCAGCGGCGGGCTGTTCTTCGGAACTGAGGTAATTGCCAGGACGGGCGGACCACGTGTACTGGGGGGCGGTCCCTGGTGAACATATCTAAAGCTCTAGAATATTCTGGAGACCTCTGCACAGGCGCAGATTAAACCCATTAGTGTGAATTCACAGATGACCACTCGAAGAACCAGAGTTACAGTTAAGTAACCTCTCTTTTTTCAGATGGTGAGCATTCAGGTTTGTAACTGCAGATATCCAAGGAACAAAAATACTTCGCAGTGTAACTTTATGCATACTTAACAAGGAGTACATTCTGCTGAACACTGTGGAGCTTATTTCTAGCTAACATTCTTAAAACCGCTATCAAAAACTGGAAAGGTGCAAGAGACTGAAGAGGTAGCATTAACCACCAATTATATTTTTCTGGTCAACTTCTGCATACACACACAGAATTGAAATGATTGCACATGTTATAGATAGAGTTTTTCCTTAATTTAAGTATAATAGAACAATTTGGAGAGCTGAGGAAATGAAATCCCTAGAACAGAAACACATGCTTGAAGGACAAATATCTGAATGATATGGAGAAAATGGCTAAGAACTGCATACCATCAGAATAAGTCCCCCTGGTTTCTCCTTCTGATTTTTATGTGTTTATATATTTTCATATAAGTTTTAAACTGCTTAATGGAACTGATACCCAGTTCATAAAAACAGTTTGGCTTGGTTAAACAGAAGAGTTGTTTAAATATTGACTTATCTATATATCTAGACGTGTACACATTAATCAGTATCCTATCTGAAGAACAAGGATAATCACTTTTAAGTGTTTCCCTGCTTTGGCAAACCCCTGTTGGGTGACCAGTCATTCAGTTGGCATTCACTAGACATACAGTGGAGAGCCTCCTGGGGTGGAGCGAACATTTACAGGATTGCCCTTACTCCTTAGCATAACAGAACAGGATGCTGCCCATCAAGTTGTGACAGCGAGCACTGAATGACTTGTACTGTGAGCCTTGGAATGTTAAAAGATGGAGTAAAAGAAGATACTTGTTTAGAAAGCAATAGAGATCTGCAAAGGTAGATATAAATGTGTTACTACAAAATCATTTTGGATAATCTTTTCAGGAGACAATAGTCAGACTAGTAGTGCTTTAAAACATGGTCCTGTCCCTCATATGTTCCACCACTCAGCAATGAGCTCTGTACCATGAATACCCTTTTTTGAGCTTCTTTTGCCAAACTCAGAAGCTATTTCTGATAATGTATTCCTTTTCTCTCTTCCTATTTTCTCCTCCAAGCCATTCTAGTTCTTCCATGAAGCAGTCAGAGGCTTCTGTGTTAACAGTCGCTGATTTGGCAGACCTTTTCTCAGAAGAAACTGAGGAACTTGAATGAAAGAAAGCATTTTGGACCCACTGAGGTTTGAAACGGGCCATAACTTATTTTGTAAACAGCAACACAAAATGAGTGTTCAGACATTCCTGTAGATGTCACTAAAAGCACTTACTTAGGACTTTGTGAATTGGAAAGCATTTTTAACAACTTCCACTAGATTCTGTAACTATGTTTTTACTTCAAGGCATTATTTCTGTTAATAAAGAAAAGCAATTGCACTTTACACAAAGATTACATGTACTACGGCGTTGTACTTCCAAAGAACATGAGCACCTACATCCAGCTTTAGTTGGACATAAAGATGTTACTTACGTGTTACCAGTTGCACCAGAGTGCAAGGAGAGGTGCATCCAGCTGAAACCAATGCAGTATGGGTAGATGGTTACCATATTGGGTTGCTGATTTATGACTGAAGTTCGTAATCCAACAAGAGATGTGTGTGTACCTCCTCTGCTGGATCAAAGTGTTTAATTAGACTTTGAGCAAAGAAAGCTTTGCATGGCAGACAAGGGTATGAAAATCATGAACCCATTATCATCCCTCATTCTCCTTTTACGATTATTTTTCACATCCTTGAATCAGCAAATACCTGTTCTGGAAAGGGCTTTTAGTGGTGCTGCCATTTTATCATGCAAGTAATGTTTTATCAGTTAACACGTATGTACTAATTTTTAGAAACCACTAGAAACCACTTTATCATTTTCTAGGTATTTATGCAGTGACACCATGTTGTAGAAATTGGATTTTCTTGCTTGTTTATATTTAAATGTTTGCTGTTCATTTTGCTGTTCTCTTGATAAATTATGCCTTTTGTATGATCTTTTGTCTTGAAATGATAGATGACAACATCTTTGACAGATTTTTAGATATTCTTAAAACTTGTTTTGTTCTAAAATTGGATTCTTGTATCCTATTAAACTGATAATGCTTCCTTCTTGTGTTTGATTGATTGATTAATTAATTAATTACATTTGCATCCTACTCTGGCAGCTAACAGCAGTTAAAACAATTACCTGCCCACCACCACAAGCACATAGGTACTAAAAACCCATATCAGACTGAGAGGTAATGGCAAACCAAATACAACATCAAACTCATGGAGATACAAGAGTGTTAAAGGGGGAGAATGTTCCAAAAGGGCTCTTCAAAAAAGCACAGATTTAACATGTTTCCTAAAGGTTAGAAGGGAGGGAGCCTGGCATATATTGTCAGGCAATGTGTTCCATAGCATTCTGGTGGAATTGATGGCAATTTCCCTGGTCTCCTTCAGGGTGATTGCCTGCAACTGCAAAGCCTAGGTAGCCCAGGTAGACAACCTTAAAGAGAGATGCTCCAACAGGTAATGAGGTCCCAAACTGTTAAGGGCTTTATAAGTTAGTACCAGTACTTTAAATTTAGCATGGAAGTAAAGAGGAAGCCAATGCAGACATGCTAGGACCTTTTGGTGCTGGTGCTGCCTCCACCACCACCATCTTGAAAGGCAAGCCAGCTGGCTCTGTGCATACACAAGAGGCAGCCCCAGACTGCTTCTCGATTTTTTATTTTATTTTATTTTGAGAGGCAGTCTGGCCTGCAGGAGCCTCTGGAGGTAGCAGCAAAAGGTAGGGAGGCAACGGGGGCAGTGGGAAGGGGCGGGGGGAATGAACCAAGAAGTTTGGGAAAACACTAAAAAAGTTCATTTTTCGTGTCCGTTTAGGTTCTCCAGTTCGGAACCAACATAAACCAGCAATATTCCACAAACTTCCTGGTTCATTTTTTGGTTCATGCCCATATCTAGTTTACTTCACTGTTCCTCATTCCTATTGCCATCACTCACCTATGCCTTAAAAAGCACTTTTTGTTTATTATACATCAGTTTTCCCTTATCTGCCTTAATAAAGAGAATAGTGGGATATCAATATTTCAATGAAGCAAGTTGAGCACAGACTGACACGCTGGAAGGAGGAAAATGTGCAGGCCTCAATCCCAACTTCCATTTTCCTGCAAGTAACATTTACCCAAACACAACATACTAAAGCAGCCATTCTCATCCCTTTTTTGGCCATGGCCTTTTTAGGAGCTTTTCTCAGGTTACAGGGCCCCCGCTGTGAAACTAGGAAAGCCCTTGGCTGTGTACAAAGAAGGATACAACACAAACGGATAAGTCTATGACCCCCTTCAAATGTGCCAGGGCCCCCACTAAGGAGTATGGGTGTATTAGAAGAGGCAGCCACAATCCTTTTTTGACGTGAACAAACATTTAACATTTTGGAAACTCAAAGGTGCTCTCACAAAATTACTGCCATAGTAGGCCTGGCCAGTCACACAATGCCCACTTCGCAGAAGGCAAACTGAGGTGAATTTTCAAAAAGTTGCCCAAGAATCCGAATGCATGTTAGAGGTTAAATCTGACCTCTAAAGCACAGAACAGCTCATCGGAACCCAGTTAGTTTCTCCAGCAACTCTCACAGAAAGGCAGATGAGGCCCACAGATAACTTGGCCAAGTATGTATTTTATTTTATTTAGTGTCATGTGTAGGCTGCCTTTCTCCTGATGAGGGGACATACAAGGCAGAGGTAGAGCTGGGGGCCTAACTACCAAATCATTCCCTTGTCCTCACAAAAAAAAAAGTGCATCTTTTCATAGAAGGCAAACAGACGATGCTCGGAGAAAAACAGCAGGCTAGATATCTACACAGGCAGCAACAGTTTGCATAAGAACAACAAAAGGTTAAAAGAGATGCACCTATGTCACAGGCAAAATACACAATATGAAAGCAAACAAAAGAGTAAAGTGTTTGAAGCAAGTGCTGAAGGATATAGCAAGTTTTAGCAGATGTCAAAGGATGTATCTCCTGGAACTGCCTGCTGCAACAAGCACTAAACTGCAGGCCCCCACTACTTCCCCAACACTACTAGCATAGCAACCAAAAAGAGAGGATCACATAGCAAAATACTCTCACAAAATATCAGAAATGTATATACTAAAGAGTCTTCAAATCGGTTGTACAACATGAGCATATGAGGGAGTGGATGCAATAGAATGGATCGTCACTGGACTTTTTCATGGAGAGAACAATAGAAAGGAATATTAAGAATGCCTTAAGATGGAGACAAAATCCCAAAATAGACATTGTTCAGATGTGCTCTTAGGGTTAAAAATTTAAACCACCCATATATCTCTCCCATTCCTGGAAAGTAGAGAGACTGTGATTAATTCCACCCACCTCTTTTAAATACACAACCTTACATTGTATAATCTTCTCAAAGCAGAGTATCTGGGTAGCTTATGATCATGCCAAGGTACAGTATTAGATCTGAAGTCCTCTGGGACTCTCCAGTGTGATCTTAGTTGCAAAAGTCAGACTTTGTATTTCCATAGAACGTAAACATGGGTATCTTATTTTATTGGGATGATGGGCGCCATTAGACATAAATTGCTTATATTTCTTCATAGAGCATCAGTTTGATTTTGAGTACCCTTTTCTAAAATGGGTGCAATGGTTACATGTTGAAAATCTGGGAAATATAGTCATCTCCTCTTCACCTTGAGGTAGTTAAACAGGATATCTGTCTAACCTCTACGCTTCTGGCTCAGTTGCAAAAAGAGTTTCTACCGTTTCAGGCAGTCTGAAATCTTGGCTTGCAAAGCACCTCGGTCTGTACTCTCAACTTTTTCTTCCTTTTTTGGTTGCCTGGAACATAAAAGTTGTTTACGAGAATGGTCTTGTCCTATAAACAGAGGCTAAAGAAATCCCACGCTGAGGAGAAAAAGGAAGCCAGGGAAATTACTTGCTTTCTTTTCTTCTCCATTTGCTCAGTCTCACAAAAAGTGTGTGTTTGGTCAGTGATGATGTCTGATTCATCCGCCTTAATCTATAAACTGGCTGTAATGAAAAGTGCATTTTAGAAATAACACTGTAGAAAAGCCAAAGCACTTTGAGAAAAGCAAACACTATTCTGGGAATTTCTGTTCTGCTTTTAAATGCTGGCTGAGCTTCAGGAGAGCTGGCAGTACCAACTGCCACTCGCATGGGTATCATCACAATGAAAATGCTGGGGTTTTTTTGTCACATGTAGGATACCTGAGTAAAGCTATATTGAATAACCCCTGTGAAGCAGGCATGTTTAATTTAAATAAGAACTGGAGTTAAAGATGATAATTTTCTTGCCTGTGACTGGCCAAATTAAATCATTAACCATGCTAGTTGCATTTGCTTTACCCATAAAGCCAAGAAATCACACTGTCAAAGTGTTAACTTGAATAAAATACACACTTAAAAATGAAGCTACCATGTCCGTGAACAGCTTCTCGGCTGTGATTACTAACATTTGTGCACCACAGAACAGGCACTCAGAGAGAGAATATTAATAATGTTAGCACACATTATACAGCAAACAATACACAAAATAAATTGGGAAGTAAATTGAACCATTGCATTGCAAAATATAATTTAATATCCCCTTTCAGATAAGTGTGTTTACAGAATAACAGTATAGATTTTGAGCAGGAGGACTGGTGACAAAACTGGCCTGGAAATGTATTTGTGATGCCCCCAAGGCTCCTTCAGCTGGGTTGCCATGTTTCCATAGTGCACAAGGACTCCCTTCCTCAGATTTGACCTTGCTATTAGCAGACCAAACTCGTATTGTGTACCTTCACACTGTTGCTTTTATACATTTAGGACACCTGGGCCCCTTTTTCAACTTCCACCTTTGCTCTGAGGAAGAAATTATTTAAGCCTTTTTTTAAGAATTCAAACCCTTAGGCAATGCTACCACCATCTGTTCCTAAAGATCTTTTTAACAGCTCTAACTCTCATCTCTTCCCTTTTGTTAAGCAGCCAACATGGATGTTTTGGTGATCTGCCATTACAAAATACATCTGTTTGATATACAGAAATGGTTGATTTTTACAAAAGAGCTGTCTGTATTCTGTTGTGTAGCTGTGCCTGCACAACAGGAGTGATGTCACCAGCTACTGCAGACTGTCACTCATTAAAGAGTTCCTTTTCATTGCATGTGAGCTGCATAAATGCTAAAACTGAAAAAGAAAATTCTTTAATTAGCAGCAATCTGCCTTGGCCGGTGACATTATTCCCATTGTGCAGGCATAACTGGCTGTTAAATTCCAAAAATTGAAATGACAAGGAGTAAAAACAGGATACAGATTTATAGCACATCCTTATATCTAACCTAAATCTAATCCTAATTTATTAACCTACATGCAAACCTGTCTCTCTACCATACCTATTCTGTCTTTCCTTAGAAACTACCATTTTTTGCAAGCAATTCCACAGTTCAGATGTGCTATAATCTAAGTAATACCTCCCCCATCCTTAACCTGGTTAAAACGTTTTTACAGCACATTGAGTGCAATCAAATGTAGGCTAAGCATAAAAATGGTTGCCCAAGGCAATTTTCTGTCCCTGTAAATCAGCATGTTTGCTTCCATGTGTCCTTCCATACAGAAAGAAAGCTGAGAGGAATCCAGCAGCCTGGAGACTCTTGACTGTGTCAGAGTGTATCTTTTCCAGCAGATTATATTATGCGCAGGACTGGTCCAAGACGTTTTTTCTGCCTGTTATGAAGGACAAATGTACCCCTCTCTTCTACAGCTCATCAATCTACCCATTGAACATCATTGGTATTGAGAGAATCCCCATAAGCTGAAGGAGGCAGCTAGCTTAGGAGGCGCAGAGCAGCTCTTGTGGGCTCCGGAGCTGTGTCCTCGCCCACCACATTGCTGTGTCCCGCCTCTCATTGTTTGCCATTCGAGGCAACATCTCCACATTGTTTTCAAGTCTTCTAAATGTCCTGAGTGAAAAATAATTCTGGCAATAGCTGCTATTATTGTTTCAGTACAATTAAGAATCAATCTGTGTGCTTTCAAATAGTTTTACATGTATTTTGAGCATCGCTAGTAGCCCACGTAGCCAAATGCCAAAGGAAATTATTCTTAGATGATTTGAATCCCATCTGGATGGTTGTTTTGTGTTTTGCAATCCAGCTTGTGCTGGGCAGAAAAAAATGATTACTTTTTTTCCTTTGGACAGCTGACTACTCAACCCATTGCCATGAACATACTACCAACATTTTCTGAACCATAATATTCAAAAGTGTCTTCCTCGTCCCTGAACATGGGGGGGGGGGGGGAGAGTGGTTTTCATTCATCATCTTAATAAAACGTTTGACCGGCAGTCCATATTGATTTTGCTACCCAAATTCTTGAATCCCCTGATCTTGTTTTGAGTGAAAACCTCAACCAAAAAATAAAAATAAAAAATCCTATATTACACTAGACCTGCCAATTCTTTAAGATCCACCAACCCAACCCACCGTGTTCTATGTATGACTCTAGAAGTTGAGTTTCTCCGTTAAATTATTTCCATATAAATGGGTGAAGTCATTGCCTGGGTGACTTAATAGTGTAAATTGTTTCAAGGGAATAGTGAAACTTTGAAAATAGTTTACTGATTTTTCTTTTAAAAACTGTTCTTTTTAAAATAAAAAATAAAGTACTGTATGATGCTTTGCCTACAGGGAAAACAATGTCAATTTTGCAATTTGTCTGCTGACTGTAGAGCTAATGTCTATTTTGTTGCTTTTTAATCATTTAGCTCTTTCATTCTTTTTCCTTGGGGACAAAAAAAGCGGGGGCGGGAGGAGGACAATAAATCATTTCCTGCCACCTTCTGTAGAGCAGAATGGAAGGAGATAAAAGACCAAGGAGAAGACTCATTGGGAAGGAGTGTGGTAAAAGTTGCTGCTATAGTAAAAGACCAAAAAAAGACAAAAATGTGGGAGGAGGGGCTGAAGGAGTTTTCTTCTTGGGGGCAATTCAGCTCTAAAATAGTTAGGGAGTTTGGCATGAGTAATCATGGTCTCCACCGGCTATCTCATTGGAATCCTATTGTTGAACCCAGAGCCATCCTTGTGCCTTTAGAGATGGAAGGTATTCATTGCTGTGAGCAAGTTTAACAAGTAAATTACAAGACAAAAATTGTGAATGACTCTTTGCGCGGCACAGAGATCCCAGACCCTCAGCCCAGACACAAAGCTGAAAGGGGAAGAAGGATCAGGAGAAAGGGAATTTCTTGTCTGGTGCTCTGCAAGGAAACTCCTGTTTTGATGGCACCTGGCAAACCGCTCTTCTCTGCCCTCCTGGCCACTTGTCTGTGGATGTCTTCCAGGGGGATGGACCCTGGGGAGGGTGAGTTCATTCCGCCAGAATCTTCTCTGGAAAAAAACAAAATCTAAATTTTCTGTAATTTTATCAGTTCAGTTTTCAGTGTTCATTCGGTTGGTTTATCCATAAAGGGGTGTAAATAAGTTACCAAATAGTAGTTTTCAGAATATTGATACAGCTTACAAGTTACTATATCTAGTGCAGAAAATTCAGTCACTTTTACAAATGTCCCAACAAATTTTGGACCCTTTTTTTTCAACTGAATAATATTAGTATCCAATGTCATACGCATTCCCTGTTGGAAACCTGGGTTGTTTGCATAAGGCTGAAGGCATTCTAAATCAGCTTTGTAAAGATTCTTATGTCAGTGTCTGAAGCATAACTGTTGTATTCTGCTTTCCGGGTTAACCATTTTTCCAGTATTGAAAACTACTGATTTCAGTGTGTCTTGATTGTTTCGTGGTGAAAGGTAGGCTTGTTTGGTTGCTCTTCAGAGTTCAAAGAAAATGGACTACAAATTTTTAGAATATATAATACACTATGGAAATACTTTTCAGAAAACACTAACTGTGTTGAAGTCAACGGATACAGTATCACAATTTTCTAGCTAGCTTTTAAAATATAAGCAAATGTTTGCTAGTTGAGGAGGTTGTTTGAGGAGGTTGTTCTTCCTTGATTTTTTTTTTGGGGGGGGGCATCCTCAATTTTAATGCTGCCATTCCAAAATGAGATGCAGACCATATGGGAGACACTTCTTATACTCCCAGTGTATGGGAATAAAAATGATAATATAATAATAATCCTAGAACTGCAGAGCTGGAAAGAACCCCATTGTTCATCAAATCCAGTCCCTGTCAAGAAGGCATACTGGGAAATTGAACTCCCAGTGTCTGGGTCCACAGCTAGATACCTAAACCACTGAGTTATCCAGCAGTTTATCCACGTTCTCTTAAGAAACAGGAAAAAGCCAGGAGGTAGCCAATTAAAGACTGAATTTCCATTATTTTTTCTGTATTCCACTCCTTAGAAGTCTGTTAGTTAAACATAATACCAATATTCACAGAACACAAGATAAAGAAGCAGTAAAAAACAGGAACCACTGTATAATTTTCTCTTGGCATTTTCCTAACCTCATAAGAATTGTGGGGGAGCAGGGCTGGATCCTGAATTCACCCAAGTGATGAAAGAATGTAGGTCATGATTAACTTCCCCAGTTTATTTCCAAGTGGATATAACTTCCACTAACTTAATCTGGTCTCATGAAAGGAGAAAGACTGAAGAAAATTGTACTGTATTCCTTCCAACTCCCACTGATTCTTTGTTATGTATTGTGTGAATAATGATATTATACTTATAAAACTCAGTTAATTGTTTAGAGACACAATCCCATAGAATCTCAGGTATATTTATTTACTCACGGCAAAATCATATGTAACTGTATAAAAAGGAATCCAAATGAGCAGATAAAATCTCTAGAGAATGTTCAGCTGAATTGTTAATGTTAAACAGTACTAATCTCAGTATGCAATAAAAATAAAGCCACAGCAAAGAATAACATCTGAAATTTTGATGGCGGTTATAACTGCCACCCTGCCTGCACACTTTCCCCCAGTTGCCAGAAAGGGCATCCTTTTAGACATAGATCAGGCATGTAGGAACAACGGTGGGACCAGTTACCTAAAGGGCCTTGCTAGACATCCACAGGCAGAGGCTGGATTCCTGTCTATGGAAGAAGGCATGGAGCTCTGGGCTTTCTGCCATCAAGCTAGGATTAGACAACCTGACAAGACCCTCACCAACTCTGTGGTTCTCCCTCTGAGGGAAGGAGGAAAGCCAGGAAAAGAAATTCTGACTGGACACGTTATTTCACTACTGGGATGGAACTGCTAAGATTTTACACCATGTGTTATACATCAGTTAGTAAAGTGCTTTCAATGGAGCTTTATCTGAATACAGTAAGATCCATGGGGGATCCGTTCCCACAATCTATCACGAAAGCCTGAAACCACAGATTGTATGTTAGCTAGCGGTCCCCAATCTTTTCTGAACCGTGGACTGGTGGGGGGTGGGGTCCATGCGCAGGGGGATACCTGCGTGTGCTTGTGGGTGGGGGCGCACACGCAGGTGGGCGGGGCACCCGTGCACACATGCATGGGTGGGTGGGCATGCACACAGGTGGGCAGGGCATCCATGCGTGCATGTGGGGAACTGTGCGAGCATGCGTGGGGGGCATACATGCGGGGGGGGGGAGATCTGTCTCCATGGCCCGGTCCTGCCAAGGCCATGGCCCGGTACCAGGCAGCGGACCGGGAGTTGGGGACCCCGGTGTTAGGCAACGTACAAGGAGGTGGCCACAAGGGGATGGGACAAAGGTCACAAGGCCTGCCCCTTTGTATGCTGTATACAGGGTTGCAGTAAACCATGGATAACTGAAACCATCAATACCGATCTTGTGGATTTGCAGTTTCTACTCTAGTGGGGGAGGGTAAAAAGGAGACCGTTTCTAGACAGGGCAGAGATTAAGTGTGGCTTTTAGCATCATAAATTTCCTTGATCTTTTAAACGTTTTTATTTCTTGATCTTCAGCCAAACATCAGAGACATTTCAGAAGTGGCATTTAAACAGTGCCTGCATCCTAGATGCAGAATGTCATTAGCAACATTTTCTCTGCTTCCTGCTCTGCGTCAAATATCTACAGCTGCACTAACTAAAATGGGCAAGGAGCGGTTGGGAAAAACAACAGAATCAGGGTAGGGTAATGAGGCTCCTCCTCAACTGCATTTCAGACAGTGAGGCAGCCTGTGAAACCTTCTCTGGTGCAGGTGCAAACATGGCATGTTGAAACCAGCATCTGGATGGGCTCCCCCAGCTGAGCAGTGGAGAAAGGCTGATGGTGGCAGAGGAACATCAGGGCCGTTATAGCAGAAGCAAAGAAATGGTGTCCTTCCCAGTGTTACTGGACTTCCAGATTTTCAAAGGGGGCAGTGAGAGTCAGTTCGGCAACATCTAGCGGGCCACAAATCCCACCACACCTGGATTACATGATACAGATCTTTTATCATGAACACTTCTATAAATGTAGAAGGAGAGACTCACGTTAGAATGTGTTATTATGGCCAAAGTTTGGGAAAGTTACATTTTTTTATTATTGTTTTTTATTATTATTATCGTTTTATTGTTTTTAAAGTTTCCATAATCCCCAGCCAGCCTGGCCATGAGTTGTAAGAGGAACTCCCATGTTCCTCTTAAAATTTTAGGACTTTGTTATGAACAATTTTAGAATAGGAGTGGCACCTCCTAAAATTTTTTCCAGAGTGTGTCTGAACCTTTTCTTGCTACACTATTATTTCCCAACTCTTCTGCCATTTTTAGTAACAGTTTTTTTAATTTTCAGTATACATACAAATTTAAATTCTCAAAGTATATGTACATGCCCTGGTTGTGGATTTTGTTTTCCAGAAAAGGCAGGGCTGCAATTTACACGAAACAACATTGTTCTTGCTGATTAGAAAGGATTTCCTGGCAGGAGAGACCTACAGTATTTCTCTCCTGTCTCTCAACCCTTTTAAGTGCCTATCTAGTCTGTTCACGTGGGACAGGCTCATTTTCCTGGGGAAGTGGTCATTAACATGACAGTTCCTGATGTTATTATTGCCAACCCAGAGGTTGGGTTTGTGATGTGCTGGTATTGCTCAGTGGGTTGGAGTGATTCATGGTATAGCTGATGGCTGGGAGTTTGAATCTCCACTGTGTTTCCCAGTCGGCATCACCCAGAGCATGTGTGGCTGATGGGGTTATATACCTGGCCAAGCTGCATGGTCCCAGAATGCCAGCAGAAGGAGGGAGTGATCAGTTGCTCCTGATTCTTTTATGCCTAAAACCACCCCAGAGGATTGCTCAACAATGTCAGAATGGGATTAACAGCTTATTGTTGTTTTTGTTATTGGATTTGTAACTGCAGTCAAGGATGGGACATTTTGGGGATCATTGATTCATAGCATTGCTATAAGTCCGAGCCGATTTGACAGCAGATAACAACACCATCAGTAACCATTCTAACTGAGTGAGAAGGTCAATTTTCATCAATCATGCCATCAGCTATTGACTATAACTCAAAGTTATTTTTGGGATACCAAAGAAGAAGTAAAAGAAACAATACTTTTGTGAGGAGATTTCCACCCTTTTTTTCTGTTTCCTCCCCCCACTTTCTTCTTTAGACTGCACTAGGTAATCTTATTTTCCACTCAATAGAAATCCGACAGCCTCAATTAGCTCTTCTTCTCTGAAAGAAATTGCATATTAAGATTAGTTTTCAATACACATTGATCACAGGCTAAAAGAAGCAAGTGAATCCATCTCCCTTTTAGGCCACACAAAAGCGAATGCTTCTTCTGCCCTGAATGTAAATGAGACTTCCTTCAAGCCAATAACCTCAGTGACATTTCAGCAGACAGTTTGTCTATAAGGACCTTCCGTGGAACCAGACTCTGTGAAGCTTCAAATAAGAATAAAAATAAATCAGATCAACTATGTCTTTGCATTATTTGGCCCTGGTGAATGCATGATTTCTGAAAAGGCCACAGCTAATTGCTGTTCTGGAAACTGCATCAGAAACAAATCAGATTTTTTAAAAAACCCAAAAACAAACCATAACACTCTACTTAATAAAAAGCACTGCTCCTGATTTAGAAATAATACAGTTGACAAGGAATACAAAATCAGGATATACCATTAAGTTAACCCAATAGAGGCAGGCTCCCAACTCTGTAGTGACTTTGGTACTTGACTACACACCCCTGTAGGGCAGTCCTTTTTTGAAGGGCTGTCTAGTGCATGCATCCAGTATTTTATTCCTCATGTGTTCCAAGAGCAAGACAGGCCAAGTCCAGTTTTAAAAAAAAAGAAGGGGGGGGTAGGATACTTAAATGTGCCAATCAACAGTATGCACAATGGATTGAGCAGGCCCCTTATTTGCTTGGCTACAGTCTTTCCCATTGTGATTATTAGAGATATATTTCTATGAAAATGACATCAAGAACTAGGAGCAGTGATAGCAACCATAAATTTTATGAGCAACTCACATATAGCTTTACTGTGTATACAGGTAGACTTTTGAATTTCTACTGAACCGTCATTATGTGATTTAGAGGTAAAAGGAATTGATTAAATACCGATCTACATTTTGGACTACAGCTGTCAGAATACCTCAAGCAACTTAACCAATGACCACACCGGCTGAGGGATTCTGAGAGCTGTAGTCCAAAAAAGTGACTTTCCTAAGTTCTGTTTAAATTAGGGCTTAGAGCAGATCCCCTCAATTCAACCCAGAAGCCAGTTCAGGACTTTGGAATGGATTGTGATTCAGTCCCAACCAATTTGTGCACTGGATCTGAATCAGTTTGTACAGCCTCCCTGTGACTTGCATTGGAAACCCAATACAGCTAAAACCATTTTTGTTTTTGCACTGATACACATGGACTTTGGAGACATGATAAGCTAAAGAGAGGGGTGAACCCACCTAATTTCAGACAGCTAGCTTCACAGGTTTGCATACGAGATCTATTTAAAGAAAAAGCGTTCAGAGCAATTTGTGCCCAATCTGACTTGATTTGTGCTCCAGACTCAAATCAATGTTTAAATTTCCTTTCCTTCACTCTCGAAGTGAATCTGGGCATCCCAGTCTTTCCTATTGCGATTATTAGGGATATATTTCTATGAAAAGAGAAAATGTGGGTCTATAAATATAAAGCTGGATAGTAAAGAAAGTTGACAGGAAAAATTGACTGATTCATTTGAAACATGGTGCTGGAGGAGAGCTTTGCAGGTACTTTGGACTGCCAGAAAGATGAACAAGTGGACCCTAGGGCAGATCAAACCTGAACTATCTCTGGAGGCACAAATTGTTGAAACTGAGGCTGTCCTACTTTGGACACATCATGAGACGACAGGATTCTCTGGAAAAGACAATAATTCCAGGAAAAGTTGAGTGCAGCAGGAAAAGAGGAAGACCAAATATAAGATTGACTTCCTAAAGGAATCACAGGCTTGAGTCTGCAAGATCTGAGCAGGGCTGTTGAGGACATGACATTTGGAGATTGCTCGTTCATAGAGTCACCATAAGCCATAGGTAACTTGACAGGACAGAACAACAACAAATATAAATCAGCTTATCAAATTTCCTTCTTTTTTGCAAAAAGATGAGACTGCGCCATCACCTCCATCCCAGGTTCAGAGACCCCATCACATTTTAATGAAGTAGTCAGGAAAGCAACAGGCTTCAGTTGTGTCCTCCTCAGCCATTTCCCCAACAGTCCCACAATCAGGGAATATCTAGTTCTTCTAGTATGCCTATATATGTATGAAGCCTTCTTCCCACCTGCCACTTAGATGCTGTAATCAGTATTGCCAGGTTTCAGATGACCTGCTGAAGTTGAAAGGAATTGCTATATTTCCCTCAGTTTCAGCACTGGGAGACAAATCTTGGGGAAAGCAGCACTGTAGAAGGGGTAACATCTGATCTCTGTGTGAGAAAGATGGCTTTAAACCTTGTGTTCTAATCACCATTTCAAGCTAGCATCAGGGTTTATTGGCTCAACAAAAACATGTTTTCTCACCACTTACTCTCTTTGCAGTTTCTTCCCCTCACTCCTAGTTGTTTTTTTTTTTTTTTGGCACACTGGTGCGTGGGGCCATTGTGGTACTTAAACCGAGGCAAGGAGCAGAGCACCAGCACTGAAACTTATGGGCCTTCTTGTTGTACAAACCCTTATGGCAGTAGCATAAAGCCTGAGCAAAAAAAAATTTCTCTCCCAAAAATTGCCTGCCCCACCCTCATGATATGAAGCAAGTCCACCCCCTGCTCCCAGGTTTTGGGCCAGTAATCTCAGAGAATGGGGGTACTGCTGATTGCTGTGAGAAGCTAGAAACAGACATAACTTGTAATTAGAACTGAAACACTGCAGAAAAGTGATTGAGATTGAGTCCTTCTGTGTTTGCAAGTCAGACTTCAAAGGAATCCCCTTGTTTAAGTCCTGAAGACCAATCACCAAACAAAGGAAACTAACCTGCATAATCCTGGTGGTGAGAGAAGCTTGTGCTGTGAAACTCAGATACTAGTGTTCATTAAGGATTTCTTTTTTCCAGTCATACGCTGTATCTAACATCTGTTTCTGGGCCCAGAGTGGTAATAAAATCTATTGTTCCCTATGTGAGGCCTTTCTTGTCTAGAATGCTAGAGTACCAGACACTTGCCAGGGAGTGTAAGAAACCATATTTGCTTCTGCCAAGAGAGTTTATGGTGTTAGGAATCTTGGGGAATGCAGTTCTCCATGATACTAGAGCCCACAGTAGGGTGATACTCCAGAGGACTATGTTCACCAAGTCCTGTGATGTTTTTGAATTGCCAGAGAGGGAGAAAGAGAGGGAGAGAGCAAAAGAGGCCATGCATCAGGATCTCTAGTAACCTTGATGAAGTTCTGCTGCTGCCAAGTATAGTGTTTGGGAGGAGGAAAGGGCCAGTGAGACAGAACTGGCAGGGCAAATCCCAGCATGAAGCAGACTTGAATTCAGAAGTACATGGACTGTGTTTGACTTGCTTTAAGGTGAGGCTCTACGTTGCTTCCATTAATACTAAGAATCAGTAGAAAACATTACCTTAGGCCAGTACTTACCAATCTTGGGTTCCCAGATGTTCTTGGATTACAACTTGGCCAGCACAGCTAGTGGTGAAGGCTGCTGGGAGTTTTAGTTCAAGAAAATCTGGGGACTTAGGGTTGGGAACCATTGCCTTAGACCACCAGACTGCTTGTGCTAGTCTTGCAAATGCCAGTCCTTTCACCCACAATGTTCATATATCATTCAGCAAGAGAAAAAAGTTGATGCTACACCGCCCAAACAGACAAACTTGGATAAGCAGCAACAACTGGCATCCTCAATTTAAAAACAGATACGGTAGCTCCAGATTTGTATATTCAACTCACTATTGTCTATCCCGGAGGCAAATCTGTCTAACTCTAGACACCATGTACCACATCCTTTAACCTAGTTTAGCATTTCAGATCGACTGACAAGTACATAAGAAAGTGAAGGCAAGACAAATTTCTTCATGACCCCAATGATGAGTTTGTAAGTACTCGCTTTCCTAGGATGTGAATGATTTATAGTGACAATTTAGCATGGTAACATTTACAAGGGAAATACTATCCCTTATATACAAGTGGTGCTCTCTCATTATTGGCAGTTACTGAGGGAAGTGGGCATTAAAGACACTTGCACCAGGCATAACTATTAATATGGATTAGTGATAGACACATATGAGTTCTGACTTACAGCCAGTGTGTATGATTTGGGCTCAGATTTTGGTAAAAACACCAGGTGCACTGACCTGGTTGACATTTTAATGTGTGCAATCAACTTGCGTTCTATAATATATCGTAGCCCTAACAGTGATTTTTCTTTTAAAAAATCAGTTTGTGTTCTAAAGGATTAAAAGTAAGTGTGTTTGTGTGTCTGTGTGTCTGTGTCTGTGTGTGTGTTAACCCCATTTAGCATTGGTCATAAAGCTCCTCTTTCTTTCAATAATTGCCTACAGACATTAATGAGACCATCATCTGTACCAAGGACCTGATTGAAGTAGAAATCCCAAGTACCTTTTTCCTATCAAAGAATCCTCCAATATTAGTACGTTCTCTGCATTTATTTATTTATTTATTTATTTATTTATTTATTTATTTATTTATTTATTTATTTATTTATTTACTAACTAACTAACTAACTAACTAACTAACTAACTAACTAATAGATCTCTGGGGGACTTGAGTTGTAGTAGATTGAAAAGATATCCCAAACCCATTTTATAGCAGCAGCAACAAACTGACTCCACTCCCAAAATTATCCTGTTGGAATAAAGAAAGGGTGGGTAATCAGGAGTAGATTTTTCATTTGGGAAAACAGAGTATCATTCACATCTGGTACTCAACAGAAACCAAATAACTCAGAATTCATTAATGCTAAGCATATATCATTTGCACCAACTATTTGTTTATTTTTGGGAAACCAGAAAGTAAAGTTTTAGGCGTAAATTTCATGTAATCCAACTGCATAACATCCAGTTAGACTAAAGTTAATCTAAGAAGAGAAGATACACCAAGGAAATGGGATGTAACATGAACACTGACTTCCCAAAATTTAAAAATTTACTAGAGTACACTCATTTGATTCAGTTACTCTATTGGGCTTAATTTTTTTAATTGTCTGTATAAGGACCACTGACTAATTTGGGGATGGCATTTAGGATTATAATGGTAACTAATTATGTTTCAAAATAAGCTTCCAAGATCTGATTTCAAGTGAAACATCAGGTTTAATGATCCAGGTTATAATGGCTGACATCATCTTAGCGTAACTTTGTGCTGATCCCCCCTTCATCATCCCCAGACTCTCAAAGGCTTCCCCAGGTGGAAAGAGAGCCCTAAGGAATCTCAGAACGTGATGGCAGGGATAGGAAGCTTTCAATTCAATTCAGTTCAGTTCAATATTACTGTCACAGGATAATGATGTCAATGTACTTGCAGGGCATAAAGCTGTGCAAGAGAATTTCAGCCATTGAATAGTTTTTGCAAGATGATGCAAACTATTTCATTAAAAGAACAGTAAAGCAATCTGTTTCTCTATAGATCTCTGATTTGCACCTTAACGACCCAGAATGCCATGGCAGTACAGTTGACAACCTCTACGTGTTCAGCATTAAGACTAACTTCACAAACTGCGGAACGAGAACGGTAATATGCCAAAGATCCTGCTATGATTTTAATGATTTTTCCTTTGAGTGCCACATTTGTTTTCCTGTGTATTACTTATTTAGTATGTGTCCTTTGAAAAAGTGCAGGACCTGGCATGCATTCAGTTCAACTTGGAACTGAATAACCATCTACTCTTCTCTCTAACCATCAATTTAATTGCTCTGACACTGCTTGCTGTTAGAGAGGAAGACAACTTAACACAATTAAGGTGACCATGTGTCTCATTTTACAGAGGACAATCCTTTTTGAAGGGCTGTCTAGTGGATGCATCCAGTATTTGAAATCCTCCTGTGTTCCAAGAGCAAGACAGGTGATTCAGTGATTCAGTCCCAACCAATCTGTGCACTGGATCTGAATCAATTTATAAAATGTGACTTGCATTGGAAACCCAATACAGCTAAAACCATTTTTGTTTTTACACTGATACACATGGACTTTGGAGACATGATAAGCTAAAGAGGGGGGTGAACATGCCTAATTTCAGACAGCTAGCTTCACAGGTTTGCATATGAGATCTATTTAAAGAAAAAGCATTCAGAGTAATTTGTGCCCAATCTCACTTGATTTGTGCTCCAGACTCAAATCAATGTTTAAATTTCCTTTCCTTCACTCTGGAAGTGAATCTGGGCATTCCACTTTGCTCTGGACCTCAGGAGGCATCAAAATGCAACCAACCCACCCACCCACCAATCAATCAATCAATCAATTTAAAATGTCTTAATGAGGATGATTGTATTTCTAATGCTGGCTTCAGCCAAATCCTGCACATAGTGTCTGAAGTGCTACTGCATAAATCACATTAGAGTAGGCCCTTGAAATCAGTGGGGATATGGTGAGTGAACTCCATAAGTTGCATTGATTCAAATGAGTTGTGACCCACTTTAAGGCAGTGAGTTCCACTAGAGGAGGCCCATTTGAATCAATGGAATTCATGGAGGAGTTCACTTACCAAATCCCCACTGATCAAATGGGCCTGGTCTCATGTGACTTACTACACTATGCAACAGGATTTCAGCTAGTGTAAGTTTAAACATCATAAGCTAGTTGAAACTTTACTTTTGCCATTCATCTCAATCCTCCTGTTCCCTCATAATATGTCTCCGTTGAAGCCTAGGCATGCTGAAATATGTGAAGTAGGAGATTGTTTCTGCACATGTGCAAAGGGCATCTTCTCAGTTGTGAGATACACACCTTGCCATCATACACATCTAGAGGTTAAGGATACCGTTAGCCTGCAGAGACTTCTATTTTCTTTCCTACTTAAAAGGCTGGTACCCAGAGGATCAGCCTAGCATTGCTTAGTGGTCCTACCAGAATATTACTCTCTCACACTGTTTATGAATAGTTTCAGCTTGCCAATATATTCATTCTTCTTCCAAGGAGCTCTCTAAGTCCTGCCCCCAAAGAATATGCTGCTCCCATCACAGGTATGCTCTGAAATGGCATCCTTTCTTATTTGAACTTGTGAGGCTCAGTCCTGCATTCTGCAAGGCCTGAGATTCCACTCCATTGTCTCTCAGCAAGACTGAGAACTTGGAAATACTCCATTACCTCTCAGGGAGCATGGGTAGTGCCCATGCTAGATAAAGGATTTTGACAGTTGTATTTTAAAACAAAACAAAAAATACAAACTTTTCCCAACTCTGGCAAGACAAAGTCTTCTTCTAGTGCAGTGGTTCCCAACCTTGGGTCCCCAGATGTTCTTGGAGTAAAACTCCCAGAAGCCTTCACCATTAGCTGTGCTGGCCAAGATTTCTGGGAGTTGTAGTCCAAGAACATCTGGGGACCCAAAGTTGGGAACCACTGGTCTAGTGCAAGGGTGAGCAACTGCGGCTCTCCAGATGTTTTGCAGCTGCAACTCCCATAATTTATCACTATTGCTATGACTGGCTTATGGCTAGCTAGAGCTGAGAGGAATTATAAACCAAAGATCTGGATGGCTACAGTGAAATAGTTAAATTTCTAAGTCCCAAAAGGCAATGTTGGAAATACTCTTCAGTTCCTATTGCCACCGTATGACAATTCTGCTGTCAAAGTGGAGAACTCAGACTTGTACAGCTGGTCTGATTTGTTGTGGTCTTCCAGGATTCAGATGGTGCACATATTATTTTCACCAACACCATACAGAACAATTTTTCTGATGTAATCACAAGGACTTTCGTCAATATCACATTTGCCTGCCGATATCCTATTAACTACATGGTACAGCAGCCTAATGGAGAAAATAAAATCAGTGTTGATATCAGGTAAGCCTATTCATGTTATTCTCAATGTCAGTTGAGTATAGTCCCTTGAGAAGCACCTGTACAGGATTGGCTAGAGCATTGCACTAAGGATGCAACATAATTTCTGCAGATAGGAAGCATTGCTTTTTTAGACTACAAATCCCAGAAATTAGTTTCTGAGAGTTGTCATCCAGAAATCAACTTCTCTAGTAATGCTGGAGTGTCTTCACTGCTCCTGTTAGAAGAACTGACCTACTTTGCATGTGCATTTTCATCTCATTTTTCAGTTTCTGTGTTTAAGGGGGAGAAAACCATAGAGTGAAGCATTGTCCTATCACCATACTGAGCAAAGTTCCACTAGCTGATTTTTCTTCCTCTTCTGCTGCTAACTAAGGCACAAGAACTTTGGCAGAAAAAGGTAGAGACTCATCATCTGGATGAGGGAGGGACTTCAGTTCCCATCAGTTCCCTTCTCAGTGTGGTCAGTGGTGAAAAATGATGCAATTAGTACAGTAGTTCATAAACACCTGGAAGGCTACAGGTTCTCCTTCCAACCTGATCCTAAATCTTTATCTATGACATTGCCCGTCAACATTGCAAGACACTGGTATTGTAGTTTATATGACTCAGGTTTGGCACACCTAGATTTCAGCAATAAATAATCAGAGTTTGGAAAGTTACTTTTAAAAAGTAATTCATTGCCATTACTTGTTATACTTCTTAAATCTCATATTTTTGCCACCCACTCCCAGTTTATTCATGCCTCCCTTAGAGAAGTAAATATCCCAGTTTGGGGGCCAGTGATCTAAAGACATCATGCTAATTGTTCCATTTCCACAGTTTGGTTTATACAATCTGTACAACTCCATCTCTTTGCTCAACAGGACCATTATGCTCAACACTGAAGATGGGAACTTCTCTGTGTCTATGATGCTGTACAAGGACCAACATTTTGAACACATGTGGACTACAATTCCATTACTGACTCTAGAAGACAACATATTTGTCAAAGTTGAAATGGTACCTGACGGGTTTCTTGAGTCTCTGACAAATGTGGGAGGGTACAGATGGCAAAGAAAAGGTGGTTTTGCCCTACCACATCTTGCCTAGGCCAAGATGCATAAGAAGAAAAGCAAATGAGAACATTTTGAAAATGTGTCTATATTATATTCCTATCCATTTATTTGGAGGAATACAGGAAATGAATTTCCTATTAGAAATTATGTCAGAGGTGTCGTGCCTTTGGGTTACTGAGATGAGCTCTGTAGCAAAACAGGAGAATTAGGATTAAGAACCAATATATCTGTCCAAGAATCTACATTCAGCTGTAAGCCTCAATTTTACTGTTCTGTCTGTTTTCAAAGAATGGTAAACTACATCTAAGTACTTTATAGCTAGAAAGGGTTGCCATATGTCAGAATTGACTTGATAGTTTGTAATTATTTATTAGTCCACGGAGGTTTGCTTGCTATAAATAAAATATGTAAGTAAGAAAGAGGAAAAACTCCATCTCAAAACAGGATGTGCACAACACTGGCAGATGCTCATCCTTATGTATAAAGGCAAATTTAGAAATACCATTTGATAGAATTACAACACATCTTAGATGTTTGAAAAAGAGAAAGACTGTGTTGCCTGCTCAGTGTATTGGCCACTGATGGCCCCTGTGTTGCTTTATTTCATCTTCAAACAAGACCTGAACTAGACAACTCATCCACCAGAGCAAGAGCAGACAATTTGTGGCCCTCCAGATGTTGTTGAACTACAGTTCCCATAACCACATACCATGGGGCATTGTGGCTATGGCTGTTGGGAGTTCTAAGTCAAAAACATCCAGAGAGCAACAGTTGCCAACCTCTGAAACAGGATGTGTCTTCAAACAGAGGACTGCTCTGGCTGAAACAGAATACATGGCACACCCTATAAGCAGGGTGAGAAGATGACAACTACCTTCCATTGCTTGCCCAAAGCATATGGTACTTGGAGTTTCTGGTTAGCTATCATGGATTATAGATACAGCTCTTCCCTATAAATTCTTATTTATGCTGTTTCTCTGTGCTTTTGGCAGGTTCCAGGTAACTTCATCATGAGACTCGAAAACTGTTGGTCTACCCCAACCAAGGATCCTGCTCATGCTGTGCAGTATTCTTTTATTAAGGAAAGGTTGGTGCCCCATTGCTGTAATCTGGATGAGAAAATATATTGAGCTCTGGTGCAAGGTGACATAAACCTCACCAAATAGAAAAGACATAGTAATTATCATCTAATCTGCATGTGATTAAAATTTAATATCATTTCCCCTCTTCCTTGTTTGCATCATAAGGCTGCTGAGAGATGGTAAGGAGAGGTTGTTAAACAATGGGTAATTTGATGCTGGCATAACACAGATTGGTTACTGGAAACATTTAGTTTAAACTCATGGCAAGTGTCCTGTCACTCCTTCCAGTTCCAGGACTCCCAAGGGCTCCCTTTCACCCCGAGGAAGTTTTTAGGAGCCTCAGGATGGGGAAAGTAGCCTTTAATAGTAAAAACTGGCATTGGATTGCTGGCTGCAGTCACAATCTCAGCATTGGCAATCTGGCAGTGATTTTTGACGATTAAAGGCTTCCCCACCCCTGCATCCTGAGGTTCCCAAAGGCTTCCCCAGAGCAAAAGGGAGTCCTAGGGTGTCTTGGAACCTGACAGAAGGGGGACAGGACATTTTTTCATCAGTTTAAATTAAATGTTTCTGGTGCTTGACCTGGGTTATGGTGGCATAAAGTTACACAATAGGAGTTTGATGAATTGCAAGCCACACTTTTGAGACATGAATGCATGTCTAACTAATATCATAATGTATAACTGTAAACTTATATCATTTAACTTATGGGACTCCCAATATGGATCCTGATAACTGCTTAAGCAATAATCTTGTTGAGGCATTGTTGTATCCCAAGTTATTAACATGGTTAGCAGAGAGCATCTAGGCCTGCACCTTCTATCAATGCTTTTTCCACACAAGCAGCAATGAATCTGAAGAGGAGAGGTTCCTGCTCTGGAGACATGTCAGAAGCCTGAAAAAGCAGTTCTTTTTTGTGTGGACAGCCTTGCTGGGATAAAATGATGATGGAGGGGATGGTCCCCCTCTGAGTCAGTTGATGATACTGGATACAAAAGGGCTAATCAGCTGTGCCACTCTCAGTATCATCCCTACCTCGTTGCTGAAAATACTAGAACCCGTCATGAGGTAAGTTATGATGACATCAGCCAAAAGGCTGCTTTCATGAAGGATACAGAGTTAAATTCATATGCTTAGTAACCATTTTGTCATCTGTGAGTAGAACCTTCTCTGTGGACATGTCAATTTGTTATGCATGAATAAAGTTGTTTGTATAGGGAGTTTCCAGTAGTTTGATTCCTTGGTTGCAGTTTGAAATGGTACAAATCAAAGTCAGTCTATCATCTCATCAAAATTAGAAGCTCTGTTCATCAGTATACGCTAATGTATATGCTAATATGCTAATGTAGAGTATTCCACAGGGATATGCACGGGGAAAAGGAAAGGTTTGAGTTGCATTTGTTTCAGGTTCTTTCAGGAGATGTCTAATTATTTTTTGTGTCGTTCAGGTACTGGACTTTTTGCGAAGCACAAAAGGGATGGGCTCTTTCATATTATTTCATTTTGTTTTTCCTCATTCGTGTTATAAGTGGTAAACCAAATAAAGCCCTATAGAACTTTCAAAACTACTTGAAAAACTTGCCAGGGACAAGGCAACAGACAACTATTCCAAACGCAACAAAAACAGTAGTGAGAAAGAAAATCAGTCATCATCAGACCTATGAAGCTACTAATCATACTTCAAAGTTCACATTATCACATTACCATCCTCCTCATCATCATCAGGAAACAGTACAGATAAGAGAAATCATCAGCATGATCATCATAATTAGACATATGTAGGGTGGCAGAACTTTTCGCCATCATTGTCACCATCAATTCAATGTTATAATGAAAGATCATGTCAGGCTGTTGCCAGTGTCTAGTGCCAACCACACCAACAAGTTGTTCTCATATCACATTATTAATCTAGGAGTGCAAGAGAGGGTGCTGACTGGGCTCAGAGATGGGTGAAGTTAGAGGAAATCCAAATGAAATGAGAAATATTTGGGTTCCTCTCCTTTGTTAAACCGGAAATCAAAAGCTCTCTAGGAAATAAATGAAAGAATCAAAAAAATGAAGGAGAAAACCTCTGTCATGTTGTTTTTCATTTGTCACAAGCCAAAAGTCCCATCTTTAATTACCCCATAAAGCAAGGAGGGGGAGCATATGGCTCTCTAAATGCTGCTGGACTACAATTCCCATTATCTTTGTTGTCTGTGGTAACCAAGGCTAATGGGAAATGTGATCCAGTAACATCTGGAGGGTCACAAGCCATTTCCAACGCCTGTCATAAGGGATGAAGTCTTGTAGTAAACAGGAGCAGGAAACTAGCTAGCAGCCCACTTTGAGCTGAGGTGCAAGGGAGAGTGGCACAGCAGAGCATTCACTCACTCATGAAAACCCAGATAGGCCTGATCTCCAATGGTAACATTTGGATAATCAGCTTTTTACAAAACAGCTGGAGACATTTTAATTTGTTATCAGAGAAAGATTGGGAAGGATGTAGAATCCCTCTTATGTGTTGTTTATCTATTTGAAGAAGCTCCTGCTTTCAGTGGAATCATATTTTTGTTTTTGTCTTCCCACACAGTTGCCCAGAAACTGTAAAAGATGAAACCCTCTCTGTAATAACCAACGGAGAAAGGGAAGAGGCAAAGTTTAGGATCCAAATGTTCAAATTTGTTGGCATCTCATTGAACCATGTTTTCTTGCACTGCACTGTTCAGATTTGTCATAGTACAGCTGCTGCTTGCAAACCGGTAAGTTGATACACAGAGGGCAACATAACACATAACTTTAAATTAGCTGTTCTGGTTTGGTTTGGTTTGGTTTGGTTTGGTTTGGTTTGGTTTGGTATGGTATGGTATGGTATGGTATGGTATGGTATGGTATGGTATGGTATGGTATGGTATACTCCTCTGTCATCAGAATGTTACCACATTGTTTCTTCCTCACCAAAGAGCTGTGGGGGGCAGGGCAGGGTGGAGAAGAGGGAGAGATCCTTCCCAGTCCGATTGTACCGTGTATGGTAGGTGGTCTCCAACCTCCTTCCATTCCCTCTTGCATGGCAGCTGCCAACACGTTCTACAAATACAAGTGCACTTTTGTCCACAGCATCCCCCGGTATTTCTTGGTTTATGTGGATATCCCTCTGTCTCCCTATTCTTCTCAACAGGACCTTGGAAAGCTGCTTTTGGTGCTACTTCTGGCAAAATATCCACTTATAAATTCCCTCTTGAGAATTAGTAATACTGGTCCTGGATACAATAAAGAAAAGAAAGAAAAATCAAGATTGGGGAGGGGAAAATAGAAGAACAATGGTTGCTAGAAAAAGAGAGAGAATTCCACAAACCAAAACATAACATCCCATAGCTACGATAACCCTAAGCCCCCATGTGGTATAATTAGCAGATTATGAATGGGACAAGCTAAACATGGAAGTGAAAAATAACTTTGTAAAAACTAATATGGGCCGGTGCTTTGCTGAAACCAGTGAGCTTCTGCAGCAGCCAAAAACCAACAGTTTCTGGTGGAAAACATTTTGCAGGAAGAGCTCTTCCTGCCATTTGAGTTCAAGTTTTACTTGCAAACAAGCTCCCGTCTGTGGGTATATCACAAACAGAGAGCAGCCTAGAGTAAACAGATCTGATCTGCACAGAAAACGACTGATAAACCATGGAGTAGAAGTGTGTGTATGGAAGTAGCATATAAGCTAGAATAATACTTTTTCCTACTTTCTTTGTTAGATCCAATATGACCCTTTGGTGTCACCCATGTCTGACTGGTTTTCCATCTACAACCTGCATAACAAATACTTCATTTCTCATTCTTCAAATTATGGTGCTTGTGTATTGGACTTTCATGTTCAATGTTGTAAGCATGTATTGATTGGGGTAAAGAAGAAGGAAGGCAGGAATAGATTAAGGAAACAAAGTTGACACTGTCCCCTCTAATTTAAAATGCTGTTGCCTTCACATTACAACCTATTGCTTTGCAAAGAGACAGTTGGATTAATCCATTGTTCTTCCCATAGTGGAATTTCCTCAAAGATGCACGCCTTGACAAACCAACTTGCAAATTAAGCCCACATTTGCCTTCCAATGAGCAATCTCAAAAGAAAGCATGCTAAATTAAAGATATGTATGTAAGGAAAATCATGTGCCATTACAAATGGATGCCTTTTATTGCTTGAGGGAGCATATCATTTAGTAATATGCTAAGCATAATGTCCAATTTAACCCTTAAGATTTTCTACTCCAGTGGTTCCCAAGTGGCTCTGCAGAGGTTTTGGACTTTAACTCTCAGATACCCTGGTCAGCATGGCTAATGGTCAGCAATTCTGGGAGTTGAGGTCCAAAACATCTGCAGGGCTAAACTTAATAACTATAATCCTAGTGAATGAATCTCAGAGGACATTAAAGTAATTTATGTTATGTCTCAGCTTCGTTTTGCTTCATGTCATCTTAAGCACAATAGGAGTCACTTCATGTAGATGAGTAAGCAAGTTATAAACATGGATATGTGGCTTGTAGGTGAAATGAAGCCAGCAGCACTCTGCTCCCAAATCTGCCAATCAGAATTGAAGTGCTTTCTCTTCAACTTGTTGACACTTCTTTCTTTCTCTGACCAAACCAAGACAATTTAACACAGCCATTGAGAGATCAAAACCAGGGTGTTGGGGATGGTTCAGTGGGGTGATAATTCATGGATGACCTTTCAGGAAAGCAAAAGGAGAGAGTGCAGAAGAGTTTCTGTCTTTCTTTTTTGCCAGAACACAACACAAGGAACTGTAGTGTGCCATATGGGGCTTCTTCTAGTCCTGTCCTTAAAAGCTTGTGATGGAGCAGAGAATTACAGGAGATGATCTGGGGCTGCACAGAGAAAAGTGTGAATGTTGGAGCTAGGAAGAATTATTTGCCTAGACTACATATCTGGCATTCCCTCCAGCTAGCACGGCCAGTAATCATGCTAGCTGCAGGGATTCTCAGTAATGCATCCCTCAAAAGTAACTTTATCCAGGCTCTCGCAAATATATACTGTTGTTTCTGAATCATCACATCATTTCAAACACACAATATAATGTCAAAGGAAAAAAATAATCTGAAATAGTACTTAATGCTGGTGGCAGTTTAACTAGGTGGCCTTTACTGGCAACCAACTAGTGAATTATCTTGGCAACAGTTAAGCCTTTTGAACGGATGCAGTCTAATATCCTGTTCCTTAAAACTCTTGTTTGGATTGGACTCCAGGTCTATTAGGAGGTGAATGAATACAGCAGAAGCCTCTTGTTGAGAATTTTGATTATAACGTGTATTCTCATAACATCAGCAGGGTAAGGAGATATTGGTTAGCAGAGATACTTATGACACTATGACACTGAGAGAGTAAAACCAACAACTTAGTCTATTTACATATATACATAGAGAATAGACATTCCTCTGGCAGCATGACATGACATGAAGTAACACACAGCATAGGAAAAAGTGATCTGACTTACAGCAGATAAAGACGTTCATTTTACACATGACTTATGTACAGTTTTGTGACCAATCAGAAAATACATTACTTCATTTTCTGTTACATCAAGTTTCATCATGTACACAGCTGTACAACATTAAGTCTTAATCCTTGATACCCACACCTGAATACAAACAGTACAGTGACTCAGGTAAAATCAGCCATTTTACATTTAACTATACAACATTAATATTTAATATATTTTCATATCAAAATCTCAACACCTCTCTATCCCTATGGACTGTTTTAGAAAACAAGTGTTTCTACCTTAATTGGGCTTGCAGTTCTGGTGAAAAAGCTTTAGAGATGGAATTACCTGCATTGTTTTATATGGAAAATGTCACCAGACTAAGCAATGGCAGAATGAAATCAGGAGTCAGTGTGACATTTAGGAAGGAGATTGTTTTAAAAGCCATGATTAACTTTAGATGGGTTATAAAACCGTTCAAGACAATGTGATAAACAATAGCAGGGCATCTCCAAGCATTTGTTTTATGCAGGCAAGCTTGATCACTTTGAAGAAAGAGTCCACAGTGTAGAAAGAGAACTTTATCTAGGGGAGTAATGATTCCACAATGGTGAGTCATGTCTCAAAAGTGGATCATAATGCATTTTGTGGCTTGGCTGCTCTAGCATCTTTGCTTATTTGCTCAGAACAGAGATGCATAAAAAACTAGGGGACATGACATCTCAATTTGTTGTGTGGAAGGAAAAGAAGCATTGTGCTACTTTTATTGATTTCTATGTTGTTGAACAGTATTTCTTTTTCTCCATTACACTTTCTCCCTTCTCCCCTGCACACAGACAGATACGCATACTCATACAACATCCCTCAGTTATACCTTTTCTCATTCCCTTGCTGTCTATCTTTGGTGAAGGTACTGATTGCAACAAAATGATGGATTAAACATTCATTTCCATGGTCCTGCACATAGTGTGTTGAGAAACTTCAGGGCTCAACATTGATCTGTGCACATATCACAGGTGAAAAACTTTGCTTTGCACTTCATTCTAGCTGGTGAGACAAAATAAGAACTCTTTTAATTTACCAGGTGAGATTTTACTTGTATTGTGAACTGCTGTCTTATATATGAGAATCACATGGCACACATATGTACTAGCAACTTTGCATTTCTTCTAGAATTGTACGGGGGATGATAGCCAGAACAGAATGAAAAGAGAAGTCATACCTTTTTCTAATCACATGGTATCTTATGGACCTATAAAACGAAAGCTGGTAGATAATGAAGAATCTAATATAAGTAAGTTGGTAGCATACACATGCTTTAAAATACAATTCCTTGATTACTGTTAGTGAACCATAACTTCTGAGAGTTTACTTTTTTGCAGCACACAAACACCTGTTTGTCTTTCTGTTTGATGACATGAGGGGTCTCGCACCAAAATGTTTCATTATGACGCTTTAGCTACTGTATTCCAGATTTTCGACCCCCCCAGACTTCCTTTTCCCTATACTGATAATTACCAACATACCTGAATTATGCACCCTTTCCTTCCCTTCATTATAGGTGTTCCCTATCCACTATGTTTTTTGGGGGGGTGGGGTGAACTGGAGATGCTTATGCCCAACCCCAGCTACATGAAAAAGTTGAAATTCTTAAAGGATTTGTACACATGGTTTTTACTTTCTATCCCTGGGGATAATTAAGAATAGATTCTCAGTGTGAAATGGCCAGTTAAAGACTAAACAATAACATGGCTCTCAGTAACTTGAAAAAAAATATCTGTATGTTGTCTTTGGGGGCACAAGCAACTTGGCTAAATCCTGAATCAGGCAGGTTCATTTGGACTAATTTGGATCAGGTTAAAAATGGATTGCATTGGTCCAAATCAGGTCTATATAGACGCTAAAAGAAGACCAGACAATAGTTTCCCTAAAATGCTGTGGAACAGTACCACATGTGGAAAACAAAAGGATGGTGTGATGGAGATGAAAAAGGAAGTTGGCCTTTTCTTACTGGCAGCTTTAACTAACAACTTCAGACAAGAATCTTACCAGCACTTGCCAAACATAGTGATCTGGGCAAGAATTGTGACATCACTGAAGTTATATATTCAGTTCTCTCGTGCATCTCCTCATTCTTTCACTTGTCTTTAGCTATTACTACCAGATCATTGATAAACTGCAGTGTTTTAGTGGTTGTTGGTTATATTGATTAGTCTGAATGTCCTCCTCAATTTTTGTCATGCAATTCTCTCTAATCCTCCTTCTGCTGTTCTTTTTGTTTGTTTGCATCTTGATATGTTAAGTATGTTGGCAATCATCATCATCATCTTAGAACTGCAGAGCTGGAAGGGACCCTATGGATCATCTAGTCCAGCCCCTGTCAAGGAGGCACAGTGGGGAACTTCAAACCTCTGGCTCCATGGCCAGATACCTGAATCACTGCACCACTATCCAGCAGTTAAGGGGGAAAGGGGGAAAATGTTCAGTAGTGACATGTATTCTTCACCAACTTACCTCTCTCTCTCTCTCTTTAATACAGCCACAATGTTGGTTGATGGAAGGTATGCTGTAGGTATAGTACATCTTGATTTCAGTAAGGCTTTTGACAAAGTCTCTCATGATATTATTGTGGTCAAGCTAGATCATGTCACTATTAAGTGAATTTGTTGCTATTTGAGAAGCTGTATCCAAAGAGTGTTTGCCAATGGTTCCTTGTCATCCTGGATAGAAGTGACTGATGCAATGCCACAGAGTTCTGATCTTGGCCTGGTGTTGTTCAACTTTGCATAACTGACTTAGATGAGAGTCTGCAAGGGATACTCATTAAATTTAAAATGTGAAGTTTTACATGTAGGCAGGAAAAACCAGAACAAATATAGGGCAGGATAGTTGGCTACATGTAAAAAGAATCTAGGAGTCTTAGCAGATCACAGGCTAAACACAACTCAACAACGTGATGCAGCAGTAAAAAAAAAGTTAAAATGTTATTTGTTTGCATTAATAGAATTATAGTGTCCAAATCAAAGGAAATACCTCTCTGTTCTGCATTACCTGGGTCTCACCTGGAATATTGTGTTCAATTCTGGGCACCACAGTTTAAAAAGAATATTGAAAAGTTGAACGATGTTTGGAGAAGGGAGACCAGCATGATAAAGGTTTTGCATATCGAGCCCTACAAGGAACAGTTGAGGAAGTTGGGCATGTTACATTTGGTGAAAAGAAGACTGAGAGGCAATACGATAGTGATTTTCAAATATTTTAAGGACTGTCATATGGAAAATTGAACCAGCTTGTTTTCTTCAATTCCAGAGGGTAGGACCTGAAGTAATGAATTTAAATTACATGAAAGAAAAATTCAGCTCAGCATTAAGAAGAACCTCTTAACAGTGACAGTTGTTTGACAGTGGAACAGACTGCATTGTAAGATGATGGCTTCTCCAACATGGGAGGTGTTTAAACATAAGTTGGGTAACTGCCTGTCAGGAAGGTTTGGGTAGGGATTTCTTGCTTTGGCAGGAGTTGGACTCAGTGACTGCTATGGTCCCTTCCAGCTCTAGTGTTCTACGATTCTAGGACCCACCCCGGCTCCTCTAGTTTGTAATCTTGGCTGGGCATGAATCTCACCTGCACTTTCTGACCACAGTTTTTGAAAGAACTTTGTTGGGGTTTGGTATTAGTTTTGTGTTTACTGTAGCTTGTTTCTCCTTTGTTCATCTCATCAGTATCCAACCTTCAAGCCTCCTTCCCTAATTCTTTCCCAGTCCAGTCCCCTCCTTCCTTACTCATCCTAAATCTGCTTATTCAAGTGAATCTCTCTTCTCAATGTTATGTAAGAAGCACTTTTATTGGGCAGTGGTAGTTCTCTTATCCCTTCACACACACTGCACACATTTTGGGCCCAGTTTTTTAAAATGTATGTTTCATTTTGATTCCAATCTGTGTTACTTAGTGTGTTTCTTGTACATTTATAGAGTAAGTTTTAGTAAACAAACACCTCACATAAAGCACAGATGCTGCTACAGTGGAGAAAAGGAGCACATATTAGCAAACTCTGCATATTAAAGCAAATTTTAGAGGAGCATAGCACCCTTTGAGCTCATCTGTATGAAACTTCTCAAGAACTGTCAATTCCAAAGTGGTTACAAAGCCTCCAAATTTCATATAAATGTATGGGGGAAAAAGTTTTGTTAACTTTTAAGGACAACCTTAGAACAGCTAACACAACCTCCATGGACATATTTGCCTGGAATTTCATAGGCATAACTCTCTCTGAGGAGTCCACCATATCTCCAAATTTCATGCACATCTACGGAAAATAAAATTAAAAAATACAATCATTTCATTTTCCCGGTACAAATCAATGGGAGGTGTGTAGATTCAGATTTCAGAATTTTGATTTGGATCTGGATCAGATTGGTTCAGAACTGGTGAGAATCAAATCAAGCCTGAATCCAAAGCTCTGAATATTCCAACCTGACTCTTCCTTTTACATCTATAGCACTCCCATTCTTGCTTGAACAGCTTACATTATTTCCCGTCAATCAACATTCTGTGGCCACTGAATCTTCATGCGGTTTTTTGGGGGGGAGTTTCTTTCTAATGCAAATCTGGGAGTTACTCTGAATTGTCTGCCTTTTGTAAATGGGTGGTGCCATTCTGGCTAGATTTGCATGAGCCAATGAACATCTGAGCAGGAAATAGAGGGAATGAGTTAAGAGAATGTTGATGATGCCAGGTATAATTATGCCAGACATTACGAACAATATATACACACCTCTCACTAACAGATGGTGCAGTTGTTGTTAGTCTGTGTACAACATGTAAATGTAATCCAGATTTTATGGTGTGAACAATTTTTAAACTAGATTTGTTAATCATGTGTCCACTTTTCTATAAATTATTATGCTTTCTTGAAGGTAAAGGGAGTCTGCCACCAATAGGAATGTTGATCCTTGGAGGAATTCTACTGGCTGCTCTGGTGATAATGGCAGTTTTGGGAAAGCTTTTGTTTCAGTCCAGAAGGATGGTCCCAGCTATGCAAGCGCAGTTGACATTGTCTCGTTTTCACAGTTCTGAAATAGCATAATGACAAACTGTAATCCAATATTAACATGAAGTGCTTGACAGCATAACAGCAATTGCATTGTATTAACATGTATTTACATGTGGTTTACATTATTTTTCTTTCCATACATCTCTCAAGCCCAACAGTTAGTACTAGTATTTGTGTCTAGCTATAACCACCACCACGTTCAAAATGCAGAGCTGGAAGGGACCCTATGGATCAGCCATAATCCAGCCCGTCAAGAAGACATAACGGAGAATCGAATTCCCAACTGCCTAAACCACATTATAAGCCAATTTTACCAAAAGTAGGGCGAAAGAATAAATTAAAATGCACCTAGTCTGAGGTTGTGTAGGTCCACTTTGTACATAGTGTTGAAAAAGCTGTGAGGATCACACATATTTGCATTTTACTGAATTTATGCATTGCATGAAGATATGTTTTCTAGCATGAACCCTGACTGCATGCTACTCCTACAGAAATCCATCCTATGGCTCCTTTCATGGTAGCAGATTCAGCCTACCTTCATTGCTTGGTTACCAACCTTGGGTCCACAGATGTTCTTAGATTAAAATTCCCAGAAGTCTTCACCATGCTATGCTGGCCAGGGTTTGGGAGCGGCAATCCAAGAACATCTGGGGACTTAAGGTTGGGAAGCACTTCCTTAAAAGATGTCATGCTGCTTGGGAAGAGATGTATCAAAAGAGGGGGAGGAGGCTGTGTTGTTCCACCTGCCCTTTACTGGTGCATTCCCAGTGTTGGAGAAATGGAGAAAAGGCAGCTGCTGCAGAGCATCCTCCCCTTGCCAGAGAAAAGGAAGTAGGAGAAAGCTGCTGCGCTGCCTGTAAAAAGTGGAAGGCAAATAAATATATATGCTTGGAGCCAGAATATGTAGGAAGATGAGGCAATGGCAGTGATAAGGGTGGTATGCATGCACACATATAAACACACCTTAGTTCACCTTAGTGCATGACAAGGAATACAAATGACAACTTGTTAACTAGTGGCAATTCACCATGGTGATTTATGACAGATTGTGCTGCTGCCAGTGTAACCAACAAGATTCTGGCCACGGAAAATTAAACGTTAAAGGTAATCTAGTCTACCACTTCAACAATGCAGGAAATCCAATACGAGGTGATTGTGTGGGTTTGTCACTAATACTTGCGAACCTTTTGCTCTTTTCGCCCCGGCTTCAATAAAAGTCTTTCTCCAGATTCAAAGCTTCAACATTTATTATAGACAACTCCAAAAACTCATACCCATTTTAATGGCTACCTTCTCTTCCTTGCTCAACAGAGTGAGGGAAGGCTTCGCACTTTTAACTTCAACAAATGGGTTTCCTCCAACAATGTCCCAAGGTCCCTTAAAGTCCAAGGGGTGTAGGTCTGTTAGTATTTGCTCTGATAGTATTGGCAACAGGGGCAGGGGCTATCTCCTGGGTATCTGTGTTTCCAGGGTCCATATTCCTGTGTTCACAGTGTCCCAGTGGCTGGGGATAGACACCTCTCTGACTCTGGCAGGCTCCACCATATGTCCCTTTTAATCCAGGTTTTTTCTTCTCTTCTCTTTTGACCCCACTCTTTTGCTTCTTTCTCCCCGCAATAGGAAGACTTCTCTGGTATTCTTTCCCTTGTCCCTCTATCAGCTTCTTCTCTGGGAACCATCAACCGTTTCCATTTATTGGTCTATGAATTCTCTAACCAAATTTACTCCCATCCAGGAGGGAAGACCTTTTTTCTCCTTCCTCACCTCAGCCACTCCCCTGCCTCTACCACTCTTTTATGGGTTCCTTCCTTATATATCCCTTCCCCGCCTTCTACCTTCTTTCCCATCTATTCTAATGGTTTAGAGTCCTCTGTATTTGTTTTTCCCACCACTCTAGCCACCTCCTTCTTTTCCTGTTCTTCTCAAGTGGGTGCTGTCTCTTTCCTTTCTGTGAGAATGGATGGCACTTGGACAGGAGAGATTTCTATTCTGCCTCTTTCCTCACAGTGATAATCCAATGTATACTTCAGAACTTCTAATGAAATAGAGTCATAGAGTCCTTCAACTTGAAAGGCAGTCTCTTCCAAGCTCCTTATATTCAGTAAAAAAACCAACCTTTTCTTGTTATTTGTATCTGTTAAGAATGTAAGAACAATTTCACAATGGAACCAATTGTTTAGTTGGCAACACTCTCATTCCAGCACTCTGTATGGCCACACAATTGCCTATGGGATGCCCACAAGCAAAATATGAGTTTAACAGCACCCTCCCTGACAACCCACATATGAAAGTGTACTATCTCTAATTATGAAGGTAAATATATAGCAGCTGGACTAGCAGACATTTATAGTACCATCTGCCATGAATTTGTCCAAATCTTTTAAAAGATATCCAAATTAGTGGGAAATTTCATTTGTTGTTTAGTCGTTAAGTCATGTCCGACTCTTTGTGACCCCATGGACCAGAGCACGCCAGGCCCTCCTGTCTTCCACTGCCTCCCAGAGTTTGGTCAAATTCATGTTGGTAGCTTCGATGGCACTGTCCATCCATCTCGTCCTCTGTCATCCCCTTCTCCTCTTGCCTTCACACTTTCCCAACATCAGGGTCTTTTCCAGGGAATCTTCTCTTCTCATGAGATGGCCAAAGTATTGGAGCCTCAGCTTCAGGATCTGTCCTTCCAGTGAGCACTCAGGGTTGATTTCTTTCAAAATGGATAGGTTTGTTCTCTTTGCAGTCCAGGGGACTCTCAAGAGTCTCCTCTAGCACCACAATTCAAAAGCATCAATTCTTTGGCGGTCGGCCTTCTTTATGGTCCAGCTCTCACTTCCATACATCACTACTGGAAAAGCCATAGCTTTGACTATGCGGACCTTTGTCGGCAAGGTGATGTCTCTGCTTTTTAAGATGCTATCTAGGTTTCTCGTCGATTTCCTCCCAAGAAGCAGGCGTCTTTTAATTTCGTGGCTGCTGTCCCCATCTGCAGTGATCATGGAGCCCAAGAAAGTAAACTCTGTCACTGCCTCCATATCTTCCCCTTCTATTTGCCAGGAGGTGATGGGACCAGTGGCCATGATCTTAGTTTTTAAGGGAAATTTCATAGTCTTACTCTAACTAGTTGTTGTGCGTACTTCCATTGACCTATCCTGAATGTCTCATCATTCAGCTTCAGATGTAGTCATACTGTAACATGCCTGGAAAGAAATGCTACCCTTCCAGGCTATCTTTCTCCTTCAGGTACAGATTGTGACATGGTAAAGTGAGAAACAGGTTTAGGGCTAGTGTGTTGCCAGGAACATGAGTTCCAAGTACACAGATGCCCATGGAACAGAGTGAGCAAGCAAGCACACTTAAATTATCTATAATACTACATGTTGATGGATTGCTCTCAATCATTTTGAATGTAACGTCGTCTGCGGCAGACTCTGAAGCGGAAAGAAATGGGTGACACAATGACTAAAGAGGTCACAGCCTGAATGCCTGACCTTTTTGGAGGTCATTAACTGATAGGATCGCCCTAAGTAGTAAATAACTTGACAGCCCGTAACAACAATCACATGCACACGTGGATTCCATGGTAGTGCAGAATGTGCTGGACAGTTATACTCCAGCCCCCTGAGTCTTATGTGACCTACGACGTGATTTGGGCTGTACTCCTTGCAAAACCAAGATAATCCTGCTCTGATCAAAATTTTGTTTTCTTCCTTTTATCGGGGTCATGGGCACGACGGAGCAAGAGAACCCTTCTTATACGCCTCCTCTCGAGGAAAAAAGCACGGCTCTCGGGAGTCAAGGCGCAGCGCTTCGTCCCCCGCGACTGCCTTGGCTCTTGCTCCCCGGTGGGAAGCCTATTTTCCTCTCCTTTGCGTCACTGACGCGATTGGCCACTTGGGCTGCTGCTCGCCTCACCTCACCTCGCCTCCCTCCTTTACGACACTGAAGTCCTAAGCTCCCGGTTCTATGAAAGAAGAGAAGAGGGCGGAAGGGCCGAAAAGCGACGCTTGCGAGCTAGCGCTTGCCAATTCTTTGCCGCGCCCACCCCTCACCGGAACCGGATCGATCTCAGCGCCACTGGGCGGGGCCGTCAGTCCTGCCTACTCCTCTCTTCCTTCGTGTGGGAGGCAGTTCACGGAGGGGAGGCGAGGGAGCCGGCTGCCGGTGAGTTCTGGGTGAGAGAGGCGAAGACGTTTCCACTCCGTCTCTCTCTCTTACGAGCCGCGCTCCTTCCATGGCCTCGGAGGGTCCCGCCGGCGGCGGCGGCTGTTCTCAGCCGGCGGCGAAGTAAACAAATGGCGGCGGGAGCAGTAGCAGCGGCGGCGGCGGCGGCGAGGGCGGTCTTGCTCTGGGGCTGGTGTCTGCGCCGGGGATTCCCCGGCCTGCAGTGGGTGGTCATGGTGGAGCTTGTCCTCAGAGGGAGACGACGAAGCGGCCGGTCCTTCTGTCGGCCTGCCTGCCTGCCTGGGCGGCCATCCCTGCCTGACAGCTGGTAGTCTCCCTTTATGAGGTGGCACAGGAGTTGCCGCAGCGGCTCCGCCGGGGGACACTCGCCTTGTTTTCGGTGTCCTCCTTCCTCGTCTGTCTGCGGGCTCTTTCCAGCGGGCTTGGTGCGGAAGGCCGGCCCACGGAGGTACGGCGTCGCACGGGGCCCCCTTTCTTCGCGGCCCCCGCCGTTCCTTTCGATGTGGAAGGAAACAATGGCAGTGGCGTGGACGGAGGGGAACGGCGGGGCCTCTTTTCTCCAGCCCGGTTGCTGATTCATTAGTATTTCCACTGCAGTCATCTGGGGAGGTGTGCAAACAAGACGCCCAGCTCCCGCTGGTCAAATAAAGCCCTGTTGTGCGTGGCGTTGGGACAAACAGCTGCTGCAAGTCATTGCCCGGGTCTCTTCTGTCTCTCCCCCCCCCCCCCCCTTGCAAGGTGTGAAATTATCTGGTAGAGAGAGGGATGTCCCTGGGCTCAGCGCAGGGGATTTTCTGCCTTCCTTTATGGGTATGTACAAAAGGGAAAGGGGAAAAAAAAAAGATGGTTAAAGGGAGCTGGAATTTTGCCCACGGAAAGCTGTGCCTTAAAAGGAGGCGTCCCTGCTCTTATGTTAAACATGGGAGTGAAAGGAAAGGAGGGTGAGTTTTAGCCACGAGTTCCTGTAGGAAAAAATGTAGGGTGAAAACTACCATTAGTTCGCAGAATAATGGCTTCTTGTAATCCTTTAGTCTTATCCATACAGCAGGAGACTCTGTTGAATCTGGGGAGAGGGTGGGTGTAACATCTTGAAACATTTGCAAGTAGAATACAGTACAGTAAAAATTACAGAAGACTTGGAAAGCAGAACTGTAATTGTGAAATGAGAAAAGTGCTGATTTTTTTTAAAGTCAACATCTGACTATAGGCCTCCTATTTAAGGGGTTAATGTGACAATCATGCTGTATATTTTCAGAAAGAAATTCTATTTAGTTGGCATCTTCCGGAACAGTACTGTTTACAACAATGGTTCTAGCATGCCTAAGTCAAATGTTCTGGGAGTAAAGGTATAATTGTAAGGGTATAATTGTATTAAAGCAACTGTCCTAAGTCTGAACTTTTAAACAAGTGAAAATAATGTGATAATTAATTTTCCCAAAATAAATGTCTTTTAAAATAGCACAGTCTGTGTCAAGTGATAACACTGTGCTGTAGCCTGTTTTAGCTGAGTCACAGTTGTCAACAGTCCTTAGAAAGTAAGTTTTTCAAATCATTCCCTTTTTAAAAAAGTACTGGAGGAAAGGAATTTAACTTCCGTACAGCAAAGAACTTGCTTTTATTATTCAGGTTCTAAAAATGTTTTCCTTCCACTTTCTCTTAATTATCATTGGAACAATCAAAAATTGGCAGCTGTGGCAGCAATGTATTATGATTGCTGGTCTTTCCCAGAAGCTATTCTCAAGTATGCTTTGAGTACATTTTCATTTTTGAATTCATTACAAAGAATTCATTATTCCCTGAAACATATTGTATTGGAAACCAGGCACCAGCTGAAATCTATGTATCTGCCCCGTTTTCATCACTTTTATTATATTTAATATTTTTAATATTTTATAGTCTATATTTTTACTAGGTATTTAATCTTTTGCAGCTATGTTTTACATTCACCGATTATGTGGATGTTATTGGGCTTGTTTGTATTTCATTGTTATGATTTTTTTTTGCCACCCAGAGTACTGGCTCTGCCACTAATTGGGCTGGATATATATATAACCAGCATACTGTATAAGTTCCATTGGTTCAGTGAACCTACCCTAGTTGCAACTTACTACTGGATTTCAGCCATTGTATGGAGTATAGTGAAAGTATGACTTACCCATATTACATTAATCTGCAAACAGTTCAGCCCTATACTTGAAATAGACTCCGTTGGTGGACTTCACTTGCGATTTTTAAGCAGAAGGTGGATGGCTACCTGCTAGGGATGCTTTATCTGTGGGTTACCTGCATTGGCAGGGGGATGCCTTGATGATCCTTGAGGTTCCCTCCAGCTGTGCAGTTAAGTGATTCTGTGAAATATGTCCCATTGAGTTTAATGGAACCAGACTTGTATTAAGCTAGAATCCTGTTAGTTAGCAGGGTATCTCCATCATGTTAAACTTCAGTGATGAATTGCCACAAGTTGAGAAGTTGGTGTAAGCATTAATTACCACACAGCAGTCATGCAATGTGAAGTGTGATAGGAAATGTGTACTTGGATTTCTTAACTTGGGGCAGATTTATGCCAATAGGAGTTACACTGACTAAACATGTAATAAGATTCCAGCTGTAAAACTGCAGACTGACTATATGAACATATTTAAGAAATCACTTCAGTCACTTCAGTCCTGATAACACATTTTGAGAGCAAGTCTTATTGGGTTTAAAGGGATTTCATGCTACATCGATATCTGGAGGTTGTTAGATGGGAGTGGGAAGTAACTCCATAGTCTTTTATATTATACATGGCATTGGCTTGTTCATTGTATTTTCTCTTTGGGCTACTGTTGTTCACTTAAAGTATGGTGTCATGTTTTTACTGATCGAATAGTTTTTACTGTTAGAATAGTAGACAATATACAAATTAATGATTTTCATGTGATATCAAGTTGATTCCAATTTATGGTGAACTTTTCCAAGATTTCCTACATATTTAGTACTCAGAAGTTGTTTACCATTCCCTTCTTCTGGGGTTGCTCTGAGATCAGCAGGTTGCCCAAAGCTGCACAGGCTGGTTCTTTTTCTACAAGGCAGGCTGGAGAATCAAACTCCCAACAATGTGCTGTGACTCACTGAGTTTGAATTTTCAATATATATATTTCAAAAATTTTATTTAATTTATCACCCTCTTCCCTTCCATAGTAGACAGAAGCAGATTATATTTTTAAGTTTCAGTTCCTTTTTTGAATAATAATTGATCAGTAATAGGCAATTATCTCTTAAATGAAAAAACATAACTAAAGTGTATGAAGCCTCTACACTTGGCCTGTTTATTATTTCTTTTTTTCCCAGGCAAATTTACAAGAGGTATCAGTTTGCTTTATGTATGTTTAAAGTAGCTACACATTTGACTATAGCCCCAATCTGAAAACATTCATAGACAGCTTCAGGCTATGTAGATGTATTGATGTTGCAGGGAGAGATCTGTTGAGCAGAGAATTGGTCTGGCAGCTTCTGCTATTGAGTTGAAAAGTAAAGGCTGTTGACTGGAATTTCTTTCACTTAAACCTAATTACACTGTCAGCTGATTAGATGGAACAACACTGACCCTCTCTTCAGAGCTGCATGTGTTACCCTGATGCAGAAAGTAACACTACCTTTACAGCAATGGAGCAATGCTGCAAACACATTTTTTCTCTGTGAGACATCTCTTGTGCAGTTTGTTCCAATGTAGATGTGTCTATTCAGGAGTTAGAACAGGGAATGTATTGAGAAAAATATCTCAAAATGTCTAGTCTTGATGTAATGAAGACAGTATGTTAGTTTTAAATGATATTCACAGTATGAGAATATCCATCATAAAACTGTTGTATTACATTTACATCCCTTGTTCCTGAACTGAGATACAGGAAAAATACTGTTTTTACATTCCAAAGTAGTTGTTGGAATGTAAACAGTATTACCATAATTATCGAATACCTAAAAAATGATTGAATGTCAGATGTGTTCATTTTCAGAGAAACAATTTCATAGGTATCCTCATTTGAGTTTTCTTCAGGTGTTCACACCCCCACCACCTCATCTCTGGAAGTCTCTATGGTTTTCCTAGAAGCTTCATATCTAAGACATTGTCTGGCGCAAATAGGAAACATTATTTAGTGAAATAAGTTGTTGGCATCGGGTCAAGTACAAGAAGTATTTTTTGTGTATCTGCTAACAGTTCAAGGAAGTTCCACTTAAATACATAATTCATTTTTCCATTTCTAACAGATGGAGACAAACATTTAAGAGCAAAAGGGACTTCCTTAAATAATGTCTAATCATTCAGGTAAGATCAGGGTTTGATAAACAGCATGATCCAACATGCTCAATATGGCTTGCTCTCAAGTAGGTATGTAGAACATTGCAGCCATAACCTTGTTAACTCAGAAATCTCATTATCAGCTTGGCACATGTATTGCCACTTCCACAGCTAAGATTTAGTTCAGTAAATTGAGAAATTTAGAGTCGAACAGCAGCAGCAGGATCTTTCAGGAGGGTGCTGTGTGACATACCTGTTGGTTGCCCTTGCCATACAGAAAGTACCTCAGAATATTTAATATCAAGTGAATACATATATAGAATTTTGTTTTGGCAAATTCTGTATACGAATAAACAATACTGAATATATGTTGCTTAAAAATGAGGAATTTGGCATGTGGATGGTACTACACTAGTGGCAAGATCTATGAAAAAAGTAGTATTTATTACATCAATTATTTTGTTGATTTACTTTGTCTTGTTCTTTTGCAAGGTTTCAGACAGCTGCTTTTGAAAAAAGCTACTTTGAAAAATGAAAAACACCATGCCACTTCTCTTTTGTTCTAATTCCCCATAATAATACTTTATGAATCTTGTATGTAGCAAGATGATTCTCATGCTAAATCTGCCTTCTATGTTCCTGAGATTGTGAAGCTATGTACATTTCTCATGGGTGGTGGACTGGAGGTTTGGAGATGCAACCCTTTGATACTGGTAGAAATGTACATTTGGCAGAATGTAATATTATTCGTGGCAGATCTCTCATCCCAGTCCTTATATAAAGACTGACTATTTCTTTGTTGAAGTTGATAACTATAAAAATAATCAAAACTGTACTATGCAAAATTGAAATCCTTAAGAGTAAATTTCAGAGGTAACGGGCTAATTTAAGTGTGGCATTTAATGGGTAAAGACACTAGTTAAACATTTATAAGAGGTAGGAATAAGGAGTTGTGATAGGATTCCTTGTCAGAGTCTGACAGTTCCTTAATTTTGGCGGGAAACGACAAAAGAGAAGATTCTTTAACAAACTCTTTATTAACAGAACTTTTAGGTTTCTCAACAATAACTTCTGTAGGGTCAACGTGACCAAAATCTACAGGAAAATTTGTACACAATAACGGTAAAGTTTCTTCATAACTTTCCTTCATCAACGGGGAGAATGTCCGAATCGCTCCTGGTTGGTTGGCTTTCTCAAACACCCACTCCTCACAGCACATATCATCCTGCAGCAGGGATGACGAGACCAGTCTCCCTCGGGTGGCTTCTCGTACGGCTGGAGAGGTCCTGGATGGATTACCTTCCTCCAATGACCCCGTCCTCGAGGGTATACTAGCACGGTCCATTCTTCAGGTCCTAGTCCTTCTATTGGTAATTTCACTTCACTCCCTTTCCTATCTGAATCTATACTCTCGCAACGTCCATCTCTTATTCTGAGGTATTTTAAACACTTTTGGTCCTCCTCCTTCCTCCTGCCATTCGTCTTCCAAAACCACCACCTTTCTTGTTTCCCCTGACTTCTCTCCCTCCTCCGTCGTCAAGAAGACATCTATCTCCTTTCTCCCCGTCTTTCCTAACTCCTCCCCCTTTTCTCCCGCCTTCAGCTCTTTCACCTTCTCCGTAACCTTAGCTACCTCTCTATCTCCAGCCTCTCTATCTTTTTCCTCCTCTATAGACGTGTGAGGGGACGGCTCACTATCTTTCTCTTCGCGTCCTTTATTCTCCAGTTCACAGGAGTATTAAAAAAAAGCTAATTTAAGAAATGAGTGTTCACAGGATACCATGTCATGTCATAGAGAAGAAAAGGTCTCTTTCGTACAGCAAACATGGTTCTTTTTGGTGTTCATGGGACCTGGGTACTTGTGGGCTTAAACTATACACTCTGGAAAAATGAAGTGGAATGACTGTCTAGTGACTCCTGTTGCTGCATGGCACAAGGCCTAGTGCAGTTTTAAAATGGCACCCAATCCTCAATTTTTAAAACCGCAGTAGGGCTTTCATCCAGCTTTTACGGCCCTTGGAAGGCTCACCAAGACAGAATGCTTTGGGGAACCCATTAAGAGAGAAAGACTCTGGAGTCACCAGGTCTGTGAGAGCTCACCTGTGGAGCTTCTGAGGCTCAATCTACTCTGTTGCTTTAATGCAAGGAATTGCATTAAAACAGGATGTGTATTGCAAGTGGATTTGTGCCTATTTGCAGCTAACACACAGTAAATACCTTTGCTGTGGATTATTAGGAAAGTGTCATTCCAGATGCAGTCCAAATTCTTGTTCTGTTTGTTTAGTTTTGCTCATGTCTTGTCATGAGCTTTCAGGTCCAGTTTAACCAGCAGTATTAAACCATATGGCTAAACCAGAAGGCACAAAGGCTCTTTGGGGAGACCTTCAGGGCATGGGTGCTTCAAACTAGAGAGAAGCATGTGTGGGACCCATCAATCTGGAACATGAAGAACTTTAACTCATTTTACTCCTATCGTAACTTCAAGAAGCAATAAAAAAATTGGAACAATTTCTTGGAGTCTTAAAAGGAATTCTCCCTCTTAAACATTATTATTTTTTCTTCTTACAGAGTCTGCAGCAAGGGGAGGAGTAATTGAGCTTAAGTGCAGAAGTGCCTTAAGTGTGAAATCTGGCTCTCTACTTTGGTCCTCTGTGCTACAGTTTTATAAGATAGTATTCCTGGTCCCCTTTAAAGTCTGTTGCTTTAGTGTGATTGTGGTATCAGGTGACTTGAACTATGGAATATACAGCAGGTGATATGTGATGAATTTTTCATAGAAGTATTCTTAAGAGATTTTATACACTGTGACAGCAAGATATTGAAAAAATTGATTGTTTTTGAGAATGCTGTATGTTGGTTATTGCCAAGAAAACATTAAGTAGTATATGTGTCAGTTTGTCTTCTGAATTTCAGTCTGAAGGCCAAAAATCTGTAATTTAGTGATAAATGAAACCTAGGTCACCATAGAAGAGTAAAAAAACAAAACAAGATTTTCATCTTATATTTATGAAGTTTAAGAAATACGTAATCTTTACCCTACTTTTGAACATTCTAAGAATTCTGTGACTTACTGTAAAAGTTTTACTTGGCATGGTATTTTGTTTATATATATTTAATGTGTAGGAATGGTGTTAACAAACCATGGCTGAGATCCAGTAAAATAAAATTAAGCTGTATTAGCCTAATGATGTAATCTGCTGCATTTTGTTAATGAAAAGTTTCCTATCCCCCCACCCCCTAGGTTCCTAGGCTCTAGGATACATTTGACCCTGAGGATAGCCTTTGGGGATAGCAGAGAGTTTTAAAATGTCTGAACACCACCACTGCACATCTCTGCTGTGCTGTTCCACTCAAACCCAGCACAATGCACTGGTACAGTACTCAGTTGAGTATTTTTGTTAAACACTGGAACAATATTAGGTGCTTTGGAGACCCCTGCTTCAGTTTGAAAGCAGCTTTGTGTTCCATTTGCTTTGCTTTGGATTGCTTTAGAAATTGACAAAGCCCTCAATTCCCTTCAGAATCCAAATAAATTCTGAATTCAAAGCACATGCTATTTTCTAGCTTTGATACATTGGGACTAGTGCTTCCTTGCTTATTTTTGCACTTGTACAAAGTGATGGAGGAAAGGGGTATGGATGAATAGAATATGTGAATATTCTGGCATATTGGGTGAGGAATTGATTGAATTATCCTGTTTGTGCCACCTGAACTTACTGCTACGTCTAAGTTCACAAAACCACATTTAGGGTTGAGTGCTGGGCATATGGAAAAGCAAAACCAGACATTCAGCTCTATATCATGGTTTGACTTTTTAATACTGGGAAGCTCAAACCATGATGTAGGTTTTGAAGTCTCTTTATCATAAATCATGGTTTGGTGTAATGCCTGAATTGATCCAATTAGCAAGAAAAATGCCACTGACTTTGAACATTTGAAATATATAAAATGGTTAAATACTCTCTAAAGAGGAGTTACAATTTTCTTGTTTGGAGTTTAAAAGTGTAGCTATAGTAACTAGATACACAAGAGGCAGAGCAGGATTTGGATTACACTTGGAATACTGAGAGCTTTCTATTTCAAGTTATTATTATGGCCTTAGTTGTTCATATAAACATTGGTCATAAGGGTTGTTTGCTGCAGCTGGAATTTTAGTTGTGGCAGCCGACTTTCCTAACAGACTTTGCGAGCTTGTAGTCAGCTGATTAGTATGCACAATAACATCAGGTGGTCTGTACCTTCTGAGAGCAGTGTACATCTCACCAGAACTGTGTGTATTTTTAGGTTTCTTGGTTGGTAACAGGCAAGCATGCATACTTCAACATCTCCGATGAACTGAACCTAGTTGCTGACATTGCCTAATCAGAAATGAGCAGCTGTTCTTTCTAGGTTTGTTTGTTAGTAAGAGTATATATCAGAGCTTGTTATCTTAGCATGCAGACTGGAAATCAGGTTTCACAGCAATCAATAAGGCTTAGGTCTAGTAAATGTGTCTAGGAGCAGGGTAAAAATATTCTGAAAAAAATGATTTAAGATCATATATTACAGAATGGAGTGTCATCATTTTATAAACATATCAGGCAAAATCCAAAGAAACAAAACATACTCTCATCACTTATCTTGCACTCTTGGTGGCTTAACAAAGTGAATATAAATACCGTGCATCTAAAGTCTTACTTCAGCAGTTATTCCTGTAGAAAGCAATACCTTAATTATGCTAGATTTGTAGGTGTAAAGTGTTATGGCTTTCAGTATTGCAAATAGAGAACAAAAACCCTTTGAAAATCAAACACATTTATAACTCCAAAATTGTTTTGTGCATGCAAATAACAGTAACACATGTACGCTGAGAAGCAAATGTTTCTTATTGCAAATTTATCTGCAAGACAGAAAATCTTGCACAAGTGTTTTATGTGTTTACTTAAGATATTTCTGTTTGAGAACAAAGAGTACATAACTTTTTTGCATGTGATTCGGCTGAATGATAACATTATAATAATGGTACCTCAAAGAGTTTATAGTGTCATCCAGTAAGAATTTGGAAGACATGTTCTGGAAGAGTACATGGCAGAAGGGCTAGAATGTTGTGCGTTACAAATGAATGTAGAATATGAGACATTAAGGACTGCAAACTCCCATTATTCATTGCAGGCATATTTTAACTGCTAGTGGTGTTCTGCCTTCTGACACATTTACTTAAAACGTACATATTTTTCATGCTTCTTCTATGGTGTGCTATTAAAAAAATCTCCATAATTGGAACAAAAATGCTGTCTTCTCCCAGGGCTAGTCTGAGTAGGCTTTATTGGTGTTTCTGATCTTGAGATGGAAGAAGTCCAGAAGTACAGCATAATTTGCAGGAGAAAAAGAATTTTTGGGTTTGAGCCACTGCTGTCTACAAGATTTCCCTCTGGGATAAATGATGAGTGATACCCTTCTTCGATAAAAAGCAGGGAAATTTGGATAAAGACGTGAGAATTTTGTTGATTGTGCATCTGAGTTATTTTAACAGAAAGGGGTGGCTACTTATAAACCTAGATCAATTTAGGAAGGAAAATGTCTGCAGATAATGAGTTCCAAACAGAGTGCAAATATGTTTGAATAGCATTTATGGGATTTACAATAATCTGCAGTCACATGCACAGCAGCTGAACCACGAGATTGCCACATCTAACTGTGGAGACTGCTTTAGTATTTGGATTACTAGGAATTAAAATATTATAGCTACGAAAAAGAATGACATGGTTCTGGTTGTGAAATACTAACAAAGGATAGCAGGTCCTTTGTTTAGTGCACTTTGATAGTGAAGGCTGACCACATGGGGAAAGTTTGTTATTTGAACGGTACTTCTGTGGAAGTTTGCTTTGATTCCAGCATTATAGTCTACCTGTAATTTAAAACCAACTGTGTTATAAAACCCCAGTGACCTAATGCTTTTCAGCAGAGAATCTGTTTTGGGTGGTGGTGGTGAGATGAAATTTAGAACAAGGGGGAAATGATGTGGAGGGGAGAGTGGCCACTTGCTGTTCTGCTTACTACTTCTATGCTCTGAAAAGGAACTTTTCCCAGATGCTTGAGCTCTAAGATGTTTGCTTCTGCAAGGGGCACTTCACAAAGATGTTGATTCTTCATGTAGCAAAACTGATAAACACTTTCCCTCTGCTTCCTTCTCTTTTCCGTTTTTGCTTTTCTGTTGTATATTGTCCTATTGAGGCAACCTTCTTCAAACAGTGATACCCCCCCAAAAAAAATAACTGGATATTTGTACATACATTTCTGTATAATTTGATGGTGATACATTTAGTATGTAGGGTTGATGGAAATTATTTTATTTCTTAGAGTTTTTCCAGACACTTTTGTCTTGGTACAGTGTGAAAGTGGAGAGCCAGTGCCAGTAGTGCAACAGCCTCTTCTCCATGGAGGGTAGGAGGGTGGCAAATCATTGCCCTATTTCTTCCTTTTTTAAACAAAGAGAAACTTGTGTTCTAGAAGTACAGAGGTATAGGTTTGTGAATAGCATAAAATGGGGCATTTTTTTCTAGTAAAGGTATTATACTGTAATCCAAAGACTACAAGAGCATAAAAAGGAAATGCACATGTTATTAAACTTACTGTATATGTTTCTTTTAACAGGAAAAAAAAATGCAAACTTCATTTCAGCAATAACATCCAGGTAAATAGATTCATATAATAAAGGACAGTTGGGATGGATAAATAGAGGTGTGTGTGGGGGAGGGGACACAAAATGGGAATATTAAAGATGGGGGAAACTAACATTGTGCCATCTCAAAATTTTAACAATAAGACTGCCTTGATTAACAGCAATCAAAGAATTGTCTCAGCTGATCACAAATTAATTGCTAGAAAAGGGGGGTTATGGTGTTTTTTGATAGTTGATACTTCAGCTTTCTTAGTTTTATTTATTACTTTTAAATGATTCTTTGTCTTACCAGTGTAGGGTTGTCTCCATCTGCATATAAAAGGAATGTGCACAGAAAGCCCTTTTGCTCTGTTCTTCTTTAGAAGGTATTAATCTGGTGAGTTAATTTTCCTGCTGTAAGAATGTCTACAAGCAGTGCACAACCACTACCTCAAATAAGGAATATGCAGCTAAAGCATAGAAAAAGTTTGGTTATAGAAGCCATTCAATTTGTTCTTTGAGAGCTGTTGTATTTTAATGGCCACATATGAACTGAAACGTCTTTGGTCACCAGCTCACTGGTGTATGAGCGTGATATTGGCGTATCTTCCACAGTGCTGTAAGAATTACAGAAATGATGTGTGAATATACCAGATTGGGAGTACTAAGGAACTTGTAATGACTTGTCTAAATCTAAAGTGTTAACGCTTGGAGAGACTTGTTACGATTGTCCTGATATACTGAGGTATAGTCAATCATCACTCCAGCAAAAATTACATTAGCATAGATTATTGCTGGTGATGCTTAATGCAAAGTCTTGAATGCCGAAAGCAAAGAAGCAAGAATCTAAGCTTTTTTGCTCCAAAATGTTTTGAAAAATGTCCATTCAGAAAAGTCAGGTAACACTTTGACATCCAGAGGAAGAATGATTCTTTTAATTTTGCTATGATAAATTTCTTAGATTATTGAAAAAATTACTATTTAAGCATAACATTCATTTATACATTAAGTGTATACATTGTGACCAGAACATTTAAATGCTAATTGAACAAGTTCAGTTAGCCTGCATGGTTCCCCTCTCCTTTTGGGGTTCTTGCCTGGTTTTGGATTGCAACAGTGATCTGTTACTAGTCCTAGTAGTTTTGCTCTTATGTGACATATGAGTAGACACAACAAATGAGAGACTAGAATATTGTTAATGTTATATAGGACTCTTCAAGGAGGTCATCTTTCTTTTTCTGAATCACTCAGCCACTTTTTTCTATTTCAGAAACTCTGAGAAAATTGGAACAACAAATTCTAATAGGTATGTATGTTGACAACATTTCGTTTGTTTGAAGAACGGCAGTTCTTAAATATATATATATTTAGTTGTCTGTGTGCTGTGATTTTGGTAAGGCTTGTAGGCTAAGTGTTAGAAGGTAGTCGGTATTGTTGTCCAGTTTGTCATGTCTTAGTACATACTTCGTAATGGCTTTTAGTGCACACAAAGCTATTATTTGTTTGTACACAAACAAGCCTTGTTCCTCCTCAACTTGTGTATTACTGTTTCTTTTTTAATAGAAAACTGTTGAATCTGAATTAGCAAATTGCCCTCTGGATTATAATTGCAAATCACAATTCAATCGTAGTTTGCACTTGCCCTTAAAATCAGAGATAGTTGACTTTAGATTTAACTGCACACAGTACCTTACAACAAAAGAGGGAGTATGAGGGATGAAGCATCGGAGCCTTCGGCTCTTTCACCTAGCAAGAAATCAGTTTGTTGTAATAAATTGTAAAATGTGCTTTTTAGAAATATTCAAGTATCCACTAATTTTAAGACTCTTCTTGGTGTCCATGCTAAATTGACTGAAGAACAAAGAAAATGCTGGCAGTGATGATTATGTAATTAATATTGGTAATTCACTATACTATTGCTGATAACACAAATAAATAATGGGATAAGAAACTTGTTTCTAGATTGAAACCATTGATTGTAGACTAGAAGCTCTGAACAAATTGCAAATCAACCCTCTCTCACACTAATCTTTTGAAGTTTCATGGCAACTTCAAAGTCAGTGACAGCAGTGGCAGTTTCAGATAACTTTTCTCTTAGTTTGAAAAACACTTTGGTGAGAATATGGCTAGAAGTGCAGAACATTTGAGGAAGTTGTTGAATACAGCTGAACAATAGTTATGTTGTATGTTTCTTTGTCCAGTGATTCATCCATCTGTTTTAGCAACAGGCACCACAAAATTTTGGAGAAGAATTTCTGCCTCCATGTTTACACTGTCAGCAGGAAATGGATTTTCTGCTATGCCAGCTTTGAGTTTGCCTGAAAGAAAGTAAGTTTCAACATTCCAGTGTTTGTAAAAAGTACTTTACTACTCTGATATTGAAGTCACATTGGCCTCATGTGAAATCTTTTTTTAATGTTGATGTGTGATTCAAATATAAAGATATCTCTCCCCTGCCCCCCCAGCACAACTGTGAAATTGTGATTAAGGTTGCTGTTTATTGGTAGAGACTAAAACTATAGCAGTGGTAAGAAACATAGCCCATATAAACCTGACTTGGTACTGCCAATAGCCAAGGAATATGGAACTTGTACTCCATAATGTCTGCAGTCTACCAGGTTATTTCTATTGTAATGCACAGTTTTATGTGACGGTTTTAGTACATTTGGAGTGGTAATTTCAAGATCTTATTTCCAGGAATATACCTCTATTAGCATTTCTTTTGAGAAATATATAGTACACATTGCCTTAAATATATGTTCAATTCATAGATAGAGAAGTTACTTTCTTGGGTTACAACCCCCCGGATACTGCAGCCAACATGCACTTTTTAACTCCAGATGCATGTTCCTTCTTGCACTTGGGATTTAGGAGAAGAGTGTGTGATGCAACATAAGCAGCTCCTGTTCAAAGTGACTTGGACCATGAATTATCCCTTGGATGTGCTGAAGGACCTCTTTCGATCATGACCTGAGCTGTAGTACTTGTACTCTGTCTCATTAGATTACAGTGTTAGCCTGACCACACCACTGGAACTCTGCAGAAATGTTGGAGTACAACCTTACTGCCAGCAGAATGTTGTTGATGATACCATTCTAATGGGAAAGTACATGGCTGAAATCTTATGGCCAGAATCTTGTTGCCATTCTACTCATGCAATGAGCTAGTTGTGTCAGCAGTTCTGCTTTTTTGGAACTTTCATAAAGAGTTTGCCATTACCTCTTTTCACAAGCATAAGCTACATTGGTGCCCGTGGGGTGATCACTTGCCTTGTGCAATGGCAAGCTGCAGACTGGAACATTGCTGAAGAGCATTATGCTCTGCCAGTGCTGCAAAAGGATTCTAGTCCATGAATCTTTCTTGTTCAGAGGTACTGTAACTGCTGTAGCATGTGCAGCACTAATCAAGGCAGAAGTGCTGTGGCAACTAGTAATGTATCATGCTTACAGATTTGGTTGAGACTTTACCTTGGATTGGTGCCACTAGCAGTATAGATAGAATGGTCTGTAGCATTTAGAATATCTCTAAAATTACCAATTCTGTATGTGGCATGCAGATTTCCTATTTCCAATTTTGTACACATGATGGCACTTCATGTTTTAATATACCAAAGAAGGCATGCGTTTTAACTTAACTGTTAAAGTAAATAAAAATAGTGATGCATTGTCAGGTTATCTTCCTTTCTGTCTTCCTAGAGCTGAACTTAACACCATGGAAGAACATCAACATCTACATTGTGTGAACTGTGTTAGTCGACGATGTATGACCAGACCAGAGGCTGGCATTTCCTGTGACTTAACTGGTTGTCCTATGGTTTGTGGAGCTGTGTTTCATTCATGTAAAGCTGAAGAGCATCGCCTTCTATGTCCACTTGAAAGAGTGCCTTGTCTAAACAGTGGCTTTGGCTGTCCATTTACTGTAGCTCGAAACAAAATTGCTGAACATCTAGAAAATTGTCCTGCAAGTGTGGTATGCTGCACTATGGAATGGAATAGATGGCCAGTCAGTTATGCTGATCGAAAATCATATGAAAATCTAAGCAAAGATGTTGATGAAGTTGAGCAGTTAGACCTGGCTCTTGCCCTTCAAGACCAGAGAATGCTCCTTGAATCTCTCAAAGTAGCAACTATGACATCGAAAACAACTGATCAGGTGTCAAAATATAGAGAACAGACATCTGTTACAAGTGCCCCAGATGCTCCACTTTCAAATGGCTTGATGCCTGTCGATGAAGAGTCATATGGTGCACTTTATCAAGCTACTGTGGAAACAACGAAGAGTTTAGCTACAGCTCTAGATATCCTGAACAGTGCTACTAGAGACATAAGTATGTTAAGTTCAAAGCTTGGTATTTCATCATGTGAAGCTTCCAGTGAAGATTACCAGACAAAAGAGCCTAACTGTAATAGAAGTATGCATAGAGTGGTAGAGCATAACTACTTAGATGATGACAGCATGGGAGCAGTTGGTGGCATTCAAGTAGATGCCTTGATTCACAGCGCTCAGCTGGAAAAAAATGGTTCAAGTGACATTTGTTATGACACCATGCAACAATGTAAATTGAACATGAACTTTGAGAACACCTCTTTATGTAATGGATTTCATGTAGACAATACAGACACTAACACATTGCAACAGAGCGAAGAAACAGATGTGTGTAATTCCAACCTATCTAATGTAGCAAATGGTGTATGTAGTGCATCCCCATGTGATGAAACATTGAATTTTTGCAACTCTATTCCTGTAGCAACCCAGGTTAAGGAAGAAATACCTCTGCACAGTTTGTCTAATGGCACTATTAATCATGTATATCTACCACATGACTGTAGCGAAGAACTATTACAGAGACAAATAGAACAAGAAAGACTCAGAAACATAGACGTATTTTCTTTAATTCCTCATCGTAGTTATAATTTCCTTGCAAGTCACTATTTTTCTGCACCAAAGGAAGACAAAGCAGTAGATACATCAGATTTGGAAATAACAGAAGATCCTATGGGTGTTCAGGGAATAGACTTAATCACAGCAGCATTACTGTTTTGTCTTGGGGACTCTCCTGGTGGCAGAGGAATATCTGATAGTCGTGTTATTGATGGATATCATGTTGATTTTGGGACTCAGACATTTTCTCTTCCATCTGCAATCCTGGCGACAAATACAATGGTAGGGGAAATTGCTTCAGCATCAGCATGTGATCATGCAAATCCACAGCTCTCAAATCCAAGCCCTTTCCAGACACTTGGGCTTGATCTGGTACTAGAATGTGTGGCTAGATACCAAACAAAGCGTTCAATGTTTACATTTGTTTGTGGACAACTGTTTAGACGGAATGAATTTTCTTCACATTTTAAGAATGTACATGGTGATATTCATGCTGGCCTCAATGGCTGGATGGAGCAGAGATGTCCTCTGGCTTATTACGGATGTACATATTCTCAACGCAGGTTTTGTCCTTCAACACAAGGGGCAAAGATAATTCATGATCGGCATCTTCGATCATTTGGGGTTCAGCCTTGTATATCTACTGTGCTGACAGAGCCTGATAAGAGGTGCTGCTTAGGACTGCGTAGTGATCATCTAAGCAATCTTCCTTTTGAAGTTTTGCAGCATATTGCAGGTTTTCTAGATGGCTTTAGTTTATGTCAGCTCTCACGAGTATCGCGGTTGATGAGAGATGTATGTGGAAGCTTACTACAGGCACGTGGAATGGTCATACTGTTGTGGGAAAAGAGGATGTATCCAGATGGAAGTTCTTCGTGGCAAATAAAAGAAAAGGTTTGTATACTTCTACATGATGGGAGTTGTCTTCTACTTCTCTTTCAAATGTGCTGGTTCTCTGCCTTGGGCAGGAGAGGTGGCATATGCTCCTCCCAGTGTTGCTCAACAGCCATTCCCACCAGCCTTAGCCAGCATAGCTAATGATACAAAGCAGTGACTATTGCAGTTCAACAACATTAGCACAGTTTGTCCATCTCAATCAGTAGGATGAAGGGACTCAAGACTGTACTTCTCTCTTATGAACGGGGACAGATAAGAGTTTGTGAGTGATGATAAAGTTTTTGGAGTGATTATTAGTTTTTGGAGCAGTGAGATACATTACCTATATTTGACACAGATTTTGTATTTTTAAAGTCATATAAAATTCAAGAAGTTGGTGAATAAATTAAAAAACAGCAATAAGTGAAAACAGGAAGGTTTCAGGGCCAAATAATGGACATGTCCCAGGCTGTGGTCCCTGCCCCATTACCTAGCATCAGACAGAGTAGCTGGGACTGAAGTAATACAACTATGGCTGCAAAGAGGAGCAACCAAAATGTTTATGTGAGAAACAGAACTCTTAGAAACAAATAGCCATTCAAGACCATAGGTGAAATCCTTTTTCAGCCTGGTCAGCCAGTGGCTAGAGAGCACCCAAAGTGCATAAAGTCCGAAGTGGAGTAACAGAGAGACAGGAAAATATTTGGATGCATCCAGCTGTGATCCTAAAGCATAGGCTTCACTTCGAAAGGAACCATTAACTATGCTGATTGGCTGGATGGTGGACCCAGACCAGCATGCCAGAGCTGGGGCAGCAAGGATGCTACTGGGTGTGTCTGAAGGCTGTCCCTCATCTTCCCTAGTACAGGGAACTGTATAGAAGCTTCAGCTGAGATGGGGGGGGGGGGGGCCTTTATAAAAAATATGGATCCAGAAACAGTTTTCCATGCCCATGCTAAAATGTCCCTATGAGCAGCCCTTTCAAGCATTAAAATGTAGATAGGACCATAGTAAATATTTGATGGACTATATGTAAAGGATCAGCACTGTGTTTAGTCCAGAAACAAAACCTTTCACTTAAGAGGAGAGTATGTTTAAAAATTCTGTGGATTTAATCTTTTTTCTTTAAAAAAATATGCAGGCTTGATTATACTTATATTTGCTTTTCAGTCAAAATTGGCTCCCAAAGCTACTTACATTTAAAATCTGTTAGAGTACAAATACACATGTTCAGTGGTAGGAGACATAGACAGTGAATGTTAACTGTACTTGTTTCATGATCATTGTTTCTCTTTGCGTTGCTCATGCTATAGATTTTATTGCTAAGATGATTTGATGCAGGGTCAATGCTCCATGATCATCAAAATCTCTGTGGTTTGATTGGGAACATCCCATGAGCCTGAAAGTCAGAATAGATCAGCCTTCCCCTTTATTTTCTGTATAGGAGACAGATGTTTGAACTTCATTTGAACTGTAACTATTCCAACTATAGATAATGGCAAGTCACAGTTTATAAAACCATCTATATTTGCAATCTGTGGTTTGGGGCTTATTGAAGCCAGACCCTAGTGTTGTCATTTTACTGAGAGAAACAGTTCCTTTGGTGGAACCAGCAGGGGACAATTTACTTCTTCATGCCCTCAATGGGACTGTCTCTTTCTCTCCTCTACGCCAGCCAGCCCTCTGTGCTGCCCAAATACCTGTTTTGGAGCGTTCTTGTCCTCTGCAACAAATCTTTAAGGCGTGCAGGAGCTGCAGCAGGTGGGAAAACTGGTTCTGCTGAACTAGCATAACTGCACAATTGGATCCTGACAGGAACTGATTAAAGTTATCAGTAACAAACACGTTGGCTTCCATGCTGAAAAGGAGCTGGAGAATTCACCAAACTGTGGCAATCTGGCAACTTTTTAACCAGCCATCTTACCGTCTTCTATATTTAAGGTTTTAGCTACTTGGCGTAAACAGTTTAAGCCAGAATAGCTGGTATTCTTAGCTAGAGCAGTTGTATCAAACCAGTGGAATTAACTTAATTTGATTCACCATTCAACATTTGATTCAGTTGGTTTTATCAAGTTAAGAACAGTATTAGGATTTAGACCTTAGGCTTTTGGTCTCCTGTGCACTTAATATTTGGGTACAGTTTTACATACCTGTTACATTGATGCCCTTTACTAAATGCAGTCTTTAAAGCATAAGAAAATAATTTAATGGATTTTGATGCTTTCCCCCCCTCCCAGGTGTGGCGATTTAGTACAGCTTTCTGTACTGTAAATGAATGGAAATTTGCTGACATTGTAAGCATGGCTGATCACTTGAAGAAATGCAGTTATAATGCAGTAGAGAGACGGGAAGAAGCTGTACCACTGCCATGCATGTGTGTTACACGAGAGCTTACGAAGGAAGGACGGTCATTACGTTCTGTTTTGAAACCTGTACTTTAAACACAAAGAATTTATTTCCAGTTGCGCATACACTCAAGCACCTGATGTAACCTCTCTGTAATATTGTGACACTTTATTAATTTACTAAATATGATTTCTTGACATTGTGTACATAACATTTTGAAGTGGCATTTATTTTTTATAATGCTGTCCAGTTATAATTAATGAAAATTGCCTTAATGTTTGGAAAAAAAATTGAATTTGCTGGACAGAGCAGTTTTCTATTATGTACACCATCCGTAAATTTTTGTTGGAGATTTGTATCCTTTTTTTTTTTAGACTTCTGACTTCTAGAGGTATGCATATTCAGACAGGAACTGGTATAGGAGAAAAACAGCATATGCATGTGATATATTTACAAATTAGGATATAATTAATTAAAAAGCGAACTCTAGTCAGAATTTAGCTGCACAGATCTTGTGCTGTCTGCTCGTTTTTAATACTGCTTTGCTAAATTAAGATGACCCAGTGTTATTTTATGAAGTTTCTAGTCAAGGATTAAATTATATAGGATGTGTGTTTTTAGTATTAATGCACGTCAGTAGAGGATGCAGTTCCCAAACTTTGAAGTCAGTAGCAAAACCATTTTAATAATTTTTTCATCAAGTTTTGATTGGCAGCAGATTTGCTTCTAATAATCTCTTGATGTCAAAATAGGCAGTTGATAATTACCAGTCTAATCAAACAAATTTAATTGTATTTTGATTATTAAGGTGCACTTCAACTAGCATTTTGGTTTAACTAATGTTCTCCCCTCTTTTGTTGTTTTAAAGGCAAAACATGAACAAAATTCCTGTTGCTTGCTGTAGTCACACAGCATTGATATCTAGATTAATGCATCTAAAAAAGGGCTTAAAATTTGTTTTATTGATAGAATATCTTACAGTTAACACATCCACAGATGTACTACTTGGCTTCAAGGTTATATTAAGTTGTACAGGACACTGATTCCGAGCACACTTTGAAGTAAATTCCACTGAGATTTGCTTCCAATCAAATGTATTTAGGACAGAGGTATTGGTATGCTGTCTTTATGAGAACCCATTGACTCCATAAAGCATTACTTAAATACATATGTATCCATTTCATAATTCCATAGTCTTCCACAATGAGGACATTCTTTTGAATATTTACAGAAACTATGAGAATGCCTTTAACTATATTTCATAATTAAGAAGCTTTCATACTTGATACTGCTGGACTATATTGGTGCCACAGACTATCAGAACAAGTTTGTATAAATGTAATAAGGGTTTCCATTTTTAAAGGGGATAAGTATTGAAAAGATGTTATAGAAATGGCTACATTTGTAATGAACTCACTTCAGTATACTTGATCCACAAGCTGGTTATTTCCTCATACATTAATACAATCTAGGAAATAATCCAATTTTTCACAAGTCAGGCTATCTATAGTCTCTTAAAAAACAAACTGAGCCTCAGCCTCATTCTTTGGTGCCATATAACATAACATGGATGTTTGCTCTGTATAACTGATTTTTGTAATGTTTGGAACTTGGATCAGTTGCCTATTCACAAAGCTGCCTTTCTCTGTGAGGTGGCCAGACAATTATGTTCTCCTCCAGACCTGTGGAATTTGGTCCGCAGTTGATAGAACAACATATCGAATCATATGCCAGGATCTTCTTCCTGGGGTTCTGGTGTAATCAGTGTTAGAAGTGGGTGGGTGATGTATCTTCACCAGCTCAGGAGGGCTGGGAAACCTTCCACAGCTGGTTTCAGGATGCGAAGGGCTAGGGAAGGGGGGCCCACCCGCACAAGTGCTCGATTTAAGCTTAATAATTTGGGGGAAAGTGCAGGGGACATCATTGCTGTGCTAGGCCTGATAATATGTTGACCTTTCATGTAGGATGTTCTTACAGTCAGAAAATCACTAATTCTCAAGTAGGAAAGATAACCTTCAGTAGTTTCTGGACAGTTGCATTCCCCACCCAAACAGATGTCAGTCTGAAATAACCCGTAATATTCATTCCAGAGTTTTGCAGGCTGCTCTGTATACACTGAGGCTTAACCATCAGATTTCCCCCACTCCCCATTGTATATTTAATAACTTCACTTTTTGTTAGAGAATAGGAAGGGGCAGAAAAAAAGCTTTGGCTTAATCGAGGAGAGAAATTGCAGCTGCAGAAACTCTACAATAGACAGCTCTCTAGCTTCCAAAGAAGTGCGGGTGGTACCTGTGGTGTCCATTTGATTCATTGTTTTTGCATTAAGCATTTTGAACACTTCATTCTCAACACTCCATGCACTTTTATGTTCAAATCTAGATACTGTGTTTTTTAAAAGTTTAATCCAGAGCTATTAAAACATTAATGCTGTAAAAATATGTTTGGTATACTCTTGTGTACAGGAACAACATGAATGTAAGATATCAGTATTTTTATACTGCTATGCAGTTTTTTTAAAAAAGAAAACCAGTGGTATGTAAGTTGTCAATACTTGACTTTTTTTCCTGTACTGTACCCTGCATTTTAAATGTGTGAGTGTCTCCAAGTACTCGTTCCAATTGTGTTGCCTTTAATTCATATTCACGGCTGTTCCTTTCTTACCAATACACTACTACCTTATTTCAGTGTTTCCAACAAATGCTGCATCTGTCATAATTCTAATAAACACATTTGCCATTTCTATTTTGTACATGCTTTTCTTTGTTGATATTCTAAATTGTCTGTTTTGTTTTAAAGAACTGTCATGCTTGTCTGTTAGGGTGATATAAATTGTTCGTGGTAGTGAAACCTCACTATCAAATGATTTGTAGGTCTTGAATTGAAAATTCTCATCCTTTAGTGTATTTTCCTAAGTGAAAATGTAAATTCAGTGAAAATGCTTGAAGAAGGCTAGCTTATGTCTGAGGAAGTGGACTTGTCTACGAAAGCTCACATTGAAATATAACAGTTAGTCTTTAAGGTGCCACCATGTTTTTATCTTTTTATTGGTTCTTTTTCCCTTTTTCTTTTGTTTACACATATGATGCTTGCATTGTCAATATGTTTGTTAACTATGTCTTAACTATGGGGACTTTCTCATCCATATTCTGATACTCTGATGAAACTATATACCATTAGATACTACTACTTACACTCGTCTATTTTAACGGAATGGGCTTCTTCCCATACAGTTCTTCAGTTGTGGCAGTACTGTAAATAATTTCATTGCCCACATTGTTGGAATACATCAGGTTCCCAAAATGATCTACAACAGTGGTTCTTAACCTTTTTGAAAGAATCGCCCCCTTGAGCCATTGAGGAAGTTATCGTCCCCCTCCTGCGGCGGTGGCACCGGATCCGCTGCCAGCACCAGCTGCTCTGGACCCGCCTGCCGGATCCGCTGCCTGCACCGCGGCTGCAGCCGCCTTCTCAGGTTTGGCTCGCTCCATCGCCCCCATATCGCCCTCCTTCTGTTCCTTCGCTCCTGCGTTGCCCCTTTTCGTTCCATCGCCCCCCTGAAAAATGAAATCACCCCCTGGGGGGCGATATCGCCCAGGTTAAGAACCACTGATCTACAGAACCGATTAAGACACATCTGCCTGAGATTAGGAAATGTGTATTTCCTATGAAAGTGCAGATTTTGAATAAACTCTCTTGACTGATACGGCATGGCAGGCTTCTACTTTTTCGAGATGGAATGATTTGAACAGATGTTTCCCCATGTGGTTGTTACGTGTTCTTGCAAAAACGGGATTATGTCTGTAGGTAGTGTTTTGGTGACACAGGAAGTTGGGGCATAATGTTTAGGACTGCGAGGGGAACATGCCCCCGCATTCTTTTCCCGTCACCTACTGATTTTTTAAAATTTTAAAAAATTTCTTACATATATGAGATTAGTGCTAGATTAATCTCATATCACTTTATCAGTGGGTTCTTGTTATTATTTCTTGCTTTTCCCCTAAAATGATTGTCAGAGGCAGGACCAGAGGAAGGAAGGAAGGAAAGAAGGGGGCTGTGGGCTGGAACGTGAATTGCATCACATCCAGTATCAATACTGAATTCTCAATCCACAGCCCCTGAGTGAGCACTGACTGTGATTTCAAACATAATACAGTGGAGTCTCGACTTTTGTACGACTCCACTTACGGAATTTTCGACTTTCGTACTTCTCCGGCCGCAAAGTTTCCAATCGACTTGCGGCCGGAGAATCGACCTACGGACCGGAAGGGGGAGGCGGGGAAAGCACCAAATTCAAATTTGGCGCTTTCCTCGCCTCCCCCTTCCAGTCCGTAGGCCGCCGATCTGCCTCCGGATGCCTTCCAGGGATTCTCCGCCGCCATGGGAGGCATCTCGGAGGTCCCCCCCCCCCCGCCGCCGATTGTGCTTCGGAGGCACTATCGGCGGGGGACCTCCGAGAGGCCTCCCATGGCGGCGGGGAAGGCATCCGGAGGTCCCCCGCCGCCGCCGCCGCTGCTGGGAGCCGAGCCGCGCCGGGCGATCCCGGCCATGCTCGGACTCCTGGAGTTCCCCCGCCACCGCCGCTGCTGCTGGGAGCCGAGCCGCACCGCGGCGGCAGCGGGGGAAGTCCAGGAGTCCGAGCATGGCCGGGATCGCCCGGCGCGGCTCGGCTCCCAGCAGCAGCGGCAGGGGACCTCCGGATGCCTTCCCCGCCGCCATGGGAGGCCTCTTGGAGGTCCCCCGCCGACGCAGGCTTTCCCAGGGTGGACTGGGCCTACCAGGGGAGGGCTTCCCCCGGTAGGCCCGGTCTACTGCCTGGGAAAGCCTGGTAGACCAGGCCTACCGGGGGAAGCCCTCCCCTGGTAGGCCCGGTCCACCCTGGGAAAGCCTGCATCGGCGGGGGCAGGGGACCTCCGAGAGGCCTCGGGCAGCGGCGCCGAAGCCCTCGGAGGCCTCGGGCAGCGGCGATGGCGGCGGCGGGGGACCCTCTGGAAGGCTTCAGAAAGGTAAGTTTTAATTTTTTTTTTTACTGTATTGTATTTTAATTTTTTTTGTGTGTGTGTGTGTGGGGGGTTTCTTGGGCCGGAACGGATTAATGGGTTTTCAATGCATTCCTATGGGAAATGCATTTTCGACCTACGGACTTTTTGACCTACGGAAACCGTTCCAATACGGATTAATTCCGTAGGTTGAGGGTCCACTGTACCGTATAGTTACATCCTAAGTTTTGTTGATTCAAAGAGGTCTACTCTGTAACTTGCTATGTTAAAGTAAGTCAGAGTAGGCCCATTTGAATCAATGGAACTTATGGAAAAGTTGACTCACCAAATCCCATTGATTCAATAGATGTACAGTGGTGCCTCGCTAGACGATTGCCTCGCAGGACGAGGAAATCGCTAGACGATGCCTTTTTGCGATCGCTACTGCGCTTCGCAAAACGATGTTTCCCTATGGCGATTTTCGCTAGACGATAAGGTTTCCCCATAGGAATGCGCCGACTAGTGGTGAAAAGCTGTCAGTGCAGCTGTCAGTGCATTCCGATGGGGACCCGCACTCGCTAGACGATGTTTCCCTATGGGAGATTTTCGCTAGACTGCGTTTTCCCTTGGAACGCATTGAAGAGATTTCAATGCATTCCAATGGGAAAACGTGCTTCGCTAGACGATGTTTTCGCTAGACAGCGATCTTCGCGGAACGGATTAACATCGTCTAGCGAGGCACCACTGTACTCCAGTGTGATTTGCTATACTAAGCAGCAGGATTTTGGCCATTATGTAATACATGTTCTTTGTTAACTGGAGAGGTTCAGGGGGACTGAACCTCTGTAGCTGTAGAGAGAACTGAATTCTGTAGTATGTGCTGAGTCACTCAGCTATCAGCTTCAGGATGCTGTAGGTCAGCGGTCCCCAACCTTTTTGGGACCGCGGACTGGTTGGGGGGTGCAGGCTCTGTGCACGGGGGGGGGGCATGTTGCGCATGCGCGCAAGCACGACACACCCACCCGTGAGCGCAACACGCCCACCACGAGCACAACACGCCCCTCCGCAAGCGCGACATGCCCACCATGCATGCGTGCGGGGGTCGGAGATCCATCTCCGCCACCCAGTTCCAGAAAGCCCACGGACCGGCACCGGGCTGCGGACCAGGGGTTGGCTACTTAAATGCAGTGTTTCAAAGGCTAAGCAAACATTGTTGTCTTATCTGCTAAGAACCTAACATTTTCTTAAAATACAGTGGTCAGAATCCTGCTGTCGTAAATTACATCACGGAACTCTAGTGCTGTCATCACCTGTGGCCATGCTGTGACCATTTCAGAAAAATTAAAAGCTTCCAATTCCCGACACCTGTGCCAAGTAGGTTCCAGGAATTCACAGGTGGGACCAGGACCAGCAGTGGTACTTTTCTAGCTTTAAAGTCATTCCCTACCCGTCTGTAATTCCTGAAGGCTTCCTAGGATGAAGAGGATCCTAGGGATCCCTGAAACCTGGCTGTGGGAGGAGGGATAAGCTTTTAATTCTGCAATATAACTTGTTCCACCAGGATTCTAGCCTCTCTGAACCTGCTTCGTCACTTTGTATTTTTCTACTGTGTTATATGCTTCAGGACACACCTATGTAAATCAGGGATAACTGCATCACTGGACAGTGAAAAAGCACAGACTATTTATTAAATTGTGCAAGAAACTATTACTGTTTTATTAGCAGACACAAATGAAATAATCATTTATGAAACTGGGACAAAGGATTTCTTAGTATAACCTCTATTCACTTTTCATTTTATTGAAGATCTTTAATTCAAGGATCTAGAATACAAGTCACAATGGCAATTTTGGCAACAACTGGATAGGTGTGGTTATAGAAACAAAACTAATTGCAGTTGTATGCTGTTCTCTATTTGACTGCTCAACACACACTAGCATAAAAAATACCTTGTAAATACATGGCACATCAACAATGAGGCAGTGTAGCAGATAGAATTGCAGACTAAGACTCAAGAGAGAAGCATTCAAGTCTCTGCTTGACCCTGGAAACTCACTGAAGGGTGGTAACGGTAAAATCACTCCTTAAATAGCTCACATACCTTGAAAATCCTACAAATACACATTCTGTCATTTCCAGATTGGCCGATTACCCCACATGTACACCTCTAGTAGTTCTTATATACTAACGTAGTGTGCAAGAATATAAATTTGTACTGTAACGTAAGTTGTAATATACTATATACCCATTTGGGCCTGTTTTTGAGCATATGCACATAGATTTGTTATACACATCTAGTGGGAAAATGTCAAAACTACTAAAAATTACATTTGTGTCTGTGCTTAATGCAGTCTCCCAATTTACCTGATGCAGTGTGTGGAACCAAGTTTAGGCACTCCATTCTTTCTAGAACAGCAGTTTGCCATTCTTACCTTTGACAAAACAGATGAGCTTCTTGTACTCTAGCAGTGCTCTGAACAATCTACATAGCCACAAATAAACTGCATTCTGGTGTGGTCTATTCTGCTTGTCAGATAGCTGTGTATGCCTCCTTCATTTCCATGAATTCTGTCCACCTCCCTTTCTTTAAGAAAATGGTGCAAAATAGGGCTACCTCAGCCCAATACTGTGTACCAGCATGATCAGGCACATGAGCAAGTGGAAATGAATACTCTTGCTGTTCTGTTGTATAGGCAATGTGGTGAAAGATTAGGTCTTCCAGTGAGTGCATGAAAAAGCAGGTAGAAGCATCTATTACCAAGGGAAGCTATTCCTTGTTTCAGAGTGTGTGAGCATCTAATGAACTCATCAGGTTTTTTTTATATAATTTTATTTTAGTAAACAAACATCCAATCTACACAACATAAACCTAAAATACAATTACTAGGCAGATTAGAGTATTCGAATTATATTAAATAAAAATGAAACGTCCATGTTTATAGGTAGAATATAAATATTCAAAGCAGAGAATCTGAGCAGTGATCAAATTTATTTAAGAAAACCAACTTTCACACTGGTTTTTAACTATATATCTCGTGGTACTGTTGCAAAAGCAATCGATTCCACTCATTTTTCAGATCCTGTTTTACTTGCTGGGGCTCTCTCAGCAAGTATATTTTTGACAAGCAGCCAGTTTTCTCATGTTTACTTCCTGTCAAAAGATGCCTTGAGGAGAATGAAGTATGGAAGCAGTAAATAGAGGCAGTCTGTTCCCTCCTCTTGGTCACCCTCACTTTGTGGGCAACACAAAGAGGACTGACACCCATTTTGGCAGCGGCTCTCAACTTACAATAGTAGTTTAAATCGCATCCATCAGTCTATCAGAGGAGTTCTGCCATGGCAGAAACAAAGTCCATGTGTATGTTTAAATGCTTTCTGTTATATCATTTATAGTATATTTATGGCAGAAGGAACAGGATGAGGAGAAACACTGAATGCCCACAGTTACTTCCCTGAAGTCAGAAGGGCACAGACAACCTGTGGTGGGTGGGTCACCAGAAGTTAGTATACTTACAGTAGGACTAATAGTTAGCAACCCTTACCATAAAGCTGCAGCCGATCAGGGAAACAGGCACCGCTGTTTCATAGCTACTGTACTGGACAGCCTGGCAGCTTCTCAACCTCTACCTTGGCAGGCCCCACACAACCCGCGAGCCTGGCCCTGACTGAACTTGACCCCCGACACGCGCTTATTTTTTTAAGCGGGGGGGGGGAGTGAAGCTTCACCACGCATGACTCCTCCCGGCAGCCTGACTCCTCCTCCTTCTGGGCCGCCCATCGCTTCCCCGGCCAACCCGGTCCAAGTCACGTGACCGAGTGGTCCGCTCTCGCCTCCTCCTGGCCCACCTTTTTCTTCCCTATTCAGGACAGCCGAGGGCAGCGAGTCACGCCGGCACGAGTGACGTCGCAGCCCCTCCGCGGCGAAGACTCACTCCCCCCCCTAGCGATAGGGAGTGGAAGTCCAGCCACCAACCCACACCACTCGGCCTTCTCCTCCTTTTAAGTAGGGCTAGTTTTCTGCCGGGCTGAATCCCGCTGCCATGCTGTTCCGTTTTGGGGTCATCCTGCCCGCCCGGCTGGCTGAAGGGGGGACGTCACTTGGCGTATCAGGTTCCAGGCCCGAGCTGGGTCAGTGGGAGCCGAAGCAAGCGGTCCCTATGAAACCGGTGCGGCCGTTGGCTCCCTTGCCCGCTCAGGAGCCGGTCCTGTGGCTCGCGGAGGTGGTGCTGCCCGAGGACGAGGCCGCGTGCACCTTCTGGTACAAGTTCCTCAGGCGGCGCGAGACAGGCGATACCCTGTGGGAAGGTAACGGCCAGCCGGGCCTCGCGCGCTCGCCGCCCCACTTTCCCCGCGTGGGTCGGAAGAGAAGAAGAAAGAGCCGAGGGAGGAGGAGTGGGCGTGGCCACGTTACCCGTCCGCAGCCTGCGGATTGGCGACACCTATTGGCGCCTGTTGGGCGGTGCAGGGGGCGGGGTCATCCGCCCGTCACTCCTCGGGAGGGAAAACAAACTCGCTGTTATGCAAGAAAGAGGCTTTTTTTTTTTAATCCGTGAAAGTTGCAGCCAGATGGGCGGTAGGGAAGTCAAAGAAATAAATAATTGCACAAGATACATTTCGCTAGCCGGGAGGGTAAGAGTCTGTTTCAGAATAAACAACAGAGTCATGTGGTACCTGAAGGAGTAGCAAGGTTTGTTTGGCATTGGCTTGGAAAAGGGAAGAAAGTAATATATGAAATCATGGACGGATCCTGATGATTTCATATGATTTTTTATTTGGGTGGGATTATTGTGAAAACACCATCAGATCAAAGATCTATGTAGGGACAGATGGGATCTATGATTTGATGGTGGCTTCGCAAGAATACCACACGGGGGAAAAAATCATACAAAATCATCAGGATCCGTTTTTTATTTTATGGTTCCGCCTTTTACCCCTTGGAATATTCTGCAGCCCTGCTCCTTCCTCCGGAGCCTCAGAAGAAGTGGGTTGCAGGCCACGAAAGCTTCTGCCAAATAAAGTCAGCCTCGAGGCGCTTTGTCGTTTAACCTGAATTTATTTTTTATTCCCTTTTGTCCCGCCTATTTGTTTTCTTATCCTTCAGATACTAAATCCCTTTCTGAAAGCTGGAGGGATCCGTTTTGGCAGTAGGTTGCCCTCTGTTGGGGTGGTGCCCTGTGCAAAGAGCGTCCATGTATGCAGACCACGCTAGATGGTTTCATTCAGGGTTAATGTGATTTAAATCAAATCGATTTACATCACTGCAGGATGGGTAAAAATAATGCTTTTAAAAAAATTTAAAATCAGATTTTTAAAAATATAAATCAGATTTTTAAAATAAAAATTATTGATTTTTATCCACCCTGCAGTGATTTAAATCAATTTAATTTAAATCATATGGACCTTGGTTCCATTTCTTCTTTTTGCCCTATAAACTCATTTTGTCTCTGGCAATCCTGTACCCACATATCCTCATAGTTGTGTTTATATATATATTCCACCATCTCCAAATATAACTGAAGGTTTTATTATAGATTCCCCCCTCCCGCAAATTAAACTGAAATAGAGTGTGGACAATTGCATATATGGAATGTATTCTATGCTCAGTAAATTAGCTAAGTGGAGTCTGCTCTGTTCATTATGCTAAGTCAGCCATGCTACCTTCCAGCATCCTCCATTTCCTTCCCTTGCTCATCCCATTTTATTTTATTTTTTTACCCCATCAGTCAGTTTTGATGAGGGTAGCACTGCACAGGCATTAATGAATTGCAGCCGAGTGTGTGTCTGCTGGAGATGGGCAGAGTGTTGGTTGCATCATCTCTTCCATTTACTGGAAGACAAGTAGACAGGTCAAGGAGAGAGACCCAAACCACAAATGCAGAGGCCTGCTGGGAAATGGATAGAACTTGCTGCCTCTTTTCACAGGGTTGTGGCTTATCTGTAAGGATCAGTGAACTTGTAAATATTTGTTTCTCCATTCCATTCTAATATGCCATTATTCCCTATCTTGTCTACCAAAATCTTCTCATAGGTAATATTTCTCCTCTCAAATCAGAGATAGTCACACGTGACCAGTGCCACTTCCTGGTTCCACTAATTCTAAGATCCTTTTCTATGTGTCACTGTTTGTGCTCCCAAATTCTCCGATATACTATAATAAATTTCTGCCCAAATCCAAAAATATAATCATTCTGTCTTCCAGGTTTATCTGTTACAGTCAACCCTCGACTTATGAACGGCCCTAGTTACGAACATTTCGACTTACGAACCGCTCTGATAGAAAAATATAGCCTCGACTTGCGAACTTTGCTTCGAGTTACGAACCGGAAAAAAACGCGCGGGAGGCGGGGAAAGCGCAAAATTTGAACTTTCAAGGTTTTCTGTTGAAAAGGTGTCTGTTCCCTCCTTCCCTCCCTCTTTTCTTTCCTTTTTTTAAAACCTAAGTCATCTTAGGTTAAAAGGAAAAAAAAAATTCTGCCCCTAGTGGTAGGAATGGATTAACCGGCTTTGCATTAGTTCCTATGGGAACTAATGCTTCGACTTACAAACCGCCCCTCGACCTAAGAACCAAAAACAGCCGGAACGGATTAATTGGTTTTCAATGCATTCCTATGGGAAATGCTGATTCGACTTACGAACTTTTCGACTTAAGAACGTCCTTCCGGAACGGATTAAGTTCGTAAGTCGAGGGTTGACTGTACTGCTACTCTTTTCACATCCATTCAGTTTGTTAACAGGCTAATTTGAGAATGTACACCAGAATGGGCATCTTGTAGATCTTCAAATGATGAGATTGCAACTCTCATAATCTTTCACTGTGGCTATGCTCACTAGGGCTTATAGAAATTGAAGTTGAACAACAACAGAAGAATCACATAAGCTGTCCATCTTGGTCTACACTCTATTCTGCTGTTTCATTTCAGTGCACTACAGTCCTTTCTCCAATATTGCTTGGACCTCTTTGATACCTGCACACATATTCTAAAGAGAATGCTTAGCAACATTAATGCAGGACCACACAAAAGCTACAGTTTGTTCTAGTAAGGGCAACAACTTTTCAGTCCTCAAGGTGTCATTATGTAATTTTTATGAAATTGGTAAAGATTTTGCTGGTTATACTGGAATTCCTTAAATCGCCAATGAGGCCCCTGTACCTTATATTTAAAAACTGCAGTAAAGGTAACTGTAATGATAATGGGAAATGATTATTAAAATGTAGAATTAATTTGTAATGATTATTATATTGATACTTGTGGGAGGTTGATGATTTGTTGTTTTTTAGATAAAGATGGCAAATATTGTGTACTGCTTGTTAGTCTGTGTAGCCCCCCCCCCCCCCGAATTCCCCAGCAACAGAGTAAGCAGTGATTCGTTCTCTTGCTTTAAACAGTTATCATTGATTGATTCGGGCCCAACAGAGGCAACGGGTATAACTTCAGCAGTCACAGATCCTTCCTTACCAACAGGGTGAGGAAGGGATTCCAAGAACACTGATCCAGGATCCGAAGCCTCTTGCCCTCAAAATACCAAGGGTCTTATGTCTCTTCTTTCAAACCTGGTGTGGACCCTGGTGGCAACAACACAGACATGGATGATATGGGGGCTGGTTTCCACTAATCTTCCCCATTGGTAGCCCCCTAGGATTCACCCTGGACCTCCAGTCCTGTGGAGAATAGATCTCCTGCAGTTGAAGGGGGTTCCCACCACTTCTCTGTTCCCTCTTCTTGGCATCCTCTTGGGTCCGGGCTTGTTCCAGGTTCCTCTTCTCTCTCTCTCCCCACCCGCAGTAAGAGGGTTTTCAGGACATCCCTTCTCTTCTCTTCCTGCCTCTTCCCCTGACACCATCAGCTTCTCCATCTCTCCCATCCAAGGATTCTCTAACTCTATCCATTCTCACCCTTCTGGTAGGACTTCCCTGGCTTTTTCTCCACTCTCTGTCTATCCTGACTCTTAGTCTCCCCGTCTAGTGACCATACCCTTATATATCTCCTTCTCTGTTGTCCCTTCCTCTTCAACTGTCTGCTCCTCCTTTCCCACCTTTTACTTTTGGTGGGCCCTTTTCTCCCAGTTGCACTGGTCTTTTCCCACTCTCCACCTCAGGCTTCCATTGCTTTGGTTGGCTCCCCCCCCCTTTTTTTTTTTTAGGGTAGAGGAGATGGCATGCAGGCAAGAGGTGGTTTCCTTATTCCCTCCTTCTTACGTGTTGTTTTGTTTGAGTTTAGGTTTCTAAAAAAATTAATTGACATTTTAAAATTGACTATGTGTAGTGCATGAAAAATGTCAATTAGGGGTCAGTGGAGTCAAAAATAGGAACAAAACTAAAGAACAAAAGTGACCAAGGAAGGAGGAGGTTGTCAGATGCCAAGATAGTCTGCTTGACTCCCCCAGGATCCCTACAGAGATACATAGACACCCCTGGGGAAAGATTGGAAGCCTGTTGTTCATCACAGCTGCATTTATCCCAATAAAGAGTTTATCCCAGAATGAAATAAAATAACCACAGACATATTAAAGTTCATCTGAGTATCAAGATTTAAGTATTTTCATTGTTTCAATAATCCCAGGAAACTCAACTTGTCCATCTATCAAGCTTTATTTATCTACATAGCTTCTAGATTAAAAAATTCAAAAGTTGAGCACCGCCCCCTAGAGTCGGACACGACTGGACTAAATGTCAAGGGGAACCATTACCTTTACCTAAAAAACGTTATTGTAAGCCTCATTTAAAAAGCATGGGAAAATATAAAAATTGTCAACAATAAAAATATAAAAAGAAAAGCATTACATAGCCTCTAAGCGTATTAATAACACAAACATATGTTAAAAAAATCCATTGTTGATTTTCTGTGCTGCTGCTGCTTTGCCCCATTATATCAGCCTTATTGATATTCAGCTTGTGTAGTGTAATGCAAAGCCATCTTGTTGTGAATGAATGCCCTGATGCATGTTTTGTGTGTCCTACTTCCACATATTTATAACTCTTACCAATTGTTTTCACTTCCCCTTATCTTGTTTTACTAAGGATTTTCAACGGGAGGAAATTTTACATGTTCTCATCTAATACCCATCTCCATTCATTTTTGTTCCCATTCAGTCTCCTGAAACCAACCAGTGCTTGTTTAGATTTTTTTTTTTTTTTTTTTGGTGACTGTCTCTTGACTTTATGAAACTGCTACTGCAGAGAATCCTAAAGCTGGAATTCCCATCTCAGGTTTTTTTATATAGGAATTTCTGACTAATGTTTTACAAAGGCAGGAAAGACTTAAATTCCATATTTTTACATTTTTCAAAAGATGGCGCTATAAGACTACACAGTATTTTATCATTACATCCTTCACCTGTTGTTTACAGTAATCTGTGTTTACAAATTTAACCAGAACATTCCATGATTTTGTTTACATACAAAAGTTACCACACTATGAATGAACTACTTAAAAACATTATCAGAAACTGATCTTGGTTTCAAGCTAGTTGGAAACAGCGTGTTTGTGTTTGGAAACAACTGATTCAAAGCTGCATTATGAGAAGCAGTTTCATTTTCAAAGTACTTTCCCACTACAACCCCATAATCATTCCTGCACCTCATGAATCCAAATTTTCAAATATTGACAGAGATGACATTGTTTGAAATAATTTATTTATGGTATTTATGTGCTGTTTTTCTGTCAGTGCACTCAAATTTAAAATAATGGCTTGCATTTGACCAAATAGGATATACCCTGTTTCCCCGAAAATAAGACCTAACCTGAAAATAAGCCCTAGTATGATTTTTCAGGATGGTTTTAATATAAGCCCTACCCCAAAAATAAGCCCCAGTCAAGTGAAAGCCCGCCCTCCACCATTGTGCAGCAACCAGAAGAAGATGACATGACTGTATTTTAATAAATGTAGATTGTTGTACATGAAAAAAAAAATCCCCTGAAAATAAGCCCTAATGCATTTTTTGGAGCAAAAATTAATATAAGACCCTGTCTTATTTTCGGGGAAACACGGTAGGAGTGGAAAAGGGCACAGAAGGGATAAGATAAGTGTGGCGTTCACCCTAAGTGATATGCATTATTCATAAGTTATATGTTAATATGGTTGTGAGGCGGGACCAAGAGAGGTGCTGAGAGGCGGAGCCTGGGAGAGAAGGAGTTCACTGGGAGTCAGAGAGAGCTAGAGAAGAGGATAGTTTGGGGTTTTGAGGCAGAGAGTGTTTAAGGAGTAATTAGGCAGTGATTAGTCAGAGTGTGATCTGTGTTAATTAATATAGAAGAGATTAAAGAAAAATATTGAAGCTTTGTGAAACTTTAAGAATGTGCTTAAGAATTATTCCTGAAACCACATGTAATCAATAAACCTGTTTCTGTTAAAAAGTCAGTACTGAATGGACCTTAGTCTTTCATAAAGAAATATAAGTTGATAAAGAGATCAACTGGTGGCAGTGTGTTGGGATACCTTCGTGAGCTCTGTCTTGGGTGAAACAAGCAGGGGTCACAGGGTAAACGTCACAATTGGTGTCCAGCGACGGGATACAAAGTAATCCAGTGAAGCCAAGGTTTAAAAGTGAATTTTCTGGAGTTGTGGGTACCTTTTAGTCAGAGGTCTGTGGTAAAGAAGTGGGTGACGTGTTAGAGCTTTTGGGAAAAAGCTTAGTGGCGGGGCTTCTGAACCCAGATCTGGGGGAACTAAAGATAGGGAACCGACTCTAAAGGGAAAATTCTTTTTTTTGTTTACCTCAGGATTTGAGAGACCCAGTGATTAGCTTGAAATCCAAGGCTCTGAGAGATAAGGGAGCACTGGTGGATAAAAGTGGAAGCCAGAGGTCAGAGCAGATCTGAGGTGATAGGAAAATAAAAGCAGAGGCTTGAGAAATAAAAATATTTTGGTGTCTGAGAGCAGGAATAGCTCAGACATAGAGAGACACAGTAACTAAAAGGTTGTTAGCTGGAGAACTGCCAGAGAAAGCTGCTGAGTAAAGCGCAACAACATAGTTACTGGAATTAACAGCAGAAAGACAGGTCCTTTTTAAAAAGCAGTACAGACATTCAAGACTAATTCACTCAGACTTAAACATGCCACCCAAACGTAGCCAAAAAGGGAGTCATGAGGCAGAAAGTTTACCTCAGGAAGTGGAGGGAAATGGAGACCCTCTAGCTCCAGTGGAACAGGAGGAAACTGATGAAAATGCCTCAGAAAAACAAGGTTTTCTAAGCTCCCAAGATTCTGAAAAATGGAAATTACAACAAGAATTTCGGCTTAGAGAAAAGGAACTAGAAATTAAAGCCAGGGCTGAAGAGAAAGCTCAGGAACTACAGCTCAAGGAATTAGAGATTAAGGAGAGAGAGAAGGCTGAGGCCAGACAAAAGGAAATAGATTTTGAAATGGAGAAAGAAAGGGCCAGAAAAAAGGAGAGGGCTGAGGCCAGACAAATGGAATTAAGACAAAAAGAAATGGAATTAAGACAAAGAGAAATGGAATTTCAAATACAGATGAAACAATTAGAATTAGCTTCCCAGAATAATAATAATAACAACTCTAGTGAGGGAAATCTCTCAAAAATTGACCTAAAGAAATTTCCCCAATATAGGAAAGGAGATTGCCCTGAATCCTTCCTGATTTCATTTGAGAGAGCGTGCTGGGACTTTGAGATTAAGAATGATGAAAGGATGATAGTGTTGAGATCACAAATAAGTGGAGATTTAGCTGAGCTTTATTCTCTGATGCCTCTGGAGCAGGTTAGAGATTTTGAGGCATATAGGAAAATGGTATATTCTAGATTTGGCATAAATGCAGAACACCTTAGGAGAAAATTTCATTCCCTTACCAAAAAAACCTGAAGAATCTTATGTCCAAGTGGGGGCTAAATTGATTTAATGTTTGGACAAATGGATGGAACGTGAAAATGTCACTTCTCTGGACCAAATGAAAAATGTGATTAGGTTAGAACAATTTTATTCCATTTTGCCTGGGGATTGCGTTATGTAGTCAAAGACAAAAATCCTATAAATTTATTACAGGCGTCTGAATCTGTTGATTCCATTAATGAGATTAGGGATCCTAAATTTTCTGAAGTAAAATTTTACAGGCAGAACTGGGACAACAGTAAGAAACCCTTCAATAAAAATTATAACAGTAAAATGTCAGGGAAAGATGGCCAGCTTAGTTCCTCACCTAAGTTGCCAGGGCCTAGTCTGCCGAAGCGAATGAACCCTGAGGAAAAGTTTAATAGATCTCCTCAGTGTGATCGAAGGACTTACAGTGTTATAACTGTGGCGAGTTTGGGCATATTCCATCAAATTGTATGAAAAACAATAAAAATAAAAATGGAAAAGATGATAGTCAGACCAAAAAAGTTTACTGTATAAAACCAGTGGAAGCTAGCTGTTGCCATAGCAACACAAGTCACAGAAGGGTCAGAGAGCCAAGATCCCCCTGTGGCCAGGGTTGTCCAGTGCTTTCTGATAGAATGTAATCCGAATCTTCTACATAGCTCCGGTGATCTTATCTATGTGAATAATAATAAGTATCTAGCACTCAAAGATTCTTGTTCACAAGTTACAGTATGTCACCCTGATATAGTCCCTAAGGAAAATATGTTAGACCGTGAAAATATTTCTATTAAAGGGATTGGTTCTGAAATAGTGGTGTTGCCCATGGCAAAAATACCAATGAGATATCAGGGATGGTCAGGAATTTGGAAGGTGGCCATATCTGATCAAATTCCTGCCCCGTGTTTAATAGGTCTGGATTTAGCTGAGCATGTGCAGAGTGTTTTTGTCACAACTCGCTCTCAGGGAAGGCAAATTGAAGCCACTGAGGGAAATGATGGAAATCTTCCTAAAGTAAGAGAAGTGAGAGAGACAGTTGATCTGGTTATTCTGAGAAACCCTAAGAATCTATCTTTCATCAAAGAACAAAAGGAAAACCCTGAGGTAGCAGAAATGGCTGAGGAGGTCATATTGAAAAACCCTAATAATACTTCCTGTATTGAGGAGCAGAAGGAAGATATTACTTTAAATGATTGTATTAGAACACCTAATGAGAATCCCATTCCACTGACCCCTGAACACCCGGAGAGGTTTATAGCTGATAAAAACCTGACATATAGAGAGGTTTTATCAACACCTCATAGGAGTGGAGATGGACATCACAAACAATTAATTGTCCCTGTAAAATATAGGGAAAAGTCCTTAGAAGTAGCAGAGCCAAGCTTGGGGGGTACTCATGGAACGGAGAAAGGCTTGTGTGAGGAAAAGGCCCAGGAAAGAGCATTCTGTACTGAGGACAAAGTGCTGAGGCTGAGACCCATAGAGGGGAGTGAATTGCTGTTGGCATGGTCAGGACCTGTGGATCTGTTGCAGCAGCACTGGAAAGTTGAAGGGACTAGTATTAAGAAGGCTCCCCATGCAGCTGCAAAAGTCCTGAGAATCTTGCAGAACAAACCCCTACCTGAGAAACCAGAGATTAAAGGAATAGAACCATATGTTGAAAATCTCAATACATCTGACATAAGCCAAGTGTTTGAGATGGCACCTAAAAGAAACTCGCCTGAGAATCTTGAAGTGACCTGTGATAGTGGTCCCCCACGTATGGAGAACTTCTCAACAAAAGTACCTGTGGGTGAATTTGTTGGTGAGGAGGAAGGCATAAGCAATAAGATCTCAAGGAAGAACGCAGTCATAGCTGTGCTGGAGAAGTGGAAGAAACTGCCTAACCTTCCCACAGCTGAGAAAATTAAGCCACTATTCAGTAAGAGAACAGGCTTAACCCGGAAGAGGCGAGCCGAGGACATCCAGTGGACTTCAGAGTGCCCGATGACTGCCAGTCGACAGAAGAGAGCGTGGACTTCAAGATCTGCCTTTGTTGTGCCGGACTACCACTAGGGGTTCACAATCTGTGTGGATGCATTGAGCGTCGGACTTCGAGTGGTGCTGTGCCAAGCGGATGACAGCGGGAACCTGCAAGACTTTGACTTTGTAATCCACAGCGTAAAAGGGACTCAGAGCGTGGATGCTGATACCTTGCCTCGAAGGCCAAATGACTAATGGGTGGATAAACAAAGTTTGTAATGTTGTTTTAAATGTTCTGTTTGTGTATAGTTATGAAAAAATGAGTAAAATGCAAAGTTTGGATGGTGATGAACTGAGAGGTGTAGAATGATGGTAAAAATAATGGTGAGTAGCTTTATTGATGTGGAGGTAATGTAATGTAATTTGTATTGATATAAGTAATGCAAGAGGTTGGTATGTCTTTATTAATGCAAAGGTGATGCAATGCAATTGGTATTGATGTGGTTAGTGCAAATGTTTTAACTATATTGATTGTTTTAAATGTTTAAAGTGGTAAGTTTGATTTGGTAAACATAATAATAGAGAATGGTATTATAAGGTATGCATAAATTGGTAAGTTATTGTTAAATGAGATTAAAGAAAAATATTGAAGCTTTGTGAAACTTTAAGAATGTGCTTAAGAATTATTCCTGAAACCACGTGTAATCAATAAACCTGTTTCTGTTAAAAAGTCAGTACTGAATGGACCTTAGTCTTTCATAAAGAAATATAAGTTGATAAAGAGATCAACTGGTGGCAGCGTGTCAAGAGGTGTGTTGGGATACCTTCGTGAGCTCTGTCTTGAGTGAAACAAGCAGGGGTCACGGGGTAAACGTCACAATAAGTAATTCTTGCTCCATGGACATTGTGTGTTTTTTCTGGGAAGAGAAAGAACACATGGCAATTGCTTGTGGTCAGGTTGATGTGGAATTTCCACCATTGCACGTCTCACTCACTTTTTGCTCTGATGCATCCAGATGGGGCACTTATACGTATGATACATATGCTTAGCCTTTTACAGTTGTAGGCCATTCTCAACAAACAAAAGCATTTTCCAAAAGTGTTATTTGCTTGGGGCAAGAGAAGGAAACATTATGAGTGTCATCCACTTGGTGTTTGTGAGAATCAGTCACACCAAAATGCATAGGTACTTGTGAAGGAGAAATAGAAAGGAGAAAAAGAGATGAGAGTGCGCTGTCTCCCCAGATAATAGTGTCACAGAAAGAGGGAGAGAGAAAAGAAAAAGAAGGATTGATTGTAAAGGAAAATGATGAGAAGGAAGTGGAGGAGAAAGAAGTAAAGGTGGAAGTTTGTCTGGTAGAAGAAGGAAAGGGAAAGGAAGGGGAGGAGTTAACCTTAACAGTGTGGGAGGAGGATATAAAAGAGGAGGAAAAAAGGAGAGTTTTCAATATACCGCGGGAAGGAATAAGAAAGGAAGGAGAGTCTAGTTATGGAAAAGCGCGGGAGTTATTAGAAGATTTTTCCAACTTAAAAGTGGGAGGATTGTTACCTGACCCTGATCAGAAAGAAAAGAAGGTGACAATAACAAAACCGCAAGAATGGACAGTTGTGGTCTTCCCGCGAGGACAAGGTCAGTGGAGGAGGGTGATCAGACCTGATTCGTCATTCAATCAACCACCATGCGAGGGGGATTGGGCTCGGCATCCCTGTTGCGGCACGATATGTGCAGTGAGGAGTGCTCCGTTGAGGAAGCCCACAGACAAAGAACGGTTCGGGCCAGCCCCACAATAGACTCTCCAAAGTCACCGTTTGAATTCTTACCATCTCCTTATAAACAATTACCTAATCTGAGCTGTTTTGACCCTGTTGAAGTTGTCGTTGAATCCCTGAACGTTAAACCAAATAAATTTGTTAATCGTTCAAATGACTCTTCTTGGTTATTTCCCGCCAAAAAAGAGGAACTGCTCCAACCTTCAAACGAACCTAATCACAGTACTAGTTATTGTATTGCTGGAAGCTAATTTTGACTTTCCTTAGATGTAGCTTAAAGTGCTGGTATAGCTCAATGGGTTGAAGAACCAGTCTATGAAGCTAGAGGACAGGAGTTTAAGTCAAATTAAAAAGGGGACTAGATATCATAACAAGATATTATACACCATTAAAGCATCCAACACAGCTTGTTGTCTGTAAACAAAGAAATTGGTTTGATTTAATATGTTTTTGCCAGTATATCAAACCCCCGCAGGAAGCACATGACAAGTCTTGCACAGATTTTCTTTCTTTCTTTCTTTCTTTCTTTCTTTCTTTCTTTCTTTCTTTCTTTCTTTCTTTCTTTCTTTCTTTCTTTCTTTCTTTCTTTCTTCCTTTCTTCCTTTCTTTCTTTCTTATATTTTATCCCAGTTTAAAGATGGGGCCAGCTTAGCTTCCTGTGGGAGAAAGTTCCAGGTCTTTCTTCACTCCTGTTCTGGAGAAGGAATGTATGACAGTGTAGACCAAGTATACTGATTCCCCATCAATATAGGTGTGCTTGTTTGTGACTTGAGCAGATTAGGCAGAAATGGGGTATTCCAAAAATCCTTTTTTTAAAAAAGGGACAACCATTTCCACAACTGAACCACAAGGAGGAGATTGGGAAGGAGATTCTGCACCAAGAAATGTCTCACCAGTTTTTATCACTCCATTCACAATACATGATATAGTAAGAGAGCACAATCCAGGATGCAAAATTAAAAGATTTGGGATTATAGTTTGCAGTTGCCAGACAGAAGTGTCCATGAATTGCTGCAGCTACAAAAGTACTGGGAGTTTATGGTGCCAAAGGGGAAACTTACGTCCAGTACCTTTTACTTGTATCTTGAGAGTAGCAAGATATGTGCTGAAGATTGTTTTATAGTTATACTTAGCCGAAGGCACAGGGCATATAGATACATTTATTTGTTTGACATTGTGCTGTAAAATTGCAAAATAAATGTTATTTTAAATCCTGTAAAGTGTTTAAAGTTATTGAATGGTGTGCATGTGCGCACACACGCATGCTGGAAATAGAGCAGCTGGTATTACTAGATGAAACAGAAGGCAAAAATTAGACTGTAGTATTGAAATTTGCTAGTGCTTGTCATAATGTGGATTCAGAAGAGCCTATGATGGGGTAGCTGATGTCTTCCATGATCTTCACAAAGTGATAGTGAACTTTCAAACCCAAATAAGTTTAATTTAGAAGCAGTTTATGTACCAGGATGGGCAAGTCCCTCACAAGCCCTCGTCAGTTTAACTTATTACTTCAGTCAGTAACAAATAGATCTGCCGCATCACAAGCTGTTCTTTATTGTGGTCTAAGTTATGAATCTTATTTATTTAAAATATTTCTATGCCGCCTTTCTCCCCAAAAAGACCCAAGGCGGCTTACATTACTAAAACAGTATTCAAAGCTAAAACAGTAAGTATACAAATATTAAAAAAGAATTAAGTACTATATTACAATGGTAACTAAGATTAATATTAAAACTATATTAATATTAAAACACATTTAAAACTGCAGAGCACAACAGTCCATTTAAAACCCCTCTCAGACCACCATTCATTAAGGAAAAACCTTTTCTTAGGAATTCTATAGCTTTTACTTGAAATCATTCATTTTAGAAAAATGTAGTGAGGCAGTTGTTGTTTTAGTCAACATTCAGTGTTGATCATAATCAATTTGAGTGACATTTTGAGTTCCAGAATTTATGTTATCAGAAAGTCAAGTAACTAACAGTTGGGCATGCACATTAACAGTTGGGCATGCACATCAGTCAGAGCCTCTGCAGGTGACTTTTATAATGATGTCTAATATTACAATAATAGCCAGTGCCAGCGCCAGCAGTAAGGTATTTACTGAAACCCAAATTTAAACCAATGGAGATTAAATACTGACTCTGAACAGGATACTTCCAGGCTTTTAGGTTAAACCCTTGATGCTATAGAGAGGACACCCTTCATAACAAATGACCTCTGAAATAGGTTTTATTGGGAAACATTTATTTCTTGGGAATAACAATTATGATTGCAGGCAATTTGCCTTTCTTATTCTCTTTCCCCTGATCCCCACCCCACATTCCCCCCTTTTTCCCTCTCAAGAGGTAAAAACAGTCCTGTGTACAGTCCTCTGGATATCAAAATATTTTACTTATAACTCCCACTAGATGCCACTGTTCCCCCTCAGAATAAATTTTTATTTCTCCTACAAGACTGTACCATGAGAGCTTAATCAACATTTAGTAGAATCTGTCCAGTATTTATGTGTCTCATGGTAAAAGACAAATTAAAACTATGCATTTGTTGCCTAGTTCAATCTTGCCTGAGAAATAATGAAAGGGAGGGAACTAAGTGTAACTAACTATTGATTGCCCAATAATGTATTTTAAATAACAAAGCTTTTATGCTTCCAGGAGTTCGGATTGTTTGTTGATATAGGTGACTGGAAATAAATTTGAACTGACATGGAATTATAGTTTTCTTTTTATGTAACTGTATTAAATGTGCAGCCCTAATAAATTTGTTTTGTCTGATGTATAAGATGATAGCATTGTAAAGTAAAAATACTGAATGCAGTACATTCTCATACAATAGAGGTGAGCATCATGTGGCCTATGGCACATATGTGGCCCAAGCCGATTTTTGTATATATGTATAGGTTGGCTTTATATATATATAAAGCCAACCTATACATATATACAAAAATATATATAAAGCCAACCTATACATATATACAAAAATATATAATATATATATATATATACTTCAGCATGTTTATCCTCATCCAATCCATCGCTGATGCAGACACTATTTTAGAACCAAGGCAGCTCCCTTGCTTTTGAATGGAAAAGAGGACTAGAGTTGCATATCATTAGCATTCTCATGGCATCAAACCTTTGAACTCCAGACAGTCTCTCCCTTTGGTTTCTTGCATATGTTTAATAGCAGTGGGGGTGGGGGACAAAATGGAAATTTGAGGAATTCCACAGGCCAAAGCATTGAAGAGGAGTTCTCCAGCACTACCTTCTGAGTTAGGCCCTCCAGGAAAGACTGGAACCATTGTAAAACAGTGACAACAAATCACACCTGAAAGAGGTGGCCCAGACTGATACCATGGTTGATGGTATTCAAAGCTGTTAAGAGATATGGCAGAACCAAGAGGGCACATAATTCCTCTCCAATTCCCGGCTTAGGTAGTGCACGGAGGTGACTAAAGTCATGGTTCAAACTAGGCTTGAAGCCAGAGTAAAATTGATCTAGAGCAGTAGTTCCCAACCCTGGATAATCCAGGTGTTCTTGGACTGCAACTCCCAGAAACCCTGGTGGTGAGGGCTTCTGGCAATTGCAGTCCAAGAACACCTAGGTTACCCAAGGTTGGAAACCACTGATTTAGATAATCCATCTTAGGCTAGCTCAGGAAGGGGAGACAACTAAGTAGCAGAGTGAACAATACACCAACAGAATCCCTACTCTGTTCTGTGCACCCACTTTCAAATATACACACACAAACCCAGCAGACTGCAGGATAGAGCACTTAGTGAAGAGGATGGAATCATGATTGACCTCTATAACTCTTTTCCCCTGCCCCCACTTAAACAAAGCTGAGACAGGTTGAGCCTCTGAGAGACCTGACTTCATCCAGCCAGGACTTTGTAGTTCAGGTAAGGTCACATTCATCCAGGATCAGGTCCCAGATGCCAGTTCAGTTTTCTCATTCAGTGGCCTGAGCAATGGCATTTTCAACCCAAGGAGAATGTCTCCAAGCCTGTTGAGGATATCAGACCTGGAGGACAGTTTGGGGGCAGCAGCACCCTGTGGCTCTCCCCTTTCCCCACAGCAACACAGTGTTCTTCCTACTCTGTATCTCCTTATACAATTACAGTTGTACTGAATACTCCCTGCCTGTCGGCCTTTCTTCCTTCTTCTGCCCTCTGTTTAAGATAACACACCCTTTCTATGGCCAGCAGGCAATGACTTTACTATATCACTGAACCTGCAGGCAAGTGTGTTCCAGCAATCACTCCCTCTGTAAAGTATGAAATTAGTCCCAAGCCTTTTTGCTCCTCTTATGTGGCTCCTCCTGAGTATGACACCCCATGGTGCCCCCTGCAGTGGTGCCCACTCCTCCACAAGGGTTCAGACTTTACCACAGAATCTAAGGAAGTGGTGCAACTCAGAGATGGAAGATGCTGATTTAAAAGCCTTGCCATGCAAAGAGGTGTGCTGGTTGAGCAGGAATCTAAATAGTGAAATGGCAACCAGCAATATCAGGAAGCTGGGTGTTAAGCTTATCCTTTCTCTGCCAACCAGATGGTTTTTTTGGACTCCATTTCTTTGGCTAATGTGTTATGTAGACTGAGACTATTCCAACTTTTTTTAACTTATGCAGGGATAAAACATTGTGTACAGCCTTTATTTTTTTGCTTAAAAATATATTGCATTACCTTAATTGACTTAATTGATTAAGGAAGTCTTCACTCAGAGTAATTGTTTCCTTTTTAAAATCATTTGAAATATATATAGCATAGTTGCAGAAAAGCTGTGAAAGTGGCTTGGGGCTGTTTACCTGCTTTTAAATAATGGATCATGCCACTAGTTATAATGGTTTTTGTTTCTTAGGGGAAAAAAGTATATTGCATGAAGATGGGGTGCATATAGAGTGGTGGATGTAGTTTATGTATTACCTATGCTTCTGTGTACGAGTTGTGATTTTAATTTGCCAGAATCTGTTATGGAGAAAAGAACTGGCAATTCTGACTTCACTACAGCCTTCTGAGAAAGAGCTTAACTTGAAGATGCATAATGGGATATGAATGCTGGAATGTGCGTGTATTTATACTTTGTTGTAAGTTTCTGAAAACCTGCTCTTTCAAATGACACTCTTGAGCTGCATCAGAATGCAGGGGTTCACCCAAAGAGGCTATTATTCTTAGTGCATTACTATTTGAAAGATATTCCACAATGAATGCAGAAATCCCCACATGCAGAAAATGTATTATTCCAATCCAAACCAATGCATCAGGTTATCCAGTTTTGCTTCTGTGCTTTTATGAGCATTTCAGATTCATTAGGCCTTTATCACCAGTTTCTCTTCCAGCTTTAGGAGGAGGCCTCAAATTCTTTTATTTATTTAGAAACATGAGTCGGGTTTTAAAATTATGGCCTTGCTCCAGAGATACACACGTGCCTGCCCTCAATCAGAGGTTTTACGGTATCTGCTTTCAGGTCACTGCTCATTTGGATGTGAAGAAAGGTTTCAGTCCCTAAACACAGATATGACTGACAATGTCAGAGCTGGCAGTTGTGATGAGAATGTGTCTGACATGGCAAATACAGTCTTAGTCCTGCTTCAGGAACCCATATGCAGTCCTGGATCCTGGATCCAGTGTTCCAGCTTCATGAATAATGGTCAGAACACTGATTTGCATGCATGGTTTTAGAACCAGTGAAGAAATGCAGATTCCCTTTGGACAGTGTATGTAATGCCTCTTTGTGGTCTCACACATGCAAATGTTTCTGCTCCTGTGTGAAACCTGTTGGAGCATTCTAGGCTTGAAGATAGAACCATTAGGGCAGCCTTCCTACTGCACGTGTCTTTGCACCTAGCAGTTATCCCTCAGTTCCTTTTAGCCTCCGCTGAAGAAACTTGTTGGAACATTTCATTAGAGCTGTTTTTGTTGTCTTCTATTGAAAACCTTCCTGCTTTTACCTTCTGTCATCATCGTCATCTCATTCATCATCGTCTCCCTTCCCTTGCAAGTGAGTTGGCACAACAACAATAGTCAGTGTTCGTAGTTGTTGAGGCCTTCCCACATTTTATGACCTTGGCTGGCCTGTTTAAAATTCCCCCCACTGACAGAGAGTCTAAATATTTATACTACCTCAGTGAGGGGCACCAGACGCACTCTTGTCAGCATAGTCACAAGTTTATAAAAGTTGCGACCTTAAAATGACAACCTCACCTTAAATTTCACCCTGGGAAAAGAATCGCTACAGATGGTAAGATTGCTATCCCAGCAAGCATTCTCTGTTCTGGCAGTGTCTATCTGTAAGACAAATCATCATTGAGGTTTTTCAGTCTGAACCCACTATTAAAACCCTGGATCAAGGCCAAAGGAAGCTGAGATGGTGCAATTACCACCACTTGATACCAATGGCATACCATTGACTTCAGGGACTCTGTCAGCTCCAGAGTCTACTTTGAGGGTGGCATCAGCACCAAAATCCACTTTCTCTCTGGTTTTTTCCTTTTGAAAAAAAACACACACCTTGATTCTGATACAGTCACTGTGAAGAAATCAAAACAAAATCAGAAACCAAAGGCAGCTAAAGAACACTCCATGAGTGCAGTAATGAAAGCCTTCAAGGCACTCAAAACATCAAAAAACTAAGATCATGGCCACTGGCCCCATCACCTCCTGGCAAATAGAAGGGGAAGATATGGAGACAGTGACAGATTTTACTTTCTTGGGCTCCATGATCACTGCAGATGGTGACAGCACCCATGAAATTAAAAGACACCTGCTTCTTGGGAGGAAAGCGATGAGAAACCTAGACAGCATCTTAAAAAGCAGAGACATCACCTTGCCGACAAAGGTCCGCATAGTCAAAGCTATGGTTTTTCCAGTAGCGATGTATGGAAGTGAGAGCTGGACCATAAAGAAGGCTGACCGCCGAAGAATTGATGCTTTTGAATTGTGGTTCTGGAGGAGACTATTGAGAGTCCCCTGGACTGCAAGGAGAACAAACCTATCCATTCTGAAGGAAATCAACCCTGAGTGCTCACTGGAAGGACAGATCCTGAAGCTGAGGCTCCAATAGTTTGGCCATCTCATGAGAAGAGAAGACTCCCTGGAAAAGACGCTGATGTTGGGAAAATGTGAAGGCAAGAGGAGAAGGGGACGACAGAGGATGAAATGGCTGGACAGTGTCATTGAAGCTACCAACATGAATTTGACCCAATTCCAGGAGGCAGTGGAAGACAGGAGGGCCTGGCGTGCTCTGGTCCATGGGGTCACGAAGAGTCGGACACGACTTAACAACTAAACAACAACAAAATTACATCAGTGTGAAGAGCAAGTAAATTGTGTGCCTTCTGGCATGACCCATTTCCCCCCTACAATTCTGCAAAGATTCTACCATCTTTCCTGATATGTCTTTCCTGTCCAAAGTAGTTTCCAACCTTCACCTCAACCAGCTTCTCATGCTTCCAACTTTCTTTCCATCACCTTCTACAGAGCTGGAAAAAGCATTCCATACGGTAGATGTTTGCCCTAGCTTTTTATACCTCAAAAACTGGGCACTTCCGGAAGACTAACAAGCTATTTGTTAGCTGTCAGGGCTCTAAGATGGGGCAAAAAGATACATCTCAACACCTATCAAAGTGGCTTGTGAATATGATCACACTGTCTTAGCTGGCAGAGACCAGTTCCCTGAAGGGGCACTCTACTAGGACTGTTGCTGCCTCTACACTTTTTCTTAAGGAATGTTCTAGAATATTCTGATGAGTTTTGTGCAGGTGCAGAAATACTGATAAGCATGAATTCACAGATGATCAGTTGAAGAAACAAAGTTATAGGTAAGTGTCCTCCCCCCTCTCCTTTTAGTCAGCTAGCTGAGCTGAGTGTTCTTTACAGACTCATTGCCATCTGTGTTTATTTTTGTTTGCAGCTATGAGGGCTACAAATTGATTGGTTTAAAAATGTCGGTGGATATAAGGAATTAAAGAACACAAAAAGCTCTTAAAATTGTCCCTTGACCCTTTGCCAATTTGTAATACAGGTCTCAGTAGGTAGAATTCTATGTAGCTGTGCTGTGCACTTGAGTTCCTCTCTTCTGAGTTCCCCCTTCTCTCTTTCTGATGTTGGTGCTTATGTTTTTCCTCCCTCCACAGATTTTTGGCTGCTTTGGATTACTTTTCACTTTTGATCATATCTTACTGACTTTTTATATTCTTGTTTGTTCTTCCCTCCCATGTGAGCTACACATTGCTCAGAGATCTTTGTTTTAATCTGCTTTGCAATAAAGCCAATGGCTTTTGATATGCCAGCTTGATCATCTTTCTTACACATCATGCCAGGAGCCATATGGGCAGTTCTGTAGGCTTTGAAAAGAATACTGTTCACAAAGATTGATTTGTAAGGCAGGCTTTGCTGATTGCTTTCTTCTTGTACTTGCTGGTGTGCAAGTAAATTGTATGGAAGAGTTTTTGAACAATCGTGGAATATTTTTTTACAAAAAGAACTTTCAGTGTTGTAAGCTGCCTTGGGTCCTTTTCAAGGAGAAAGGCGGGGTAAAAATAAATAAATAAATAAATAAATAAATAGGAAATGAGCTCAATAATAAATGTACTTGGAACATGAATTTATTTAACTATAAAAGCTGGCAGAAACAAGAAATGCTCAGCATAAATGTACAACTCTTAGCATTTAGACAGGTGGGGAGTTACTGTTCACCAAACAAGGAGTGAGGAAGTTAGTGGAGAAATGGCAGGGTTTAGGAGGTTAATCACAGGTAGATTTCCTTTGCCCTTTAGTGGCTCAGGCAGAGGGTTTTCAAGATGAAGATGAAGAAACAAAGTCAAAATGGGTGTATTGGATTTGTTTTATAGTAAGGGAATAGATGCCCTTGCATACTTAGAAACTTAAAACAAGCAGAAGCTCTGGTCTACATGTTTTGGGTCAAGAAATCACAGTCTTGGATAGTCTGGTTAATTGATTGTGTAACAATATTTTATTTATTTATTTATTTATTTATTTATTTATTGAATTTATATCCCGCCCATCTAGACATAGTCTACTCTGGGCGGCTTACAACAAAGTAGGATTAAAACAATTCAAACACTCAATACAACCACAATTTAAGCATAATCATAATAATGTAACTCAAGATGGAAAAACGATCAAATGAAAAAGTAAAGACAGAAAATTAAAATAAAAAGTAAAGCTCAAGTACTGACAATGGGGAAGGCCTGCCTAAAGAGCCAGGTCTTAAGTTAATATTGTATCCATGTAGACCACATGTGTCAAACTCAAGGCCTGTGGGCCGAATCTGACCCGCCGGGCCATTTCATGTGGCCCTCGCAGTGTTGCCTGCTACTGTGCAGTATACAATACGCAGGTGCTTACTCTGTCTCCCATAATGCTCCACAGGGATGCTGGGAATCTGCCCATGGGACTTCTAATCCCAGTATTCCAAGCAGCAAAGAGTCAGAAAGTGATAATTGAATGAGGATGATGATATTTAATATGATAAAGAGTAGATACATTTATATAGTCTTACAGATACAACCGGCCCTTTGAAGGCAACCATAATGCCGATGTGGCCCAAGAAGAAATTGAGTTTTACACCTCTGATGTAGACTATCCATGTGAGCCAGAACAAGAAAGAATCAGGGTTCTGCCTCATGTGGACAGAGCAGTTTTCCCTTGTTCAGACTATTGTTTTCACATGATTAAAGTGATGACAGGGATCAGGGTTAACAGATGCTTTTACAATGACTGAATTCAGGTGAAGACGGAGGGAGATAGTTGATTCAAGTACAGATGAAAGAAACCTGGCCCCAGAAATATGAGATAGGCACCAGTATAATTAAGGGACAGTGATAGGAAGGATCTTGAGAGTAAAAAAAAAAACGTCTTGGATTGATTTTGGAGCTTGGTAATAGGAAGTCTGCCCACACAGGGTCACAAAATCAAAAGAAGAGTGCTGCTTGTCCGAACTCATCATTAGCAGTAACCATTAGTTTTGCCAACCCAACATCCCTGTGATGGCTAGTTTAGGGAGCTAGCTGATTGTTGTGCAGTATATTGCTGTTCAAACCTCATTTTGTTAAGCATATGTACACTTTCAGGGTTGCATTTTTACACTTCCGTTAATTATTTGAACAACCTATACATGCTGTATTTCAAACCTTGAGAGAGAGGGTGACGCTGGGGGACTGACAATGGGCACTCCTCCCTGTGTCCTCTTTCTTTGGCCATGGAAACTGCTACCAAGACCCAGAGTGCAGGGATCCTCTATGTACACATAGTCCACGTCCCCTGATGTGTAAGAGATAGGGTCCAGCCCCTCAGCCACATCAGCCCACATCTTTTCTCCTCTGTTGACTCGATCTCCTTTCCTGTGTGCCTTTTCTCCTCCTCCTCCTCCTTCCTCCTTTATTCTCACCAGCTGTTCACTAGCTTTGGCCCACCACCTCCATGCACAGCTGGGCCCTTTCTCCTGCCTCTGCCTTGTCTTTGCCCAGGACCTGCCATCCTGCATCTGCACCCACCTAAGACTTGAGTGTGGCAACTCCCAATATGCCTTCCAGGGGGGCAGGGGGGCAGATGGCCCATTAGGGGTGCAAATGGCAAGCACCTCACATGGTGTCATCTGCACATTTGAAGAGCACTTGCTCTGTTCCTTCATTCAACTCATTTATAAATACACTAAGCAACAATGGGCCCAGGAACTATTCCTCTGGTAGCCTATTTGTCATATCTCTCCAGGATGACAGGGAAGCACTGGTGAGTACTCTCTGGCCATGGCCTATCAACCATCTACAAATCCACCTAAGAGTTGTATTGTCAAGCCTACATTTTCACCAGCATGACTACAAGAATATAATATGAGACCTAGTTGAATATCTTGTTCAATTCAATATTTATTACATCCACAGCATTCCCCTGATCTACCAGGTTTATTATTACAGAGGTGCCTTGAGTTGCGAACTTAATTCATTCCGGGATGATGGTTGTAACTCAAGTTGGTTGTAACTCAAAGCACCATTTCCCATAGGAATACATTGAAACACGATTAATCCGTTCCGGCCATTTTAAAAGGTTAAAAAAAGGGCAGGAAAGGAGGGAGGGAGGGAACAATGGGGAAAAGAGGAAAGAAAGAAGGTCATCACTGGGGTACACAGACCCCTCAGACAAAGGTTTGTTCTTTTAGGCACAAAAAGAGAGAGGATAGAGAGAGAGAAGACAATGGGGGGGAGAGTTTGGAGTCTGAAACAAAAAAAAAAAACCCATTCCAGCAGGGACTAAAAATGCTACACTGCAAGACCCATCAAAGCACAGAAACATAACCCCCCCCCCCGAATCAAACAAACCCGTTCCAGCAGTACCAGGCAGTCCGAAGCCTCTCTTAGAACTCACACGCTCTAACCGTTGGGGCGAAGGAGCTACAAAGAAGCGGCCTCTTTGCCAACCAACGGTTAGCAGTTTAAATTCCCCGCCTTTCCCCCCTGCCTTTTTTTTGATTGTATCTCAAAGCTCCAGTTGCAAGTCAAACCAAAATTTTGCGACCAGAGCTGGTCGTAACTTGATTTGGTCGTAAGTCGAGGCACCACTGTAATGCAAAAGCAGTTAATCCGTCCACTAGGGGGAGACTTTTTTTAAAAAACCTAAGATGACCTCTAAGGTTAAAAAAAGGGCAGGAAAGGAGGGAGGGAGGGAACAGTGGGGGAAAGAGGCCTTTTTTACAGTTGTATCTCAAAGCATCGGTTGCAAGTCAAAGCAAAATGTTGCGACCTGAGCTGGTTGTAACTCAAATTGGTTGCAAGTCAAGATGGTTGTAAGTCAAGGCACCACTGTATATTAAACACAGAGAAAGAAAAATATTGGTCTGGCATGACTGGTTTCTGGCAAACCCATGCTGACTTTCAGTAATCACTGTGATCTGTGTGGATTTCACCCAAATTTCCTTAAGTGTATTGAAATCAGTCTTCTTAAAGCACAGAATGTGCAAGGTCCTACTCTCAGCTTTCCCTTTCCTCAATATAAGGAATCTCAAGAGGGCTTTCCCCCAACCTTCCCACTATTTCCACATTGTTGACCATTTTTTCTCAGTTCATAAGGACCAGATCCAGAATAGAGGATCACCTTCTTGCTTCTATTATCTGTCTGGGCTTTTTTGTTTGCTTGTTTGTTGTGTTTATACACTGCATTTCCTCCAGTGAGCTAAAGGCACGTACATGGCTCTCCTTCATGGCGTTTCCCCCTGCCAGTTTATTCTCACAGCAACTCTGTGAGGTAGGTAGGTATGTTGGTCTGAGGGATGTGATTGGCTGAACATCACCCAGTGAGTTTTATGACTGAGTGGGGATTTGAACCCAGGTCTTCTGAGTCATGGCTCAGTCTCTGATCATTATACCACACCAGCTCTTCATTGTGGCCTCTATGGTTAAATTCAATATAAGAAATCTCACTTTTGTTTTTCTTTCCTTTGATTTTTACTTAAATGCTCTGCAAAAATTGCTATTTTCTGCCTGACCTGGAACCTCAGTATAATGAAATCATAATTCTCAAAAAGAAAATGATGGGGGGGGGGGGAAGGAAAGGGAAATGAGTAGTGTCTTTTTATTGCCTCTCATTGCATCATTTGTAGCTCCTGAAGAAGGGGAATTTATACCTGAAATAAGTTGAGCCATTCATTTTATTAATAAACTGCTTTCTTACAACACCAGACCTAATACTTCCTTTTCTTACATGTGTGGACCCTTCTTAATGGTAGTGCTGAAGAGTTGTGGAGGAACAAAGAATGCTCTTTAACAAAGTGACCATTATCATGAAGGATATTCCTAGCAGCCCATCTAATGATCAAATTAGACATTAAGGGAAATACATATGCCCAACAATTAACTCATTTTCTCTCCTGCAGGATTTCCTGAGAGATATGTGCCTGGCAGTCAGACTTGCAAATTAAGCCTGTTAACCTTCACATGCATTAATCACAAAGCGAAGTACATTAGAATGCAAAATAGGGAGATAAAAATAACATGCTATGTCAAATTGATGTTTTTTTCCACTTCTCGAAGCAACTCTTCCAAAAGAAAAGTGCTAATCATAATGTTTAGTTTGAACTTATACTTTTAATAGCCTCCTGGGGTGTTATTCACTCACAGCTTGCTGACATGTTAAGGAATGTAAGGTTGATATGGAACCTCAGTATAATGAAATCATAATTCTCAAAAAGCTCTCTCAGGAGAAAGTCTCATTGTGTTCGAGGGATTTATTCCTGAGTGCAGGCTTGTGGCATTTTGATATATCTCTTTGATATTATTACCAGTCCCTTTTTGTGGTAGAACTAGTTGTTCCTACCTAAATTACATCTTATTTTGTCTGACCCAACCAAAGTTGACCAGTTCTTTCATCAACTACCTTTTTAAAACCTCTGTAAAGCTTCATTTAGTTTTCTAAATGCAGAGTTCAGGTTTACATATTCAAGCCACAGGTTTCAAAAAGAAAGTGTGCCAAACCATGGCACATTCCATTTTTCTTGCAGCAGATGGCACTGTTAATTCCTGTAACAGGGAAAGAATCCATGAGTAATATGTCTGCACTACAGTGCTGAAATTGCTGGTAAAGGATTAGTATAGAGCGATTGGCTAGGTTTAAGTAGCTTCACTTTGAGGGCAATTTGGTTCTGTCTGGTTAGGAATTCTTACCCTGTCTATTTTCTAAGGCAGTGGATGTCCAAGTAATGGCTTGCAACTAGACATGCGGGATATAAATATAATAAATAAATAATACGAATGATGAAAATGTTATGGGGTATCTTTAGGATATGTTTGTATATACAGTACTTGGATAAATAATCCAATATTTTAAACATGGTTGTCAGCCTCTTCAAAAAGGTACTCTAATAACAGTTAAAAGAGGTACTGTTTTGTATCTTCTCTCTTTCTCTCTTTTGGCTCAGATTGCTAGATAGGCAGACAGACATGTAGATACATAGGGTAGACTAAGGGTCAAAATTAGAAACACTTAATTATTTCCAGAGGCTTAAGCACACCTAGCTTTTGTGCCAGCTGCTGCTATTATATGCATACCTGAAAGATACTATTTTTAAAAAAAACTGCAGATGAAAGGAATTCGTTCTTTAGACCCATGCGGAATTCTTTTTAAAGCAGGCTTTTTACAGTGCATATTCCCCACTTTCTTGCTTTGGATGATTACTCTGCCTTTCCAACAAGAAAAAGCACATGACGAGGCTTTCTGAAAATGTATAGCTAGCTATCCAGTGTGCTACTTGAAAATCCAATACACTCAGAGGTCTTCATGTTTTATATCCTTGAACTGTATTGATCTGCAATGTGTGTTTGTTATTTCTATTTTAGGTAATGGGCCCCACCATGATCGCTGTAGTGTTTATAACCCAAGCAACTTGGTTGACGGAGTTTACTGCCTCCCAGTAGGACACTGGATTGAAGTTTCTGGGCATACCGACGAGATGAAACATACAACTGATTTCTATTTTAACATTGCTGGACATCAGGCTATTCACTACTCCAGGTAATCAACAAAAGAACAATGGAGGGAAATTAGGCATTACAAAGAACAGAAAAGGAAGATGGTGGTTAAATGAGGATGTACAATATGATCCTAAACATGGTTGTGCAGAAGTATTTCAAAATGAGTTCAGTAGGATTTACACCCTGTACACTGCAACCCTAAGCATACCTGTATTCATAAGTATTCTTAGGATTGTAGCCTTAGAGCCTTGCATCTGTAAGTGGTAGTTGCTGTGTAATATGTGTGGAATAGTAATTGGCGTCTCGAACTAAGAGTCATACATTCCAGATTCTAATCCCTACTGAACCATTAAACTTACTGACTGACAGTAGGTCAGTCACTATCTCTCATGCTGCTCTGTCTCAGAGGATTGTTGAAAAGATAGAGGAGAGGAGTAGAAGTATCAAACATCACCTTGAGATTTTGGTGAAAAGACAGGATTTAAATATAAAAAGTAAATAAAATGAAGAAACCTTCATGATTACCTGTTATGAGGATTTTAGAAACCTGCAGCATGTGCCCTAGTAATATTTCCAAAAGTATTGTCTGCAGTAGCAACAACTAAGAGTTTAAACATTATCTGTCAAGGATCATAATGCTGTATAGCTGCCACAAACATGTGCAGCAAGCTTGGTTGCTTTGAAAGATGCTATGATCAGCTGGACGACAAGTGTCCTAGTGAGCTATCATAATTACCTATTTTAAACTGGAAAAAAAATCTTTCCTCCTTTTTATGTATTGTATATTGTAAAGGCCTTTGGTCAGAAACAATAAAGTATTTTATAGTATTATCTAATAAAAAATGTGACGAGGCACATAACTTCCCCAGGTCAAATTTCTGATTGCTCTGGATGACCAGAAGACAGCTTGGCATGCTTCATGCACTTAGACAAATTTTCTGTTTTACTGATAAAACTGGGAAGATCAATGATTGGAATCTGCCAATATGAACATGTGCCAGTCCTTGCGTAGTTTTAGAATGAAATGTGATACTTATTCTTAACACCAAGTGCAGTCTGCTTTATTTGAAATAGCAAGATATTGTCCTTTCTGCCCTTGAGAACTGAAATAGTTATTGCCTAGTAAACAAGATTCTCAGTAGCCATCTATAGCATCTCCAGATAGGTAACAGATCTCCTGTTTTGACACAGCAGTAATAGCTCATGTCAGATGTTGAACTATGAAGAAAACAAACATGGAAGATAGAGAGACCAGATAAGGAATTCACTCTCTGGTAAAGATAAACCAAGCCAGAAGTTAACAGCAGAGATAGAAACCAGTGATGGAGTCAGAAAGCTGGGCAGATGGAAGTATAAGACTGGAAGACAGGTGCAGTGCCAGGAGCCTGACACTTGCAGATAAACTAAGTTTAGTTGTTATAAAAACAAACAAAGCTGCACTGCTTTCACACTGCAGGTACAGCTTGCTTCCTCCTGACCCTTACATAGCCAAGACTGTCCAACATCCAGCAAATTGAATGGCGGTATGGGAACATAAAATGCAAAAGTTGCTCCTTGAATCTTATTTTTTTCCTTCTGAAATTTGGCTGAGTTGCCATTGACCTCTAAAGAAATTACACAGCAGAGTAGAGAGAGTGCTATACCACTGTTTTTATATGTAATTGTTTGTAAATATAAGATCATGTAAAGCAGGTTCTCTAGATTGTTGCATGAGACTGTATGATATATGTATGTGCATTGGTAAATTTCACTAGAAGGCAGTGAAGATTTGCCAACTTCTTCAAGGAACCAATCAAGAAGGTGGCAGACAAAAATAGACTGTAAATTCAAATTAAGATGCTGTGTAATATGACTTTTTGTAATGATCTTGGTTTTCATTTCAAAAAAGAAATGTTATATGAAAATATAGCTCTCTATATTTCTTCTCCTTTCTTCTTACATCCTTGATATAGACATAGAAAATATATTTTTCTGGACTAGAGTTCTGCAATACACTGGCAGTGCTTGTTGTGATATTCTGGGAGCTTTAGTAAAAAAAAAAATCCATCTCCAGCCTTGATCTGGATCTGGTCATGCAGAACAACTGATCATTCATTCCCATCTGTTTTAAGAGGGACATGCAGCTATGGGGTCTGGATGGGCACTGCGGTTAAGATGTGTATTACACATTACGTACATGTATGCAACTTCTGGCTTTTTGCTCAAATTTTTCCTTTGCTAAATCAGGGTTTTTGTGTTTTGTTCAATATACTTCATCAGGTAAAGCATTTAAATATTGAAGTTATAAATTGTTTATTAAATGATGACTTGTGGGTCAAATTCAATCTTTGGGAAAATATTTACTGATCTATCAGATCCTAGTCCCTACAGCCAAGGACACTGAACTCCCATGAACTGAGGACAGCAACATTGCCAGGTTAATTTGCTTCAGACAACCACACATAATTCAGCAAAAAGAGAAAATCAGCCTTGTTTGCAGCTTGTTAAGCATTTGAATCTTTTCTTCCCCACACTTGTTTCCTTCTTGTTTCCTTCTTCCCTACCCTTTCTATTCTCTTTCTCATTCTTTTAAAGGCTTGCTGTCCCAGTGCTGGCATAGTTAGGTGACCTAATGTGTGGGAGTAGTGAGGAATCATCAGGAATCATCTATATTTGTATGAGGTATGGTCAGAGCAGAGCCATCTTAAAATTTCTTCCTCTCTCTCTTTCCTAGATCTTCATTCTTTGGTAACCTAGTTGGCCTAGTACTAGACTGAGAAGCCTTTAAACAGGAAGTTATTTATTTATTTATTTATTTATTTATTTATTTATTGCACTTATATGCCGCCCATCTAGACATTGTCTACTCTGGGCGGCTCACAACAGACAAGATAAAAACAGTTAATATATAGTAACAGTTTTACCGCAATATACAATGTTAGTTAGTTAGTTAGTTTTGAATTTCTGGCAAAATTCTCTTTTTGCTACATAGTTGGAAGTACAGAGGTCCACAGAGGAGAATAGCTACAAAGTTCCATAGATTCCATCTCTTTCTCATTAACTGGCACTTAAAGTCTCAATAATTCATTCTGAGACATTTGTAGGAGAATAGTTGCTTGAAATTATAAATTTTGTATACTATTTTCTTTACTGCACAAATACTAGCAACCAACCAAACTGATCAACTGCAACAAACAACTGCCACCAACCGACAAAGGAATTCAAAAGCTGGAAGGAATGATTGGTTAGTGCTGGATAGATAATCACCCCAGCCCAGAAAATCCCCTCCTAGTCACTACAGACAGGATGCAAGGTTGTAAATCAAACTCCATCAGGAAGGAATGGAGTGGAATGGGAATATTAAAGCAGACCTAAACACCAAGTATGGGAAGGACAGTATTCAAATTGCAGCCAGTTTTCCCACTGTTCTGCCTCTTTCACTGCTGCTGTAGCTGGCTGAGATGGGTTCAAATAGAACAGCTACAGACTCTTCTGAATCAAGCGATCACACAATCTGAATCAATGTGCAAGTGTGTGATTCGAAAAAAGTATGTCGTTCGAAAAAAGTAGAAGACCCAGAGGTGGAGGGAAAAAAGGCCAAATTAGAGAGAGGAAATCCTGGACTTATTTGTATTGACTTCTACATCATGTAGTCAATGGAAAAAATAATGCAAATCAGACCATCTCAATCCTGGAGCATTTCCCACATTATTTGTCAGTGTAGCCTCATCCTATGTGTAGCACTGCAGCATCTCAAATACAGCACTTTAAGAAGGATACTAAAGCTAAATGCCACCTTGAAATCTGATTTAAGTAGTTTTCAACATTGCTTTACCATTATCCAAAGAGTCTCATTTTCAGAATACGTTAGGTATGGCTAGCCATATTTTTCGTATGGAGAACAATCAGATCCCTAAGGCAGCAATGAGTTGACCCCCCCAGCACCAAATGAGTAGGATGCCCTCGAATAACATGGTGAAGAACACTGACATAAGACCTGGAGGAACTACATATTACATGGGAGGATGTCGCAACACTTGCACAGGATGGAATGAGCTGGAGAATCCTTGCTACCTGATACGCTACACAGCATGGAAGTGGATCATCATTTTCCTCTTTAAATTAATGTTTAAAAGGCAGAATTTAGATGAACACTTTCTATGGTAATAGATGTTTGCAGTAGTTGCTATTTTACATTAAAACTTGGCTCCTTTACCTTGCTTTAACTAGACAGGTTTTTTTTTAAAGACTGTCAATGTTCTTGAAAGTCATTAACAACATTAAAATCAAAATTGAATTATGCAGGCAGAATACCCTCACAGTGTCTAAGGTCTTTTTTTTTTTTTATACAGAGAAAGAAAGACTTTGAACTATTTAAGGAAAAAGAACTTGTGTACTGAGTGATCACCCTGAAGTTATTTATTTTTTCAAATGCTAAATTACATCATTTAAAAATTATGGAAAGTGGCGACTTTAAACTGGATTTAAGGGAGCTATACCATTTGAGTAAAAAGCTGAAATATTGTCCTGTAGTTAAATAATTAATTAAGAATAGAGCTATGACATTTATTGGGATTTCTACCCTTGAAACTAAATTTTGAGACCCAGTTTTTCTTCTCTTACTATAGATGTTTACTACCAACCGTATCCGTAACAAGGCTCAAAACTAATGAGCTATAGAGCAAAAATAATTGTACTGTCAGTTTTAAAGACAGTCTAGATACAGACCCTAATTTAAAACAGGAACAAGATTTGAGTCACTTTTAATGCATGCTAATGTGTTTATGTTATCCCTGTTGAAGTCACTGGAAATTTTATCATTGATTTCTGCAACTTTTGAGTACTGGAATTCAAATAGCTAAGAAAAGTTAAAGCTATTTAGTGCATTACTTATCATCAGATAAATGCCCCCACCTAAGTAATTGAGTGATGATAACTTATCAAAGAAATAACCAGAAATGTCACCCCAAAGGACTCAATTCAACCTATTGTCCTATTTTGGTGTTCATATTATGGAATACTCACTACATATTTGGGGGAATGCTCCTCTTCTTTTCTGGGTATCTTGACCTAAATGCATTGGGGAGGTGATGATGAGTCTGAAGAGGTGAGCTTCTTCTACCTATGGGAGTTCTCATGAATCAGAACCTTGAATTCTAGAGTTCCAGTTCATATGGGGGACCCAGTGTGGTATAGTGGATATTACAATTCAGGAGACCTAGGTTTGAATTCATATGTGGCCATGGAAACACATGGGGGGGGGGGAAGCAGCAATAGTAAAATTACTCCTTAAATATTTTGCATACCTTGAAAACCCTTTTAAGGGTCACCATAATTCAGATGCAGCTTGATGGCGCATAAGAAACAAACAAACATTCACATAGAGAGCTTCCATGGATTGCAAAGACTGTCTTGGTCAGACTTAACCTCTGTATGTTGAGGATGATGGAAGAGGGCAGGACTTCCCTGGACATTCATGGTAAAGGTAAATGACATTTAGTCCAGTCGTGTCCGACTCTAGGGCGCTGTGCTCATCCCCGTCTCCAAGCTGTAGAGCCAGTGTTTGTCCGTAGACAGTTTCCATGGTCACGTGGCCAGCGTGACTAGACACGGAACACCGTTACCTTCCCACCGTGGTGGTACCTATTTATCTACTCGCATTTACATGCTTTCGAACTGCTAGGTTGGCAGGAGCTGGGACAAGCGACGGGAGCTCACTCTGTTGCGTGGATTCGATCTTACGACTGCTGGTCTTCTGACCTTGCAGCACAGAGGCTTCTGCGGTTTTACCCACAGCGCCACCACATCCCCCTGGACATTCATGAGTGTTCCCTTAATTCCTGAATTCTTGAATAGGACTTATGACTATCAGCGAAGCGCAGAGCCTATTCTGGAAACCTTTGTCCTACTCTTTGGATATGCAATTTTTGCTTTTATTATCTTTCTTACTGTTCTTAAAAGTTAAAATATCCATGATTGGCTAATTTTCTAATATTAGCATAATTTCACTAGCATGGATAAAGTAAGGATAATATTCCTCCCCTTGGTGAGTCTTTTTCTTTTTGCAGTGCCAGGCCTCAAAATGTACTGTCCCCAGCAAATGTATAGCCTTTGTCAGTTCACCTAAAATGCTTTCTAGCACAAGGAGGCAGTTTCACACTTCTGTCACCATTATTGACACTCCCCATTTTCCTGAGTAGTGAAGGGTCTCAAAGCCAAAACAATTAGGATGTAGTTGCTCTTGGATGGGACAGCTCTGGAGACCTATAGCATCTTCATAATGTTTGCTTTATTTATAAAATTACAGGTAGACCACACTGGAAGTAAACATTCACATTCAAAGTACTTCAGCTTGCATTTGGTTTCCCAAGTAAGGATGTAGCATGAAATGGGCAAGCTCAGCAGGGCTGGGGGCCATTTATGAGCTAGCAGCCCAGAGGTTGCATTCCTCAGAAGTGCGACTAAAGACAGTACTGCACATATTTATTATACAGTATATGTTATATATTCCTACCTTTAGCACAAGACATTAGCATTATTTTAAAAATCTTTTAAATATTTCCCTTCAATATATATAATAAATCCCCCTTCAAGGGTCCAAGCTATCTTAAAGACCATATCTCCTTTTATGATCCTGCCCAAACATTAAAATAATCAGAGGAGACCTTTCTCTCAATCCCATCACTGGGGTGTTGTGTGGGGACACAGATGAGGGCCTTCTGTCACTGCTCCCAGACTCTGGAAGTCCCTCCTATGGGAGGCCAGGCTGACCTCATCTTTGCTGTTCATCCATAAGCAGATGAAGACCTTTTCCTTCAGGCAGGGTTTCCCTTAGCGACTGGCTGTCTAAGTGGGGTTTTAAATTTAGTTTGTTGTTTTAATCTATTTTAATAATAATTTTATTTAACATTTTAATATAATGTATATTTAATTCTTTTAAAATATTTTGAATAATCTATTGTTTTTATTTGTCTAATGACATAAGCTGCCTTGGGCCCTTTTATGGAAAAAGGCAGGATAAAAATATTTTAAATAAATAAATTAAAAAAAACACTTTCCTCAATAAAATCAAAATTCTCCTTAAAATCATAATTAATTCCCACAAAAGGGGCATGCTTTTAAAAAAATATCTGAAGATTTCTACTTCATTAAATTAATTTTCATTGAAATAATTCTAAATAATTAAATAAAAGCCATTCAGAAGACCCTGGATAGCAAAGATTCTCAGCTCTGTTACGCTCTGCTTCCCAGACAGAACTAATCAGCAAAACCAGGAGCCTGCATCAGAACCTGCTGTTCTGTGCACCTTTGTGAGTTGCACAAAATCCTTGTGGCTCGCATACTGCAGAAGGGTGTTTTTCTTCCTGCCCAACAGAAAGCGGGTGGGTAAGGCAGGCGGGCAAAAGGGTTGCTGTACCTCATGCTGATTTGAGGGTGTTTATTTCCATAATTCAGCCTGTGGGATTCTGACCAAATTATGGCAGTAAAGGTTCTTTAATTCCACAAATTCCCATCCCTAGAAATAAGCAGACTGTTTCCAATTAGGGAAGAAGGAAGTCTCAATCAAGGAAGAACAGCAGGGGGTGGAAGACTTCTTTCAACAATTAAGGTAATTAATTTACTTGCTTTTTAGGCAGTAAAAACAACAACATCCACACATTTAAATAGTAAAATCCTTTGGTACAGATTTTCTAATAGTAGAATTTCTGGAGGAATCTCAAGAGGCTTCGGGCCACATGTTGGTCATTCCTTGTGTAACAAATGCTTACAAATGCTCACAAGTTTTGACTTCTGCTACAGAAGAAGAAGATAAAACGGGATCCCTTGAGAAACCCCATTAAAAACCCTGTCAGTTGTGAGAGTATTCATTCCTGTATGACAGTGAAAAGATCAGGGTTTTCCCCCATCACTAGCAGTATTAGTAAACAAACAAAAAAGTGATGTATGTAGGAAGCAAAACCCATTAAAATCTGAATTTTTGTTATGCAAAGACCACAGCTTCCCCCCCCCACAAAAGCCATTTTGCTGACTTGTTTCTTTTTGTTTTTGTAAGAAAGGCCCCAAATGCACACAAAATATGGTAATCTCATTAAGCAGGGAGAAAACTTTCTAAAATTTTCCTTCTTACTGCCAGAATGAAATGAGTGAAGGTTTTCATCCTATTCCCAAGCTTGCCACCATAGTTTCAATCTCCTTCCAGCTAGGAATACCTCCTTGCCTCTTTCTCCATTTCACTGCATGAAAAATACTAAACTTCTGTTTTTCACTTACAGATCTGTAGAGCATGTATTTCAGATACCCTCTGTATGTTAAAACTCCATTCAAGACAACATTCATTGCTATGGAGCAAAATTTCCTGGCACACATGTGCTGTTTATTCATAGTGATAGAGTCACCCAAACAGAAAACAACATTAAATATTGAAGAATGGTTGGTTTCCTTTTGGAGAAAAACAGAAACAGGCCTCTTAGGAGCAGAGATCCTTCCTATCAAGACTTGAGCAGAACACAGATCTAGAGATCATGCTCCCTGTCCAGGATCCAAGATGATATCACAAGAGATTTTGAGGACACATTTCTGGATTCAATGCTGCTTCTGGAAAGTAGCATATTGGCCTTGAGCTTTGTCCCTATGTACCAGCAACCTGCTTGTGACATACTAGGTGCTCTTAAGAGGCATTTGTTGAGCTAGGATTGAGATTGTGGAAACACTATGGCAACTCAGAGGCATATGCCAATATCCGCCTTCCTCCCGGTATCTCTTCTTTCTTTGGACAACATTGCAGCTGCACATAAGCCCTGTGAGAATATAGGGGTGGTTCCCTCCTACCACTTCACATCCAATTGACCACATAATGTGAAGACACAATGTCAATACTTAGGGGCTGCCAAATCTTCACAAGTTTCACTGCATTAGGTCTTCAAGCTGTATATTGTATATGGCTTATTTAAAGCCTTTGTTCTTGAGTTGGAGAGTCTGTATACAGTTTATGTGGAAAAAAAAGGTTGTACACTGCCTTTGGTTTGTTTATAACTTAGTTTTTGGCATAGCATTTCTTATTTCTAGAAGTAAACAAACATTACTGCTTGTCTTTTCCCAAAAGACCCCTTGTTTCTATGGAAAACAAACCTCAAAACAGCTGAATTCTGGCCGTTCTTGTAGGAGGCATACTGAAAAGGCTCATTTGAACATTTTCCATTCTGCTTAAATACTGTATGGTGGGGCTTTTCATGTAGTGCTCAGGGAGCACATACAGCTCCTATAAAAGCTTAAAAATATTGTTCCAGCCCTCTGTGTATTAAGATAAAAACTCAGCTCTGGCAATTGGCCAGACTGCTTGAAAAAACTGATTTCATTTCTTCTTTAGTGGCTAAGTAAAACTGAAGACTTGAAAATCAGTATAATATGTCTTAGTCCATCCATACACACATACCCCAAAACTTTTTACCAGTAATAGCTGAACCAGCATAATGCTAATCATGTAGTCCTTGTAAGCAAATTGCCCCATGTTAAGAAATCACCATAGACAGTATTTTGTGTGCTGAATTTTTATCTGAAGCTTTTGAGGGGTGTATGTAGGAGAAAAAAGAACAAATGAATTTGACAAAATGTGTTTTGATATTAAAATTGAACTCAAAGAAAGAGGTCATATTGATATGAATGAAGGTTGTTATAATTCTAATTTAATCTGAAATTAACCTTTCTCACAAAAAGACATAGCAGTTTCATATTCTTCAGAAAACTGAGTTGGGAAAATAGAAATAATTGAAAGGGAGGATCTAGTTATTCTATAGAGACTACTAGCATCTCAGTTTTCGTAACAGTGGGCAAAATCCTTTTGGTGTAAAGTTACACTGGTGTAACCTGGATCGGGCACTAGAAATATTTAACTCATATTAATGAAAAGCTTCCTGTCCACCCCCCTTTCAGGTTTAAAGGTTCCCTAGGGCTCTCTTTTGCTCTAAGGAATCCTTTGGGAGCCTTGGGATGACGAGGTAGGAGCCCTTAATGATCAAAAATTGCCGCCATATTGCTGCTGGTGAAAATTAAGTACAATTTTGTCTTATGCATTACAGAATGTCATCAGTGAATTCTCCTCTTATTATAATGAGCAGATCAGTTAAGTACTGTTTGATGAACTGGGCTGCAGTCCACAAATGCTTAATAAAATTTGTTCGTCTTGAAGATGCCACAAAACTCTTGGTTGTGTTTATCTCCCCAATGTTATTCTCACAAATTTTCTGAGATTTCATAACACATTGTGACCTTGAAATTAAGGATTAAAAAACAAATCCCTTATGAATACACAGTGGAAGTGAAGAACAGATTTAAGGAACTAGATTTGGTGGACAGAGTGCCTGAAGAACTATGGATGGAGGCTCGTAACATTGTACAGGAGGCAGCAACAAAAACCATCCCAAAGAAAAGGAAATGCAAGAAAGCAAAGTGGCTGTCCAACGAGGCCTTACAAATAGCAGAGAAGAGAAGGGAAACAAAATGCAAGGGAGATAGGGAAAGTTACAGAAAACTGAATGCAGACTTCCAAAGAATAGCAAGGAGAGACAAGAGGGCCTTCTTAAATGAACAGTGCAAAGATATAGAGAAAAATAATAGAAAGGGAAAAACCAGAGATCTGTTCAAGAAAATTGGAGATATTAAAGGAAAATTTTGTGCAAAGATGGACAGGATAAAGGACAAAAATGGTAGGGACCTTACAGAAGCAGAAGACATCAAGAAGAGGTGGCAAGAATACACAGAGGAATTATACCAGAAAGATCCCGGACAACCCAGATAGTGTGGTTGCTGACCTTGAGCCAGACATCCTGGAGAGCGAAGTCAAGTGGGCCTTAGAAAGCATGGCTAACAACAAGGCCAGTGGAGGTGATGGCATTCCAGTTGAACTATTTAAAATCTTAAAAGATGATGCTGTTAAGGTGCTACACTCAATATGCCAGCAAGTTTGGAAAACTCAGCAGTGGCCAGAGGATTGGAAAAGATCAGTCTACATCCCAATCCCAAAGAAGGGCAGTGCCAAAGAATGCTCCAACTACCGTACAATTGCACTCATTTAACACGCTAGCAAGGTTATGCTCAAAATCCTCCAAGGTAGGCTTCAGCAGTATGTGGACCGAGAACTCCCAGAAGTACAAGCTGGATTTTGAAAGGGCAGAGGAACTAGAGACCAAATTGCTAACATGCGCTGGATTATGGAGAAAGCCAGAGAGTTCCAGAAAAACATCTACTTCTGCTTCATTGACTACGTAAAAGCCTTTGACTGTGTGGACCACAGCAAACTATGGCAAGTTCTTAAAGAAATGGGAGTGCCTGACCACCTTATCTATCTCCTGAGAAATCTATATGTGGGACAGGAAGCAATAGTTAGAACTGGATATGGAACAACTGATTGGTTCAAAATTGGGAAAGAAGTACGACAAGGCTGTATATTGTCTCCCTGCTTATTTAACTTATATGCAGAATACATCATGCGAAAGGCTGGACTGGATGAATCCCAAACCGGAATTAAGATTGCCGGAAGAAATATCAACAACCTCAGATATGCAGATGATACCACTCTGATGGCAGAAAGTGAGGAGGAATTAAAGAACCTCTTAATGAGGGTGAAAGAGGAGAGCGCAAAAAATGGTCTGAAGCTCAACATCAAAAAAGCTAAGATCATGGCCACTGGCCCCATCACCTCCTGGCAAATAGAAGGGGAAGATATGGAGGCAGTGACAGATTTTACCTTCTTGGGCTCCATGATCACTGCAGATGGTGACAGCAGCCACGAAATTAAAATATGCCTGCTTCTTGGGAGGAAAGCGATGACAAACCCAGACAGCATCTTAAAAAGCAGAGACATCACCTTGTCGACAAAGGTCCGCATAGTCAAAGCTATGGTTTTTCCAGTAGCAATGTATGGAAGTGAGAGCTGGACCATAAAGAAGTCTGACTGCCGAAGAATTGATGCTTTTGAATTGTGGTGCTGGAGGAGACTCTTGAGAGTCCCCTGGACTGCAAGGAGAACAAACCTATCCATTTTGAAAGAAATCAACCCTGAGTGCTCACTGGAAGGACGGATCCTGAAGCTGAGGCTCCAGTACTTTGGCCATCTCATGAGACGAGAAGACTCCCTGGAAAAGATCCTGATGTTGGGAAAATGTGAAGGCAAGAAGAGAAGGGGATGACAGAGGACGAGATGGCTGGACAGTGTCATTGAAGCTACCAACATGAATTTGACCCAATTCCGGGAGGCAGTGAAAGACAGGAGGGCCTGGCGTGCTCTGGTCCATGGGGTCATGAAGAGTCGGACACGACTTAACTACTAAACAACAACAAAAATTGCTTTACTGATTAGTTTTTACAAGCATCCTGGTTATCCTTTCTGCTTGCCCGTGTTGTGCTGAAGATGCTCCAGGTGCTTGTAGACAGAGTCTATCCAGAATCACAGTGTGGATTTCGAGCTAATAGATCCACCACTGACATGGTATTCTCCCTCCGACAGTTGCAGGAGAAATGCAGGGAACAACGACAGCCACTCTTTGTGGCCTTCATAGATCTCACAAAGGCCTTTGACTTGGTTAGCAGGGATGGCCTTTTTAAAATACTTCCCAAGATTGGATGTCCACCTCGACTCCTTAACATCATCAGGTCCTTTCATGAGGGAATGAAGGGCACTGTAGTTTTTGATGGCTCAACATCAGATCCCTTTGACATCCGAAGCGGAGTGAAACAGGGCTGTGTCCTGGCGCCGACCCTTTTTGGGATCTTTTTTGCTGTCATGCTGAAGCACGCCTTTGGAACTGCAACAGAAGGTGTCTATCTCTGGACTAGATCAGATGGAAAGCTCTTTAATCTCTCTAGATTGAGAGCAAAGACCAAAGTCCAACTGAAATGCATGCGGTACTTCCTCTTCGCCGATGATGCAGCCATTGTTGCCCACTCTGCTGAAGACCTCCAACAACTCATGAATTGTTTTAGCAAGGCCTGCCAAGACTTTGGACTAACAATCAGCCTGAAGAAAACACAAGTCATGGGCCAGGGCGTGGACTCACCTCCCTCTATTACCATCTCCACGCAAGAATTGGAGGTTGTTCATTTGTTCATTTGTGTACCTTGGCTCAACTATCTCTGACACTCTCTCCCTAGATGTCGAGCTGGATAAACGCATTGGCAAAGCAGCTACCATGTTCTCAAGACTCACAAAGAGAGTATGGCTCAATAAGAAGCTGACGGCATACACCAAGATCCAGGTCTATAGAGCCTGTGTCCTGAGCACACTCCTGTACTGCAGTGAGTCCCGGACCCTTTGTGCACTCCAGGAGAGGAAGCTGAACATGTTCCATATGCGTTGTCTCCGACGCATTTTTGGTATCACCTGGCAGGACAAAGTTCCAAATAGAGTAGTCCTAGATCGAGCTGGAATTTTTAGCATGTATACATTACTGAAACAGCGACGTCTATGTTGGCTTGGGCATGTCATGAGAATGGCTGATGGTCGGATTCCAAAAGATCTCCTGTATGGAGAATTAGTGCAGGGAAATCGCCCCAGAGGGAGACCACAGCTGTGATACAAGGATATCTGCAAGCGGGATCTGAAGGCCTTGGAAATGGACCTCAACAGATGGGAAACCCTGACATCGGAGCGTTCAGCCTGGAGGCAGGCGGTGCATCATGGCCTCTCCCAATTTGAAGAGACCCTTGTCCAGCAGGCCGAGGCAAAGAGGCAGTCACGAAAGCAGCAAAATCAGGGAGCTAGACGTGGTACAGATTGTATTTGTCTTCAGTGTGGAAGGGATTGTCACTCTCGAATTGGCCTTCTCAGCCACACTAGACGCTGTTCCAAGTCCTCCATACAGAGCACGATACCATAGTCTCTCGAGACTGAAGGATGCCTAATCTGTCTACTTTGCATCATTTATCTTACAGAGAAAAGGAATCTTAAGAGAACATTCACCTTATAGATCAGTAAAAAAAAAAACTGCGAACAGTTTCATAACAGCTATGGAAACTATATTCCATAATTTTAAGCATGTTGCAAATTGCTACATGGACAATGTAGTGTAAAATGATGATAAAAGCAGGTGTCTCCTTTTAGTTGCCAAGTCTGTTCCTTTGTGGGAATCTCACATTAGTAGACTAAATCACATCTAAGAAGAAAATGTGCCACTACTTAATTACTTATCCTCAGAGTACTACAAATAATGAAAGGTAAGGGAATGAACATAGAAAATGTGTGGTAGCCTATTTAATTCCCCTCATATAAAGCCCTGGAGTAGAATTGACTTTAAAATGCAGCCACAGTAGTGAATAAGAGAAACTCTAAAAGCTAGATTCTGTTCCTCCTAATTTTTGTATTTAGATGATAATGAGCATTTTTTTCGGAAGCCAGAATAACAGATTTAGGAGCTATATGGGTGGATCTGAATCACAGAAGTTCTTTGTAAGTGCTCAGGAGAAATGAGTTTTGCTGCTTCAGGAAAAGGACAAGACACTGTTTCCTGCTGCCCAATTCCACATATAGAAGTAAATGAGATTGGCAACAGAATGGTAAAGGAACAAGGCCTTCATTTCTCTGAGGGCAGCAGGCTGTCTACAGGATGCAGAACAAGCATTATTGAACACGCAGCTCTCTCTTCCAACTCTTCTCCTGTGGTCCAATATCTGCTGTCTAGACTAGCCATTTCATTGCCTTAATTAGTAGGGCCAGACCTGTTCTTCATTAATCAAATACTTTTATCTCTTCGGTTTTCTTCCATTTCCTACATATTTTCAAAGGCAGACATAGTCTCCCTATTAAAAAGCAGCTTGAACCAAACAGAACAAGATGCTGTCAAATGTTTGTTTTTTCCTTCACAATTCAAATCACTTGTCCAACTAAAGAACTACATTGGTCCAGATGAAATAGCAGCTCACAAATTCTGTTCCTTTTATTGAATGAATTAGTACAGTGAATTGAAGGGAAAGTCCCATGATAGTCATCATGGTCTAAAATATTTGTATTGTTTTATGTACTCTGTGTATCACCTAGGTTTTACATTTTGTGTTACCAGGTCCAACCCCTCCGGTACTCGTAGACTATAACTCCATTTATTGCCAGTGTGTGACCAATGACCAGTTGTGACAGGAACTGAATTCCAGCAACATCTGGAGACCCATAGCTAAGTTGTGGTGATGCAGAAGCATGAATATAAATGATTACTATTAAAACCTATAAGCTATAAGAAAGCTTATATTCAAGTAGAGGAAGAAAAGGCCACAAACAAAGAATTTCTGTTTGGCTGCCATGCTGAGTAATAGGCATTTCTAACATCAAGCTTAGAACAGTTTGAGCCACTGGTTGGATCTTCTTGTTACCCATGCATTTTATGGACCTTCCTTCATCCATGAGTTACCATGTCTTCTCAAAGATCCTTGGCTTCCTGGGATCCAGGAAATTTTGCCATTTTTGGCAAGGAAGGTCACCATCCTTTCTTGAGCTTGCATAAACAATTGCTTTTATGTATGAAAAATCAGGTACAACTTCAGAAACTTAGTTCATTGCTTGATCCTGCCTTCTCTTGCTTTGTTTCCAGAACTGCAAGTTTTCCTTTGGTTCCTTGTCCTCTCTGCCTCTTCCTTTGATCTGCTTGGCCTGACCACTTGGAACTGATCTCACTACCTCTCTTTCATTTTCCCCTTGGACAAATGTGTTGTCCCTTTTCATTGGAAAGGGCCCAGTCACATCTTTTTTCTTATCCCTGATACTCCAGGGATGGTGTGGGGAAGGGATAAGATCCTCCCAGGACATGACTGTACCAAGGAACACCACATACTTTGAAGGGGAACTTAACTGAAAAATTCACAGACATGTATTGGGAAGTGATAATTAGCTGCAGCTACCTGGTATTTCTCCATTGTTGTGTTGATAGGTTGCTCTTCAAACATTATACAGTCCAGTTCTCTGTAGCTTTAGACACTTGAGACCATTTAAATTAATGGGCTTCTGCAAAGCTCATGTTGCATAAGACAAGACTAAGTTCATCATCTGAATTGTGAAAAGACACTCTGGAATACATTCTGGTGTACCTGCAATAGAACATGTGAAGCAGTCTTAAGTTAGATTGAATCAGAACTCAAGGCTGGCAAAGCAAAGTAGACTGTAAGTCATGGAAGGAAATTTAATACAGTTTAAGTTTATTCTAAAACAAGTATTTGTTACTGTTTATTTTCTATTTTTTTAAAAGAATGCATTGACTCTCATCTAAATAAAATCAGCAGTATAAACAACTTTAATGGTGGGTAAGTGACTTTATCACCAATTTCTTCAGCAAAGTAGCTTAATTTTGAGAAGTACCTTAACCATAGGTGATGGCCATAGAGTGCCTCATTATGGATAAACAAGTTAAATGCATCACTTAAAGTCTGCTTATGTGGGGTTGCTTTTACAAGGCTCCTGGACAGGAATTAGTTGCTCAGGGACTAGAAGGAGTTTTATGAGGCTAGTAATTTTTTAATGCCTCCAAGTGGAAATGAACAGTGCAAAATACTGTCAAAACAGCAATGAGCTTTTCCAGCTCCAGGCTCACAATGTCTCTGTGGGTCAGAATATGAGTCACATGTGTATTGATTAAATGAAAGGAATTTGTAACTTCAGCTGTATCCTGAATGGACTGTCAAATTTAATTAAGAATGTACAAAAAGTTGGGAAGGGAATCATCCAAGCATTCCATGCTTTGGCATCATTACAATAATTAGAAGTGTGGTGACAGAGAAGATATGAAACATAAAAATGAGTTCACAGAATCCCATGGTTTGTTTTTTTCTGCTTATGATGAAAAATCGGCAGTCATACCTGAAGTTATTTTCTTGGTTGAAATCTCTCAAAGCTGCAGATTCACCGTTTCAGCAAACCTAGCAAACATAATCAAAATGTCAAATTCAAAAGAATCAAATTCAGAAGATTTACCTGTGGATCCTAACACTGAACAGATACCTTCTTCATGTGTCAGTATCAACTGAGAAAGCCAGACCTTCGACATTGAAGAACTGTGCTTAACCAAGATTGTCAGGGGAAAAAATAAAGAAACCAAAGAAAAAGATCAACATCTACCAACTGTTAAATCGGTAGTAGTTCACACCAGTGAGAACTCACCAACTGCTAGGATAATGACCTATAATGCATCAGGTTGACCTTGGATGAAGAACTAAGTCCTTCTCAAAGCATCCATGCCACAATAGTTATGACAGTGGTCACCCAGGCCCTTAACTCAAGAGAGTCTGTGGTCTTCATCTAACTCTTTACTGAAAAGAGGTTCTCTCATCTTGATCTAATTCAAGACCACAATCCCTTTAAGTGAAAAATTGGAAATCTAATCCAAGCGAATGGTACAGCCAAGTTTGGGAACTAGTAATTAATGATAAGTTGACTGGTGATACAAGGTTTTAAAAGGGATTGTTAAAAGAGGACAATTTTGCTAATATTTGGCAAGATTTTTTTTGGATTTTGTATTATTGAAAGTGGTAGGCCAGTTACCCAAACAAGAGAGAATGTATGGGGAATTATAATAATGGGCTTGTGAAGGAAATATATCTCTGTTAGTCCTGGTGATGGGTGCACAACTTAGTTATGTTTGTTGAGTTGATGTAACTTAAATGTTTTTGGGTTGTTGTTTTCTTTTTAAAATTTGTTTTAAATCATTTATTATCTTGGTATATATCTATATAATTTACTTACATGCTGACAATGAAGTAATTGAATTTATTAAAGATTTTGTATACCTTGGTTCAATCACCAAATGGAGACTGCAGCCAAGAAATCAGAAGAAGACTGAGACTAGGAAGGGCAGCAGTGAAGGAATTAGAAGAGATCATCAAGTGTGAGGATGTGTCAGTGGAGATCAAGACCAAGACCATCCACACTATCATATTTCCAGTCACGTTGTATGGGTGTGAAAGCTGGACAGTAAAGAAAGCTGACAGGGGAAAAGTTGATTCATTCAAAATGTGGTGCTGGAGGAGACCTTTGCAGATTCCCTGTACTGCCAGAAAGATGAACATGTCAATCCTAGCTCAAATCAATCTGGAACTATCTCTAGAGACAAAAATGTTAAAACTAAGTCTGTCATGCTTTGCAGACATCATGAGAAGGCAAGATTCTATGGAAAAGAAAATAATGCTGGGAAAGGTTGAAGGCAGCAGGAAAAGAGGAAGACCAAATATGAGATGGGTTGACTCCTTAAAGGAACCCACAGGCTTGAATTTGCAAGCGTTGAGCTGGGCTTTTGAGGATAGGACATTTTGGAGGTCAATCATTCATATGGTCACCCTAAGTGAGAGGCGACTTGACGGCACATAATAACATCAAAAATTCTCCCCGCCCCATTTCGTGGTCTTTGTCATTGGTGTTGACAGTTAATGAAATCTTCTTTTGAACCTTTGGCAACATCAGACTTAGGTTACTGTGAAAACAGTGTTTTTGGTTATGATAGGAAAGCCAATAAACTGCATTGTTAGAAGGTTTTTGGCATTTTATATTTCAAGGACAAAAGACTTTATGAAGTCCACAACACTTTGTCTGTTATCAATGCCTCTATAAAGCACAGTCAATGTCATCCCAATGCTTGGCCAAGTAAGCCACTATGTCAATTAGATTGGCATATGACATAGCGAAACTATCTCTACCAGGTTCTCCCTAGAGCAGCGATCCCCAACCTTTTTCGGTCCACGGACCGGCTAGGGAAGGTGGGGCACCCCCCGCGCTCGTGCGCATGCGCGAACAAGTGCTCTCTCACACACACACGAGTGCTGCGCCGCCGTTTGCACATGCGCGAGAGCGCTCGTGCGCATGCGCAAATGGCAGCGCGGCGCTTCTCTGGGCGCGCTTGTGCTCGTGTGCATGTGCAAATGGCAGCGCGGCGCTCACACGGGCGTGCAGGGGTGAGTGCGTGCGGGGGGTGGGGCGGGAGGTCTGTCTCGGTGGCCCGGTCCGGCTCTGGGCCGTGAACTGGGGGTTGGGGACCTCTGCCCTAGAGTCATTCTGCTAGGGTAGTGGCACCATCAGTCCCCTTCATTAGAGGTATCCTCCAATGACTTCTGTAAAGCATTAGCTCCGTGCTGAGTGAGATACCTCTTTTGGCATATCTTCTGTGCTGGAGTGACATCCCACCATCTGGTAAGTGAGCTTGTCAGTCACCCATGTTTGTGAATGACAGAGACAACAAAGAAGGAGGACAAGTTGCTTACCTGTAACTAGTTCTTTCAGTGGTCATTTGTGAATCCACACAACCTACCCTCCTCGCAACTCTTGTCATGCCTATCAATTTCTGGAGACCAGAGAGAATCAGACTGAGAGGGAATTGCTGGACATGCATGAAAAGGGTAGGTAAAGAAAAAACATTAGAGGCTGTTCAGCTCTCTAAGTTTCTGTGGTCTGTTTTGTGCAGATGCAAGAATTTGTGTATGAATTTAGAGATTACCATTCAACAAATTGCTGTTACAGGTAATGAATCTGTCTTCTCAGCTGGCTTGCCAGTCCAAACAGTTTTACCATCATCTGTTTGTCAGGCTTAGTGAGATGTGTATGCCTTATTTTTGATAGGCCTTTATTTCTGTCTACATTTGACCCTAATTTAGAACTTGCTGATATATTTCAGACAAATGGGAGTGGGAGAAACAAATTAGTTTTGCTTAGTCCTTCTCATGTTTTTTAAAATAAGGAAAGTAGGACTACAGAATAAGCTTCTGTAATTATTTGGAGCTTATAAATCATATCACAGAATAACCTCTGCAAGTTCTACTTCTTGTGCACTGCAACAAGGGCCATAAGTGTGAGTCGCTGACAGTCCACCCCCTTTTTTTGCATCTGTATTATGTATAGATCTGGTTATATACTATGCAGTGCATATTGTGTATTCATCTTTAGAATATAACAAGTGGATGGTTGCTACTTGAACAGGAGAGAATTATAAAAAACCAAGATCCCTGGCACTAATATGTCACTGTAAATTAGAGATGACCAAGTGGACTTTGGACAGGATTATGTCCAGAACATAATTTGGTAACTCATTCTAATATTAACTGAAATATTAATTCTTGCATATTGTATCTGGCTCAGCTAACAAGAAATGATGCTGTGGGAAATATCTTCACTTCATCTGTCCTTATCACAACTCTTAAACTTACCAAGTGTGGAGTACATGGAGGGAAATGACCAGGGAACTCCAAAATTGTCTTCCATGAGAATAGAGGTGCCCAGCAAGGGTCAAAGTGCTTCTTTTCCCCTGTGTGTCTCACAGGCTTTGTATACAGTAGGTACATAGGGTAACACCAAAGTAGAGGAGAAAACAAATGAAATTTGGCTTTCATATTGTTGCCCCATGAACGTCAAAACAAATTATGGCAACTGGCATGAGATTATCATAACATTAAGCACCTTTTTTTGGAACTATTGAGTCTCTGAGACTTAGGAAGTTGGCCATCCTTGATGTAAAGCATAGATCCAGATCAGTTATCTGATTTTTACCTATACTTTTGTCTGTCTTCTTCTGGTGTGGACAAACTCCTGATCTCTTAAAATAACCACTTTATACAAGTTGGGTAAGGTGAGTGCTGAATTTCTAGCTAAATTTCTTGGAACAAAGTACAGAGGAACAGAAGATACAAAGATAATGGCTGAAATCTTGTTGCTTAACATAAGTTGCACTAGAGTAAGCCCATTGAATCTATGGAGATATGGTGAGTTGGCTCCTACATAAGTTCTATTGATTCAAATGAGCTTATTCTAATTGTGACTTTCTGCACTAAAGTAAGTTGCAACTAGAATATGCCCATTTGAATCAATGAATTTACAAGAGTTGACGCATGAAACCCCCAATGATTCAATAGAGGTACGCTATGATTTAACTACACGAAGCAACAGTATTTCAGCCAATATATGAAAGTTTGCTTCGAATGCCACATTAGTTAAAACATCATCCATTGAGAATTATGCAGTGCTTAATACATGTTGCCACTGGAGGAAGCAAAGCTATCACATTGTACAGCATAAATTTTTCATGGAGAACTTAAATTAGTTTCTTAAAGCACAATTAAACCAACTGAGATTTTCTTCAGCAAGTTTTGTATCTACAGCAATATTGTAGAATCCACTATTGCAACTTATAATGGCAATCCTGATGACAGCATGGTTGTTTAACAAATACTCCAGATTGTGATTCTAACATCAATTATCATATAACAAACTTCTGTGCCAGAAGCACAGAAGGATTTTTTCTGAGAGTTTCTTAAGCTGTCAAGATCATTGTCTTTCTTCTGAATAAATGTTTGCTAGAGGATTGTGAGTGTTAATAGAGTAAAAATGAAAAACAATGGAACACTGTATTCTGCTTTATAACATGCAGAGCTAATTTTGTTGCCGAGTAATTTAGACATTGCAATAAATAGATAAACCCAGTTATAGTGGTGGAATAAACCGGGGGGGGGGGGGGGGTGAATTTTCAGTCACATTTTGCCATATCCCATTGGTTACAATCAGTTACATAGACTGCCCAAGGAACATGACTCCTTTGGAAGCTAAAAACTGCTATTAGTTGAGGATTGGATTTTTTTTGTTTATCGAACTAAACAAGGTAGATGACTGAAATGGTAGAGTTCCGGACCACATACTTGCTTCACATAAAACAAAAATATCCAGATGTAGTAGATTTGCATACCATGGAAAAAGTTTTAGCAGTAATGTACTAATTAACTAAATGCAGAGACCTCTGAATTTGCATTTTTGATAATGCAGTACCCCACCTGAAGTTTGAACTGGTATAATCCAGAATTCTGATTTGCAATGTGGAGAAATGTTGTAAAGATTCTCGGCTCAGTCATAAACTGTGAGCACCTAAGTGTAATATACTATTCTGTATCACAGACTCACCAAAATGCTGTTATAATTCACTTGCCCTCTTCTGATAGTAGTTCATTGTTGTTTATTTTTCTATTACTTTTTATACTCTTTAAGTTTGCATTCTGTTTATCTTCCTGCAACTGTGGAGCACTTGGGAGTCCTTATGGTTACAGAGATAATGGATTAAATGGATAAAAGCATTGTGTCTACTTAGGAAGTTGAAGCTAAGAGGAACACAATCAGCAACCTGTACCTCAGGATAAAAATGTAGGATGAACAGCAAGGGTGTGCTGCTATTGAAGCCATGAGCCTGCTGTCTTCGCTATATATCTATATCATATCATTGCTTTATAAAAAGTCTTTAAAGTTTTTTTAACATGTAGCATTTAATTTTTTCCCTCTCTCTGATAGAATTTTGCCAAATCTATGGCTAGGAAGTTGCCCTCGACAGGTGGAACATGTGACTGTGAAACTAAAACATGAGTTGGGTGTTACAGCAATCATGAACTTCCAGACTGAATGGGATGTTGTTCAGAATTCCTGGGGGTGCAACCGCTATCCAGAACCAATGAGCCCAGAAGTTCTCATGAAGCTGTACAAAGAAGAAGGCCTTGCTTATGTCTGGATGCCAACACCAGACATGAGTACTGAAGGTAATGTCTATATTCCACCTCTTGTAGTTGTCCAAGAATAATCCACCCAGGAATACAGCTGCATTATGTGATTCATTTGGTTTTAGCCTCCACATCGCTTGGCAGGTTATCCTCCATTCAGTGTGTCATAGAGGAGACATTTAGTTCATAATATTCTGGGAGTGCTCTATGGTTTTAACAAACAGTTGTTATATGGAAGAGCTCAGTTAAATCATTATTATGGTTAACTATGTTCTGAACATTCCTGGAATATGCTGAATACACTTCATGTTCAAGAGTACTTTGTTGTAGAGATTGACAGTCTTGGTAGAGATATGAAGCCATACATATCTACAGGATTATAATTTGCTTTTATCGTAGTACTCAAAATATACAGTGATTTATTCCAGAGTGTGGGATGTAGCTGCCATCAAGGATAACTACAAAGAGGATCTCGAAGGTAGTATACTTTCCCCACTCTATTCTTTTCTTCTGCTCCAAGAACTGATTGTGCCAAAAAGCTGTCAAAGAATCACAACTGATTAAGGTCACTCAGAATGACTTTAATGCATTTGCTGAGTTTTTATGTGCCATCAGGTCATCTCTGATCCATGGCAACCCTATGGATATCTCCAAAATGTCCTGTCCTCAATAGCCCTGCTCAGCTCTTGCAAACTCAAGCCTGTGGGTTCCTTTAGGGAGTCAGTCCATCTCATATTTGGTCATCATCTTTTCCTGCTGCCTTCCACCATTCCCAGCATCATTGTCTTTGTGGGAAAAATTGAAGGCACAGAGATAAAAGTGAAGTAATAAGGTAATAAACTTTATCTAAAACTCTTAGGAAAGAGTAAATAGGACATTCGTAGAAAAACAAGAAGCTGCACAGAGCCTCATGGTGCAGTGGTTGAACTGCTGTACTGCAGCCAAAACTGCTTACATCCCAGGGTTCAATCCCAGGTAGCCAGCTCAACATTGACTCAGCTTTCCATTCTTCTGAGGTTGGTAAAATGAGTACCCAGCTAGCTGAGGGGGGCAATGTGTAGCCTGCATAATTAACTTGTAAACCGTCCAGAGAGTGCTTGAAGTGCTATGGGGCGGTATATAAGCAGCACATTTTGCTTTGCTAAAACTACACATTTCATCTAAGGAGCAGACTAACAAAACATACCGAAATAGTAAAAACAAGTAGGACAATGGCAGCTCAGGCAAGCACACACAGTCTCTGCCTCACTCTGTCTGTTGCTCTGCATCAGTGTGTATCTCCATCAGGCAAAAACAATTAACCCTTTTGTAGAGCCTTGCTGGGAAAAGAGAGATAACTCTTTGGCTATAAAGTAGGTTGTACTTTCAGGTGAGGTCTACTTCAGTTAAGACAAACACATTAACCAAATAGTGACTGGAATGTAGATCTTGCCATATCCCAACAGTCTTTCCAAGAGAATCCTGCCTTCTCATGATGTTCCCAAAGCTGGAGAGCCTCAGTTTCATCATTTTTGCCTCCAAAGCTAGTTCAGGATTGATTTTGTCTAGGACCCACTTGTCCACCTTTCTGGCAATCCAAGTTATTCACAAGCTCTCCTCCAGCACCACATTTCAAACAAATCAACTTTTTTCCTGTCAGCTTTCTTTACTGTCCAGCTTTCACACCCATACATAGTGATTGGAAATACAATCGTGTGGATGGTCTTGGCCTTGATCTCCAGCGACACATCCTCACAATTGATGATCTCTTCTAATTCCTTCATGCTGCCCTTCCTAGTCTCAGTCTTCTTCTGATTTCTTGGTTGCAGTCTCCCTTTGGGTTGATGATTGAACCCAAGGTGTAGAAAATCTTTTAACAAATTCAATTGCTTCATTGTCAGCATTAAAGTTGTGTAGTTATTCTGTAGTCATGATTTTGGTCTCCTTAATATTAAACTGCAGTCCTGCTTTGCACTTTCAACGTTCACTTTCACAAAACATCATTTCAAGGCATTGCTGCTTTCTGCCAGTAAGATGGTGTTATCTGCATATCTTAAATTATTCATGTTTCTTCCCTCAGTTTTCTTGATCTCCACTGATGCATCCTTATACTTGATGATCTCTTCTAATTCCTTCATTGCTGCCCTTCCTAGTCTTGGTCTTCTTCTGATTTCTTCTGCTGACATAAGTGCTGAGAACCCCTTTGAAATGACTTGGTTTTACTTCATTTACAAGAACAATGCAAAGATTTTCCTTTCCTGCAAGCATTCCAGAGCATCCCAGAAAACATGTCTGAAAAGAGTTGGAGCATGAACATAGCGTTGTTTTACACCATTTGTAACTGGAAAAAGGTGCTATGGCAAAATTATCTGTATGCTCATTTTGGAGATGAGTAGCTGATGGTCCCATTCAGCATTCTGCTCCATCCACTGCTTTGGTGATGTGTACATTATGTCTATCTCTAATGACATATCTTGCACACCTTTCTGGCTCAGCCGTAAGATATGCATTCTTTTTGGCACACTTAGTTTAGCCAGGAGATAGCAATCACCAGCATCTGCAGATTTGGAAGGAGGGCTGAGAGAGAATGTGGGGGAAGAACAAGTGAAGAGAAGCAGGAAGGGGGAAATGGAACAGTGCTGAAAGAAGAAGAGAGGAGTGATGTTATATATATAAAACATCCTTTGACCCTCTGCAGCTAATCAAGGGAAGCACTTAATTGACAGCTGATTGGGCTACAGAGGGTTGTTTGCTGTTTGTAAGGGAGGAGCACATCAAATGACACATCACCCCTTCCCACAATCTCAACAGACTCTTTGTAGCCCAATCCACCCCACATCCAAAACGACTGATCTGGACAGGGCCATAGTTTAATAGATGCAAGTGTTGGGACTGTTCAGGTTGCTTTGTTCTATTTGTTGCAAATCCTCAGGAAAAGCAGACCATTGCTATTACAGTTTTCAGTGCCATATTTTTCAATGACTCTGTTCTACATTTGATGTTCTGAGCCAACTTAGGCATTAAAATTGCCAAGAATGACAACCTTGTCTAATCTTGTCGCGCTATCTAGGGTGGAGCATAACATTTATTTTTAATGCCATCACTATTGGTCATGGTTGTTGTGCAAGCGCTGATAAGTGTAGCATACATCTTTCCAAAAACTGGGAGTCTATGAGTGATTAGGCAGTCTTTGATGCCTTTTAGGAAGCTGCTAAGTTTACTCACAATCTTGTTCTGAATAGCAAAACCACCTCCTGTTTCACAACACACCTCTTCAGGGCAGACACTCCAGAAGAAGGTGTAGCCAGCACCAGCATCTTTTAGTTGTCCTTCTGGGAGGTGCGTTTCACTAAGGGCAATGATGTCAACATTATAGCAACTAAGTTCTCTGGCCACAGGTGCCAGTCTTTTATCAGGTCTGTTACTCCCAGTGTTAACTAAAAGGGAGCAAACTTTCCATGCCCCGAGATCATAATTGAGATAGATTTTCTTCACACCAGGCTCAGAAGGAGTTGGAAATGTTTGTGAAAAAGGGGAGAAGGGCTTCTTCTTGTTTTGATTTTAGGGTGTGGGGGGTTGAGTTGGGGGCTTAAAGGAAAATTCCAAAAGACATTAAAATGAAACCTGCCACTTTAGGATCATTTTTTTTTTAAAAAAATTTTTGATCATTGCTCAGTGCTCAGGGGGCACAGGCAATTCTTGATCAAAAAGGGTTTTTTTTTTAATGTTAGGCTACGTTATGTTTTTGGTCTGAGGATCTATGGAGGCGGTGCCGGTGTGGGGGCTGCAAGAATGCCTAGGAGAGGCATACAGCCCAAAGTGTGAACATTGCCCATTCATTTTGTAGGAGGATGCTGTGCCTTGGCACTGTCTGTGCTTTCTTTAATTCCCTTGTTTTGCTCTAATCTTCCCCAGTATGTTGTAGGAGAGGTCCTACATGTTCTCTGACTGTTTGCCTGTAGCGTCTTCTCTCTGCTGTGCTGCCCACAGCCTAATTTATTACTAGTCTATGTTCAGTTTTCTTAAAGGTACCTCTTAGAAGAGCATCTCATCTTCTAAAAACACAAATGATGAGCATTGCACCATCTCTGTGGGAATATCTGTTTTATTAAAAAAATTAATCATCTTCAACTAAAACATGATGCAGTAAATTCTTCTTCCTTAATATAAATTACAAAAATTGCTACTTACATATTTAATCAACAGTTATTTTGTATTACATTCACTGCAAATGACATACACATTAACTGAAATGTTGACAGTCAGATTCCACAATCCAGCAAAGAAGATTAACATATGGAAGTAGGTTTCTGCTTGCATAGCTAATTTGGATCTTGATTTGCATCTAGATTGCCTTCTACATTGCAATACTCATTCACTCTTCACTGAAGCAACTAGATTCTTTGATGCAGATTAGAATGTACATCACTAACAAGGCAGTAGATTGTTGAGTATCTGTTGAAGACCACAATTATAGTTGGGCCAAACATCATAGAATTTTTTGTACAAGAAGTAAAAAAAATCAGCGCACATAATAAGCAACCTGAACCAATTTTGAGGGATAGGGAGATTAACCAGGTGGGGTTTGAGATCTTCCCCAGCTGCAAATACAGAGAGCAATATCTTCTCCTACTTCCTCATTTCCAAAACTACTTTACTTCAAATAATTTTTTAAACTGAGAAGCCCCCTCTGACACCCTAGTTGCATTATTTATTTTAAAAATAGAGGGTCAGGAGTGTCAGGGAGCTCAGGATATGGCACAATTACCTTCCCACACACCCAGAGCACATAAGTAGACATTTTAAGTCATTAAAGGATATTGGGGAGGCAGAGGGCTCTGTTTGGGCCCCTTGGTGCCATATCCCACCCTTGAGCTGCACGTTGCTTATCCCTGATTTAGTGCTACAGAGTGGTGATGATGATGTACTTCCTCCTCCTCCTAAGAAGCCAGTTATTTCTCTTTGTAGGTGGCCACACATGGATTCTTCATCACCAGTTTAATGGCTTCTGAATGGTTTTCATGACATAATAAAAATACGTTTTCCATTTTTTAATCTGAATAAAAATTTCTAGAGTAGCTGCTCCTATTTAATAGAATAAGTTCAACACTAACCTGCTGCACCATGAATACCAAATATTCTTGCAGGTCCTAGATTAAACATTATATTTTTCAACAATAATTTCATAGCACATGGAAGGGAGAGTTTTACCCTAACAAACCTTCCTATTCAACTACTAGACACTGTGTCTACTTCCAAACAGTATACTTGTTGTGTCTTTACTTTGTTGTTAATGTTGTGCTAAAGGGTTTTAAAAAAGAAAATAAATGCAGACTTGAGATACCACAATCAGAGGACCTCCAGTTGGAGGAATGGGGACTTAACCGTTTACTCACCTGCCATTACAGCACATAGCCTTTTATTGTTGACTCATATGAATGCATGATCCCATTATTTCCAGATTCAGAGGAACACATATACTGAATATTTTAGTCTTCCCTGCATCATTATTATCAACCTTTAGGCAGTTGCCAAAGGGCAGTGTCAAGTAACACTAGACATTTCAAAAAGAAAGCATTCCAAAGTTTCTACTCTTTCTTCCTTACTCATCCCTTCTGTTTACATTCTTTCACTGGCAGAATATGTGTGGGTGTGTACATGCACACCGACTTTAACTGGATTGCAGACCTCTTTAGTCCAACTCCCTCCAATTGCTTTAGCTCTTTTCTTCTCATGACCCATCTTCTTTCCCATACTGCTCTTCTTCCTCCTTGTACACCAGTACTTACTCACCAGAGTATTCCTGTCAGTATTCATTTCTACTAACATGGAAATGAAGCTGTCTAATTAAATGTTTGAAGATGTCAGTTTCATAATTATGGTCATTGAATTGTGACAGCTAAAGAGCAATATTTTTAGCTTGGTTGTAAGATGTTTGAATCATATCATTATCATTTCCCAAGCCAGTTTTTTAAAGTATTGATTACAATACACATTACAATGTAATAAGGGCTGACGGAACCCTGGTGGACAAGAGATAACTACTTTGTCTGCAGTCAGAGGTAAAAAATCTCATACCTGCCGTTTATATGACATGCCTAACAGAAGAGACTACAAAGTGCTCAAGGATCAAAAGCTATTAAAAGTTGATTATCACTTGGCCCAGTTGGAACTTCGGGAGAACCAGTTTGGAGACATACTAAACCAAGTGTTTAAGCTGAGAAATCAGTGGTATTTCTAATGCAGAAGACCTACCATCAAAATATATCTTTTATGGAATTATTAGTTCTCTCTGAAATGAGTCTTATGTAATTTTAAAGATCCCTTTTGTGTTGAAATGCATTCTTTTATGTTTATGAGTTATACTAACACATCATTTTTAATGTCTGTGAACCTCCATGTGTACCATAGGGATAGTTTGTATATTCCAGACCTGATTTTTGTAGGTTCTCTGTTTGAAAGATTCCTGTGGATAGATCCATTATATCTCCTGCTCCTGATTCTGTAATATGGGAAAATACATTTTCCCCCTAAGCCAGCCAAATAGAGCTCTTTATTTGTCCTATCCCATATATGTCCTATCCCATATCAAGAGGGATATTGTTATCCTCATGAGATAAAGTGAACAAAGAACTAGGTTTGATTATAAAATCTTAAGACTGAAGACAGGTGCAACATAAAGATAGAAGACTAAAGCTCTTTATTTATGGCATGAACTTGTTTTCTTCCCATCTGAGCAATACAAACTTGTAAATCAAATCCTGGTCTACTGTCAGTATCAAAACAGTTCCCTATGTTTAAAATGTCTGCCAAGTTTTTTTAAAAAAAAATAAATGTATATTCCCTTATTTCTATATTTATCTTCACTTTATTAAACAGCATAAATATTCTATGAAATTTTATCCTACTAAATGGCATAAACATTTCACAGGTGCTGCCCAATTAATACTGTGCATACAAATATGCATAGCTTTTTTGGATCACTTGATCAGAAAAGTCACTTCAAACCCACTACCTCAATAATACTGTCTTTGGGTTTGCTATCCCAGGGCAACCACCCTTTGAAGTGGATTTTTTTTTCTGTCATGGAGGAAGGAATAATTTCCCCATGATAGTTTCTCATTGGACAGTTGGTGAGGTCCAGCACCATCAACCTGTTCCATGATCTCCCCGTGACATTCTTCCTGGGAGGCAGGGGGTACAACCTCCCAGTGATGGGAGAAGCAGGCATGTCACATAGGAAAGCAAGGTGCACTTTAAATGTAACCTTGTCCTGCACAAAAATTACTACTGAATTGAGAACTATGTGTATGCTGTCTCATTTGAAACATGGTGAATATAATTGATCATCAGTTATTATAGGTGGGAAGACAACTTGCCTCTACAATTACTATATTTACACAACAAGTAATGTTACACAAAAAGTATTATGCCATTGCAAAGAAGTGAAAACCAAACCAAACTTATATCTCCCAATACACTACAGTGTAAAGGTGATAAATAGCCAGAGGATGTAAAAGTAAAGTTTTTGTATTACAGCTTACCATGGTGGCTGGGGAATTCTGGGAGCAGTAATCCAAAAAAACTAACTTTCCCACAATATGTACATAGCAGAACACTGCTGTTTAAGACTAATTTCCAGTGTAATTAAGGGCCACATGGTAAAGATCATTATAAGGATGGGTCTGTACATTTAACCCTATTGAGGGTTTACTGATGTAGGACAACTAAACACATGAGGAGAGAGAGTTTTTACTTTGGTCCCTGTCTTGCTACTGAGATTACACAATGACCACTGAGTCATAAGAGGCGTTTTTGTTCTTATGGAAAATATCAATATGAGCAAGAATGTTGGAAAATCTGAGTACTTGTCCACATGGAGAGCCTTCAAAAAATTATCTTCAAGCTCTTTGGTTGTCATGTGATCTAAAAAATAATGTGGGGAATGGGATAAGAGTGCCCTCTTCTCACATGCTTAGTCCTCCTATATCACTAATGACTGAACAAGTCAACTAAAGAGGCTCTGAGCCATAGCCCACAGTTTTACCAACTGATAGAGGAAGTGCAGAGGTGGTCACTCTCAGCCCTTGAGCCCTTTATCCTGCATTGCCTCCTAAATTACTGCCATCCTCTTGCTTTATTATACATGCAAAAAGGAAATGTTGTAACATTCATTTGCTTCTGCTATCACTTAACATGTTACTTGCATTGATTATTGAAGGTGCACCAAACCAGTGGATATGTGCACCTTGAAGTATCCCAGCAGTGACTTACAAATTGCCAACTAGAATGTTATGCTGTTTAAGGTCTACATGTTTTACAAAGTTACAGGATTTCAACCAACAGGAGAACTGGGTGCTGTTGTTGTTTTGTCTGAATAGGCCCAGTTACTACCATTGAGCAACTCACAAAAACATTGCTTCCCTAATACCATGGAAGGAATTACTGGGCAGCATAAAAGAGATTAGAAAGATATATGAATAATTAGAATGGTGAAATGCCATGAAACATGATGCTATACTGATGTCACAAGAAGAAAAATAAGAACAAATTGTTAAGATTAATGATACAGTTCTTGAATAGTATCCAATATGATTTTAAATAATTGCCTAGCATTTGTCTAACAGGCTTCAGCCTAGAATGGAGTATTGTACATTTCAAGGTCTCTGATTCCAGTAAGGGTAAACACATTCAGTGTCCTTTACATGGCCAAATCTTTCAATAGCAGTATGGGTTAGACCCAGCCAACAAACTCAAAATCTCTTGTTTCTCCAAATTTTTGGCCAGTCACTATCTGACCAAGTGTCAGACTACAGTTCCCATCATTCCTAGCCACTTCACTGGCCATGCTGGCTGGGGTAGTAAGAACTGTAGTCTCACACATCTGAGAAGGAGTAAATTGAGAAAGGATGATGTAAAGCAATGTATATAATTACAGGTCACAAGTGGAAAAGGCAGCCATTTTTAATAACATTCAATCAGTGAACATTTTTATTCTCTATGTATTTAAAATTCCTGCACAGTAGATGTTGCCTTTCAAAGACTTTGATTTTAAAGCAAAACAAATTGTAAAGATATCTCAGTGTTCCTCACTTCCCTGTTTTGAAGGGGCATGCATGTGACAATTGTTCTGTTTTTAATCGCAGGTAGAGTACAGATGTTGCCTCAGGCTGTCTGTCTCTTGCATGCGCTGCTGGAGAACGGGCACACAGTCTACGTTCATTGCAATGCAGGTGTCGGCAGGTCTACAGCTGCAGTCTGCGGCTGGTTGAAATATGTGCTGGGATGGAACTTGAGGAAAGTGCAGTATTTTGTGGCCTCTAGGAGAGCAGCAGTCTACATTGATGAAGAAGCCCTGGTGCGTGCCGAGGAAGATTTTTTTCAGAAATTTGGCCCTCTTCGCTCCTCATGCAAACCTTAGCAAAAGCAGAAGTTGTTGGAAGTGCTGCTTTTGGGCGGGGGGTGGGGGGGAATTGTGAACCTGGCTCCAAAAAAACATTCAGTACCTGATGATGATGATTCTGAATCTTTCTGAATTTGTTGTTTGCATTTTGATTTCGCAAAACAATCACAACAACTTTGATTTGATTAAATACATGTGCAGTAGTCAAGAGGACTGTGATTGAGTAGCCATATTAGGAAAAGTATAATCACATTGATTAACTGTTTGGAACATTGATTAGCTGTTTGGGATGGGAGTTAGGAGGAACTGAGCTGAGACCGTCCATCCCCCCCCCCCCACACACACACTTCACAACAGTTGATCGATACCTATTGTACATTTTCTAACAGGAGCACACAACTGCAGCTGGACCAGGAAAGGAATGGAAAATGTCTTTATTTATTTTTCATTTTATATCCTGCTTTTCTGCCAAAAAAGAAAAGCACTCAAGGTGTCTGACAGCAATGAATACAGACGAAAAATACAGTTGAAACATCAAACCAGATTTAAAATACAGCTGAAAAGACATTAATAGAGAGAAACAGTAGCACCCCATTAATCAAAGTGTCCTTTAAAATACCCAGCAAAGCAACCCAAGACCTTTCTGAATAAAAGTCCTGTGACTTGCTAGTCGAAGAATAAAAGAGAGAAGACCAGCCTTGTCTCCTTTGGTAAAAAGTTCCAGAGTTTGGGAGCAGCCACCAAAAAAGCTCTCACATGTCCCCACCAATCTGTCTCCAAAGATAGTGAGACCAAGAGAAGGTCCTCTCTGGAAGATGTTAACACTAGGGAAGACTCGAATGAGAGAATATAGTCTTTTAGATAATTCAGTCCCAAACCACATATGGCTTTATAGCATAACAAAACATTTGAAGTGCATCAGAAAATAGAGCGCAAATGAAAGAAAATACATAGGAGGAAAACAGAATGTTTCACAAAGAAAGCTTCTTACAATAAACCTGCAAACCTTAACAGATTTTCTTCCTTTTCTAGACAGGCTGGATTATTTTGTCCTTTTAAAGGAAACCTTTATCTGAGTCTTTGCAAATGGGAATTGTAATAAAGTAGAATTAATGAGAAAAATAAAGAATCTATGTATCACTGTCATCAGCACATTCATTTCTGAGGCATACAGTGTGTTATTTTACAGCATGTTTAAAAGTGACATCTCTTCTACTTTGTATATTTTTAAATTTCTGAATTAAAAAGAATAATCTCTGTTGTATGGATTTAACATACTGAAAGTAGCAGTTTTAATTAGGTTAATCTGGATCCTAATATTTCTGAGGTGGGAAAAACATTTCAGACCCTGCTTCAAAAAGACCTGTGGGGTTTCACTTAGGATGAGTGTAGGATGCCGAGGCTTTGCTCTGGTGCTTTGACTTCATGTATGTTATCTCTCCATCCTACCCTTTCTGTATTGTTGTTGCTCTAGATAGAGCTAGTGTGCATGATGAAACCACTTTCTACCTGGCCAATGATGTCCATGGTTCCCTAAATGGTAATGATTGTAGAAGACTATCACAACTTGTACAGTTACTTTGTAAAAGTAGTTCCAAAGTAGCTAGAACAGTGCACACTGGATTCAGCCAAATACTAACCATAATGAAGCTGTTTCTGTAGGTCCATGGGAGCAGCAGAGCAGAACAAAAAGCCCAGGGCCAATCACAGTGAAAAGCAATACCCTCAAGGATAGCTCTGGCTAAATCCAGGATTTGGACAGTTAGATGTTTTTTTAAAGCACAGCGCAATTGAAAGCAGGGAATGGAAAGAGAAACTTATCAACACCTTCAATGGAAGATGCTGTGATGGCCTGAGAAGATAACAACAGAGAAGGAGACAGCTTCACACACATACACAGTGCAGCCCAAAGACCTCTCCAGCACCCTCCAGTCACTGAGGTGCTGTAGACGGTCTCTGAATGACTGCACCAGGACGCATATTCCTTTACAGATCCTTCCCACAGATTTTTGGCCTAGCTATGCAAAGTGACAAGATAGTATCATTTTCTACTAGTACAGGGGTGGGCAATTAATTTCTATAGGGGGCCACATGAAAAATCTGAACTGTGTTCGGGGGCCGAACCAACTTTACTTAAAAATAAAAGATAAGCAACTGATCAACTTTAGACAAAAAGCTATAAATGGTTTTGATGTTCAACTTGTTAAGTGAGAGAAATCCAGTCTGTCTTGGGCTTGAACAAGTGCTTGAACACCGGACTGGAGCGACGACCGGCGGGCCAGACAGGACCGGCTCGCGGGCCGTATGTGGCCCTCGGGCCGCACTTTGCCCAGGTCTCTATTAGTACTACTGTGATGGCTGGGCCTCTATTGTGTTATCCAGTTTTTGATTATTTTATCCCACTTAGTTAAACTACTAGGGCTGAGTGGGTTTAGATTAGAAATTCACTTTGGGAACTTAGAATCTGTTTCCATAAACCTGTTTAGAATCTGTTTCAGAAACCAAGGCCTGTGTCATTATCAGAGGCATTTTCTGAGAAGCAGATTGAATGGAGGGGAAAGCAATGCCTGTTAAATTCTGTGCTTGCACTCATATGCCAATCCCCAAACATTTATTTATATATTTCTAGAAATCAGTGTCACATTTTTCCTTCTTGGTCATGATGGTCTCCCACTGTACACTGAGCCCAGTATATGACCATTGGCTCAGACATGAGATCAGGCCCCATCAGGGCTGGCCCAAGATGATTTGCTTTTATTGGGGACTGATAAATGGTGATACCCCAGATGTACATTATAAAAGCAAAGTACATTGTACTAAAGGTTGATACATTATATTAATGCCATAATCAGAAAATAAAACATACCTAATAAACCAAGCGCAAATAATGGTCTGAAGCTCAACATCAAAAAAACTAAGATCATGGCCACTGGTCCCATCACCTCCTGGCAAATAGAAGGGAAAGATATGGAGGCAGTGACAGATTTTACTTTCTTGGGCTCCATGAACTGCAGATGGTGACAGCAGCCACGAAATTAAAAGACGCCTGCTTCTTGGAAGGAAAGTGATGAGAAACCTAGACAGCATCTTAAAAAGCAGAGACAACACCCTGCCGACAAAGGTCCGCATAGTCAAAGCTATGGTTTTTCCAGTAGCGATGTATGGAAGTGAGAGCTGGGCCGTAAAGAGGGCTGACCGCCGAAGAATTGATGCTTTTGAATTGTGGTGCTGGAGGAGACTCTTGAGAGTCCCCTGGACTGCAAGGAGAACAAACCTATCCATTCTAAAGGAAATCAACCCTGAGTGCTCACTGGAAGGACAGATCCTGAAGCTGAGGCTCCAATACTTTGGCCATCTCATGAGAAGAGAAGACTCCCTGGAAAAGACCCTGATGTTGGGAAAGTGTGAAGGCAAGAGGAGAAGGGGACAACAGAGGACGAGATGTTTGGACAGTGTCATCGAAGCTACCAACATGAATTTGACCCAACTCCGGGAGGCAGTGGAAGACAGGAGGGCCTGGCGTGCTCTGGTCCATGGGGTCACGAAGAGTCGGACACGACTTAATGACTAAACAACAACAACAAATCTTAAATCTACTTGAACCCCTGGGTCATGCGCCAGGAACTCATCCCAGGGGTCCTGATCAAGGTGTCAAAGTTTGGATACCATCCCCTTCCGGAAGCGCAGGAAACATTTCCCCTTCATCAGCCCAAACAGTCAATGAGTTTTCCAAACACTGCTGCAACTTTGCCAAGGAAAATATTGCAGCTATCTTGTTGATAAATGTGAGTAAACTACTGGCAGTAGACTGCTGACTGCTCAGACCTCATGCCCAAGAAGCATCTTAGAGGCAGAAATAGTTTATTCTTTGCCTGGACCAGCCTGGACCACAGTGCAACAAGATCTCAAGGGAAAAATGCAAGTGTTGAAGGTACCTGCCCCCCAATCCCTGAAAAGTAGTTCTGCTTGACGTAGGAAGCTAAATTCCCAATTTTAAGACCTCCCATGTTCTTCCACTTGAGGGCACAAGTGTACCTGTCCCAAGTTGTTGCTTTTTTGCATTGGTGTGTAACCAGGCTACATCCAACATACAATATACCCAGCACCTCATCAGTTAGTCATGAGTCACTGTGTCAATTTATGTGATGCCTCTTACAACTGCAGAGCTGGAAGGAATCCTATGGATCATCGAGTCCAGCCTCTAGCAAGGAGGCACAGACTCTCAACCTCTGGCTCCACAGTCAGATACCTAAGCCACTGAGCTATCCAGCAGTTCCATAAGCACTGTGATGATTTTGTCTTTTATTTTAAAATCGAGATACTGAACATTGTAGACACAATGCAAGCCAATACTTTAACCATATGATATTTGTTCTCTATCATTTAGTGACGCCATATTTCTATAATAGTTCCAGTAACTAAAAGTTACAATTACACTGCAGTAGGAGAGAGATTATCCCTTGTAAAGTTATAGGAGTAATATAGTGCAGCCATCCTAGCTATTGGAGAAAGAAACTAATTGCAAGGAACTTGTTGTTTCTAACTAGTTACTTCTAAACTCTGGGTTAAACCAGAAACTGAGGGGGCGGGGAGGGAAAAAAAGGAAATGCCACTGAATGAAATAAGAGAGGAAATTTGTTGGGAGTCAGAAAAAGGAAAAGATAAGCAAAATTGGATTTCTGCCAGCCATTAAAAATGGCAGTTGCATCTGTGAATACTGAGTCATACTTACAGCCCCATAAGACACCATATAAATGATATATGAGAAGAAAACTCATGCACAGCATCTTACATTGGTTAAATGAGTCAGTCTTTAAGTTCGTATCACTACCAAATCATGTCCTATAAAATGTAATTGATTTAACTGTTGTGTGTTTATTTCCCTTTTAAGAAATGCTAGGAGAGATGAAACATTATTCTTTTGACTCAGGAAGATTCTCTGTAACTGGGCTTGAAATCCTGCGCAGTGTTAGCCCCTTCTCTCTCCCCGCCCCCCAAACACTTGGAAACTGGTATTCTCCATTTTTTGTTTGGCACACAACTCCATTGCCCTCTCATTTACCCTTTCGCCGTTGCTGCAGCCGAGTATGTGACTTGTCTCCATGGAAAGGTTCTGGTCCCCGGATGCACCAGAAATAAGAGCCAAAGATAGATGTACGATTACTTCTTTGGCTTCAGTGAAAGAAAGACTGCATTGAATCTTGGATGAATCCAATTATGGAAATCATGTCACACACAGAAGTCTTATTCTATTGACTGGCGATCCTCACTGGACTAGGATGATACATTTCGAATTATGTGAGGGGATACAAATGTTCTGTATATGATTATTTGCACTCCTGTGTTTTCCCCACACCACACCTATTAAATCATCATTAGAGGCTGCAGTTGTTGGCTGGTGAACTTCCCCTCTGGTTTGTGACCAATAAAGTAGCATTTTCTTGCCCCAAGAAAACAGAAAATCCTTCCATACAACATGGTGCTACCTCTCCATTTAAACTAGGGAAGTCCACGTTATTCAGCCTCAGATTTTACAAAGCTAGGCAACTTCTCTTCCTAATTAGGTGTATGACCTAAAAGGTTATAGCTTCAGCTATGTTATTAAATCACATTTTCATCATTTCAAATCAACATTCAATTTCTCTAATACATCTGTCAGCATGATGCTGTTGCAACCGAGGATGGATCAATTCCCCGTGTTCCAATCTGTAATTCTATCTTGGACTGACTTCCCTGTTCCCTAATTTCTGTTCCTTCTGTTTCTATCTCTTCCAGATGGAGCAATTTTAACTCTTTATTTTCCCTGTTCAGCACTGATTTTCCTCAGTGTCCTGTGGGTTCCTGGACCTCTTTGTCCCTTCCAAATCCTTTCGTTGGTTTGTTATATTGTTTTCTATCAGAGACAGAGTTTAATGCTTTCCATTTGCAATAATGGAAACTCCCAGTTGGAAGGTTCAGTTCTCAATTCACAAGGAAGCCCCGGGCCTTTACAGAGAGTAGCAACGGAGGAGAGAGAAAAAATCATGGAGGGAAAAGGAAGCCCAAGAGTGTAAATATACACATTCCCACAAAAGCTTTGAAGATAGAGGGAGGCAGGGGAAAGGAGTGGATTCACAGGACTGCAGCTAAAGCAAATTCCTCCCTCAAAGCTCTAGTAGAGAAGTAGAAACTTTGCAAGACTGGATTTTGTTTAGAGAATTTTGGACATGAATCCCTTTAGGCACCAAGCAACAGAAACAAGCAAGGTGGCAAAAAAAAAGGTGGTATGGATGTTGCAATTTGGAAAAGCCCCCTCGCACAATAATTTAAGTGAAACTGTGCACTGACATAACAATGGACATAACTCTAAAGTATTCTGTCTCCTTGCATGTATTCAAGAGGCACGATCTCACTAACGTTTCTCACTAACGTTGTTTTTTTTCTAAGAAAGTATGCAAGCACATTTGGAAATCATGTCTCTCGGAGAGAAAGATAGTTGTCAAGGTTTGCAGGGGGGGTTGTTATGGAAAATAACTGAAGGAGTGCCCCAATGTGTCCCCAATCTCAAATAAGGAGGTGAAAAGCCCATTTCTGCTATTTTGGGGGAAAGAGCAAATAATTTTGAATGGATGGAGCATTGGGCTCTGTCACTTGCCATCTTCTTTAAGCTAAGGAAAATCAAGTATTTTGGTGGGAACAATTTGTTCTGATCTGAACCATTATTGGGTGTGCGTGGATTGAGGGGAGACCTGTTACACTCAGTCTGCTGTCCTCATTTTTTATCCTGCCTGGTCACAATTTTACCTACTGGGCACCAAGAAGAACAGCCAAAGGAGATCCCAGGTCATCAACTGGCTTGTCAGCATCAGATGGTTGAGAATGACATGTATGTCGTGGGATGCTGGGATGATCCATTTTTACTAAGCTGTCTAAGGCTGCAGTTAGGGGTGGAAAGGAAATGTGTTGCATTAACATTTCCTTATGGAAAAAAAACTATTCACTCCTTCTGAGGACTGGCAATAGACTAGAGTGCCTCTTATCTCAGAAATCCATGCAGTTCTATGCTTTAGAGGGGGGAAATGAGCACAAAATCATGGATACATTTGGAAAATGTCCGTGGCTAAAAATGAATACATTTGAAAAATACAAGTAAACATCCTTTCGTTTATGGAAAACTGCAAAGCAAGAATCAGTATGTAAGCAAGATGGGTACATTGGGAGGGGAAAGCATGAAGCTATGTATAAATTTGAAGGAGAAAGAAGAGAGAGATGGAACCAGGAAAGAAAAAAACATGCTGATGGGGTGCTGCGAAGTGCAATGAGAGTGAGACGGACAGGTTTTCATGTCCTTAGTTAAAATGCTTCCCTCTGGGTATTGCAGAGAGTTTATAGTTAGCTCTTTCCCAGCTTGGTGAAGACAGGTGCCGTGCAGGAAATCTGAGCATCTGCTAGTTTAAAATCTGCTATAACCTTTAAATATTGTCTTTCAATTCATGTAAGCGGCCTTGGGTCCTTTTTAAGGGAAAAAAAGGGGAGGGGTGTAAAAATGTTTTAAATAAATAAATAAATAAATAAATAAATAAATAAATAAATAAATAAATAAATAAAATAAATACCTTTGAGTGGCTCAAGCTTCAGCTAAATGGCTTGGCAACTGGACAGCCAGGCCAATTTCCGTGTGCAAGTTATTTAATAAAAAGTGGGGCCAAGAAACCCAAGTTCAGTGGTCACCTTTTTTCCCCCTTTCTAAAATTCTTCCCCAAGTGCCTCTCAAAAGCAGTTGCTGGGCACAGTATGGGGAGGCATTCATGTCCTGTTGGTGGATATCTCATCAGGCTCTGTTTGATTACTGTGGAAGAGAATACCAGATCGGATAGACTTGGGTCAGATCCAGCTCCTCTTATGTTCTTTTTCTATCTAGTTCAGAACTTGGAAATGTAATTTCTGCTCATGCTGGCTGGAGGATTCTGAGAGGTGTGGTTCAAAAAAAGTAACTTCTGCAAACTCTTCTCTGGTTCTGATAATTTGCATCCTATCCTTTCTTAGAATGTGCTGGCTTATTGTTACTTCATAGGCTGCCAGGACTAAATCCTGGCAATCTTAAAATAAGTTATAGGATTGAGTCCTGGGAACATTTTGCACAGATTAAAGTCTGGTTAGTATGGCAATTCAAAGGGGCGGGGGGGGGGGGGGCTGGATGGTGTGGCAGCAGTGATTGCAAACTAGGGTCCCATCAGGATGGTGTGGAGGACCTCACTCCAAAAAAAAATAATTTTTTAATTGTTTTAAAATACACCCTACTTGCATCAATGGAGAATCATAATGACACGAGCAAAAAGCATTGGGGCTTATTGTCAGAAATATTAATTGTGACAAATGTGTGAAAATGACACTTGAAGAACTGCAGAAGGACATGGCTTGGTGCTAACATACAACCAGATGAGCATCAGTTAGAACCAGAACACTGGAAGGGGAAGTCAATGGGGAGAACAGGGGATGGTGCTGGAGCATCCCTAGTTTTAATGAACACATTCCTTAATTTTTAGGCATGACAGCTACACCAGTGAATCAATTTGTTTGTTTGTTTGTTGACTAGCCATGTAATCCTTTTTAAAAAAACTAAATCTATACACAGCATGTTCATTCAAATTCCTTTACATATAAGGGATATTATCTTCATTGCAAAAGTGGAAAAAACTTCATTTCTGATTTTTGGATGTTTACCAACATACAATTTTAAATTTTGAAATGGGGACTGCAATGGTTACTGATAAATAAAATGTGTGTGGAACACAAACAGAAGGTTTTTGCACACTACATCATTGCAAGGACAATTTATTATATTTCACTTTTAATTTAGTGATTTACAATCTGTCATAATTGATGAATAAAGAATAGGATTTAGAGGGGTGGCAAGTACTAAGAAGAGTAATTTACTATAGACATGTTCATTTCAGTATGTTTGAAGTCCTCTAGCACCCATCTACCTAAACTCAGCTCAGAACAAATTCACATTGTCCATATTTCTAGACAGACATTAAATGTGCATCCTGCTGACAGGCAAACATAGAAAATGCCTCTCTACATTTTTATATGACCATCTTGAACACATATGTGGGCATATGATGACTATCTATTTGGTTGTTGTTAACTGAGCATTTGCACAGAATCATAATTTTCAGAAGTCCCAGGACTGAATGTGGTTTGTGTGAAGTGCCCAAAAACTTAGCACCCTTGCTCAGTATGAAGACATTTTACTTTCATTAGGCAAATCCAATAAAAGTACAAGAACATTCATACTGGTAAACGTCACAGTCAATATCTTGGTTTGGATCTAGAGACACACTAACAGGAAGCAGTTGGCAATACATAATTATCCTTCTCCTTCCTCCTCGAGGCAGCCTTCTTGATGCTCACTAGAAGCTTTTGTCAAGTCCTGGGGAGCATGCTGAATGGGGGTGGACTGTGGTATGGGAGATGAGGATTAGAGGTAGAGTGCAAGAAATTATATGACTGTTGAGTATTGCAATAAAGTGGACTTATGGATGATACCTCTGCTCTCTCTCTCTCTTTTGACAATTTCTTCCCTCCCCCTTGGTCCCACACATAACGGTTTGCCCCTTTCAGCAAGGTCCATGAAGCCCTAGAAAGTGTGGGTCCCTCAGTGGCAGGCATTGGGGACCTGGTCATTTCAGACATTAAGGTTCTTTGGTGCAATGGGAACTCCCCTCACAAGGAAGAAAAGATTAATCATCCCTTGAGCTCTGTTGCCTGAGGGACAATCCACCTAAAAGGAGGAAACAGCCTTGATCTTAGATACCTATATATCACTTTTTTTCCCTTCTAGTTGGGTGGGACTTGTCTTTTTTTTAAAAAAAAAACACCCTACAATAATAGCAAAATAGGAAAGTCTGTACAGCATTCAGTAAAGTACTAAACACTGGCTGAGATAACAGAACATCATGGTGTATTCAACAAGCAAATAAAGTAAAAATAAAATTATGCATCAATGTATGGGTTTGGAGAAATATCTCACATCCTAAGAGACCTCTGCAGAACTGCTGTTCAGGGCTAAACCAGATGGAGCATTATATTTGTGAATGAAATTAATATGTTTACACAAATGACAACCAATCTGGGTCAGGACGATGGTGTGAGGGGAAAAAGAGTTCCCCTCATGCACTATGTGTTCTTGATGAAAATCAGTCTCCATCTCCACATCCCACCCGCCACCCCCACCCCAGCTGCTATTTGTATGGGAGGGAAGCTTCTATGTATATACCTAAATTCTAAAGAATCTCAAGAGACTGGTTAACCTCCCTCCTGTTAAAGAAAAAAAAGGGTAGCATGCTGACATTAAATATATAAGTCAATATCCTGTTCAATATTTATGTGTGTGGAATTCCAACTGCAGAAGATGCTGTGGTGGTCTGACCCATCAGTGTGACCAAGTATGAGCCTGCATATGACCAATGCCTTGCCAGATAGCTGTGGGAGGGTCCTACAGTTGAGCCTCCAGTCCATAAAAATACTGAACAGCATACTGGCCACATTTATTACCGTTATCTACATCATACAGAGGAAAGTAAAAAGAGGACTGGCTTAAACTTTACACATACCTTGTTTAAGTCCACATGTCTATTAAGGGGGAAAGTGGTCAAAAAAACTTTTGAGCTGAATTCAGTTGCTGGCTTAGACCTACAAAGTCCCAGATTCTTTGCAGGGGGTAGGATATCTGAAAGACTGCCCCCTCCCAAATGAGTCAACTTTCAGCAGAGGCTTTTGCTTCCACACCACCCTGAGAAGCTGGTGCTGATGAGTTGACAAGAAAGGGTGTTCTCTATGGCTGAACCTGGACCGAGGAATTCCCTCCTCTAGGACATGTTGGTGGCTCCATCCCTGCTGAGCTTTTGGCAGACAACTAAGCTTGTATTGTTTTGTATGGATTTTTGTGTTTAAAAGTGATTTCAAAATAGGTTTTTCAAAAATGTTTTAAATATGTTTTAAAATAACTTCTTCAACCTGTCATTTAAACAATGTCTTCAATCTGTCATTTAAACGATGTTTCATCAATTGTACATTGCTTTAAAAGTAATAACAAAATATTTTAAATAACTAAATGAATAACAGTTGAACATATTTGCAATCCATTATTGTATGATTTCCTAGTTATTATGGTCAAATTCATTACCAGCAATGATTTATATTCCCCCACAAAACACATGCTCATTTCTCACAAATGACAGTTCCTGGTGTTACAGCAGACACCACTGTCTGTTTGTATACTTTAAAAAGTAATTTTGCCCCATTGCGTTGAAATGCAAAGGACAGGAATAACCAATCAAAGAGAAACTATTTAAAATCCCATTAATTATACTTCAAGAGTTAAGGATATTCTTGCTTTTCTAACATTGAACTCCATGGGACTTCAAAGTATCTACCCAGAGCTGGGTTTCCAGGCACACTGTGCGGCAATTTGTCACATGTAAATATCATACCGTTAATTCATGGAAATAGTACAGGTAGGCGACACTTGCCCATCAAATGAACTTGGCTAGCATTAGAAATGCAAATAACAAGAAATGCGCTCCATCAGGCCACTGAGAACACAAAGCGTTTTTCTCAAAATATTCAACTTTTCTCCCAGTTGTGTAATTGCATCATAAGCCTGAATCTGGTGCTTATCTATTAAAAATCTAATTTGGAACATGTTCTACTGATTGGCTTATTAGCCATTACCACACAAAAACCTGTTTATGCTATGTGACTGAAAAGATGAGTACATTTTGATAATGAAGTCTTTGTACAGCTCCTGTTGGAAATCCTGCACAAAGCTGCAAATGCATTCGGAAGCTGCACTGAAGAGAAAAGTTCCTAAACTACGAATTAATCTATTTGCATGATTTCAAACTGAGGGGGAAAAACTTTGTAAAGATGATGAGGAAGGCCATCTGTCACAGTAGAGACAGATGTGTTCTGAAATTTCGCCATAAGTATTCATTTCAGTCTGTTTTTTAATCCAACCAGGGTTAAAAAATGGGGAGTAAGAACATTTTAAAGTTATGGCATTTTTAAGTTTGAAAAAGTTACTTTTTTGGACTACAGCTCCTATAAGTGGTCATGCCAGCTGAGAGCTTCTTTCAGCTGCATTTCAAAGAAACAAATTCTCCAAACATATTATTTTTGTGGTAAAAAGATGTGACCTGTTCCCTGGAATTACATTGTTCATAAGCAGGGATGTGCAGGATCTTCAGATAAATGTCCAAAAATGAACCAAATCAGAAGTATTTGTGTCACTCTGGGGTGAGGGCTGCTGGTTGTCGGCGATGTGAAGCAACACCCCTTGGTTACATCACACCTTTTGCATTCCATCCAGTATTTACGGGGGTTCAGTATGAAAGGTTTCAACAAAAGACACTCACAGATTTGAACTGAGGAAATGGAAATAGAAAAGACTGAGCTATTGGTGTCAAAGGACAAAATGAGTGACAGCTGGACCCCCAATAAAGCTGAAGCTCTCCCCATTACACTTCAATGACGGAGCCACTATAGAGGACAGTGTAAAATCCTCCTGTTTGCCATATCCCTGAAACTGATGTCACTGTGTATTTTCCACCCCAGGGCATAACTTTTTATGTTTTCCCCATAGGTGCATAGGAATTTGCTTTGGCTGAGTCAAACGATCGATACATTTAGCTCAGTCACATCTCCTCAGTCATGTCTAGTCAGCATATACAGACGGAGAAGCATTGCCACCTGTCCTAAGGGCTGGAGGATGGAGAGGTGTGTGACTGGGATCTGCAAAAACTCAGTCTCACTCACCAGATGCTCTGGCCAGCAGCCAGGCTATTCTGAATGGATGCTGATGTGGCTGGAAGGCCAGGACACTGTTGGCATTCTCTTGGTGTGCCCCACTGCCTCCCTCCCTAAGCTATACGATGCAATCTTTAGCCTGCCACTAGATTATCATAGTTTTTTTTCTGGGGGACTTCAACATTCATGCTGAGGTTGCTCTGCCATGACAGCCACAGTTTTGGATGTGTTGGTAGATGACCTATATGAGGGACTGGAGAAGGGAAGTGCAACCTTATTAATTCTTCTGGGCCCTTCAGTGACATTTAATACCATTGACTATGGTATCCTGTTGGATTGTCTGGCTAGGGTGGGTATTTTGAGCAATGTATTACAGTAGATCCAATCCTTCCTATCAGGACATACACAAAAGGTGATGGTGGGTGAGCACTGTTCAACATCATGGCCTTGCTCCCACGGTGTCCCTAAACTCTCCTATACTCCTGAACATCTATATGAAGCTGCTGGGAGAGGTCATGCAGAGGGTTGGAGGGAGGTGCCACCGATATGCTGATAACACCTAGCTCTATTGCTCTTTATCTCCCACACTGAAGAACCAGTCAGGACCTTTGAACATTGCCTGAACTCAGTAATGGGCTGCATGAGGGTGAACAAGCTGAAACTAATCCTGACAAGATTATGGTGTTGCTGATCAGTAGAAAGGCAGATTTGGGAAATGGGATTCAGTCTGTTCTAGAGGGGGTTGCACTCCCCCGGACAGGTCAGGTTCATATTCTGGGAGGGCCCTTTCACTCTGCATTGTTGCTGGACTCTCAGGTGGCAGCATTGACAAGGAGTGCCTTTGCGCACTTCTGGTTAGTGCACCAACTACAACTTTCCTTGAGTCAACCTGACTTAGCAGCAGTCCTTCATGCCTTAGTTACATCATACCTTGATATCGCCCTGGTTGTCAGCTGCTTACTGGGCCCAATTCAGGATGCTGGTTTTGACCTTTAAAGCCCTAAACACCTTACAGCCTGACTACCTAAGGGATCTGTCTTGTTATGACCCTGTCCAAACTTTAAGATCTTCAGGAGAGGCACTCTTCCAAATACGAACAGCTTCAGAGGCCCACCTAACAAGCACACAGGAGAGGAAGGTCTTCTCCTGTGTGGCTCCCAGCCTGTGGAATGCACTCCATCCTGAGGTTCAATCTTTTTCTGTTTTAACTGATTTTAAGAAAAACACATCTTTCTTAATGCTGGCTTATGCCTAATATGTGCCATGGTATTGTTTTAACTGCATCCTTTGTGCCTTTTAATTGTTTTTAATGTATTTGTTTGTTTTAATGGTTTTACCACTAAAAGGGCTGGATATATGTTGTTATTTTTAAAAATTATTTTAAGCTAAAAATAGGCTTTACCCATTTCATTTTTTTTTTTTTTAAAGAAATGGGCTTGGTATAAATGTAATACACGACACAGTGATGAGCAGAAGCATTTCAAAGTTTCAAACCAGGGCCTTTCCCAACCCTACTTGGAGATGCCAGGAATTGTTGACATGCAAAACCTGTGCTCTATCACAGTGTCACCCCCTCTCTTATTCCATCAAGCTTGGGCAGGACATGCACCAGCAGGAACAGAATTAAAAAAAACAGAGCCTGGAAAGTAGCAAACCACATTTTTGCTTCATTAAGAGTGAAGCACTGATCTGAGTACAGAAGGATTACATGATAATGCTTCTGATTTGTGAAGGATGGGGACAGCGTTATCGTGGATTACAGCTGCAAGCTGAGAAGGAGAAGGAAATTAAAACCCAGCCACGCTGATTTAGGTGACATGTTGTAAAGCTTTAAATGATGCTGAGAATGTTTTGCTACAGGCTAGAATCAGCTTATTTACTCTGCAAAGTTGCTTTGTTGCAATGCCCTCTTGCTCCCATGCCATAGTGTTTTTTAACTGCTTCGGAATAATAACGAAACACCAGGCAGCATCCAATTAAAGCTTAGAACTGTTAGATTCCATTAAATCAAGCTCAGGCTAACCTTAGGGTCAAAATCAGTTTTGTTTGCTTGTCTGTTTTTGTTTTGTTTTAAAGAGTTTGACTGTGGGCATTATTTTCAGTGTTTCCATTGCCCCACAGTAGGGCAAAAAGATAGCTATTGTATTTGACTGTTCCTCTTATCGTCTGGGAGTCTATGCAAAGCTAGCTAGTGTTTCTCAGTGGATAGAGTTTTGGATGAGGACTCAGGGGGTACGGGTTCAAGTCCTCACTGAACCATAAAAAGTGAGCTTGTAACACTCTGCAAAAACAGAGCCACTGGAGCTGCCCCTCAGGCAAGAACAGCATCACGGCCTTGCCAGGACTGGTGAGGCTTCCTAGCCACCATGGCACTGGCTGGCTGGTGACCTTGCTTTTCATGGGAAGGAACAGCTCCAGTAGTTCCATATTCACAACATGTCAAGTGGATGAGTTGCTGCCCTGACTCTGGCACTGTTGGTAGTGGTGGAAAGCCTTCCGGCACTGCGAGGCGAGTGGGTTGGCATCCATGTCCTGTTTTAATGCAAGGAATCACATTAAAAGAGGACATGTGAAACAGGTGGTTTCACACCTGTTTGTAGATAACTAGCTATGAAAAACATACTGCAGGTTATTTGAAATATGTAGTTCCTGCATAGTTAAAAATGTAGCTCTTTCAAACCCTACACAGGACAACTTTTACCACGCAGTCAGTAACTCTTGTTTTGGTCTGTGGAGTTATCTCCTTGTTCAAGCAGCTGTACAGTCTGTAGCTCTTGGTTCTTCTTGATGGTATGATGGGTGTACCACAGTAAAGAGAGGATTTAACTGAAATCTTAAATACCTCCATGAAAATGGCCTGTCCTCAGGCTTTGGAGGTTGTTGCTGCTGGTGGTTTGGCTCCTCAGTTGCTACTCTTTGAAGGCCCTTTAATGACCATATGCCAAATGGGTGCACATACAGCCCTGGAGCAGAGCAAACTTGGCAAAAGGTGAGGTAGAATGATGTTGGAGTCACGAAATGAGCAGGCTGATAGTCTATGTAGTCACAAGTAATTAGGATAGCAAATAGTCTTAGAGAAGTTAAAGAAGTCAGCCACACACAAGGATGGATGTCTGCCAGCAGTGCTCCTGGTGGGCGACTAGAAGGAGAGGACCTCATACAAGACGACTGCCCTGCCCCCAGGAGGACTGTGTTTATTAACCTTACAAGCTCACAGATAGTTGACAGTATACAGATAGTTTGCAGAGTTCAGATAGGACAATGGTTACATAATGCCATTATGATTGGCCCAAGGAAAGGCAATTAAGCAAGCTCTCTATCACCTATGAGAAAGAGGAAGAATGGGTGGCAGCTCCTCCCAGAAGCAGCTGTGACGTCATCCAGGAGGGTTTGCCCTGCTACTGTAGATTAAGCCAACAGTTTAGCAATTTTGGGGAGGGGCATTCCCCCACAGAATGAGACTATTTGTGGCCATTAGCCAGCTTAATATTATGTCAGCAGGATAGATGGTATATGTTAAAACATTCCACCCATAGTCAACAAAGAGAAATGAGTCCTTGCCCCCATCCTTTCCCCTCATAGTATCTGAATAATTCTGCAGCCCTGTCCATGCCTGGCTGAAAATATACAGTGTTGTTGGCATGCAACTCTGTGGTCAATATGTTCTAGCGGTATTTTGTAGATGCTAAGAGAGTGGCTATTACTGCTGCTACAGTTTGTCTTCTTTGTTTTTGGCACTTGTTTTATTCTCAACTTATCTACTAGGTTAATGGTTCCCAACCTTGGGTCTCCAGATGCTCTTGGACTGCAACTCCCAGAAATCCTGGCCAACACAGCGAGTGGTGAAGGCTTCTGGGCGTTCTATTCCAAGAACATCTGGGGACCCAAGGTTGGGAACTACTGTACTAGGTGGTAAGAGGATCAAAACTGACATGCACTAATATTATTCTGGTATTTTTGGATCACTGGATTGGTTTGTAAGGGACAGAGAAGAAGACAATAAGAAAAAAAGACCAACTGACTTACAGTAGAGAGATATTTCTGTTAACTGAGGCAGAACAGATGAAATAATTACCTTAAAAATGGGCTTTCGCAAGCATGGGGAAGAGGAAGAATAGGCTGGTGGAGGGAACAAGACACAGAAAAAACAGAATGTCAGAGTTCATCGAGAATCCATGCAGAGCTGCGAACGGCAGGAGAGCAATTTTGACATGAGTTGGGAAATGGAAAAATGATGTTTTTGAAGGTTGATTTTGCTTCCTGGAGTGTGGATGCAGAGACCTGAAGAATGCAGGCCACCTCTGTTTTTTTATATACGTGTGTTTAAGAATAAATTCCATAAATAGAACATTTAGAGGGGAAAACACATGTCAAGAACAAAAATAGCACCAAAACCTGCAAGTCAGTTGCTTAAAAAAAATTATTGAAAAAAATTTGCCTGGGTGATTACCAGGGGGAAAAAACTGAATGAGAACTCCCTCAATTATCAAGAAAAATTAATGTGAAGTATAATTAGAACAAAGCATACCTTCTAAAAATTCATAGCACAGCTAGTTTTGACATGTCTTATAAATATGATTTCAGTGGTTTTTATTTTTGTTACGTATAACTGTGAGAAAAGCTGACACTCAGAATTAACACCCTAATTTTCTGTTTCAACTTTCCTGGTTAGAAAATTTTAGGATTTGAAGTTCTCTCTGCTGGTGGTTTTTGATGACAATTAATTTTCATACATTCATCTCACACCTTTTCCCCCCCTATAAGCAGGCATCCAAAACAGCTGACAATTAATAATGATAATGATAATAACACTAAAATGAAAATATTTTTAAAGGAAATTATGAATTATGAAAGCTCTGGACAGACCATGGTGGAAAAATGTCTGCTTCTGGTTTGGTGCCATGAAACTCTGAGATGGGGAACCTATAATCCTCCAGATGTTTTTGGATTTTAAGTCCCATCATCTCTAGCCATCAACCATGATGGTTTGGGCTGATGGAAACAACATATGAAAGGCCACAAATTCTTCATCCCCGTTCTACAGTAAATTGTGGTTTCCATTACATTTGCAACAGAGAAGAGCAAAAATGTGGGCAAGGTTTAACTGAAAGTCTGTAGCGGAACAGGAAGTTAAATTTTTGTGATCCAACCCTGGTGGAACCTCTTCAACAGTGATCTTGTCCCAGACGTTCTGCAAAACCTGACTCTCAAAGCACATTCACGTCAAGGTCTGTGAAGAAAATATCAGAAATTCTCTTTGTGGAAGGAAAAAACTTTGGGGCACTGAACTTAGGCTGGTGGTTCAAAGTCGTCAGACCAAAAAAAAATAAAAAAAATAAAAATTGAATCCTTGCAGTATCAGTCTATCAACTATGTAAGGTTATATTCCATAGGATATGTGAAGTTGCTGCAGCAGGAGACCTCAGGACTGTCCAAATATGCTATAGTACAGGAGTGGAAGTCAGCCCTTTAAATCCTATCAGTCTTCAGATCAAAAGTCAAGGAGAATGAGGAGAAGGGGAAGAATGGGTTCTTTGTAGAGTGCATGGTAAGTCATTATGAATTGTGACTTTGCTGAAACAACTTTGCAATTGAACATGTTGAGGAGCCGCAGCCCCATCTTCCTGCTTCCCAAAGTGTGCACCGTAGTGCCCTGCACCCCTCACAGCACCCCACAGCTCTCTGGTGTGCTGCCAAACCAGCCAGGAGCAATACAGTTGCTTTTCATTGTGTTTTCACTGAGCTGGTGGCTGCTCTGCTGCTGCATTGTGACTGCTGCAGGAAAAACTGCCATAATAACATTGGTTTCTACATCAAACAAAGAAAGTATGGAAGCAAAAAAAGGCATACACATGTTTTAAAATACAGTAGCACATCTGTGTCCATTTTTAGTAAAATACTAAAAGAAAAAAAAAACTAAAATTACATATTTTCATAATGTATTTACCAGAACGGGCCACTAGAGGGAGGCAGAGACCTTGCTATGTGTTCTAGTTGTTAAAGAATACATAGCATGGTCTTTGTCTCCCTCTAGTAGCTAGTTCTGGCAATACATGGCGAAAATATTTTTAAAAAATCTTTTTCTTTCCCATGCTATTTATAGCGTTCGCTATTATCCGTGGTTTTCAGTTTCCAGGGGTAGGGGCTTGCAACCAATCCCCCACGGATATGGGGGTACTACTGTACACACGTACATTCACCTTTTAGTATGCATTTCTAAGATTGTGAACATGGATGTAGAAAAGATATTTACAATCATTTTACTTTCAAGCTTGCTGCCCAACGTCGAATGTTGCTATTTGTACAAATCCTATGGAAAATTTAGTTGCAGATGACATGCATCTGAATATATCCTACTTCTACCGCTGGGTTAGTTTTTTTGTCCTATATGTCAACTTTGCATGCACTGGTATACAGGTCTAGGACTACCTCTTTTCCAAAGCTTTATACATATTTGAACTAGATCTATTCTGAAATGACTGTTTTTGACTCATGACTCCAAAGGGTAGCTGGCTCTGAACGTGTGTGGAAGGCCTTTCCTCTCCAAGGGCAACTATTGATTTATCAGATAGACTCCGAAGACTGTTCTTTTGACAAGAGATTTTTCCTCAGCTTGCTTATTTCAGTCCTACTTTTTTCTGGTAACTAGAGAATTCATATTCACCAGCATTCTGATGCCAGGCGGGTGGCAGATTAAGTCCTTGTTCAGACAGCCCATTTCTAGTCTTTCAGAACATAGTTTGTAGAACTGGCAAGCAGCTGAAGTTCTTTTCCATTCCCCCCTTCCATTTTACTCTCTCTCACACACACCTTAATGTAAGACATCCTACTTTATCAAGGTTGTTGTATCATCTAGACCTCCCCCAAATTGGAGTGTTCCCTAGAAACGACGACTGCAGCTGCAGATGAGCACAGCTTTGACATTTTGGTCTGTAGGGATTACTCAGAGTACAAATCCCTGGTCTGCACATTGCAACGAGCTTTGACTTGACAGGGTAGGAAGCCTTGTTCTGAGTTGGCTGCTGGTAAGAGCAGTGAGAATGGCCAGCAGGGAGTGCTTGAGACTCCTTGTAGGTTGGACTAGACACGCAGGGCTGGAAACATCATGAGAGGACTGCCCCTAAGACTTTCAGTGACTGAATGTGGGACTTCAAAGCCTCCTTTGGAAGGCTCAGTGTATCACTCTAGGAACTCAGCCCAGTGCTTATAAAAGTTACTTTTTTGGACAACAGCTCTCAGAACTACGCAGCCAGCGTGGCCAAAAGTAGCATTTCCAAGCTTTGACTCTACTTCACGGACAGAGACATGCTGCCTAGGACCAAATTTCCCATTCTTCTGACTGTTTTTGGTTATAGATAAAACAAACATGACACACACACTAAAAGAAAAGTAATAAAAATTCAGCATTTATTCCACAAAAAGACTTCTGAACGTGCTTTCCTTTGCACATCTGACTCGAAAACAACATAAAATTGAAGAGCCATAAAAGAAATGCTTCATTAAATATTCAGACGTTTACTTGCCAAGGAAGGAAAGAACACTAACGTAGCAGATTAAATCATAAAAGAGCCATCATAAATTTACCCCATCCAGTTTCTTATTACCTTTTCACTGCTATTCATGATCAGTAGCATAAGAGCAGTAAACAAAAAACTAATTAGATATGCTTAGGTATAACAGTCAGGAGCAGTAAGCATAAATTATTTCCATACAATGGCCCAGTTACAACTGTAACACAAAAACCTGCTAATTGGTTTATTTGACACAAACTTTTACAGACAAACGCCCCCTGCATCAGGGGATGTGAAGAAGACTGACAAGTATGTATTTCGACAGGGGATGGGTAGTTTCAGATGAGTGAAAACAGTAGGAGTATGCCTTCTCGTGATCCCAGCAGATGAGTCATCCAGCGAGGATGAGCCTGAGGAACAGCACATTCCAAAGCCTGATAGGGTGGAGGATCTACATGATCCTGCATTTCCTGGACTCTCAGGGAACCAGGAGCTTGAGCCTACAGATCCTGGACCCTGAGGACTCAGAGGCCTCTGTCTGTGTATTATAATAGCTCAGGAGCTAAGTGTGAGGAGGAAGTGTGACAGACCCTTGCCCCCAGGGAGTGAAGAAGACTGAAGGCACAAGCCTAGGTTGAAGCCCTGAGGCAGAGTGCTCTGCTACAGAGAAGACCTCCTCACAGGTGGCATCTTTCTCTCTTGCCAGTTGAACACCGGCACCTGTGTGCTCTAGCAGCATAGCGAGAAAACAGTCTCCAGTTGGCTCTGCAAGCTGATGGAAGCAACTTATGTGTGTCTTGTTCCCAAATGATTTGTTCTGGATTGACTGGACTTTATTGGACACTTTTGACTGCTTCTTGGACTCTGACTTTGGATTGCCATGCCTGAGTGTCTGCTACAGTGAGCTTTACTGTTCCTGCTTCTCCTGCTTTGCCCTTTCCTTGGTCTGGAACTTGGCCTGTCTACACACTTCTGGAATTACTCACAACATGGGTTGTCCTCCCCTTTTGCCTGTCGTCTCTGCCTTCTTTCCACTTACTTCACTCTCTCTTTCATTTTGTTCTCATTTTATTCATCCATGGGCCATGGAAGGATGGAGACTGATCAGAAAAAAAATTCCACAAGGAAGTGTCATCAAGTGACACCCCCACAAACACAAATTACCGTATTTTTCCATGTATAAGATGCTACTCTTTCCTAAAACCGTTAGACTAAAAATTGAGGGTCGTCTTATACACAGAAGTAAGCCGATGAGAGAACAAAATGGCCCATACCTTGCCTCTGCAAATAGGCTTCCTTCAATCCTGAGACTTAGCTGCCTCCAATCACGAGGCTTAGCTTCCTACAGTCAGGAGACTTAGCTTCGTCTAATCACAAGCCTTATGTAACACGTCAGCTGATGCTGAACAAACCAATTGCAACAGTGCTCAGATGCAACAGGGAGTCCTAATGTCTGACCGTTCTGAGCCCGGAGGCTGAATAAAGTTAAAGTGTGATGCATAATATGACAGTACTGGTATGTAAATGCTACCTAATTACTAAATAAAAATGTGTTCTGTTTTATGTTTAAAATATTGATTTCTTAATTTGGGATTAGAAAAGTGGGGGTGTCTTATACATGGGGGCATCTTATACACGGAAAAATACGGTATGTGTGGATCAGCATAGAACCAGGCAGTACAAGTGTCCACAGAAGCAGATCTTGCATTGGAGTAAACCAGAATAAAAATGTACCACCATCCAGTGGTAGAATAATTTCTCCCACCTCCCAAGAGGGGGGGGGGTGTCCCACTTCGACTCTGTTGATACTAATTTCAGCCCTGCATTGCATAGAGAGTGGGGTGCAATATGGGTATCATGACTGCAGGGAAAGTTGAAGAAATGCTCAGTGTGAGTGGGCTCACAAATGTATTGGCTAAAGTAGAATGATGAAAAAGTCAAGTGAAAAAGAAGAAGACAGGTAAGTGGGAGGTCAATCTGAAGTGTAATCTCAGTAATAATATTTTATCTAGGTTTGGAGTTGTTAAAAGATGGTGATAGGATTTTAATATTCCAAAACGTTTTAATACTGATAGACAAATTTGAAGTGCACAATATTGCATATAAAACTACACAGATATTGAGATATAAATGACAAAAACAGAGACTACAAAAATAATACACCATAAAAAATATAGAAAAGGGGCAAATTAATAACCCAGAAATTATAAAGAAAGCATATAATGCAATATAAATAAATGAGATTAGGGAACACATATTATAAAGTACTTCCATATGACAAGAAGAAAAGCTATGATGTGCAGAGTGATCTGGACTACAAAACAGAACAACTCAGTAAATGAAAGAAATTTAAACAACGACAAAAAACCAAATCTGATCATAATAACTCAATTAGGTTCCAACTTTTCTCCAACAAGCTCACAGAATTGATTGCAGGATTATCACATTTTATATGTAATTCTGTGAGCTAGACAAGGCTGAGAGTTTATTATCTGGACACCTTATCAGTTTCAAGACTAAGGGAGGATTTTGATTAAGTTCCCCCAAGCCCTAACAGTGCTCTATCCATTACAGTACAGTGGCTCTCTGCTGTCCGCAACATGCTGCTTGCCACCAGTTAAAGAGGTCCACACTTTGTCATGGACATTTGTAGCCAGTGGAACTAGGCAGTTTAATGTTCCCTGCAGGTGAGTAGCACAGAAAGGGAGTTAGCTCAGAGCAAGGAAGTCTAATTATTACCCTGGCCCACTATAAAGTGCTGCCAAGCAGAAATAATGACACAATTGACACTAACATAGATGAAGTAGTATTGAGTAGGAAGAGAAAACTGACTGGTTAAATAGTAGCCCTCTTCAGATTCCTGAAACGCTGCCACAGACGAGATGGAATAAATTTGTTTTCTGCTGTGCCAGAGAGTAGGACTCAAAATGATGGACTCACATTGCAGGGAAAGGGGATTCTGAACCAACAAGAGAGAGATTTTCCAAACAGCTATTTAACAAAAATAGAGGACTTTAAAGGTAGTGGTATTTCCTTCATGAAATGTTCTCTAACAGAGATTGGATAGTCATCTAGGGTTTGATTGCAGACTCTCTGCACTAGCAGAGAGTTGGACTAGAACCCTGGGGTTCAGTTCAATTTCATGATTCTGTGGCCTTCCTGGTCTTCCTTATCACATCCACAATGGATTGTGTTTGAACAACACTGTTCTTCTGCTATCCACTACTAAGAGACCCTTATCTGGAATATGTGCTAGCCATCCAGCCCAGTCTGTCTCCAAATAAGGATACAGAGATAGATGCCTGACTTACCCTGTGCTATTTTGGAGACACTCTGACCTGACCTGACCTTTTCCCTGTTCCATGGCAGTATTTATTTGTGCATTTCTGGATCTCCATGAAAGAAAGAAAAAAACACATTTGCACAAATTAGAGAAAACACAGACAGTAATGACCATGGTGAGGGTGGGAGATACACAGTGACATCAATTTCAAGGATATGGTAAACAGCAGGATTTCACTAGTACCCACTGGCATCTTTCTAGCAAACATGCAAGGCCAGCATGCAGAACAATTTGCACCACTGCAAGGAAGAAAAAGCGGGGAGGGAAGGAGAGAAAAGACAGACCCTAGTGCACTAATTCTGACTTTGACAGTCAACATCCACACAAGAGGAACACAGTCATCCACTCATAGTCTCACACATACACTCAATCCTAGTAGTAAACTGTTTAATAAACCAATTAAGACAGAAAAAAAGATTCTAGAATGTGAATCCTGAACTGATGGATAGCTCCATGGTTTAGGTATCTGGCTGTGCCATCAGAGGTCAGAAGTTTGATTCCCCACGATGCCTCCCTGATAAGGGCTGGACTTGATGATCCATAGGGTCCCTTCCCAGCTCTGCAGTTCTAAGATTATTATTATTATAGTTAGCAGTGATGACCTATATTTTTCATTTCATCCTACACCTTTGAAAAATATTTGACAGGGCGACTGCCATGGGAGATACAAATATCATACAGTGACCTCAGCCTGAGCCCTCCTTAGTGTTTCAGTAGTTGGAGCATCAAAGGGAGAGCTTGGGTTTTACTGGTAAGTTCAGTTGTCACCAACCTTCTACTTTGGTTCCCATCTTTTCAATTTCAGTTTCCTCACTTCAAATCACTTGGCATCACTGGTTCAAAACATTTTTAACCCCATGAATGCTAAAACATAAAGGATTGATGGGAAACATAAAGGATCCATGGCAAGCAGTGGCTCTTTGCTCTGCCCCATATTTGAATCAGAATCATACAAATACCCCTGTATATAAGTGAGGAAACTGAAATCCGATTTTTTACATTTATCTGAAGAGGCCATACATACTTAATGAACATGCTCTGAATGAAGGGACATCTTGCACCTTTCTCTGACTGTGAAAGTTTAGTTCTGGGATGTAAGACAGAAGTAGAGAGAAGAGGAGCGCAAACCCCTTGTGCTTTCTGCTCCCCTACTTCTGTGCACTCCTGCCTGCATTTCTAACAACTGCTCTGCAGTTCTAGATTTCTTTGCATTTTTAGCCTGAATTTTAGGTAACGCTTTACCAAAATTTAATGGAGAAAATGAAGGTCCCTAGATAGCAATAAAAAGGGGAATAATTCCAATGAGAGATCAAAGCAGGATAAAGAAACTGGATGTAACCCATGAGGGGAATGGCTCGTTTGTATCCCTGCCTCTGGGACATTTGTTTGATTCTTCTTTTGCTGTTATAATCTGTATTGTGTAACTAAATATATCACACAGCAGCTTTGCCATAGCATTTTATCATCCCACAGCCTTTCTTTGGGCTGTCTGAAATAAGGTAAATGGTGCCAGCTGTCACCACCAGTCAGTGTATCCCTCACTGAAGGACTTCAATAGTCTGCTGAAAATGGTTCAGAACAGTTGATGAGGCACATAGGCTGGACTTGAAATCAGTTTTGCTGTTCATTTCATGTCTAATGCAGAGTTTACATTTCAGCAAATCAGATCAATTAGCCCAACATAATTGCTTAACAAGATAAGTAGTCCTCTGCATTAGAGATCTGTCAGGATTTAACAAGCCAGAGATTACTTAGACTTTTTTAGACACCACACATCTAACATCTTGCATCTGCCTTCTGTTTTTATATTAGTGCTGGAGATATCAGATGATCACTTTTAATCCTGTTGATTTCACCAGGTGTGATCATCTGAATTGTCCTTCCATCATTTGAAGTGTCCTCCCGTGGAGATACAGATGATTCATCACTTTCTAGTAATGATGGAAACCATGAAAAGAGTCATACCTGGAAAAGTAGGATGAGTTAAATGTGTTCCAAAGTCCCACTAGAATAAATAACATGTAGACTATGTGCTGAATTATGATCTAGTTAGCGCACAATGATAGAATTTTAAAATAAGAACATTGTTTTGGAGCAAAGCATGAGGTGGCTACTGGTTGTGTTGGTTGGGGGCTTTGTTATTGTACTGCCCCCTTTCATTTTGAGTTTGACAGCCCTGAAAATGAGGTCCAGGAGAAGAAGAAAGTGCAAGAAACTTTAATGATATCCAATGTGAGATCAAGGCTACTACTGCATTGAAGAAGAGACACAACATGCTTCCTATTTAAGGAAGGTTGTTCTAACACTCCCTAGTTCCATGGCTTTAAAAGGCCGGGGAAAACTGGAGGGGAGGCACAGTTGCATTCATGCAGAACTTCACATTATAAAATGCTGAAGAGTTCAAGCAAAGTTATGAGCAGTCAAAGGTGGTTGGGTTGCTTGCCTCCCCCCAACCCCATTTGTATTCTATACCAAATGAGTTATGTGTGGCTGACTTTTTGATATTTGTTTTGCAGCCTTCCATTTGACTCCTGCTCTTCAAGGAGAGCCAGGATGGATTATGATGAGACGCAGGCTGTATAAATAACACTGTAGCTGAGTGTATGCTAAGAAAAATGGATGTCCCCCAACTTTAATACCATGAAATTGCCACGAATGAGCAGATCCACAAATTTAGAATGAAGGAAAGAAACAGGGGGAGAAGGAGAATAGGTTTCTTCATATTTTATTATTAAAGCAGCATCTCAGCCAGAAGAGCCAGCAGTCTGAAGTAGGATAAGCCTGCTGGATAGTTCAGTGGTTTAGACATCTGGCTGCAGAGCCTGAGATTGGGAGTTCGATTCCCCACTATCCCTCCTTGACAGGGGCTGGACTTGATGATCCAAAGGGTCCCTTCCACCTCTGCTGTCCTAAGATTGTTATTATTTATTTATTTATTAGATTTTTATCCCGCCCTTCTAGACATATATCTACTCAGGGCGGCTCACAATAAAATTATTCATAAAAACAATTAAAACAACGATTTACATTGACAATATTAGCATTAATCAAGATGGAAAATATGAAACAAAAGATTAAGTAGAAAGTAAAAGTCAAGTATTGACAGGAGGGAAGGCCTGCCTAAAGAGCCAAGTCTTTAATTGGTTCTTAAAAACACCCATAAAGCAAACAGCTTGACAAAGTGGGTATATTTTTTAGAGTTGGAAATGTCGTGTCATTCTGTGGACTATGTACCAGGCTTCCATAAGCTGGTGCCCTACAAATATGTCAGATAAGAATTCCATCATCCCAGGAAGCATGGGCAGTTGTTAGGGGTAATGGGAATGAGGACAAATTCGAAGAGGTAGACTTTAGCACCGGGTTGCACAAAGATGCCATATTCACTTGGATGGGCCCCAGATCTTAGGAATAATAGGAAGGTGTCTTATACTTAGTGAGGTCCTGGGTTCATATATGCAGGATTCTTTCTTAGCCCTACCTGGAGATCCCTGGTAGTGTCCCTTCTCAGCAAATCATACTGAATCTTGCTTAGCTTCCAAAATTATATCAAGTGGGTGTTTTTAGAGTACTATTCTTACCCCAGCATGGGTGAGCATGTTGTGGAAAGTCCAGGTTAAGCACAAATTGCTGGTCCATCTATCCCTAGAGGTTTGATATCCATCCATTCCTTTCCAAGGTGTTGTGGGAACACATTATTAATGATGGGAATTATTTTCCAATAACATCACTTTGGGGGAAAATCAAATTGCCACTGCAGGAGAGCAGTGAACTCTGGTGAAGCAGAAGACCTTACCAAAAATGCAAGTCTTGGAGAAGGATTTGGAAGATGTAAGGGAGCCAGCATCACACAGGTACTCGGGGGGGGGGGCATTAAAATGATACGGGACAGCAAGGGGAAAAGATGGTTAATTTTTGAGGCATCTGGCCTACTGAAGATAACACAAATACATACTTGGGCACCACATAATAAAAAGTAGGTGCAAACAATGAAGAGTATTACAACACCTCAGAAAAAAATTCAATCATTTAAATGTTCTGCTCCTTTCATTACCGATATATAAAATGTGGCATCCCAGAAGAGCTATAATAGGAAAAATATTCAAATTCTTTCAGTACTTTACTCTCAAACCGTCTTCCAAATATACTTGATTTCACATCTTTCTCTTGTCAAGTGTTCCCTTGCTATGCTTTTATTGAATTCTTGGCTCACTAAAGCTTTTTATTAGCCTTTGAATGAATGCTTGAAGTTGACAACACCTAAAGTTTGGTATTTCATCCTTCCCCTTTTAAGAGAGCAAATGATAGTCTGAAACAAATTTTCCCAGTTCATCTTCTCACTAATGTGTTACTGTGGCTCTGAAGAGTCTTTCTAAAAACCAGCAACCATATTTTAAAAGATGCTCTTTTTTCTGCTTTACTGCAGGTAAGAAGGAGGTGACATTGCTTATTCTGACTGGGCTGAAAGATTTTCTCCACTTGAGTGCCAATATGTTGATTTCAGACATAACCTGTTCCAGATATGATACTCCTAGACCAGGAGTGGGCAGCCATGGAGGATCCAGGGATCACACCTAACCCTTTCCCCACCCATCCTGGACCCTTGTGAGTCACACTGATACTTTCCATTAAAACAGGAAGTGACTGTAAGGTCATTCCAAATCCCAGAAAAAGGTGATTTGGGAATGATAAGGAAGCTGTGGGGGACACAAAACATCTCATTTAGCCAGGAGTTGTGCCACTGGCATATATTGGGTGTATAATTCTCAGATTTTTCTCAATAATAATATAAAAATGGGGAGCTCAGATGGGGGACTCTGGGGGCTCAGTACTGGACTTACCAGCCCATGCCATGCCCTGCCCCCACTTTGCTGGGAGCAACTGAGGGAATTCAGTGAGGTCTTTTGTTTTTGTGTTTCTCCTGTATTTTCTCAGAAGTCATCTAAGGATTCACATTGTAAGTAAAATATTAATGCTTGTTCAGTATTGGATAGGTAGTCCCTCCAGAATCAGAGACATTTTACATCTTGAAACTAATTGCTGGAGAACAGAACTGTGAGGATGTTACAGGGAACAATTATTCCCAAAGGTCGGCCAGCACTCTTGTGTGAACGTAAGTCAATCAGATGGGACGTCAAGGACAAATGATCCAGATCTCTCATATATATTCCTAATTTTTTCTACTAACAGGCCACGTCATGATGTAGCTTTGGGCTCTATGTGTTTTAATCTGGGGATGTACCAGCAGCTTCCAAGAGCTGTGGAATTTGGACCAGAGCAATGCCACAAGAGGAAATACGTTAAATGCCCCCTCTCCTCCCCCTCTCCTACATATGTCCTCCCTGATTTTTAAAGCTATCCAGTAAAATTAAACAAACAAACAAACCAGAAGGGTGTGTTCTCCTGATCACAGACATCCTGCATTGTGTTTATCCCTAAGCAGCTATTTGGAGTCTGTCCACAGTTCACAGCAGCAGCAACAGACACAAGAGAAGTACAGAGGTGGAGGAGAATGATTACCCATCAATCTTTTTGTTCTGGGCTGTGTGTGTCTGCACTTGAGTGACAAATAGCTAAGGAGCAGAGGAGACAGAGGTGTCCACCAGGGGGAGGGCAAGGAACGCAAGGGAGCATGCTTGCTCCTCCGGAATCTAGTATTCCTTTGAATGTATACAGATGAAAACTACAGACAGGTCAACAATCCATAGGTGCCAGTAATAAACTCCCCCCCCCAGCAAGAATTTGGGGGATGGAATTAAAACGGACTTTAGAGGACAATCCTAAGCATATCTACTCAGAAGTAAGACACATTGAGTTCAGCTAGATTGACTCTGAGATCAGTGTGTATGGGACTGTAGTCTGAAGGAGCTAGGCTTAATTTCTGGGTTGTTCCAGGACTGCGGATAAATTCCAAACATCAAGTGAATCACCCAGACCAATCATGTCTGGACTATGGATGTAAAGAATGTCCACTAAAAGTCTTCATCCTGGTCAATCGTGATCAGACACCTCTCCAAGGAATATTCACTCATTTCCAAGATTCCTTGCATCTAGGCTAGAGCAACACAGAGACTGCTATGTTTATTCTGGAAGGTCTTCATAACTTCCCCCCAAACTCTCTGAACAAAACTTGTGTCATTGAGAAGGAAAACACAGTGTGCACCCTGTTAGCTCCCCTCCTGCAGTGCCATCAAGGCAGGGGTTAAAGTATTATTTTATGCACTTTTGCTTAATTTGTACTAGAAATCCTTCTTGTTATTATTTTGTGGTCCCCCTTCTCCCACGATAGGGCCTGCTTCACAAAGCACAGCCATCCCAGTGTGCCCATAATTAGTCAATATCATCCGCAATTGTTTAAGTAGTAGGTGTGGCAATTTTGGGAGTACATGTTAGATCTACAGAGAATCTAGTGAGTGTGCACATGTGCATGTGCATATGCTTGATCCTTAGGGTGTATATCCCCCAGTTCATGGAGTTACATGTGAGGGTTATTTTGAAATATGTGAGCACCCATAGCAAAGCACGATAGTGATAGTGAAATCGGAGGGAATTTTAATACAAGCATGTGCATGTGTATTTTAACATATCCCATTGGGTCCAGTGAGGCTTACTGCCATGACAGTACATACTGGAAATCTCAGTAAAGCACACCTCAGTTAAGGCAGGAAAGAGGAGCATGAAGCAACTCACGCGAAAGCCATCTCTGCAAACATCTGTGACCATTTGTGCTAGAGTCCAACCACAGCCACTCTCTTACTTGAGAAAGAAATTAAACTATTTGCTATTCATACTGGGGGAAAAAATCATCATCATTGTAATGATGAGTCCATTTGGTTTAATTATTATCACTATCAGGCACAATTACATAAGGGTTTAATTAATTCCCACCATTTCTTAATAGCTTGTGAATTAATTGGATTTGGAAGACTGTACACTGAGTAAATAACTTCAGAATTATGAAGTTCTATTTGACAGGCAAACATGGTACATCCTGGCCAATTACCCTGATAGGATTTTAAAGGAAGTGCTCATGCTGTGCATCTGTATTATCTGAGGGAAAAAAGGTTTAAAAATTAAAAAGGCAGAGCAGCAATAGACCCTGTGCCATACATCTCTGATTCCCTTTCAGCATACATACATGCAAATATTGTATTGAACAATGACATTTGGACACATTGCCAAAGCTATCAGAATTTTCGTCCATTTGGGAAACTGTCAAGCGTTTTAGGGAAAAGGTAATGATTTAAATTATTCAAAACACCACTTTAAAGATGTAGTGAGCAATCTAATAAGCACCAACAGTGATATTATTTTGCATATTCTGATTCATATTACTGACACTATTTGCATACAATTTGCATGGATGCAGGAGATGTGAAATTATAATCAGTGTATATGGAGCATAATTTTTAAAACTTATTTTTTCTAAGGTTTGCTAGCCTCAAATATGCTAAGACCAGCATTCCCAGTTATAAAACTGGTTAGAAGTTTAGACTTTTTAAAAAAAGACTTTGAGGTTCGTTTTGTTTGACTCATACTTGTCAAAGCTTTTTGTCTATATTGGATTCAACCTGAAAAAGTAGATTTAAGCTCCAGTGTCAGACCTAGTTACCTGGAAGTGAATCAGAGTGGGCTCAATAAGATTTATTTTTGAGGTGTATACATGCTTGGACTGTAATTCTTCTGGAAAACAATTTTGCTTAAATGCTTTATTACACAGTTAAGTTCCTCTGACTTCAGTAAGATTTAAGCACATATAGGTTAAATCATGACCCAATGTAGTGTAATGGACAAAATGTTGAAGAAGGATTCAGGAGACCTGGGTTCAGATCCCCATTTGGCCATGGAAACTTGGGGCGGGGGAAGCAATAGAGAATCACCCCTTGAACATTTCATATATCTTTATAACCCACTTAGGGTTACCATAAATCAAAGGCAGAGATGGGATTTTTAAAATTTATTTGACTCCAAATACCATAATTCTCTGTTCTGAGAGTTCCACCTGACAGACACCTAAATGTGGCTCACAGGGGAGAAAGGCTTCAACCTGAAGACTTTGAAGCTGAAGTAGGGCCAGCGCTGCCCAATCTTCTTGTCCCTGACCCAGTGCTAGTCGAGGGCTTTCTTTCTGAACAGGAAGCTAGGCAGAGCTAGGCCTACCTCAGCCTCAGAGCCTTCCAATTAAGGCCTTTCTCCCAGGTGATCCACCTTTAGATGTCTGTAAGTTGCCTCCCTGTCTGTCAAGGAGAATTCCCCAAATGGAGAATTATGGGATCTAAGAAATAAAAAAAATTCTCACCTCTAAACAACAATTTAACTTCCTGTTTCTTGGTGGATACACATACCAAATTGTGCCTGAAACAGAGAAATCCGTCCTGCCAAGCAATATATACACTGGTGAAGGCAACAAAATGTCGTAACACAGGGAAAGTTTTTGAGTTGGTTACAGCATGCTGTAGGGATGTGGTGGCGCTGTGGGTTAAACTGCAGAAGCCTCTGTGCTGCAAGGTCAGAAGACCAGCCGTCGTAAGATCGAATCCACGCGACGGAGTGAGCTCCCGTCGCTTGTCCCAGCTCCTGCCAACCTAGCAGTTCGAAAGCATGCAAATGCAAGTAGATAAATAGGTACCACCTCGGTGGGAAGGTAACAGCGTTCCGTGTCTAGTCGCGCTGGCCACGTGACCACGGAAACTGTCTTTGGACAAACGCTGGCTCTATGGCTTGGAAACGGGGATGAGCACCATGCCCTAGAGTCAGACACGACTGGACTAAATGTCAAGGGGAACCTTTACCTTTACAGCATGCTGCTTTCCATGTTCAACACAAATGATACTGGATTAGGCTCAAACACAGGTCAACAGAAGAAATTATCTTGCTTACCTTATTATACGAACAGTTGCACACAAGCTAGCAGGAGATTCCTGCAAGCTCACATACTGAGATATTGTGCTAGACCTTGTGCAAGATACTGCACATCTCTTGTGCCAAGTGAAAGACATCACTGGATTTCAGGCCCCTTTTCTCATGCAAGGATTTCACACTAGCTAGGAAAAAGTCTTTCCAGTGGAAGGGTAGCCCTTAATCGAATTACAGCTTGGAAAAGTTACTTTTTAAGAACTTAGCTGGGGGTTTCTGGGAGTTATAGGGGGGAAAAAAGAGAGCAACTTCTCCAAGCTCTCAATCCAACCTGTTGAAAATGGAATTACCTAAGTGAAATTATTGCGCATCCTTTGAAATTCCAAATGCAATTCACATTTCAAGATAAACTTTGCTGTTTGTTTTTAAGCACCAAAATGCATTAGCAAGCAGAGACCCTATCTGATATTTTTGTCCTTGTCTATTCAACCTTGGATGGGGGGGGGGGTGCTCAATAAAAGTTAATTGTTTCAAGCAGAATTTATAGCAGGTTTGATACTGAACCAACAGTGAAAGATTAGCAGTAAAACAGGTACATAACAACATTTTGAAGAGATGCCTTGAAGTTGACATATTACCTTTTTAAAAAAATGTACAATAGGCCACCATACTAATAGTGCAATCCTATCTTGAGATGATCCCATTGGATAGTTAGAAAATCCATTATGCACCAGTAGAGGAGAGTGCAATGCTGTGGCTAGCTGAAGATAATGCAGATTCTGTACTAATGTTGCAAATACCCTGATGACGACAGAGCCTTCATGCCAGAACAGTATCACTAGAGCAAGGGGCAAAAATGGTGTTGAAGGGGACATGGGATGGGGAATAGAAGAGCTTGGTTGGAATTTATGTAATTTTTAAAATACAATTATTTTTATCCAGTTTCCCAGCACCAGACAAGAGATTGCAAGGGTGGGTCACCGTATAAGTTCAAAGCATGATACTTGAACTAATAAAGCCAAGAGCTTTTGAAACAAAAATGAAAACAGAGCAGGAAGAAGAAACTTACATCAACCTAAAACCTGGCCAAAAAAAAGGAAAGGACGTAACAGAATGCTGAGAAGCCAATTAAAATTGGAGGTCAAGAGGTCTCCTAAAGTAGAAACTGTTGTAGAGTTTTGAAAATGTTGTGGTTAACTTTCCTCAGCGGTGCAGCAGGAGTGCAGAGACTGACAGAATAAAATAGCTCCTCGTTCCCAGATAATCCACCCCTTTTCTCATTAGCTGGCACAGTCTCAATGACTCACTCTGAGACATTAGTAGTAGAAAGAATAAAAACGTTTATTTTACTTGTAGTTGTGAATATATCAACAACAAACTAACAGCATGACTGCTTTGGACACTTCTGCTTCAATATACCTTAACAGACAAGCGAGAAGGTAGCATGTGAGGTTGTAAAATTCCAACAGAAACTTTCATAATGTGGATGCTGCAAACTGCTCCAATCGTCAGGTACCTAGACTTTCAGGGCCAATGAAACTTGAAACAAGACCTTGGATAATGATCACAACTATGTGTGAAGGTTCATGTGTCAGTTCCTTGAATGTGCTGAACCCTTACAGGAAGGAACCAGAACTTTGGTGCTTAGAAACCAGTAACTGAAGCCAAGTGAACTGCATCCAAAATGCAAACCCCACATAACAGGTTTGCAACAATTGAAACTGCCTAACACTTTTAAAAAGGCAATCTCATATAAGCATACCACACAGTGGATGATTCTAGAGTTAAATTCCCACCCATGCACATCCTGAGCCCATTCGGTATCACATATCCCATGTAAATTGTATTTTTTTTACAAAATCTTGCACATTAGATATTAAGAAGCATTTTTTACTTTAATTTGGACAAATTGATGAAAAACAGTCATCAGCAAATTAATAACACCCAGCTTCAAAATCTGACTAATCTCTCTCTGTGATTTTATTTAAATATTGATGAGTTTAGATGGGGAATGAGACAAAATCCTATAAAATCCCAAAGGAAAGTGGCCAACAGCTTAAGAATGAGGGCTGTGCACCAGCTTTAGAAAAGAAGTGTCCAAATGAAGCAAAGCAAATGAACCTGGGCAGATTCACTATGGCTAAACAATCTCCCCCCCCCCCAACACCGCCCAGGTCATTTTTTGGTCTGTTAGGGTACTACTCTAAATCACTGAAGTCTGCTTCATTATTTTACAGCTTTACAATCCTGAAATGTAAGCAAAAATACTTGGCACTAGCTTGGCACTAGCAAAGGAAGAAAATGTCAAAGCAAAAGGAGTTTGTAACTGAAGTCCCACAATGAACACTAAAAACTCTCCTGGACATTCTAGGCTCAGATTTGCTTCACTGGATTGCAGTTGTTTCCCATCCAACCTAATCAAGCAGCCATTTTGCATCCAGGCATGGCAAGGGGAAGGCTGCTTATAAGATTAGCTACATTCTAGAATTGTCTCGCTTTTTAGGTAGCTATACTCAGTATTCATTATTACACTTAGAACTGAATGTGTGGGTGAATGTGGGATAGACGACTTAGTCTCCTGTGGGGATTTTGACTAGATAGGTCAAAATAGCAGTAGGGAATATCCTTTTCCATCCCCCTGCTGTTTTCTACCTTTTAAAAAAGCCTGCTGCTGGCTTTTATTTGCAGAACATTCTCCCCCCCCCCCCGCCCCCTACAAATACCTGTGTATGTTTCAGAGTACAGTAGATGGGTGCCAAGAGTGCAGTACTCTGATTTGGGCTAGGAATGAATGGACACACTTGAGCAAGCCAGACTACTGGCCAAGGACACTAAAGGCACATTTTCCACATATTTGCTGTGAACACAGCTCCCACCTCCACACCAGCTCATATTGGGCTGGTCCTGATTTGTACAGCCAATATTTGAATACAAATTGCATTGGACAGAACTTGCACACATGTGTTAAGCTGAAGTTTCCCAGCACCAGTTTCTGGGGCCTACCTCCCAGCAATACTAGAATATCTATAAAATGGTGCTTCCTCATTTCTAATCCCATCACTGTTAGATAGACACCATTATCAACCCTATCAAAAGCTATTGAGAGTTGCAGTAGAACCAAAGGTTTCCCACCCTGTTGTAGGGAAATGGCATATAAAAGACTGATATCCAAGACCACTGCCTTTTCTAATATGCTCTCTCTCTCTCTGTTTCATTACCTAGCACACCCGACAACACAATGGTATGCCTTTTAAGTGCTGCTGAAGAAATGTACTTTGAATATAACTGAATTTTTCAGGAGAGTGCTGTGGTTTGCTGTCTTGTTTGCCAAGATGATAGATGAACTGATGATGATCGCACTCACAGAGTCACTTTACATTTTTACCCTGAAATGCCACCACATTGCCAACTTGATCAATTGGCTGAGTCATTGCCTTTTGATTCTCTCAATATTACCTCTATTTGATCATTAAGATCAAATCAAAGGTTTCATAGTAAATCACTGATTTCTATTACAGCACATAATTAAGGGGAAATGATTTCAGTTCCCAGGGTTGCTGTTAGCTTTGGCTTAGATCCAAGCCTGAATATCTTGTATTTCTTTGAGTAGCAAAAAGGACCTAGAATGTCAGTGCTTTTCTAGAGGAGCAGATTGCCACTTGAGGACCTATGAAATAAGATCTAATAAGCATGGATGATCTAACCTCTAAGTATCTGCAATCCAGGAGTATATTGCATAGTAAGTCCCTAAACTAGCCTTCTCTGGCGGAAATCCTTAGGACTGGTTTGAATTGACAAGGATGTATTGTTTATCAAGTCACTCACTGTTGAAGTTGTTTGTTTGAATCTACTGTTTCAAAAGGCAAGGGAAAAGTCCTTTTTTGGGAAGGTGGCAGGGAAATCAAATCAGAGCAGCATTCATATGCAGAGAAAATTTTCCTGCCAGGCAGCCACGCTAGATATTTGTATGTGTGTCATGGGCTATTGAGTCACTTTCAGTTTATGGTGGCCATATGTATTAGTTGCCTCCTGAAGGTTCTATCAGGTCACCTCTTGCAGGCAAAGGGTCTTGGCTTCCTTTATTAATTCAATTCCTCTTATTTTGAGTCTTCTTTTCCCCCTACTACCTCCCACTTTTCCTAGCCCTGTTATTTTTTCCAGTAAGTCTTGTTTTCTCATGGTATGTACAAAGTATGATAGCCTCAGTTTAGCCATTCAAGCATCTGAGAGTTTAAGCTGGATTTAGAACCTACTTATTTATATTTTTGGCAGTCGATAGTATCTGTAAAATTCTGCTCCAACATCAAATTCCTAATATATTCCTTACTTCTTGTCAGCTTTCTTCATTGTTTATTTTGTCATCAGCACATAACAATCAAGAATAACCTTGATCTTGATCTCCAGCAATGTATCCTTATTTTGCAGGATTTTTTTTCTCTAGTTCCTTCATATCTGCAGTTCTAATTCTCAACTTCCTCTTTGATTTCTTGGTTGCAGTCTCTATTGGGGTTAATAGAAAATCTGTAACAACTTTTGGTTTCTTCATTGCCAGCATTGAAGTTAAGTATCTCTTCTTCAGTCAACATGTTTGTCATCTTAATATTCAACCATAATCCTGTTTTTGTACTTTCTTCTTTAACCTTCATCATAATTGTTTTAGAGCATGCCTGTTTTCTGCCAATAATGTGGTATCATCAGCAAACATTAAATTATTGATGTTTGTTTTCACTCCTCCCTCCTTCATCTGAATCAAAACTAGATTTCCATATGATACGTTTTGCATATAAATTGAATAGGTTGGGAGACAGAATATCAATATGTGGATTATTAGCAAATTGGTCATAGCCTTGGATTTTGTTATGATAAGAGGAATGGAAGCCATATTTAAAAACAATGAACATGACAGATGATGGGACCAAGGGCTCCAGTGCCTGATATCTGATGAGGTAACCATTAAGATAGTGGTGAATGGAGAAAATGGGCAAAGAATGAGCTCATCCTTGTGGGGAGTTGCATGGGTAGTGCTGGGAAGAGACGTTTGGAGTCAAGCATCTCTGAGAGGATTTTTGCAGAACACAGGCATTTAATTAATTAATTAATTAATTAATTAATTAATTAATTAATTAGATTTCTATCCTGTCCATCTAGACCAAAGGTCTACTCTACCAAAGGCATAGGTAAGGGTCAATGAAAAGTATTCTACATATGCTATAACTTTGTGAAATATTGCAGCTGGATATAACATTTTGGATTTTTGTCACAGAAAGGAACAAACTAGCAGAAGTCCCATAACAAAAAACAACAGTGTGCATTAAGGGGCTAGTCTAGACATTAATTTGTTCCTTTAAAAGTACCTGGTAAACTGTAATATTTCCCCCACTATCCAGATGACATCAGGCTAGTTGTTATTTGCTGACAACATGATTTATTGTGTTCTGAATGGGTGGGATTTAGCTATGAAGAAAGGGAAGTTCATTTCTGTGAGACAGAAATTTGGACTTTTAATTAGGAGTCTCGTGGCACAGTGGTTCGTCTGCAGTACTGCAGTGAAGACTCTGTTCACGGCCTGAGTTTGATCTTGGGCTCAGGTAGCTAGCTCAAGGTTGACTCAGTCTCCCATCCTTCTGAAGTTGGTAAACTGAGTACCCATCTTCTGAAGTGGACTGCTGTCCATGAAACATTGTGCCATAATACATGTATTACTCTCTAAGGTGCCCCAGGACTCTATGCTATTTTACAAGATATAACTTTAACTAGTTTTGCTGACGTAATAGGCGCACACACATCAGAGACACATCTTATTGTTTTCTTGTGTTCTATTGCTTTCAAGGTTATTCATCGACTTATAAATTAAATCCCCAGGCAATTGTTGTTTTCCTCCTCTCACCCTTCCCTTTTGGGAGGTACAATAAATTATTTGACACATTTCTGCACAGATTACAAACTAGATTTCTAGAATCTTGGGTGAAATCATTATTTCTCACCCACTCCAGATGGACTACAACTCAATCATCCTGTAATCTCTAGTCTGCATGGTAAAGACCTGGGTTGCTGGAATGATGAGAAGTCCTGCATATACAGAAGGCAACAGACTAGGCAAGACTGATATATAGGTTAATGTAAGTCATAGCAATGGGACTTGTCTCTGAATAGACACCCCTAATCTGATGCAGTGGCAATGAAATAATGTATTCAATACTATTCATGCAAGTAGTATCATTCCCTCTAAGTGACTGTTGTTTTCCTATTTTATCTGTAATATGCTTAACATTTCTGCTTGCATCCAAAATATCACAAAAAGCCTTACCTGCATTCTAGGCTCTGAAATGTTATTTTCTCTCACCCCTCCTATAATGGTCTTAACGTGTGAAGCATGGCTGGTCCACAATATAACCAATCACAAGACCAGAAAATAAGTTCACATAACCATTCTTGATCTCCCGTGGCAAGTTCAAGGAAAAACCTGTCTAGACTAGCATAGGTGCTACAACCTTATTCACACTTGCTTGTGTGAACACCTCCACATCTACTCCACCAAGGTGAATATAATTTTCTTGGTAATGTAATCAACTCCTGTCATGAAAGAGCTTCCTTGAAGAAAGTAGCTTTTATTTCTCACTTCAACATACTCTTAGTCTGAAGGATGCAGGTACCATATATAGCATTTTAGAAATCCCCAACAACATAGGTTTGTCCTTATAACTTTTTCAAGCCCTCACTGTTTTCAAAGTTTGATTCGATGTCCTGAAAACTGAGTCCTAGTAAAATCTCAGTGGTTCTTACTTTATCACATGCAAAGAGCATTTCGTTAGGTTTCATTTAGTGTCTCTAGCCATTGTACTTGACAGCCATGAGGACAGAGTGTCAGTGAGACACACAGAGAGCCAGAGCAGCTTTCTCTTGCTGCGTCAGTGACAAAAGAACTGATCCTTCAAGAGGTCCTTTGAACCAGTGGTGCCAAAGGAAGACAGCTCCATGTGCTCCTCATCATTCCTCAAAGACAGATGTGGCCAGAGCTTCTTTTGAGAGGGGCTAGAACAGTGGTTCCCAACCTTCAGTAACCCCAGTGTTCTTGGACTGCAATTCCCAGAAACCCCAGGCAGCACAGCTGGTGGTGAAGACTTCTGAGAAATCGCAGTCCAAGAACACCTGGGTTACCCAAGGCTGGGGACCACTGAACTGCGTGGGAAGGTGTCTCAAGCTAAAGGGCTTGTTTTGTTTTGACCACCAAACTAATGCCAAATTTGACACAACAAGGGAGGCTTGTGGTTATGATCCCCTACTATTCGGTAAAAATTCCAGGGAATTGCTTTGGGTTAGTGTGACAGGCGAGAGGAGAGTATAGAAGCTCTCGTTGGAGTGCTGTCCACCCGTAAGATATCAAAAGAGGTGCAGACCACTCCTCCACCAACCCCTTGTGAAAGAATACACCAGGGAATAGACACCCGGGAGTTGGAAGCAAGTCTGTGGGGTTTGACCGTGGCGACCCAGACGGAAGGAGATTTGGCGGGAAAAGTAGAAAAGGGGAGGTCGGTGGTGGAGGCGGGAATAGGAGATATAAAAAGGGGACACGACAACATACCAGGTGGTTGGGAACTTATCTGGGTAGAAGACCCATGGACTGGGGAATGGGAAAAGGTAAAGGTCCCAAGAGAAGAGGCGGATTATCGCCGGAGGAAGGGGCTTCCCCAGCGACCGTCGTACTGGGGAGAGTCTGAGGCGAGGGAGTGGAGGAGGCGGCTAAAGGAAGAAAAGGAAATTGTGGCCAGAGAGGCGGAGGAGCGTCGGAGAATGGCGTGCGGAGGAGGCACGGAGAGTGGCGTATCTCTGGGACCATGGACTACCTTTGAGGGAACGGGAGACCCGATCTGGAGAGAGGATGGAGATGAAGAGACCCTACCGCTATTGAGAGAGGTGGGAGAAGAAAGAGACAGTCCCGGTTATAACCCCTTTTTACCCGGTCCATGGGATGAGAAACCCCTAAATCTGTTTGACACAAGCCTTTGGATACCCTTGCAACGTTCGTTGACGTCGCAAGAGATGTTACCTCAAGTTACCACAAATGAAGTTCCTCCCCAGTTTAAAACAATAAAAGACAGTTTGAGTTGCAATCAAAAAGAGATTCCTGTTTTATTTCAAGAGAAAGAGGAGGCTACATTCGAACCCTCACAGTTAGGGAAGTGGTATTTCAGGAAATGGTGTTTGAAATCATTTCTCCTATGCTCTTTCCACAACAGCAGTTCTTCCACCACACCCATAATCTGTCTCCCGACAGTTAATGGAGCCTATCCTCTCAAACCACTCTCCACACACAGAAATTATGATAGATGGAGCAGAGCTATTACACTTCCCTCCTCACATGTTTAATTTACATAGGTAAAGAACATTACACTGAGCTCTTTGATCTTTTATTTAAGCCTGATATTTCCCCACTTTCTCTGGGGGCAATTATTTATTCAGGCCACTAAGCGCTAGACACAGGAATAACACCACATAGTGCAGCACAGTCACAGCTTGGAAGCAACAAGTTACAGATAACATAGTCATCTGTAAATAGTTACTTTTTAAAGTAACTAGGGTTGTAAGAAAGTTATATTTAAGGAGTAACAGAACAAGTAGGAACAAAGGTGATTTACTAGTGTGATGTTTAATGTTTTCAAGCTATTTGCAAATGCTACTGTAAAAATGCCTGAAGTGTTTTTAAAGTTAAAACAAACATTTAAAAAACCCACCCCGAAACATATCAGTGCAATAGGCAGTGCCTTATTGGGTAATGACAGTGGTTTACTTTTCAAGCATTACAGCAAGTAATGAGAATGAATTGCTGCTGAAAAGTAATTTTCCAAGCTCTGAGCACAATGGCAGATTCTAGCAGAAATAAAAGTACAGCAGAAACGCTGTTTTTGTGGCATTGCCCAGCATGCGTCATCAGTGTTGAATCAGCCAACTCTGCCAAATCCACCGGCAAAATCATTCTCAGGGTACAAAGCATCTTTAAGTTCCAGAAACTTTATCAGCATCTCTGGCCGGTGAATCTGCAGAGCTCCATGGTGTGTGTGTGTGTGTGGGGGGTCAAGCCCTCCCCTGTAGATTCCTGGACAGCTAATGCAACTCTCTCCCTGGAAAGTTGTCCATCCCTGGTCTATACAGTCTAAGGCAGTCTAAGGTGCAACTTTTGGCACAGAGCTGCAACATGATGCTTATTTATTTCTCAGGCCAAACAACAAGCCTGAGCTAAAAGGCTTTGAAGGCCCAGGCTTTTTCAAATAACACCCACTGGCTAATCTCATGCCAGTGTCAATTTGTAGTTCTTCCATTTGGCCGTGCTATGCCTGGGCAATGGCAGGCAATCCAAATCCCATTTGGCAGATCCCAGGCTAATACGCCACTGTGTATCTGAATCTGGACAGACTCACAAGTACCATATGCACTATCAGACTACTTCTCTTCAGGCCAGTTTAATGAAACTGGTAGTTTTTATCCGTTCCTTTGTATATTCATCCTTTTTTTATATTTGTTCCAGTTCCTCCTACAACTCTGACTTCCACCATTCTATGCCCTCTGCTGTGGATACTTGTCTCCTATCCACCGTCCTCCCCACTAGAGATGGGCACAAACCAGTTTGGTGGTTCAGCCCAGCTGGCTGAGTGCCACAACAGGTGTTCGGCAGGTCTATGCCCCACCCCCTTTGGTGGGCACCCACTCAGAGGCAGCACCTGGAGGAGGCGGGGCAGGGAAGCTGGGATGTTTCCTCCGAGTGGGCACCCGCCGGAGGGGGCAGGGCTCTGAACTACCAAACACCTGTTGCAGCACTCAATGAATTGGGACAAACCAACAAACTGGCAGTTTGTGCCCATCGCTACTCCCCACTAGTCAAAGCCCACTCTTTACAACCATTTTCGCACAACATTGTATGAATCACCCTTACCTTACAGAGTTCTCCACTGCTACCTGATGTTCCTGTCACCCTTCTCAGTCAGTGCCTCACTCCAATTCAGTGGTGTTAATCTGACAACAGTAAGACTAGCAAGCAAGGACTATGTATCACTGCATGTAGAATGATTGGGTTCCTATATGTCACGTTCCCGGGGGTTTCAACAGCAAAGTCCGATAAGCCAGTCCAATATCAGAAGTTCAGAGCTGATACCAAAATGCCAAAGCCAAATCACAAACCGTAATCCGAGGTCAGGGTCCAAAGCCAAATCACACAATGTAGTCCGGGGTCAGAGTCCAAAGCCAAAGGTCCAGGGAACAAGGTTCAAGGGAGTCAGGAGCGTGGATGCGAGCCAGAGATTTGACTTGTTGCTTCCACGAGCTTCCCAGCCGTCTGGGAGCTGATTATATAGCAAAACAGTCATTGAACTGCTGGAAGCCTTTTCATCCTATCAAAACTCAGGACTAGCTGACCGGATGTTTCTGCGGGCAGCATTCAGGCGATCCTCTGACCTTTGCGTCATAAGTCTTTGCCGAAGTCTAGCCCTTACCCTGGCTACTGGGGGAGGAGAATCTGGTGGCGATTCAGCTGTCTGTGCTTCTAATCGCTCAGCATTCTCCTCAGCTACAGTTAACCCCTCAGGTTCCGGATCTTCGGCTGAACTCATGACACTATACTGCCCGGACTCACTTACCTGTGCTAAAATAGGGTTTCCTATAATTTGTGACTCCAGCCCAACAAGGGAAGAGAGAGCACCTTGTGAGTTCAGAACAGAGCTACGCACGAACTGTATCTTGAAAAAATCATATTTGTGGGCAGAGAAGTGCAGGTGAGGTGTTTCAAAACCGTTTTCCAAGGAAAATAGAAACTTCCCAAGAGTTTTCTTCAAATGAAGTTCACCATGCAGTGGCAGTAAAATAGTTTCTTTCTTTCGTCTGAAGACTTTGTTTTATTTCATTTTATGGTTGTCTTGCCATGCAAGTGGAAGCAGCAGCACTCATGCTGGCAGCCCGGCTGCTCTTTTCCATTGTCCACAATATAACTAACATTGTTCTAATGCACTGAAGTGATGGGATGGTGTGTCCCCCCCCCCCCCAAAAAAAAGGTAAATAATTTTCTTGAGAATTCTGCAGTCCCTTTGCTTTATAAGATGGAAAAGAAAATGAAACAAAGGGAAAACCGTAGACATTTCCATCAAAAAAGAAAAGTCCTCTGAGGAACTTCAACTTGGCTGTTGTTCAAAAGTGGCCAAAGTATAGATAAAATTTCCCAGTTCTTGTCTCATCATCTATCTGAACCTGGTGTTAGCAAACAACTATACTCATGGACGTTTGTCCCACAACTTTCTTCCTAGTTGGTGGACTGGGGAGAAATCCCAAATCTCCTTTATCTCACATGGTGATCAGCAGGGTGAATTGAGAGGGATATGTATCCCATCGGGCCATAAGCTCAACTTCCAGCATTCAGTAGAGAACTTGTTGCTACAATTGGGCCTTAGACCATAGTCTATAGTTATGGAATGAAGTCCTTTTTCAATAACCAGACTAAGGACTTGCATAATAATGGCTAGAACTGCATCCCAAATAAAATAAATGCATCAGGGAGAAGATTAAAGGTTGCTGAGCAATAGGATTCTCTATTGACATGTTGGCTTTAGTATTCATTGGCCATAATTCTGATGTTCTGCTATTTTTGGCAATAAATAAATTTGCAAAAGAGCATTTTCGGATGATGCAAATATTCTGATAGCAGCAATGGTGATGTGGAGAAATTAATTAGATTTGCTTTAGGGAATGAATTATTCTCCAATGAATTCAAGTCTAGAAGTAACAATTCAAAGGTTGCTTCTATTCCATTATATTCAATTCTACGGGTAGAACAGGTTAAAGAGAGATCTCTTCCAAGAACTGTCACTTAAGGAATTCTGTCTTTTCTGTGGCTCCTGACTATTAATGAACTTTTGATTTTTTAAAAGAAAGAAATCACAGACTATTGACTGGACCAGAGGTGAGGCTAGAAATTCATTGGTCAAGATTGGATCTCTGACTGAAGCAGGTGTATCATTTAAGCACTCAGGATGAAAAAGAGGACATTATAAATGAGGTTTGGCCAACATTGACAGGGCAAAGGAAGAATCTGTTAAAATCTGTAATTGTATTGGTCTTTCCAGCCCAGAGATACTGGACTGGATAGCTCAATGGTTTAGGTCTCTGGCTGCAGAGCCAGAGGTTGGGAGGTTGATTCCCCACTGTGTGTCCTTGACAGGGGGCTGGACTCGATGATCCAGAGAGCACCTTCTAGCTCTGCAGTTCTAACATGATGGTGATGATTATTTTTTCATGTAAAGACATGGACAATGTGGGTGACCTCATGTCCAGCTTGTGAGCTTTCCAGAAGCAACCGGCTGGCATCTATGTGAACTGAATGCTGGATTAGACAGACTCTTTATTATTGCTTTTCATTTAAAGTATTTTATACTGGCTTTTAGCAGGCCTCTCATGTTCCTGTCTCAGATTCCTATTAATAGCTACCAAAATACTTCATAGCCTCTAGTTCCATAGCCTAATTATATGACCACTTCATTCTAAAAGTACTGGAAGTTTAGTTGGATTACCCTAACTTCAAGTTTTAAGAGGCTTTTCAGATGGAGCATGCAGTGTACAGTATTCTTGCCTTCCCCAGCCTGATGTCTCTAGATGTGATGGATGCTACTCCCATTATTCCTGTCAGCGTGGCTGATAGCAGGTTAACATTGTTCCCTGAGTCAGAGGAAGAAGCAGGGCCCCTTACAAGTCAAGAGCATACGAGTCTCCAGAATCCAAGTTATTTTGGAACAGTGCTCAGAAAATCCCCCAAGTAATTCTTCCTGTTTCTAGTAGTAAAAAAAATTACAGTACCAACAAATTAAATAACAATTTATGCCCTTTCATGATCCTCAAAATCTGCTGTGTAAGGCACCCCTCTCCCTCTGTGTGACAGTCTGGTCAATCATGTGATGTACATAATGGAATCACAATAAACCTTTTGTTTAAAACAAACACACACACACACAAAATTTCTAATGCATACCTAATAGTGTGTTTGCCTTATTTACTGTTTCAGTACATTGATATTGAAGTACTTGCTTTCAGTATGACAGAAAACTAGGGATAAATGCACAAAGCCTCAGGCAAATGATGCAGGGGGGGGGGGATTAATGAAAACAATTCCTAGCAATCAACATATTAGGGATGCAGCATTAGAAAGCAGGGGGATCTGGGATAATTCCTATATAGAATTATTTAACTGAAATCCATCTAAGCAATGAGCAAGAGGGAATTCTCATTAGCGAAATTATTCATGCAAGGTGGAGGGGGGAGGGGAAAGTAGCTCCCCTTTTCTCCAGATCAAGTGCTGAGTTCTGTCAAACAGTGAGTAAAACTGGGCATCTGTTGAATTTCTACAAGAGGAACATTCATGAAACAATAGAGAGTTTAATTAAGATGTACTCACTCATTAACTATTAATTTTTTTTCTAGTGTGAATTTATGTGAAAGATGTAGCAACCTGACCCAATAGCTCTTGAGTGCATGTAGGCATGATGAAATATTCATACAAATTCATGCAAAAAGGTGTTGCACTCCTTTTCTGTCACATTGCTGTACTGTGGTAACAAAACATTTGTCAACACTTAGGTGAGGTGTTTTGTGATGCCATGGAATGATCACAGACACTAATATTGCTCAGGGAGATCTGTTTGTCATCATGAACAAAATGGTCATAATCTTGTTTAATTTCCAAAAAATTGCCCTGACTGGTGACATCACCCAGTTTATCAAACAGGCACTTACATAAACAGGATTTCAGCCACTGATTCAGGTAGACCAATTTATCTGGGACTTAATCATTTGATTTCATCTTACACAGTGAAGGTGGTGGTCAGAATTCACAAAAAAGGATTTCACCGAAATGGGCAGTTAGTCAGTCATAGTTTCTAACTCCCTTTCTTGGATAAACACCTTATTGTGATGAATGGGTGTGTCATTGAGAACAATGCCATCAGAATGCCAGACTCCACTAGGAGCTTGGAGTCCTAGCAGTGTCACCCAAGGCAGAATGTGCACAGCTGAGGCTCCAGACAAAGATTTATCCAGTCTCTTCAGGTGTAACAGCCACATCAGTGGAAGTGAATGCATAGTTCCAACTGTGAGGGTGGCGGCGGCTACTGGGCAGCAGCAGTAACTGAAGGTGACACTAGCAGAGGAGGCAACAGCAGTGATACTCAAGCTAACTTTTGTTACTACTGCACAGAAAATGGCAACGATTACTGAAATTTCCTTCCCAAAAAAAAAAAAAAAACCCCTAGGGTGAGACAATTCAAAATGAAACAAGAGATAGTGCTGGAAGATGAGACTTCCAGGGTTGGAAAGCACTCAATCAGCTACTGGGGAGAACAAAAGACAAGTATGAATAGTGCTGTCACTGATGATGCAAGTAGATTAAAGCCAAAGGGAGGTGTAGTGGCTGACATGCACAGAAGTGAAAGGAAAGTTCGATGCTGCACAATACATACAATTGGAACCAGGAACATGAGAAGTATGAATCAAGGTAAACTGGAAATTGTAAAGCAAGAAATGGAATGTATAAACATTGCAGTGCTTGACACCAGTGAACTGTAGTGGTCTGGAATGGGATATTTTCAGACAACTACAAAGTGTTTTATTCTCAAAACAATAAACTCAGAAGAAATGGAGTGGCTCTAATACTGAGGCAATATGTAGCACAGGCAGTTAGGTGCTATGATGAAAAGTCTGACTGCATAATACAATCCATCTGACTCCATCTGGAAAACTTATCAATATAATCATCATTCAAGTCATTCGATTACAGATGCGGAAGAAGATGGAATCAAAAGTTTTTATGCAAGCATCCTAGTGGAAATTGATCACATAGACATACTTATAATTGTAGCTAACTGGAATATAAAAGTAGGAAACAAAGGAAAGCCAACTGTGGTTGGAAAATATGGTCTAAGAATCAGAAAGAAAGCAGAGTATTGACTCATAGAGTTTTGCAAAGCCAACAGTCTGCTTATTGCAAATATATGCCTCAAGCAATCAAACAGACAACTGTACGTGTGGGCATCACCAGATGGCCAATATAGAAATCAAATGGACTATGAAATGTCAACATTAAGATCTTGAATTTGGCATGGAAGCATACAGGCAACCAGTGAAAACAAGCGACGACTGGGGAAATATGATTGTGTGTTGAAATATCTGAAACCAAACTAGCTGCAGCATTTTGCCCTGTTGCAGCTTCTCTACTGCCTTCAAAGGTAGCCCCATGTAGAGAGTATTGCAATGGTCAATCTTTAACATTACCAATGCATGGAAAATTGTTATTAGGGATTTCCAGATAACCAAAGGTGTGCAATCTGCCTAAGTTGATAAAAGGTAGACCTGGCCGTGGTCCAGAACCACACCCAAATTGTGGATCTGGTCCTTCAGGTGAAGTGTAACTCCACCCAGACCAGACAAACAAACCCCTAACTGATCAAGGCCCAATTCTAGCAACAAGGTCTTTATCTTGTCAGAGTTCAACTTCAGCCTGTTAGCCCCCATTCAGTTCATAACCAAGGCCAAGCAACACTCCAAGGTCTACACAGCTATTCCTCGCCAAAGATGGAAAGGAGACAGAGCTGCATGTCGTCCGCATATTGATGACAATGCACTCCAGATCTCCAGATGACTTCTCTCAGCAGCCTCCTATAGATGTTAAACAGCATAGGGGAGATGATTGACCATGGTGGGGCTCCACACTGTAGAACCCACGAGGTCAAAACAGCATCCCCAAGCTGTACCCTCTGGAGACAACCCTCATGGAAGGCCTTGAGCCAGCATAAAGCTAGACCCCTGATCCCCAAGCTTGAAAGTCTCACTGCTTTGAAAGCCATAGATTAGATCCACACAAACCAACAGGACAACTTTGGACAATTGTAGAAATCTCATAGATGAATAGAAGAAATGAGGGAAGAAAGAAAACTTTTAGCTGTTCTCATGAATCAGAAGAACAAACTGAGTTAAGAAGTAAATGCTTTTCTGCAACGGTAAATTGATGATTGTGTAAGAGGTAAATATTAGGCACCTGCATCTCTCTTTAGTCCTGCCAAGAGGTGTAAACAGATATAAATAAATAATCACAAACTAAGCACAACAGCCATTAGATGTAATGACAGAAAACTTCCAGACATCAGTCTTTGCATATAGTTACACATTGGCAGAAACAAAGTATTAGCTTTGAAACAAGACAAAGAACTCAGGGATATTTTAATGACTTTTTACTGAGCAATTATTCTGCAACTTCTGTTAATGAAAAAACAAATCAACAAAAAAGGATATATTATCATTTGGGCCCTTCAGAAATATTTATTTGGATGGTCTATATATGATATCCAGAAGCACCGTAAGGCTTGGGTTGAATATAGTTCTGAGTCATAATATTTGGATTAACACAGTCAGACCTCTCTCCCTCTCTGCAACATTTCCTTTGATCTGGATATAAATCCAAAAAGAAACTCATTTTCATTTTCAGCTGAGACATTACAGTGTAAATCACTTGGGAGTGGCAAACCCTTACCTATTTATTCCAAAATAGACCTAATAAAAATCTATTGGACGGTTTCAGATTGCATTGATATGAATCATAGCCACTTGTCAATTTTACGAGACTAGTTCCATTCCAAAATAGTTTACAAGATTTTAATAGGAATAAATCAGAAAAGACTCCCTGCTGTTGATCTGTCTCCTAATGTGGATGGCTCTAAACTATATGGCTGATTCCAATGAACTATTGAAACCCAGCAGAGTAATATTTGAGGGGCGGGGAGGGGAGAATACAACTCATTCATTTTTTTCCCAAGCAGAAATCAAATGTTGGTTCCTTATCTCTGTCAAGAAATGATGGAAGACATTGGCCAGGTGAGGAACGGGGAACTATTTGCACCAATCATCTCTATTCAGCTCTCGTCTACTGCTGTCACTGAATCTGGAGATACCACATAGCCATCACTAGTGACCATGCTAGAAGGGGGATTCTGAGAAACTTTTCCTATTGTTGGAATGTTTTAAAGTTCCCTTTGGATCCAAGCCAATGTATTTGTACTTTCTGAATCACATCCCTTCAAACTGATCCTACTGAAACCACAGGGGGAATCCTGCAAAATGCAGTTCTGCTGAAGTTATCAAGTGCAATTCCACTGTGTTTTGAAAGCACCATTAAATTGCCTTAAAGCCTCAGACCTTTGAAAATAAAAGTCAGGGTGCCTCTCTTGTTTTTGTGTCACAAGCAAAGTCACCACCCATTTCCAAAGTGAGATATTAAGACTGTGGCCATTTTAAGATACTAGCCATAATAGCACCAGCAGGTCTCCAGTGAGCCAAGCAAACATAATGAGAAGCAAATTTGAAGAAATCGTTATACAGCACACTTCTGCAGAGAAGATGATGAAGTTCTGGGACAGTAAGAAGTGGGGCGGGGGGGGGGGGAACCACCTAAATCAGAAAGTATAAAACTGACATCTCCAGAGAAGCTAGCAGCTGAAAAAATATATTAAAGGTCATATCACCACTTTCATTATCTAGGGAGACTTGTTATAATCTGCTTATCCTTACTACTGTAATTAAGTGCAATTATTCAGCACTAATATGGTAGCTGAGGCTGAAATCCTCTTGGTTCAGTCCACTGATTGCTTATGGGCTCTGACGCTTTAACCTCAAAGGCAATTTCATACATTGGGGAGGGACAAGGAGCAGACACCAGGGAAAGGTCTATCTGCTCTTATGATGGAGCAGGGAAAGGGGCTCTGTGTGCACAGAGATTTCTACATTAGGTTGGTTACTGAAAACCTGCCACATGATGTCTCCATATACCAAAGTTCATTAAAAAATAAAACCTTATTTGAGAAATTGCATTTAAACAAACTGTAACTCAGGGGTAACCAATTCTAAGGCAAAGTTATTATTACGTTTCAAAGCATGAGACAATGGCACATTAGCACAGGTACAAATATGACTTCCCCATCCCCCACCCCAGATATATTTCTTCTGTACATTTCATCGTTAGGACAACTTAGGGTAGTTAACAAGTTTCTCCATCCTTGTCTTATTTGCAGAGGCTGAAATCCAGCAGCTTGGTTAAAGGACTCAATTGGATCGGGCTGGATCAGGCTAAATAAGGTCACTTCAGATCACATAGAGGTGTGGCATGCCATTTAGTGCAATCAAATCCCTGTCTAGTCACACCCTTACACCATGTAAGATTGATGGAGCGTACATTATTTCACTGGATTTCAGCCATTATGCTCCTGTGAGTGGACAGGTTGAAGGAGACTGACAGGTCTAGACTTAATTTGTGAACTCTGTGACTGAATGAGATATGAAGCTAGGTCTCTCCAGTCTTCTGCCAGCACTCTGACCACTACACCACTTTGCCTCTCACACATAATTCCCGTGGAGCTGTTTTGAGATAAGTCACATACCTTGGCCGCCCATGTTCCAGCTGCTGGAATCCCCTCAATGTATGCAATGTTACAACAGTAGTGGGTGGGTTAACTTGCAAAGAAGGCATAAGGGGAGGGGACAACTTTGTGATAACAGTATTATATTTGCCAATGGAGAACTGGAACTTAAAAGTCTAATGTCAGAAGCCTTTCAGTCCCTTAAGAATGGTGTCTGGATGTTCAGTTGTGAACTTTTAAAAAATAATATAATGCAATAGGATATATAGCTGGTAGGCAGCAAGAGCATTTTAAGGGTGTCAGCTGTTGTAGCTTCTTTTGAGAAGCAGTACTTTATGCCCTGGGAAGCCTGCTAAGGGACCAGTGGATGCTCTGGCACACCTCCTCTGTTTGTGGAAAGGGAGGAGGTCTTCCAGTAGATGGTGGATGGTGGTGGAACCTTCCTAGGTGACAGTGGCGCTTTTCGCTCTTGTGGGCACGCATCTTGCTCCGTCAACGATGAACCCAAAAGCAGTGTGGATTGGGGCACAAGCTGGGAGCACATCACAGTGGCAGGGGATTTGACAGAATCCCAATTTCCTTCTAGTCCCGCTTTACACCTCTAGATACAGCCAGAAGCAATGTCAGCCTGAAAGCTGAGATATTACATTCCTGGAAGGACTGCCCTTTCACCTTCTGCTTCCTCTAAATGCTTCTGAATATATATATTCATCTGGCCATAGGCACCCCCCCCCCCCAGACAGACACAAGTCACTACTGTGCCCTACAAAAAAGGATAATCAAGTCTTGCATAGCTCCCATTCATTTCAATGAGTTTCATCAGAAAAGCTTCATGGAAGGCTATATCAAATATTAATTGAAAAAAGAAAGTTCTCAGTATTATCTTGGTGAAAGAATTATGTAGCAAACTGATTTCTTTTATTCATACTGTTTTCCACTTTTCCTCTTTACTTTTGATTTTTGAAAAATCTTACTTGTTTCCTCCTACCACATTGTCCAGAGAGAGAAGAAATTTGGATCTGGGAATGACTTTGATAACTCCCTTTCTCTTCCCAGCTGTTCTGTCAGTCATTGTGCTCCATTTTTTAAAAAAAAAGCAGCAGCAAGCAGGAAGAACTCATTAACAGTCTGGGCACCAACAAGCTTCAGCTGCACGAACTCCCCAAGGTGAAACAGTCATTCTATCAGAGGACTCTTATTGTCCCCTCATCATGCCATTAATTTCTGCACAGTTTAGGTGTGTATTTGCTGCTGCCTATTAGTTAGACTGTCTTTGAAATCCAGGGTGGAATGCTCAAAGGAAACCTAACATTCTGAATTCCAGGATTTCAGTGTAGCATTAAAAAAGAGATATTCTTGAAATGCATTGTGATTATGACAAGATGTTGAAGCAATCAACTATTGCTCGAAATTGGCCAGGCATTCAAAATATACCGCCTCATACAGCCATCAAAATAAGGAGTGTTTGTTTGAAAGAGCTCATTTTCAAGGTACTTAGAAGAAACTCAAACCTTGAACTGAAACTCAATAGCCCTATTCAGGAGTAATTTACCAGACATTCTAGAACGTGTGGATGAGGGCATGGGTAACCCTATTCCCTCACATGGAAAGTAAAGTGGTCTAAAGCAGAGAGATTACTGTTTGCATGAGAGATTACTGTTTGCTTGGAGAATAATGTTAACAAGAACAACAACAAGATCACCACCACCAACAACAACAATAAATTTCTGACTTATGGTGACCATTTTCTGGGTTTTCCAGGTAGAGAATATTTAGAAGCGGTTTAACATCCCCTTCTTCTGAAGCATTTTGTGCACCTTATGATTCAGTTTGTGGTCTCAAAATCAAACTGATTTGTAAATTCACTTAGCTTTGCCCTGGAACCAAATCTGGTTGTTCTGCCTCAATACAGACCTCAAACAAATTTGACTGAATTGGGCCGATTTGATTCAGAATTTGAGAGCTGATCAAATCCAGTGTGCAGCCCTACTGGCTATTTAATGGACTTCACCCACTGATAAATTTTTGTTAAATTAATTAGTTTGTTTTTACTATGATAATATCTCACCAATTGTCTTTATTGTATAACTTTATTTTCTTATTTGGGAGCCCTTTGCCAAAACCAGCATAAGCATTAACATTAAGGTCATGTAATTTGGTCCTTGTAATATTTAAATGGAGCCTTAGTTGCGCTGTAAGCCACAGCACTGCCAGCTAAAACTGACCTTCAGGCACCACCCATCCACTCAATAACAGGAAATGATAAAGATAATCATTTTTCAACATACAGAGCTCCAGTTTTATTATATTTAAACAAAACAGACATTCTAAAGGGGAAAAAATAATATCTTTGGGGCTCTGTCGATTTGTTATACACTAATTTTCCAAGACAAGAAGCTGGTGGTTGTCTCAGCCCTTTTAATCATTTAACATCTAGTTAGATGTTATAATAATGTGTTCTAATCTGTCCTCAACTATTTCAGATTAGCTGTTCAAATATCTATTCAGTAGTCCTAAGGGTTAGCTTAAATAAATATTTAAATTCAAATAAAGTAGACAGAAATACATGTAATTCCTCATATTAAACTGCATATATCCTAGAAAGAAGACGACAAATACAGAACTCTGCATGTGTGTGCGTGTGTGCGTGATCTGATCCATGTCCTCAAATGAGTACCTATGATAGTTGCTTTTTCTTTCTAGGGCAGGGAAGGGGCCACCTTTGTGGGTCCAGAGGCCAAATCTCTGCCCCAAGGATCCTCCAGCGGTCACTTAAGCTCACAAAATCCCCCCCTCCCGGGAAAAAAATGAATCTGGAAGTGGCTAGAAATCTACTTCTAGTTTTGAAAAATTGACATTTTGGGATGTTAAATGGTGTCATGTGGACTGTGATGTATTTAATAGTGGAATTTTTAGTATAGTTGGACCACTTTATCCACAGGACCAGTACCTATGGTTTTACTTACCTGCTGCCTGAAAATATAAAATAACCACACACACACCGGAAATATGTGTTTCCAAGGTGTATTACCAGAACTGGCCATTAGAGGGAACCAGTGACTATGCTATATACAGATATTCTATATCTGTGTTTTGCAGCACATGTGGGTGGCCTCTTGGACCTGATCCCCCATGGATACCGCAGTCCTACTGTAATTATAAGAGTGGGCTACATTAATAAATTGTATCAGGCTAGTTAGATGAGCTCATGGTTATGGATTAGCAGTAATCATTCAGGATGCTCATGGTATGGTAAAAGGAAAAAGAATCCTTATGTTTATTATTCCAGGTAATTCATTCATAATAAAACAAGATTAAACCTAGACCTGTATAGGGAGAAGTCTGGGCTTCGCATGTGGGCAAATGTGCTGAAGGCTGACACAGAGAAACCCTCACTACCAATCTTCTGTTCCAGAATAACAAATATCAAAGAGGAGACTTATCTAAGAAGAAAATGATCAAGGATTAAAGTCAAGGTGAAGAAGATATCCAAGCCTACCTTGCCACCCATCAGTCTATCATCCCCCAACACTCGCAGCTACTTCGTGCTCCCTTCTCCTGGAGGCATCCAATGGCTGTAACTCAGCTTTTCTTCCCAGGGAAAATTGGGGACCAAGGGCAAGCTGCAAGCTCCAAAAACAGCTTTGTGGCTATATGCCTACAACTTCAAGAGTTACTGGGTTCAGAATATACGGTTAAACGTATGGCCGTGCAGCTGCTTTGTTCCAAATCCAATCTGCCTGGCCTAGTTTGAAGCAGGGAGCCCAGGGTTGGCTCCAGGGTAGCCTGGGAATATTTCTGGGAAATGTGGTATTCAGAAAGTAAATAAAAATATTCAGAGAAGTGGAGAAATGGAAAAATAAATTAAGGGGAGAAGCGGAAAGGTTGGGTAATATCACATAAGGAAGGTGCTACAATGGCATAGGTGCTTTTGGCAGTTCTTTCCACAAGACGATGAAGGAAAAGAAGGACTTTGCTGACTCACAACTTCACTTTGCATGTGTGCAAATATGCAGGGAATGGACTTCTCTATCATTCGCCAGTCACTGAGGTTGCAACTACATTGACAAGCCATTCTGATTTGCTGCGGTTTGATTCGCAGCTTATCTTCCACTTCCATGCACTTGGAGTGATCACAGAGGGACTGCAGATGGATTCGGAGCCAGTGTCCAGACTGGCTCCTCACCGTGTGAGCCACATTTTGGCCCCTCACAAGCATCGTGGCACCTGTTCCTGGCTCCTTGGCCTGGGTACTCTGGTTGTGGTGGAGGTAGCAGCAGCGGCAGCAGGAAAGATGGGCAGTGCTTTCACATACCTCTTCAGCTCATTGATCCTGAACAGCAGCCATGGCTGAGTGCTGTGCCTTTTTCCAGATGATTAGCAGGTAAAAGAGCATGGTGGAGGCAAGGGCTACCTTGAATCCCCAAGGGACCAGCAGCGCGGGGGGGGGGGGGGAGCCAGCCCAAGACCTTGAACTTCAGTATACAGCAGGACCCCATATTTGTGAGGAATTGTTTCCAAACCCACCTGTAGATGTTGAAAAATACTGCTTATAGCAAACTCTATTGTAATAGTGAACACTATACATAGCATGGTCTCTGGATCTCTCTAGTGGCCAGTTCTGGTCACTTCATCTTTAGAAATATATATTTCTGGGATTTTTCTTTTAATATTTTTTAATATTTTCAGACCATGGATAATCAGCGAATACCCCATAGATATGGGGTCCCACTGTATAGGGCAAACTGTGCAAATGGCTTAGCCAAGAGAAAGGCCTGCACTGATTTGAATTCATGTGATCAAATTCATCTGTTTTGTTAACAGGAGAAAATCCTACCGTATGTGTAGTCACCGCCCAAGTCTATGAGGAGGACCCCTGTGTAGAGGAAGAGAAGGGAAGGAGCGTAAGGAGAAGCACTGGCCAGGAGAAAAGAGAGCGTGGAGTGGTGTGTGTGTGTGTGTGTGTGTGTGTGTGTGTGTGTGTGTGTGTGTGTGTGTGTAGGGAAAGGGAGCAAAAAGGAGAGGGACAGAGATCGTGCATAAAGAAGGGCACAAACTGCCAGTTTGGCAGTTCATGCCAATTCGTTTATTGGTTGAACAGGTGTTCGCACTTCCCAGCCCTGCCTCCTCTGGTAGGCATCCAGTCAGAGGCAGCACCTGGAGGAGTTGGGAGAGGGAAGGGTGGGCACTTCCTCTGAATGGGTGCCCACTGGAGGAGATGGGGCTGGGAACTCCTGGTTCATGCCCATCTCTAATCGTGCGGACACACACACACACACACACACACACACAACACCAGTGCTCAACTCTCTTCCTGTGCTCCCCTAAGCTGCCATTTCTTTTTCTAAATAGACCCCCTACAGTTTTTTCATTCAGTTTTTTTTTAACAGTTTAAGAATGTTCTCTCTTATTGCCCAGCAAGATAAGCTATGGAAGTTACTGGGAGGAAAGCCGTCTTAACAGTTCTATTGAATTGTGCCCCTGCAGGCACTTCAAATGGAACGGTGTGTAGAAAGCTTTCAAACTGTAACTTGTGCAATGACAATGATCTACTACAGGGATGGGTGACTTCAGAAGACTTGCGGGCAAATTCTTTGACCTTCCCAGATGCTACTGCAGGCTATACCATACTTGGAAATAGCAGAAAATGTTCCGAGTAGACACAGGATTTTCATATTCGTATCCTGGGCGATCTATGAATATTAGCACCACAGATGACTGGGTGCCTGGGAAGTCCAGTCCCTCCCCCCGAACTGGCTGGTCCACTTACCAGTTGCCATGCATCACCCGGGACTGGCATAATTCTTGTTGTGCCAATCACAGAAGTAGCCTGGCCAGTGCTTCTCTGCCTGCCTACACAGCTGACCGCTCAACAGCTGAATGGGAAGACTAGTCATCCCGCCTCCTTGTCAGAGTGGTCACCTGTGCAGGGAGGCATGGAAGTGCCGACTGGGGTACTTCCATGATTGGTGCAACAAGAATGATGCTGGCTGAGCACACCGTGAAGCAACAAGTTATTGGACTGGCCCGGTTTGGGGGGAGGGACTGGACTCCCAGGCACCTGTGGTGCCTATATTCATATTTGTATCCCAAGGGATATGAATGCAGATATCCTATGTCTAATTCTTTCTTAGCATTCTGGGTATGTGTGTTGCTATGGAGTGTATCTTTGAGAACCCTTCAGGTTGCTAAGCTGAAAGCTCCTCCTCCTGAAGCCTCCAAGAATGGAGATAGGCTTCTTCTTTTTCAAAAGGAGGAGATTTTTTCATGAGGGGTGCTTTGGTGTCACCTCACCCCATTTGGCTTCTCTAGATGTGCTCAAGGGATCAATCCATGCCAGGCTTCATCTCATCCTGCTTTATTTACATGTCTCCTCTTGATAGCCTCCAAATCTCACGTATTTGCAACAGAAAAGAGCATGGGAAACATTGATCTTCTTTACATTGTCAGCTAGCATCTTATTAATCAGCAACTCTTTTGGGGCTTATAAAAAGTCACTTTTTATATTAGCTCAATGTCTGGTACAATAGAAATTGGCTTTGAAATCGTTTGGCTTTGACATGCCTCTACAATACAAATATTAAATAATAATAGGATTTTTACAATGAACAGAGTTCTCCATCTACATTAGTGTATGTTTCCCAAGTTGCAAATAACAGAATCTTTACGATCAATTCTAATAAGGTTTCTTTTGGCTCAGAAGGCTGAATTATACTTGGCAATTGTTTGCAAGCATAGGAGCAAGCATTGATTTTGCTTTGTTTTGCCAAGTTTAATTGGGTTATTTCCTTATCATTTCCTTGGTATCGTCCCCTCTGTAAATTTGTCTGTGTTTATTCTCTTCCGTTGTATTTTTACAGAGATCTTTTATTTTGGTCACAGTTCCTCACTGTTCTCAGACTTCTCTGATTGTAGAACAATCCAAATGTCCAGTGCCTTCTTATAACATGACATATTGAAGGAGAAACATTGTTTTCTGTGTGCCTTCGCTGGGCTAAGGACATCTGATGTGGTTTTTCAAATGGGTGCAATTGATTTGGAGTTGGACATTATCTCTACCTGGAATTGACAGCATGCTGTAATGAACTGTTCGTCAAGATGCTTACCACTGTTCAACAATGGCAAACCAGTTGCACCAGGAAGAGACAGATGGGAGATTCAGATTTGCTGGTAGTTTTCAGGATAGGCCAACAGTAAGATTGTACTGTACTGCAACATTATTATGGTGAGCTATCAAAAACATCTACTGACTATCTTTCCAAATAAACCTAATGCTTGTAACTCAAAAAGAGCTGGGGCAGTGCACCTAAACAATATATGCGAAAACTGAATATATCTTTTTAGGCTTTTCCATCTAAACAAAACTAATTACTTCCTGTATCTCTAGCAAAAATATTGAGAGAGATGGTCTCCAGGACTATGTGTTGGAAAAATGATAAAATCCCCATACAAAATGGTCTAGGAGCAATCCAGGGAAGTTGCAATTGTGGTACCTGTGAGGTAATGAGGGACAAATTGTTGAAACACGTAGCAACTCAGTATGCTTATGGATGAAAACTAACTTGTTCACTTGTTCTTAAGTAGAGATGTGCATGAACTGCCAGTTCAGTGGTTCATGCTGGTTTGTCCTTTGAACGAGCAGGTGTTCAGTGGTTCCCAGCCCCACCTCCTCCAGTGGGTGCCTATTCAAAGGCAGTACCCCAGCTTCCCTGCCCCACCTCCTCTGGGCACTGCCTCTGAATAGGCACTCACTAGAAGAGGCAGGACTGGCAAGTGCCAAAAAGCTGTTTGTCCGAAGGATGAACTGGCAGAAAGCACAGAACCAGCAGTTCCTGCCCATCTCAATTCTTAATCAATCAATCAATCAATCAATCTCTTTCCTTCCCGCCACTAGGGGACTTAACCATTTTTATTCTGAAACAGTTTGTTTTTCAGTTAGTACTAATTTAACAGACATTATGTAGAGTTTTCTCCTCAGTCATGATTTTAACAGACTAATTTCTGCTTTTTTAATAATAATGATCCCATGTCTTCATGTCAAGTGTTTGAGCGCATAACTTTGTAAATATTGTTTCTTCTTTTTACTATTGTCTGAATATTTTTTACTGTTCTGTAAGGGGAATCCTTGGGGAACTTGCTTATAATTCTAAGTCTATAACTGCCCTGCTTTTTGCTCTGCAACTACACAAAACTCAACACAAATATGGGGGGACCTTTCCAAAAGGCAAAGAGAAGCATTTGTATACCATATTAGAGTGGCAGCTCATTACAGATGCCATGGTAGTCTAGACATCAATATCGTATAGCCTCTTAACAATAGCTTCTTGAGCAGCCTCATATTCCCTCCTATGCACAATATCCCACATTCATAAACTATGGGTTGGTGGAGGGTTTTCCTGAAGAATTGAATATTTGCAAATGACAGAAGTTGAGAAAAGTTCACACAGAACCAAGGAATCTAAAGAATTAGGTCTTCTAAAAATAGGTTATTTAGGTCACGTTTACCCAAGACTGAGGTCCCTGTAGCACAAGCAAACTTGGTGGGGCAAAAGAATAAAACCATTGTCCTGGAAGGCAGTATGTTACCGCTCTCTCTTATTTGATTCCCATGCTGAGGGGGCATCATCCCAGACATTTTGGAACCCACTATGGCTTTAAGAGTGTAAGTGCCAATCCAGCCATTGTATTTCCACAATCTTACAGAAAGTACACAGCAGCAAGCTAAATAACTGAAGCAGCCCAAGTTACTGAAATTAGATCTCGGAAACATGTACACACACCTCAGACAATAAGGAGGAAATGTTATCAAAAGGAAAGAAAAGCCAATAATAAAAATTATGTGTCATCAAGTCAGTTCTGATCTATGGCCACCTTTTTCAGAGTTTTCTATGTACACAATACTCAGAAGTAGTTTTCCATTCCCTTCTTCTGGTGGGACTCTGGGACTACGCCGCTTGCTCAAGGCAATACTGGCTAGCTCATCTCCCTGAAGGCACATTGGGGAATTGAACTCCAAATCTCTGGCTCCCCAGCCAGATACTCTAATGCACAGAGCTATCCAGCTAGCCCAGTAATAAAATACAGAGAATAAAATGCTGAGGAAGTTTCATAGAGCTCTTTCTCAAATATATACAGTAGGAAAAATAATGAAACTCACTAGCTTAAGCTATACATACTAGTAGCCGATTAAATAGTCGAATGGGCTACAGGAACAACAAACAACTTTTCACAAGTATAAAGCAAACACATGGCCAAAAGCAGATATACATAATAGTGAGGCAACAAAAAAAACCTAAAGCAAAGATATAAAACTCAGGAGACAAAGACACCAGGCAAAATTAACCCTTTTTATAGCAAACTTTCTAAATGATCAATTATATTTTATTATTTTATTTTATTTATTGAATTTATATCCCGCCCATCTAGTCAGTAGACTACTCTGGGCGGCGAACAACATATAAAATAAAGCAATTTTAAAAATAACAATGATATAAGACATCATAATCAAACTGGTTCAAGATGGAAAAGGTGAGAAGGATAAATCAAATAGTGGTTGGAGGGAAGGCCTGCCTAAACAGCCAGGTTTTCAATTGACTTTTAAAGATGCCCAGCGAAGGGGCCATGCGGATCTCCGGAGGGAGATTATTCCAAAGGCGAGGAATTAATTTCAAGCAGCCAATTAGGTACCGTGTAGGTCTAAATATTTTAGCACTTATCTTGAATACGAGTTCTCACTAAGGTCTACTTGCAGTTAGGACACTAAATGAGTCCATTCATCAACATAACCTACAAATACAAGATAACCCACAGGTGTACATTATTCTGACACAGACTAACCTGTTAACAAGCTAGCTGGTTTGAATACAGAATACTCAGACTGGGTGATTTTGGCAATACCTCCAACCCTGATCTTCATCCAAAGATTTATCATACAGATCAGGTCTCTGAACTCTTTGAGGAAGCCTAAACTGACTTGTTCTTGAGTGTATGGAGATATTTGTACATTTAAAAAAATGTGAATGGAGAAAACAAAGGGTTATTATGACCTGGGATGGGGGTGGGGTGCTACACAACACCAAGAATTCTGGGAATGTGATGGACTTTAAACAGAGGGTTCAGCACCGTTACTTTTAGACAGGGATGTGCTTTTTCAGGTGTGGAGGAGAGCTGGCTCCAAAGTACAATTTTCCGCCAGGAAAAGAATAATCTGCTAGACTGCTCTGTGGCAAAGTGACAGCAGTGCTTGGCAGAGAATCCAGAGAGGGACATGCTGTGTAGGCAGTTCCCCAACTCAGTTCCCCCACTCTAGCTTCCCGAAAAATGGCTAGGCAAAGCACCGAAAGGATATTGTTCCCAGTGACAATAAAATGTGACAAAGGTCTAACATGAATAGAAAGGCTGATTTAAATTTAAAAATGCTCAGTTCTTCTTACTTTTGCCAAAAGACCACAAGAGTGGCAGGCATTAGCATTGCTCTGTGGTGCATCTACAAGGAGAAAAGAACAAACTAACAAACCAACAAAAAGGTAAAAGGGGTGGTGGTGGTAGGTAATTGTGGTCTATCTAATTGAAAGAACCTATTCATCCATTCATACCCCCCACCTGATAATGTAACGCAAAAGTATATGCCAATGAACACATAACAAAAGAGGACATTTGTTAAATGGAATCCTGAGCAGCTGCGGGCGGGCAGGGGGGGGGGGCATATGAAGATTCACTCACTCTGAGTCCTCCCCAGCATCTCAGTGGTTGGAAATCTCAGGAGGCTTTATTGGTGGTTCACCTGGTCAATCTCCTTCCCCTACAGTGCTTCATCCTTGTGCTTTAACTTGTGTTTTAACTTTAATACTCCTGGAGGAAATTGGGGGTGTCTTGTTCTGCCTTGAAATTGACCAGAACAAGTACAAACACCCCAGTTTTGGTCTGTTTTGGTACCTTTCTCTGAAGACAGTACACACACTTACCTGCAATGCCTAGCTGCAAAAAATGATGCCTTGCAGGCACAAAATGGATTCCATCAACAACAAAAAAAGAGTTTACACACTTCTTTCACCATCTATGACATCGTTCAGCCATGTGCTAATTAAAGTTCTGATAACTGATAAGGTTCTGATAACTGACAGCCTCAGGATTAATGCGATGAAGCAAATCAAACCTTGCTAATTATATTTCACCTGTTTAAGCATCATGTGCTATTTGCTCTCAGAAATTTCTGTGCACTCCTGCTCTGACTAAATTAGGCCAAAATCCCATTGACATTTTCTGCACATGGGAGGACAGCCACGTAGTGGTTCTTTTCCTCTGGCAGGGCCTCTGTTGCCCTACTGCTGGCACAGCCAATTTGGCAATCAGAACCAGTGCCAGACTGGATTCATCAAGGGGAGCCTGCTGGATGAGTCGGGTGGGGGATGCTTGCATGATTGCCCTTACATGATCCCATAAGTACATAGGATTCTGGCTATAACATTTTATCCCTTTCCATTTGAAACATTAGAGGACCAAAGTGTCTGAGAATAGCAAAATGTATGGATCAGAAACCCTAATTTTGGAGCAGGATTCTTTACACAGCAGCTTCCCTCACATGTTACTCTACGCAACCGAGCCTGCTAGCATGGCTAAGGATTTCAGGCTTTGTCGCTTGTTAACTGGAATGCAAAGGAATCAGAGCTAGTATGTAATCCTAATCCGCCAGCTAAATAAACAGTAAAAAAAAAAGTTGTTGGAATCCAGTAGTAAGTTGCAACTAGAGTAAGCCCATTGAATGAGTGGCCATCTGGTGGGTTAAATCCTCTATAGGTTCCAAGGAATCTACTCTAGTTGTGACTTGCGGCTGGATTTCAGCCTATGATTTGTAGTGGTTGTTTCTCAAGAGCTGAAGCTGGAGCCATTTCAATCTTCTTTAGATGCTATGCTGGCTGAGAAAGAAGAAAAATGCATGAAGTATTAACTGAGTAGCAGAAGTTCGTTTATACATTCCATGACCGTTTCCAAGTACTTTCACATGGTACAAAACTACTGCAGGGATTATTTTTATCTGCCCTCCTCTTCCTCTGCTCTTATTACTGCATTGCGATTTTATTCATTTCTTTTTCATTATAGACAGTGAAATCCTTTATCACCAGTGTCATTGCGCTCTAGAAAAATATCATGGCACTAGCTTTCCATGCGCTCAAAGAATATATTTTGATAGCTTAATCAGGGGTGGGGGGGAAATGAGATCTAGGCATTTAAAGCATCGTTTATGTCCTCTTCCTTATTCTCACCTTGATATTTCTTTCGCTAGCGGGCTCCACAAGTAGGAGTGGTCATTTCCTTTTTACTATATTCACACAAGAAAAAATTATAATTTAAAAAGCCATAGAGTTGGACCCAGATTTAGAGGCACCCTAGCTATGAAATGCCCTCCCCAAATATGTTATTCTGGCATACCAGCATTTGTGATCTTTAAGACACCAGGCACAGCATTTTTTTGAAGGAGATTGCCAAGGAGTTTTAAATCTGTTGTGATTTTGGGATTCGGGGATCAGACATCGTTTCTTGTTTGTCTGTTTTACTTTGGTTGGTATGTCTTATTCTTTCTTTTTTAATTCTCTGAATGCCACCCTGAAATCTGATGTGACAAGGGGTGATGTATACAGAAAATGTATTAAATTCAAAATAATATGGAGGAATTTACAAGCATAAGATGCCCTCTTTTAAATCTTTTGTCACTAATACAAACCTAAGCATTCTTATGTGCAGCTACATACCAAGAGTCAAATAATTATTTTCTCAAGATGTTCTGTTACTCTAATAAGATTACTTTAAACTTATAAGTAGCAACTGCACATCCATGTCCAGACTCCAGCTTGAAATTTACATTTACAGTCATATACTGATGTTATAACTAAGTTGAGTTTTGATTTCTGGCCAATAGATGTGTATATTCATCAATCAGTGTAAGAATTAAATAGGTTGACTTATCCCAATGTGACACAACCACAGAAGCATACAAAGTAGGCCATATGATGTTTAGTGCCATTTATAGGCTCATAACTGTAGCAGAGTGGCTTAAAATAAAAGACCAGGTAGAAAAGTAACAAGCTTTTACGACCTTTTATATGGATTTAGGATTACTGCTGCATGCTAACTTTATCACTGCTTATTTCTTTATTTTATGTTCTCTGGTTGCCTTTCCCTGCTTCCTGCTGTAGTCCAACCATGAGGGAAGAACACACCTCAAGCTTCAATGAATTTCTTTCTTTGGGTTTTTTCTGTATGTTAAAATTTAAATGGTTAAATGGCTTACTTCAGACTGAACCATAGGTCTGGCAACAAGTAATGTGCTAATACTGTGATGAGGTGGAAAACAGCCAATGCTGCAGTTAGCCTTCCTTGTTAGGTGGAACAGCCACATTTCTAATTGGCACGCTGGAGGGGAGATGCACAGTGCCACTCCAGGAACACATGCCATGGGAAATGGGAAGCAGGGTTGTGAGGAGCATTTGCAAAATACCTCACTCCAGAGATTTTCCAAGTCTCAACATGAGAAAATGCCCTGCTAATACTTCCTCCTGAAGCCCCTGTTTTTCCTGCAGATACGAGCCTTCGGTCTTGTTTCCTATTTATTTATTTATTTATTTATTTATTTATTTAGCCTTTGTTTTCTTCCACAATTTTGCATAAGAAGCTACAAAATGTGGCACAGCTTAATGCCCTTTCTGGTTAATCAAGTGCAGAAAAGATGTTCCTTCTATGGAGGGACTATAATAGTCCCACACAGCTTAGTGTTTCTTCTACCTTTTTCCGGGTGAATCCCAGTCAGTCCTGTGGAGCCTGACATTTCTTCCAGGAAAAAAGAAATGACGACAAATATTTCAAGAAATCCTCTGAGATTTCCATGAAGTTCCCTGTTGGGGGGTGGGGTGGGGGAGCGCATGCCCCCGGGAAATCTCACGACAAGGAGAAAGGAGTGTCCTCCCCTGCCCCGCCCTCTATTTCTCACTGAGAGCAAGAGGTCAGATTTAAAGTATTTGCCTTTATTATGCCCTCTTGAACAACTTATGCCATCATGTCTATGATTTCCCTTTGCAATTGTCTGACAACCTGCCGGTTTTCAGAGAGGTAGCTATGTTAGCCTGTTTGAGCAAGAACGAAAACAAAAGTATTTCTGAGACTTTAAAACTAACAGATTTATTCTAGTGTGAGCATTGGTGAGTTACAATCTGTGTCTGAAGCATCTGCCTTGCCAAGGCTGAGAAAAGGTTCCTTTTGGATTTTGAGACAATGAGCACACCAATGAGGAAAAGATAAGCATTTTATGAAACTGACAGTAGCACAGAAAGCATGAACAATAAAACAGTGAAGTACATAAGAAAAATAACTTTACGACCTTTTGCCTTGCTGGGAATCCCTGGAGAGTACTGAATGGGCGACTCTGGCATCAATAGATGTGCAGCACTTTCCTAGGATCTAGTCCCATGCTGAGACTTGATGGCATAGCAATTAAGTGCACCTGTTTATGTTTATGGTTCACTAATTAGCAAAATGGTAACAGAACCAGACATCAAAGTATAAACACATTCCAGAACTGTCTGGCTTGAGGACTCTTATCACCAGATGTTTGACCTTGACCTTCTGACCAGAACATCTGGGGTAAAATGTTGTATTTTCCAAGGGCCTCCCTCCCCTTCACACAGATAACACAGCCAGATGGAGCTGGTTTCTACCGGTGTCTAGCACTAGCTTGAGCATTGGGCACAGATGGAAAATTAAGATATACTACTAAACTTCCCCAGCATAGTAAAGGTCTTTCTCAATGGCACTACTGCATCTGTGTATGAAGATTTTTTTAGAGGGTCCTCTTCTTAGATGGCTTCTATTGTTAAAACAAATTATGATTTTTAATAGAGGTTGACATTATCTGTTGTGTCACAAATTGAAAAGACAATTTCCCCCACAGTTCAGTGAAGGGGCATGGCTTTTTAGCTCTTCCTGGATATGGGACTGAGAACATCTCATGCACAAGTACTTTTTGTGATTTCTTTCTGTGTACATCTAGAGTGTGTCATCTACAAATTAAATTATGGCAGCCTGGGAACCTCAGCATTCATGTTTTAAAACAAGTTATGAGCTCTTATCGTCTGCTGAAACTTGGAACTAGAGTTTAGCAAAATCCTTTAACTATTCAAGAGAAGGAACAACACTGACCTCATCATTTCTTGTTCATATTTCCTGCATGCCTTCTCCTTATCAAATAAAGTTTTTGCTATTGTTGAGAATCTTTTAGAAAGTTGAATTAATTGTGTAAAACATGACTGTAAAACTGCATGTGTTCCGGTATTTCTCACAGGATTTCAGTTCTTTCCCTTGTATAGAATTTTCGGTTCACTTTGCCTTGAAGTATACATAAGTCTTTGTATGTGAGTCTTAATATTACTGCTGCTGGTTGATTGGTCAGTTTTCTTTTCAGGTTATGAACCAAACAAAATTGAGAAGTCTAATTTAAATTATTATAGTTTACATTGTCCTTCCAACAAGGGGAGGGGAGTATTTTTGCTCAAAAAGTCAGTTAAGGTTGTTCAAGTGCATCAGCCCTCATCAAAACAATTATGAGGCAGGAAATCAATAGTTAAGTCTAAGCCTGCTTACCTCCATGATAATGCCTTTACTAAATTACTTCAGCTGCATTCATTATATAGGTCTGTAAATGTGTTCCATTTCCTCTGTGGTCCATAGAAGCAAGATTAGGGTTTGCCATTGGTTTTGAGTACCCTTGAGTGGCTAATATTGAATAGTTGAAGGCTGAGTAAAAATACATTTAAAACTTGACTTTAATAGTTTTACGTCCACTCTGTGCACATATAAGTACAAATTGTAAGAAAGGTGACTCCGAAATGTCCTTCTACACAGTGTAAAAATGTCTGGATTAAGTGGACATGAAGTTATATATTATCCCCTGTGAATTTGCTACCAAATATGACAAGACAGCAATCAGAAGATGGATGTCTTACTGCCTCATTTTTTGGGGGAGGGTCATCAATATCTATACAGTTGGCACCAGGTTTAAGACCAAAAAAAGAGGACACATTTCATTACACGGTGGATCCTCTACACAATCCCTCTACATAATCATATACAAGCAGTTCTGTGGTGAGAAGCTGGTATGAAAAGAATTGCATATGTGATGATGGCCGAGTAGTCATTTTCGTGGTTACAGGTATATCTTCCTCTCTCAACCTGTAACCACAGATGGGACTGCTGTGTACACTGAATTTTTCTAAGTCTTCATAGCTGGCTACGCTGGCTAGGGATAACAGAAGTTGCAGTTCAGTAACATCTACAGGGTTACTTCCTATCCTTTCTTACATAGTGTTTTAGAGAAATTTAACAGCATCAAATGGCTCAGTGGGCTGGTCCTCTTCTCAACCATTTCTCCAGTCACCTGAAAATGAAAACAAGGTTGGTCCTAGGAGAAATAACCCTCTGGGCATGGAGTGGCTTTGGCACACCCTCTTGCCCTATGGTCAACTTTTAGGCATTCAGAGAGTTTATAGGATCTAGGGCAAGTGTGATATTGGAGCCCCTGCATACATATATGTAGAAATCTGGGGGGTCGGAGGCGGTATGCAAAAATTAATGTATCCACATAGCACATGTGAGAATTCTTGCCTGTGATTTCTCCTTGTCTAATGATCAAGTAGAATGATAGATATTTTTCTTATATGGGGTTAGGGGAATAGGGAGCAGGTTGTGGTTCTCCTGAGTGCCTCTTCTTTAAAACCCCTTCTAGCAAAGCTTCTTTCTGCTTTCTGTAGCTAAGTCTCAGAGGCCTTCTGGCTGTGGCCTACTGTTGACCTTCACCATTGGTCTTCCCAATTCTTGTTAGGAAAGGTTAATGCGATTTTGAAAGAAATCTTTCTAAAACCAATATAACCTTTTATTATAGGAAAGATAACTGATCCCAAGAACTAATTCACAAGGTGGTTTCGACAATATCTAATAAAGAATGTTTAGTTAATGTCTATTAATATCTAACACTCAAAGTTAAAGGAGAGAGGATATGGATTTTGATTAATCATATAAAATTTCAGAAGAATTTCTGAGACTATGGACCTGACAGTCACCTCTAACTTTGGAAGTGGGTCAACAAAATTGGGTTCATAAGCAATAAACAGTATCCATTTCACCTTATCGCTGGAAGTTGTCAGAACATGTGAAAAGCAGGCTATCAATCTTGTCCATTAATAAAATAAACCACATACATCAGTGCAAGGAAATATTACAGATCACCTGAGGATAACGAACATGTATGTTATGACAATTTACAGTGGACCATTGCTGGGATGCTTAACATGAAAGATAGGAAGGTGATGGGAATACTCAGACAATGAATATACAAGGTTTTGTGTATCAGGAAAAGTGCTCCAAATAGAAATGAATTATTAGGAGGTAGAAATTAATTATTATCAAGTAGTAATAATTTGGGGATCCATTCTCGAAAGAGGAAATTCAGAGCAACAGATAATTTGTGAGGTGTGTTACATAGATATGTATAGGAGGGGTATAAAAACTGGGGAGGTGAGAAGGTACCTTATATACTTCAGATCTGAAAACTTGTCATTGTGCTTGCTACAAGAAATGCAATAAGAGAGGGAAGGCCCCCCTGCTAACAGCTTGTGTTTTGATATATTATGCTTCCTCCCCTTGCATGTCAGCATATGGGGGAGAGGCAGACGTCTCCATACTTGTCAAGTCACATTTTACATTGCTATATACTCACTGTGGTGTAGTGGAGGAGATCTAAGTTCGAAACCCAATTAGTAATGGAATGAATGGCAATGCTAAATCTGCTCCTTAAATATCTTGAAAACTCCATTAGGGTGGTTGTAAGTCAGGTGTGACTTCACAGAACATAACAAAAACATGTGCTACTGGGAAGTGTTGAATGTATGTGATCTTTTTGAAATTTAATCGTTTCTGTTCTTCTATACCTTGATTGGGCCAACAGCCCAATCATATGTGAGGGAAGCTAATGTATGATACAGATAGAACTTACTCAATGCCTTGCTTACAGATGACTAAAGCTGCAGCTTTTTTGAGAGGGAACTGACACCAAGGTGCCTTTCTTCCTTCAAGGCCTGCCCTTCCATCATTCATACACTTTTACCTCTTAAAGAAAATTGTTCTTTGGTAGTACCTTGCCAGGAAACCTTAGGTGGTGATCACTAGTGATGTGCCATTGTTTTGTTTGGTTGGGTTTGGTTGTGGGGGGATGAATTCCCCAAATTCCTTAAGAATTCCACCAGGAATTATTCTAGGAGTTCCTGCCCACAGATATCTCACTCACCTAGAGCGGCCCCTGTCTTCCAGACTGTCTTGGCCTACTTCACATACAAAAAGGAAATCACTCCAGTACTTCCTAGGAGGTCTAGTACTTTGTGGGAAGTACAGTCTTGCTGCCCATTAGGCTCTATATAAGGCATCCCCCAAAGAACTGCACCTCGCACAAAGACTTAATCCTCCCAGCTCTGGGGTAGTTTTCTTTTCTGTACCAGAAATAGGCCAAAGAAAATCTAGAAGCTAGGTTCTGTTGCAGGTGAGTGAAATGTAGGTGTGTATTTGTGGGAAGAAACTCACAGAACTCTGCCTCAGGAATTTTGGGATAATTCTGGAAGTTGGAGTAAAACAAAAAACAAACAAATGGCACACTCAGTCATGACCTGAAAGCTTTCTCTGGTGATAAGTAGGGTTTTTTTCCCCTGTGACAAGAATGGGTAATCTATTCTGTCACAGACCCTCATCCCCCCCCACACAAAAATCTTCCGTGTTCTCTCTTTATGCAAACTCCGTAATTGAGCCTATCCTCAACTTCTGAGCTTACTCACTCCTAGGGCCAGGCCTGAATGCTACATAGAGAGTTACAAAACTCTGCTGTGTGGCCTTGGCTGTGTGTGGAAAACAGGTTCAATATCTTTTCTGTGAAGAAAGCCCTTTTCTGCACAGAAGGTCATGAAAACTTTTCACATGGAAGACACTGCCACTGAATCAGCAGAAAGATTCTGAGAGTTTAGTCCAAAAAATAAATTTGTAAGCTCTGAAATACTAGAACTGCCACTATCATACATTTTGAAAATCATAATAATGCACCAAGCATGATTACATATACTGCTACTTCACTCTGTTGAATCAGTGTGTTCAAAGATAAAAAAATCTCTGTCAGCTAGAATGTGGAAATGTCCATTGTGTCCAGGCTATTTCTATTATATCCTATTTGGATTTTTCGCTTTGTCATAAAGTTTTCTATTGTCAGAAGAAAGAATAACAGTCTAGACAAGCCACTTGTCTATCTGTTTCAATTCGTACTCCAACTAACTTTGAAGAGGCCTTATGTTCACAAAAGAGAGGGAGGGAGGGAGGGAGGGAGGGAGAGAAAGCAGTTTAGTCAACTTTCCTCATAGCTCTCCAGGTGAAAGTCAGAGAAAGAAACATGTACATGGCAGGGAATGTGGAAAGAAGAAACGTTTATAGTAGTTGTGCAGGATCAATGCATTGGATTGTCAGAAAGAATTCCGATACCAGATCCTGTTTCTGAACACACCTGGACTTGTCAGACAGGCTTGGTCACTTAGAGCTGAGCAATGATTTTAATTGCTTTGATTAGCTCACAGACATGACCTATTTTCAGTAAAACTCCCAAAAGATGAATGGTAAAACTTCAGGCGGAATTTCCCATCTATCAGCCCCCAAATCCCGGCAGTCACATTGACTGGACTAATAACGAAATCACCTACTGTATAATATCGAAAACGCCTACTGTAGAATTGGAGAAGTTACCCTATTAGATGAGAGAGACAAATGTAACAAATCAGCTAGAAGAAACAAGGTCCCTTGCTCAGTAACCAGGAGAGCGTAAGAGATGGGTCAAAGGCAATGAAAAATTGTATCAGGTCATAAATCTGATTGAATTGTACCTGAAAACTTCTGCTGGCAAGATAAACTAGTTTCTCTGGAAAACACTGCATGTTTGCTCTTCCTTGACCTCAGCTGGGAACGAACCAAAGGCCCTTTTTTCCTTCAGGAAAGTGCTTTGGTAATCCCTTCTACACCAGTTTATTCTCACTTGCAAGTATACTGATTTTTAAAATACGATAACAACTCTCTCTCTCTCTCTCTCTTTTTTAAAACCTCAAGGCAGTGGCATGAAACTAGAGTTAATTTTTTCCAGCGCCAGATCCGTGTTATGCCAGCCTAAAATTACACCAACGGGATTTTGCCTTGTATGTCAGAAATGCAGGAATATGAGGAACATGAATATTGTCTAATTTGGCTAGCTTCATCAAGGGAGGAATATCTTTACACAAATAGCATACTTATGTAATAAACTGAAACAATTGGATACTCAACTTCATCAAAATTAGCTTCTTAATTACTAGCTTATTATTTATAGATTTTAATGAAAATAGGGATCACTGCTTTGACCAATTTAGAGTCTTCTGAGAATGCACAGCAGAATATGGTGTTGCTTTTGTAGTGATATGGAGAGAAACTTATTGCACTCATTCTGATAATGTGCTGAACATTTCCTGTGTGTGTGTTCAAACACACAATAAATTGCTCTGCCCATAGCCACTTTGCTGCCATCTTGGCACCACTAGTGGATAAAGAGAGTACACAACCCTCAAATGACTTGCTAGAACAATTTGTTTCCTCCTAGTACTGCTATCAGTTTCTCTTCTGGTCCCAACGAGCCCTGAAAAGGAACAACAAAACATATCTGGCTTTGTTGTTATATTTTTAATCCTTCTATTGAGAAGGATTCAACTGAGCAACATTGCCAATCCCTCTGAGACTCCCAAATACAATCACATGTGTGGAGTTATATTTTGTAGGATAAATTGTAATACTTGTAATTACAAGTACTTGTAATACTACAAGAAGCATTGAAAATGAGACATTGCCATCCAGGAAATGTGTTTTTGTCATATATATCATAATGTATGCACTGGATTACTTACCTGTATTTTAATGAGACAAGTTTTTTAACCTGCCAGAGGTTGACAACCACAAATTAATACTGCCTGTCCGAGATTATGGTGGAGTACCACATGGGTGGTCTGTTTTCTGTCTGGGTGTTGTAAAGAATCATATAATTTGTATCTTCTTTAAGAATGCACACACTGAAACTAGTAATTTTCAGATAAAGTACATGGAAAGTTTAACTTTTTATAGCAAATCTTTCTTTTTCAAAACTTTTGTCTTTTAAAATCATAACCCAATATTTTAGCCCACTGAGAGCTAAGTTCATTTTCTAGACTTTTAAAGATACTGTTTAAATTCATGTACTTATATCAGATTTCTGTGTGAAACAATGGATTTGTTATCTATTAATTTTTAAAATGACATATTTGGCAACCACTACTGGCAATTGCAGCTATTTATTTATCATTCCATCTAACTGCAAACGTGGGTGTTTTGAGTATCTATTTATCTAGAAGCCAGACTAGACACTCAAAAGACATGAATAATTTCTACATACCTCTGATAGTCTATGTATTCTCTGTGTGTGAAGATAACTGTGAAGGTGCCCTGCCACCACATGACAATGCAGGAGTCTGTCCCAAGACCAATTCACCATGAGCTCAAGGTAGATACAGGTTTCAGATGGTTCCAAAGTAACTTTTTGTATGCTGCCAGCACTCCATAAGGAGAACACTTAAAAATACTTCCAGAACTGTAGGATGACCCAGTGGGAAGGACTGGATAACGGTACTGCACCTGTCTCTCATTCACTTTGCAGACCAGGCTTCTAAGTTTTATAAAGTTCATTAAAAGAAAGCATAGAAAGGAAATTAAGGGAACAAAAAGAGATATTGCCAAAATGGGAAAAACAATTTCAGAATCATAAAAGAATGGATACAGATTATAACATGTAAATCAGAAATCCCCAGAACTTAAAAACTTACTTTAACCTATAAGTCTAGGACCGTGAAAGGTCTACTTGTGAGCCACAAGAAAACCTTTGCCTGAATGCTCCCTCCCTTTCCTGGAAAGGAGCTGGACTCACCTGCTGCTGTTTCTCAGAGAGAGAGATTGAAGTGAGACCAAGAACCATGCTTCTCTAATCTACTACATACTATAGGGCTATTCTATAATTATTTATAATCCCTTTTGAATTCAGTGGGGAGTAGAGAAGCAAAGGCAACAATAGCCAGACACCTGACCTGTAAGACCTCAGCACTTGAGGGCAACCTTATGGCTTAGACTAGAGCACCTGAGCTTTGACAGGAACTTTTGATAGCACAGGGTAGTACCTATTGATTTCAAAAGGTGCTTTGAAATAACAGACCACAGGATGAAGAGATGTGAAAAATATGCTCTGAAAATTAGAAACCAGATTGCTTATAAAGTATCTGGGAAGTCCCAATTATGGTAGATCTTCCCACATTCCATTGGTTTCAGGGCCATTACAGTCCATTGCCCCACTAACCTTTCCTAACAATAATCGGAAAGTCCAAAAAATATCTTCACAGTGTGACACTGCAATATCCTTATAAAACTCTGTATTACTTTGTGTTACTGGGCAGCTAAGGTTGCATCTGGAACAGCTGGCTTTGTAGAACCCCAAAGACTTCAGAAATGGCATGTAAGGTTGCAAGGTCTCAGGGTATCCAGCTGGAGTCTCATATATTTGCTGCTCTTCCAAGTTTCCAAGAAGGGAGATGGAGGAGGAAGAAGCTTAGGATGGGTCTCCAATCCACCTGATCCCAATTGGCACAATGAGGCCCACTGCCCCAGTGCAAAGGTGTCTTGTGCCCCTGCTTGCGTATTGTGCTTGCTTCCCTCCCCACATCCTTGCCAGCCCTGCCTATGTGACATCATAAGGACCCACCCTGTGGTGTCACAAATACTGCTCCCCCACTGCTCGTAGGTCTCAATTGGAAAATATCAGGGAATGAGATGTTGATGATGTGGCAAGCCTATATGACTTGTCTTCATCTGGCACTTTCCTATTTGCTATTCATGCTATGAGTGACAATTTTGCATGGTTGGTGAGGCCACTGTTACCAGTTTGGTAATATATCAACACACATCGATGCAACAAGCCAATTTTCATGCTTGTTGACATTTGGACAAGAGTTCAGTGAAGCAGATTGCTGGAGACCCCCTGCCCACCAATAATGCATCCCTTTAGCTGTCCAGGTATATTTTTCATGTGGAAATAAGTATCAGCATTTTCTATTGCTGAGGCCATGACAGGTGGGCATGTTTAATTTTTTTTCTAAGATGGGTAAAGTGGCAGTCCTATACAAATATCTCCCGTGTCCTACTACAGATATAACTGCCCTTCTTCTGTATCCACCAGTTGCATGAAACCAGCTTCTTAGCGCTGGACTAAAAGTCACATAGTCAGCAAAATCATCTTCCATAAAGTTATGTCATGCAAGCTGGAGAGCATTACCATTAGGCACCAGTAATTTTGAATTTAAATGAATTGAAAACTTCCTATCCTCCTCTTTCAGGTTACAACTCCTTTTTGCACTGGAGAAACCTTTGAAAATCTTAGGACGGAGGGGAGCCTTTAACAGCCAATCACTGCTAGATCACCACCACCAAAATTGGGACCACCAGCAATGGTCCAACAGTTGTTTTAGACTATTAGAGGCTACCACCACCATTCTGAGGTTCTCAAATGCTTCCCCTGGACAAAAAGAAGCATTAGGGAAGCTCAGAATCTCAAAAAGGGAAGGGAATATGAAGCTTTCAACTACTTTAAATTAAAAGCTGCTAGTGCTAGATGATGACATCATCCAGTTTACATGACATAACTTTATGCCAACAGGATTTTGCCCAATATAGTGTATTGTTCCATGTACTTAAAAAAGTATCCTTCCCTGGTGATAAACACAGGGCCCTCCTCGATCCTTCTTGCTTTCAAAATGGCTAAACAATTTTCAGCCTCAAAAACTCATAAGGTTGGAAGAATTGGTGGAGATTCTTCTAACCTTTATTTCTTTGAGTTCCAGACATTTTGGAGATGATCCCTGGGTAAATGCCATTCTGATTCTATTAAGGTTGAATTTCAAACAGGCAGCAAAGGGCATGACAAGAGCTGCAAGTAATTACAGAGAACTCTGCACATCTGCTTCCCAGTGCCTGTTCAAAGTTGCCAGCACCAGCTGGATTCTTTGCTCAGGTCTAGCTAGCTAGTGAAAGACTGATGGCTGTTAAACAACAAACTATACTTTGAAATTCAAGAATGGAGAGCAAGGGAAAAGTATAGTTCAAGTGGCAATTGATTTCCCACATCTGGCATTCCTCTATTCTACAGTTTGTCACAAGTATACCTAATCTTTCTGATCTAGACATGTATAGCTCAGAATTTCTAGAAAATAAAGAACACGCAATTTGCCATTTCTCCCTGTTAATAACAGTTGTGTGCTGGTTCAGCAGTTCATGCCGGTTTGGCTGATAGCTGCACAGTTGATCTGTGGTTCAGCACCCTGCCCTCTCTGGTGGGCGCCCATTCAGAGGCAGTGTCCCAGCTTCCCCCACTCTGCCTCCTCCAGGCTCTGCCTCTGAGTGGGTGCCTGCCAGAGGGGATGGGATGCCAAACCACAGATCAGCTGTGCAGCCATCAGCCAAACTGGTACAAACCACCAAACCGGTGGTTTGTGCCCATCTCTAGTTGCTATAAGTCAGAACCGACTTGACAGCACACAATTATTATTAACAAGGAGAAATGGCACATTACATGTTCTTTATTTTTTCTTTATCCCATCTCTAATGGTACCCCTTTTCAGGGTTTTCTAGATAGAGAGTACTCAGAACTGGTTTCCCATCTCTTCTTCTGAGGGCATCCTGAGACTGTGCAGCTTGCCCAAGGCCACACAGGCTGGTTGTTCTGGGATGTTCAGAGCGGAACTGACCTCCCAACCTCTGACTTGGCAGCCAGATACCTAACATCCAGCCAACTTAGGTATGTGTAAAAAAATAATAATCCATATTCATGTGTGTCACTGTGAAACCTAGATACCAGATGCTAATGGGACTCTAGGTTTGTACATCTCCTAGTTGAGGTTTTTTTTAAAATAATGATTAATTAACTTCAGTTAATTGAGATGAGTCCATAATCTGCAATACCGTCTTCAGTCACCTGTCTAACTTTCCTTAGAGAAGATATGAGGGAGCAACTCAATGATTTCCAGCAGTCCTGCTAGGTCTTGCACCCGAGTGACCACTTGAGATGTGAACTGTTTTCCCAGGCCCTACACTACTGGAGAGTCTTCCAGAAGCCCATGAGGAGGAATATTTTTCCCTCAGGTGCTGCCCCACTGCTACCAAGACTCATACAGCAAGAAGGCTCACAAAAAAAGCTTCACACGTCAGACACAAACCCCAAACTTTCTTCTCCTCCAGAAGATTTTTCTCTCTGCTTAGAGACCCGAGTAATCCCTTGGGACTGTGTGAAAGGCAGGCAGCTGACCTGAGACTATTGTCACCCACTTGCTTTAGTATACCCAGCTATTAAAGTGACAGTCAGCTGTGTTCGTTTGCTGCCAAACATTTTGCCATCTGTGTCCAAGAGAAGGTCCACAAAATTCTGTGTGACATTCTATCTAGTGCTTTATTGTCTCCTTTTCTACCTTCCCTCTTTCTTCCCTTAATCTTCTCTGATATCTGATAGCAGACTGGCTGACAATGACGCCCAGCAGTTGTTTTTTTTTTTTTACTGTCCTTGTGTTCCTCAGACGGAACAAGTGCCTGACTATTTCCGCCCTGTGTCTGTCACCTCCTGTTTACACAGCAACGGAGAGAGAAAAGTGTGGTGCTATATAAAACCAACAGCAACCAAAACCTAGTGGAAGGAACAGGGTGGGGCAGGGAGGGGGGAAGAAATATCTATTTGGAAATATCTAATTAGCACAGAAGCACAGTACAGTCGAATCCTGGCAATAAAATGCAGTGAAAATGCTTTTCAAATAAATCTAAATGGGAGCGTTCCCAGGTGTTTTACTGTCAGATTGCTGATTGTTACTTAATTAGTACAGGTGCTGTCTGCATAGGGAAGCTGTAGAGGACAAACTGCTGCCAAGCATACAACAATCAGGAAGGCAGGAAATGCCAAAGAAATTAAATGTGCTTCATTGTGTCTAGCTTATTTAACAGAACTCACCTTCTTATAAAAACACACACTTGGTGTCTGTGCTGTGAGTACTTCCAATAGATAGAGGACCTTACAACATGATTGACATACAAATGAAAGATATACAAAACTATGTACAGTATATCACAGAAGTGAGTACACCCCCTCACATTTCATAAATATTTTAGTATATCTTTTCATGTGACAACACTGAAGAAATGACACTTGGCTACAATGTAAAGCAGTGAGTATACAGCTTGTTGTTGTTGTTTAGTCGTTAAGTCGTGTCCGACTCTTCGTGACCCCATGAACCAGAGCACGCCAGGCCCTCCTGTCTTCCACTGCCTCCCGGAGTTTGGTCAAATTCATGTTGGTCACTTCAATGACACTGTCCATCCATCTCGTCCTCTGTTGTCCCCTTCTCCTCTTGCCTTCACACTTCACATACAGCTTGTATAACAGTGTAAATGTGCTGTCCCCTCAAAATGACGCAACACACCGCCATTAATGTCTAAACCGCTGGCAACAAAAGTGAGTACACCCCTAAGTGACAATGTCCAAATTGGGCACAAAGTATGTATCTTTACATATCTGGAAGCCTTTTAGAGATGTTCATGTACAGATGAATGTCCTCATTAGAGGTGCACAGGGGTGCACCACTGCTGCTGTTTGAATGGCCAAATCAATATCCCACAAGCCATTTCTTTGTATGCAGGGGCAGCCCAAACTAAATGTTACGACTTTTAAATATGTTATTGAATCAAGGCCATATTTGGCAGACTGGTGGCAGTCAGTATGTGCTTGCTCTGTGCCTACTTTGGAGAAGTACGTTTCAAATTCTAATTTCAGTTTTTAAAAAACTTTCACAACCCACTGTGATCTTGTTTTGCTACCTTTTTTGTTTTTGTTTTGTTTTGTTTTTTACAGCTAATAGCATATTTGGTATGCCTACTGCTGTTTTTCAGAAGTGGAAATGATTCCTGCCACAAGCCTTTTCAAAAAAATATGAAGCTGATCCATCCTGTTGTTTAGAAGAAACAGGACATTGAAGATGCTTGTTTTACACATTAAAAATTGCATAATTTTTTCTTGCATATTTCATATGCTTATTGAAATATTCTGTAGCAATGCCGACACTTCTTACAAGTACTTCAGGAAACTAATGAGTCTCACTGATGTGAATAGGGCTTACTTCTGAGCATGACGTTAGACTGGGACTCTGGGTTTACCACAGCAATAATTTCTTTTAACAACTAAATGCACACAGAGGGACCACAGAGAATGGAAGTGAGACAGAGGAGGAAGTGATGGAAAGAGAAAAAGAAAGGAGGCATGGAGAGAGAAAAGGAGAAGCTAGAAAGAGAGAGAGAGTAGCTAAAGAGAGGAGCACGGGGTGGGGGAGAGAGAAGGAGAGGCTTACGGAGAACGGGAGGAGAGACATAAGAAAGAGTGGAGCCATGCAGAGAGAAAGAAACAGCTATGACAATTCCTTCATGTTGGTTGAGATGCAATTAACTGCTGAAAAAAGCAATCAGGTTCTGGGATTTCTCCTTGTTTGGTGTGTGTCTGTGAATGGTACTGAGCACAAGAGGGAATTCTGCATCTTGACTGCTGACTTTGATGTCATCGCCATTCAGGTTGGCCTTTGCTATGGCATTCTTTTTTCTGCTGGCAATGCAGTAAACCAACAGCAAAAAGAAACTGGTACATCCACCAAATAATTTGGAATAAAGTGCCTACTACAGTTTTAAAATCCTGGGAGTATAGTTTCTCCTTGTCTACAGCTCCTGGCAATGCAGGCCTGATATCGCAAAGCAATGCTGGTTGATTTCCTAGTATTTTAATCACAGGCAAAGAAGCAATACCTCACATTCACAAACAAGAGATCTTTGAAAGTATTGAATGTAACCATAGTTTCTGAAGTCCTCCAATTTTAGACAGCAGGGCTACAACCCTACATACACTAAACCTTGGAATATGGCCTTTCAAGCTCAATGGGATGTACTTCTAAGTAGTAAGGGAAAGTGGGACAATGGATTGCTCTGCATATTTCCTTCTATCCTAGTTAAAACCATCCCAGCAACTCAAGCAGAATGTTATATGTCAAGTTGGAGAGGTGTGGAAGGTGTCAACATGACATCTTGCAAGTACATATTGTTGTGCCTTCTCTCAGCAGATTGGAAAGGTTTGAATCAAATGGTACTCACATCATATACAAAGAGTGCTATTCACTTGGGTTAGCAAATACCATGAGAACATTCTAAAAAGTTGTCAGACACCATTATTTGATGTAATATATGTGGCATTTGTAGGTAGTTCCCTGATCTTTATCATGTCAAACTGCAGTGACCTGGGTTAAGATAACTACAAGATAACCACAACGGCAACTCACATGTCATGTACAAACAGAGATTGTGTAGAGAAGCAAAAATAACATGAAGAAGGCTGCTTATTATTTCTATTGGCTCTGTAACTTCATGCGCTTTATAGTGTTCTACACTTTCCTGTTGTACAGAGGGCAGACAGAAAAGGAAAAATGAAAAAAAAAACACAAGTTGTAATTAGCTTTCAGAGAAAAGGAAATATATAACTTGAGCACCACATCTAATTTTTTTAAAAACATCTATTGAAGAGTTGGATGTTAGGTTGAATTTTATTGTTTTGTTCCTTTATAATCAGAGACTAAAATCCTGTTCTGTAAATTACACCACATAAGGCTAATGATGTCATCAACCATGGTGATATTTTTGGAAATAAAACACCTGTGATTTTCTCCCTGAAGTTTCCAAGCCTCATTCTGAATCCTTTTCATCACTGGGAAGCCATTGGTGGAATTGGGGGTGGGGGTGGGCATCTTTAATTACTGGAGATTGTTGCCATCATAAAGTCACCCCAGTGGCAGTGATTTTTTTTTTTGTAACTAAAGACTTCCCCTTCCACCTTGCAGCAACAGTAGGTTCCTGCTGAAGAAGGGGCTTCTACAGGAGCCTTGGGACCTTTGGAGGATGTGGGCAGAATCAGAAATGTTTTACTTCTGAAAAATCACTGCAGCTGATGATGTCATCAGCCTTACACAGTAGAATTCATGGAACAGGGTTTCAAACAATATTTCAGAGGATTATATCATGGGTGGTCTTTCCTTACTGTTGAAGGGTGCCAGAACTAATTTCTGGACATTAACCTGTCTCTGATATATGTTCAATTAACAAGGAACAGGAGATCCAATATATATATTTGTTTATTTTCAGCTGAAAATAAGCAAAGATAATGGACGCAGGACTGTCTGCCAAAATATGCAGAGGAGAGCGTGCACGCTTATTACAGAGTATACATTTTTTAAGTTTTGAAAAGAGGGAGGCAAAAGGGGGAGTGGAGAAGGAGGGGAAAAGGAGGGGTTGCAGGTGCCTAGGCTTATTGGCAACAATTCATTTCTCCCGGTTCCGCGCTAGGCACTATCAGTAACCAAGGACAAATTCCGAATTAGACTATTTACTGGCAAGCAACGGAATGCAGGCGGCCTTTGTCTATTCTTGTCTATTAAGCAGAAACCCTGATATAATAGGTTTACACATTCATGTAGCAAAGCAAATTATAGAGGCAAGATGGCTGCAGTTAGGCTAAGTTATCCTTTTACATATATATGTGTTGATTCAACTCCTTCACTCTATTAATGGGAAGTTATGTAACTGAAGCTTCAGACCATTGGTCTCACTTCCCACTTCTTTCTGAGGCAGGAAACAGGTATTACAGATGGCCTGAAATTAGAACTGAAAGTGCTAAATTCCTGAAGGCCAATCACTAAACAAAGCCAGCTAATCTGCGTAATCCTGGAAGTGAGCGAAGCTCACACTGTGACACTGAGATGCTCACATTAGTTAAAAAATTCCTTTCCCACTAGTGGTCTATCTTTAACCTGGTTTTGGCCTCAGACAAGGGGTATTCCCTACCACCTTGAACTTTAGCATGTGAAAATGTCTCAGTCACAATTTATTTCTGTGTCTCTGAAAGCCACTTGCATTTTGTTTCAAATCGGGTTCCTTCCCAGATTTTGTTTTTTGTTCTTGGTTGCTTGCTTCCTTGCTTCTCATGTAGAAATGAGTGCATTTTGTGGTATATATTTTCCAGTAAATGTTCATTTTCATGCCTTGTTTTTACAGCCATTTTACCCACTGACTGACGTGTTTGTAGACATTTCTTTAAACATACATATTTTTAATGGTGCATGTTTACTCTTGTATTTCTGATCACCATGTATGGATGTGAAAGGTGAACAGTGAAGAAAGCTGACAGGAAAAACAACAACGATTCCTTTGAAATGTGGTACTGGATGAGAGCTTTGTGGATATCCTGGATTGCCAGAAAGACAAACAAGTGAGTTTGATCAAATCAAACCTGAACTATATCTGGAGGCAAAAATGTTGAAGCTGAGGCTGTCCTACTTTGGGCACATCATGAGAAGGCAGGATTCTCTGGAAAAGACAATAATGCTGGGAAAGATGGAAGGCAGCAGAAGAAGTGGAAGACCAAATATGAGATAGACTGACTCCCTAAAGGAACCCACAGGCTTGAACCTACAAGAACTGAGCAGGGCTGTTGATGACAGGACATTTTGGAAAATGATTCGGAAATGATTTGATGGCACATAACAACAATGTTTACCTGTATAAATTGTGTGTGATTCAGAAAAGAAAAAAAGCTGGCATGTGTGGTTTCCTCCTGATGACAGGGAATTAAAGGATAGCACTTTGCTGATCTTTCTGATTAAATTAGGGATATCCACATATACGTGCTGATGGATGCCTGACATTTTTATGGGTTTTGAGTGGTCAGGGTAAACGTAAAGGTTCCCCTTGACATTTAGTCCAGTCGTGTCCAACTCTAGGGGGCGGTGCTCATCCCCGTTTCCAAGCCATAGAGCCAGCATTTTGTCTGTAGACAGTTTCCGTGGTCACGTGGCCAGCGCAACTAGACACGGAACGCCGTTACCTTCCCACCATGGTGGTACTTATTTATCTACTTGCATTTGCATGCTTTCGAACTGCTAGGTTGGCAGGAGCTGGGACAAGCGACGGGAGCTCACTCCGTCGAGTGGATTCGATCTTACGACTGCTGGTCTTCTGACCTTGCAGCACAAAGGCTTCTGCGATTTATCCCACAGCGCCACCACGTCCCTTTGAATGGTCAGACCAACAGGTTATTTCAGGATGTTAGGGACTATCTTTCTCTTCTCCTTATCAGTTTCTCTTTTCTTGTTCATTCAGTGCTTCACTGCCAACGTTCATAAAATGCTGCTTCCTGCTTCTCCCCACCTCTGGTGTTTTCTAGGCTGACTGTGGGCAAATATTTCTATGAAGCACCCCACGCTATTACTTAAACCTTGGGTGGCCTTCTGTAGGCAAGAAAAGCCACTGCTCCAACTTTATGAAATTTAGTCTAGGTTTTTTTGCATTTCTTCTTTCAATGGGTTTTTCCTGGATATTCAAGAACATACAAATACTGGCATGGGCATAGAACAGATGCAGATCAGATCCGGATATCTCTAAAAAGGCACGGGTCAAATTGGGCCCTGATCTGTGTAGTCTTACTTAGATTGGGGGATAGCACACAGACCTGTAGTTTAATACTGCAGTGTTTTGGCTGCTTGGAAGAGTTGTAACCACTTTCTTCCACAGGAGAGTTGTGTTTCCCTTTACTGCTCTATCAAATAAGAGCACCCACTTTTCATTTTCTACACCTGGCTGCAGATCCTGGACCACTGTTGAAAACAGTCCTCCCTCTTGTGTCCTAGTGCAGCTGGGTACCATTTCCACGGTAAGAGAAATGAAAAAAGTTACTTTCTGGACTGCATCTCCCTGAATACCATGGCCAAAAATAGTTGAAAAGTACATTCAGTACCCAAATTCTTTGTACATAAGGTATGAGAAACAACCAATCAATGCAGTTTTTCAAAAATCTTTTTATTGAACCTAGGTTTTCTGGAGGCTAAGAGTACAATCTTACATATGTCCCACTGAGTTCAATGAGATTTACTCCCCAGACAGTCTATATAGGGTTTCAGAATTAATCTGCTTTCAAATAAAGCACTTAGGATTTACTTACTTACTTACTTACTTACTTACTTACTTACTTACTTACTTACTTACTTACTTACTTACATTTATATCCCACCCAACCAGTAGCTAGGTTACTACTCTGGGCAGCTAACTAGAGGATGCACAGTCATAAACAATAATGATAATGATAAAAACAATAAAACAACAGTGAAAATTAATGGCAGACTGGTGGCAGAAAGGATACATAAAATTACTTAATTAGGGTCAAACTATTGAAAGTCTTGAGAAAATCAGCCTGTGGACTTTGTATATAGTTGTGCAGCTTCCAGAGCTCACATGGTCAGATGGAAGGCAAGGAAAGTAGCCATGGTACAGTGATCCAAACTGAGGCTGCAGGGGTGAGGGCTAGGGAGGATTTCTTCAGAATCAGAGCTAAAAGGCAATCATGTTCTTACCCTGGCTCAGTAATGGGAGAGAAAAGTGGCTAGATGGGATATTAGGGGTATTGTATCACAAGGGTCTCAATCCTTTGTGTCAAGACATATGCAAAAGGTAGTGTTGTGGGAGCACTGTTTGAGGCTATGGATTTTGGCCTGTGGTGTCCTTCAGGGCTGTACCTTATCCCACATCTATGTAAAGCCACTAGAAGAAGTGCTCTGGGGAGAAGTGCCACCAATATGCCGATGACACCCAGATCTACTGCTCTTTGTTCCCCAACATCAAGGAAGCAGTCAAGACCCTTGAATGTTGTCAGAGCTTAATAATGGGCTGCATGAAGGTGAACAAGATGAAACTCAATCCTGATAAGATGGTCAGTAAAAAGGCAGATTCAGAAATCAGGGTTCAACTTGTTCTTGAAGGGGTTGTGGTGTCTCTGACAGGTCAGGTTCATCGTCTGGGAGTGCTCCTTCACTCTCCACTGTTACTGAACTCCCAGATGTCAGCGGCAATGAGAAGTGCCTTGCACAACTCTGCTTAATGTGCCAGCTACAACCTTTCCTGAGTTAACCTGACTTAAAAAGAGACATTCATGCCTTTACTACTGCATTGTGCTCTACATGAGGCTACCCTTGAAGAGGGTCCAGAATCTTCAATTGGTACAACAGCTAAGCTGCCAACTGGTGCACTATACTGTGATCAGATAACCCTGATACTAAAAGACCTGCAGTGATGCAATTGCTTACCTGACCCAATTCAAGGTGTTCCTTTTGATAATTAAAGCCCTAAATGTCCGGTCCGCTGCTGAGTGCTTCTGCAGCGTGGAGCCGCCTTTGTCCTATGCCCGGGATAATGCGAGACAAGGTAAGTGAAGAGGAATGGATGGGAGGGGGAGAGTATTTAAGAAGAGGCTCCTCCTTCCTTTGGCCTCTTCCTTTTCTGGCAGCAGCAGGAGAAGGAGGTCGGAGGACGGAGCTCTCTTCAACAATCGGACTGTGTCATTTGGATGCCATCTTGGACGGGGGTTGCATCGGCACCCCCCCCCCCACGGTTTGCTGTTCGAGCTTTGGCTCAAGCTTAAGGGCTTATAGCCTGAAGTTGTTTTTTTAAAAAAAAAAGAAAAAGAAGGGAGACGAAAGAATAGGAATAAAGAAAGCAAGACAGGGAAAGTAGGGACCGAGTGGGGGTTGGGGTGTGGCTTGGCTCGGCCGTTAGGCTGGGCCCGCGCACCAGCGATGACAAGGCTAGCAGCCAGAGGTACAATTTAAGACCAACTCCGGGCTTGGCTTTGCAGCTCTCGTTCAAAAAAGAAGAAGAAGAAGAAGAAGAAGAAGAAGAAGAAGAAGAAGAAGAAGAAGAAGAAGAAGAAGAAGAAGAAGAGAAGAGGCCAGGCATCGGGGAGCTATTCATTTAATCTCAAAAAAAGGGGTCATTTGAGGCGAGTTTTGTTCGCCCCCCCCGCCCCCTCGTTTTATTGGATTGATGTACTGTGTTGCTTCCATGTAAGATTGTTTGTAGAGTTATAAGACTGTATTAGTGCTTTGTGGTTGTTTGATATTTAGATGGGCTTGTTTGGCTTTTAAGTTAGCGATCTGTGGTTAAAAGGTCCACAAGGCACAGCAAATTGGGTTCATTAGCAGGACTCCACCTGCTCTATAGCTCAGTGGTTTAGGTTGCTGGCTGTGCAACCAGAGGTTGGGAGCTTAATCTCCCCTTGGTGTTTATTTAAAAAAATTGTTGTTGGAGTGTATGAGACCAGAGGTGGGGTTGACTGTGTGACTAATATTGGGTATAGATAAGTCATGTAAATTGGGTCATTTGCATAATTAATATTCATAAGAATAACAGTTAGTGTATTGATAGGCTAATATAGTTGTTCTTTGGTTAGACTGGTTAACTGGTCTTATCGGCTGAGCTGGTTTAGGTATTTTTTAAATTGATTGGTCTGCACCAAGCACCTGCTACGCTCGGTTTCTGCCACTAGGTGGGGGTGCAGTGCAAGTTTTATATTGCTGCCTGACAAAGGCAGTGCCTGCACTACAATCTTTAACTATAGACAGAGACAATGTATAATTAATAGCAGTTAACATAATTCCTATGCGAGAAGCAATTTCAAGAGTTGTTGGTCAAGGGTGGATATAGGTTTAGTGTCTGGGCAAGTTCATAGGCCTTGTACCCAAGAGCTGTGATGTCTTCTAGGAAGAGACAAGGGGGAAAGAAGGGTAAGCAACCAGCCAAAAAGTGGGTTGCCCCCCAAGTTTCCCCGCCTCAATCATCTTTGGATGAGGAGGCCTGGCCAATATGGCAACAGCTGCAAGACAAGATTTCAGCTTTAGAAGCTGAATGAGCAACCCAACAGGCTTCGCCAGCTAGGGTGACACAACCTCGCTGTTCTGATAGAGATGCCAGGAGCCATAGGAAGGCTAAACTTAAGGATCTAGCTGAAAATTTATTATCGCGTTTTTCTGCCCTAGAGCAGGATCGCACAAGGGTCCAACCTATGGGGAAAGGGGCTGCTGCTTCAACATTTACACCACAGGGCGGTCAGGAAAGTGAGGACCTAGGCACGGGATCATCGGAGCTTGGAAGGCCGACAGCTACAAGACATGAAGGGCATGACGAAGGACAAGAAGCTATATGGGTAGAGGACAGCGAACCATCAACGTCTGATGTCATGCATGAGTTAGAAGCTGCGCAACACACGGTGACACCAATGCCGGTTTGGCCTTGGCAGTTTAGTAGCCAGTTTAGTACACCATCACACATACCACATGGCATGCAGGGTATGGGTGTGGGGGATTCACATTGGCCAAGTGCTAGCACACTGGTAGCTTCCTGGGCTTCTCCTTACATGCAGGCTTGTTCCCCCGCCTTCTTTGGCCCAATGCCGGGAGTAGGTGTATGGCCATATCCGTCAGTACCGGATACAGGATATAACACCGTGTCCTTAAACGCCTTACCTTTTGGAGATCACGCCATGCCTTTAGGTGACCACCTTGCACCGGCAACTAAAGAGAAAATTTGAAAAGGAGAGTATGTCGACTTATTCGAACTCCTCAATAGAAAAGTCGAAAAGAAGGATGTAGATAAGGAGGATGATAGGGAGAAAGAAAGGCGTAGAAGACGTAAGCCTGAAAGGACCTGGGCCAATTGGTTACCAGGATTTATCATTTATGCGGGGGTGATTGTGAGAGCGCAGCCTTGGAGGGTGCTGGCTCTTTCCCAGTATTTAGATATAATCTATCGTGCATATGTAGACTTCGCGGGACAGGCCTGGCTCACATATGATGAATCGTTCCGTATGCGCAGTGCGATTCATCCAAATTTGTGCTGGGATGAGCCATTGCCAGGCCTGTGGCTGCAGGTTGTGACTCCAGCTAGACCTAACCCCGGAGAACGGTTTGACAGCGGTCACCTGATCTGTAAGCAGAGCGTGAATATGGGTTCCTGTGCCGGCACGGGGCAAGTGGTTCAACCCCGCTTTCTTTGTTGGGACTACAACACCAAGGGAACCTGCTCACGCAAGGGATGTAGATTTCGGCACAAATGCTCAGTGTGTGGGGGTCAGCACCCTAGCACATCCTGTTTTAGAGCCAGAGTGCAGAGGAACACAAATAAAGCCGCTGGAGGCAATAAGAAGGCCCCCAGGGGAGGGGGTCCCCCTGGAAAGGGGCCCCAGTCCGATTAAGTTAGAAGTACTGGGTGACTGGTTGGCAAATTGTGCACGACCAGCAGACGCCCAATATATAATGGAGGGTTTTACGTTTGGGTTTAGAATTCCAGCTGAGGGAGAACGTAAAGCGTTCTTTGCAAAGAACTTGAAGTCTGTAAAGGGCATGGAGAGGATTGTGAAAGAAAAAATTAGGAAGGAAGTATCAGAAGGTAGGGTCCTAGGTCCTTATCGACAGCCTCCATTATGGAATCTTAGGGTATCACCCTTAGGCGTTGTACCCAAGAAAAATCAAGGGGAGTTCAGGCTCATTCACCATCTGTCCTACCCAGAAGGGGAGTCAGTGAATGATGCCATACCACACGAACTGTGCACTGTGTGATATACCTCTTTTGATGAGGCTGTGCGCATGGTGCGCAGGTGTGGACAGGGGGCGGAGTTAGCAAAATGCGACATTAAGTCAGCTTTTTGTATTCTTCTGGTCCATCCGTTAGATTTTGAGCTCTTAGGTTTTCATTTTCAAGGTTTCTACTATATAGATAGGGCCGTGCCAATGGGATGTTTGGTGTCTTGTGCTGCGTTTGAGCATTTCAGTTCCTTTTTAGAATGGAAGCTCAGACGCAGGGCGGGTTGCAGAAGTACTGCCCATTATTTAGATGATTATCTTTTTTGTGGAGCAGCCCGCACTGGACAGTGCGCATTTATCCTAGAGACCTTCCAATTATTGACAAGAGAACTAGGGGTGCCTTTGGCTGAAGAAAAGACCCAAGGGCCTACGACTTCACTTACTTTCTTAGGGATGGAACTTGACACTAAGCAGCAAGCATCTAGGCTACCAAAGGACAAGCTAGTGGACAGAATTCAGCTTCTTTTGGGAAGTAAGAAGGTGTCCCTGAAGGAACTACAGGAGTTAGTGGGTCATCTAAACTTCACCTGCAGGGTAATTGCCCCTGGCAGGGTGTTCATACGTCGTTTTTGCGTGGCCATGCAGGGACTACGTCACCCTTTTCATAGGACTAGGGTAACCAAGGGTATGAAACAGGACCTCCAACTTTGGAGTCAGTTTTTAGAGGAATTTAATGGGGTGTCATTTTGGAGGTCGGAGCGGCAATTCCGGTCGGAATTCCAGGTAGAGACCAACGCGGCGGGCTCTTTAGGTTTTGGAATTTATTTTAAAGGTAGATGGTGTGCAGGTCTCTGGCCGGAGGAATGGCACCGGCTAGGCATCACTAGGGACCTCACATTTTTAGAATGTTTCCCGATAGTAGGGGCATTATGGCTGTGGGCGTAGGAATGGGCTAATACGTCAGTACGCTTCTGGTGTGACAATCAAGCGGTGGTTCATATCGTGCACAACCTTACATCACATTCAGAACGCGTTATGGCACTCGTGCGCGCATTTACGTTGCACACATTGAGGTTTAATGTTTTGATTCATGCAAAGCACATTCCGGGTCTAGATAACAGCCTGGCCGATGCCCTATCATGCCAACAGATCACTCGGTTCAGGGAGTTAGATCCAGGAGCCAACGAAGTTCCGGAGACGCTTCCAGCAGAGGTTTGGCAAATTGGCGAGTTGACGCGGAATGAGCAATAGGCTTGTCCTTGGCTCCGAGGACTTGGAAAGCCTATCGGGCAGTGAGTATAGAATTTCAGGAGTTTAGAAAGACTGTAGGCCTGGAACTGAGCTGGCCTGCCCCTGTTGAGCACCTTCAGCAGTTTTTAGTCTTTCTATATAGGAAGGGTTTAGCCCCAGGTTCCATCCAGGGTAAGTTATCGGCTTTAGCTTTTCACGCTAGGATACATGGGTTTCAGGACCACACCTCTGACCTTCATATCAGAAAAATGATCTAAGGTTGGAGTAAGGAAAGAGGGTGAATTAGGGACGATAGGACACCAATATCACCAACACTGTTAGAGAAGTTATGCCAAACATGGCCTCTTCTCTGCAGGGATGCATATGAGACTGCGCTGTTCCAATCAGCTTCGTTGTTGACATTTTTCGGTGCACTGAGGATTAGCGAGGTAGTAGCAGCAGGAAAAAGGGATGTATCAAATATGGCTTTACAGATGCATGACGTTCCGATAGTAAATAATTCTGTAAGGGTGTATATTCGCAGATCTAAGGCAGATCAGTGAGGCAGGGGAGAGGACCTGACTCTTGGTCCTTGCTCAGTAGCAAGTCTTTGCCCGGTAAAAGCGACAAGTACGTATCTGCTTGCTAGAGGACAGGGCCAAGGTAATTTTTTCATACACGAGGATGGAACACCTTTGACAAAATATCAATTCTGGAAATTGACTGATTTGGCTCTAAACAGAGTAGGGGTTTCAGGTATGAAGTTTGGAACTCACTCATTTAGAATAGGAGCAGCTTCAATGGCAGCCGCGTTAGGCTATCATCCTGAAGACATCAAGCGTTTAGGGTGTTGGGCATCTACCTCTTATCGTAGATATATACGAATGCTCCCTCACGTCTAGGTAGGTGTGTATTTTGTCTTACAGGTCCGATATTACAGGAGAGTCGGCGGCGGGTAATGATAGTGGGCCACAGCTTCATTTTTTGGGCCGCGAGATATGCTGCTCAAACGGAGTGGGGCAGCGATCTGGGTCTCGCCGATAGAGCCCATATTGTTTGGAGAGGGATTTGTGGACTGTTATGGAGCCAGCTGTGCAGGGCGGCTGTGTTTAACACGCAACCCCAGATGTCCTGATCGTGCATCTGGGAGGTAATGATCTGGCAAAGCAAGGCGGCAAGGCTTTGGTTTTGGACATTCTTCGAGACCTCAGATGGCTGAGGGTGACGTATCCCACGACGAGCATTTTATGGTCCACGATCATCCCTCAGCTTGTTTGGCGCGAGGCGCGCCAGGTCCAGCATGTTAACGCCGCAAGGAGGCGGATTAACAGAGAAGTGTGTAGAACTGTTTGGATGGCCTTGGATCGGTGATTGGTCACCAGGAGATCCGTGCGGACAGGCCTGAGCTCTTTCGTCAGGATGGAGTACACCTTTCCGATAGAGGTTTGGAATAGTTTTTGGCCGACATCGGGGGGGGGCTGCTTTTGGAGCTTGAGAGGCTCGATGGGGGGCATGGGCCTTAAGCGTAGCTTGCCCCTTGCCATGGCGGGTAGTGTGACTATAACAGGTTTCGGTGAGTCCCCTCACAAACACAGGTAAGGTATAGCTCATCTGATCTCCCAGCGCTGCGGATCGTGCGATTACAGCGCTTGGGGGAGAAGATCCGCTGGGGCCACTCCCGGACCAACAGTCAACAAGAAGAAGGGGACTTGAGGTCCGGGGGTGGTCAAATTTGGGCCGGCCGGGTTCTCGCTATCTTCACGACCGCCAGATCTTGGGGCTCGGGACTTGCCCATAGTTTGGTAGGGGTCTGTTGAGACCCCTCTGCAGAACCTGATGCTGCACTACAGCAGGTACCCCCCTGTTTTTTCAGGAAAAGATAAATTGGAATAATCAATAAAGTGTGGCCCATGTTTATTCCAAAATTGTTGTCTCGTGTCTTATTCTGGGGTCAGGGGACAATGGCTTGAGACCTGTTTTGATTCTTTTAAGGAGTTTGTAAGCCAGTTTGACCACTATTTTATTGGGAAAGCAGGGTATAAATGAAATAAAATGAAATGGATGGATGGATGGATGAATAAATAAATGTATTTAAAGTTTATTAAGGTACGTAAATATTAAAGGTATGTTAGGAGCATTTTGATTTAAAATGCTAAGACTTAATTTCTGCTACTATTTAAAAGTAGTTGTGCTGGGGCTTATGTGAACAAGAATTTAGCTGTTCTTTATATTTTTGGAAGCAAAATGTTCACATTGGTAAGACTTACTTTTTATGTCTCTCACAACATATTCCCGATGCGGCCCTCGGGGCTGATAAGGTTGCACACCAATCCTACAGAAAATGTTCTTTGTTTTTCCCCCTATTGCCCTCTGTATATAGCCCACCAGAATTTCTTGTTACATCCTTTCTTGGATAAGAGCTGATCATGAATCATCTGCTGGGAAAGAAGTCAAAACGTGTTAGTGTGATGGCTGGCTGATTCCCCTCCACACACACACTAATAAAGACCTAGGAAATTCAGAGCAGCATAGGCCAGGATAGGGCCAAAGTGGATAGTAGAAACATTTATTTTAGTGCTTTTAATGCAGAATTTTCTTGTGGGTATCTGTTTTTAATTATGTAATGTAATGTTATTTTGTTAAGGCTTGGATGGATTTTCAACATATGCATTGAAACTGAATTGTTTGGAGAAAAAAGTAACTATCTTTTCCTCTGAGTATTACTGCTGGATCAAATTCACCAAGCCTGTATTCTCCTTCCCACTTTGCCTCCTTTTGAAAGGAAGTTTGATCCATGGTCTCTTTGTATTATGCACAGCTTTGTCCTGAGATATTGTACACGAAGCAGTTTCAACACTCAGAAGCACAATATAAATGTGAAGTAATATAGTCTTAGAACACTGAAGTAAACTTTATGGAAGAAGATGACTCAGTAAAGCCATAATTTTCAAAGAGATGTCAGGTCCCCTTAATGTTCACATATATATTGTTTAAAGGTCTTTGGCAAAGAGCATAGAGTCTGGTTTTCTTTTTGAAAAAATGCAACAAAATATTATTCAACTATTCCTGCATCTCACCCCACACTGCAGGACTTTTCTTTCTTTCTTTCTTTGAAGAATTATTTCTGACGATTTAGGTTATTCTTATAAGGCTTCAAGTAGCACCATAGAATGAGAAAGCACGGCACCCAGAAGGAAGTTCATTACATAAAAATGATGGCAGTTGTGATTAGAGAGAAGTACAATAGGAGCTTATATCATTGCTAAGTTGTTTGATCACAGTGTTAGCCTCCAGGGCACAGAGTTTAAATTGAGAGCAAAGAGGTTGATTGCAATGTTGATGCCTGCAGGATGGACTTTGTGCAGAGATGTGCCCGAATGATGATGGCTCTCATTACCAAGGACTTCCAAGTGAGGCAGAGCTATCCTCTTCCTGCAGGAGAAGTGACCCACTAATTATATTAGTAACAGAAATTAAATAGGACGCTTAACATGAACGGCAATGAATGGCAAAGCTGCAGTGACAGGAGTTAAGTGGATTTGACTTCTGCTGCCCTGATAGAAGGGGACACTTTGCTGAGTTGAGGTGGTGCAATTGATGACTACAGCACTAAAATGTTGGTGTGACTTTTGTGTTTTGAGGCTTCTCTCTCTGGGTGCTGTAGGCAAACCTTGGTACTCTCATTTTCCCCTACTTCTTAACTTCCTGCTTGAGTTTTCAAGGTATGCATGCATGTACACTCTCCCTATTCATATCTGAGGATCATATTTTGAGTTAAGAGAAATTCATATTTTCTGTTATTATAGCATTTCTCTTCTGAACAGAGAATTACTTCAAAGCTCCATGCTAATGCAACCAGACTTGCAAAGGATGCCCGTGTTTACTCCTCAATGATCAATTTTTTTAAAGCAAGCTAATTTGCAATATGTGGAGTGAGTCAAGCTCCTGCTAGAATAAATGCATATGTTTTCTTTGTTCAGAGAGCTCTGCTTCTAATCACATGCTAACTGTATTGTCTAGTTTGATCCTCATTTTCAGGGAACGCATGCGCATTTGCAACACTTGTCACGAGGAGCATTCACTCTAGAACATAAGGGGGTGGGGCCATATGAAAATATGTATCAGTTTTGAAGATAATGGAGGGAAAACGTGTCACATAGACTGGGTGGTATCAATAATTCATCTATTTGAAATCAGGTGCAGTTGAAGAATTTGATTTGTACAGTTTCTAGTATTTATATATACCTTCCACAATAATGTGCTAAGAGAAAAATGCTTGTCCTTTGAATTTTGCAATGCAGTTTCTTTATTTAATTTTAAAATGCTATTAAAGTGCAAATTTTCAGATGAAATGTGTTTCGAGCATATACACAGTCTCTAAATGTGTACTTTTAAAGAAAATGCAGTTAGAGGAAATGCATATTTTTTGAAAATATGTATATAAATATAAATGTTCAGGTCAATTGATTTTTAAAAAAAAATGTGGAAGAAGAGAGAATAAATTTAATAATGAACATATAAAATGGCACAGATGGGAAATAAAATAATCATCTATCCTTATTTGAAATTCAAATTTTATATTTCAAATATAGCCTACATGACGTCTCATCAAAAATACATGCAGGTATGTACAAGTAGTTCCACTAGAAAATACAAATTTACATATACAAAATCTAGTGATTTTTTTTACTGATTTTGTACTGAAATAACATTTCTTCCTAATACATCTGATATTTTGTGTGCACTGTAAACATGCAAGGAGTAGCTTCGCTGTGTCCAAAATGAGCCATGGAAAGATGGGACTGTGCTATTTCTATTTTTTGGATTAATTAATTCTACTGTGCCCAACTAAAATAACAGCATTTATAGCTGCATTTACTCTGGAAATACATAATGGATATAAGCACTCTTTACTGTATTCTGGATTTGATATTTCTCAGCTGAAATATTTTTATTTCATGCTTGAAATATAGTTCACTGAAGCGTTTTGTCGAATCTGTTTCCCAACTCACCTGTTACTTAGCTCTGATGGGAGTGATATTTAGGTGAGTCAGGGATGGGCAACCCATCCTATATCAGAGTATGATTCAGTAGGTTTGAGGTATGTCCATATCTTTGGCCTGCACACTGGTGATACATACTAGATGGGATCCAGAATAAATTAGTTGGACTTTGCTGTTATGTGCTGCCACTTCTGACATAGGGTGATCCTATGAATGAGCAAAATGTCCTGCCCTCAACTGTCCTGCTCAGCTCTTGCAAACTCAAGCCTGTGGTTTCCTTTAGGGAGTCAATCCATTTCATATTTGGTCTTCCTCTTTTCCTCCTGCCTTCCACATTTCCCAGCATTATTGTGTTTTCCAGAGAATCTTGCCTTCTCAGGATGTTCCCAGAGTAGACCAGCCTCAGTTTCAACGTTTTTGCTTACAGAGTTAGTTCAGACTTGATTTTCTCTAGGACCCACTTCTTCATCTTTCTGGTAGTCCAGGGAATCCACAAAGCTCTCCTCCAGCACCCCATTTCAAACAAATCATTTTTTCCCTGTCAACTTTCTTTGTTGTCCAGCTTTTGCACCTGTTCATGGTGATCGTAAATACAAGAGCGTGATGAACTTGGTCTTGGTCTCCAGTGACACATCCTTACACTTGATGATCTCTTCTAATTCCTTCATTGCTGCCCTTCTGAATCTCTGGCTTCTACAACTGAATGATCGATCACCTGGACAAATGACTACATATGTATTTTGTTGTTTTGTAGAAGCAATGAAGTGTGCACTGTACACTTCATTGGCCATCTCATGAGAAGAGAAGACTCCCTGGAAAAGACCCTGATGTTGGGAAAGAGTGAAGGCAAGAGGAGAAGGGGACGACAGAGGACGAGATGGTTGGACAGTGTCACTGAAGCTACCAACATGAATTTGACCAAACTCTGGGAGGCAGTGGAAGACAGGAGGGCCTGGCGTGCTCTGGTCCATGGGGTCACGAAGAGTGAGACATGACTTAACGACTAAACAACAACAAAGAAGCAATGAAACTGATCCTTAAAGACCTTCATATGGGATAAGGGATGGCTTTCGACAATGTAGGTAGAATTCCACTCCACAAAAGGTTTGTCAGCCCCAGATTTTTCTTCTTGAAGCCCATCAACCTATTCAAGTTAATCTATTTTGTCATTATATGCTGGAATCCTGTGAATTCCAAGAGAATTTATCACCAATTTCTGCTTTTGGCATCAAGAGAAAACAACGTTGGCTCATGAATACTTGGTGGAAGCACTGAGTTTAAAGGAGTAGCTAAGCAAGAATTCACTTGAAAAGAAATCAGTAAAAATCAGCAAAGAGAAACAAAAAAACAAAACAAAAAAAGACAAAAACTTTGTGGCACCTTGAAAACTGTTATATTTTAATGTGAGCTTTCATGGATCAAATTCACTTCCTCAGACAAGAAGAGAAAAATTGATGAATCAATCTATTACTGTTCCATATCAATTTCATACAGAACCACTCAATCCTTAACAGGTGCTGGACTCAGTCATCCATAGGGTCCCTTCCAGCTCTGCAGTTCTAAAATGATGATGATGAACAAGAAGTCTGTCCGTTTTCTGTATTAACAAACAATTGGGTGAGATAATTTTCTCCAAATTTGTACTTAAACCACAGTTAAATAAATATGTATTCCTCTATATATTTTGATTCTCTGTCCTAGGATTCTCACACAATAGTTAAACAAGAGCAAAACTGGATGATTGGTTCTACCGCAAGCATTAGTGTGTTGTTTGGTTCAGAATACACAAAGATCAAATTCTTTAACCATCTTAGAAGAGAAAGTTGAGTAGCTCAGGTATATTTTACAGAATGACACAAATGTAAGAATAATAAATAATATTTGTGTTCTATCAAGCCAATTCTGACTTATGGGTTTTCTAGGTAGGGAGTACTCCAAAGTGATTTTCTGTTCCCTTCCGTTCCCTTCTCTGGGACTGTGCAAGGCCACACAAGTCAGCTCTGCTCCCAAGAGGCACTGTGCGAAATTGAACTCCCAACCTCTGGCTCATACCAAACTCACTGAGCTATTCAGCCAATCAAAAGTAAGAAAGGGAGAAGAAAATGAAAGACAGAAATGCAAGTGAGCATTTTTACAATTGAGGATCACTCTTCTTTACTCTTTTTTAGAATTACATTCTTCAGAATACAAAAATGTTTATTTCAGAGATGTTGTAAATATATGTTTCAATTGGTACCCTGTAGTTTTTGGTAAAAATAAAAATAAAGGTGTTGGTCCTGAAATCCAAGTTGCTAAGAGTAAATACAGAACTTGCACTGGTGTCTAAAATACAAATCCCATAGCAATGAATATCCTCTTGAGAGCCATCAGGGTCAAAGATTAGCAACTATTCCTGTAGTTTTTGTTATGAGAAAAAGCTGACTCAGTCAACTTCTAAACACCAGGAAGATTCTTAAAACAATGCCAGCAATTCAAGTATCTTATTCTGCTAACATGTTCCCCAAGTTTCCTCGTTTCAGCTAAAATTTTATGATTTCATTTCAGTCACACCCCAGCTTCTCTCCCCCTAAGGATTTCAAGGTTGCCTACATAAAGCCCCGAGATCATCTAGCACTGACTGGACCTGCTTATGCGCTTTTAGACTGTGCTATGTGCCTCAGTGTGTGTAATGATAATGGTGTGAGGCTGAGCAACTGAATAACTGCATCCACAGAGTGACAAGATTGCAAAACACATTTTGTTTACTTATGAAAGACCCTCAAAGGCTGAACAGACCTGCCTTTTTTTGTCACATCTTGGAAATGATACTTTTTAGAACACCCAGATTCCTTCAGCCAACGTGATGACCCTGATAGCAGGATGGGTAGATTCTGGAAGTTGTAGTCAAAACAGCAGCTAGCCAAGAACTGCCTTTCATTTTCCATAAGTCCAAGTTAATGGAAAATTACTTTTGCTTCCGCCAAGCAGGAAGCAACATCCACCTTGGCTCCCTAAGCTCTGCTATGCATCCAGGGTAATTCGTTAGCTCTGCACCCTGTGTGAACTTCTCAGTGGCATCCACTAGCTGCTGAAAATTTTTGATGACAAATTAGCCCTCAGACTACCCTTTTTTCTGTGTGCATTATCCCATACCATTATCATTCCAACAATGTATATACATTATGTACCCTCACCACTATAAATTCAGTGCTTACTTAGGGTCTATGATGCACAAGAACCCTGTTGGTTCCAATATCTGTTTCAACATCTGTTTATTTACTTGAAAGCAGTTGTGGGAGGAGCTGTTTAATCTACTCTCCCCATTGAACACCTCCCTTTTGAGAGAGCAAAGCTGTAACGAGGGTAAGCAAGTGAGGTATTTGCCATGAATGAACAAAGCTGAGAAACTACTGTTTCAAGCAAGCTATGACATTAAGAAGTCTACCTGGCAAGCCTCTCAGTCTAGGTCCTTCTGTGCCTCCTCCCAGCATTTTCCCCTCCTGGTCTTCCTCCTGGTCTTCCTCCTTCTTATTTCTTGTTGTTAGGGGCTCCCCTCTCCCTCTGGAACCATGTCCACCACCAATCCACCTGCTTCCTGACTGCACCTCATGTCCTCCTCAATTCCATCCCCCCAGTCTATTGATGAGCTGCACATTGGGAACTCCTTTGGAGGGGTACAGGGGGGCATGGCCCACTGATGTTAGTGAACAAAGCTAGGGAAAGGTGGTGAATCTTCAAGGAGAACAAACAGTGCTGAGCCAAAAAGTCTCAGAAGATATTTGTATAGGAAATATTCCAGATTAAATGTCATTTCTCTACATGTGAACAAGAAGAACATTGCTTGATATGTGGACCCTGTTGGAGAGTACACATGAAGCAGATCTGGAGCAATACTGACATGTAGATTCAGCTCTTTGAGACTCAGAATGATCATCTGAGCACATCCTTTGTGAAGGAATCATGTCCTCGTTTCTAAGTAAACAAGGAAGCTTGTGTTTATTAGACAAATACACTTGGAATAGGAAGGGTGATAGAAATCCTAGTTCTAGCTAATTAAGGTGGAGGTGTCAGGAACCATGACTGCCTCTTTCATCTCCAAAGGTTGTCTCCTCCTTGGATGCCAAGAAAGAGGCGTGAGAAGGAAGTGACATCACCAAACTGAAGAATAGCAATCTAAGGTTAAAGGAAGCACAGGTCACATCAGATGAAAGATAGTCTAGGAAATCTGAGGAGCTCCTTTCTTCCTCCTCTTCCACAGGCAAAGATATGCATCTTCTCATGTGTAAGCTGAGTTGCACCCAGGCACTTTCAACAGAGTTTGCACATGATATCTCCTCTGCAGACTTCTTGCTTTCCATATAGATAAGAGATTGATGGAGAGTGGAGAGCTAGCTGCTGAACTTCTCCAGCCAGGAAACAACCAAAGAAGGCCTATAAATTCAAACTGAACTAAGTATTACAGATTTCATATTTTGTGCAATGTTGTGCATATTTTTGGTTCTGCACTACCTGCTTCCCACCCTCTCTGCTCTTTTCAGGTTGCTCACAGAAAGTTTGAATTAGAAACAATTCAAGTCATAAGTGCTGGACAACTCATGTCAATGTGTTCTCGTTTAGGTAAGGCAAGGTGGAGAACTCCTTATGTTTTAGAATATGTGTGAGTGGGCTGGAGGTGCACCCCACATTTTGGCTTACACACTGATTGTCTATATTGAGTAGGAGTCAAAATAATTTTGTTGGACATTCTTATGGAAATGAACAGTGTGAGACATACAAATTTTTTTACAGGGGCCAAAATCTGCACTGCCAACCCCCTCTTTTTGTTTGTGAACTTCAAGTGATAAACTTTATCCAATAAATTCCATTACATACTTTACATTTTATTCTTCATTCATGGGGTAGAGATATGAGATTATATCCCATAAGGATGAGATCCTCTTTTCTCCTTCCTCTCCTTATAATAATTATAATCACAATAATGCTACTAATAGTTGCTACATGCTGTCTAGTTGGCTACCCTACTTCCTCCCTTGGAAAATATAGTATACGTAACAATTAACTACACTGAAGAACAAAAAAGAACAATTAACTGGTCCGAAGAACAGCGCAGTTCAAAAGATACATTGGGTTCTGTGCTGGTAGAAAAGGCTGCAGTAGTTTCAGAACTGTACTTTTTTTCTACTTCATTAAGTTTTTGTAAAGCATTTCAGTAAAATTCAGTCTCAATACATATTTCTCTCTCTCTCTGGCACGCATGCACATGTGTGTGTGTGCGCGCGCACACACATACACACACGAACGCACACACGCACACACGCACACACGCACAGAATCACCTCAACCAGACAGCTACCTATTCACTCAAATGCATACATGAACTCATCTCCTTATGAACTCATGGCAACATACGTGGCTTTCCTCTTCCTTCTCACGTGATCCTCACACACAAAAAGTGAAGTATATTAGACTAGCCCAGGGGTTTGAAAAATCCAAAAATTGCTATTCTTGAATGCAGCATTTAATTTGAGTGTTAGGATATACAATGGAAGTTCCTGGCATGTTCTCTATTCTGTCCAAGACTGACCACTTTACCTCAGCCCATTTTTATTCAGCAGCTCCATTGTTGGGCAGGATGTATGCCAGGGCTGCAGTGAATAGTGGTAGGTAACCCCTGGAATCAGTTGCTCTGCACCCCCTGAGAACTTGGTGTACACCAAGGTTTAGTGATGGCCAGAATACCCCACTTTTATATACATTTTTGGAGCATGTTCTTGTTCATCAAGCCCCTCTCTGTATAGCCTACTGTTTATATTTTATAGCAAAATGACCACAGAGCAGCTCACCAAAGAGCAAACTGATAACAAAACCAGACATCAAAGGATGCCAGAGTTGGACATCAAAGCATAACACTTGTTAGGAATGTCTAACCTGGGTATGTATTATCACTCACAAACGTCTCACTCTAGAACATCTGGAGTAAGCAATCTGGTACTTTCCCAAGTGATTCCCCCCCCCCCTGCAATTATCCAATCCACCATTTCCAGCAGTTGAAGCCTTCCCCAAATAGCCCTTAGTAACCTCTGATGTCTGCTAGTGTTCTACAATAACCTAACCAGAGAGGAATATAGCTGCATACCAATATATATGCAAATAACTATACTGAATAATTATCAATATAATAATATAAAACAAATGTATGAATATAAATATGATAAATAAATGAGCTACTCAGTATTTATTATATTGTAGAGTGGTGCTGGTTTATGCCAGCCTTCTTATACCCATATTGTTGGAGGAAAGAGATGATAACCCTGCTATTTAATCCAGTGTTGTTATCCAGCCTCCTGTCATGTTGGTTTCTTGTGACGGTAATGGGGAAGCAGGCTGTGAAGTGGAGTGCAGTAGCAGGGCTGGGGGCAGAAGTGTTAACAAGGCTATCTTAGAGTGGATAGAAAAGAAGGGGATTCTTTGTGAAGGTTTTGTTTACGATAACAGCTGAATGGGAAGGTGTTCATCCACCCCCGTGGCTGGCCTCAGCTATCCAGCGTTTCAGACACATGTCTTTTGCAGTCATATGTGAGATGTTAAAGTCTGAACCCAGGACTTCCTGGGTAATAAACATGTGCTCTTCATCACTGAACTGCAGCTGCTTCCTCTAGTATTCTGGCTGCGGAGGCAAACAATTCTTTGCTGTGGTGCATCCATACATCTTCCTACCTCAGAAGCATTGCCTCAAACTGAAGAGCAAATTATACTCCATCTAATCAAGGGGGTTGGTGAAGATATGACACATAAAACAGAATACCTTCATTACAAAGATGCCATGTTTGCACATTCTCTTCTACTGTGCTCATCAGCAGCTGCCAATCCCTTTTGTGCTGTGTCAAATCTTTTTCATCAACTGCATTGACTGAGCGGCATTCGCAAAAACTGACTTTCAGCTTCCTATTTTCCCCCTTGAGAGAAATAAATATCCTTCTGTGCTGCGTTGATTCCTCTCCCCTCGTATCCAAACCTGGCATTACCTGAACTTACAACTAGTCTTCAAAGATGGCCTGAGGCAATTTTGTGCAGAACTGTTTCTCCTTTTAAACAGGTATTTCATCCCCTTCTGTTCAAAGGCAGCTCACCAAAGTTTCTTATAATGGCAAGCCACAATTGCTTTTAATTTACCTCTGAGAACCTTCAATTGCCATAGAAACAGAAGTGCAACAATAAGAGGAGAATCACAGTAGGCAAAAAGGGACAAAAGGGCAGCACTGAAAAGATGAGAAGAAGAGACAAGCACCTGGAAGGTCCATAGTTTTGGCACACTTGGCATGTCATGGTAGTGGCGTAGAAACCAGGCTGATAAATGCAGGCTAGGCCCTAAGCAATGTGTCTTTTCATTGTCCACTGACCCCGGTCATTCTTAGAGTGTGCTGATTAGGGTAATGGGTCCATGACTTTAGGCTTTCCATTTTCCCCCTTGATAGAAATAAATATCCTTCTGTGCTGTGTTGTATAACAGGGCAGATTAGGGTTACCCTTGGGCCAAACTCACCCCATTCATTTGGTTTTTTTAGACCTGGGAGGAGGTGACATGGCATGAGAAATGTGTGATACAAAAATTGGATTCTGAAAAGGAAGAGGCACTCAAGATTATATTGAAAATATCAGCTGGCTATGTGGGGGCACACCAAAGAATTTCAGAAGATGATTTTTTAATTTATTTCATATGGCATAAAAGAATACGAAGAAGAAGGTCAGCTCATGTTTTATAGATTACAACAAAGCCTTTGACTGAGTACATCAAGAGAAACTATTGTTCTGAAAAAAATGGGTGTGCCTCAGCACTTGATTGTCCTGATGCAACTTGTAGTATGGACAAGAAGCTATCATTAGAACAGAATATGGAGAGAGACAGTGGTTTCCTATAGGCTAAGGTGTCAGACAAGGGGGCATTTTCTCTTCCTTTCTCTGCAATCTATATGCAGAACATATCATACAGAAAACTGGACTAGATTCAAATGAAGGAGTGAAAATTGGTGGTAAAAAATCAATAATTTAAGATATGCAAATGACACCATCTTACTGGCAGAAAGCAGAATGACTTGAAATGACTTCTGATAAAAGTGTAGGAAGAAAGTGCCAAAGCAGGACTGGAGTTGAACATTAAGAAGACAACAATCGTAACTAGAGAAGAACTAGATAAATTCAATGCTGACAACGAAGAAACTGAGATAGTGAAAGATTTTATATACCTTGGTTTAGCCATCAATCCAAATGAAGACTGAAGCCAAGAAATGAGAAGAGGACTGATTACACAGGGATTCAGTCTGCTGTTTGGTCCATTGCAGGGATGGGCTGTTTCTCTCCTAGAGACAGCAATCAGAGATCATTTTTGCTGGAGTCAATCAGCCCACCCCAGAGTGGTCCTATCTGTACCTTTCTGAGCCCCTGTCAGGGCTTCTATTTTGTGTGTGTGTGTGTGTGTGTGTATAGGATTTTGATTCCAGTGCGTGTGATCTCTGGAAATGATGCAAAGCAATCCTTCCTTTTTGAATATCATGCAATGGCTTGATAGTTATATACTACCTCTGTTCCTCTGTGGAGGGAGCAGAAGAAGTTAAAAATTTTTTTAGCCTTTATTAAACCAGTGAAGAACCAGACCCTCGTGGCGCAGTGGTTAAACTGCTGTACTGCAGCCAAAACTTTGCTCACGACCCGGGGTTCAATCCCAGGTAGCCGGCTCAAGGCTGACTCAGCCTTCTATCCTTCCGAGGTCGGTAAAATGAGTACCCAGCTCACTGGGGGGGGGGGCAATGTGTAGCCTGCATAATTAACTTGTAAACCGCCCAGAGAGTGCTTGAAGCACTATGGGGCGGTATATAAGCAGCACACTTTGCTTTGCTTTGAAGATGTTCTGCCTCAGGTATTAAACAAATATTAAACAATATTTTATTTCTCTTATCTTAAATATCTGATTGAGAAATTGCCAGTAGTCGAATCTGCTACCATGGCAGTTTCTCAACCAGCACTTTAAGAAAAGGTAAAGAAGCACGTTAGGTATGTGATTTTGGATGTGGTAGGCTCTCAAGGGGACCTTTAAGGGAAGTGTATTACCTAATGGACTAAATAGGGTCACTAGAGGTATGCCATCAAATGGCATACCGGGCCTCCTATTGACCCTATTTAGCCTGCTTCAGCCCACTCCAACCCAACCATGTAGACACGCCCTGAGACTAAAAGGACAGAAATGAAAGAATTACAAAAGATCATCAAGCATAAGGATCTATAACTGAGGACCAAGACTATTCACACTTTCTATTCTATTCCCAATTTCTATGTACAGAAGTAAAATGTGGCTTGTGAAGAAAGCTGGCAGGAACAAAATTGATTTGTTTGGAATATGGTGCTGGAGGAGAGCTTGTGGATATCTTGGACTGCCAGAAAGACAAACAAGTGGGTCCTGGATCAACTCAAGCCTGAACTATCTCTGGAGGCAAAAATGATGAACCTGAGGCTGTCCTACTTTGGGAACATCATGAGAACATAAGATTCACTAGAAAATACAACAATGCTGGGAAAGGTGGAAGGCAGCAGGAAAAGAGGAAGATCCATCATGAGATGGACTGACTCCATAAAGGAAGCCACATGCTTGAGCTGAGCAGAGCTCTTGTGGACAGGACATTTGGAGATCATTCATTAGATGACCATGAACCAGACGTGACTTCACAACATGTATCATCAACATTCCAGCCAGAACAAAATTGCTGAAGGCAACTTCCTGCTTCAGTGCCCCACTTAGCAATTCTCCCAGCCCCATGGTTTTCTGGAAGAGACCATATTGAACAAAAGACCCCAATTCACTGCCTAGTTTTGGCAAAATCTTCAAGACCTTCTTAATCTAAGCCTTCATTTCCTGTTGCAATGCTTCCTGGAAGAAAGCTCTGTCAATGCTTCCTGCCTGGAGGTGGTAGTCTCCTTACTTTTTAGGTTCTATAGGGGGCATCTCCTAAAGAATCAGGTATATGATTGTGGGCTGGAACTCCTAGCATTCTTGAGGAAATTTGTGATTTGGAATAATAAATGAGGCACACCCCTAATGTGTACCACCCAGTCCCTGTCACTTTGGTGCACGGTACAGCATTCCTTCCCTTGCATCTGCAGGAAACCATTCTGAATAATCTTCCCCGTTCATGACCATGCTTTTGTCTGCTCCCTATTTGATCTGTTCCTTTGAAATGTACACAATTTACAGATTGACCGCTTAGTTTTGGGATCCAATTGTTCTTTGCACATTCTTACAACTGCCCAATGTTTTGATGTAGTCTGGCCTTGGATTGCCCTAGATCCTGTTTAAGGACACTGGCCAATTTCAATCCAAGATAGCTGCTCACTTTATCTTAACCTGCATTTTGAGATGCTGTCATCGTCCAGGGCTGAGAATATGTTCCTTTTCAGAGATTTCTTCCCCATCTGGTGGGGGTGAGTCCTCTCTGGATCCATTAAGATAGTGCCTCTGTGTTTCTGGGCAAAGACTGCTAGCTGGGGCCTTGACCTCATCTTCATGCCCTGAACTATCCAGTGGAGACATGTCACCCTCTGATGAAGGCGCAATGTGACAGCTGTATTGAAAGGAAAGGTACAAGTTGATCTGCTAAAATTCATCCTCTCATAAGAAGATAGTACAGAAAGTTGTTTGTCAGTCTTGAACCTCTCCAGTGTTCTATATACAATCTGAATAGAAGATCCTCTTTTGTAAATCAATATCGTGGAAACTGAGATTTTCTGATATAATTGGTCATTCCAGCAATTGCGAACCGTCATGGTTACAAACTTGACTATAGGGAAAATGTTTTTTCACGTCAATAGAGTGATAACTCTCTACTAAGCAATGCATTTTTATTCGATGGCTTCTTGTATAAAGAAGTGACAAAACAGTTATTACTATGAGAAATAATTAATTCTGAAAGTTTAATCTGTTGAATATTTGGAGAGGTATTAAAATGAAGCCCCTTCTCAGATGCACACTTCGATGTGGTGAGGTTGTCTGAATGTGTCTAAGAAGCTGAGAGCAATGCTGTCGGGAGAATAGACTCCCATTACGAGCCTGGACTCCTAGAAGGATCACCCAAGGTAATCACAGATTCACGGCTCAGACAACCAGACTAAGATGCATCCATCGTATTCATGGGCAACAGCCATATCAACAGATAGTGCCAATAGTGATAGGGGTGGAGAAACCTCTGGAGGGCAGCTACTGGGCAGAAGAAGTAGATGAGGTGATACTGCCAGACGACCTTTCACAGACAACAACAGTAATACTCAAATTAATTTTTGTTAGTACTGAGCAGGAGGCAGCAGTGGTAAACCGCTGCTGAACCTTTCTTACTTTGAAAATCCTATGATGAGACAGTCCAAAATGAAACAAGAGATAGTGCTGGAAGCATTGGATTAATTAAGAGCAAAGGACAAGTATGACTAGTGCTGTCACTGATGATGCAACTGTTAATCAGGCCCTACATTTATGGTACAAGGGTACACTGGACAAAAGGCCTGTGGACATATGGACTGAACTGCCCTATGGATATATGATATGGCCTATGAAATGGACCTGTGGAATGGCCTGCCTATGGAATGGCATTGAGGAAATCTTTCGTTTGCTTCATACACAGCACAATGACTGTTTCCTGTTGGCAAAAAGGGCTGAGGATGCATCCCAGCCTGGATTTTTTCATGATGAAATGAACAAAGAAAGACTGATACACGATTGCTGTGGCAACAAGGCTCTGGCCAAGCTGGAAGACAATGGAACAGTATGGACAAGATGAACAAGTGGATCCCAGATCAAATCAAGCCTGAACTTTCTCTGGAGACAAAAACGACAAAACTGAGGCTGTCATACTTTGGAAAAGCCAACAATGCCCAGGAAAAGTTCAAGGCAGCAGGAAAAGTGGAAGACAATATATGAGAGGGATTGACTCCATCAAGGAACCCACAGACTTTTACAAAAGCTGAACAGGGCTGTTGAGAAAAGAATATTTTGAAGATCACTCATCCATAGGGTCACCATGAATCAGACACAACTTGACAGCACATAACAACAACAAATTAAAATTAAGCGTAGGGTCTCTAAAACTGACCAAGTGACAAAAGTAACATGACTGCAAATGAGAAAAAAAATCAATATATGGAAGTCTTACAAATATATTTGGAGCAAATTAATTATTTGAGAAAAATAGTTGAAATTGTGCAAGTATAAACTGGCAGTTTCTGGAACCGTGAGATTCCCCCATTGACTAATCTGTTTCTCATGGATGTTTGAATTCTCCCCTGTAAGATTCAAGGAACACATTTTCTCTCTGTGATCACAGAATATGATCCACACATTTCCCCAGACATGAAAGTACAAAAAACAAAATATTGGTTAAATGAATGATACAATAATTTACCCTACGTTTTCAAAGTGGGCATTTGATTCACTTACTCCAGAGTTATTCCCCTATTCCACCAACTTTAATCTGGGAAATAGCTCATTGTAAGCACTCCTATCAAGCTTTCAAGCACGTATCTGAACCATTTTGCAAAGTCCAAGGTGGATAATGAGTGACTTTGACGTGACTCTGTAAAAATTTCCTTTATCATGCATTCTTGGTTTCAAAGAACTATAATTTTCATGTGATTATTACAACAATAACTTGATAGTTTGGGCATTTGGAAGTTCTCTAATGCACTAGCCATGACAGAACAAATTTATCACAAGCAAATAATATCCACCAATGTATAGGAAATGAAATACTCATTACATCATCACTACCACAGTAATTTGTTTATGCAAATCCATCTTAAGAAAGATGAATTTGGTGGATAGAATTACTGTGATATGGAAGATACTTCTGATTTCTTCATATTATTCAATTTGTCAGATTTGGTATTGCGGCAGAACTATCAGATACAACCCCCAGAGTACACTTATCAGCCCTATCATATTATTTTGGTCTTCTGCATAACATCAGGTATGCAGAATATCACCTATGGAACTCTACAATCAAATGATCTTATCTGTGAGGTTCAGAAGGTGAAGAGTCTATTTCTTTTATTGACTGATAAATCTCTTCCACTCTAACAAATATATTCCATCAGTCTTGCCTCCCAACCTCCAATTCAGTTTTGTGTTGTCAAAATTAGATCAGTCTGTCTAAAATAATTATGGCTTTTCATTTTTGGTTTTGTACCATTTCAGTGCCAAGTAGCAGTGATATGCTCATTCAGTTCCACAGTTATTGATGTGTTTTCTGCCAACGGATTATGTGACCCAAAATGATCTGAGTCATTTTCAATTGTCTAGTTACTGGAGGAAACTTCTAATGCATTTCTTTCCAGAGTTGGCTCCTATTTAGTTGTGCTGTTTTTCAATCATGCCTCTTTTAAATAATAATAATTAGAAAATAATTGGTCACAGTTGTAGTAAAAGGTCTTAGCCCATAATTAGTTACCATTATACTTGTAATTTTGTAGAAATAACTCTTTGTTATTCAAAAGGAACTAAAATAGCTCCTTAATTAATTTTTTAAAAAATAATCAGGATACTAAAAATTACTAACCCAAAACACATGTAGTGAAACCACATGCTCCCTGTAACTATAAAAATAACAAGAAATTAGTTAAAAGTCACACAACCCTAGAAGTGACATTATTTGTTGTTATGCTACAATCATAAATTAACTTAGATAAGCCTTCATTACTATAAACAGAGAGTATTAATTATACATGTGTTGCGGTGTAACTAGTTGCTTCCAAGTCCTATGTACAGTACATTTGATGGAATGCAGATTCTATCCTCTCATGTTAATTTGAAGACCATCTCTTAACAGAAATTAATTTCCCAGGACTAGTAGATTATAAACAGATGATTTTACTGCTTTTAAAAATCTTTATTGTAATGAATAATGATACTGATGATGGTGATGATGACGAGAACAACCAGAACGAAGAGATCAATAAGCCATAGTTGCAGTCAGTTGATTCCTAGTTTCTTGATGAAGATAATCAATGAAAGCAAGATTCAACAATTCCAGGATAGATCCTCAATAATACCCAATAGTATCCGGCAGGGCTTTCTCCAGTCTTTGCAGAGAAATGGTGGCATGAGGCTTCCTTGGTGTTTACATCAAGAGTTGCTGTTGAAACTAGACCATGCTTTTTTAAATATAATTTTATTTATTTATTTATTTATTTATTTATTTATTTATTAAATTTATACCCCGCCCATCTAGACCGAAGTCTACTCTCATCCTTCTAATGGCTGCCTCTACTTTGATATAATCTACAATAAAATTAGCAACTCTGGCTAGATAGCTCAGTGGTTTAGGTATCTGCCTGAGGGACCAGAGGTTGGAAGTTCAATTCCCCACTGTGCCTCCTGTGATCAGAGCCAGCCTGTGTGACCTCAGGCAAGCTGCATAGTCCCATGGCACCCCCAGAATAAGGGAATGGTAAACCACTTCTGAGTATTCTGAGCTGACTTGATAGCATATAATGATGGTGATGGTGATGATAATGTAATGTTTACCAATATATTTACCAATTTACCAATACACAATGGGAATGATGTCATAGGTGGTGGCATGTCACCCTTAGTTAAAGGCTACCTCTCACAACACCAGGATGCACACAACTGCATTGCATTGCATGGTGTGTGAACTGTATGCACCCTGAAATTGCAAAAGGAAGCTTTTAATCAGTGACAACCTGCTGCTGCTGGTGACATTATTCCCATTGTGTAAGTGGAGCTGTGTAACAATAGTTAAGTATTTATCAGTATTAATTAATTAATTATTCATGATAATTAGTTAACTATTAATATTTACATGTAACATTTCTATGTAGTATATATATATATAGTACAAATATATACTTTAAAAATATACATCATATATAGTATACTATATGTGTAGTATAATATATTTTATATATCATATTTAATATGTGAATATTTTAATTGCAGTTAGAAATAAAACACTAAAATTCCCAGACTAATTTTTTAACAAGAGAAAAAACAAACTACTGCTCGATTGTAATCTTTCAAATGACTTGATCTGATTTCCTGATTATTCAGACTAAAAATAACTCAGATCAATAACACCATTCTGTGTCTTCTTAAAAGATTCAAGAGGAGACCTCATTTTTATGCCTATCTCTAGAAAGGAGAGATTCCCCAGCCTCTCTTGTGGTTTGGAACATTCTCTCTCCATCTTAAGAGCTCATTTTCCATGAAGCACAGAAACTATTTCCATCTGCTGTTATCAGGTGTTTAAGTCTATAATCTTTGGTAGTATGCATAACATAAAAATAGATTTTGAAAAACCAATAACAATCTGTACAACATGGGTCTCATTTCCCCAAAGTAATCAAGTGAAACACCATCCCTCTGTTTAAAATTAAATGCAATAAAAACTCTTGTGAGAAGATTCAGTGAGAGAGAAGTTTCAAGATTAAAGCTGCACACTAGAAAGGGAAAACATAGTTTATTTATTTATTTATTTATTTATTTATTTATTTATTTATTTATTTATTTCATTTATACCCCGCCTATCTGGTCAATTGTGACCACTCTAGGTGGCTTACAACACACACTAAAAACAATAAACAAAAACATACACATAACATAACATAATTTTCCCAAAGATGGCAAGAAACAGAGTGTATTATAGTGAAAAAAGAAAAAAAAAATAGGAGTTAACTGGAAAGGGGGAAGGCCTGCCTAAACATCCATGTTTTCAGTTGTTTCTTGAAAATACCCAGCGAGGGAGCTGCGCAAATCTCAGGAGGTAAGCTGTTCCAGAGGCGAGGAGCCACCGCCGAGAAGGCCCGGCTTCTTGTTTTTTCCTTCCGGGCCTCCCTCGGCGTCAGGCTCCTCAACCTCACCTCCTGACTCGCGCGAGTGACACGGGTAGAACTGGGTGGGAGTAAGCGTTCCGACAAGTATCGAGGCCCTAAACCGTTTAGGGCTTTAAACGTAAGCATCAAAACTTTGAAGTCAACGCGGAACCGAATGGGCAGCCAATGCAACGCGGCCAGGGTAGGGGAGATGTGATGGTGTCTTCTCACTCCACTTAGGAGTCTGGCCGCTGCATTCTGCACCACTTGGAGTTTCCGCGTCAGCCTCAAAGGTAGCCCCACGTAGAGCGTGTTACAGTGGTCTAATCTTGAGATTACAAGCGCATGGACCAAGGTGGTGAGCGCCCCCACATCGAGATAGGGTCACAGCCAGGCTATCCGCCAGAGGTGAAAAAAGGCGTTGCGGACCACCGACGCCACCTGAGTCTCCATGGAGAGCGCCGGGTCCAGATGGATCCCCAGACTGCGAACCCCACTCTTTGCGGCCAGGGCCACCCCCCCAAACGAGAGGGAGTCGCCCAAGCCGCCAACAGTGGGGGCACCCACCCTCAAGACCTCCGTCTTGTCCGGGTTCAGCCTCAGCCCATTCTCCTGCATCCATTCCAGTACAGTCCCCAGGCAGCGCTGAAGGGACAGGACGGCATCACCTGCAGTTGGTGAAAAGGAGATGTAGAGCTGGGTGTCATCCGCATACTGATGACACGATGCCCCACATCCCCTGATGACCCCACCCAGCGGCCTCATGAAGATATTGAACAGCATTGGGGAGATAATCGACCCCTGTGGAACCCCACAATTGAGACTCCACGGGGCCGAGACACTCTCCCCAAGCTGTACTCTCTGGGGACGGTCCTCCAAGAAGGAACGGAGCCAGGCAAGCGCCAAGCCACCAATTCCCAGATCGGAGAGCCTCCCCAGGAGGATACCGTGGTCGACGGTATCAAAGGCCGCCGAGATGTCGAGAAGAACTAACAGAGAGATTTTTCCCCTGTCCGCCTCCCTCAATAGGTCATCGTACAGGGCGACCAATACCGTCTCTGTTCCGTGGCGCGGCCTGAAGCCCGACTGAAATGGATCCAGGCATCCGCTTCTTCCAAGAGAGCTTGAAGCTGGTCGGCCACCACCCTCTCCACCACTTTGCTCATGAAAGAAACATTGGCGACGGGCCTATAATTGCCAATTTTGTCCGCCGCCAAACTAGGTTTCTTTCTTATGGGCCTAATGAGTGTTTCCTTGAGGGCAGAAGGAAACCTTCCCTCAAGGAAAGACCCATTTATTATTACAGTGGCCCATTCTGTTGTTATCGGCCTGGCTGCTTTGATTAGCCAGGCCAGGCAAGGGTCAAGGGAGGAGGTGGTGGCTCGACAGCGATCAAGGACCTTGGCCACAGAATCGGGCGTGACAGGCTGAAAGGTTTCAAGAGTTACCGGGCAAGACGGAGCGCTGGACATCTCTGCTCGACTCACTGTGTTCAAAAAAGGAGAGAGGTCCCGGCGGATGGCCTCCACTTTAGATTTTAAAAAAGCTGCAAACTGGTCAGGTGAGAAACTAGGGGGAGGCCTATCACCCGGACCAGTTCCGGATAGGTCGCGCACTATACGGAATAACTCCGCCTGCTGGTTGGTCGCTTCGCTTATCCGGTTAGCGAAGTAAGTTCGACAAGCAGCCTTTACCTTAGACAGGTAAAGGTTAGTTGCAACCCTAACAGCTATCCAATTATAATCCGTCGGGTTCTTCCTCCACCTACGCTCTAGCCTTCTCCTATGTCGCTTCAGCCCTCGGAGCTCCTGGTTATACCAGGGCGCCGGGCGGGTTCTGCGATGGAGAGGGCATTTAGGCGCGATCATGTCTACGGCCCTGGCGGCAGCCGTGGACCAGCTGTCAACCAGAGCATCGACAGGAGCGCTAGCCAGGTCAGCCGTAACACCTCTCATGGCATCCTGGAATCCAACCGGATCCAGTAGCCTTCGAGGGTGGACCATAGAAATAGGTCCCTGCTCCCTGCGAGGGGGGAGAGCCACGGAGACATTACATTTTACCAGATGGTGATCTGACCATGACAAAGGGAGCGACACAATGTCGGTCACCATCATACCACACTCGCTCCAATTAGTGGAAAAGACCAGGTCCAACGTATGGCCACCCACGTGTGTGGGGATGTTGACATGTTGGGACATGTTCAAGGAAGCCATGGTTTCCAGGAACTCAAGAGCTCGTCCAGTAACCTCTGCCTCCGCATGCACGTTGAAATCGCCCAAGACCAAGAGCCTCGGGGATCCCAACAATGCCGCGGAGACAAAGTCGGCCAGCTCCGGAAGGGAAGTGGCTGGGTTACAGTTCTAAAGGAAGTAAATAAAAGAAATACAGAAATGAAGGTACCCCTATTCAAGTTCACCCAAATGCATTTACAGATGCCTCTTTACACCTTCACACACAAATATTTGAGTGACTTCCATGTTGGAAGAAATGTTCATTATGGGGCTTATGTGTGCACCTCCCTCTGCACCATGCTTAAAGCCCTACACACTTTCAGGTTATAAGGCTAGAAAGTAAAAATATTAGCTGGTAAAGATTCAAGCTCTAGTAGTCACTTTATCATTGCGTTTCATGTTGATATCCCTTTAAATCAGAGCTGGGCAACTTGAGGTTGGGAGGTTGCATTGACTACCGCTCAACCCTTTGAGTAATGCATACTTGGGTAATTGTCACAGCGACAGGCCTCCCAGTAGCATCTCCTGTGACCAATTTGCAGCCTTTCAAAAACATGAAGTGGAGGCCATCCGCCGGGATCTAGATATCTCCTCTTTATCAGTAGATCGTACCGAAACGTCCCGCGCATCGCCTTGTCCGGTAATTTTAACACAATTTCAGCCTGTGACATCAGCTGAGGTTGACAGGGTTCTTGATCACTGCAGGGCCACCTCCTCCTCACTAGATCCTTTCCCCAACCTGGCTCTTGAACAACTCTAACAACTGAGTGGGTGGAGGCTATTATTAATGGGTCTCTCCTTGAGGTCAGGGTTCCCCTCACCCTCAAGGAGACACTCATTAAGCCAATCTGGAAAAAAAACAACTTGGCGGCTGATGATATGAACAACTATTGTCCAGTAGCCAATATTCCCTTTATCGGCAAGCTGGTGGAGAGAGTGGTGGCTAACCAGCTTCAAGCTCTCCTGGAGGAGACCGATGCCCTTGATCCGTTCCAGTCTGGGTTCAAGCAGTGTCATGGCATGGAGACGGCATTGGTCGCCCTGCATGATGACCTCTTGAGGGAGGCTGACAGGGACAAAATGTTCTTGTTGGTCCTTCTCAACCTTTCAGCGGTCTTTGATACCATCGACCATGGTATCCTCCTGGGGAGGCTCTCGGGGTTGGGGATCAGTGGTCAGGCTTTGGCCTGGCTCAGATCCTTCCTGGAGGACCGTCCTCAGAGAGTTCAGTTTGGGGAGATGTTGTCCACTCCGTAGACTCTCAATTGTGGAGTCCCGCAGGAGTCAATCATCTCCCCACTGCTATTTAATATCTATATGAGGCCGCTGGGGGAGGTCATCAGGAGTTTTGGAGCTTTGTGTCACCAATATGCGGATGACACTCAGCTCTATCTCTCTTTCCATCCTTCTGCAGTGGATGCAGTCCCGTCCCTTGAGCGCTGCCTAGATGTGGTGCTGGGATGGATGAGAAACAACAGACTGAGGCTGAACTCAGACAAGATGCAAATCCTGCGGGTGGGGGCTCCTAGAGTCTGTGGTCTTGGTGCCTCCCTATCTTTCGGGGGGGGGGACACTCTTTCCATGAAGGATGAGGTTCATAGCTTGGGTGTGCTTTTGGACCCATCACTATCAGTGACATCACAGATAGCATCTGTGGTCTGATCCGCTTATTTCTACCTAAAGCGGATTGCACAGCTGTGTCCCTACCTTGACACCGGGTCCCTCAACACACTGGTTCATGCACAGATAGTCTCGAGATTAGACTACTGTAATGTCCTCTACGTGGGGCTGCCCTTGGGACTGCTATGGAGATTGCAACGGGTCCAGAATGTGGCAGACAGACTGGGGTTAGGAAATACCAACATATCTCCTCCACCCTGGCCACCTTACACTGGCTACCTGTTCACTTCCTTACCAGTTTCAAGGTGATGGTACTAATCTATAAGGCCCTAAACGGTTTGGGACCTCGATATCTGGCCAAGCACCTCCTTCCAGTTAGGTCTGCCCCCCTTATAAGATTGTCCCAGGCAGGACGCCTGAGAGTTCTGACCCCAAGAGAGGCTCGGAAAACAACTACTAGAAATCGGGCCTTCTCGGCAGTAGCCCCACAACTATGGAACTCTCTTCCGCCCGAAGTTCGCCTGTCCCCTTCACTGGGCACATTCCAAAAGCTATTAAAAACCTGGCTATTTAAGCAGGCCTTCCCTGAACAAACAACACCCTGATACAACAGTGCCCAATAATATAACATCCATCACACCACCATGCTTCATGTCTTTTATATTTTTATGCCTTTAACTGTAATTTATTGTATTGTATTTCTGTTCTCACTGCACTTTATGACATTTGATTTGCACCCCCAAATGTATTCATATTGTATTATTTTGTTATTGTGCTGCTTGCCTATTTGTTGTAAACTGCCCAGAGTGGCCTTGGCTGCCAGATGGGCGGTATATAAATAAAATAAAATAAAATAAAATAAATTCCCCTGTTGCAGCTAAATAGCTGCTACTGAAATTTGGTTGCAACTGCAGCAACCATCGGGCAGATGGACGACAGAGCAGATCCTGGCACTGCCTTGAGACCTAGGAAAGAATAGAGTATTTCATGAGACATCAGCCAGTGCACTGCCATGTCATAACCCTAACTGTGGAATTGTGTGTAGACCAAGACAAGGTTGGATGGTTTTCTGAGAAGAGTTTGTTGTTGACTTCTAGATACTTCCAAAGGACTCTTTCCCCATCATCTGCTGCTTTATTAAAGAGCTCTATCAGGTTTGTCTACAAGAAAGGTCTTTGTAAAAATAGTCATACAGTAATGAATTATTAGGGCTATTTTTGTTCGACTTTGTGCCATTCTATTTCTTCTTCTGCACCTTGTCCTCAATGCTGAGTATACTATCTGTAATAAATTAAATAATGCTAAATGACCTTTCTCGTCCTCCTTTTCTTTCATATCACTTTCCCCAGGCATTAAACTAACATGTACAAAGTTAAAGACCTTACTGAATGGCAGAAACTTAACAAGCTCCTTTAAAGAACAACAATAATTACTAAATATTACTGTCCTTGTTTCACTGACATCAAATGAGCCAATAATCAAATTTATGTCGCCTGCTTCTTCTATACATTATATGCTCCGTTATATGATTTCACACTTGCATTACATAAAGTAGCTATTGTTCCTCTAAAAATTATTGCTGGCAATTTGTATATAGTTAAGAGGGCAAATAAGTACCTCATGTTGATATAATGTTTTCCATGGGCCATTTGCAGAGCCTAAAATCCATAATTGCAGCCCATTACAATTATTTTGAAGACATTTCATCACATCAATTCTATTAAAAACAGTTACACTGCTTACATCAAGATTTCAAGACTTGTTTCCATAGTGATGATTGCTTAAGGCCCCTTTTTATTACAGCCAACAATATTCTTAAGGCCCCTTTTTATTACAGCCAACAAGAGATGGGGAAATCTGTCAAGCACAGTCTAACTGTGGTTCTCGGTCTTCTAGGCTTACTCTCTTCTGGTTCCACATGAGAATGTGACTGTAACTAATTGTTGTGGTGGTTTTCTTGCATGGAAATGTATATGTGAGTGAGGAAGGAAGGAAGGAAGGAAGGAAGGAAGGAAGGAAGGAAGGAAGGAAGGAAGGAAGGAAGGAAGGAAGGAAGGAAGGAAGGAAGGAAGGAAGGTAGGTAGGTAGGTAGGTAGGTAGGTTCAGTCTTGAGCCAAATGCATGACAAGGAATAGACTTAGGTTTGTGGGACCCCAGTTTCAGTTCTGCTTTGGATAAATCTCATTGGGGTAGTTCTAATTAATTCCCTCTTACAGTAATGCTATAATTATAGATGGGTTCAACAAGAAAGTAATCACATTGATGCAATGTGGGATACAATAACAAATCTGTTATACAGGTAGATAGCTGTGGTCAATTAGCTTTAGTAGTGGCTCTGGACCTTCTTAAACCTGCTAGACAGCCTGTTGCCCCAATGCCCAACAAATCTGTTCCCATAATGTCCTCCTTTTTCTTCATTTTCCCCATCATCTTAGATTAAGAACGTTCTCTCTGAACAATTAATTTTTGCCAGAATCACTCCTTTCTTTTCCTATTGGTATCCATCCTCAGCATTCAATACAAGCATCCATAGGGATCCATCATAAATATTTATTCTCTATCTTATATCTGTTCTCCATCAACCAGGGTTCTTCCTTCCAAAGACATTATCTGCACCTGGTAAACTCACTCTTCTCATTTCAAACAACCACACTATGACCATAGTTCGCAGTTCCTGGCTATCATGCTTAAAATTCCCCTAGTATTCTATCATGGTTCCCTACACTTCCAAACAAATTTTATCCACAGTGTCTTTCTCTTTATCTCTGCTACACAGATGAGGAATCATGGAGGCCTTGGGCTCCCAACCCCTCCCACAGTCAGCATGGGACTCAGAAATGGCTGTCCCTATCTGTTTCTTAAAAAAAAAAAAAAGCAAACAGGATGTTCCTTGATAGTCACTTTTCTTTTCTTCTTTTTTGACTTTGGGAGGAGTGGGGCCTGATGGTCACTTTCCAGGGTTCATGATGCAAAACTTGCCACTCCTAGAAGACTCCAGGAGGGATTTGGAAGTGGGGTTACCTTTTTAATGGAGCAACCTCTGAGGACTTCCATTTGTCCACACTGCACAAATGACACAATTCAATATTCCAAGCCAGTGGTTCCCAATCTTGGGTAATCTAGGCGTTCTTCAACTGCATCTCCCAGAAACCTTGGCCAGCACAGCTGGTGATGCACGCTCCTGGGAATTGCAGTTGAAGAACACCCAGGTTGCCCAAGGTGAGGAGCCACTGTTCTAGGCTATTATACCACTGCATTTTTCCCAATATATAGACTAAACACTTAGCACATATTTAGAAACAATGTTGCTTCAAGTGGTAAACGGCATATTCCATGCTTTTCCTCACCTATCTTTCATCCATTACACAATGAGCTGTGATTAGTAATTGGAAGGAGAATGCAAGACTTTAACAAGTCCAAAAGCTGAGATACATATATCTGAGGAAATGTGCTGCAGGCAGAAAAACAAACTAATATCCAGAAAATAAGCCTTTCCTCTAACATCTAGTTTGACTCTTGAATTCTTTAAAATGTTACTTTAAACGAATAAGTTTTAGCCATGTTAATTTCTCATTAGTCAAGAATTTTGAATACAGGACTTAATTTGAGCCAGGTGTGGCCAGCTATGCCTCTATGGATGTTTCTGGGCTGCAGTTTTAAGCATTCTTCACCAATAGCTATGTTGCTTAGCTCGGATGGGACCTGTAATCAAACAAACTTGTCCATGATCTCCTTCAGCATTTCCCGATGTACTGTGGTTTACTGTGTGACACTAGGATAGCATCTCTGAGGAAATGTTGCCAGCCCTCTGAGTTAGATCTAAGACATTCTATGTACTGCACATACAATTTCTGTGTTACAGGTGTAAGCCCTGTTCAGCTAGTTGTGCTGGGGTGTCTGTGTCTCTCTGCAATATTTTCTCAAATTTGGTCTAGCTTTTTATTGAATATGTAAATGTGATTGGCATAAAATTCTTTATGCAACTTTTTTAAATACAAGAAGCAATTACTTTAGGTTTCTTAAGAATCATCATATCTTTGTGACCTGTGCTCCCAAGAGGTCCCTCAAAAATTCTCCTTTTTTCTATGAAGATTACAGGTAGCATTATCTTCCCAACTGAAATTGAGTATGCAAATGTGTTGGGGAAGCACAGTTCAGGTAATAGCTTCACAATCTTCCATCTTGGTATTAAATGCTAAAGGTTTCAGCAGACAAATTAATGCAAGTATCACATTCTTCAAAACAATGTGTCCTTCTTCCCTATTGCGTCATCCCAATCAAGAAAGGGATCCTTAGGGGATATGAACTAGTTTAATTCCATTTAAATTAGTTCTCCCAGGTTGACTTACAACAGCTACTCCATTAAAATGTATCTGCAGAACTATTTTCAGACAAGAAGCCCAACTACCAACAATTCGGAGAGATAGTCCAGATTTTAGTTAGTTTCGGTGAACTAAGAGATGCTAGTGAGGTTTCCTAAAGAAGAACAGACTTGTAGGAGCTCTTGAAGTCTCCCAGTTTAAATTAAAATCCATGGTTGTGCAATTACATTCAGTACGGGAGAGATAAGGGGCTGTGGGGCAAGCAGAAAAAGGGGGAAGTAAGAGCATGCTGGGGGAGAAATGGGGTAATAAAAAAAGGAAAAGCTATTCGGAAGACTCTGGGAAATGGGTTCTCTAATACCCTTAGGTTTGGCCCTGCTGGCTCTTGATGATCCCATGTACAAAATAACAACCTGTAACTTTTAATAGAGCAAACGTGGTGAATCAGTGACTATTCAGAGGTTATTCTGTTCCAGCTCCCATCACAAGCATGAGATATTGTTAGCTGTTGAAGGATGATGGGAGCTGGAGCAAAAATAAAACACTTCCAACTTTGATCACAAGTGTACTCATTCAAGGGGAAAGTGTTGCACTGAGGGAGGAAAACCTTCTTCTTCTCTGTTATCAGATTTATCTATTTTAGACTTATTCATGGACTTTTAGGGTAAACCCTTCTACACTGGGTGAAATGTATAATATGCTTCTGTACATAGTGTGTCCATACATTTATATACTGCATTTCTTTGGGATCTTTGAAACATACAGATCTTTCCATCTCACCTGTTCCACCGATGACCTTTCATTGCTTTCAAATTAATAAGCACCGATGCTGCAGCATTAAGCACACAATACAACCACATAGCTTCTGTGCTCTTCCTCCATACATCTTAACAAGTTTCACAGAGAAACCCCTCACAGTTAAATTGGGTTCCATGGCACCATTCCTCACTTTGGTTCAGAAGTGCATTCTGTATTCCAGTAACTTCTCTTTCTAACCAGATTTAATTGTGTTCATGATACTACCTGTTGTCAGAAAATGTCAAAGCTGTAAGCAGAAATGTCAACTGTCTGGAAGGAAATCCTGCTTAATGAAATGGAACATACTTTGTAGTTCTTCAAAAGGTTCAAAAATAGCTTGTTATGTATGACTGCATGATATTCACCTGTGTTCCCTTTCTGGAGATATTTAATCAATTTCTTTTTCTTACACTATCACTATCAAGGGTCTTTGGAGGGAGCGTCCTCCACTTTCTGAGTCAGGGCTCTATTATTGCTTTACATAAAACAATGCATGGCTTGCCTGAATTCTTTTTGTGACACCTAGCAGTTCTAGTTCATACTACAGCTCAGTTTCCCCATCTGCACCCCTCCCACCCATTACCTTCCCTGGAATTACAGCCTTTGACAGGATATGCTGCAATATTTATCCAATTCTCTGCTTTGTTATTCTCAGTTGCTCTTTGACTGTTTAATAATTAATAGGGGCACGTGTGTGTATTTTCTCTCCCCCAGTGCAAAGCCTAATTATTCCCATTTTTCTTCACCTGTCACTTTATACTTCCTATTCAACCTTTTGTCTGCAGTTCAAACTCTGTGTTCTGTGTCTAGCATCAGGTTTTGTATGTGATGGGAACACAAGCAGTTGCCTTTTGCTGAATCAAAGCATTCGTTCATCTTGCCCAATCAGTGGCAGACCTACATTTTTGGGGCCCTGAAGCTTGAACTGTTATAAGGGCCTCTTCATGACCAGTAATGAGGTCTGGGTAACCACTATTATCTTCTTCAATGGGGTTGTTCCACAACAGATCTCCACAATTTTTAAAAAAAATATGTACTAAAGTTGCTTCTGGGGTCCCTCGGGATTAGGAGACCTGAAGCATAAGCTTCATTAGTTCCATAGTAGATCTGTCCCTGAGCCCAATGTTGTCAACAGTGACTGACAACAGTAGTTCTCCAGAGTAAGGCTAGGATCCTTTCATAGCCCCATCTGCGGATCCCAGGTAGCAACTAGAGATGGGCACGAACCTTGGTTCAGATGTTCATGCCAGTTTGTCAGACTGGCACTGAAGGTGTCACGTGTTCCATACCCCCAACCCCCAGCTGGATCCCCCACTCACCAGCCAGCGCATGCTGCTTTTCTCCTCCTCTTCAGGTGTTTGACCAGTCCTGGCAGGAGTGTGTGCTTCCCTCCTCTGCCTCCTTCAGCAGCTGCCCACTCAGACAAGGAGGTGGGGCAAGGATTCCTGCAGCATTGCCTTTGAGTGGGTGGCTGCTGGAGATGGAGGAGGGAAGCACAAGCTCCTGCTGGGACTGGTCAAATGTCGAAAGAGGAGGAGAAAAACAGCATGTGCCAGCTGGTCCGTGGGGGAGCCCTCCAGGGAGATGGACCAGGGAATGCCTGTCACCAGCAGTGCTGGTCCAACAAACTGGCTCGAACCTCTGAACCAAGGTTTGTGCCCATCTCTAATAACAAGTTAACACTTTTCTCTATTGGACTCTCATCTAAGTACTACTCAGACCCAATCCTGTTTAGCATTCAAAATCTGATGGAATGAAGTGTTTTCAGGGTGGTGTGGTGGTTGTGTTGTTGCTTTAATATAGTGTGTTATATAGCGCACTTGAAGTGGTGCCATCCCAGCAGGAACATGGGAACAGGCTGACTGCTAAGTTTTGCTGTTCTGCTTGGTGTTCTGGCACATCATCATGCTACTTTCCCCTTAAACTTCTTAAACCATTTCCCCCATGAAACCAACCATTTTCAGTGAATGTCTTTCTAAATCAAGATAGGGACGTGACCCTTGTTGCACCAGTCCAAAGATCTTTGCTTGAAGCAGACGGCCAAATTCACATGCGTCCCCAAACAGATGGCCAGTGCTGTCAGCTTTGATGGAGCAAATAACTCAAGTGGAGGAAATATACCTTTAGTTTCCTCACCTCAGCCACACAACAGGTGACTTTCATGAGCGGTATATATTATATCACTGCACAATCAACTAACCACTTTTCTCTCTTGCCTTTTTAATTCATTGACAGTACAAAAGGCCCAACTCTGTTCTAAAATCAAAGGGCATGCTTGCGTTGTGCATAACTTATGATCTACCAAGTCAGACACAGGCCTCTGCAGGCAGCTGTTCAATAAATCTAAAGTCTTCAGAGTTTCAAACAGGCAGGAAAGCAAGGTACCATAGAATGCCTTGAATGCTGATGGCCATACTAATTAAGCTCCCTCAAAAGCAAATACAGTGGATTTCAAAATGTTTGTTAAAGAAAGAATTAGGATCTTCTTCTTGCCTTTATTTGACTACGGTATCTGAGTTTCATCAGTATCTCATTGTGTGTGTTCTATGCAGTCAAGTCAGAACCAACTTACAAGGACCCTAATAGGGCTTTCAAGGTAAGTGAGATATTTAAGGAGTGGTTTTACTAGTTTCACAATCTCAGTGAGCCTCCATGACTGTGCAGGGATTCGAAACCTGTTCTCCAGAGTTCCTCACTCTATCCACTACACCACACAATGTCTCATTTGCACCACAGAAATCTGATTTAGAATTCAATATTTTGTATTGCATTGCATTTTTATATTCAATGGCACCTTCTAAGGAGAAAGGCTTAAGGGACGTGGTGGCGCTGCGGGTTAAACCGCAGAAGCCTCTGTTCTGCAAGGTCGGAAGACCAGCAGTCGTAAGATCAAATCCACACGACGGAGTGAGCTCCCGTCGCTTGTCCCAGCTCCTGCCAACCTAGAAGTTCAAAAGCATGCAAATGCAAGTAGATAAATAGGTACCACCACGGTGGGAAGGTAACAGCGTTCCGTGTCTAGTCGCGCTGGCCACGTGACCACGGAAATTGTCTTCGGACAAATGCTGACTCTACGGCTTGGAAACGGGGATGAGCACCGCCCCCTAGAGTCAAACACAACTGGACTAAATGTCAAAGGGAACCTTTACTTTTACCTAAGGAGAAAGGTGGGAGAAAAATATTTTAAATAAATAACTGCAAAACTATAGGTCAGTTTTCTGTCAGCATATATAACCAAGGAAAATGTACAGCTCCAAGATCTACCAGTCCTTGCTTTTTGATCAGTGGCTTCTCTTTCTCCAACCCTGCAAATATTTATTTCTCCCTTGGATTATTTTTGCATTTAAATAGCATGATTTTCATTATATCAATCTGAGGTTTCTCCAAGAGAAGAATCATAAAAGAACCCTTAGTGCAAGGCAAAACAGGAGGAATCCAAACCATTTCATAATTTCACTCATTAAAATGCAGGTTAGAATAGAATATTTTCCCAAGACTAGAGAGAAGTAATTTTTATTAGTTCATCTCTAGAAGAACAAGAATAGCATTTAAGATGAGAGAGAAAAAGAGGTTTGATTTCTTGTCTATTTACTCTAGTGACGTTTTTGAAGCTACAAGCATCATGGGTTTTTTTAGGCCTTTTTTGTTGTTTCTCTTTTGTTTTCTCCTTTTTTGTACTGCAAATGAGAATGAAAGCTGCAGACACACTAATGAAACCCATTAGTTTATTGACACAGCCAAAGACAATTGCATAGTGTTTGTGCTAATCAGGACAGAGTGATATATTTGGAAACGTATATATGTCTATCTTTCCTAGACATTTTAAAATCATAATGCTTTTAAAATCTGTGCTTTCATGCATTGTGGAGAAAGAAAAAAATATTTGACAAGAATGTTTTATACCTTGAAAATGTTAACAGTACTAAATATAATCTGGACATTTTAATAGTACATAACTTTAAAATGTAATGCATTGCATTTGTGTGCAAATTAGAATTATACTTTGTTTTTGAATTGATGTCTACTAGTACTTTTATTTTTATTTAGAAATCACTCAAATAATAGCTACTCTTACGATATCAATCATAAGTCCTCCCACTATTGTATACCAAAGCATATCTTTAAAAATCCCTGTACCATTAAATTCCATGTACTATTAGATACACTAGGAGCTCTCATTGTCTTCCAAAGCTCACATGCATATTTAAAAATGTTATGTGTATCTGAGCATGAATGACTTACTTTTATTTAAAGCAATGCCAAAGTGATCATTAAATTGTAATAAAAATAAGAATTGTGACACCTTAAAAACTAGCAATTTATTTCAGTGTGAGTTTCCATGAGTTACAATCCATTTCTTCAGATGTATGGAGCATAATGTGACATTGGAGACCAAGGAAGCACTGACCTTTCTTTCTTTCTTTCTTTCTTTTTCTTTCTTTCTTTCTTTCTTTCTTTCTTTCTTTCTTTCTTTCTTTCTTTCTTCCTTCCTTCCTTCCTTCCTTCCTTCCTTCCTTCCTTCCTTCCTTCCTTCCTTCCTTCCTTCCAATGGGACTAAAAATGGCTCACAAATTGTTTTTAAAAAAATCACACTAGCAGGCTCCATTGCAGGCACCACTCAGGCACCTTTCTGCACCTTTTAACGCCTACAATCCTAGACATCACTTCTTAGTGTCACTCAGGAAGGTATTAAACTGCAAGAATGAATACTCCTTTCAAGTATTTTGGGGTTGTTCCTTTTATAATGTCCCAGCCAGAGCATCCTTTGCCCTAAGCTGGTATCTTAAGTACTTCAGGAGTTCTATGAAACGGTTTCTTAATCTCAATAAATCTCTGTTTCCATTGGAAAAGCATAGCTTCACATGACATGGGTGTGTTTTCATTTGTCAGTAGTCTGGGTTCCTTTTTCTTAGTTACACATAAAACAAATAATGAGGAGAGACTGGTTTAAACTATCAAAGAGGATTTTTATTTAGGGACCAGAGGTGTAATAGGTATGAAGGGAAAGGTAGGTTCTTGGATATGAATGATAAAGGTCAAAACAACAGTAAGATCTTAATATATTTCTTCAGTATTTAAAGTTTAAAATATTTATGTTACAGATTCTCAATCTTTCTTACACAATACTCTAACTACAATAGATGAATTTATATTCGTCAAATCTACTTCAGATTATTACTCTCAAACAGACTTCTAACTCCCTTCAGCTTTCTGCCCTCACTTTTCTGATCTTTCTCACTAAATATTCATATCTCAACTTAACTCTCATCAGACCCATAGACCACACACCCCACAACATTCCAATCAGCCAATCAAGCAGAATTCAACTACTCAACCCCCAGTTACCTCAGCACTCCACACAGGACCATCCACAACCCAGGCACTCAAAACTGTTTATATACAAACCTGATATAGGTAGTCATACATCAGTTTTTACATAGAGGCTCAAAACAGACGGAATCAGTATACATAGCAGTTAGGTCACATGTTTATACATACAGAGGACAAGGCACTAATTACCTTGGAATGGGCTTTCAAAATGACAAGGCATTGTTAACACTAGTAACGATCACTCAAAGTGCTGATCCCATAAACATCCTGTTATCAACAATCAGAACATCTTCAGGCAGTGTGCCAAGGTTAGAATTATGTCAAGGAACATATATTTTTGGTTAAGCAATACCCGAGACTACTAATGAATCTGGAATATTACCGTATTTTTCCGTGTATAAAATGACACTTTTTCCTTAAATAATTTGAGAAAAAATTGAGGGTTGTTTTATACACGGAAGGCAGCTCTTTACCGCTGCCTTTTGCGAAGGCACAGGGCTTAGCAAAAAGGAAGGGGAGGCGTTGCTCCCTTCCTTTTTGCTAAGCTCCGTGCCTTCTCAAAAGGCAAGGAAAAGTGGAAGTCACTTTGACAGCCGCTTTCCTTGCCTTTTGCCAAGGCACGGGGCTTAGCAAAAAGGGAGCCCTTTGATCCCTGCTTTTTCTAATTTGGGGTTAGAAAAGGGGAGGTCGTCTTATACATTAGGTCGTCTTATAAACTGAAAAATACGGTAATATACAAAGTGTGCTAAGAATCTTTGTCCTCCTGATGTACATTGTGTTGTGACAGTTTCAGCACTGGAGGTTCATTCTCATGGTGAAGGTGGAGGCAGAAACGAGTGAGTGAGGTAATACAAACCAAGCAGTTTATTTCACTGGTGAAAGGTACACAAACAAAAGCAAAGAAGTACACCTATTGGGCACAGTTACAAATCTGTTATACTCTTTCTTATCAATAACAGAGGAAATGGTTTGAAATGACCAATCAATAAGCAGCTTTTTAAACAGTTATTGACCATGAGGTTATGGTGATTTTAGTCACACTGACAGGAAACAAGTTAACTCTTAACTGCACAAATCAGAAAGTATTGTTTACTGATTAAGTATGTCCAGGTGAACTTTTGACCTGGCAGTTTAACAAGTCACAACCTCCACTAATCCTACCAAGCATAACAAATAATTAATGTTTAACTGGGTATACCAGTAACTGACCAGAAAAATACAAGTTTTCAGTTTCTGCTACCTAAACAAGATACAGAATAAAATCACAGATAAATAGTGAGACAAAGAAATAACAAATTTTAAATTACCCCTTTACAATTGGGATTCTTTTTCTCTACAGAGTTACTCTGAGATCTCGAAAAGAGTGTCTCAGGAAGTTGAAGTGTTCTGATGTCAATTTGTCTCCATATCTGATGTCAATTTATGCCCATTCATTCTCTTCACACAGATTGCCTTCTTTGCCTTATGTATAATGTAGAGGCACTGCCAGCAAAGGATGACATTGATCACATTAGCAAATGAACAAATAAACAAGTTTCTGATATTGTGGATGATATGGGAACACAGCTGTCAATTATGGATTTTGATAGAAATATATAGTAGGAAAAATATATATGAAAATTGATTGAATGGGGTGCAGAAGTGTTGCCTTAAAATTGAAAGGTCCTTTTAAAAAGTGCCTCAGAGAATTGCATAAAGAGTGAAAGCATTATTGGAAACCCACAGCTGGAGATATACATTTATATTATAAAACCAAAACACAACCAGTTTGTTTTCAGTACACAGAGAACTGATAAGATATGACGGCAGTAGCTCATTCGTTGAGTTTCATTCCAGTTTTCACAATGAAAAAAGTAAACAGAATGATGCTTATGTTATGTGAACAGAGACAACAAAAGAAAAAAAAATGGAAGTGCAATTTATTTTGCCACTTGACTTAGGTTTACCTAAGGCATTAATTAACAAAGAAATATGACAAAATAGATGTTGAAACCTGTGTTAAACAACTGAGAATAACAATATATTGTACAGAAGGAGCTTATACAAAACCGTGTAAAAGGAGAAAAAGATAAATGTTATTTTGAGTAGTTTGCTTCTTGATGAGCAAGTAGAAAAGAAAAACAAAACTATCATTCATTTTATAAGGCTTTAGCTTCATAACAAACAATTAATAATTCCTTAGTCTAGTGTGGTAACAATGAGGAGTATGAACTCATATAATATTCTGTAGTATTTATGAATAAAACATTTTAAATGACCCCTTCGCTAAGGCACGAAGCTTCTTTGCCTGCCCGGCCAGAGGAGATGAACGCAGGGAGCTTCGTCACATTGGACAAGCAGGCAGGGCAGAACGGAGCCTTTAAAAGGCTGACCCTTGCCTGCTACATCATTCCCCCTGCATTCTCCAGTGGCCCACCTGCCCACCCAGTAATAACAGTGAGATTAGCTGGTCGCTTCGGGGCCAGATGGGAATTTTTGACCTACACTGAATTGGCTGAAAGGTGCAGGTGAGTTTTCACCCATCCCATTCTTATTGCTAGGGCTTAGTGTTAGGGCTCATAGGTTAGGTAACCATGCTAAATGGTCACAACTGTGGGTAGTGCAAAAAGGATGGGTTCAAATGAGTTATGGGGGGGCACCCAGAGGGTGCTAGGCACCCTTCCCCTCAGAATGACATTAATAAAGTTGTAGAGGAGGGGAGGGGAAGCAGGATGACTTGGCACTTAGGGTCTCGAGGCTTGGGTGGTGGGCGGCCTCGGGGTACTCCTGCATGGGGACCGAAAGCATGCTGTACAGCAGAATGGCACACTTTCAGAACAGGAATTCCCTGGGTAGAGGTCTGGAGTGAAATGTTGGGAACGGGTCCAGTTCCAGACCTGTTTGCACTACGGTAGGCCCCCTTGTGAAAGGGGAAGTTTGAGTTTGAAGAGTTAATAAAGTTGTGGCCCTAGTTTAAACCCATTATGCTGTGTCTCATCTCATTATTCCGGGCTGGGCAGGCAATGTAAAAGCATGTAACAGTAATTCAGGATGTACTGTTCAAATATGGTGTTAAAGAAGTTACTCCGAGTGGGAGATGCTTCTCAGTGGGTAGCTATCTCGGCAGGTAGCTGTCTCGGCTCATAGAAGATCCATGTTCCCAGGAGAGCTAAAGTTCTGTGTCACAATGTTTTGTCTAAGTATAACATCAACAGGTATAAAAACAAGAAATTTCTATCATGTTTATGGGAACATTTCAAAGGAAGTGAAAAGGAGACACACTTTGTTCTCATGGTGTGAGGTGGAGGACTCATGCCTAGGAAAGAGATTACGCTGCATCTGATTATGAAGTTTCCTCCTTAGACTTTGGCTAAAGGCTTGGTGAGAAAAATATGTTTCTCTGTGTTGATAGTATACTTAGAGATAAATAATGCTTTTCACTTTGTATTTTCTTATTATAAGAATGCTGATGTTCTTTAATGTATTTTTAAGAAACCTTTTAAAGCCTTTGGAGTTATATTGCGTTTTACTTTTAAATGAAATATTACAAAGATGTACTCTTTGCCTTATTAGGCTACAAGCTCTTATTCATTTTTGCTCTTGAAGGAGTCTATACTCCTTAATGAAGATGCTCCTGTATTTCAGAAAGTAACTTAAAACATTCTTTTTTGATATTTTACTGTAGAATCATAGAATAGTGAAGTTGGAAGGGACCTATAAGGCCATCATGTCCAACCCACTGCTTGGTGCAAGAGTACAAATCAAAAGGTATTTGCCAGGTGGTTGTCTAAGTTTCTCTTGAATGCCTCCAATGTTGGAGTACTCACCACCTCTCAAGGTAATTGGTTCCACTGTCTTACTGCTCTAACAGTTAGGAAGTTTTTCCTGACATTCAGTCAAAATCTGGCTTCCTGTAACTTGAGCCCATTGTTGCATGTCCTGCCATCTCGGATGATTGAGAACAGATCTTGAACCTCTTCTGTATGACAGTCTTCCAAGTATTTGAAAAGTATTATCATATCACCCCTCTGTCTTCTTTTCTCAAGGCTAAACATGCCCAATTGTTTCATTCTTTCCTCATAGGGCTTGGTTTCCAGCCCCCTGATCCTCCTTGTTGTCCTCCTCTGAACTTGTTCCAATTTGCTAGCATCCTTGTTGAAGTGTGGTGTCCAGAACTGGACACAATACTCAAGGTGAGGCCTAACCAGTGCTGAATAGAGGGGAACTAGCACCTTGTGAGGAAGGCTTCAGCAGTATGTGGACCGAGAACTCCCAGAAGTACAAGCTGGATTTCAAAGGGGCAGAGGAACTAGAGACCAAATTGCTAACATGCGCTGGATTATAGAGAAAGCCAGAGAGTTCCAGAAAAACATCTACTTCTGCTTCATTGACTACGCAAAAGCCTTTGACTGTGTGGACCACAACAAACTATGGCAAGTTCTTAAAGAAATGGGAGTGCCTGACCACCTTATCTATCTTCTGAGAAATCTATATGTGGGACAGGAAGCAACAGTTAGAACTAGATATGGAACAACTGATTGGTTCAAAATTGGGAAAGGAGTATGACAAGGCTGTATATTGTCTCCCTGCTTATTTAACTTATATGCAGAATACATCATGCGAAAGGCAGGACTGGAGGAATCCCAAACCGGAATTAAGATTGCCGGAAGAAATATCAACAACCTCAGATATGCAGATGAGGAGGAGGCAGTGGAAGACAGGAGGGCCTGGCGTGCTCTGGTCCATGGGGTCACGAAGAGTTGGACACGACTTAACGACTAAACAACAACATAGCACCTTGTGGGATTTGGAAACTATACTTCTATTAATGCAGCCTAAAATAGCATTTGCCTTTTTTGTAGCCATATCACACTGTTGGCTCATATTCAGCTTGTGATCTATAACAATTCCAAGATCCTTCTCACTTGTAGTATTGCTGAGCCAGGTATCCCCCATCTTGTAACTGTGCATTTGGTTTCTTTTTTCCAAAGAGCAGTGCTTTGCACTTATACCTGTTGAATTTCATTCTGTTGTTTTCAGCCCAGTGCTCCAGCCTATCAAGATCATTTTGATTTTTGTTTCTGTCTTCCAGGGTATTAGCTATTCTGCCCAATTTTGTATCATCTGCAAATTTGACAAGCATTCCCTCCCTGCACTCCCTCATCCAAGTCATTAATAAAAATATTGAAGAGCACCAGGCCCAGGACTGAGCCTTGGGGTACCCCACTTATTATCTCCTCCCAGTTAGAGAAGGACCCATTAATCATCACCCTCTGAGTACGATTCTCTAGCCAATTATGTATCCACCTGACACTTGATCTAGCCAGCCCACATTTAGTTAGCTTGCTAATCAGGATATCATGGGGCACTTTGTCAAAAGCTTTGTTAAAGTCAAGATGTACTATGTCTATAGCATTCCCTCTTTCTATCAGGGAGGTTAACCGATCAAAAAATGAGATAAGATTAGTATGGCAGGATTTGTTCGTGTTGGCTTCCAGTTATTAATGCACTGTTTTATAGGTGCTTGCATAGTGACCATTTTTAAAATTTGTTCCAGAATTTTCCCTGAGATTGACGTCAGACTGACTGGCCTGTAGTTCCCAGATTCCTCTTTTTTGCCCTTTTTGAAGATGGGGACAACATTAGCCCTCCTCAAATTATCTGGCATCTCACCCGTTTCCCATCATTTCAAGAAAATAATGGACAGTGGTTCTGAGAGTTCTCCGGCCAATTCCTTCAGTACTCTCAGATGCAGTTCATCTGGCCCTGGAGATTTGAACTCGTTCAAGGTGGTAAGGTATTCCTTGACTATTTGTTTTTCAATCTCCAGCTGCAATCATGCCCCCTCCACTTGCACTTCACATTTGTCTGGAGGTTGATAATGTGTCCTATGAGAAAAGACTGAGCTAAAATAGGAATTAAGCACCTCTGCCTTTTCTTTGTCATTGGTTATCATTTTTCCGTTTCCATTGAGTAGCTGTGCTACTATTTCTTTTATTTGTCTTTTCCTTTGCACATACCTAAAGAATGCTTTTTAATTGCTTTTAATGTATCTAGCTAATCTCAGCTCATTCTCAGCTTCTGCTCTCCTAATGCCATCACTGCATTTCCTTGCTGCTTGTCTGTACTCTTCCTTGGTGGCCTGCTATCTTTTCCACTTCCTATACATATTTTTGTTTGTTTGTTTGTTTTCAGTTCTCCCTGAGCTTTTTGTGAAGCCACACTGGCCTTTTTTGCTATCTCCCACCTTCTTTTTTAAAAAAAACTCCCACCTTTCTTGGTCTCCTTTTCTTGTTAGGATCTCCTGCCATGGGACCTTACTCATCCTTGTTCTGAGATTATTAAAATTGGCTTTCTAAAAATCCAGCATACATGTGTGGCTACACTCGGCTTTGGTTTCCTTTGAAATCAAGAGTTCTAGTAGAACATGGTCACTCTCGCCCAGAGTTCCCCTTACTGCCACTTCCTTCACCAAGTCATCGCTGTTGGTTAGAATGAAGTCAAGGATAGCTAGTCCTCTAGTTTCTTTCTCCACTTTTTGTAGGAGAAAATTATCAGGCACACAAGTCAGGAATTTCTTGGAAAGACTATACTTTGCAGAATTTGCCTCCCAACAGATATCTGGATAATTGAAACCTCCCATCACTACTATGTCGTGTCTCTTTAAAATCCTTGCAGTTTGTTTTTCAAAAGTTTCATTCGCTTCCTCTCCTTGATTGGGTAGCTGGTAGTAGACTCCAGCTATCATGTTCATTTTTGGGTTTTGCCCCAACTAGATTGATCCACATGTTCTCAATGGGACATCCAATCTCCTCCTGTATTTCTGTCCAGGAATCCGTTTGTTTTTTTTAACATATACTGCAACTCCACCTCCTTTTCTATTCTCTCTGTTCTTTTTGAACTATTTATGTCCTTCAATTGCTCTATTCCAGTTGTGGGAATCATCCAACCAAGTTTCAGTTATTCGTATCAATTCATATTTGCCCTCCAGAACTAAAATTTTCAGTTCTTCTTGTTTGTATCCCATACTCCTGGCATTCGTATATAGACACCGGAGATTGTGTGATTTGTGGCCTGTTTGTCTTTGTACATTTTTATGAATATTACTATTAATGTCAATGTTATTGTTGATCCCTGTGAGCAACCTTACCTCCCTAAGGAGGGTATGGCGCTTGGTCAGGGAGTCTTTCAGGCCCCAAATCTATCACTTTACACTGAGGTAAGTCCTCAACCTTCAGCAGTGCATAGCATCTGTGCCATAGACAAGCCTGACCTTTGAAAAACACTTTACTTTACTCAGTACCTTTCAAGTACTTGAACATGGGCTTTGTGATTCCTTAGAACTCACAACAGCTCAGTTAAATAGGACTTCTCTATAGTAGCCAGTTAGTGGCCTTTCCACTCCTCTGGATTTAGCCAAACCCTGCTGGTCCAAGAGACTAGTCCTCAATGAGGTTTTTGTAATTATTTTTTATTAAGAAAATAAAGATTCATAGAAACAGTTCTTTGCTTAAGTGGTAGCATAATAACATGTTCAAAGGTTACAGTAATTAAATAAAGCAGTTATTTCTTATTAAAAATAAGAAACTCTAAGATCTAAGCTGTGGTGGGCTAATCCCACCCCTCCTCCTTCTTACCATTCTACATTCTGCAAACATAACTCAATTCATCAGGAATTTCCCTCTCAGCTTGGCCTAAGAGAGTGCATAGCTTTCAACATCCCTTCTCCTCCATCTTTTCTACACCCCTCGGACCTCCTTCTTCATGGCTGTTAACCAATTAACTCCAGGAGGCGTAACTGCTCACACCGCCTCCAATTCTCGTGGAGATGCAGGTGCATTATCTCCTTCCCAATTAGACTGGAATTTGTTGGGTCTTCGCACTGGGCCTCCTCGACCTTGCACGCTTATCAGGATTCACTCTGTACCAGCCTGGCTGTAAATTAGGAAAAACAACCTCTCAGCCTTTACCACATTCCAATGTCCTCAACTCATTTCACTTTGAAACCTAACAGACTCCATTTTCTCTCATCCTCAATGACTACAAGTCCCACTCTCCTTCAATGTCATCACAACCCCCATTTGAACATTTTGGTCAGTTCCTCTTATTGTCCTTCATCTATCTTTAACTCTGTACTTGCGTCTCCCTCGCCCTTCCAATTCAGTTGTATTTATGTTCTTATATTTTGATTATATTAGCTCCCCTTATTGCAACACTCCTATGTTTTATATTCAAGTACAACTTATATTCACTTTTTATATTTTAAAGTATTTGTGTCTACAGTTTGTTCATAGCTGTAAGGATGATTTTTGCAAGATAAAACAACATACCTTTATGCCATATGGAGCCTCGTGGCACAGTGTTTAGACTGCTGTACTGCAGCCAAAACTGTGCTCACGACCGGGTGTTCAATCCCAGGTAGCCGGCTCAAGGTTGACTTAGCCTTCCATCCTTCCAAGGTCAGTAAAATGAGTACCCAGCTGGGGGGGGGGGGGCAATGTGTAGCCTGCATAATTAACTTGTAAACTGCCCGGAGAGTGCTTTAAATGCTATGGGATGGTATATAAGCAGAACAGGTGGGTTGTTTTTTTTTTCTTTCTTTCTTGAAAGTTGCATGTCTGTAATACTCTTGGAATTAAGCTTTATGTGCCTACAGCTTTTTTTTTTTTTCATAACTGTAAGACTGTCTTTGATAATTTTTGGATTTGCTACTTTTAAGCATGGAATCTAGAAATACTGTAAATTAATAGAACTTGTATAGAATTAACAAGTTCTGGAATGACCTGGAATTTTGCAACAATGAAGACACTTATAATGAGTTACCCAAATGAGTCTACAGACAGCTTGTGACTGATTATCTGGTTTCTATTAACCCTTTACTGGGATAATGTCAGCTATGACGAATCATAGAATCTGTTCTCTTTATGGGAGATATGTAAAGCTTTGCAGGGGGGAGTCAGTAATCCAAATCAGGGTCTGACAACAGCTGTCTTCTGTGTTTGTAGCAACTATGCTCCTTATTATAGAAATGTCTATATTGCATGGGAGGGGAAGGTGACTCAGTTTCAATTTCTGTGGCCACTTTAGAGAATACTACAGTTCTTGAAGGTAACAGATATTATTTAAAATAAGTTAATGGTATTCAGTTTTAATCATCACTGAGCCAACTATGTGGAGAACATGGTGAATTGAAGAGAAAGAAAAATGCAGTTCATATTGAAATTTACTTGAATATATTCTCAAAAATTAAGATTAGCAAGAATTACTAAGTATATTACAAGAAATGAAAGTTATCAGTCTACAGAAATGCAGAATAAAATTGTAGACATCAACAAGTTGTTTTAGAATATGGTATTAAATATATATATACGTTGAATGTTTATAGAAGACACTCCTAGAATATTCTACTAGAGACAAAAACAATAATAAAAATGTTAGTGTAGTGAAAAAATGGCAAGGTTAATGAATTTTGTTATGCAGAATAACTACCATCACTTTAGATATGACATCCTTTGTAACACTGTTACTGAAGGTGTTTGAAGAAACTAATCTGGATCCAATTGGATGCAATCAGTTGTCATTAGATAATGTACTGAACATACTGATACAAATCTGTGTCTGGAAATTATTCAAAGAAGTACATTCTTCAGTTCTGTGGAAGCTCATTGAGAGGATTCATTGTGGTTCAAATTATAAGGCAGCACTTTACGCCTCCCCACTTGAGAAATACCCACAATTCAATGTAATTACTAGAGAGTCTATGATTTACTAATATTTTGCATGGTTTTGCAAGATTTAGAGCAAGTCCAACCACTTGGTATAGGGTTTTTTATGCCTTGCCCTCATTATGTCAATGTGAGAAACTAACCTCACTAAAACATGTCAAAATTATATAGGCTATGCATGGATTACACCAAAGGTACTTAGATCCTGACAGGAGTTCTTAGTTATGCAATTATATCAAGCTACTTTGTGTAATTCATTGCGACTCCTCAAAGTTAGCCTAATTAAGTTCAATATTTCAAAGAAGTATAAATGTTAATTCCCCCATCAGCTGTGTTGCACTGCATCATCTATGTGTGCAGGTTAGTCGGAGTTCAATTTAAATTACACCTCCCTCTGTGGATAGCAATATTCTTCAAGGGGAAAATGTTAATAAAGCACTTAAGAAAAGCCCAGGTGGGTATAAAGGGATATCTAACCCACCATTCAGTTCACATATAAATCATTTAAATAAAATAAATAATAGTAGTCTACCAGTTGCCTATGGAAAGGCCACAAACAGGATGCAAGGGCAAAAGCACTCTACTGCTCAAGCTCTGTAAAAACTGATATTCAGAGGTGAGCTGCCTCCAGCAATAGAGCTAATATATAGTTATTATGACCTGCACTGTGATGACTTACAAGGTTTCCCATTATTTCTTACTTGGAATTCTCTATTCAGAAACCCTATAATGTATGTTCCTCTTATTTGCATCCACAGCAAGCTTCTTTTTTGGATGACTCCCCAGTGATCATGCTGCTGGATCTTTTACCAAAACTCTGTTCCTACCCAGAGTACTTCCATTTCAGGTGAGGTATCTGAAGGCACAAGGAGAAGCCTGTTAGATCTGATTAATCTTTCATCAAATACCAGTCCAGCAATGTATTTCCCATGGTGGTTTCCAACACTTTGGGGGAATCCTTGGGCCACAGATGAAAGCAGCAGACCTATTGTTCTGTTGCAACTGAGGTTCAGACTATAATTGGCTATTGACCTGGGCAGGGGGATGCTTCCCAATTAAAGGAGAATCATCACCTCCCCACCTGATCCATGCCTCTGATTCAGAGGCATTATCTACAAGTTTCATATTCAGTAGTTTTGAAAACTCCTTTTCAAATCTAAAATGGCAGCTACCTCATCTTTGTTGGAGAGAATGCACACAGCACTTCTGGAGCAAGGTTTACAAATTCAGCCTTTGAGGCTTCAGATGATTATCTGAGCACACTTCCCCTTTTGTAAAGGTATCACATCCACACTTCTTTCTCAGAAAGTAAGAAACCTTGGGTTTATTAGAGAAATACACTTGAGATAGGAAAGGTGATAGTTCTAGGTAACTAAGAGGTAGATTTCAGGAGACACGGCTGCCCCTTTCATCTCTAAATAATAAAGGCATGAGATTTCCTTCTGGGAGGAACAAGAGCGAGGTATGAGAAGGAAGGAAGCAACAACAGCAATTCTAAGAATAGCAGTCTAAGGCCTAAGGAAGGTCAGCACAGGTCAGAGGAGATAAATTTTTTTTTATTTATTTTATTTGAACTATATTTACCTCACCTTTCTCCTTAAAAAGAACCCAAGGTGGCTTAAACCATTGAAAGACAATATTTAAAGTTGAAAACAATGAGTATACAATGGTGGCTTACTTCATTTTAAAAATGTTTAAAGCTAAAAGTAATGAGTATAAAAATGCAGGTTACATCATTAAAAGACAATATTGAAGCTAAAAACAATAAATATACAAATATTAAAAACAAAACAAATGCCACTCTGAGAAATGGTAAACACAAGCAGTACTAAAAACACAGTCAAACCAGTAATGCATAACAATCTATCTAAAACTCAGGTAGCCAGTCACTGATGGAAAGTCTGCCTGAAGTGAAAGGTCTTTGCCTGCTTGCAGAAGGACAGCGAAGATGGGGCCAGCCTGGCCTCCTGTGGGAGGGAGTTCCAAAGTCTGAAAGTAGCAACAGAGAAGGCTCTCTCCTGTGTCCCCATCAAACACACTTGTGAAGGTGGTGGGACTGAGAGAAAGACCTCTCTTGACGATCTTAATACATGAACCGGCTCATAATGGGAGACACGGTCTTTGAGATAGCTTGGACTCATTTAGGGCTTTATAGGTTCAAACCAGTACTTTGAATTGTGCCCAGAAACAGATCAGCAGCCAGTGGAGCTGCTGTTAACAGGGGGATTATGTGATCCCTGTAGTCAGTTCCAGTAAGCAATCTGGCTGCTGCATTTTGGACCCACTGAAGTTTCCTGACACTTTCCATTGGCAGCCCCACATAGAGCGCATTACAGTAGTCCAGCTGGGATGTAACTAGAGTGTGTGTCACAGTGGCCAGATCAGATCTCTCAAGAAACAGATGTAGCTGCTGCACTAGGTTTAATTGTTCAAATGCATTCCTAGACACCGGGGAACCTGGACAGTCTAGGAAACCTGAGGAGTTCCTCTCTCTCTGCTCTTCCCTGTGCAAAGGCATTCATCTTCTTGAGTGTAAGCTCAGTTGCATCCAGTCACTTTCAACAGGCTTTGCCAGTCCCTCAAGTTCTTGAGCCAGTCCTATAAATTAATTGTGAAACATCTGAAAAAGTATTTTCTTTTGTCTGTCCCACGTTTCCTACCAATCAGTTTTAAGAGGTGATCCTGCAACATTGTCATATGAAAGACAGCGAAAAATTCATTCTCTCACACACACCCCCAACCCTCACGGTGTCTTCCCTGTATAATCAATTGGAGTTTCACAGCTTTCTTATAACAGCTAGCAGGAGGTGAACACAGCTGAACTTACCTCTGAGTAAACGTGCCTAGGATTCTGCTGTAAAGTCTTTTTAGTTCTTCTCAAGTCTTGGTCCACTGAAAACAAACAACGAAGTAAACAAGAAAAGCAAAAGCAAGGACACCAGAAATATATTTTCTTCCTATTCCCAAGAAATCATTAATACTTTTCATTTCAAGAATGGAGCATTTTTTTAAAAAGTAAAAGGTAAAACTGCTAAGTTTTCTCTTATCTTTAAAGTAATGCCGCCCCTTTTCTGAGGGACTTTGAGGGATGACACGCTGAGGCCTGTGTTTTTGTATTCTTGTCTTGTAAAGAGCCTCTCAGATTATTTAAATATGTCATGTCTCATTCTAAATAATTGAAAAAATGTATTCACTAGGGGACCTTCCCAAAGATGTTTCCTCCAGCATAAGTGTGGATCTCAAAGGTGTAGAGATAACAGCATACTTCACTGATATAGAGTTACATGGATGTCAGAGTTTAACGTAAGTGGCCCTCATTACTCACTATCATTTTTTTCGGTCATTTGAATACAATATTTAAGGGGAAATATATCACTCGTCTTTTCATTGCATGCATAGTAAATCAAGGATGGCCACTTCACTGTATAATCTCTGCTGTCCAATTATTCCACCTTCAGATTCAAAGCTTCACATACAAGGTTCCACTGTCAGACCTATCTCGTGCAATATCCACTTTTACAAACATTATTTGTCTTGCATATAAATGGCATATGGAATTCAAACGATCCTACTTAGTCCAGATCCTTTTGCAGTCAATTTCTAATATTGTGAAATGGATTAATAAGCAAACCACTTCGAGATATCAATAAACTGAACACTTTCCTTGCTCCTCTGCATATAAATAAAACTATGTATCTATAATAATAATTGTGTGCAGTAAACTTAATTTTGATCAGGTAGAGGCTACTCAGAAGTGGTATACCACTTCCTTTTCCTTAGGGCTACTTAGGACTGTGTAGCTTGCCCAGTGCCCTCTTCTGGGATACATAGTGGGAATCAAACTCCAAACCAATAGCTCAGCAGCCATATACTCTGGTTTATGAATGTGGGATATTGTGCTTCTATATCCAAGATTCAAAATGCCAGGAATTGACCTGATATTGCTGCACAATATAGAGCCCACACTGCCAGCAGGAAAAAGGATGCCAGAGTTTACTTAGCAGAGTGACACCAAGCAAGGGAAAATCCTAGAAGCTGACTCCTTTTTTTTCAGATACCTCCGTTAGCCACTTCTCACCCAAACACAAAGCAATTGTCAGGGCTGTTTGTGACAAGTGTGAACGGTAGTGAGCACAAGAGGATATCCTCTCTATACCATCTTGATTTCTTGTTGTTAACATTCAGGCTGCCCTTTACTATGTAAATTTAATTTCCTGGCTTTTAAAAATTGAAGATTATGTATACATAAACTACATACAAGTTCCAACAGAAACTTCCCTCATGTAAAATTATCCAGTGATAGAGGATCCCAGAAGATGAGCGCATGATCGGTATTAAGACAGAAACAAGAACAGTGTGATGTGGCTCCATATGTGTGAAAATATTTTGAAGGACTGTTTTGAACTTAACGAAATGGTGAAGCAAAGGTGTGAGTAAGTGCAACACATACATCAGAGACGTATAAACACCGTTTAACTTCTTAGGTAAACTGATGTTGCCATGCCCACTCCACAGAATGCAGACTTGAAAACTATGTTCCAGTTTCCAAACCCTTGGGGTAGAAAACACAAGGAAGAAAAGCTATATAGGATCAAAAGCTCATTTGTGTGCATGTTTTTCAAAAGACATCCTCTTCCCTTCAGACTTGACTTGACTGAGCACCCACTTTTCTGCCTTTCTGGCTGTCACACCTTAAACAAGTGAGCTTCTGAAGATTTGTTCTCTATTCCTTTTAAAATATATTTTTAGATATTTTTACAACCAGACACAGAGTCTCTTTCCCAGCAGCAATGCCTGTTTAGCCAGGAAAGAGTTTTAAAAGTCTCCTCCTGAGAGTCTGCTTATTGGGTCCTGACTGACAGGGTCAAAAGTTCTGATTGTCCAAACTTGGAGCTGATTTCTCCTTTGAAGACTGGTATCAGAAACATGGTTTCAAAAATGTGTACTGAAAGCACTCAGGGTTGAACAAACACAACAGCTCTGTGTCTTTGTAATGCAAAAATATTTGGAATATGCCTTACAAAATTGTAATTATTTAATCATTTTTAAATCTGGGGATGTTTAAGATTGCTCGTTTCTACATGGGAGAGGGGGACAGTTTTACCTTTTAAAAAATCATAACTTGAAAACCCTGTGCCCAAACTTCCCCAAATTTGCCAGAGAGTGAGAGCAGACTGTCTTGTAGATCTGTGCCAAATTTGGTGCTTATCCAAAGTCCAGTTTCATAATCATAATTTTTTGCCCCCATTTTTTGAATTGCCTTGTAGAATGCTGAGTTGCTCTGCCAGCACAATAACCTCTCTTCAGGCAGGCTTTTTCTCAATAACTGGCTGCCAAAGAGCGTGTTCAAAATGGGCTCTCTGTGTTTTTTTTAAATGTGTTTTTCGGCATTTTGAAACTATTTTTATCCACTAGTTTTTAATTTGACATTTAATTTTTAAAAAATATTGTAATAATTTATTGTGGTTTGAGTTTTTTTAGAAGAGAGAGAGAGAGAGAGAGAGAAACCTGTCTTGGGTCCTTTCAAAGTGAAAGCTTTTTCTCTCACCTTTCCCTTCAGCCACTGATTTCAGCCACTGAGTTAAGTAGGATGTATTCCCCTATATGTGTCAGATTGTAGTCTCACTTTTTTCCCCACTAGAAATGTGTCTTAGTGAAAACTGCTTTAGTACAGCACAATATCCCTTTTGCTGGCACGTATCTCTGTCGACAGAATTGCTATACAGATCATAATGCTGTTTAAGAAACATATGCATTATGCATTTATATGCATTATACATTATGTGCCAGTTTGTTCCTGCACCATACTTCCACGGTGGCCTTCACTGCAATGCAAGTAAAAGCAGTAATTGCTCTGTGATAGCACACATGTGTTTGTTTCTGCTAGAGTTGACATTTAGAACCATCTGCTAGGCAATTAGCCTGTGCCCCAAAGATTACCTTAAATTGTTGTATAGAAACCATATAAACTACTACTACTACTACTACTACTACTACTACTACTACTACTACTACTACTACTACTACTAAACACCTTGAACATAACACACCAGACATAGTAGTAATAGAATGAAGGAAGGTTTGGATCATTGACACTGCAAGTCCAGGGGATGCCAGAGTTGAAAATAAAGAATTGGAAAAACTAACAAAGTACAGAGATCTGGCAATCGAAGCATCTCGTCTCTAGAAGAAACGAACTTCAGTGGTCCCCGTAGTCATTGGGGCTTTGGGAACAATATCAAGAAATTTCACACAGTACTATAAGCAGTGGCAGATCTCAGAAATCACACCATCAGAGTTTCAAAAAAACGGCAATATTAGGAACAGCATACATACTGCGCCAATATTTAACAGCGGTTAACTTAGGTTTTTGGTGCCATCCTGGAGGGGGCACAACTTCCACAGACTTGGACCCAATCCAGAGTGGTGGTATTACTAAAGCCACAAAAGGACCCCATGTCGATGGAGTCTTATAGGCCAATTTCATTTCTTAACACAGACTATAAACTATTTGCATCAGTTTTAGCAAAACGCCTTAAGGGATATCTTGGACAAATGATACATGAAGATCAATTTGGCTTTATTCCAAAAAGATATATTGTGGATCCAATGAGAAGATTATTTGGAGTAATAAATTATAGCAAAAAAAAAAAAGCAATCTCCATTCGCATTCTTAGCTTTGGATTTCTATACGGTTTTTGATTGTGTTAGTTGGAAATTTTTACTTAACTCTTTGCAATTTTATAAATTTGGCCCTAAATTTGCATCAGTATTACATGCAGTATATTCCCCTATGCGTTCAATGCTCCAGATAAATGATCAGGAGTCAGGACTCTAAAGAATTTTGTTTGGAGAGGGACTACACAGCGATGCTCTTTGTCACCCCTTCTATTTACTATGGTGATTGAATTTTTAGCCTCACGTATAAGGGCAAATGAGAACACTCAGGGGATATTCATTAAGAATTTGACTCATGTCATCAGCTTATATGCTGATGATGTTATATTGATGCTGAGGAACCCTATAGAAGCAATCCCTCATATACTAAATGAATTAGAAATTTTTTTCGAGACTGCAGGACTTCAAGTTAATTTTAGGAAATCTGATTTAATGTGCTTCAATATACCTCCCCCCCCCCCGCAGATCAAATTTCAATATCACAAAGGTTGAAAGTCCCACTCACAAATAAAGGGTTTAAATATTTAGGAGTCTTCCTAGCTAAAAGTTCTACCAAGCTTCTCAAACTCAACTACGTAGGTATTTGGAAGATATCCAAATTAGAAATGAAAAAATGGGAAAAATATAAGTTATCACTATCAAAGCGGATTGCTTCAGTTAAGATAATGATTTTACCCCGGTTTACATATCTCTTTTATGTCTTGCCTTTAAAAATTCAAGATGACACATTCAAGATGTGGCAGAAAGGAATTGAAACATTTTTAATAGGAAAAACCCCAGGACAGCAAAATCCCTCCGTTACCATCCAATTACTAAAGGAGGCTGGGGCATACCATTACTCCGCACATACTATGAAGCCTATCAACTGTGTATTATGATGCAGCTAGACATAGGATCGGGTCAAACCCCTTGGCTTCAAATAGAAATGGAATTACTGGATACATTCGAGCTAGGAAAAATACTTTATGTGAAAAAGGACTTGAAACATCAGCTCCAAAATGTTCATAGTACTCTATATCCTGCAATGCAATTGTGGAAGAAAAGAAAGAAGTTCCTACCAGATATCTCCCCTTTAATACCAATATATTGTCACCCAGGTCTCTCACAGGTGATGAGGTACTTAACTCCCAGAGTTTTTGAAAAGATTGGCCTTATTAGGTTAATGGAGTTTTATACCAATCAACAACCTCTTTCTAGGGATTTTTGGAGGGACCATTTCAGAGAGTGATGCATATCATGGCTAACCTGGTATCAAATAAGTAATTTTATTAGACAGGCCAACACTGTGAAACAGGCCACAAGGTGCCTCACTTCTTTTGAAAATCTTCTCTCTCTAGCTGAAACAAATAAAGGAACAGTATCAACACTTTATTCGTTGCTGATTGAGGTAGATCAAGGATAATCAATGGGGTTGCGGGAGATATGGGAACATGATTGGAATATTAAAATTGATGAAGAGAAATGGTCAGGAATGTTTACAAAATTCCCATATAAAGGTGGGGAGATCGCATTGAAAATACTCCAAAAATGGTATTTGACCCCACTTCGGCTCTCACATATTAACCCTGCAATGTCACCAATGTGTTGGAGAGGCTGTAAATGTAAGGGATCTTTTCAACACCTTTGCTGGTATTGCAAAAAGGTAGACCAATTTTGGGAAGAAGTGTTTAATGAAATAAATAAAATTATAAACCAGTCAATTAATAAATATCCAGAATTAGCACTTCTTATTCTTTTTCTGCGGGAAAATGAATCCATTTCATACAAAACCTTAATAGGCCATCTTTTGACTGCAGCAAGACAGACCATAGTGAAAGGGTGGAAAAACATGCAAGGATTATCAATTGCAGCATGGTACTCAAGAGTATGGCAGGTAGCACTGCAAGAAAAATTAACCACCAAATTGCATATAGTTAAAGGGATAAAACACTTTGACTCTTTTGCAACTGACTGGCATCCTTTTATTGTTCATATTAATAGAATGGATAATAAGGGACTCCCTGATGTATACAGAAATTATTGGTCATTGTAATATACTTGGAAGATATTTATAATTTTCCCTGAAAAGATTTATAAGAATTTTGATATTACTTTGCCATGGGAATGGGAATGGGAGGGTGGGAGAGAAGAAGGGCATAAAATATAAAAATGTATATGTGAATGTATATAATTAATATTTAATAAAGAATTTTTTAAAAAACTTAGGTTTTTGGTTAAAACTTGTATCTGTTATATACCAGTCAATGTTTTTATAATTTTGACTGTGTCTAGTGTTTTTAATAATAATAATAATAATAATAATAATAATAATAATAATAATAATAATAATAATAATAATAATAATACCTAAAATTTGTACTGTATGGCCACTACCCAATATTACGCTTGTGCCAGTGGAAGCAAGAGGCAACTGATATCTCCTTCTTTCTCCTGATCCCCCTTCCATATGCCTTAAAAACTTTGGGAAACCCTCTGCATAAGTGCTGCAGAAAGCTGTGGAGGAGAGGGCCAATTCCCAATGCTACCAACTAATATATAAGATTAGATTTAATCTTATAGATCCAGCATAAAATGCATCCCAAAAGACACTGCTGATTTTTTAAAAAATCATCTGAAGTTCCCCTCTAAAGACTGGTAGGGTAGTGACCGGTTTGACAGAACTCCTCAGACAGGGAATTCCATAAGCATGGAGCCAGGGTCAAAAACCTCTTGTTGCTGCTGATATCTTATCCATGTATTGAATGCAACCTTATTGGACGTATTGGCTCTTACACCAAAATCTTCAAGTCCTAATGGTTGCAATAAGTGCAAAGTACCTCCAAGGGAATGACAATAGTTCTCAAGGACTTAGAAGTAATTCATTTAAAATCAATTCAGTCTCAATAATTTATCATTTTCAAAATGATTTTTTAAAGTCATTATTTTAATGCTACCATGACAATAACTTTTGTTCCTTCTTTAGGTTTAATTTAGAAGGTGGCTATTTTTACTAATTTAATTTAATTTTGTTTTGTTTTGTTTTATTTTATATTATTTTAAAGTAACATGCTACCAATGTAAAAAAATCAATTGCATATTTTTCACTAATCCATGAAGGTAGCAGGAAAAGAGGAAGACCAAATACAAGATGGATTGACTTTCTAAAGGAAGCTGCAGGCTTGAGTTTGCAAGAGCTGAGCAGGGCTGTTGAGGACATTTTGGAGATTGTTCATTCATGGGGGTCGCCATAAGTTGAGGGCGGCTTGATGGCATATAACAACAACAACACATATTTCAGAAATAATCCACTGAAATAATTAACACTACCAAACTGATAACAACAATAACAAGTTAGAGTGAACATTAATGTTTCCATATTCTGAGCCATTTGTTCCTAAATGACTGTACTCTCCAATGTCCTGGACAACTGTACCAAAATTAAAAAACAAAACAACAACCCTTGGGCAGTATGACCAGAACCATAAGACATAAGATATAACATTCAGACTCAATTCCTCTTCTTTTGTTATTATTCGTGTATTTTGTACAACTTGAATAAACAAACACTTTTAAAAAATGTCTACATGTAAAATAATGTGGGTGGAAACATTTCATAAAGAGAAAAAAATAGTTGCTATTTTCCAGAGCTGTAAGTTTTGGAACAATGAGTTATTATGATATGTATGTGACATTACAACCTTAGTGTAGGCTCGTGTACACAGACACATTCACTTGGACAATCACAACAATCTGTAAGAAATCATACTTACTTTACATAAATTTGCATGTAACAGCCCTTCAGTACATATCCCCACACTTATCTCCAATTATAATGCCAACAGCCAAATAAACAATAAGAGAAAAAAACTGGATGAGCCAAGAATGATGTTCTTCCATGTGTTCCCAACAAGGGAAAAAGTAGATCAATGTCCAGAGGCCCAATAATGAATCCCCTTGTGTTTATCCAAAGGCTGAAGCAAATTAGCCCTCCTGGAAACCCAATGCTAAGAAACTCTGCTCATTTATTAAACATGCAAATTGTGTTACACGAACATCTTAGGAGGCATTGCACACTGTAAACCATGGCTTTCTCAGGGTGTCAGCAGGTTTTCTGTTCAGTACAGCAGCAATCCAATTAAAATGGCCATCAAAGCAGCGTTGAACTGCATTAAACAGTTTCTCATTAATGTCATATTCAGTTTAGAGGTTCATTGTTGAAAATTTTTCATTACTGTCCTCTGCCAGATAATGACCTTGTGGACAAATATTAGGAACAGCACAATTTCATGCAAATAGAAATGCTGGACATATCTGTATTTTCCAGTACCTATTCCATATGGCTCTTCATTCTGCATTTCCTCTGCAAGCATAGTCAACTTCAAATTGACTTCAGACATTCAGCATTCATCAACTAAACTGCTGTCAACAAGCAAAGAGGTTGTAATTCTCCTGCTAAATCCCTCCAATCCTGTAATGTCCTTTTCAGACAATAGAAATGGGCAAATTGTGTCCTGTAACATCAGCCCTAACTATAACTACAACCCATAGTGAAGGATATTGGGAGTGGGATCCTGACTACATCTGGAAGACTACAAGTTGCCCAGCATTGCATAAAACAAAGGTGTCAGGTGACTTTTTATGTATTGATATAGCATGTTTACAATAATGTAAGTTCATCACCTCTGTTATGAATGGCTAATATGAATCAGTTTTTCTCAGCAAATGATAGGAGTAGCACCAGGAAATTATCCATGAACCCTGTTTTCTTGACATCACCTATGTTAGGCATGATAATGGGACATGCATATTTTGTACTGTTGTCTCATCTATGTATCATGATTAGAGATGGGGACGAATATAAAAATGGATCGGCTTTTTTGACGAAAATAGCCGATTCGTTAAATATTTGTCCCTTCATATTCGTGGGTTCCAGAGACCCCTACGAATACGAAGGGATGAATATTTACCTGTTTTTATTCGTCCTTCGTATTTAAACAACAACAACAACAACAACAACAACCATTCTGCCTATCGGTTGCCGATCACCTGATCGGCAGCAGAAAGGCAGCCACACACACCCCACAGCCACCCAAACCCACAGCCTACCCCCCACCCCCTTCCTTTCCCTACCTTAGCCCTCACCCACCCCCACCGACACCCTTAAGGCATTCCTTTAAGGCAGGCTAAGGGAATCCAGGCTGCCCTTTGCAAAGATGGCAGCTGCAGCTTCCCTACCCTAAATGAAGCCACAGCCGCCATCTTTGTAAAGGGCAGCCAGTCTCCTTTTTTACATGCCATGGCTGGGAGGCCAGAAGGAGACCTCGGCAGCAGCGATTAAGGTAAGGGGGTGTCGGTGGGGGTGGATGAGGGCTAAGGTAGGGAAAGGAAGGGGTGGGGGTAGGCTGTGGGTTTGGGTGGCTGTGGGTGGTGGCGACTGCCTTTCTGTTGCCGATCAGCTGATTGGCGGCCAATAGGCAGAATGGTATTTTTTGGGGGTTTTCAAATAGGAAGGGGGTGTTGGTGGGGGTGGGGAGGGCTAAGGTAGGGAAAGGAAGGGGGTGGGGTAGGCTGTGGGTTTGGGTGGCTGTGGGAGGGTGGCTGCCTTTCTGCCGCCGATCAATTGATCGGCGGCCAGTAGGCAGAATGGTGTTTTGTTGTTTTTTAATAGGGAGGGGGTGTCAGCGGGGCTGGGTGGGTGGGGGCGGCAGCAGGTGTTGTTTTTTTTTAAAAAAATAACCCCCCACGAATCGACGAATATATTCGTTATTCGTCGCTTCATGGGGGCAACTTCGTGCTTCGTGAGTCATCAACTTTTGACGACTCAGGAAGCGGGATGACTCGCCAAAATGGTGAGTCGTCCCCATCTCTAATCATGATACAAAGAAGAATACAGAAAAAATGGCCTTTGCTTTGTTTTAATGAAGTTTAACTATATCTCAAAATATCTGCAGTTAATTGCATCTTGTATTGGCACTCCTGTGCCAAACAGGAAGCCAGATTGTATGTGCCATGCAGTTGGTCTGTATCTAGTAATTTGGCTTGATCCCCATCAAAATTTAGCCTGATCTCTGTCAGAAGACAGTGGGATTAGCATCTCTACAGTGGACTAGGGGGAATGGGTTCAGGTGCCATTTTGTTCATTGTCTCCAGGAAGACAAAATCTTCAAATAGGTCTGTAAGTTTGCCCTTTCACTTCTGGACAGTCTTTGAATTAGGGTGCTTCTGGTGTTAGTGTTTTGGCAGCCGATAACACATTCTCTGTTACATCAACATAATAATTGTGTGCCATCAAGTCAATTCTGACTTATGGCCCTTTTCACAGTTTTCCAGGTAGAGACTACTCAGAAGTGGTTGACCATTCTCTTCTTCTGGGGGTGTCCTGGGACTATGCAGCTTGCCAAGGGCCACAAAGGCTGGCTTTCCCCACAGAAGCCACAGTGGGAAATCAAATTCCCAACCTTTGGCTCTGCAGGCAGATACCTAAACCACTGAGCTATCCAGCCAGTTACTCCTTGCTACATGAATGGATGAGCCAAATCGGAAACTGGATCTGTGGGCAAAGGGAGACCTTTTATGAAAGACAAAAGCAAATTTCTGATGAGATTCAGCTGGCAAATTGTGTCTGCTTATACATATGAATTAACAGTCTCATACTGGACAGCTACACAGAGATTAATGACAAGTCTCTGATTGCTGCATTTAATTTTTTTTCTTCATTTCCCATGCATTAAAAACTCACTAGATTTTAAGGGGGTATTTTGTTTTTGCCTAATTTGTCAGCCCTCAAGCTCTTTCAATTACATTTGTTATTTATTGCCTGTGCTGTGTCTTCTAATTTTCTTTCAGCATCATCATTAATCCATGAGAAGCACCATGAATAAAGTTTTGTGCCCACATATCCGCCCCTTCCAGAAAACCTTCGTAATTAGGATGGAGAAAAATTCCAGTGCATAAATGCACATTAACAAAGTTTCCATTTCCTCTTCTGATGGAGGGTAAATGGAACAGCTGCATTTAGAAGCAATTACAATGCTGTAAACCTGCTTTGGTTTATTTGAAACAATATTTCCTCACTTCCATTTCTGATACCCAAGCGTGTTCTGCTATTTCATTCTTATTTGAGGTATACAGAGATTAATCATGTTCCAGATTGTTACTATTGACAATCCAAATAATGGATAGTGCCATTTAGCTATGATGTTCTGTTTTGCTTTTATCTCCGGGGATCAAATATAGCTCCCCTGTTGGGAGATTAGATGCCTTCGGCAGCATCTGGCGTGTTGCTTAACTCTCAAGAAACTGCACCCTCATTCATCTAATACTATTGGCACCTTAGGCAGGTGGCTAAGATTATTTATTAAAGCCTCCCAGCAAATACTTGCTTGTGTGGCATGTTCTTACAGTAGGCAAAGTAGCTCGGTTTGAGGCATTTTCTAGGCTATTGAAGGTGTTTTAAAAAAAATGCCTACTTCCCCATTGGCCCATCTTAAATCAATATTACACCAAGCCCAGGTTTGACATATATTTGGAGGAAGTTTGGGGCCAGGTCTGGGGAAAGGAGAACAATGGATACCATGGATTCACACTCTCTCCTGACACGCCTAGTGCTGGATGCCCCAATACTATCAAAATTTCAGTGATGGAAAGGGACTAGAAATGTTGACTAGCAGGTGACAAAGTCAGATCTTCCCTCCTGAGACTGGCCTTTTCTCTCCCACTTTAGAGGAGATCTGATATATCCCATGGCCCTACAGATACCTTCCTAGGGACTATGGCACTGTACGGTTAAGACTTTTTGGGTGCTGGTCAAAGGCCTTTTCAGATAGCCTTATATAGCAACCAGGGTTCTGTAACATTAACTCATGCAGTTGTTAAGCAGGCATTTTAAGGACACTGGATGGTCCAGGTCCTTGGTAGGAAATCAGCTTGCTGTTAAATAGAAATATGTATTGCACATCAGGCATCTACTCCAGCAAGTCACCTCAAGAACTTTCTGTTGAAAACTCTCAGATACTCAGACATTGTCATTGACATGTTGTTTCTTTCATTGAAGCTGGTCCAATACCTCAAATACTTATTTTTAATTGATCCATACATTGTCACTGTCAAGGGCTGAAGCAAAAGCTATGAGCACTTTTTTGTGGCACAGGGCAATTTTTGGAGTGGGTAGAAATTTTTGAAGAGTTCCCACCAGAAAGGTTAGCTATATTGTTCCATAAATTATGATTAAAGCTGCAGCTCTGATACTTCAAGTTTTCAAATGTATACACATGACTCATATGTTATTCATTTGATTTGTACTCATTTTGAATGAAGGCATCTGTGTCTGCTGAAGTTGTATCCTTCCTTGAGTTTAAACTCATTGATGAAAAGAAAACAGTGTTGAGAAAATACATTATTATCTCTTGAACTTCATTTGTTGCACATGTGTGACATTACAGAGAGGCAGAAGGATAATCAATAATCAATTGACAACACCACTTGAGTAGGTATTCAAGGAACTGTGGATTTCAGTTGAAAGGCATGTGTGTGCATCCTCATAAGTGTAGGAGGACTCTTTACAAGACATAAGCACTTTTCTTTAACCAAAATGGTCCAGGATGAGCAGGCATTGTTCACCCAGCCCGGAAATAAAGAGACGACACAGGTTGTTGGGTTGAACTTGGGCCACAACGTTACTAACTATTTAAACTGAAACCCTGATCAACAAGGGGGCCTACCGTAGTGCGATCTATCTGGAAATCCGGTGTAGTTTTTACCTCCGGATTCAAAACCAGGGCGAATTCCTATTTTTGAATCGTGCTGTGTTCTAACCAGCACATTTTCAGGTGCCCCTTGATAGGGGTCTCCCCAGTGCCACAGCCCACCAAGCCTCGTGACCCTAGGTGAACTGCAGCCTGTGAGATCCCCTTAATAAAAGTCCAGCTCCCGTCGGAGCCCTGTTGTCTACCAAAAAAGGGGGATATGATGTTTTGCACCATGTGACCTACCAGGAACTCCCCAAAAGCTCATCCCCTCGCACTACCTGCCACAGCATGGGGCTATTTATATGCCCCAAGCCCGCCAACACAGCCGAAAACTTCGGCCCCAAGCCCCCTTGTAGATCGTGTAAGAAAAGGTCTAAACCTGCATCGGATAAGTGGACCCCGTCACTCCTATATAGATCTGGGTGATGGACTCTTATGTCGGGGTGTCTCAAGACTGATCCCCAACCCAGACAACATAGCTCCGGACACCTCTCGGTTAACACCACGCCGTGCCTGGTCAATGCACCTCGGGTCACAATTTGCCCGCCATACCAGCCTTGGTATAATGTTTGACCAAACCAACTTCACTGCTGGAAATTTGGCCTTTATAACTTGGAAATCATTGATCACCTGCAAAATAAGCGACTTGCCCATTCTTTGAGCCGAGTCATTTCCACCTAGGTGAACAACTATTACATCCGGAGGTATCCTTGGAGAACCCTGGGACGCCAGTTCCATGAACTCGTCTTCTCCGGCCGCTCCATTCCAACGTGGCCTGTACGCCCAGGCCTAAATTACAGCCCCAACCGGACTGCAAAGTGTACTTCTCCACCCAATATATGTAACTGTGGCCATACAAAACCACTCTCAACCAGGCCTCTGCCAACTGGAAGCCTGAAAGAGAAAACAAAAAACCAGCATCTATTGCAGAAGAGAACACAATCCTTCTTGATTAAAAAGACCCTGCCTACTGGCTGAAGGACAACATATTCAAAGGGCAAAATCTTTGCCACAAACATGGCATATAACACACATAACATATATAATCCCGGGGCAATCTAACCCTGAAATTCGTTAAATATAAGAACATACTTTCAAAATGACTGAGATGCATTCATGTTTCCCTGTTTTAACCACCTAGAGTTAAAAAGCTACAATGTGTGGGAGCAATATAGAGTGAATATCATAAACAGAGTGAGGAAAGATAGGTCTTTCCACTGGTGAAACTTTACAAGTCCTGTCACAGTTGAGAACCCATAGAGCTTTCAATCACACATTCTTCAGTCATAAAGCTTTCAATCACACACAAATATTATAAGGCAAATATATACTTTTACAAGATACAGATAAAATGATGCTTTTATTGAGGCAACTGAAGAAGGTAGAAGCTGGAATGTTTTGGTTAAATACTTCCCTTTGTTAGTCACTCAGATCCTGTTGCACAGTTATGCAAGCCACATAGCTTATAGAAGCAAACTATTTAAGTTAAAAAAACTATTTGTTGCATACTGAGTCTGCTCAGCATGAAGCAGCTAGCATTAACAGAGATTTCCTAAATTACAGCAATTTGTGACTAAAAGTGATGCCCTTTGTATAGCAGTGCAACAGGATTTCAGCCACTTTTCTTCTGTAAACAAACCTGTCTATGTGCTTTGGCAATGAGTGAACCCACTGTGTCACCGACTTTCATAGAGAGGTAAGTGCTGCAATTTTTAGAACACATTGCCCTTTTCCAAATATTTGAAATCTGTTCACAGAGATGCCCCCACTGTTAACATACCATACAGTGCACCCATCGTAAAGAACGCTGGTTCGGGAATTATGGAAGCTGCAGACCGCAAAAAGGCATTTTTCAAAGCTTTGACATTATGCACCTTACTGAATTTTCGGCTTTGACAGGGAATTGGACTCAATGACTGCTGTGTCCCAGCTCTACAATTTCACTGGTTTATGAGTCTATGAATCTATGTTGTCCCAAAACATTACCTTCCAGTTTCTGGGAGCATAGCTGAGACTTTTAACTGCCATGAAGAAAGGTTCATTTGAGAGAACAAAAACTATATACTCAGCAGCTTGTTACTGCTGCTGAGAATACAATTGCTGTAATTCTTAAATTTCTGGAAAAAGATCCACAATCATAACTAACAATTTTGCCACTTGGGGCAAGCAGCACAGAAAGTGCCCCCCAAATAAACTTTGTAATTCTGGAAGTGACACTAATGCAAGAAATAATTATGAATAAAAGCTATGTCATGAGAATACTTATGCCCAATGTGCATGTCCTCATTTTATTATTTATTTATTTATTTATTTATTTATTTAATTAATTAATTAATTAATTAATTAATTAATTAATTAATTAATTAATTAATTAATTAATTAATATACCACCCATCGAGTGGCAAACCACTATTCTGGGTGGTTTACAAAACATAAAAGCACTCAAAAACCCCACCCTAAAACCAAACAATCCACCCAACCCCCCCCCCCCGGTGGTGACAGCAATAAAATAACAAAATTAAATACATAACTTAACCGTCTATCAGGGGTGGGTGCAGGATATACATAAAAGCCTCTCTGAAAAGCTCTGTTTTTACTAGCTTTTGGAAGGCTAAGAGGGAAGGGACCTAGTGCACCGACCATCAGCAGGGGGGTTCACAATGTCACAGCCACCACTGAGAGGGCCCGCTTCCTAGTCATAGATTTCCAGGCTTTCCTCGGGGTGGCGACCTGCAGCCAGAGCCTGGGAGGAACAGGTGGCACAGGCAGAAGAGCTCAGGGAGAGGTAACAAGGTTCCAATCCATTGTTGTTTAGTCGTTAAGTCATGTCCGACTCTTCGTGACCCCATGGACCAGAGCACACCAGGCCCTCCTGTCTTCCACTGACTCCCGGAGTTTGGTCAAATCCAATCCATTAGGGGCCTTATATTTCAACACTAATACCTTGAATTTGGCAAGGTTGCCAATGCAAGTGAGCGGAAGAACCTGAAAACAACCTGGTTGACACACTTTGAACCTGCTGCATCTTTCTTATCACTTTCAAGCATCTAGAGAGCATTGTAGTAAGTTGATCTTCAAGATTTCCAACACATGAACTAGTGTTGTCCAGGTAGGGCTGCAGGTGTGCAATCTTCCAAAGCTGGAAAAAGGTAGACCTGGCCACAGCCAAGATCTGTATCTCCATGGGGAGGGCTGGGTCCAGAAGCACAACCCAACTGTGGATCTGGTCCTTCAGAAGCCAGTCAGGACCCCCTCCCAACAACAAGATCTCTATCTCGTCAAGATCCAATTTCAGCCTGTTGGCCTCATCCCAAGGCCAGACAACACTCCAGGGTCTTTATAGCTTCCACTGCCAAAGAAGTAAAGGAGAGACAGAGCTGCATGTTGATGACCTTATGATGGCCTTATATAGATGTTGAACAGCATTGGGGAGATGATGGACCACAGTGGAACTCCACATTTCAGAACCCATGAAATTGAAACAGCATCTCCAAGCTGCACTATCTGGACATGGCCCTCAAGAAAGGACCAGAAGCAGCATAATGCCAATCCCCCACTCCCCAAATTTGATAGCCTATCCAGGAGAATACTGTGGTTGATGGTATCAAAGGCTGCTGACAGATCTAAGAGGACCAACAAGGCTATACTCCCCTGTTGGCCTCTCTTCATAAGTCATTATGCAGGATACCAAACACTATCTCAGTCCCTGATTGAAATAGATCCAAGAACTTATATGCAACATATGCAATATATTCCTTATTGAGGAGCCAGTTGTAGGAATACCTATTCGCTCAGAAAAATGTTGATTTCCTGAGGAGGACATGTAAAGTGCACCAGTCTTAGACTTGCTAGGATTAATCTTCCATCCTGAAGCAAGACCAGCCTCTTCAAAGATTTTTTAAACATGCAGGACAGCCTCTAATGTCAGTCTTTGCAGCAATATTCTAATTACAGTACTTTAAAGTACTTTAAATCTCAGAGTATCAAAAATAGACCTAGTGATTAAGAAGACACTCCAAAGAAACTTGCCAGTAAATAGGGAGATGACCTGTGATAGTAGTTCCACTCATAGGGAGACCATCTTAACAAATTTTCTCCTCATCTATCAATTCACTTATAAGTATTTTTATAAGTACTTTAAAAGTACAGAGTAAAGTGAAGTGTTCTTTAATGGTCAGGCTTGTCCATGGCACAGATGCTATGCACTGCTGAGGCTTAAGAACTTACCTCAGTGAAAAAGTGATAGATTTGTGACCAGAGTGACTCCCTGCCCAGACTCCATACCCTCCTTAGGGAGACTTGGGCGTTACATACATTTCTCCATTTCATCTAAAAAAACCCCACCTCTGCTAATGCAAAAGAGAAAATGTTTTTCCCCCCTCTGATTTAAATATTTTGTGGGCTGGTTTCAGAAGCATCTCATTTTGCTGTTTGGAAATCCAGAAACTAAACATTATTTGCAGTCGCTGCTTCAATATGCTGAAAGAGATTGTGCTGTTTTATCTAAAATACTTCTGATTTCTAAATATGTCTCTGTTTTTGAATTAACTCATCATATAGTTAATGAGGTGATATGGTGGGTTTCGGCTACACATTTAACAAGCCAACCTCATAAGTTCTCTTAGTTCTGAAAGGATAGCACTATTTTAATTACACAGAGATGAGGGTGTTTTAGGGGAAATTGTTATGTGATATAGAGGTAATTACATTATATGTGTTAGAAGTAGGCATTGAATGCCTCCCCCAATACTAGTAAATCCTGTGTTTATGTACTCATTGAGAGCTTTATAAATGTCTTTCCTCTTCAAGATATTTTTTTTCCTAACTAGATACTTTTCTAGAATACAGTTATAGGGCTATGCTTTTTCAAAGTGTTAGGAATGTATTCAGTTTAGTGGCCAAAATCCTGTAGCTTAGTGTAGTAATAAATCACACTAGAAGAGTCTGGTGCCTCAGCTGTGCACATTATGCCTATAATATTTTGAATCAATGGGGATTAGTGAGTCATTTCCTCTATAAGTTCCATTGATTCAAGAGTGGAATTTTTCTATTGTAAGAAAACATGCAGTTTATTTCTTGGCTTATTTAGCAGAGTAAGTCCCATTGAACAGAATGTGGCCTACTTCTGAGTAGACTTGTAGGATGGTGCCTTGATAGATATAATCTGTTAAACAGGGGCAGAAAACATGTAGCACGCCCCCCCCCCCCCAAGATATGGAGGAACTCATAAGCAGCATAGCCAGTTGGAAAGGACAGGAAGGAGTTCAGCAACATCTTGAGGGCCAAATGTAGTCTGACTCTGTTGAAGCTTCAGAATTGCAGCTGCAGTCCAAAGGAAAATCCACGAAACACATTGGGGCTTGCTCCTGCGTAAACAGATATACAAATGCATGGAGAAGATAGAAGGGAGATGTGCTGTGCTATTGAGGCATGGCCAGTCAGAAAAATCTAATTATCCTCTAGGCTGTCATTTAAAGAACAGTAAAAGAAAAGCAGAAAAAGAAATGTGTGTTGCCTGTGTGTGGAGGAGTGAGGGGGCGGGGAGAGACAAGTAAAATATTATAGCACTTAAGAGACGAACAGATTTATTTCAGAGTGAGCTTCCATGGATCAAAATCTACTTTAAACACAGGGAGTGCAAATATATGTCTCCAATGCATATAGTGGCAGTGGCTAATTAACACAGAAATTGCACTTTCAAGCTGTCAATTAGCAGATGCTAGCTAGGATGGTAAGTTGTCAGGAAGTGACTACATTGGCCCTTTACCTTGCAGTTTATGTTGGATTTGGCATGGATGAAATAGAATTTAAAAACGGCAACTGCATGATATAAAGCTAAGCATAGGGAAGCCCAATGAGGGATCGTCTCTTTTTGTTCAGCCAAGAAGAGTGGTTTAATTTTGCTCTGATTCAGCTGGCATCACTTTCCTCCATTTTCTGTCCTGTGTGACAGTGTGATCTGATGCAAAGGGGTTCTCACAGTCAGTTCCCCTTAGCTGAGCACCTACTGTCTCTAGGGTTTCTTTTTTTTAAAAAAAATTTGTTTTCAAAAGTTCAGAGTTGCAACAGATTAGCACTAAGTCACTTTGGAAAAATTTTAAAAAAATTAAAAGAGGCATAGGGAAGGAGTGGTCCCAATGGAAATTGCCAGTTGGACCTGATCAGATAACTGATATAACTTTCACTGTTGAAACTCTATGCATGAGTAAGTATTGAAAAGGATACTGGCCAGAATTTTTTGTGAACAGGGCAAATGCCTGTGCCTAGAGTTCTCTCTGGCACCACCTCCCTTAAAAAGGCTATTAGGATTGAGCAGAGTAGTTATGATGGAAAAGCAGGAAACAGCATATTCACAGCTTTCTGCCTCTGCTCTGCTGACCCCTGCAACAGGATAATCATTTGTATTCAAATGGACAGTTACAGTGATTTCACCCACAGAAACCAACAAAGGCCTGATTGAACACAGTGTGTTTTCCTCACTGTGTATTTGCACCCTCAGGTAGACTTGGCTGTCACAGGAATGCAAAGAATTATATATAGGACAGAAGTCACTATCAATCAAATGCAATAGTTATTTTCTTCCCATAAGATATTACAGAAAGTTGAATTATTAATGTATGTAGTTTACCAAGAAGCCTTGATCTCTATTTGGACCCTTACAGATGCACTTGTTCATGTAGCAAATTTCTGCTGCCTCCCCTGAAACTGAATTATGTAGAAATTCGCTACACTTTGTCTATCACATGTATTCTCTAACTAAAAATAAATCTGTTAGTCTTTGAAGTGCTACGATATTTTGACTCCCCCACCCCATCTCTTTCTTTTCCCCATTTATTTTGCCAACATACTGAGACAGACTAACACAGCTACTTATTTGAAATTTGAAAAATCTCCATTGTGGCAGCCTTTGGAGACACTAGTGCTCACCCATGTGAGCAAATCTTCTGAACTGCCATCACTCAATGGCTGGTAGCTGAGTGTGTAATCAATGCCATTCAGCACTATCAAATCTAAGATCACGTTAGACTGTTTCACAGCTTGGTCAGGCTGGTTGAGGAATCCTGCAAGTCATGATTCCACTGCCAAGAAACCTTTCCAGCTACAATAGCTCATTTGCCAGTACAAGCTGCCACCTACGTAATGGGCACATCTATTTGCAACTGAACCAGCCCTCAGTTTTTTTGCCTTTCCTTCCATCAATGTTAAGATGTACAGTATGGAACAAGGTTTGAAATTAGAGCTTCTCATGGCCAGGTGTCATAAGGCAAGAGCTATTTATCAAGGTGTGGTTTTGCCAGTCCTTGGATTTCTCCTCAGCAAAGATGCAAGATGGACATGGTCAATCTGGGCTGAGTTCTTGAACAATGCCCAAAATTCTGCTGCAAAATTTAAAAGCTGCCAATGATGTACAAGAGCACTTGTGGAGCCTGTGACAGACAAGTGGTAAATCGTTTGTTATTCTTTGAATGATTGCTGTTCCCTCAGCTGACTGCTAGCAGCAATTTGAAGGAGAAGACCTGTGGCATAGAGTTACGCACACTGATGACCTTAAAAGTGTACACTTTGTCACCTTTACAGGGAGTTTACTGTTGAATGAGAGTCCGTGGACTTTTAGTAGGATATCTCTCTTTTCTCATTTGATAAAGCATGCTCTTGGGCTAGATTTTGAACAAGATTAGCAACCATGGGCTTTCTCTGCTTTGTAATCTTCTCCTGATATATCCAGAACATACCAGTGCCATGAATTTAAAGCCTCATAATGGAACAATGTTGTTCTGTAATATTAGAGAAAGAGAGAAACTACATGGGTGTAGTTTGATATGCACTCTGTATGAGGCATATGGAATTAGTCATTCTCCTGTGTAGCTCATTAGTTGTTTTGTTTTGACTATTTGGTTAACCAAACACAGGGAAGTGGCTAGCCTCCTCAGGCACCTGTTTTTGGGTGTTGCTTCTCTGGTGTATTCTTCTTGCTATAAAAAAACTGCTGGGGAGAGTATCTTGTAGGATTTTCTGCTGCAGGTACTCAAATAATTTGACCAGCTTTGGTACATACTGGCATTCTTTGACCCAGGGCAGGGGAGAATTTACTGCAAATGGATGACCTTGCTGCCAACTTAGGCGGATAATCCAGTTACACTGAGGACAAGGACTAGAAAGTTGCAGAAAAGGAAACAATAATAAAGGACACGTAGCTTTATTAGGAAAAAAAAAGTTCAGAAGCGCACAACAAAATGACCAGAAAAATGTGTGAAGGGTGTTGGGTGAGGAAAACGAACAACTAGGCTGGGGATTCAGGAATATGGAAAAAGTAGCCAAAACAGTTTTATTTATCTCTTTTCATTCCTTCATAATATTTATGTGTGTGAATCTTCCCTCAGAAAATACTGTAGGCAACTTAAAAAAACATATAAAAATAAATGTAATAAAAATCAGAGATATAAACAGCACCATCCAGCTTGGGGGGAAAATACATTTTCCAGAAACAGCCTGAACCCATGAATGATCAAAAAATTCTGTGAGAGGCAACAACATGGATGAAAAAAGCAAATGTGTTTTTGGAGGCAGTTCTATAAAGTGGTAGCTCTATCAAAAACCACTTGTCCCATGCCTCAGCAGATCGCACAGTAGAAAATGAATTTGCAGAGATACTGTCTTAAGGGAGGAGCAGTAGAGCAGATAATAAAAGAAAAAAGCCGAGAAAAGAAGAAACAAAAACTGCACATAAATAGAAGACAGCAGGTCAAGGGTCCTTGTGAAAGGAAGCAAATGCCAAACAAGGGGAATACAAATCATCCTGCATAATATGATCAGAAGGAAATAGCAGGTGTAGGATTCAGACAGATTACCATTAATTTATGTTGTTGTTATGCGCTGTCAAGTCGGAACCAACTTATAGTGACCCTAAAGGTAAGTTAGGGACGTGGTGGCGCTAAGGGACGTGGTGGCGCTGCACGTTAAACCGCAGAAGCCTCTGTGCTGTAAGGTCTGTAGATCTTCAGCTGTAAGATCGAATCCACGTGACGGAGTGAGCTCCCGTCGCTTGTCCCAGCTCCCGCCAACCTAGCGGGTTGAAAGCATGCAAATACGAGTAGATAAATAGGGACCACCTCGGTGGGAAGGTAACAGCGTTCCGTGTCTAAGTCGCACTGGCCATGTGACCACGGAAGATTGTCTTCGGACAAAACGCTGGCTCTATGGCTTGGAAACGGGGATGAGCACCGCCCCCTAGAGTCGAACATGACTGGACAAAAATTGTCAAGGGGAACCTTTACCTTTACCTAAAGGTAAGTTAGATATTTAAGTAAGTTAGATATTTAATGAGTGGCTTTAACAGTTCCACACCCTCAGTCACTTCTCATGGCTGAGTGGGGATTTGAACCTGAATCCTAGTCTGTCACTTGATCCGTTACACCACACTGGGTTTTACATCTGTTAAAAATAAATATTGCTACGATCTGAAGAGCTTAACTTACTTTGCAGCAAGTTGACATTAGCCACCATTGTGAAAGCCAGCAAAGCCAAAATTTCCAGTAGTTGTCAGCCAAGCTCTCAGGAAAGCTTTCCTCCATGCAGATATACACCACTTAGTCACTGACTATTGTTGTTGTTGTTTAGTCATTAAGTCGTGTCCGACTCTTAGTGACCCCATGAACCAGAGCACGCCAGGCCCTTCTGTCTTCCACTGCCTCCCGGAGTTTGGTCAAATTCATGTTGGTAGTAATACCAAATTCACTAGTCGCTTGATAGCATGCCTGAGTAACTGAGTCATCACAAATCTAACATCAGACTGACTATCCATATCTATTGATTTAAAGTATTCTAAGACATTCTCAAGAGATGCTGCTGGTAGTTCAACATGAATCTGAGCTCTATTTAAAGTCAAGCACAAGAAGGACTCACAGGGTATTGGCTCCCAAGTACATGAAATTCTCTTTTAGCTGAGATTAGGTATATCTCTCTGTTTCTCTGTTTTCAGTCTCTTTTAAGCAAAAATTTTCTGAATCTTAACTAATGAATGCAACTTATTATTCGAATCATAGAATAATGAAGTTGGAAGGGGGATATAAGGCCATTGAGTCCAATGCCCTGCTCAGTGCATGAATCCAAATCAAAGTATATCTGACATATGGTTGTCTAATTTTCTCTTGTATGCCTCCAGTATCGGGGTGCTTACCACCTCTCAAGTAATTAGTTCCATTGTCATACTGCTCTAACAGTTAGGAATTTTTTCCTGATAGTCAATAGAATTCTGGCTTCCTGCAACTTGAGCATTATTACATGTCTTGAAGTCTGGGATGATCGAAAACAGATGCTGCCCCTCCACTGCAGGACAATTTTTCAAGTATCTGAAAATGGCTATCGTGTCTCTCTCCTCAGACTTCTTTTCTCAAGACTAAACTTGCCCAGTTCTTTCAGTCTTCATAGCGCTTGGCTTCCAGTCCCCTGATCATCCTTGCTGCCCTCCTCTGAACTTGTTCCAGTTTGTTAGCATAATTCTTGAAGCGTGGTGTTCAGAACTGGACACAGTCCTCAAGATGAGGCCTAACCAGTGCCGAATAGAGGGGAACTAGTGCTTTATAGAATTTGGAGACTACACTTCTGTTAATTCTGCCTAAAACAGCATTTGGTTTTTTGCAGCCACATCACACTGTTGGTTCATATTCAGTTTGTGATCTACAACAATTCCAAGATCCTTCATGCATGTAGTATACTGACCCAAGTATTTCCCGTTTGTAACTGTGCATTGGGGTTTTTCCCTAGGTGTAGAACTTTGCACTTATCCCTGTTAAATTTCATTCTGTTGTTTTCAGCCCAGTGCTCAAGCCTATCAGGATACAAGGTATTAGCTACTCCACCCAATTTTGTGTCATCCTCAAATTTGATAAGTATTCCCTGCCCCCTTCATCCAAGTCATTAAAAAAAATGTTAAAGAGCACTGGGACCAGGACTGAGCCTTGTGCTGCCCCACTTATTACCTCCTTCCAGTTTGAGAAGGAAATATTGATAAGCACTCTCTGAGTACAATTCCATAACCAACTGTGTATCCACCTGACACTTGTGCTATCCTGCCTGCACCTAGTTGTTAGCTTCTTGATCAGAATACCATGGGGCACTGTGACGTTCCACCCAGTGTTCCCTGTTTGTTTCCCCCAAACACAGGTTCACTCTCTGGATATGTTTACTCTTTCTTCCGCTACCACCAGTGGATCTCTCATCCACACTGCACCATATATGCATCAGACACGTGCTGCCAATATAACTTGTTTATTTATCTTTTGGTTTTTAAATCACAGATGTTCTTTTATTATAGTGTAGGATCACTCATTAAAACTTCTTATATTTGATTACACGTTTGCTTATTCAGGTGTTGTATTTACTTATTCACATTAACCAACTCATTAATATTCTCTGACTATCTATTTAGCTTTACTATTCCATTTATCTCCTTCTCATTCTCTCTAACTCTCCAACTTTCCAATTCTCTTTCCTTAACTCTCCAATTCTCCTCTCTAACTCCTTCCCTCTGTCTGTCTAATTGACTCCGCCCCTCCTGCCTTCTCATAGGCTCCTGCACTTGAGCTTCAGCTATGATAGACAGGAGTGACGTGGCCATTCCGCCACAGGCACTTTGTGAAAAGCTTTGCTGAACTCAAGATATATTATGTCTACACCATTCCCATCATCTATTAGGGAGGTTACCTGATTTGAAAAAAAATGAGATAAGATTAATCTGGCAAGATTTGTTCTTGATAAATCCATGTTGGCTTCTGGTTATTACTGCATTGTTTTCAAGGTGCTTGCAGAGTGACCACTTTATAATCTGCACCAAAAATTTTCCTGGAATTGATTTCAAGCTGACTGGTCTGTAGTTCTATGGTTCTTTCTTTTTGCCCTTTTTGAAGATTGGGGTAACGTTAGCTCTCCTCCCACCATCTAATCATTTAATGTGGAGTCATTTAAAAGTTGAATTAACAAACAAAAGATGTATACTAACTTGGTACATAATTGCCATAATTTATCTATGGGATGTATGAATGGAAAAGTGCCCTGTCTCAAGATGAGTCCTGTAAGATCTGGTCCTTGAGTATTGGTTCATTTGCATGGTGCTCTTCCAGAGTTTAGGGGGATGCTCCAGGATGCAACATTTAGTTTTGGGTAAGATTCATTCATTTTGTTACTATTTGGATAATATTTTTGTATTTTGATTGTTAGACCCACTAAGAATTATTTGGGCTGTTAGTCTGCATATATCAATATTTGTATAATGATTTAAATTTGTGATATTGTAACTCTGAACAAATAATCTTGAAATGTAGGCACTATTTATTTATTTTAGGATTTATAATATGTGACATATTAGCAGGTCTTGAGGTAATGTGCAGTCAATAAAAAAATGGAAACCCTTTAAAAAGTGTGCATATAACAGTCTAAATGGGTTGTTAACCAATGCATTGTCTACTGTGGCAAGATTGGCCCTTTTCCAGAACGGTCACTGATGGATCAATTGAATCTACCCCAGACACTTTGACAAAAATGGATTCAGGAATATCCCAGAGTTATGCCCCCATTCCTTCAGAGTGCATGCAACCTCATGATGTATTATGCAACCTCTTCTGAAGTTGTGAGCCGCTCTGAGCAAAGCATACCATGGAAAAGGGTTTCCTTCCATTGAGACAGAAGCTATTGCTGTACGTTCAGAACAGTTTCAGAATCTGGGTGATTAGTATCAAGTAGGCTTGGGTTTAAGTCTTCCTCCCTCCAAAAGCTGAGTAGCCTGATAGTCATCTTTTTAAAAAGCCTACAGAATCCATTCAGATGAGAAGTCAAGCACTGTACATGTAAGTGTGAATCAGAACAAAGCTATCCACTGTAGTGCCAAGGAAGTGGATTACAGTTTAATCTGGCTCAAGTAAAGATCATCTTGCAATAAAATATAGCTTTAACAATATTCTTTGACTTCAAAACAGAATGATAATATTTTATGCTCTCTCTTTTTCTTCAGTTTATGATATTGGATACTGCACTGTTTAACAAAGCCCAGAAATTGCATTTCCATAATAATAATAAAAAGGTAGACAAACATTGAAATTGATAGTTGTCTAGACAAAAGTGGTGCTTCACTTTTCTTTTCCTTTTTTTTAGCCCTCTACCGTTTGTACCTTTGCTATAATAGCACAGTGAAAAGGATTTGTTGCCCTTAAAAAAAAAAAAGGCTGGAGGAACATCTTTTATGAATGAATTAAGTATGAAACAACAACATCCAGTTCTAAATGCATGCAATGATATTCATAGCACACAGAACAGTTTCTGAGCACAGTCTCGTACTCAGAAGTAAGTCCAAAGAGTAAAAGGGCTTAATCTCAGGTAAGTGAACAGAGGATTACAGCCTACAATGTAAGTAATGTTTGACCATCGTAGATGTGGCCATGTGTCTTAATGCAGCCTGCAGAAAGCAAGAGCATCAAATATTGAAGAACACCTCTGGCTTTCATGTGAGTTGTTCCATGCTGGCTGAACATCAGTTGCAGTAGAAAATGCCACTTAGGCTTCCAGATATTACCTACATGATTGCCTTCAGGAGACACGTGCATTCCTGAAAGAAAGCAGGTTTTAAAAAAGAAAAACTAGGAGGGATGAGTCCTGTCGTTTAATTTATTCTGTTTGTTCAGTGAAAAGGTTCTTTCCTTGCTTAGGCATATCTCACAGAAGATTGTTGAAATAGGTTATGATTGGGCCATTTGTTTCCTTGGCATTTCCTTTAGAAAATCCCATCACATCTCAGCCTTCTGGGTGTACCAGAGAATGACCAGTCCCAATCACAAGTCCCATTGTGACAGTAAAGTGATAAGATTCCTTAGAAACTGCCCCGTAGCATCTTGCCTCCTAACTCTACACATCTTTATATGACTGCAGATTTAAACATTGCCATGGCCTAATTCAAAGAACCAAGAGAATCCTGACAGCAGATGGAGCTCCCCCTACTGACAAGACTTTTCTGCTACTGCTTTTGGGCAGCCTTAGAGACCCTTGAACCAAGTCAGACCCCAGACCAGTTCTGAGCAGCAAGCATCCCAGCAATGGTAGTGACAGCACTGGCAGGAACACCAGCTCATCCAGCGATTCAACTTGCTGACAGCACCATTTCAATTCTGCCATAATGCAGTTGCACTTGTGCCTTGGGAGGGAATCAAATGGCAGCACCTTGTATGTCATGTGCTGCTAACAGAAGATATAGAGGCTTTTAATTAAAAAAAAAAGCTACCCAAAAGGAAGCAAAATATGTACATTAACTTTTTTGTACCACTTCTTTGTGATTAAATCTTTTAAAGTTCTGAGACAGTACATGCATGTCAGCTTCCCATGACATGGCTACTGTTCTGCACGGTGAGTAGTCCTCCATTATGGGTGGCTCTAATATATTGTTTTCTAATAAGATCATCTTACGAGCACACAAGGGAAAGAAATGACACTTCAAAATGCCATTTTTTCAAAAGTTATTCCTTTTTTAGATTGAGAATTACCACTAAAGAGCTGAGCTCAGACTATGCGTATCTCCAGCTAATCTTCAGGCGTATTTCCCCAACATCTTGACAAATCTTTGTGTTCTTCCCTGACCCCACTTGGAATGCAAAACCCTTGCTTCAATCTGACAGGAAAATGTGGCTGAAACCATTAGTGTGAAAAACAGCATTTATCTGAGCAGTAAAAGCCTAGAGCAATATTTATAAATTAAGTTTGGCTTCGTGTTTATAAATGATCTAATGTTCAGAATTGCTCACTCGCAAAAGTCTTTAATTTAGTATTGAAAATATTTAGCCAGTATTCCCTCTCCCCCCGCCCAAAAAAAGTGGTTTAGACACTATGGTCCACCAGCCTACATGGACAGGACTTTCACATTCACCTTTGACAAAAAGCACTTTCTCTATTGGCATTTCTCACTTTAAAGGTCTAGGATTCCTTTCCAACAGAACAGAATAGGAAACATAAGCCCGGGGGGGGGGGGGGGGGAGAGAGAGAGTGTTCAGCCACACTGGAATGTAGTCTGGGTCCTTAGCATTCCATCTATATAATGTGTTTGCAAACACATGCTTTATACAGGAAGGCTTCCCAGGAAACATAGACCACTACTTGGTGGTAAGCCCAAGTCCATTTGTTACCATCCATGAAATGGTCTTCCTAATGCTGAGCAGATTAGAAAGGACTGCTGAACAAAGAAACATCTGGCCATTGACCAAACTGGCTGAGGGATTCTGGAAGCTGTAGTTTTTAAAAAGCAACTGTTCCAATTATTATTTTCTTAGTAATAAAATGAATTAAGATAACACAAAAAATTCCTTGATCCATAAATGTAATGGAATTTTATCCAAGCCTTCTATTCCTACAGACATTTATTCAGAACTAAGCTACATTGAGTTCAATAATACTCCAGAAAGTGTGGGTAGATTTAGAGTAAAAGATTTTTCTAGGAGTACTTACCAAGAAGAAAGCACTATTGAATATAGTGGGACATATTTCCAACTAGACAGTAACAGGATTGCACTGTTTTTCCCTACCTGTTATTCTGCAGAATACATGTCTGGAAGTTGGGCAAGTGTTCTAGATGAGATCCCACTATCTACTGAAAAGCAGGTGTGTGCTAGGTTATACTCCTGCATACATTTCCATCACTGAGGCCCAGGTGAATTTAGTAGCTTAGAATGCATGGGGCCAGCTTCTGTTGGCCTGCCAGCTCCAACCATTCCTGGACAGGGACAATGTGGCCACAGTAGTTCATGTACTGGTAATGTCCTGGTTATAGTACTGCAACACACTCTACATGGGACTGTCCTTGAAGATGACACTCAGCTAAAGATGACGCTTATCTGTGCTGAGGACAATTTGCAATGGCTAGACTGTTGGTCATTTCATGACTCAAATGACACCACTCTGATAGAATAGCACTAGTTGCCAATATGGTTCCAGGCTGAGTTCTAAGTGTTGATGATGTTTTACAAAGCCCTAAATGGCTTGAATAATTGCATAGTTAAGGGAATAGCTCTCCCTATATATAACTGCTTAATCATTAATAAGTGCTTGGTGGGGCATCTTCTGTGTCCCACCACTGAGAACACGGGAGGGGCCGTAGCACCTTAGTTGGAATGCTTTTTCCTTGGAGGCTTGACGTTGACTTCATTTTCGTGCCAAGTTAAAACATGATTTTTCCCCAGGGCTTCAATGCTTAAGGATCCTAACATGAAATGGATGTAGAGTTCTTTACAGTATGGTTTGCTTAATGGTTCTAAACTATTTTACATCACTTAATGTACATTTTTGTTTGTTTGAATTTCAAAATAATTTGTTTTATATTGTTCTTGTTGCACTCCTTCCTGAGAGCTCATGATATAAGTGGAGACAAAAATATTCTAAATAAATATGTTGCTCATTTCCATTTCTATTGTGGAAGGACATTTTATTATTGCACTTGTACCAATCTAGGTGTGTGCTGAATATGGTATACAGCATATATATCTTTCATTTGCAGAGCGGCTTTGCTGTTGGTGCCATACACCCTATGAATAATAAAGAAATGTAGAAGTCTTTAATGAATTCTCTATCTCCAGTAAATGTGCTTTCCCTGTGAAAAGGCACTTTAGCATTGCTTCTTTTGTTATGGAAACTAACTTCTAGACTTCCGAGGGAACTCATTGTCCTTTTGTTAAATGCCGAGGACTAGTCTTTTTGCATTTTTGAGCATGTCAGACAAAAAGTTCACTTACTGCTTGTCACTTCTGTCTTAGAGAGTACACTTACAAATGCGTACTCTATCATATGCCTCAGAAATAGCAATGGGCAATATTGACAGAGAATAAAAACAGAAGTATACAGTTTAAAAATTCATCCAATGCTAATGAAAATGTAAATATGAAATATAGTGCAACTAGGTTCTCAATAGCCAGCTTTAAATTATTTTTGTTTGCTTGGATTAGGAAAGAGTCATAAGTAACTAGAAAAACACAAGTTTTGTTTGCACAAGACATTAAAATACCCTTTGTCTGGCATCTCTAGTCCCATGTGGTTTTCATATAGCAAGCTCTAGGTTTTATAGGTCATAAATAGCATTCGAAATTGGACTGGAATGAGCTGCAGCATTTTGAATCAGTTGATGTTTCTGAACCATCTTCAAAGACAGATCCATGTAGTGTGTGCTGAAGTAATCCAAGCAGAATTAAGGCCTGTGTCCTCACAGCCAACTCAGACATCTCAATGAATGAGTGCAGGCAACTTTAATTGAGTTTTAATTGAGAAAATGCACTCTTTCCTACCACCGAGACATAAGCATCAAGACTCATGGATGAGTCCAGGAGTACATCCAAGTTGTGAGCCTGAGTTTTCAGAGGGAGTGTAACTCCATCCCACACAAGTTGAATCCCTATTTCCTGATCTGTCTTTCAATTGTACAGGAGCACATCTGTGTTGCCTGGATTAAGTTTCAATTTATTTGCCCTCCTCCAGTTTATTACTGACACATTGGTTTAGAATAGGAATAACTAGTAAGACAGAAAAGAGAGGTAAAGTTGGGTGCATATTGATGGCACTGAACTCCAAAACTCCAGAATTCCAAAACTCTGGACAATCCCTCCCATCATTTTCATGTAGATATTAAATAGCATGGGAGGGGGTGCAAAACAGAACCTTGAGGAATATCACAAGCTAATGGGGATGTCAAACAGGAGTCCTCCAGAACCCCCTTCTGTGATTGCCCCTCTAGGGACCAGAGGCACTGCAAAACAGTGCCTTCAGGTCCCATTCCAGCATGGCCCAGAAGAATACCATGATATTGAAAGCCCTGAGAGGTCCAGAAGAATCATCAGGGGCACTCTCCCCCATCCAGTTCTTAGCACAGGTCATCCACTAAGGCAACCAAAGCTGTCTCTGTACCCTGACCAGGTCTGAAGCCAGACTGAGATGGATCCAGATAATTCATCTCATCCAGGAGCCCCTGCAGCTGAGATGCCACCACATGCTCCAAGACCTTGCTGAACACTGGAGACTGAGCAATGATAGCCCAGTATAGTGGGATTCAAGGAGGGCTCTTTCAACAGCAGTCTCACTTTTACCTCATTTAGACATGCTGGGACTTTACCTTGCTGCAAGGAGGCCTTCACCACTCCTTTTACTTACTCAACCAGCTCCCTTCTGCCTGCTTTTATAATCCAGGAAAGATAATAATCCAGTCACAGGTTGTAGTCTTCATCTCTCCAAGGATACTGTCCACAACTTCAGGTTGCACAGATTAATACAGGACAAGCATGGCCAAAGATGCATCCATAGAACCTGTATCAACTACAGTATCCAAGTCAGAGCAGATCTGAGTGATCTGTGAAGCAGTCAGAATCTTGATCTTGAGGGTGAGCATGTAATAAACCCTTGACCACTTGAAATAGCTCTGCTGGATGGCTCTATGCAGACACAATGGCAGTAGAGAAGAAAAAATTCTCATCTGCAGGCACTGCTATGGAGCAGGCCTTTCAAGGACCTGTAGCACATATTCGGTCATTCACTTAGAATCCACCATTGTTGTCCTGGTCTCCACCCCACTTGTTTCATCAATGTCAGCTCCTTAGTAAATGAGGAGGCTTATTTTGCCCCACTCTGAGGGAGGGGATGCTTAGGAAATATTGTGTCCACAGCCCTAGCATTTCCCCATTTCAGAGTTCAACCAGGATTTTGACAGGATAACCCGCCAAGGTGTCAGAAAACTTCTAAAGAGAGATTAGGAAACCTTTTGATTCCATCAGCCTCCTGGGGCAAACCATCATAAACTCCTCCCTCTGCTAAATTACTTCAGGTGTAAATTCCAGTGAGTCTAAACCCCACCAGATAATGATCTGTCCATGACAATGAAACTGTGGACAGGTCCTCCGCACCCTCATCCTGCTCAGCACAGAAAAATAGATCGAGAATGTTATATGAGTGGGGCCAGATATCCCTTGAGATAACCTGTGGTCATCATGGAGGGCATGCTCTTGATCAGCAGGGTGGGCAGTACCAACAGAATCTTTATTCTGTGTTGGGCACCCACCCACTCAAATCTGGAATACTGCAGGAAATGTCATCTGCTGAGGAGAATGGAATCATGGGAGGCCACTGCAACTCTGCCTCCATTAATAAATCAGCAATCCTTCTTCAGAATCCAGCTTCTCTAAATATGGATCACATCCTCTGGATTGAAAGATGAATTCCATCTTTCCTAGGAATATTCAAAATATATTCATTTCCCACAACCAGTATCTGTTATGACAAGAAGGTTTTTCTCCAGAGAGGTTGGGGGCCAGGCAGTAGTTCTTCCTAAAAGTTGTCACAGGATTCACATAAAAGAGAAGATGACAGAAGATATTCACAGTGGTCTAGGTCCCCAGGCTTTACAAAGCCATCAGGGGAGACATCATTGCTGTCTGATAAGTAAATTGGCTGACATTTACACTGTAAAACTAAATTTACATGCTCTATGAAAGTCAATCTTCACTCATTGTGCAAAGACACCCAGGAGGCATTTGTTAAGAACTGCAGAAATATTTGGTATGTTGTTTACAGAATTGATGCAATTTTTTTCATGTTTTTTTCAAACCACACCTCTCTATTTCAGCACTGTTAATTAAAAATGAACTGTCACCCAACACCAACGTCTCACATGTATCAGGGGAGTGTGTCTACTTTTGCGTGTCATGTATATAATTATATTACTGTATGTCATATATATTAATAATGGGACATCCGGGGATAATGATATTGGGCTAAATGCAATTCTTTATTTCAGGTAGCAAAACTCAGTGAATGAATGGAACATTCTGTCAACACTAATGTAAGTCTCATTGATTCAGTCAGTCTACTCTAGTGAGGAGTAATAATTAGGCATAGCAATTTAATTCCATGAATCCAGTGGGGGTCTTTCTCCAAAGCAAATGCTCATTTTACTTTGATAGATTCTTAATTCTAGTTTCAACAGATGATTCCTGGACTTTTAGAGAGACTGTGAATTGTCTAGAAAAGTGGTACACAACGTTCCCTACCCTTGCTGGGCTTTCTTCTTAAATCTAAGGTAGGACTTGGCATACGGGGATACTATGATGGCATGTTGTTGGAGGCAGTGGTGACCTGATGATTTCCCTGACATGTTTCAGTATTTCAGACATGAGGCGGAGGCTTTCTAATGGCTCCCTAGTCCAGCAATAGTCTAGACCATCAGGGTTGGGCAACTGTGGTTTTGCATGGTCTATCATTTAAGAAACAAAAGCAATCAGAATTCTTTAGTTCACTAATGTGTCTTGAGTGAATAATAAACTAAGATCTAAGTTTCACTCTATGCCATTTATTAATATCTAATAAATGAACTTGAACATTATTTCTTCCTCATCATAATAAATATTCTGTTAGACTGACAAAAATCTAACTACTCTAGCATTCTTTTTGAATAGTCCAACCAAACAGAAGGTGCTTTGAGGTCCACTAGAAATTGGCCAATAACCTACTAATGGACAGCCAATGTAAGCTTTACCCATATACCACATCTGTTCTAGATGTATTGAATTATTTCTAGAATGGGGCACAGAATTCAACCATCTCTAATTGCAATTTCCCCTGCTGAAATGTCACCCTTGCTTTAATTAAGACCCAATTTAAACTCTTCATACTTGGCTGTCTGTTTCAATGTCCATGGCTCATCTTCTAAAACATGTCACATAGGATCCTTCTTACTTTCTTCTCCAGAGATGTTTGAAGTCAGAAGGGATGAAAGGGGGAGTTTAAATGACTGCCAAAATTAAATAAAACTTCAAGGTATCTATACCTTTGTGATTAGCATCCTCATTCATTAATCATTACTGTACTTTTGCCATCATCCCGTGATCCTCCTCCAGTATTTGATGATATCCCTCATACATCTTGACTCAACTTAGATCGTAAACTTGTCAGATGCATAAGGGATGTTACTGGATATGTCTTAAATATGAAACTTTCCTTGGGGGCAGAGAATTAATCTTTTATGCAGCTTTAAAATGCCATGAGCATTAATGGCACTATCAAAATTGGACTGTAAAATATGAAGATGCATTATGAGCACTTGTTATCATATTTGCAATAGGAAACTATGATTTTTTTAAAAGAGTAAATTACTCAGTCTATTCATAAGGTCTTCTCAGTGCACAAGAGATCATAAACTGCCAATAATTATTTTTTAAAAATATACAATCTATATTAATTTTACACAAATATGATTCAATACAATCTTCACATCTATATGACATCGACTTTTTCTTTTTAACCTCCTGGCTATAAATCAGAACCAATTGGAGGGGTGAAGGAAAGAAGTGTGTAATCTTGTTTAAAATGTATAATCATACCAATCACTATTTGGCAGGGAAGAGTGGTGTTGTGAAGGTGAAATCTTCTTTCTGGACAATTCATGGAAATTGTTATTGCTTTTTTGAAGAGAACTTTCTGTGTTTCACTCCATTAGCTGGATCAAGGAGAGAAATTTTTGCATATCACAGCCATCTGGATATATTGCTCCTAATTAGAGATGGGGGTATTCGTATACGAATACGAATATCCCTGCACAGGTGGAAATAACGAGGGTCCGGTCCCATGGGGCCGGACTGTCCACTCACGATTTTGCCACTGCCACCAGCTCTGCAGAGCCTTCCTATCGTGCCGTTGTCCACAATTGATTACCCACTCCTGGCAGGAGGCAGGATGACAAGTCTCTCTGTTAAGTCGCAGAGTGGCTAATCCATATTCAAATATGAATACCCCCATCTCTACTCCTAATCAAGCTAGGATTATAGGTGAAAAAAATTGCTTCAAGACCCATGATCTAGATCTGGGCAAATATATGTAACTTTGTGAGATGCCATCAGGTGGCACCTTCACAGCACCTCCATACATTCCCGGGAAGCCTCTGCGATGGCAGTGTTTGGAACTGAGTTGGAACACAACTCGCCCTAGCTGAGAATCAACACTATGGCTGAAATCCTGTTGCTTCGTGTAGTAAGTTGCATTGGAGAAGGTTCATTGAATCAGTGGGGATTTCATGAGTCAATTCCTCCATAAGTTCCATTGATTCAAATGAGCCTACTCTAAGTGTCACTTTAGTGTAGTAACTCACTAGAGGAGGCTCATTTGAATCAATTGAACTTATGGAAGAGTTAACTTACCAAATCCCCACTGATTCAATGGGCCTACTTTAGTGCAACTTACTATGTTAAACAACAGGATTTCAGCCAATATGAATTAAATATTTTCTCCTGCGTATATTCTGCAGTTCATCCTGAAGAATGTTTGCCACACTTGCAAAGCATGATTTTAATTTAAGCATATTTTCAGTCCAAATGATGGACATTCATTGCTTTTCATAACACCTAAGCAGACACTCTCAAGGGGGATTTTTACCAAGTCTGAAGCCCATAAAGTTGTAGAACATTAGGATAAGGGATCCACATAATCCCAAAGTCCATGGAACCCAGCAGTAGGGAGTACCCTAAATGCAGCCCAGTGGCAACCATACACTTCTTTGGCCCAGGCCAGGAAATATCTGTTAGCTGTCTCCTTACCCTCTGTTATTCTTACATTTTAGGGCAACAATGAAGCCAATCATAACCATAATCACCATAGATTCTTTCAGATGCTTAACTAATGTTAAATGAAATATTGTAATTGGTCTGAACAGCAATTCATGTCTATGATTTGGACTAGAAATGGGCACAAAATAATCCACAAATCAAAACAAAACCCCACGAGTCAGGCCGTTTCATGGTTCATTTCTAGGCACTTCAGGAAAATGTTCCTACCCACAATTACACAAAACACTGAACTATTTATCGGTGTTGACAATTCGTACACTTTGTGGTTTGTGTGATTTGGGACTTCCAGGAGCAGTAGAATGGTGCTCGCACAAGTTAGAGATGCCAAACTTGCAGCGCGTCTTCAGCTGACTCCAGCTGCCTAAAGAGCACTGTCCTTGGGGGACCTGCTTTGCAGGGGGCGGTATAACTCAGATGTCCCAAGTCCAATCTTTCCCAGACTTGGAGAGGGTGGGGAGAAGAGTCAGCTGAAGAGCTGCTACAAGTTTGGCATCTCTAACTCACACAGGGGCTGCTCTACCACTTCTGAAAGTCCCAAATGCCACAATCCACAAAATAGTTCGTTTCATCAGAAAGTTTGTGATTCCTGAATAACAACAAACCACGAACCACCACAAACCACCATTTTGCCACTCATGCGCATCTCTAATTTGGACCAAAATTTAAGAGGGAGGAAATACAGTGCAACCACTGTTATACATCTATTTACAATGGGAATGGGCAGTGTTTTTTTAATTCCCACTACAATTCCAACAAGAGCTTAGCAGTTTGCACTGTTGTGGAAATGATATGGCAAGTCTGTCTACATTTTACACATGGTGTCCATAACATGTAGATTAGTTCTTGGAATGAGCCAAAATGTAATACTGAACAGATGGTTAGATGAGGCAAGCACTGTGTGGTATTTTATGAATCGCCATATTCATCCACAAATAGATGGCATAGTATCTAGCAGCTTTTTTTTGTAAAAAAGTTGATTAATTGTACTTTAAAAGTGCATAAAAGGTAATTCAAAATTATTTTTTAAAAAATAAAGGGTAGGAATATCCTGTCTATTCTGGAGGATGAGAATGAGGTAAACAGTGTATGAATATCATAATATTTATTTCTACAAGTCAGCTGTAAATGAACTTAGAATAACATAATTCTGTATGAGATCTACAGCAGCCATTCTCAACCCTTTTTGGCCACAGCCATAAACACAATATGAAAGAAAAATTGCCCAAATCAAGATTGTATCAGTTGCATAATGAACCTTATAAGTGGTGTGTGAAGGATTGTTTCCCGTCTGTGGTCCCCTTCAAATGTGCTTGGGTACCCCGAGGGGCCATATGGCCCCTGTTGAGAATGGCTGATCTAGAGAATAGTGTGATTTCTAGGACAGGCTGCCTTTAAAATAATTTACTGCCATTATGTCAGGATGTGAAATTATGCAGGGATAAATCCATTTGTTAGCTCCAAACAGAGTAAATCCATTCGATCAGTTGGACAGTGGTTAAACTGGAGTATTGCAGCCAAAACTCAGCTCACAACCTGCGTTCAATCCTAATTGTCTTAGGTAGCCAGCTCGCGGCTGACTCAGCCCTCCGAGGTCAGTAGATCGAGGACCCAGCTAACTGCTGGTGGTGGGGAGAAGGTGCAGCCTGCATAATTAAATTGTAAAGCACCCAGAGAGAGCTTTAAGTGCTATGCGGTGGCATATAAGCAGCACAGTTTGCTTTTTGCTTTTATATACTTCCCATTGATCCAGTGGGTCTAATTCTCGTTGGAGCTAAAAATTGAATTTAGTAAGGAGAAATTAGCTTTTCGAAGGTTGCTCTGTGATGGTCAAGTAAAAGCTGATAAACTGTAACAACTAAAATCTATCCTTTTGTAACTGTTTTTTTTTTAATTGAAAGGGGAGAACATTAGCTTCTTTACAATCACTGATGAAGTAATATTCTTCAAGTGACCTGTGGGGTCCTTCAGGGTTCTGTTTTGTCTTCTGTGTTATTTAACATCTACATGAAACTGCTAAGAGAGATTATCCAGAGTTTGTGGGTTCAGTATCACCAGTATGCAGATGGCACCCAACTCTACCTCTCCTTGTCACCTAATTCCAGGGAAGCTGTTCTTTTTTTTCTTTTTCTTTTTTTATGGGTTAGGTGTAGGGATGGGGAAAAGGGGGCATGGGATAAACAGGGGGTGCAAATCAACATAAACATTTTAAAATACTCATTCTCATCTGTTACATTTCATAGATACACAAGTTCCCGGTATAACTTAATTATACTATACATTTTATTTGTAAATTAATCATAGGCTTTCAATTATCAAATATTAATTTGCATTCTATTTCTGAGCCATTCATAAAATGTATGCCAACAATCCTCATGGTTCGTCTTTCTCATCGGATCTAGCCATTCTCATAATTTATCCATTTCCGCCGTGTCCAGAATTTTTACTATTAACTCATCTTGTAATGGATTCTCCGGGTCTTTCCAATGTTTAGCAAAGAGAATTTCTGCAACTGTCAAGATATGGATGGCTAAATATGTTTTCATTGGTTCTATTGATTCCAGAATTATGTTTAGAAGAAAGAATTCAGGGGTTACAGTTATCGGACTCTCTAGAACCTCTTGCAAAAGCATTTCAACCCTTTTCCAATATTTTTGGGCTTTCCCGCATGACCACCACATATGGTAGAAAGAACCTTCTTTTTGTTTACATCTCCAACAGAGGTTTGAAATTTTTATATCCATTTTGGCTAGTTTTGTGGGAGTTATATACCATCAGTAAAACATTTTATATATTTTTTCTTTAAATGCTACTGACTTGGTAAGTTTTATATTGTTTTTCCATATTTGTTCCCACTGATCCAAACTTATATTGTGCCCAATATTCTGTGCCCACCTTATCATACATTCCTTAACCACCTCCTCCTGGGTATCAAAATCTACTAAAAATTATATAGGGCTTTAATATGCTTGTCTTTGGTATCCAGGAGGATTCTGTCAAAGGGAGTATTGTCCACATAGAAACCTTGTTGCTTATCTTTACTGTATCTTGAAATTAATTGGGAATGTGACCACCAATCCATATCAAATTCCTGCGCTGCTAATTAATCTTTGTTTTTCAGTGTCCCGTCTGGTTTTAGTACTTCTCTATATCTTAAGATTTTCTTGTTTTCTCTCAAGTTCGGAAGAGAAAATGCCTCCACTGGTGTTACCCAACATGGTATTTTGACATACATCTGTCTTTGAACTTTACTCCAAGACCACAGTAAAGATTTTCTCAAAATATGATTATTAAATTGTTTAAAATCGTTCACTCTACTGTACCAAAGAAAGGCATGCCACCCCCATTTCAAATCATGACCTTCCAAAAAAATAAAAATAAAAAAATTATTGAAGAAACTGTTCTTGATCAGTACTGGTTTGGTATCAGTAATGGACTGGATGAGGGTGAATAAATTGAAACTTAATCCAGACAAGACAGAGGTGCTTCTGGTCAGTCGAAAGACAAATCAAGGATTACACTCCCATTGAAAAAAGAGGTGTGCAGCTTGAGGGTGTTCCTGGATTCATCCCTGAGCCTGGATTCCCAAGTCTCAGTGGTGGACAAGAGTGTATTTGCACAATTAAAACTAGTGTGCAAGCTATGTCCATTTCTGGAAAGATTTGATCTGGCCACTGTGACAAATGCCCCAGTTACTTCCCAGCTGGATTACTGGTAACTTGCTCTATGTGGGGCTGATGATGGAAACTTCAAGAACTATCAGGAAACTTCAGTGGGTCCAAAATGCAGCAGCCAGATTGCTGACTGTGGCTGGTTGTAGGGGGTCACATAACCCCCTGTTACTTCATCTCCACTGGTTGTTAATCAGTTTCTGGGCAAAATTCAAAGTGCTGGTTTTAATCTATAAAGCCCTAAATGGCCTGGGTCTGAGCTATCTCAAAAACCATATCTCCCATTATGAGCCAGGTCAGTTGTTAAAATAATCAGGAGAGGCCTTTCTCTCGGTCCTGCCACCTTCACAGGTGCGTCTGACGGGGGCACAGAAGAGAGCCTTCTCTGTTGCTGCTCCCAGACTTTGGAACTCCCTCCCACAGGAGGCCAGCCTGGTCCCGTCTTTACTGTCCTTCCACAAGCAGCCAAAGACCTTTCTCTTCCGGCAAGCCTTCCCTCAGTAGCTAGCTACCTGTTATGTGACTTTCAGATGGATTGTTATGCATGACTACTTTGACTGGATTTTTAGCTTGTATTTTCCATTTTTGTGTTTTCTATTTCTCAGAGTGGCATTTGTTTTGTTTTGTTTTTAATATTTGTATACTTACTGTTCTTAGCTTTAATATTGCCTTTTAATGATGTAAGATGGTTCTTTGTACTCATTGTTTTCAACGTGAAATATTGTCTTTCAATGTTGTAAGCCACCCTGGGTCCTTTTCAAGGAGAAAGGCATGGTATAAACAAACAAACAAACAAACAAACAAACAAACAAACTGTGATGCAATTCACCTGTTTTACAATGTTTCAAATACTTCTTTATTTCATTTGTTGAAGAAACATAACATACAATATGATATTTTGTATGTTTTCAGATCTCAGTTGTAAATCTCTTCCCAACAAGCAAGGTCATGACAATGGCTATGACATGGAGTAGAGATTTACACTGACAGAATTATTTGTCCACCTCCAGGCCAAAGGACAAAAGGGAAAGGAGAGAATAGCTAGGAATTTTGGCAGTGATGCCACCACAGCAAAAAGAAAAAAGAAAACAAATATGTTTGTGTGGAGGGGGAGATATATGAGCATTTTAAAGTGAGGTTCTGACCTAACCACAAGAATGCACATGTTCATCTACATTCTCTCTCCCTCTCTCTCTCCAGGGCAATGTAATAAAAGAGTTTAAAAGAAAGGTAAAAAGGTGAAACATAGGCAATACGCGGGGGTGCTGATAAGTATTGAGCCTTTCCCAGAAAAAATTGAGCTAGGAAGCTATAAATTGCAGGGTGTATTGGCCAATTTGTGTGTATTCAATGGTGCAAAAAATCAACTACCTATGATTTTAACTTATCTTTCATTTTCAGCTCCAAAGTGAACATGGCAGCACCTCCAGAAAAGTTCAGTGTGGAAGAGCATAGGACCATAATCAAGTTCCTGTTTTTCCAAGGGAAAGGTGCAAAGCAGATCCATGATGAAATGTCACAAACTATGGGTGACAGTGGCCCTTCATATGCAACAGTTAAACGTTGGGTTGTCAATTTTAAAACTGGCCATTTCGGTGTTGATAGTAACCCAGTGGAAGGCCTGTTTCTGTCTCTGTGCCTGCAAATGTGAAAGCCATCCATGACATGATCATGGCGGACCACCGAATATCAGCCAAAAGTATTGCTATATATCTGAGAATATCACGTGAGAGAGTTGGTGCCATTATCCACAATGACTTGGAAATGAGAAAGCTGGCAGCAAAGTGGATCCCCAAACTCTATTTATTTATTTATTTATTTATTTATTTATTTATTAAACTTATACCCCTGCCCAATTAGACAACGTCTACTCTGGGTGGCTTACAATAGAAATAGCATAAAAACAGTTAAAAGCAGCAATTTAAAACAACAATAATGATATCGTTCAAGATGGAAAGATAAAGATCAAAGTAGAAAAGTAAAACGGAAAATAAAGATAGAAAAATAAAAATCAAGTAGTAACAGGAGGGAAGGCCTGCCTAAAGAGCCAGGTCTTAAGTTGGCTCTTAAAAACACCCAGCGAGGGAGCCAGGCAGATCTCTGATGGGAGACTGTTCCAGAGTCTAGGGGCCACTGCCGAGAAGGCCTGGTTTCTTGTTCTTTCTTTCCGGGCCTCCCTCAGCGTTAGGCCCCTCAACCGTCTTTCCTGGCTATAACGAGTGATTCGAGTAGATCTAGGTGGGAAAAGGCGTTCCGCTAAGTATCAAGGTCCTAAACCGTTTAGGGCTTTATAAATCATCATTAACACTTTGAAATCAATGCGGAAACGAACGGGCAGCTAATGCAAGGCAGCCAGGGTGGGAGAAATATGCTGATGTTTTCTCATCCCACTAAGAAGTCTGGCCGCCGCATTCTGCACCATTTGAAGCTTCCACATCAATCTCAAAGGTAGCCCCACGTAGAGTGCATTGCAGTGGTCTAATCTCGAGATTACAAGCGCATGGACCAAGGTGGTGAGTGCCCCACCATCAAGATAGGGACGCAGCTGGGCAATCCGCCACAGATGGAAGTAGGCGGAGTGGACCACTGACGCCACCTGGGTTTCCATGGTGAGCGCCGGATCCAGATGGACCCCCAAGCTGCGAACCTCACTCTTCACTCATATAACCAATTGTTATACGATATGTTGTTAGCCGCCCAGAGTAGTCTATATGACTAGATGGGCGGGCTATAAATGTTATAAATAAATAAATAAATAAATTCACGGTGAGAGTTACCCCCCCCAAAAGAGAGGGAGTTTCCCAAACCACCAATGGAGGGGCCGCTGACCCTCAGGACCTCCGTCTTGTCCGGGTTCAGCCTCAGCCCATTCACCTGCATCCATTGCAGTACAGCCTCCAGACAGCACTGAAGGGACAGAACGGCATCCACTGAGGTAGGTGAAAAGGAGATGTAGAGCTGAGTGTCATCAGCGTACTGATGGCATGAAGCCCCACACCCCCTGATGACCCCACCCAGCGGCCTCATATAGATATTAAACAGCATTGGGGAGATAATCGAGCCCTGCAGAACCCCACAATTGAGACTCCACGGGGCCGAGACACTCTCCCCAAGCTGTACTCTCTGAGGGCGGTCCTCCAAGAAGGATCGGAGCCAGGCAAGCACCAGCCCACCGATTCCCAACTTGGAGAGCCTCCCCAGGAGGATACCGTGGTCGACGGTATCGAAGGCGGCTGAGATATCGAGGAGGACCAACAAGGACATTTTGCCCCCGTCAGCCTCCCTCAGCAGGTCATCCAACAGTGCGACCAATGCCGTTTCTGTGCCATGGCGCGGCCTGAAGTCCAACTGGAACGGATCCAGGGCATTGGTTTCATCCAAAAGAGCCTGAAGCTGGTCAGCCACCACCCTCTCCACCACTTTACTAAGGAAAGAAACATTGGCGACGGGCCTATAATTGCCAATATCGTCCGCGCTAAACTTGGTTTCTTCCTAATGGGCCTAATGAGTGTCTCCTTGAGAGCGAGGGGAACCTTGCCCTCCTGGAGAGACCCATTAATTATTGCTGTGGCCCATTCGATTGTTATAGGCCTGGCTGCTTTGATTAGCCAGGCTGGGCAAGGGTCAAGAGAGGAAGTGGTGGCCCAACAGAGATCAAGCACTTTGTCCACCATATCTGGTGTCACAGGCTGAAAGAATTCAAATCTCACCGGGCAAGGCGGAGCGCTGGACATCTCTGCTCGATCCACTGTTTTGACAACCGAACAAAAGAGGAAACGTGTGGAGTCATCGGTGACTGTTTTGGAACATTTTGCAAGAAATGAGTCAGATTTCCTGGGCAAACTGGTAACTGGTGATGAGACATGGGTCTACTGTTATGATCCTGAGACAAAGGAACAGTCTAAGGAATGGAGGCACAGTGGTTCCCCCAGGCCAAAGAAGTTCCGAGTGCAAAGGTCAGTGCAGAAGCAAATGGCAACAGTTTTTTGGGATAAGAAGGGAGTTCTGCTGGTGGACTACCTCCAACAGGGTTCAACCATCAATGCAAAATATTACTGTGCTTTATTGACGAAGTTGAGGCAAAACATCAAGGAAAAACGTCGAGGAAAGCTCTCCAAAGGTGTCATCCTGTTGCATGACAACACCTCGTCACACTGCAGGTGAAACAATGGCAAAACTGACGTCCTTAGGCTTTCAAGTGATGTCCCATCCACCCTATTCTCCCGACCTGGCTCCTTCTGACTATTATCTGTTCCCCAAACTCAAAAAACACCTAAAGGGACAACGATTTGGGAGTGTTCTGGAGGCAACTAATGCTGCAAATGAGTGGTTACACCAGCAGTTGGAATAATTTTATTTGCAGGGACTTAAGAAGCTGCAGGACAGGTGTCACAAATGCATTGACTTCCTGGGGAAATATGTAGAATAGTGTGGCAGTTACAGCTTCCTAGCTCAATTTTTTCTGGGAAAGGCTCAATACTTATCAGCACCCCTCGTATGTTACAACGGTAGATGTTCCACAATTCACATTGCATCAAAAAGGGGGGGAAAGTGTAGAGAGCAGCTGCTAGAGTTCAGTGACCTCACTCAGAAACCCTCCACTATGTCTCAGTGACTGAAGAGGTATTTCACTTCATTGGAGGATGAAGCTGTCAGTCTCCTCCTTTGGCACCAGCTTAGCATTTTCTTTTCAAGGTATTGCTGGTTTCAATTCTCCTTTCTCTGCTTTTAATCACAACAGTCTTTTTATAAGTATTATTTCGACATTTTTAACCCCACAGATCCTGGGTTTAACCTCAAGGATGCATGGGATATGCCACACCAAACCCTGCATGCCTCGGGGTTCTTTGCTCTACACCACAGTTGCCTCAGAAATGCACAAATAGCTCAGATTCAGTTAGTGATTCAGCATCCAGCCGAATATAGAGTGCATCCCTAATTTTAAACAAACAAATGCCCATTCATTTGTCAAATGTCCATTTCATGTATTCTTTTCTTCAACATCACCATTAAGTATGCCAGTTTCTACTGTAGGTAAAGTTATTTATGTCAGAACTGCATGCATTTGTCCTCTGAAGAATTTCTCTTCCTTAATACCTTTCTTTCTTCACAGTTCTGTTGTTGTGGAGCAACAATTGGGCCTGTAGAAGAACTGCTTTGGACTGCACAGGTGTGTTTAATCCAGAAAAAAATCCCATTATCTCTTTCAGATTTGAAGGGAGTATTACTGGAAGAGTAGTCTAGTTTGCATCTTTCCAACCAAGAAAGTACTTTATCAGTAAAAAAAAATCAGACTCAGAATTGAACAATTGCAATGAAAACGAATGAAGAACACAACAGTAAAGACTTTCAGCAATATTTGAAATGCTTGGAATCAGATCAAGGTTATGTGATTCCTGTAACCAACCCCCGGTAACAATGTGGCTGCAGTGTTTTGGACCTACTGAAGTTTCCGAACACTTTCCAAAGGCAGCCCCACGTACTGTAGAACTCATTACAGTAATCCAGCTGGTAAGTAACTAAGGTATATGCCACCACGACCAGGTCAGACCTTGAAAAACATTTATTAAATACTTTAGAATGGAGTCTCATTTCCAGTGAGTGTGTAGAAGTCACGATTGACTCTGCTGAACTCAAGATAAAGTTAAGAATGCAAATGAAAGAATTATGACCTTTATTCCAATGGATGTCTTGGTTGAAGCACCCAGAGGAAAAGCTGACAGGCATTTCACACTTAAAAGATCATTATCAGCTATGAGTCCAAAGACTGATAATATCCTGATAAAATACTTTTGACTGTTTATACTTGCAATGCTATTTTTCTCTCTCAAAAGGACAACATAAGCTTTCCCTTTGGTGAATATATTGAATTATTCTGAATTCTACTTCAAGGCAATTACAAAGTGGCTCTAATGGAAAAACCTTTCTAGAGGTGAAATAGGAAACTAAGTAATGACCTATTCATAGCCACTAATCAAAATAAAACAAACTTTCTTGTAGAAGAAAGAAAAGTGCAGGTATTCATTGCACTGTCACTATTATGGCCTGCCACATGAATTGATTATGTGAATCTACATTTTTTTTATATGTAGTTTGCAATGAATCTCATTAAGGTTTGACTCTGTTGGTTTTCTCTCCACCTACTCAGGAGGATAAATATTTAATTCAAATATGCATTTCTGAGGTACTCACAACTACAGGGTAGTAAACCTTTCTAGCAGATTTCGACTTTTGTTAGCTGAAAAAGGCAAGTATTTAATGCACCTGCCTGAGAAATGACTACCTTTCAAATCCAGAGAGTGATATGTCAAATTTATACATTTAACATTTACACAGGGATTGAAGCAGTTCCTCAGCTACCACAATAATTCTCTCACAGGAAATGAGCATGCCCTGCACTACCAAAATGCTTAGTCATCACTTACTGAGGAAAATATCAACATTGCTGAGATATTTCCACAACAACTCACTGGAAAGTCTAATGTGTTACATGTTTACTCCAAGGTACACAAGTTGTTTAAAAAAGTATGGCAAGGACAGTGGGGAATGGGACATTTTAAATCTATGAACCTGGCACACTGGAGCTCTGTACAAGTATGCCCTCTCTATACAGGAGGAAGAAGGTAGAGTTGAATGTGCGAGGTCCATCCACATCCCATTTTCATCCCCTTCCCCATGTTCAGGGCAAATGTCTGAAGCAAGGAGCCTCTTCTACCCCTGAAGTCTCATTGTATAATAGAGAGCCTTGATTTCTTGAGTTCCATGTCATGTGGAGACAAGAGTGCCCACAAGATTCTTTCAGAGACAGGGAGAATCCATATAGTGGTATATTAGCATAATCCACATGAATAGTATACACCACTGTGAGCGAGGAGGCGAGATGGAGACTCCTTTTGCCGGAGCGCCGTCCATTCCATCGGAAGAGGGGAAAAGGAATGAAAGTACAGGAGTAACAGTTCCCTCAGAGACAGTTGGTACAGGTTCCTTAAAGGGGGCCAAGGAGAAAAGAGTCGTTGAAGGTCTGAGGGGGATGGGAGAGCTAAGAGAACAGTTAGAAAGAGTGGGAACAGAAGAAGGGGAGAGAGACCAATCAGGAGATAAGAAGGAAGAGGTTGGGGGGGGGGGAAGGCGGGGAGAGAGGTGACAGAGGGGGGAGTAGTGGAAGCAGGGGAGAGTGAGAGCCAGAGGAAAAAGGAGATCTTACCACCCGGATCTGGCTAGAGAACCCCTGGACACATAAGTGGGAAAGATTGATGGTGCCTAGAGAAGAAATTGATTATAGACAGAGAACAGTCATTCCTCAGAGACCATCTTATTGGGGAGAGACTGAAGCCAGAGAGTGGAGACGCAGATTAAGGGAAGAAAAAGTGAAAGCCAAGCAGGAGAGGAGAGAGCGAGAGAGGAATGGTGAGTGCAGGAGATTATGAAGATGGGAAACTGGGAATTTGTGGAATCAGAGGAACATACGAGGTGGGAAGAGTACATGGGAGACACCACCATGCCCTTGTTGCCATTATCAGCAGGGATGACAGTGAAAGGCTGGCCACTGGGAGATCAACTGGGACCATGGAACATTAGTTATGGGAATCTGTTTGTTAAAGAAGAGTGGAACCTTTGGCCCCGTTGGCAGAAAAGAAGAGAGATCATGCTCAGTTTGATACAAACAGTTTTATTGATGTTCCTGCAATAAATGTTAATACGTTACAACTTGAACCCGTGTCTGTGTCTGAAGAAATTAAACCTGAGGAGGACAGGAGGAGTCATGACAAACCATCTGAACCCTCACAACCACCTCAACACAGAATGTATGACTATGAACATTAAAATAATAGATCCCTTTCAGATTTGGAGGGTTTTTCCCTTCACCCAAGTGCAGTCAGACTCCATAATGGAAGTATCCCTGCTTGATGTTTGGGGTGGGGGGGTGGGGGGGGAGGGAAAGCACTGAGAAAAGTGATGGAGAAGGTAGAGCCAGCATAATCACTCTTGCAATCCTCTTGTCATGTGTTAGTGGAAGTAAATGTTATCAGGTCTGATTAAGGTTCATTCACCTCATATCCAGCATTTTAGCAAAGAGCTACATGCAGATCTTTTGCTGTAGTATTTCCTCTCCCCAGACTTTAACAATCTTTGGTTTGGGGATGCAGGAAACTCCACAGGCATTTCAGATGCAGCTGTCTTTGTAGCAGGCAATGTCTATTTACTAGAAACAGCAATCTTCCAATTTGTCTGAATATTGTTTATATAATTGCTCCCAGCTTAGCTACACCTGTTGCTCCTGCTCCTCTTTAGTATTTAGGTTATGTTAGCACTATAAATAGCAAAAAATGGTAGCACTAATGGATGAATAGATGAGCCAGAAAAGAGGATTTGTAAATGGGAATGAACAATGAAGCTTCATGTGTGGATTAGCGGGTGCAAACAGCCCCACCCACATAATGGTAATCACATGCATGCTGCAGCTATTAGAATAGCATTACAAGAAAATGATACAAACATTGTTGTGTGTTTGTGTGAGTAAGACAGAAAGACAAAGGTCTCATAATGGAACCAAGAAGTAGCACTGAGGAAGAACAGGCACATAAAAGGAAGGGGCTATGCAATCAGGCAGTTGTCTGACGAAGTGGCCTACCATCCCCAAATTGCTTACAACAGATGAAAGTTGGTAGGGAGGAGAGGAGAGGAGAAGAGAGGAGAGGAGAGGAGAGGTACTTGAGTGTCTGTAGCTTTGGTAGCTTTTGAGCTGTAGATGCATAAGCCAGGACTTGCCATTTTGTATAATTTGGGGGCAGGAGCATATAACATTCAAAACTGAGTAGACAGGAACACAAGGAACCAGAAATCATAACTCAAACGTGCTAAAAAAATCATGTGAATCAGTGTTCTGATATTCAACCAGAGCGATCAATTTCATTTATCCCTCTGAACTCAAAGATCTCTTTTAGGGCAATTTCTTTCAAGGACATTCTTTTTGGAGCTAAGTGAGGAAAGAGAACAAATGAAAAATGAGCAGATATGGAAAATTGCATGAAAGCTTATTCATTGCTTGCTTGAGCAACATGACAGTGGCTCATGTCTCATATTGGAAAATATGCCATTATTCACAACTAATTACAGTGGTACCTCGACTTACAAACTTAATCCGTTCCAGAAGATGGTCATAACTCGAAATGGTCATAAGTCGAAGCACCATTTCCCATAGGAATGCATTGAAACACGATTAATCCGTTCCGGCCGGGAAAAAAAATCACTAAAAAAACACTGCAAGCCCCATCAGAAACGCGATTAATCCGTTCTGGCCGAAGGAAAAAAAAAAACCCAAAAAGCAAACAAACCCTGCAAGACCCATCGGAAATGTAAAAAAAGAAAACCAAAAAGCAAACAAACCCTGCAAGACCCATCGGAATTGCAAAAAAACAACAACCAAAAAGCAAACAAACCCTGCAAGACCCATCGGAAATGGGGGGAAAAAAAACCAAAAAGCAAACAAACCCTGCAAGACCCATCGGAAATGCAAAAAAAGAAAACCAAAAAGCAAACAAAGACTGCAAGACCCATCACAGCACAGAAACATAACCCCCCCAGCACAAAACCACGTTGCAAAACCCACCCAGAACAGGCAGTTTTTAAAAAGCAGAAAGCAGCACCTTACCAGGCAGTCCGAAGCCTCCTCCGAACGCACACTCTCTAACCACTGGGGCGAAAGAGCTACAAAGAAGCAGCCTCTTCGCCACCAACGGTTAGCAGTTTGAATTCCCCGCCTTTTTCCCTGCCTTTTTTCCTGATCGTAACTCGAAGCTCCGGTCGCAAGTCGAATCAAAATTTTGCGGCCGGAGCTGGTCGCAACTCGAATTGGTCGTAAGTCGGGACGTTTGTAAGTCAAGGCACCACTGTAGTAACATTTTAATCCTTGCTTCTGTTTGCACATCTTTGATATAAATCTACTTTTAACTTATATCTGTCCCCCAGGAATTTGAGAAGATGACATTGTTTAAATTCATCTAAAAATGCATAGGATTTTGCTGCCATAAATTTGGTTCTTAAAATATTTTTATGTATGCATATATGTATTTAAAACTTTATTTACTTATTTACTTTTTTAAAAAATCCAAAGGTCATTGGTCATTACGCAATTGGTCATTATACAATACAAAATTATAGAAACATGTAACCACTGAAAACCAAACAATTCGTGCAAGCTTTCATGGAATAAAAATTCCCACTTCTTCCGGCATATGCCAGTAACTTATAAGTAATGCAGAAAAAGTACAAATGTCCCAAAAATACATGGCAAAGTTGGCCAGACAAAAATCTTCTTAAGATGTGTTTAAAGCTGGTTGCAGGCAGGATGTGGGAGTTTGGTGTAATGTTTCACCCCATGCCATGTCTTTGGAAATTACCACAATATTCAAGAGGCAGCCCATCACTCTGCATAATTTTTAAAGTTTGTTTTCTTTATTGAACTTAAACATATACAGTGAAGTTGCAAAACCAAAAACAGTGGTTAGCCAAATTAGACAAGGGTTTGTAGGAAGTACCAGGTGGATGAAACAACTTTGAGACTAAAATATTTGCCATATAAGAAATTAATACTTAATAAATCCCACATCAGCTTCTCTTACTCTGTCTCATGTTGGAAAGTGCATTTTCCAGAATTTTAGCATTTTCTTCTGGTGGGCTGGAAGAGTTATTATTACAATAATATTATACCAAATGCAGACAAAATATCCTGCTTTGCCATACCTCTTGCCCATCTTAGAGTATTAACTTCTCAGATACAGAGATTTTTCACACTCTGTCAAGTTGTTTTCATACAGACAGCCCACTAGGAGATTTCAAGTGGAGCACTACTTCACATCTGGCAACAGCTAACAAAAAATTAATGAAGTCCTTATGAGACAAGTGCCCATTTTCACCTATAAAGTCAGGTAATGTGCTAAGTGCCTAATATTTCTGGTGATCTGAGATGACTTCTGTGACTTCCCAGAAATCATGCACGAGAAATGTCCTTGTGGTGAGGGACAGGTCATAAAGAAGGAGAAATTACACTGTTCAGGAGCTATTTTTTAAACAATGGTACAGTTCTCTTATCAGCATACACCACAATCGGTTCTGAACTGGTCTATTCATGATTCAAAGCACATATACAAATATACATCCTATTAAAAGCTACTTCTTGAGTTATTTTGTTAAAATTCAGACGCTTATACCTTCTTCTCCTTCTCCTTCTCCTTCTCCTCCTCCTCCTCCTCCTTCTCTCTCTCTCACCTATATTAATCACTAAGGCCTGAATCCAGTTAATACTCCAAACTACAGTAGACCCACTGAATCAGTGGGGGTTACATATGGATTGACTAACACTGAGGAGTTGATTCAGTGGGTCTACTCTAGCTGACACTAGCAACTAGATTTAGATCAAACATTAATGTTACTTTTTTCAAAGAGGTTGCCATGTTACAGAGCAATTCAAACTCAAAGATACACCAGCTGTAGTGGGTTTGGAATGGGCCAAAGCTCCTTGTGATGGAACACACCTCAGCGCGTGTGCGCCCCACTTACCCGTGAGCGCACCACGCCCATCCACGAGCACGCCACGCCCACGCACATGCGCACAAGTGCGTCACTCCCATCCATGAACGTGCCACACCCATTCAAGAGCACGGGGGGTTCCCCCAGCCCCCCACGCACAGACCTACCCCCAACTGGTCCGCGGTTCTGAAAAGGTTGGGGACCACTGATCTAAACAACATCCTTGATTAATTTAAAGTCCACAAAAAGAACACATTTGCATTACTAAACTCAATTAACCATGAACCAGAAGAACTGTGGAGAGAAACCAGAGAAATTAGCAAAAAGCAAAAAGACAATTCCTGTAATAAAAAGAAATGAAAAACCTAGATGGATGATGGAAGAAACACTTAAAATTGCAGAGGACAGACCAGAAGAAGAAGTAAAAGGTAACAGAAGTAGGACCAGAACCCTGAATGCAATTTTTCTGTGACTGTCATATAAAGACAAAGAGAACTACTACAACACTACAACAACCAGGGCAAAGAGCAGGGGGGGGGGAGGAGGGAGGGAGAAAACAAAAGATCTCTCCCAGAAAATCAAAGAAATCAAAGAGAAATTCAAGCCTAGATTAGGACTGCTGAATGAACCCTTCACATTTCATCCCTCCCCCACTACTATGTTAAATGTATACATTAAACTGTGGCCTAGATATTGTGCCCATGTGTCTGAGGAAGCAGATGGTTGTCTACAAAAACTCACACTAGTGTATATCTGTATGCTTGAAGGTGTCATAAAACTTTTTTTTTAATGTCTGTTTTGTAATACGCAATGTTACATTGAAAAGTGTGTGAGCCTCTGAGACCAATGACTTTTTCTGACAAAAACAGGGGAATTTTGGGAAACATCATATTTGCTATTAAAAATATTCTGCAATAAAACATTAGACTCACTCTTGAAGGTGAATGTTACAGACATGCAGTCTTTCAACACGACATCCTGTATCTCCACTTGAATCCATCAAGCTATGACATGCAATGTGATCGGCTGCATTTCTGTCACTTTTACAGTCGTCACCATTGCTTTAATTGTTTTAGTCAGTCCCTAAAACATACTTTAGAAGGGAGAGATGGAAGACTGTAGGTAAAGTAGGTCTTAAAAAGATAAAGCAGGTCTTGCCTTCACTCCAAAGTGAGTGAAGATGTTAATTTTGCTAACGCTGGGTGGATCAATAAGAAGCATAAATACGATACATTTAAACCAAAGCCTTGTGCAAACATTTTGTTCACTTTATTACTGAATGACACTCAGCAGTTTTCCTCTTACCAAGATCTACTTATGAGTACTTCATTGCACTGAACCAATGTGACATAACCAGGACATGTTTTATTAGATTCATGTCCACAAAAGTTGAATATTAAGGGCTCCATCACTGGATGCAGAATTATTATTAGGCACTGACAGAAAATGCTGCAAGAAACATGACATTGACAAGAAGCCATTACAAATCTTTATCCCCACCCACCCCCGCCACTTTTCTTATTTCTTTCTTTGGATGCAGGACCAAGAGCTGTTTTGCTGGAACCACTTTCATATTCTGATGAAATCTGTTTACGGGCCTGCTCATTTATAGGCTCTGAGCAGTAAGGCTGACCTATGGCGAAGGGTGTTGCAACTGTCAGGTAAAAGAAAGGACAGAAAGGACTTCAACACAAACCATGATAAGCATAGATATGAAACACTGAAACCAAAGCCTTTGGTGAATATTATATTTTTATCCCCAAATATTTAATCCCACATTTTTGCTTCGTGAATTGGTTTAAGGGGTTCATAGAGAAAAGAACAATAAGGAAATCTTTTTAAAAGGAGAGAAAATAATCCATGTTACATTGAAGATTTCCAGCACTTCCCACTCAATGAGTGAGAAGAAAATTCCTCTTAAGTTTGTAGAGCAGTGAATTGTAAATAATATTTTTAATGTCTCTCTGCTATACACAGAATATTTAATGTAGAAGAAGATTAATAATATAGGGCTTTCATTCTCCATATAGCCCATAAAGAAACAATTATTCACTGGTAGCTCCTCTGAAGGAATGAGATAGGGTAATGCATATTACTCAGGAATATGATCAGGATTCAATATGACAATTTATAAGTAGGCAGAAAGAAGAAAGTGGATGGGAGAAAAAAGTAGGTGAGGTAAACTAGAAGACCATTGCTGACTGACTGGAACAATAAAACAGAAATGTTCCTCATTGTAACACTTTTTGCAGGCCCCACTTGTTTATCTGAGGAGAAAACTTAGGTTTTGTTTATATAGGTGCAATATGTGTTTTTAAAAATCTGTTTCAGTTATATAGCAAAATTCCAACACACTCCAAATCACACATCTGCAGCCTAAAGTGTAATCAGCTCAGAGCAAGACAAGACAATACAAAAAGACTTTACATACACTTTAGGATCTAGTGAACAGTTTGAAATTCTTGCTGAATATTGAAAAATGACTTTCAGATACACAGAGGTAACATTCTTTACTGTAATTAACCTCTTGATGGGTGGCCAACCCCCCCCCCCCGTGCCTGAACCGCCTTTCCTTGGTAAGGCACTTATGGTTACTATGACGACCTATCTCCTGAATAGAATAAAGGACTAAATATCTTCTCTTTCTCAGTGATGGACTTATCACTGGGTCAGAGAGTCTGCTTTATGGCCAGTGTGTGCTCCTTTGAATGAGTTAAAAACAATTTCTATTTATACCACCTGATAATCTGCATCTTTGACTTTCCCTAGCCCTACAGCTAATAGAAAGTTTTTCATGTGGGCAAACAGTCAAACTTGCATCTTAAAGCCTGGAGGCATGAAAGTTCTTGGGGAGATTATTTGCAAAGGAAAATGGCAGGTGGGAGAAAGCTTGTAGTTTTCCCCTCCAGTTCTTCTTTGCTCTCCATCTCAGCCTGTTGAATATGTCTCTATGAGCAGGACTTCCTTAGATGTTCCCAGTGCAGGAAGGAGAGGAGGTTAATTCCATATTCTCTTACAGTACTTTGTACTCATTGAAAATCTGCTTCAGGTGGTTTAGGCAGACCATCCAAAACAGAGTGGGATGTGATGTGCGTGAGGGAGGAACACAGGGAAAGATGGATCAATATAAATTGTTTTCACCAATTTCTTCCAGTGCTTCAAAGCCACATTTATGAAAGGGCAACTCTGGTGCCGAGTCCAGCCTGTGTGTTGATTAATTTCAATGTATAAAACTGTGTACAATCACAAATTAAAGTAAATAAAGATGAACTAAACCAAAATTAAATAATTATATTAAATAATTAAAATGTTTTAAGCACATCTGAACTATGTTCAATCTTAAATATTCCACAACCATAACTGTTTAATTATTTATTATCCTTTGAAGGCTTTTTTTCAGCACTTTTCAAACCAAAAAAAGGTTTCCAGAGTGAGTGAAACACATGGCACAAAAGGAAACAGAATCATGAGGGAAGCAGAGAAAAGCAAATGAAGGAACTAATTGATGGGAAAAATAAGCTGGAATTGAGAACAGTTCATGGACAGAAGAAGTCAGCTATTGCTGGTCATTCAGCAGAATTACTGGAGTGGTCTTGTGTACCCCTCTTTGGGTTCTCTGGGGTTATATTCTATATAGGAGTATTGCAAATATAATGGATTTTACAAAAATGTGAAGATAAGATAAGATAAGATAAGATAAGATAAGATAAGCACAGCCCAAACTGGATGCTACAGAATATATGCTCTTGGTTTCCATTCACCCTTTGTGCCAGAACAGGAGTTGCTTGTAGGAAAAATGAAGTCTGCAAAGGTTTCTTTGAAGCAAAAATCCCAGATTTCTTTCTCATCCAAAGTAGGAGATCTCAGTACAACTCAAAGAAAACAGATCCAGAGCCATAAACCAAGGTGCTAAGGGCCTCTATTATCCCCCAGGGAAATTGTGTCCCCTGCTCTCTCCAGCTCTCTCCTTCTAAGCTGAAATTTTGAATCATGGCTCCATTCTAAGATTTCCTCACTTTGCTGAACTGATCTAAAGAATTCATAGGGATTATATTTATTTTCTATTTCTCCTGCTGCTAAAGTCTTCTGGCATGGTGGTGTCCAACTGAACATGGATAAAAGGAAATACATAGGCAGGGGAATGGGGTGGTACCAATTTGTTCTCCTAAGGACAAATGTGTCCCATTATCCATATGTTTGCCTGCAAAGTGGCATCTTTAGCTAAACACTCATAGTCACTGCATACAACTGGGAAACCTAGTCACTCAGAGATTCTGACTGGCTGATGCACCTCAGTGTGTATGTAACATTTTGATATGTCTTGCAGCCTATCCACTGAACTTGCAGGCATTAATTTTGAGACCAACAGACACAGTCCCTGCATATATAGAGACATATATGGAGTAGACTGGCTAGGAAGTTGTTAACAGAAACATTCTTCCCTCTTCATAGTCATGCTTCAAGAACAGTTTAACAATGAAAGAATCTTCTTGGTTTGTGAGCCGCTCCATGCAATTATCAGTTCCCAACAAGAGACTACAAATGAGCCTGGCCTGCAAAGTGAGACCTTTATCTCATAGGTCACCTGGAACTGGTAGCTTGCATTGTTTCCAGCCAGTGACAATGGCAACCAACAAGCATCTCTGCAGCCACTATCCTCCCAGGATTAAGTTTAGGTGCACCCAGATATGCATATAAAATTGTCTCTGAATCAGAATGTATTCGGTGTCTTTTTTTTTTTCTTGTGGAAACCTTGGGTTTCAAAATAATGGGTGCACAAAATTAGTCATACACCTCATTTTTATTAGAGGCAAGCTGACCCTTAGAATGCTTTCTTTAGAAGTGGAAATTGTGTGTCTCAGATCTCCCTCACTTCCTTTGTAAAGGTGAATCTTCCCCTCTGGAGCTAGAAGGTATTCATCTTTCCCAGTGACAGTTCATTCCCTGAATAGTTAATGTCTGTGAATGAACATTTTGTATAGTCACAACCTAATTGAAAAATATGTCCTTTTGATGTCAGAAAAAAAGCATGAGAACTGGATCTCATTCTGTGTTGAAAGGCACATAATATGCCTCATCCAAATCATTTCTCCAGACTAGGCATGGTCCACACTTGATTTCCTACAAAGTCTAAAATAAAGTGTTGATCCTTAATTGAAATCTATGTTAACAAATCTTGCATTAAAAAACAAAACAAAACACATAGGGTCATAATGAAAGGACCTCAAACAGGATTCACTGTATAGAATTCACTGCATGGAATCAGGATAAAGGTCCTTGTGTGTGTGTGTGTGTGTGTGTGTGTGAGAGAGAGAGAGAGAGAGAGAGAGAGAGAGAGAGATGAAGAAATACTGAGATGAAGCTGATACAGGTACATTGTTTGAGTGACAATTTAGGCTTCATTTTCATACGCACCTGTGCTAAAACAATTGCAGAAGCAGGTTTTCATATGCCCTGCATTATAGCAAAAAGGTTCCTAACCTCTGCTGTCCATATATATGCAGTGCACACATACAAGTAAGCTATAGCCTAAAAGTTAGCAAAGTAAGAATTAGCTAAGTAATGTTTTTTACTTATGCATCATTTAGGACTAGAGTACCACGTATCAGCTCTGCTTGTGTACCCACATGTTTACCTGTACAGGTAACTGCACACTGCCTTGCTTAAAAAGGTGTAATTGGGGGCAGCTCATGGTCTCAGCAAAGGGGTGTGTGCTTCAACAAAAATGTCAGGGTGGGGTACCTTCCGTTGCTGTTGTCACAAGCTGCCTCTGCATCTTGGCTTGATTGTGTGTTCTAGTGAACCTGCTTGACACAAACAGAGAAAATCACTGGCTTAAAAAATTAGCAGTGGGAATTATTTCTGATTGTTTCCCCTCTCTAGCAGAATTCAGGTAGCTGTTGTTCAAAAAGTAACTTTCCCAAATTCTGGGTGATTAGTTCTGCTATTCTAAGGTGAGGTATGTGCTCTCAGAGATGTAGTAGTACTCTATTCAAGTTATGAGGTCTAATGATTTTGTGAGGCCTAATTATTTACACAGAGCTCCCCCACTAGTTGTTCAAAGCACCTTTTCTCCTGCTCTTTTCTTCAAGGCTTCCAAGTTTTTGACCTCACACAAGTCTTCATTGCACTGGGCAACATGGACCTGAAGATGATACATGGGGGGGAAATGGAAAAATAATGACCAGATGGCTGAGCCAGTCTTCTTTGTTTGAGGCAAAGTTGAGAATGGAGGCTTAGAGGTGATAGGTTTCAGCTTTCATCTCTGTTGGAATGGATTGGAATGTCTCTCCCAATCTTGTTAGACAGGATTGCCAGCCATTCACTGCAAACCACAAACCCCACCTCACCCCATGGTCCTGTATTAAAACACATGGTTCCCTTATGGCCAGGAAGAGAAGAACACAGAAATGTGACAAAACCCAAGTCAGAGAAATTGGGGTGAAATTTAGTTTACACACTAGATAAGCCAGTAGCAGCCAAATTAAAATCTTATCTAGTGGTTACAAAGAGTTTTGTCCTCAGTTCACAGCTGGTGATGTTAAATGTCTTTGCTTGACTCTAGTTGCTATTCGGGTTATCTTTGACAGTTTAACAAAAAAGAAAAAAAGTGTGGTCTCTGTACAGAATCTGGAAGCAAGCATGGCTTGTACTTTTATTAGACTGCTAAAAATATTTTATGAAGTGTTGTTTTGTTATAATTTTTCAATGAAATTGGTTTTTAAAACTTTGTAATGGCTATGTTTAAGAATTTTTTTAACAGATCTCAGTAACATGACATTATAATACATTGACAACAACAAAGCTATCATAAATTAAACCACTACATGCAGATACAGACGTGGGGTGAAGGGGACAATGATGTGATTTGAAACTTGGCAGAGATATTGTTTCCAATAATAACAGAGGCACGGTACATCTGATCATACTTCCCTTGTAGTTAATGCAGTGAATCAAGGGCAAATAGGCCCTCTGAGGACTTATAGAATGATTTATTTAGATGTGGGCATAAGTGTTTTTGCATTTACATATTTATGCTTCCTTACTGGGATGCAGATCTTTTCTGCATGTGGGTAAGAAAATCTTCAGAAATACGACTGGTTCAGTAATCTCTAAATTACTCCGTCTTCTGATAAAAACAATGTTGAGCCATTTTCTCTATTCATATTGGAAAATATGAAATTTTACAAATTATGATTTGATATCTAAAGCAGATGTAATCCACAAATACATTTGACTTCCTGCTGTCTTGCTTTGTTTTATCAAAACAGCCTTGGAAAGCTGAGGAAATTGGATCTCAGATGGACAAGGTGTCATTATTTTCTTTATTCCTGCCCCTCAACCCAACCAACCCTAAAGGAAGCTACAAAGGACTGCATTACACCTCCATCTTGTGTTTTATATATGCTTATTCAAAATTGTCCCAAAGTTGAATTGGTATAAATGGCATGAAACATCAAGGGCTTAAACATGGATTCTGCAACTTGTATTCAAACAAATTATTTTTGAAAACATTTGGAGTAACTTCATACCCTGGCACAGTCCAATCATATAACACTCAAAAACCTGCTCTGACTTCTACTTGTGCTGTATCTGAGCAAAATCCTATTGCCTTATGCCATAAGCCTAAGGCCAAGTCAGGCAAGTGATCCTGCACTTTCGGCCATCTGTCACACTCCCCGGCATCCACTAGTTAAGTAAACAATTGCATGCCATGTCACATGCTTGGCGGTATAGTGTATGGCAAAAGAAAGGGGGGGGAACCAGATTACATGTTTGCCCTTAACATGCATGGATTTGGGCTTTTGTGACTAAGAATGACATTTGTGAATTTGAGGCATGCTACTAGATAGCACTTAATGAGAGTGAAAGAGGAGAGCACAAAAAACGGTCTGAAGCTCAACATCAAAAAAAACTAAGATCATGGCCACTGACCCCATCACCTCCTGGCAAATAGAAGGGGAAGGTATGGAGGTAGTGACAGAGTTTACCTTCCTGGGCTCCATGATCACTGCAGATGGTGACAGCAGCCACGAAATTAAAAGACACCTGCTTCTTGGGAGGAAAGCGATGACAAACCTAGACAGCATCTTAAAAAGCAGAGACATCACCTTGCCGACAAAGGTCCACATAGTCAAAGCTATGGTTTTTCCAGTAGTGATGTATGGAAGTGAGAGCTGGACCACAAAGAAGGCTGACTGCCAAAGAATTGATGCTTTTGAACTGTGGTGCTGGAGGAGACTCTTGAGAGTCCCCTGGACTGCAAGGAGAACAAACCTATCCATTTTGAAGGAAATCAACCCTGAGTGTTCACTGGAAGGACAGATCCTGAAGCTGAGGCTCCAATACTTTGGCCATCTCATGAGAAGAGAAGACTCCCTGGAAAAGACCCTGATGTTGGGAAAGTGTGAAGGCAAGAGGAAAAGAGGACGACAGAGGATGAGATGGTTGGACAGTGTCATCGAAGCTACCAACGTGAATTTGACCCAACTTCAGGAGGCAGTGGAAGACAGGAGGGCCTGGCGTGCTCTGGTCCATGGGGTCACGAAGAGTCAGACATGACTAAACGACTAAACAACAACAACAAAGTAGATAGCACAGAGTACAGGCCTTCCCCATACAGATGTTCACAGGAGTCCTGTTGTTGTTGTTGTTGTTGTTGTTGTTGTTGTGTGCCACCAAGTTGCTTCTGACTTATGGTGACCTTATCAATGAGCACTCTCCAAAATGCCCTGTCCTCAACTGCTCTACTCAGCTCTTGTAAACTTAGGCCTTTGGATTCCTATAGGGAGTCAGTCCATCTCGTATTTGGTCGTCTTCTTTTCCCAGCATTATTGTCTTTTCCAGAGAATCCTGCCTTCTCATGATGTGCCCAGAGTAGGACAGTCTCAGTTTCAATCTTTTTGCCTCCAGAGATAGTTCAGGCTTGATTTGATCTAGGACCCACTTGTTCATCTTTCTGTCAGTCCAGGAAATTCACAAAGATCTCCTCCACCACCACATTTCAAAAGAATCAAGTCCTTTCCTGCCGATTTTCTTAACTGTCCAGCTTTCACACCCATACATGGTGACTGAAAATACAATAGTATGTATGATCTTGGTCTCCAGTGACACATCCTTAGATTTGATTATCTTTTCTAATTTCTTCATTTCTGCCCTTCCAAGTCTCAGTTTTCTTCTGATTTTTTGGCTGCAGTTTCCATTTGGATGATGATTGAGCTAAGGTATACAAAATCTCTGATTATTTCAATTTCCTCATTGACAATGCTAAGGATTCCTACCTACTTTGTCAACACAGGATTCCTACTGATCCCAAAAATCTCTTTCTCCCTCTTATATATCAGGCATCACTTTAGGACAGTCCATGCAGTGAATGGTTTATAGACATAGCTTTCATATCTTTCCTTGGTACAACCTCTGCAGCTCCTGTTCAAATTGAAAGGAAACCTAGACTAGTTATATAAGAGAAACACAGAGCCTATCCGTTCAGATCAATGATTAATCATGGTACTACCACCTATGACTACATATATCAAGACTGAGGAAAATTTGTTCTGTATCTTTTTGCATCTTTTTGTGATATGTATGCAAATGCAGATTAACAAGCATTCATAGTGCAGCTCTATCCTTGTTGTCTATTGCAGAATCTGTCAACTTATATTGAAGACAAAATGGTTCTAGATATATATGAGCAATCAGGGTCTCACTGAACATGAGAACCAATGTTCTCGTGATGACACACAATTCTAGATGATCTTATATATGTTTAATCAGTTGTTTAAGAATTTTTGGAATCATGCTTTCCATTGCTTAAAAAAATCTCAAAGCAATTTAAAATAGAAAAAAACAAGCAAAATATAACAAAACTGCTTATTAAAGTGGTAAAACAATAACACATTTCATTAAAATCACCAAGGAGAATTGTTAAGGTTTGCAAGCAAGACAAGGTCTGTATGAATAAATGAATCTTCAGCTGGGAGTGGGAACACCCCAGGCTGGGACTATGTCTATTCTGAATATCTTGCACTACTACAGAGAAGACATCATCTGAACCTGCCCAGCTGAAACTGTGCTGAAGTCAAATCCCTCCCAGCTCAGAGATCCTGGAAATTCCTCAAGAATTCCCTCAACTTGTCCTAACTTTCCACTCACTTTCTTAGTGATTGTGTTTCTGGCCTAGAAGAGATTTGGATTTGGCATAATTTCCCTCCTCCTATGCTCTGCCTCTTCTCTGCCCTGTTTTGACTCCCCTGTTGCCAGATTGTAGTTGACGAAGCAGTTGTGCTGGCAAGTTCCTTTGCCAACAGATCGATGAGATCATCCGTTAGAACAGGGTTCTGCCAACATAAGGGGATTTTTGCTGGCACCTAGGGACATCTGCCAGCTGGTGCATCTTTGAATTAGGTCTGCAATGCCTGTTAGTCAGCCCGGCTGAGGCTGGCATCTATTTCAGCTGCAAGCTCACATCATAGAAGACTCCTCCATGCAAATAATTATTTTGTCCATCAAAATGAAGCACATGAAGTCGAAGGATAAAATCTTCCCTTGAGCATACTGTGTGTCAAGAGCTGCTTTTATCTTCCCGAAGAATTCAACTCCAGTATGAGTGAAATAGACCTTCTGATCACCAGATATCACCACGTTCTGCAGCAGAGCCACTTTGTCAGAAGATTTTATTTATCTGTGGAACTCTTTGCAATTCAAGCACACAACCACAAAACAATTACTAAATATTTTATATGACCTCTTTTAAAAATAAATATATTTTGCATATATCTTCAAGTGGCTGTTGGAGGAGCATCTAGTCAATCAGACCCTGGTAGCTGCAAGCTCAAATCATGTGATAGAGGCATAATGCATGGTAGGTGTTCTTTTCCTTTCTTCTGCAGTGCACAGGGTTGTTGAAATATTCATAACAGCATTCTTTCAGCTAAGCATTTAATTTCTTTCGAGTCCTCAAAATGTTTTTCTCTCCCATCCTTGCCTCCAGTCCCACCCACCCATATGCCAACATTCACACCAAGCACACGCAGTTTGCCATTTATGTGTGCTCTGAAAATATTGTTAGCATTCCCGTGTTGCCATTCAGCAAGAGGAGTAACCCAGATGTATGCACAGATGAAATTTATACAGTCAGTGAAGTTTTTGGTGCATAGCTGCAAAACAAAATAATAATAAATTATAATAATGATAACAGGAGTTTGTGCTTTTGTCAGTTCATTACAAATGTGCTTCAGCAGTTGGACTGTGCATTATTTTTCCACAGCACTGAACTTTAAAAGCATTCAAAAAGTTTCATGAATCGTGTATTTCGTTTCAAAATGGAACTACTCCACAAGCAGCTTAGATCTTTCAGGAAATAGTTATTTACTCATTGAAATAGTTGGTGCATGTCTAATGGATGATAAATATAAAGTTCAAATATACATGGAATCCATGTTAAAGCAGCCAAATAGTCAACAGAACTACAGAACAAAACTAAAGCCACATAAATCAAGATAAGGACAATGTTTTTACTCCTGGGCATAACTCGCAAAATTTTAGAAACTTTTAAAATAGGAGGTTTTAAAATGCTCACAGCTCAGAAATTAACTCTGTTTTCAGCTCCATCATGGAACTAAAGGCAGACAAATAATGGGTGGTCTCAATCCGTAATATATACATCAAATAGGTGAGTTCCATGAATGAAGAAGAATTGCAGCGAGAATTGACCCAGAGGACAGATTCAGAAAAACATAGGCATCAACAAAAAGTTTAAGAGTTATACGGATGATCAGAACTGCATACTTCAAGGAACATTGCGAGTTTGACCCCTTTGTTAAAAACAGTTTTTCTCTAGAGGGAGAAATAGACCATAAAGGAGCAGATCTCAGAAACAGCACATAACAAATGGTTTAAAGGAGGATAAGACAGAACAATCCATAGTTGGCACAGCTAAAGGGATATTTTTTTAAAAAAAATCCTGAAGTAAATATAGATCCTCCATCCATTGTAACTTTCACAGCATGACAAGATGCATTTCTGGAGATATGTACACTTGGCAGATATTGTTGGAGTTAGGGAGCTTTCATGTTGTTGTGGCTTTGCATTGCTTTGTTGTCAAGTTAGACTCCTTTACCTGCTCTTGTTTGCTGACAACATTGTTGTCAATCTGATGGCAGCCTGTTTCCATCCTATACATTTGGCCTGTCAAAAATAATCGTTTGGAAATGTACAGCAATTATACAGTGACTTCCTGTTGGGCTAGGGTTTTCCCCATGTGCAACAATGTGCAACACACTAAATGGCTGCAACAGCAATGACCAAAATGAAGGGGGTTGGCAAGGATGGGGGCCTGGCACCTCATGCCCCCCCCTTGCTTCCTTCACACAGAATCACAATTTTGTTTTAAATCCCACAAATCCTCCATTTTGCTCCCTCCCTTCTAGAAGGGATCTGGAAACAGGGATGGGGGAATGAAATGGGAAGGCTCCATCTCCTTAAATACATGTTGATGGAAAGACTGCTCTTTAGAAATGAAATTGCATTTCTGTCAGGGTTTTTAAATTTGATTGTTTGGAAGGGAAGCTGCCTGGAAACTGGGTGGAGCCACTGACATATTTTGTACAGATCAGATCTTAAAGAAATTTTAGTGAAAAGAAAGAAATGCAGTGGATATTAAAGCCTCAGGACATTGGATCACTCCTGGGCATAATTTTTACATTTCTGCTAAGTGGGCTAGTGGTTGCAAACCTACACTTAGGTTTATCTCTGTGAAAAGTGTTTACTAAGGTCAATCCCACTCTCGCAAAGCAAAACCTGATAAAGTGGTTACACACACCTGCAATTGCAGAGTATCAAGGAGGAGCTTCCAGCACCATTTGCATGTGTGCGGGTGCACAAAATCATACAGTGGAGAAGTAAAAAATTATTTTTTTAGACATGCGAATGAAGGGTCAGGAACAACTGAGACACCTTTGGAGATTTATTTATTTATTTATTTATTTATTTATTTCTATGCCACCTTTCTCCCTGAAAGGACCCAAGGTGGCTTACATCATTAAAACACTATTTAAAAGCTAAAACAGTAAATACACAAATATTAAACACTTCATTTGTGATCAGTATGGGAGCTGAGTGTTGTTGGTGTTCCACAACATAATTTTCAAGACATTTGCAATAAACTCTGATGCAGATTTCTAGAGAACTACAGTTTCACTGAAAAAATTGTTTTCAAGACACTAGCACTGAAACGGCAAATCAAACAGTGCTGGAGAAGGTAAATGAGATCACAAAGAAGCTCGATAGTAGCATTTCCAAAATGCAGACATGAAATTCTAACCTTAAAGACAGACAGAAATGTTTCTTTTATGAGGGTGTGTATTTTTTCTAAAATGGGAGCTTTTAACTTGGTGTGCATTTTTTTCACAGTGGAAGGTTGATATAGATATAGATATAGACATAGACATAGACACACAGACACAGACACACACACACACACACACACACACACCAAGTTGTCAGAACAGGAAACCACCCTGTAAAATCAAGAGGCAAAGATTTTATTTCAGTTAAGCATTTATTGGGATTTTTTAAATCACAGCCTATGTTGAGAATCAATCATTCAACCTAGTTAAACAAAAGATATATTTATCTAAACAACAACAACAACCACCATATACACTCCCTGTAAAAATAGCTGGAAAAAAGACATACAGATTTGCGAGCATATTGGAAGAGAGCACTATCCTGGGATCACATTCATCTTATCTTGCTGCTGTCTCTTCCTATGGGGAAGGTGGAATAGAAAAAGGAAGAAATTAATAATACTGAAATGAACTGATGGACTCTACAAATGGTCACTTTCTCGGATATGCAAAGGCAGACAAAATTCAAAATGTACTGTAACTTGTGCATGAACTAAGATAATATATGACTTTGATGGTACTCAGCTGGCTGGATCACTCAGTGAGTTAGGCATCTGGCTGCAGATCCAGAGGATGGGAGTTCGATTCCCCAGTGTGCCTTCCAGGAGATGAGCCAGCGTGTTTGGTCTTGGCAAGCTGCACAGTTCTAGGATGTCCCCAGAAGAAGGGAATGGACAACCCACTTCTGTGTGTTCTCTACCTAAAAAAAACCCTGGAAAGAGTTGCCATAAGTCAGAATTGACCTGACAGCACCCGGTTATTATTGTGCTGGTACTCACCTAACACTGATGACCAAAATAAGACCAGACAGTTGAAAGGAGGTGATTCTCAACTGTCTTGGCATGCATAGCTGAGAAATAGAGCTTTCTTCTCTGGGAAGGAGGGCTTGGAGAGGGAAAAAAACCATTGATTTGTTAGGTTATATTATCTATATATAAGATAATATATATTATCTTATATATAGCGACTTGAATAATCAACAAAAGAGTTGTGATGCTGGCCTGAGCTCCATGTGTAGGATTCTGAATTATGAATCAATATAGCCAGAACATAAAATCCAGAGAGTAAAATTGGGAGCATAATGATTTCAGATATACCATGTTTAAATATGCCTTGTGCACAAGTGGAATTAAAGCTGAATTCCCCATTTACTAGGTTAAAGGCTACACCCTAGAAAGTCTGAGATATATTCCTTGGCTGTTGCCGAGGAGTGAGGGTTGTTTTTGGTTTTTGTGGGGTTATTTCCCCCCCCTTTTTTTTTTACATAAGCTGTACCCTTTTGATCTCTTTTCTGCAGTCAAAATTATAATTTTCTTCATCTCAGCCAAGACAGAATAAAGGAGTGCTGCTCGTATCACTGCCCTTTTAAGTAGGAATAAAGGACTTTCTCGTATTGTATAAACATTACTATCACTAGTTAGAAACTTAAGAACTTAGATAACTGTCTTGTTTAGGATTACAACTCCCAGAATCCCCCAGTCTGCAAAGCCACTGGACTATGTTGGCTGGGGATTCTGGGAGTTATGGACCTGAGGAGACACCTTTGGAGATGACCCAAATAACCCCAGACCAAGTGTGTCTCGAGTTCAAAGGGTCTTTCACCCACTGTCATGCCCATGAATTTTCACTGCATTTAGCATAGCCCAAATCCGTGTATGTTTACTCAAAAGAAAGTCCTACTTCATGTAGTAGTGGTTCCTCCAGATATGTATGTATAGGGGGGTTTCAACATCATTATACACAAATGACGTATGAGACGAAAGCCAAGTATTGGCACATTTAAAGGTGCTGGTACACTATACATATCAATTACATACCCAGAGTGTGTGGCCCAGCCACAAGCTACTAACTGTAACTGACAAAGGAGATAGCAACCTCAAGCTGCAACTGTATAAAATGCATGCTGAGATTGCCATTCTAGGTTGAGAGGGCAGTGCAGCATTAATTTTACGATGGACAGTAGAAGTAGCTCACGTTTTTACAAGCACATCAGAGTAGCTCTTTAAAGATGGGACAGATGTGTTTGGTTACAGTGAGAAACTGAAAGCATACAGAGTACTCCTGTGTTTTTGGGACTTTACTGGAAGCATTACATTGCTAAAGTCTTGAAACTCTTAACTAGCTATTTTAAAAATCCATTTGTAAAATATGAAGAAGACTCTTAAATGGGGCTTTGCAGACCTTAAGGAAATTGAACAAGTTCAAACACAATTTTATTGGGTCATCCTGGGAGTTTCAAATTCTACCCCAGCTCATTTAGTTAGAACAGAACTTGGTACAAAAATGATTTCGGGTCTGATAACTGTAAGAATGGTAAAGTATTGGTGCAGAACTAGTAGCTTAATGGAAGAAAGACTGCCCAAAATTTGTTTGGAGGAGCAAAGATTATCTAATCATGGAAATTCATGGGTGCAAAAACTGTTTAAGCTTTTCCCAAAATTTGGTTTTACAGCACAGGCTCTAAACCCATTGCGGAAAGATACAATTCATATCTTTAAGCAAAGGATTTCTGATGTAGGAGCTCAGACCTATATAACAGCTGTTGCATCCACAGAAACTACAAAATGGGTGGCCAATACAAAACAATTGCACCAATTTGAAAATTATTTAACAGTCCCTATGATGAAATGGGGTAGGTTTCAGGGTATCCCTTTAGATGATAAGATTGTGTTTTTGTGGAAACCCTATTCTTGAGGACTTGGCTCATTATGTGCTTGATTGCCCCCTGTATATGGATATAAGAGAAAAATATTTACAGCCCATCTTAAAGAAAGTGGAATATGGAAGCATCCCAGAGAAATTGAGCTTGTTATTACAAACACCCAATTCACATACAATAAATGAGTCGCAATATTTGCTTTTAAAGCCACTACAAGTAGAGCTATTTGGAAAATATTTGTGTAAATTGCCATAAAGATTTAGATGTATGAAGACAGCCATATGGAACATAATTTAAATGTTATATTTAAGTTTTATCATTGAACTTTAGGAGGTTTTAGCTAAAATTGTTTAAATAAATAATTATCATATTTACAGCCCCATTTTAAAGTATTAATATTAGTATTATTTTAATTCATTGTATTTTTACTGATACCTATGGCATGATAGTACTGTTGCTCTAATGCAGCGTATTAATTTCTTTTAAAATTTGCAATGATCTGTTGATTATGCAATAAAGATTTGAATGAATGGTAATTCATCACTGTGCTCTTTCCATAGGCAACTCATGCCCAAATCTTGGGGGATCTGTTTTCCCAGTTTCAGAATGGGACCTCATATTCACCGATGAGCTGCCTCTAATGGATTCCTTTTTTCTTTCAGAGCCAAGTTAAGTGTCTGTAGAACACAATGTTATTCAGCTCTACTCAGAAGTTAATCCCTTTGGGTTCAATAAGATGTCTTTCTGAGCATGCAAGCAAGTGCCATAGCCCTGGAAAAAATTTAGACCTCATGTGAGCAATGACACCCAGATGTGAAAAACTTTTAACCTGGATTCCTACACTGAGCAAAGGGTTGGATTTGATGTCCTTACAGGCTCCATCAAACTCAATTATTCTGTGAAAGGAGGTACTCTTCCCCTTCACTTTTTGTAACATCCTCTGCTGTTTCTTTTTCCTTAACATTAAAAAAATATATAATAATTAGTTTTATCTGTCATCACCACAATCTGGTTTTCTCATAATTTTTTTCCAAAGGATTGTGGTGTTTCCACTAGAGAGAGAGAAAGAGAGAGAAAGAGAGAGAGAGAGAGAGAGAGAATGTTTTTAAGACTATAAACATTTGACTGGAATTTTATCCCCCCACCAACCCCAGCCTAGTCTCCCAGACTTAGAGATGCTCCAAAGAATTTAACAGAAAAACACACACAAAAAGAAATTACAATGCTCAGCATTAAGAACTTGCAAAGTAGCTGCCACCACTCGCACACACAAACACTGCAAAAAAAATCCCCAGTAATTGGGCAAGGCAAGGACTGGTTTTAGTACCATTAACCCTTTTAGTCAAAAATCCGGATAGCTGCTTGAAAGGATTTGCGTCGTTTATTAAAAAGAAAAGGGGGGGGGGAATCAAAAGGATAAGAAAGGCAAAAGTTCCAAACAGCTACAAGAAAAGGCTTTTCAAAATACTGGAGCAAGTGCAGAGATAGATATATAAGCATTCAGGAATAAAGCAGAACAGAAAATAATAAAAGCTAATCTAGACTATATACATGCACACCTGAGAAGAGTGCTAGAATACCTCTGGTGAATTCACAGAGTGCATCCTCCTGGAACAGCTGCCTAGGATGGCAAATGGACCCAGTTTCTCCACATGAGTCAGGCTGAGTCCCTTCAAGACATTACTGAGCACCAGGAGAGCAAAGCAGTGTTATCCTCAGGGATATGCTAGGCTAACTAGCTTTTGATTTAGAAGAGGTAGCCATGTTAGTCTGTGCCAGCGTGTCAGGCAAAAACAAAACAAAAATAAAGAAAGAAGGTAAAAATGTTGTGGCACCTTAAAGTTTAACTACTATATTTTAATGGGAGTGTTCATGGACAAATCTGACTAAGTGGGCTTGTCCATGAAAACTCACATTAAAATATAACAGTTAGTGTTTAAGGTGCCACAATTTTTTGTGTGTTTTCTTGTTTTATTATAATTTTTGTTTTGCTTTTGCCTGACTAATTAGTTTTCTTAATCTCTTTTATACCAGTAAATGGGCCATTACACACCTGTTGCCAACAATATCTTAAATCCTTTCATTTTTGTCAGGACAAAAGGCAGCTTCCTGACCTGTTGCTATTCACACTGTTCAATCTGCATAACTCTCTCTGACTTCAAGCATTACAGATAAGGTGTTAAGAGTCCTCTTGGGGCAGCTTTGATATGTCCTCTGGTAAAGATAAGCATGGAAAAATCTGCTCCTTGCTTAGCGCTATCTTTGAAGTGTTCAATAGCAGGAGATGTGAACTGTCTGTTTACATGCCGACCTCTGCCTGTTAGGTCAGCTTTTCAGGCTTTCACAGAAGCATACAAGAATCCAGCAGTTGAATTCCACATTTCATATACCCCAAGTTCTCAATTTTGTCATAGACAGATAGATAGCATCTTTGTGTGCACATGTGCATGTGTGCACAGCCAAAATAGCCATATATCAGCAGGTGTAGCATGACAAAGCCGTCAAATATCAGAATTGAAATTCAAAGTCACCATGCTTCAAATAAAACCATAGTGAGGTTATTTGCTGATAAGGTGTCAGAATTATGTGACACATTGAGTACTGGATTATAGAAATCTAAATGTCTTATTTCCACAGATATATCCACAGCCTAAAATCTTAGCCACCAGCCTTTGCTGTACTGAAGCAGAAACTTCTTGGAAGATCAAAAGACCAAACAAGGATGTCTTACCTACTACGATAATCTGTACCTCAAGCTTGCTGAGAATCAAAGCCATGTCCTTGAATGAGGGAAATCTTCCTTGTGGGCATTCAGAAGGGCTCCAGCCTTCCTGTGAGCATCATGTCCTAAATAGACAGATTTTAATAGCAGCTCAGTGCCCCACCATCACCCCCACCTGGACAAAAATTGGAAGGTCATACTGCCTTTCTCATCAAAACCCAGAGTGACCTTCAGGGCATCTCTCCCTCCCCCCTTGAGTTTTAAAGAAAATGAGGTGTGGAGTGCACACCCCCTCTTTGGCAAAGCTAGAAGGTCAAAGCCAAAAATGACTGGAAATACAACAAATAAAGCTGTTAGGAAGAAAATCGATACATTCAAACTTGGGGGGTTGAGAATGAGAGACAAATAAGTAGGCATTAGATCAAATCAAGCCTGAACCCTCACTAGAAGGTAAAATGATTAAAGAGAGACCATCATATTTTGGAAATATCATGGAAAGACATGATGACTCACTGGAAAAGGCAAGACTAGGAAAACTTGAAGGCAATGGGGGGGGGGGAGATCTACCATGAGCTAGGTTGACTCAGTAAAGGACATCATGATCTTTAGTTTGCAGTCTGTGCATAGCCTTTTGGGGGTTATTAATTCATTGAGTCTCTGTAAGTCACAAAAGGTGTAATGGCACCTAATGCCACTAAACCTGTGACTGACACCCAAGAGATTCAAGGAAGAGGGGTTTGGCAGCCCTCAAAAATGAATTCTGTTCAATTCTGTCTGCTTAGCCAATAAGATCACTTTAGAGGCTGTGCTGGTTTCTCCTTCCCTCCCTTCTCCTCTCCCTTTTTAGCATGTGCAAAGATTCAGTTGCAATCTGGCATAGGGAACTGCCTTTTCAACTCATTGGCCTGTACAATGTTCTTCTGCATTTTCCCAGCAGCTCTAAGGGCACCATTCCCCTGGGCCCCTTTAAATAGGCAAGCATTCCCCTATGAAGCAAGCCAGCTTTGTATGTCACCTTTCCTCTGATGACTTGCTTGCTGAGCAGCAGGGAAGTTCATCGGAGAAGGCTGGGAGGAAATAGGCAGCCTTGCCCTGGAAGGCTACAAAAGTCTGCCACCCTTTAGGAAGCTCCAGGGTGAGTCATTGTGTCAATGTTCATTTTCTTGGCAAACAGAAAGGGAGGGCAACCGGAGACTTGAGCAGGAGAGATGTTCCCAGAATGCAAGGCAGTCTTCCTGCCTGCCAGCCAGCAAATGAGGAATTGAATGGCTGGGGCATCACTCCTACCTTACTTTTGGAGCTTGCAACGGTTGTGGCAGCTGCCCTAGGTGCAGGAATGAATTTCAGTGCATACAAAAGGAAAGAGATGGCGAGCCTGTGGTGGGGCATGCAAATATAGCTTTCTCATTCTGCACAGAGTAAGCACAACCTCCCACATAGCTTCTCCCTGCTCCACCCATATCGGAAATGGTGGCAGGGGAACATCATGAATTACGAAGTTGAATTGAGCATATGTTTTGTGCTGCTTGCCCTGGGTACCAAAATAGCTAGCTATGGCTGTGCTGGAGCAGAAACCAATTTGGCAGCACTGTCTTCCCCATGAAGTTGCCACTTCCAGTTTAATCAGTGAAACATGTATGGTGGCCTCCATCTTAAAGGAAAACACACACAGGCACATACACAAGGAAAGCTGGAAGACGAAGAGGGACAGTCATGTCAAACCGAGTTACTGCAGTTAAATAATTTAACAATAAATATAACTTGAGGCATTTCTGAAAGAGCAGGACAGATAGAACTATTCGAGCATCTAAGGATAGCACATTCACAATTCATTTAGTCATATCATGAATGCTGTGAGTGTCCTGACACACCAGTTTTGTAACTATTTGCTCCAGACAGATGAGCTTCAAACAAGTCTTTCAAGATATTTATAGTTGTTTTTGTATCATGTTATGAGCCAGCTTGGGTCTTATTTCTGGGAGGAAGGTGGAATATAAATTAAATAACTAAATCTGAAATAAATAAAACATGAATGCAACAATGGCATGTTTCATAATGCAGAGCAATCCTGTATATTTTTACTTAGAAGTAAAGTCTATTGTATTAAGTTGGATTTACCTCTCAGACAAGTGGGTAACAAAATTCAGCCTCATTGAATCTATCAAATTTGAGAGAAATCAAAACAGAAAATGCTTGTCTGAAATCAATTCCATTCTCCTTTCACAAGAGCAGAAGAAATGTGACTGTGGTAGAACCCAGGTTAGGGTTGAATTGCCACCTGGTGGCAGGCAGTTTAAAACTGAGAGACCAGCACCAACTCTCAGGGGCTATTTGTCCATCAGTCATGTTTACTCTGACAGACAGCAGCTTTCCAAAGTATCAAAGATCATTCATGCTTCCTGCTACTTGATGATTTTTGATGGAAGTGACAAGGATTGACAGATGCATAGGTATACAGTGAAATCCACTTTTCCACAAATTTATTATCCCTCCATAAGAACCTATATATCCCAATGGATATTTAGACTAGACCTGGAGCTCTATCAACAACATTTTGTTCACTGTTTGCTCGGACTTTAAAAAAGCTAATGGCAATGTCCTTAACAAAAGGCCTCTGACCAAACAATGAGAACAGTTGTGTGCTAAACACAAGATTGACTTCAGTGCTTCAAAACATAGCCACTTCGGTGTGTACTAATTCAGAGCCAGTCCACTTTGACTCAAGTTCAAATCAGCATCTCAACTGGAAAAGATCTCCCATTGCAAAATCAACCAATTAGTATAGCTATTCTGTTTGTCGGAATTAGATGAAGTTTTGAGGTCTAGTAGCCCCCTTTCAACTTTACCTGCACCAGTAGTCCCCTTTCAACTGTACCAGCACCAGTCACACCAAAAGGCACAGCTGTGTTTGTGCAACTTGTCTGAAATTTTTTATATGGCTTGCATAATTTCTAGATAAGTACAGAATTTTGAGTGAAGGAAAGTGACTGGTTCTTGGAAGGAGATAATTATTTCTTGCATCTTTCCCTCTTGTGTGTGTGTTTTTTAAAGAAGAGGTAGCCATGTTAGCCTGTGCTAGCATGTCAGACAAAAGGAAAAACAAAGAGAGAAGATGACAAAAAAGTTGTGGAACGTTAAAGACTAACTGATATGTATTCTCGAAGGCTTTCACCGCCGGGATCCGATGGTTGTTGTAGGTTGTTGTGGGTGTTTTGGCTAAGACCAAAGTTTCTTCCGGGGAGAGTTGGCATTCAGATAGGTTGATGATGATGCGCAAAGTGTCTAGTGTAGGTTTCGGTTGACTTGTTTGGCATTTGTTCAATTTCTGTTTTTGTCTGGCTGTGTGGTTCACCATTTCTTTTTCCATCTTTCTGTAGGAGACGGTATCGATTGATACACCCATCAATCACAGTGACAGATCATCTCTCCCCCTTATCACAACAATACACCCACAACAAAAAACACGCTGATCACCATAATCACCCAATCTCCTGAAAAGGACAAAAAGCTGACCCAACAGCTATAAATACTCAACTAGCCCACAAACTGCACCAGAGCACAGACAGAGTTCTGACTCCTGTTCTCTGAAGATGCCGGCCACAGAGACTGGCGAAGCATTAGGAAGAAAAAACTCAAGAACACAGCCAGACAGCCCGAAAAACCTATAATAACCACTAACTGATATGTTTTAATGTGAGCTTTCATGGATAAGTCAACTTCCTTGGGTTTTTTTAAAAAACATCCAATTGTTTTGTAATTTGTATAAAATATCATAAAGGTATCCCTAGACAAGAAACTTTTGTCCTCTTCAAAGAGGCAACCAACAAATCCACTGAACAGCAGAATACCCCTATTGTATATTACTTCCATGTCTTTTCCAAAGCAGTGTGGTTGGAAAGGCATGGTAAAATCATTCAGCTAGGACTGCTAATCACAAAACTATACCTTCCTCCACCAGTTTTCCTACCCTGGTGTTTCCTTTACATAGACTGTTTGGCAGCAACATTTTTTGGACACACTGTTACCTTCCACATCTGAAATGCTAATGAATTTCCAGGAGTCTTCAGGTTCAGAGATGGCCCACTTCAGTCCATGTATCTCCAGAGATTATCAATTTAATTTCTGCTTCAGTTCAGTTTCTCTGGAACCTACCTGAATTGGTGCAGTTTAGTTTACGTTTTATTCAAAAGCACGTCCATACTCAGCAGTCCAACCTTCTGTTTGAACATAGCTTGGTTATCCATCACAGGTGGCTCAAGGCATTATGCTGTTAATTGGATGGGTAAACAGCATCTTCCACTGTACTAGTAGTGAGAGCAGCAGGTTATGTAGTATCAACTATATACATTGGCCTGATCTCCTCTCAGCATTAGAGGCCTCAAGTTGATTGCCTCACTCTGCCTTATGTTAGGGCTGGCCTTGAACCCAAATAAGATAAGATTCTGTAACTGTCAGTTGAGCTATTTAAGAAAAAAAAGTCTACAAAAATGAATTAAAATATGGTTGTTCTGTGCCAACATTCACTACAGAGCTGTCTCCTGACTCTCCTAAATTTCCAGTAATAATTGACTTAATGGATCCTCCAGAGCTTACCAGCATAGTTCTGTATTGCATGGCTAGACAGTTGATGCTTTCAGTGTTAACTCTGAAGAGAAATTGTGACATTTCAGAAGTTTAATAGAATCCATCTTTTATGCAATTACATTCCCCAGCGCACACACCCAACATGTATATATGTATCTGACAGCTGAGCTTACTGACAAAATGGGCTGAAATCCAAATATATATATCTTAAGTCATGTAACACTATACTCTTTTTCATGAGAATTCATCTTGTTAGAATTCCTGTTGATTCACCGACATTCATTCTTCAAAAAATTCCAAACAGAGGAATCTTACCCTTATCTTCTCTTTTGTAACTACAAGCTACAGATTATTGATAAACTGACCATATTTTGTTCAATGGAGGGAGATTGTCATCATCAGCTAATACAGTGGAACCTCTACTTACGAACGTCCCTAGCTATGAATGATCCAACTTACGAACAGCTCCGTTCGCTAAATTTTGCCTCTACTTGCGAACGGAGCTCCAATTTACAAACTGAAAAAAAAACTTTCCTGCCCCTTTTTTAACCTTAGGTCATCTTAGGTTAAAAAAAAAATTCTCCCCCTAGTGGTAGAGTACGGATTAACCGGCTTTGCATTAGTTCCTATGGGAACTAATGCCTCTACTTGCGAACGGCGCCTCTAGATAAGAACGAAAAACAGCCGGAACGGATTAAATGGTTTTCAATGCATTCCTATGGGAAATTTTGCCTCTACTTATGAACGTTTCAACTTAAGAACAGCATTCCAATACGGATTAAGTTCGTAAGTAGAGGTTCCACTGTTGACTATACTTATTGCTGTGAGATATCAATGTATTTCCATGTTAGTCTTTCACCATGATAAAATATTACTTACTCGCTTTAACTAAAATATATGGCTCCTACTGCCTTATATTCACAACTGGCTTTGCATTATTGTACATATGATTTGTACACCCATATTAGTGTCTCCCTCCTCCCTTAAGATGCTGGGGGCATCTTAAGGATTAACAAATGTATGATGGCATACACTTTCACAGACTACAGCTTCAGATGGATGATGATGAATTAATCACAGCTGGCAGGTATAATGCTACAAGGGCATTGAGGAAAAAAGTTTGAGAAACCATGAAATGCAAAGCGTAGCACTTGTCTTGTCACATTTTGTCTCTGTACTCATGGACAGCTAACCTTCCAAGTGAGGAGAATGCTTCATGCAGCTGGCAAAGTGGGCTCCTGTCCACAAAAGTTTGTGCTGCCGTACAACTGTTAAATGTGTACGTTACAACAGGATTGTTGGCATTTTCGCTATAGTGTGCTTGGACTGCAGCCCTTCTAGACTTTATTTTATAAAAAGAGAGTCATGTTGGCAGAAAATGGGCTGATTTATTGAACCGACAACAAATCCAAAATGAGCACCGGAGACAAATGACACATTGTGAGGGGGTGGGGGAGCAGTACAATTTTCTATACTGAGCTTGCAAATTGAAGATGCATATTCAACCATTTCACCCTTGATGTGCATTTCTCTTGTGTGCGTTGACAGTCCTTATCAAGTGAGATGTCTTATGTGGGAACTGAGTCTGTACCCAGACAAATAAGTTGTCCAAGGTCATAGTAATAGGTTTTGGATTTGAATTCCAGATTCATGTCTTTGGGCTCACTGCAATGAAATTGTTTTTCACAGTAGAAGACATTTGGAGAAGTCAAGACTTTTAACTAAATCTACAAGACACTGCAAACTCCACATTCATTCCATCTTCAAACCAACACTGTTGTTACAAAAAGTTTTATATGTAATAAGTATGTGGAATATTAGTTCTTAGATGAGGAAAACACAGAGTTTAAGAAGAGAAAGTCTTAGAATGAGGTCTAGCCTTCTCACCTACTTCAACTGACAATTGAGCCTCAAGGTTTTAGGTGTTGAAAGTGAGTGGCTGCAACTCAGCTTTCACTCAAGAAGAGGCATATCTTTGCATGGGGAAGAATAGAGAAAATACTTCCTCCAGTTTCCTGGACTGTCCATTACCTGCTCTAACCTCTATTAACCTTTGTTCAACCTTAGATTGCTAATCTCAGAGTTGCTGATGTCACTTCTTTCCTTCTCATACCTCTCCTCCATCTTTCCCTTTTATTTAAAGATGAAAGGGACAGACACTTTTCTTATTACAAGTGTATTTCTTCCTTTTTTAAAAGGAAGAAAAGGAAGACGTAGGCTCAGGTAATCATTCTGGTGCAAATCATGTTGCTTAGCACAGTAAATCACACTAAAGGAAGCCTTACTAAATCAATGGAGATTCAGTGAGTCAACTCTTCTGTAAGTTCCATTTATTCAGGTGGGCTTACTTTAATCACAACTTACTTTAGCATAGTAAGTGCTTCTCAGCCACACTAGACGCTGTTCCAAGACCTCCATACAGAGCACGTTACCATAGTCTCTCGAGACTGAAGGATGCCTACTACTTTAGCATAGTATGTTGCAGGTAGAAGAGACCTATTTGAATCAATGGGAATTATGGAGGAATAAACTCACTAAATTCCCATTGATTCAGTGGGCCTCCTTTAGTGCAATTTTTCTATGCTAAGCCACAGGATTTTGGCTTCTGAATTTCAAAGGGCTGAATCTAGAAGTTAATGTTGCTTCTGTATCACTGCATGCTTTTCTCCAATATTAGAAGGGTTGTTTTATCCCTCTTTCCTGAGATCCTTCTCACTAAAGTGGTTAGAAGCTGATCAGCTATTTGCAGAGCTTCACAGGAGCACACCTATGGCTTAAGGAGCAGGAATTCTACATTCAAATTCAGTTTTCCATCCCTCCAGATATGAAGACACAGCAAGGAAGCTGGGAAAGAAGCAGCAGTAGTTTCTTAGAAATGATCCAAACCACTTGTCTGCTTGAGACAAAGGGCAAAGTGGGTATATCTCTCCCTTCCCTTCACATACAGAACCTGAATAGACTGGCAGTTCAACTGTACTTCAACACTAGCTGTGGGACAGTGCCTTTTACTGCACCTGGGGGCAGCACACAAGCTAAGGAATACTTGAGAGATCCATCTGTATTCTCAAGTACAGTGGCTCCTAACCTTGGGTTACCCGGATGTTCTTGGACTGCAACTCCCAGAAACACCATCCAGCACAGCTAGTGGTGAATGCTTCTGAGAGTTGCAGTCCAATAACACCTGGGTTACCCAAGATTGGGAACCTCTGCTCCAGTACTATCTAGCATTCACAACCTGAGATAGCTATCTTACTCTCATGGCAAAACTGGCTAACGTATTCACTGTCTCAAAGCTCATTTGAACTGCTGCACCACTTCAGAATAAATTAGCCAATTGCTAGCATAGGGCAAGGACCCACTGGGGGAAATTAGAAAACTGGAAGGATGAGGATCACCTCCATCAGCTTCAGTACTGAGTCCTTCGAAATATGGGGATGACTTTCACTAGGAATGTGCCAAATGTTTTGATTATGGCATTGGAGTTTGTGGTTTCATGAGGGCAAAGCACAGTATATCCCACCAACCCTGAACTGCAAGAGCCTGGACAGGTGCAGTATCGAGAGATCCACAATCTGATCTACACAGAGTTTAAAAAGGTAGACACAGCCATGGAGCCCCAAATGGAATTGGGATTATGTAACTGGTTGAAGAAGTCACAAGGTGCTCTTTGTCTAGCAGGGGAAAAAGCCAGAGTGGTGAAACAGTAAGAATATTAGACAGATTCGAGATATTTGAGTTCAAGTCCCCACTTAGTTCACTGGATGACCCTGAGGCCAGTTTTCATCCCTCAACTTGACCTACTTCACAGTTTTGTTGTGAGGATGTCGCAGGAAAAAAAAGAGTCATGAATCACATCTTGCTCTCATGTGAAAAAAATGATGCAGGATTATGTTAACAAATAAATTTAATTTATTAAATTTAATAATTGTGCATATAACCAGGCAACCTGACAACACCGCATCATAACCAAATGTGGAGAATTCCCATAACCCACTATGGGACCATCAGCAACAGAAATAAACACACATCTGATGCAAATCAAACCCTCTCCTGAGAAGGTCCAGAAGACTAAGGAAATTAATAGACTCCTTATTGAAAACTATCACGAGCTTTTAATTTACTAGCTTTTAGGAATGGATTGACGATGCAATTATTCTAGCTAACTTTCATAAATACAGTCAATTTATTCATATATCACTTTTCTGTAGACATTGCACTTGGATTTACAACAAAATAACACCACTGTAGCTGCTCTTATGATAGCATGTAAAACACAATTCAGGGCATTTTCATGATTTAAAAAATCATGAAATTAACTTCAAAATCAAAATATTAGAACCATGCTTTTACAATTCATTACGTACAGGAAGAAATTGAAACATCTTCTGCTGGGAGACTGTAGCACTTTTTTTGGGTTGGCAAGTCATTCTCTCCCCTCTGTCAAAGTGGCAGCTTTCAGGAATTTGTGCAGATAGGATTAACATTTTACAGCCTGTTTTTCCCTGTTGTAGATTTACATACCATTTATATTTTATGGAGGTGTTTACATTTTGTGAAGCTCTTCAAGCATAACAGACAAGGTAAACTTATGTTTCTAAATAAGATCCCATTGTATTTCATCTGAGACAAGAGAAATGTTTAAGTTGTTCTCTGGGTGAAAGAAAGAGGTCCATAATTTTCCATCTTGTGAGCAATGTTTCGTCCAAGCTGCAATCAGTGACCCTTGTAAGACCCGAGACAGCCGTTTGCAAGTGGCTTTTTTGTTTTTTTGGGGTTTTTGCAGGAAGGTCTTGGCACCATTAAGTGTGGTAATCTTCACAAAAAACGGGACCTAGCTCTTGAACAAAGTGCACAAAGGACCGAATATACTTTGGAATATTTTGGCCTCCAGGCCTGATTTATGATTATATTTGCCCTGTCCATAATACGTTTTACCTCAGACTTGATTATTTTGCTAATTTTGTGTATTTCATCCTAGTATTTACAGCAGTGGCTGAAGATTATTATTATGCAATGTTAAGAGTTTAAAATAAGTGAAATTATTCATGCAATAGCCATTACCATTTCCCAGGCATGAAAACTACATAATTTTGTGGAGAAAATAAAACCTATTTTCTCCTGTTGCCAGAGATATTAGTCATCTACCCACTGAAAAAAGAATGCTGGAGTAAAATTTATATACTCAATTTGCTAGAGTCAAATGGCCTATGAATTTGGTGCAATCCTATAGTGTGGAAGTCATAATCATAATCTTAGAACTGCAGAGTCAGAAGGGATCCCATGAATCATCAAGTCCAGTCCCTGTCAGAGAGGCACAGTGGGAAATCAAACTCCCAAGCTGTGGCTCTGCAGTCTGATACCTAGACCAAATGTTTGTGCTATAATTTAATGTTCAGTTAATTTATGGCATCCACACTTGCCCCTTCCTTTGTTACTAACCTAATTACCAAACTGTGGCTTTGTCAAACCCAGATGCTGACTATTGTTTTCACTTTTTTGGTCCTCTCATACTCACAGGGACCTCAAGAGAACACACTACATGCATATTCTCAGTCTTTGTAGTCTTTGAAAATCAGAACTTGCTCTTAAAAGACTCCTATCCAACGGAAGCTAGCACAGTTCTAAGGATTTCAAGCACATAACTCCTTTATTCACAGACAACATGTAGAGGATCTTTGTTCCTCGTACATGTATTCTCAGCAATCCTGCAAAGAAAGAGACAAAGAATGCATTACCCCAATATACTGCTTGGGTTCACCATCATGGGCATTATTCATTTCAACCATTGGATTATCTTTATTTTAGTAAAGAGCAGAGAATGATACTTCACAGGAAGATAAGTCAATTTGATCATATTTCTTATTTAGGCTGTCAAATATACTTCAAATGATACAGGATGTTCCTCCTTAATAAATAGTACTACTGTTAAGCTCTCGTTTCTAGACCCTTGTTAGGAAAGGTATAGCATATTGTCTGCCTGTAAAAGAAATATTGGTTTGCTGTAAGTTTTAGCTTTACTGAAGAGTCAAAGAAGCTTGGTGCTGAAATATACGTGCAATGTATACCAATGGTATAAAAATAGAGTACTTCTGCTAAAGAAAATATTGATTTCTCACAGTATTTTTTAATATACCCTGATGTTGGCAATTAATGAGAACATTGAAGAGATTCAAATACTGTCCCTTTTCTTAAAAAATGGAAAGCAATGGCTGAATGCTACCATAAAATATGTTTCTAATCTAATGACAAAAGGTAATGATAAATTTTTTCTAATGGTAAAGGATCTGAAAAACAAGCACTATGAAGAATGGTTGAGAGAGCTGGAGAAGAGAAGACTGACATGTAATCATGGTTCGGGCCCATGTTACTTGTCGGAGCATCTTTCCTTAATGTCATCTGCCTGACCCACAAGATCATCCCAGTCGAGGCTCCTCTGGGTGGCCACCTGGCCTTGAGGGAGGTTCATAAATCCTCTACAAGAGTGGCTCCAACTTTATGGAACCAGCTTCCGGAGGAGCTCCACATAGCCCCCTCCCTGTTGATATTCAGGAAGCAATTAAAGATGTTGCTTTTCAGGGAGGCTTTTCACAACAACCCTAGCTGACCACCTTCCCCTCCTTTCCCCCCTTCTTCCCCTCCCCCTTTTCCTCCATCCACTCTGGGTTTATATCATTAGTCGGTGCCATCTGTTTTTTTAGTGTTATTGTTGTTGCTTTTAATGTTTCTATTTTTATTTTTGTTTTCTATTACAAGTGTTGTAACCCGCTGTGACGTTTACCACATGGCCCCTGCTTGTTTCACCAAACAATGAGCTCACGTTTCGTATCCCACCACGTCCTTTAACACGCTGCCACCAGTTGATCTCTTTACCAACTATGTTTCTTGTGAAAGACTGAGGTCCATTCAGTACTTAACTTTGAAATAAGAACAGGTTTATTGGTTACAAGTTGTTTCATGTTAAGCACATTCTTAAAGTTACACAAAGTGTTCAGTATTTTCCTTTAACCTCTTCTATCCTTAACTAATACAGATAACACTCTGGTTGTTCACTCCCTAAACTCTCTCTCTCTCTGCCTCAAAACCCAAACCTTCTCTTCAAACCTCTCTCCTCTATCTATCTCTTCTCTAACTCTCCCTATCTGCTCCTCTCTGCTTCAGCCCCCCTTTTATATAGCTGGCTCCGCCTCCCAAAAGCTCCCTATTGGTTCATGCAAATACACTGCTGAATATGCATGACAGGGTGACCGCTACACCCGCCCAGAGTAGTGCCCTGACATTAATGGGAGCGGGATACAAATTGAATGAACGAATGAACAAACAAACAAACAAACAACCAGCTATCTTCAAATATTTGTAGGGTTGTCAGGTGGGGAATGGAGCAAGCTCTCAAACAGTGGTTCACAACTTTTTTTGAGTCACAACCCTCTTTTATAATAGCCAAGTAACCTGAAACACACACCCCACCATGTTTGCATAAAAAGGCATTTTAATGGGGGTAAAGAAAACACATTAAAAATACATTTTTCAGAATATAATTCTAGCCTAATATTTAATGCAATGGTTGTTGCATGTGGGCAACCAGCTTCAAAATTTGCGGCTGTTTGTTAAAGCCAACTTCATGGCACTCTGAACATTCAGCCTATTTCTTGCCTTTGTTTTGATATGAAAAAGCCTTGAAAATCCAGTCTCACAGATATATTTGGAGGCAAATAGAAGTAAAACTCAAAAGGCAAGCATGGTGATATTTGGATATGACTGATACATAGCACACCAAAACTGAGTCAGCAGTTTTTCATAGAACAAATTATGTGCTGCGCAATCATGCCTTAGATCCAAGAATTCATCCTGTACTTCATAAAGGATGTTGGCTATCTTCAGGGAAGCATAGAATGGGTTTCATACCAGTGCAGCTTCTCCTGTATGCTTAGGAAGCACATTCATAAACCCTCAAGAGTCCCAAAGCCTTGTTCACAGAGTATCTTGGGTGGCCTGATCTTGCAGATGCTGGTTTTCTCAGCCAAGGGTTGGATGCAGCTTAGGGAATCCTTCAATCTGGGCTCGAATATGGGGCACTGAGACAGAGGCATAGTTCCCTGATGGAACTATCCATCAATGTGCCATCAATGTGCCATCAATGCTGATACTGTTCACCCTCCTGTTGCTCCTTTCACTGACTCCACTGCCACCACTTCAAAAATGGAGAAGGAACAGACTGCACAAGGCTAAAGGTAGTGAAAAGAGAAGGCAAAGGACTTCAAATCCCTTTCTTGAAGACGCAGCAGCAATCATATCTATCCACTGGCATCTCTCTCTCTCTCTCTCTCTCTCTCTCTCTCTTATTTTTTTCTTCTTTTTTTTGTAAAAAATAGTCCTGGAAGTACATGATTTTTTTCTCCCCCAAAGGGCCTGTTTCTCATGTATACACATACACACTAACTTTAAAATCCTGTTCTGAAATGTCAAGGAAGAAATTATTTAACAAGGACTATAATGCATATAAAGCAACCCATGACACCCCTCCCCCGGAGTGTCACAACTCCCAGGCTGGGAAACACTTATTATGAAAAAAGCGATTTCACCTAAACATTAGGAGGAACCTTTTCACAAGAAGAGCTGTTTGATAAACAGATTAGGCTGTTTTAGAGGGTGGTAGACTCTCTTTCATTGAAAATTTTCAAACAGATATTAAATTACCACTCCTCAGGGATGCTTTAGCTATGATAGCTGGAGGACAGATTGGATTCCAGATATAATTTGAATTCCTTCAGTAAATAATTCACATATATTAATAATGGGAAAAAGAAATCTAATTCTTATCCAGTGACCCTGCAGTTGAACAAAAATCAGAAAGAAGAATCCTGACAGACAACCTAGTCACCTCAATTTGAGCTGCATTTAGTTCAACTTACTTTGACTAAAATTATGAAATGTTATGGAAAGTTATGAGGGAAAATGCATTGTGAGGTTTAATATCCAATTGTCAAATAACTATTTGTATATCTATAGACAATTGATTGTGCACCAGAATTGCACCAGATTTAGGATTTAGTGTAGAGATCACACTGAGGTCTCTCTGTGAATAGCCTATATGGGAAAGACTGAGACCAGTTTGAGACAGTTTGAGCTAGCTGGATAGTTAAGAGTTCAATTCTTCATTATGCATTGTAGGAGTATAGCCAACCTGTGTGGCCTTGAGCAAGCTACATGATCCCAGAAAGCCCTCAGAATACGGGAACATTAAATCATTTCTGAGTATCCTCTACCTAGAATGCCTAGGAAAGCATTGACATGAACTGGAATTGACTTGATAGTATGTAATTATTATTATATATTGGGCTGCAGTCTCAGGGAGCTTGAATTTGATGGGATCATAGCTTTGAAGTTGCTTTCTTTGTCTAATCATAAATCTGTGTCAGAAATGCCAAACATCCTGATACTCATTTTCATGTATCAACCGATCAATAAAATCTCGTAGGATATTATGAAAGATTAAATGTGCCTCACATGTGCACACTGGTTGGTCTCTGCAAACAGTCTTGCTAAATTACCTACTTTAGAAAAACTAATAAAGCATCAAACCCATCAGTCACTACCATCTTTATTAAAGGTTATATAGCTAGGACAGACTTCTGCTAGAAGAAGCAAAATTCATCACACACTTACATGTCCATTATCAAAGAACATCATAATTCCATGGACCATGCCAGATGCCACTTAGTTCAAAACGCATCAGTCCTCTGTCACCGCAGAGCCATCTCTCTTAATTCAACACTTTCAGAAACAGTCAATAGAGATTTGGTAAAATGAGCAACTTCTACTGAGCTTTGTCCTAATAAGCAGACTGCACAGTTTCAGGCCAAGGACAAACCACCATCTTTGGCTTTTCCATACTTGTTTTTTTACTTTGTTGAGGCTCCATATTGTAAACCGCACAGAGTGCCCTTGGCAGCCAGATGGGCGGTATAAAATTCAAATAAATAAATAAATAAATATTTAGGGGAAAGGAAAATATCCAGTCAATATTCACCTAGATCCACTTGTTAGTCCCAGCTATGATATATCCTCTGAATCAGTGAGGAATTGGTAATTAATACCAGTTTCATTGATCCAGTGGCTCTATGCTAGTTTACACTAAAACCAAGTTCCTAATATTTTAATTGGAAGAGAATTAAGTTGTGCTCAAACCCAACTTAACCTTGGCTGGATTATGTCCAGATAGACATTATTACCTCTTAATTTCTTTAGGATCTCAGGATTTCTCTCTTATTTCTTTTTATTGACACACCATTACACTTTCTTTTAAAAAAAACACTGTTAAGTACACTTGACAGATCCTGAGAGAATTCAGACCATTAGCTTTCTGCAGAAGAGGAGAATTACAGCAGTACTGGGTGACACAAAAGAGACTGTCCATTTGCTTTGTCCACACTAACAAACATTTTCCTCTCCCTGGAAATCCTTTCTGGGCAGGACGCTTTTCTGCCAAGTGTACAGACAGAAAACTGTCTGATACTGACTCTGGGGTTTCTGACAAAAAAACTTTTGCAGTCCTTATTGGAGATGCTACACATTGAACCTGGGACATTCCGCATGCAAATTACCACTGAAGTTTAGCCCAGTCCTCAGCAAGAAGAAAGGGAAAAACAAGCCGGTCCTCAGTGAGAAGAAAGAAAACAAGACTATATAGGTTTCTTGCAATGACCATTTTTCAACCATACAGTATTTTGAGCATGTTCCTTTTTTTATGAAAATAGTTTCTATGTTTATATCTATGCATAGTGTCCTGTTCTTGACCTATGTCCTCAGTCTTCTCAGTGTGGTGTTTGTTGTGCAGCAGCATAAAAAGAAACCATGCAGTGGTGCTTTATTTCTTTCTCCTTGTTTATTGTTACATCCAGTGGTCAGGCAATAAAATACAAAACAAACAGATACCAATTACAGACACAAGAAATCCACAAGAACAAAATACAGAGAACACATTTGTGTTCTCGTTACAGCTTTGCATTATTTCTATTACGATTAGCGGAGATGTTTACCAATTGCTTTCTAGTTAAACATGAATTTTGCTACTGTAGCTGTGCTTTTGGCTCAAGGTGCTAGAGAGAAGAGAGACATAAAACTTCTCAGATCTGCCTGGAAATATTTTTTAAATTCATAAACTTCAGGTCTTCCTATAAAATAAGCAGTGTAATAAAATTGGTTTCATAATCTCAACCATGCCTGATTGGTAGGGGCAGACATGGGGTTCCCAGAAATCTTTCTTCTGGTAGCATTGATGGTAATGCATTGTTACCTGCCGGGCTGGAAGCTTTACCATACTTTGCAAGTTCTAGGAAATCTTTTGGGGCTAAGATTTTGCTGTAATTCCTGGGTACCAGATTATGTAAAACCCAGACTCAGTCTTCCTGGAGAGCTACATTCCAGATCTATTGCTTGATAGTTGCTTTGGCTCTCAGAAGCTCAAGCTGAAAATGAGCTGCTAGGTGTGTTAAACCCATAGGTTAGTAGCTTCTCCTGAATGGCTCCCACCCAGCCTGAAGGGTGGGTAGCTATTATAATCAAAGGAACAAGTCTGAGGGGATTAAAGCTCATCTTAAACTAGAAACTAATTATTTCCTATGAAGCATATGCTTCAAGTGCAACCATCCCAGATTCTAATCTATGTAGGGCATTAGGGATGCAGCATGGAGGTGCTCAATTAATGTAGAGAGTGAATGTACAGAAATGATTCATGCTCATGCGGAATGTATCCCATTTGCAGGCCTCCTACAGCATCAGTTTACAGAGTCTTATAACTAAAGTGGCTGGACCGGAGGAATCCCAAAACGGAATTAAGATTGCCGGAAGAAATATCAACAACCTCAGATATGCTGATGATACCACTCTGATGGCAGAAAGTGAGGAGGAATTAAGGAACCTCTTAATGAGGGTGAAAGAGGAGAGCACAAAAAATGGTCTGAAGCGCAACATCAAAAAAATGAAGATCATGGCCACTGGTCCCATCACCTCCTGGCAAATAGAAGGGGAAGATATGGAGGCAGTGACAGATTTTACTTTCTTGGGCTCCATGATCACTGCAGAGGGTGACAGCAGCCACGAAATTAAAAGACTCCTGCTTCTTGGGAGAAAAGCAATGACAAACCTAGACAGCATCTTAAAAAGCAGAGACATCATCTTGCCGACAAAGGTCCGCATAGTCAAAGCTATGGTTTTTCCAGTAGCGATGTATGGAAGTGAGAGCTGGACCATAAAGAAGGCTGACCGCTGAAGAATTGATGCTTTTGAATTGTGGTGCTGGAGGAGACTCTTGAGAGTCCCCTGGACTGCAAGGAGAACAAACCTATCCATTCTGAAGGAAATCAACCCTGAGTGCTCACTGGAAGGACCAATCCTGAAGCTGAGGCTCCAATACTTTGGCCATCTCATGAGAAGAGAAGACTCCCCGGAAAAGACCCTGATGTTGGGAAAGTGTGAAGGCAAGAGGAGAAGGGGACAACAGAGGACGAGATGGTTGGACAGCGTCATTGAAACTACCAACATGAATTTGACCCAACTCCGGGAGGCAGTGGAAGACAGGAGGGCCTGATGTGCTCTGGTCCATGGGGTCACAAAGAGTCGGACACGACTTAACGACTAAACAACAACAAAACAACAACAATAGCTAAAGTGATCATAGTGATGGCAATAAACATTCACCTTGATTCAACAGTTAACACAGCTGAAAATGTGGTCCTAGGGATGTAATTAGTTAAACTGATAGCTATTTTCTCTCCATTTCTTATCAGTCCTCGCACAGGAGGAGAAAATGTCATCAGCAACATTCCCTAAGGTGTGTGCGCATGGGGGCACACAGAGCTCCATCGGTGCCGTGCAGCAGCAACCAGGGTTGATGCCTGTTTTCTTCCATGTTTTGGATGAAACCCCGTCCCACCCACGCAGACGGGCGAGGCTCCCACACAGTGGGGATGACAATTAGAGGGAACGTTGGTCATCAGACGATCATCCTTAAAATAATCCTCTAGAAAAAGAATGTTTGAACTTCCTCCCACTCAGGGGATATTAGAAGAAAATGCAATGAGAAGAAACATAACTGAGAGCCAAACAATAACAACAAACCCAACCAACAGAAGGTGTCAGAAAGCACAAAACAACTCAGAATAATAATGAAAACAGCTAGTAGATGAATTATGTAATGCAGCTCATATTGTCAATATGTGAAGGCAGAAAAATACCATACTCAGTGAAACAAAGCAGAATTTCCATTCCAAACATGGATTATCCAAAATATATCAGATATCATCAGAGATATGAATAAAAAACAACATATAAAGGTGAAAACTGGTAATTTCAAACTTCAAAAATACAATTAAGAGGGGAAGAGCAGAGAGTCTGATATGTAAATCCAAGCTATGTCTTTTTACAAGCACTAATTGAAAGGAAAAGTAACTTAACAGAAGGAAATCATAATCAAACTTCTTAAGACTGTGACCACTTTTTTAAAGAGCCCTATTTGCACTAAAAATTTAGTATGGTCACCTGCAATTAAGTATGATCTCCTACAAAAAAGCATACAGCTGTGTGCCACCCCATTCATGACTATTAAGTTCTCACCACAGCCAGGCATGCCTGGTGGCTGGCTCATTATAGCATGAGAGCAAACCATACATTAGGGTTCTGAGAAAGCACATCGAAAATGAGCTGCTGAATGGAACAGTCTTTACATGGAAGCCAGATTCCCAAAAGCCCTCCTGATGTTGAGTGAATGTTGTTCAGTGTGTACCAATAGTAATATGAAGCATAGCTGACTTCCTGTGAACACAAATGAATGGTGAAAGCTGGTAATTAAAGGCTGATGGTCACAACAAGAAGTTTTCCCATTCCCTGCAATTTGCAAATTAATTTGCTTTGCTTTGTGATTGGTCTTCTGGACATAAACACAGCCATTGTTTACAGGTCTGATAGATCAGATATGTAGGTCTGCCTAAATTCCCTCTCTGAAACACTAATGTATTTCAGCTTCTAGTGGTGGGCAGTCTATAATTTGAAAAGTATCTGAATACATCTACCTGCAGCTTCCATCCATCCAATTCATGTTGCGACAAAGCATGCTAGAAGCCACATAAAATGCCAAATTCATTACCTTCTACAAAATAGAATGAAAGGCCATATATGTAAGATATTCTGACCAGGATCTTGTTGGTTTTTACATGTGCACAAGCATAAACATAGAAGCTGTGGAAGCTGGTTAGACTAATGAAAAATGTGCTGTTCAAGTTCCTAGTCATGCAGCCAGGTATGTGACTGAAACCTCATCAAGTAGCTTCAGTTAGCAACCTCAGTTTCTACTATTTTGCTTACATATGCATAAAAAATCAATAGGATTCTGGTCTCCATGAGCCATTGGTGGTGGTGGTGGTGGTTTGTGTGTTTTAATTGATTTTCACCAATGGCACCCAAACTCTATTGCCAGAGTGGTGGCCACCTCATAATGCCTTCATGGTAGGGATACACATTAGCAGAAATCCTGCTGCTTCACATAGTAAGTCACAACTAGAATAGGCCCATTGAATCAATGGAGCCTATGGAGGTGTTGACTCACCAAATCCCCACTGATCCAATGGCATTTTATGTGGCTTCTAGCATGCTTTGTCACAACATGAAATATAATGCATATTACACTAAGCAACAAGATTTGAGCTCTGATTCAAGAGACAGAGTTGATGCAATATAGAGTAGGACCATGGTATCTGTGGGGAGCAGTTCCAAGCTCCCCCCCTCCCTGCACTAGAAACAGCGGATAAGCAAAGCACTTATTTTCACTTTCTTTGGTGTCCGTGCATGGTTGAAAGAGGGAGCCCTGGCCCAATCTGGCAAAAGAACTGCCCTCCTGTTCACAAGGTTTCCTGCCCTCCTGTTCACAAGGGAGGCTTTCCTGAAACCAGCAAGTGCCACCTCCTCCACCCCACAAATAGCATGTCTCCATTTCACCAGAAGGTACTTCCCTCAGGCCACAAGTGTATTTCCATTAAGCCACCTGTATATAGCATAGTCTCTGGTTCCATCTAGTAGCCAGTCCTGGTAATACCCCTTAGGAACATGTATTTCTGTTTTGTTTTGTTTTTCAGGCAGCAGATAAGTGAAACCGTGGGTACTGATCCTGTGGATATGGTGGCCCTACCGTAATTATACATAAACTAACATCTACTGGCAATGTTCCTTCTATTTTTATTGAAAAATCCATCATGGAGAAATTTCCTTTTAAAAAATGGAATCCCTTTTCACCAATTAGGACAATAACCAGGTATCAATTTTTCCTCAGATGTATTTAGCACATTGAAATAACACGTAACTAAATACACTGCAGCTTGTATCCAAATTATTGGATTTTTAAAACTAGAAACAAATTTTCTTCCTTGTGGTGCTTGGTTCTAGAGCAGTTTAAAGGCATCTTCCTATCTCAAACTTGAGTCCCATATATTGGACTGTGACACACAGAATCCCTGAACATTGGACATACTGGCTGAGACTTCGGGGAGTTGTAATTCAATAACATCTGGATGCCTACATTTGAGAATCACTACTCTAAATCAAGATATTGTTTTAGAAATAGACATTTATTTTAAGGGAGGCTTTCCTATGCACTACAACCCACAGAATAATGAGCTTGCTTCCACTGGTTGCATTATATTATAGTTCAGAATCTCATTGAATCTTTGGATGGGTCTCTGACTGCTCCCATCATGAGGCACTCCTCTGACCTTTTAATTTCCATGCAGATAGTAGTGAATATCTGGACTTATTGCCTGCCATCTGGCTGTACTACTAAAGCAGCCGTATTTAAGGAACATTTGCAAATACTTAATCAGAGATGGAAAGGCTGAGTAATGTACTGGACAAAGTGTTGGACTAGGACTCAGGGAAATTGATTTCATATATCTGTGGGGCAACAGAAACTCACGGGGGTAGTGGTGGTAGGAAAAGTAAACCATTCTTTGATTATCTCACATACCTCAAAAATTCTGTTAGGGTTGCCATAATTTGGAATTGTCCTGATGACACATAACAACTCCCTTAGAGCTGATCTTGAGACCATAACAGAAATTAGTCCAGGCAAAGAATAAATAAAAGTTCTGAGGAGGCAGGTTGGAGCAGACATAGCAGGGGAAGGGCAGATTCCATCCATAAAATATGAGTGTTCATAGTACAAACCCCCTGTTACTGTAGAAATCCATGACAAGCATATTAGCAGAACACTGCAGGCTAATGAGGTGAGCTGAAGGCTTCTAAGTAACCCAGGTTGCTCATGGTATGGTAAAATTTAAATTTATTACTCCAAGACATCTATTCAGGATAGGAGGGAGGAATCTAGAATTCAGTATAGAAGCCCCTAGAGCTAGCTTCCAAGTCTGCTGATAGCCATTATGGAGACAGAGCCTCATATTTGTACAGCCATTACAGAAAAATTAAAATTAACTATCCAAATCCCCTAGCTATCTATTGGTCTATTGCCTGCCATTGGTTATTTAAATATAGGGCAAAATCCTATTGTGGAAAATATGCTAATGTAACTCAATGCAATGCCTGCAGTAGCTACAACAGTGCCAAGGAAAAAATGCTATCCATGAAGACTTTCCACCAGTGAGAGCACAATTGGTTGCACTGGAGATGTGTCACTGATTTTTGCAGTCGCATTGCACAATTCCTTATTTCTGGGCCTAATGCCCGGCACATTTACAGAGACATAGCTTTACATTATGCCCAGATGAACATGACTTTGCCTCTAGCATTGCTGTATTTACTCAATAATTGCACAGCTTAGTGTAAATTGCAATATTAAGAGTTTGGTCTGTTATTGACAAAATGAGGTAGCTGCCTCAGAGAGCTGATTTTAGTATCATGAAAAAGCAGCATATGGTTAGTTATTTAGTTTGTAAGTTTTGTATTTCCATGGACAGGGAGAGGAGAAGAACTTGGGTGATTCTCTGCCTTCAGTGCCCCAGTGGGTTAGTTAGCATTAGTACTGTGCACATTGACTTGTGAAGGGAAGGATGGGCCATTTGCTGCTGTGCCTCTTAGACAACAAAATATTTTCTGCTAGCCCTCCTTACAATTTGCAGTACTGCTTAGAAGTTACATTTTCATCTGTAACATAGTATTTGGTGAGCAACAAGGGGTTACAACATTCCTTTTGACATAACAAAATAAGGACTGGTAATTTGACATTTTGTATGATGAGTAATGTATGCACCCTACTTTTTATCACTACTTTTGGAGGCAAATGTTGGTTTTTGGAAGCCTTTCAGGATTTCTGGTCAATTGCTCACTTTTTTTATTTTTATTTTTCCAAAAGAAAAAACGAAAAAGTTTTTTAAAAGTAGTGAGCTATATAACAAGTAATACAATGAGTAACTTTTTTGCAGTGTTAATGGTAGTGTGTTCCTTCCTTGCAGCAATTCATATAACAAATTACTTTTAAAATTAACTTCCCAACCTCTGATTCAATGACAGGACAAGGTGAACTGAAACTGGAATCAAAGTTTAAAGCCCCAGGCTCCAGGCACATCTGTCTACGGCAAGTGCCTTGTGCCAAGGACAACAAGAATAATCTCTTCTTTCCCAAAGGAGGGGCTGACACATCTGTTGTCAACCAGCATATCAAGGTAGCTGGAACAGGGAGAAGACAAGCAGAACCTGTCAAAAAAACCCCAACTCAAAATAAATTGTTATATGTCGCCTACTAAGTGGAACATCTACTTACAGAAGATGGAACATTTTACCCTTGGTATTTCTTGATGTCATTTTCAGAGTTTTGTGCCTCACTGCCTTAGTCTGTGCTGATTTACTGAAGATTTAAAGATAACATGAACGTGCCACTGGCATCAAAAGGATTTTCCCCCCCTTTAAATAGCTCAGTACAATTATACTGAAAGAACAGAGTGCCACTAAGTTTTACAACAATCTTGCGACTCTGCCATACTAAGAGTTTTAACTACCTTTGAAGGGCCTGGGCTTAGCCAGCTACTGTCAGAACATCTTCTAATCAATTCAAACACTAACCTTCAGCTTGTCAGTATCATGCAGACACACGACCATCACACTCCTAGGAGGATGTAAGGAATTGTTTCTGGAATGCTTTGAAGTCCACAAAGCAAGTTCATTAAAGGTAGCTTGCTCACCCTGGACAAGACAAGTAAACATTCTGCAGAATTTCTCACAATTCAGAGTACATTTCTGATCCATTACAATCAACGGAAGCATTGCCATTGACCTCTGTGCCACATGAGAGGCTAATTAAGACCTGGCTCCTCAAAGATGTTCTGCAGAGGTGAGTCCCCATGATAGTGAAGGGTTGCTGTACAAATCTTTCCTTAAGCCAAACACAAGATCAGACACTTGTACTCCTTGTTAACTAGTTTGGGATCACAGAAGTCCTGCTTAAGTCCTAATACAGGTCATCACAAAAAGGACTGTCTTTTCAAAGAGCACTATCCATTGGAGATGAGGAAAATTCAAAAGCACGTTCATGTTCAAGATGCATTGCTTGTTCTGCCAAGATCCGGCATTTGGTGTTCTCAGTGATGTTCTAGTTGAGACCTACAACCAATTGCTTCACATGTTATTGAGCTCACACGCTCCATGTCCATCTTTATTTTCCCCATCTTGTACCGTCCCTTCATCTTCCATTTGCCTTTGCTTCCTCCTTCCTGTCCTTCTCCATTTGTTCAACCTTTACAACTATTTTACCATGAAGGATGTAACAAATACAACTTCTGCCTAAATGTGGAGCAAAAGGGCTAATAATTTGCAAAACAAACAGAAATCCTAAAATGTGGAAAATTTCACAATCATACTCAGCAGGAAGAACAGTTTTAAAATATTCTTAAATGTAAGCGTGAAATAAAGAAAAATGCCTTGTCTAACTGTATGGAACTCACCTTGTGCTGTAAACCCTCAAACTCCTTTCCCTCAGCCTTCAGCCCTTTACATGCATACATATGCACAGCTTGCTTTCTTCTTGTTTGAGGTCTCTGCCCATTCTGATATGTTTTTGAATTTGTTTGGTTTTCTTTTGATTTTCCTGAAGCCAAAATTCAAAGTACTTGAGCTTACAAGCACTTCCTTTTTGACCATGGATGTCGACGTATTAGCTAGAGATGGCAAACACTGCTTATTTGGACTACAGCTCCCAGAATCTTCAAAGCAAGTAGCCATGCTGGCTGAGGTGTTCTGAGAATTATAGTTCAAAAAGTGCAACATTTCCAATCTCTGATTTTGGCTTCAAAACCATGCCCACATTTAGCGTTAGGGTGACTGATATCTGTGAAACAGTATTCTGCACCATGCTTTATTCTTTTCTCGTATTTTATATAAAATTACAGAAAACAGGTCATCTGGCAGAACAATCAGAAAGAGTTCCTTCTTCACACTCTCTGTATACCCTCAGCCTAGGGCATGTGTCTGTAATTACTGATTACCTAACCTCAGAACTAGTGAGGGAGGGGGAAGTTTGTCAGATGAGTGTGCCAGACTGAGTTAACTTGAACAGGTTTTGTCAGTTAGATCACAGTAAGTCAGACATAGTAATTTACGTCAAGCTAAAATCAGACAGGTTATGGTAGATCAAGTCAGTCAAGGCAATCCGGTCTTAGGAATGTGCATATCTGTAGAGTCCATATCCAAGCTAATATTAATGATGGCCGTAAAATAGACAGTAGGTTTAATGTATTCGTGTGCACGTTTTGAAGAGGACACCTTGCTTGAACGAATTCTTCAAATTGACTAAAGAATATTCAAGCAGTAATTTCCATGCATTTGAAATGCACGCATTATTTTATTTGTGCTCTTCAAGTGTGCAGATTATTTTCTCAGATAAGTCTGCAGCCATCTATTAACATGAAGATTATGAAGTTGTGTGCACCTGATGGACATAGGGAAAGAGAAGACCAAAACAAGCCTGACAAAATTCAGGAGGACAACAGAGTTCTTTAGGAAGAACTCCACTGAACAGCTGACCTTTTGCAGCAGCAACTACTACCACAAGAAAGTATTCTTAAAAAAATAAGACTAGAGGTGTTTTACTGCTCCTTTGAAAATCCACGAGGTGATACGAATAGAGGTAAATCTTCCACCATTTAACAACAGCACAAAGGAAGGTGGCTTTAAAACAGAGTAAAACAAAGAAAGGGCCATGACCTTATGACTCGAAAGACTTCAAAGACATATAGTACTTGAAAAAGTGTGACACTGCCCTGACACAGATCCATTACATCACCCTAATCAAGGACAGGAATTATTCTGTAAAACCAAGCTGCCCTTTGGCATGCCTCGGAAGCCTCTGAATGCCCATGAAAGAACGGCAAGTGAGACTGTGCTACTGCAATGCTATGTCAAGGTAATTTACTGCAGGTCTGACTCTTAACATCTACCAGGCCTGCTTAGTGCAAGATAAACATGTCACATCCCTGCACTTTGCCAGGTGTTCCTATCGGGAGGTTATCGCTTCCTTCCACCTTTTCAGCTACTTTAAAATGTCATTCCTCCAAACTCATGTGAGGCTACTTCAAACTATTTATTAAACAAAAAACAGGCCCTGCATTGTTCCATTATTTTGTTCTTCACTATATGCTGATATAGATTTGATACTTAATTTCTCTATTGCTGTTTCAGTGGTACCTTCAGTAACAACTATGTCATTTCTTCAGCATCTGCGTGGATATTTTCATGCAGTAATTGGACAACATCAATTAGTACAGCAAGGACCTTTTTGATAATGCTAGGACCTTACACTCCCTAGTCAAGTGTTCAGTCCAAAAACTGAGCTTCTTTTAATTGGTTATTAAAACTTTAGAAGCAATCAAAAAAAAATTCCAACATGCAAGGGGAAAGAGCTGCTCTTCCACTAAGAAACATCTGGTGGAAATTACTATGATGTATGTAATCACTAGAACATTATTCCACCTAAGGGAAGAACTCTTTTTATGTATTTTACTTCTAGAATAATACTGCAATCAGAAAACAAACCCAATCATTCCTGACTATGTGAGATGAAAGCATAATCTCAGGAGGAGTACATTTAAAACAAATCAGCATCATAAAACCAAACTATCATAAGCACAGTACGGGAATTGAAAAATCATATGCTTAACAGAAACAAAAGTAGAAGACATGGATTAATGAGCAAGACCAGTCAGTGTACAGTCATCAGAACAGGAAAACACGAAGAAAAGTCTGCTAATCAAAAGCCTAGCACGGATTTTGCTTAGCATGCTCATATTTTATTTCCCCCCCATATCAGCAAGCTTCCACATACAAAAAATGAATGCCATCCAAGAGCTGTAGAGTAAAGATAACCATGAGAAGTGAATAGATCCCACCTGCTATCCACAGTTACCAGGGAAACTGTGATATTAGGAGTAATAGAATAATGAGGAAACAGAAGTATTAGCAATAAAACCAGAAGAGTTAATAATACCTACATTAAAACATTCCCTGCCAAAACTTACACACTCTCTTTTTAAAAAAGGTAAGTCAACATGAATAGATTGTCAGTGGGCTGTAAGAAAGTGTTTACCCCAATCAGTGGTGACAGTCACTGGAAGACTTTAAATACACTTGTTCTAAGCCCAGCCCTTCAAAAACCATTCCTTTATTTGCAGGCAGCCGTCCTTATCAAATCTCCAAATTACCCTTATTGCACACACATGTATGCACACTCAAAGTAAGGTAATCACTCACCCGTGTAGTGACACAATGCAATTAACCCCTTTAAACAATGTTGTTTGTTTTGTGGTGATTAATAATCTTGATTGATCTTCTTTTGGCTGAGTAAACCATCATAGTATCCCATCTTCATTAGCATGTGTAGCAAACTTTAGGAACAGAAAGATGCACTTTAAATCAAGTATCAGCTACCTATCTCTTTAGCTACTTTTTGAAAATGATAGGAAAAATCCATTTTGGGTAAGGATTGGGAACGAAAATGAGATTTCTTCCCACACTGATCAGTCCCTGTTGACAGTCTAATTAGCCTCTTTTGCACCTAAAAGAATAGGCAGGGATGTGAGCAGGAGGAAACCATAACATATTAGCAAAGTGACTGACAGAGACAAATGAGCAGAATAAGAAAGAAGTGTCTGTTTGCTAACACATTAGGCACCACAAAGTTGCTTGCAGAATTAGTCTTTTGATTTGTATAATCACCCAAAGAATGAAGGAGAGGTATTTGACTCCAATCGGCTTGCGCTTCTCTTTTCTTTTTCTTTTTTTTTTGAGTACAAGTAATCACGGTTGTCCAAGATATGTCATGCCTAACCAATCTAGACAAATAAGGTGGGACAAAGAAAGGGGAAAATAAAATGAAAAGTCACAGCAACTTATCAACTAATGTATCTATGCATCGTGAAACGGATTCAGCTCCATTGGTGAAACGATATATGGTAAAGATTTCACACGAGTTATAGACCAGAGTCCACCAGAGTGGGTGCTCTGTTTACATCAAACTTTCTCCATTTATCTGGCTGCACACATATATGGTTGTATGATTAAATTCACTTGTGTGAACTTGCTTTTCACCTTGGTTATGCCACAAGGACAGGGCTTGTCCTATACAATGGTTGTATCAAAAGATCCAAAAATTCCCATATTATGATCTCTGGACAGTCTAAAGTGCAGGCAAAGGTTGACAGGGGCCCCCATTTGCCCTACCTGGTGAAAGCCTAGAATATAATGAGATTGTCAAAGAATGTATTTACTGTTCTTTGGTCCCTGCTCTTCATTTCCAGCTAGTGGACCTCTTAATATGGTCAAGCACCATATTGTACATGAAAAGAGAAGTTGTTTCTGGATGGTCAATGTTTTCACCTGTCCAAGAACACTGAAACTCAGAAAAGGCATTCAGTGAGCTATTCTTAAGTGCCTTTGGCCTCCAGTACTGTGTTACTACAAAATTCCAATCATCGTTCTTATTAAAAGTTGAATTGAATGTATGCTATGTGGTGGTGGGGGGGGGGGGGCAATTAAATACTAATAGCTAAGGACTGGCCTGAAAGAAGAGGGCAGTCATTTTTTTAAAATAATGATCTCTTACCTCATTAGTCCATTTCCTTCATCTTCCCCTGTCTTCCTCCTATATATTTTCTCCATGACTGATCATTTTAAAAACAACTTCTCTAGAATTTTTAAGCTAAGAGTGTGCATGCCTTCAGACAAATGTGTAAATATGAACCAAATATGAGACAGTTCTCCATTTTGGAGCAGCCACGGTGTGGAGCAAAGAGCTCAGAGGAATTAATGGCACAGGGCAGCTCACTCATGGATCCCTTCTGCTAAATATGGCATACATATGTCTTAATTACAAGTAAGGAAAGAGAAAGAAACACTCAGAAAGTTGCTGAGCTGGTAGCAAAAGAGGAGGGCATCATGCTCTTTACCTTAGAAGTGAATCTTCTTTGCTGCAGAATCCTTGATTAAATAAACAATCAAAGTCAATGCTACAGCTGCACAATCACTAATTTCACATCCCAGATTGAGGGGGGGAGGGGAAAAGAAAGAATAGCATGGAAGTGCAGGCTCCCTGCATTGCCCTTTTAAGAAGGAAATAAAAAAGGGCCATGCCGTTGCCCTTTCAAAGCCCCCCACTCTATCCCTTTCAGTAGAACTGATGCAGGGCATTTGTTGCAGGACCAACCTTGACATTTGGGATGGATGATTTTTCAACAGGGTATTTTCCCCCCCAAAGGTATTTGTTTGTATTTTGCAGAGACAATTTTTTTACTAACTCTCCCCATAATTTCTGGGCCCTGAGGACTGCTGGGGCCAAGGCTTTGTTGAGGTGGGAAGCAGCCAGGCTAAACAAGGAAGCCAGACGATCGCTGTTTCAAAGAGCGGAGTCTGTGGCAATGATAGCTCTGTCTTCTCCTCCAATGCCCTACCACTGAGGAAAGCATCTCACTCTACCTATTGTTCAGGCTGGCCCTTGGTTATGCCAAACAGAAACTGTTAGTCATTAAGATGCCACAAGACTCTTTGTTGGCTTTGTTGCAGCACACTGCACATTAATACAGCTACCCTCTCAATGCTACTGACAGATTCACTTACTGTGAATAGAAGGTAGAACTGCTCGTCAGAAAATGACCTTCCTTTTCTCCTTCTCTTCAGCTTAGTGTTTTACTTAAATGAAGAGCTCAGTGAGAAGTCCATCATTTTTTTCAGAAACATTCTTTGTCCTTCCAAATCCAAATTACTAACAAATTTAGAACTGTTCAAATTCAGATAACAATTTTTTCAGACAATTCATACTAGCCTTTTGCTCAAACAGAGACAAGGCTGTAGACCACTATTTCCCAACCTGGGTGTCATGACCCCCCAAGGGGGTCATAAAGTGTTTTCTGGGGGGTCGTGGGTCACCTTTTATATGTGTTCTGGCCCTTCTTAAGTAATTTCTTCCTTGATCTTTCAGAGTGGAATATTAAAGTTAGCATGCATGTGTATCTATGAGAAGCAGGCCATTTGGGGGAAGAAAGAAGTCTTGAAAAGACTTGAAAAGACTTGAAAAAGGCTGGTAATCACTGCTGTGTTGTTGTTGTTGTTGTTGTTTAGTCGTTAAGTCTTGTCCGACTCTTCGTGGCCCCATGGACCAGAGCACACCAGGCCCTCCTGTCTTCCACTGCCTCCCAGAGTTGGGTCAAATTCATGTTGGTAGTTTCGATGACACTGTCCAACCATCTCGTCCTCTGTCATCCCCTTCTCCTCTTGCCTTCACACTTTCCCAACATTGTTTTCCAGGGAGATTTCTCTTCTCATGAGATGGCCAAACTATTGGAGCCTCAGCTTCAGGATCTGTCCTTCCAGTGAGCACTCAGGGTTGATTTCCTTCAAAATGGATAGGTTTGTTCTCCTTGCAGTCCTGGGGACTGCTGTAGACTATGCCAATTTGTTTGGGGGAATGTTTTAAATAACCCATGGTCCATATTAAAATGTAGCTGTCATTGTCCAGTGACAAGACTATAATGCATCTCTCACTGAATGCTTGAACCAGTCCTTATTATCTTTTTGGTTTCACTTTTTTTAACATTAAACTCACAAAACTGCCTAAGATACATCTTGAATGGAATTATATGAGTAATGTAATCCAATATTATTTCTGTATTGCTTTAAGGCTGGATCAAGACTTGCACACTGTGGATATCTGCTGTTGCTCCAAGAAAGGTGTAAGGTGGTAATCCATTCCCTGAGCTACCTCTCATGCTCTTCCAGAGAACAGGGGGCTCTGAAAAAGTGACAGATACGGTGCATGGGACTGCAGAATGGAGAGGGACTCTGAAGTCTGAAACAGAAAAGACTCCAGCTTCAAAATTGGAAGTGAGATTCCCTTAAGAGTTAAAAGATACTGGTTTTTCCTCCTATAAGTTTTGCTGTTCCACAAGACACAATTTAGCTTTGTTTGATGATTGCTCCCTGATAGATAAATACAGTATTCATTAACAAGTGAAGTGTGCTGGCAAGGAAGCTTTGCCAAACTGTATTTTTAAAGCTGACCTCTTGTCTATTTCTATCCTGACAAATGGGCCAGGCTTACCCCTTCTTCCACCAGGAACCCTCTGCAAAATCTGTCTTGAGCCCATCAATAGAACAAGCCATTCTGTTTTCAGAAAGACAAGCCTCTTCTTTTCTTTTCTGAACTCCATAGACACCACTGCTCAGCTGCAAGGAGACTAGACAATTATTATTAGAATGCAGAAACATTATTAAACATTGAATGTGTAATTGGAAGTCCTTTGAAAATTGAGGCATAAATCACATTCTACTTCAGAATTGCATTTGCTATTTCGTTTTGTACATGCATACTCAACTCTTGATCTTCCCTTATTAATTTTTGTATCTGCCTAGTTCAAAAAAGAGGAACACTTGAATTCCTTTAGTTAATTTCTTTCTTTTAATTTTTGTAAGTAATTGCATGGTTTCATTTGTGTATGCATATGTATTTGTCTTATGAGTGGGTATAGTGAACACACAATCGTTCTTCATTAGTAGCTGTCAGATGAGTTCATGAAGTGCATCATCCATCTTCATTAATGCCATTCTCTTCTGAACAGTATAGATCACTATGTTATCTATTTTCCTCTATAAAGCATGGGTCTCTATTTTATTTATGAAAGATAAGAATGTGACTAAACAGATACACACAATTTCCAAATATAATGTTTTAAAAAACCCTTTGACTTAGAGCAGGAAGTTTTGATTAGAGCTACAGTAGTCAAAGATCAACTCTTACCCTTGCTAACTCAAAACATAGGCACAGAGGTAGGCCCTTCTGCCTTAATTTACACCCCAAATAAACATTGCAACATAATCCCACTAGTCTCCTCACTCTGTTTACATAGCATCATTTGTGCTGTGGAGGATCTGTAATGAAATACAAGTCTTAATAGTGTCAGCATCTACAAGCAACAGAACTGTAGAACGGTCCTACAAACAGTTACACCCAGAATTCTTATTGTATTTTAAATGTTCAAGCCAAGGATTTTAGCTGTAACCAAGCTTTCTTCCAACGGTGTGTTCTACCTGTTTCTTCCCTTCCAAACTCAAACCTCCTCTCAAAAAGATTCAGTAACACAATCTACAAGGCTAGTGAAATTTCTACCAAATACTATTCCACTGCACTTATAATCACACTTCCTCCAGTTTGGAAACAAATACAATTATTTGTCATCAAGTTTTAATCACCACAATATCAGAGCTTTTGACACCTCTCTTGTATTTAGTTGGGATGAATATTCTTATGGAGGCAGGGACTGTGAATTGGTGGAGGCAGGGGCTGTGAGGTGTTCAGAATTTGCTTATGGAGTTATACATGGTTTGAATGTCCTTGCTTTTTGAGTGTAGGGTCACATGATAAGCTTTAAACAGTCTTTAGGGAATCAACAGTGGGAGCACACCACTGTGTTTACTTGTGTTTGCTTGGAGTGGGGATTCAGATGCACGAACATTTCATCAATTAGCCCATGCTTTGAATCAGCAAGGGATGGTTGATCTGTAGTTTGAATCTCATTACTTTTAGGGAAGGGGGATATACCTCCAACTATAATTTTCTGCCTTAAATCAAAAGCATTTTCTCTTTGGGATCTCCCCGGCTTTTTTAAATGTAGGAAGCTATAGATATAAATATTGGAAAAACAAAGTCGATATTTATTTATTGAACAAGTTAAGTTATGAAAAGTAAAATCATAGAATACCTGTGTGTAGACATTTTTACACTCTACAGATACCAGTGAAAATGTCCAGGTTTGCCTGGGTTAAAAACACATTAATTCCAGATCTGTCCCATCGTGTGCACTCTCTCTTCTGTCTCGCACTCCCAACTGTTTTAATTGCCCTCTCTTTCTTTCCTTTTTGCTCAAGTAATTGAATTCCTGTGACAAAAATATGAATGTAACTGTAACATGGAAAGGACATTAACAGGGTAAGAAAGGTACAGGATCATGAATAAAATTCATTAATTAACATTGGACAAGCCATTCAGGATGATAATGTAAAGTATTAATACGATCTCTATACAATTTCCTTACCATCTCTACAAAATCAATGCTTCTTTCCACAAATCAGTGCAAGTGCTCAGGGAAAAATCTTTATAAAGTAGAATGTCTAATTTCATGTCAGTTGAATGCACAGATAACCAAGGAAAGGCAGTCACATAAGCATTCCTTTGCATGCCTGGTCTCACATTGTTTGCAAGACTGGTGCCACAAATAATAAGGGGGCTATTAGAAGAAGGAAACGCATGGTACAAATAGGACACTGGTCATAATGTCTAAAATAAAACAAAACAGCTAGCAAATCTGGAGATTAAAAGATGAGCCATGACTATACGGTAGCTAGAGCCATAAAAATATGCGAAAGGAACAGTCAACACAAACATAACACCGTATACTTTCCAAGTTCAGAGTCGTAGTTGGAGGCGTCTTAAAGAAGTCCAAGGGTAGATTCTAGTGCTGCAAGGTCCAGAACTCAGCTGCGGCATTTTATAACTTGGGGCAAGATTACGATCTTCCAAATTCTACCCTTCCCATATAGTGGCTAGCCTAAAAGGGCTGGACCTTTGTTTTGGTGTCTAGCACAACTTTTGATTGTTATCTGTGTCTTGAAGAGCCGGGAGCTGCATACTATAAGGTATACTGCACACTATAATCTGCATGCCGTAGAATTGTGCCAATACAATATACTGGCAGAGGCAAAGGAATCCTCCAATGGCAAAGGCAATATTTATTTATTTTTTAAATCTGAGGGCTGGCTGCTCTCCCTGCCCTTACTGGCTACGAAACCTCACTCTGTATTGTTCAATTCCTTCCTTCCTTCCTTCTCTCCCTCTCTCCCTTTTTTGTTTTAAAAACCATGTACAAAACAAGTGGCTGAAACATGAGAATACTTTTTATAGGTGACACTGTCATCAACATTGGTCAGACTGCTCTTAGTGTTTATGTAAGGCTAACATAGCTTGCCATGTCTCATTCTGACTGACTGAGTCAGGCACATGCTTGGTCAAGCATGTGACCATGATGTTCCTTGGCACCAATTAGATCCTGGCCACTGATACCATAGCTGTCTTATCCCAGTGCATGAAACTCTATATGAGATGGTGTAACCATATCATGGTTACAATGTAATAGTCAACAATTACATTTATTTTATAGCAGATGGTGGAACTTTACTTGGCAGTGTGAAATGTTTTCTCACCCAGACTTGTATGATTCCATCTGGAGATTTTTGCTTGCCTGTTGCACTGAGTTTCAAAAGGAGAAGTTTCAAAATCTGAAAATTATTTTTCATCACTAAGTAAAAGAGCTAACAGAGATCACTTAGATGTCGATAAATATCGTCATAGCCTCTGTTCCAAACCAAAAAGCACAGGCAAATGGTGAATAAGCTTTCTCACAAATTTGCAAACATCTGACAATTAAGCACAAGATCTGCTTGTATGTAGCTACTTTAGCTACTGTAACACACTATGGTCATCCAAATGTATGAGTTGGATTTAGCCATTCAAACTACGGGCAGCTTTCTCATTCTTAGACTTGGGCTAAAAGTCCAAGAATACGACACCTGTGCTGTGAAATGTGGTCAGATTTATGTGATCCTATCGTTTCCTTTCAAATATTGAGAAGTAGGAGTCCATATCTTTCTCATCTCCACTTCCATGGGTTGGATCCAAACTTGGCACATGCAACTGGAGTGATGGAAGTGGATTTCCCACTCCTATCCTCCCCATGACAGCCCCTTGTGACCTATGGGAACACTGCCCAAAAGTTGGGGAGACCTTGCTGAATGGACTGCAGATGTGAGAAGAAAGGGAGAATTCCTGAATACTGAGGGAAGCACAATCTATAAATAGAGTCCTTCTGTTCAGCAGATGCTTGACTCAACCCCATATATTTTTAATCAGAACTGTACTCAGATTTACACATATTCACCAATTTTGCATGGGAAAGCCCCCATGGGTTATATAAACATGCATGAATTGCATGACACATTTTGTGCAGACATTGATTACGAAGTGGACCAAACAATATGGGTGTAATCCTTGGCTCTGCTCCTGCCCCAGTTTGGGCCTAATCCCTGCCCCAGCCACACCTGCCAGATTTCAGGTTAGCAAATCCCGAGAATCACAAATATTGTAGGTGCAAATTATCTATTCAACAAATTTTGCTGGACTTATAGAATCTTAGAAATTGCACACCCTGCAGACAAGTTTTGTTTATAGATAGGAGAAAAGGAAAATGACTTAAAGGGTTATAAATATGTGGAGGCAGGACACAGGCACAGAAGGCATTCATCACAGCAATAGAAATCCTTTTAAGGAGAAAGGCGGGGTGAAAATATTTTATACATTAAATAAATAAATAAATCCATAACCTGCTGGGCTCCAGATATCATATAACAATAATCATCTAGCAGCACAGCAATAAACTTTGTTTCTAGATGCTGACAATAACAATCAACATGAATTTTCTTCCATAGAATTTAATTGGTTTAGCTGGGTGAACATTTATTCTGTTTGTGCTAATATTATGCTTAGTAGCTAAATAATGCATTTTACTTTATATATTCTTACTTTTTAAGAATGATGTAAGCCACATTGGGTCTTTTTAAAGGAGAAATGAAGGTTAAAAATATTTTAAGTAAGTAAATAAATAAATAAGAGATTATTTTCTGTTTTGTTTTTTCAACGTGTCTTTTTGGTATTAAGGTCTTTTATTTTTGGATTCAGATATGATTAAAGTTCATGTCTGTACTTTTATAGCTAAAAGTTCTCTGATCTGACAAGCAGCTGCTTATACATAAGCATCTTTAGCCATCCATTTGGGACTGAAGTCAACAGTGGGCTTGATAGGAGGGGCAGAGCCACTTGGACCTGTGGTCCAAAAAGGAACTTTTCCAAGACTTGGCCAAAATCAGCATTGGGGTGCCATTCCTTGATACACATGGTACCCACATGATTCTCACAGGAAGGATGGTATACTGTACTATACGCTGACTCTTCTAAGCTATAGCTTACAAACCATGATGTAGTAGCACTATTGAGCATTTTGGTATGTACTACACATACAGTCCCAATTTCTCCAGTAATGAATTAAAAATTCTCATCTGCCGTGCAATGGATTAGATTATTATTATGCTTTTAGTTATAGTTTTTACAAATGCAAGGAAAACAACAGGAATGGCAGCAAATAGGGGGTCCTAGATGGGTCTCTAATGAAATTAGACTTATTTTAAAAAATCCTTTCTTTCTAAGTAAAAACTTCTATACCCAGCAGATCGATTGTTCAGTTTGAGCTTTATAACCTATCCAATTTTTCCTATCTATTGGCCCAGCATGTTTTTAAAGATTAGACAAAAGTGTTTTTCAATGAACCGACAAAGTGAGAATTGTAATGGAGCAGCGGGTACAATTGCAAAATAATCATAGACTCAGATCTCGCTATCTCAATTAGCCCTTAGAGACATTTTAAATCCAGTGAATTTGAAAGTGCTTTAAATGAGAGAGTGTTTTAAATGAGAGAAACATCTATTGACCAAGGAGATAATGTCAACTATGTTGCAAAATATAGATGGATAAACCAAAGTGACAAGGTCTAGCCCTATTCCAGCATTATGGCTTAACAGGGTACAGGAGCACATGTAAAGCTTTATGATGTATCCTATATCTGTAAGCCCTGACCTCTAAGGCTCCAACTTCTCTGTGTTGAGTGGGGAAGTCTGAAGGGGGCTCCTTTTCCCAGTCATTTGAACTGAACTGGAAGGTCTGCTTTGTCTCAGCCTCCCAGAATCCATCAGCCACTACAACAGGGTACATGCTGACTTGAGGATTCCAGATGCTGAGGCCAAAAAGGGTGACTTTTCTTATCTCTGGGCCTTGGTTACCTAAAACTTTACACTAGAGATGGAAAAAAATAATTAGAACCAAGATTATCAATGAAAATATCCATGTTCCTACCTCAGTGGGAAGACATAATGCAATTTGCCTTACAAATTCACACATTCTGGACAATGTGAATGGCTGCACTGAAAAATAACACATAAGCATGTTTTGGGGAAAATCTGTACAAAAAGCGTAAATTAGGAAAAACATGCACAGGAAATGTATCGAAATGTCAATGTGGGAAACAAAATAAAAACCTGACAACTTGATACAAGGAAAGGATGGAGCCAGAATGTAGGTAACATTCAGGGAAATGCAGTGAAATTGAGATTGAGAGCCCACTGATATCACTTGCATGCAGCAGGTGAAGGCAAAGTACAAGCTCCACAGCCGTCCCAAGCAACATGGAGATTTGGGGGACATGTAGGGCTGTGTCATTCCCCACACACAGAGAGAGACATACCCTTATACCGTATTTAGGTTTAACACCTAACAAAGGCTTATGATGCAGAGAACCCCCATCTATTTAGCTAGGAATTAGCTCAATTTTCCTAATTCTGCATTTTGAGAGAATGAGGATGAGAGGACATTTTCTATCTACCAGCAGGGAGATGCAAGAGAGAGATGCATGCAATGTGTATGCATCAAGAGATAACTAGCTTTTGTCAGATAATCTTCAACCAGGAGGGGAAGCTATTGCTGGGATTAATCTGGGTGACTTCTTCCTCTCTTCTCGCCCACCCATTAATGATGAAAGCTGCTCTGCAAGACGTATAGATAAACACAGATTTATGTTCCATAACTGCAAAGGAGTGCTGTGCTCCAATGGAACCTGGCCTCAGACTACATTTTCAGTTTAATCTCTTTACTGTGCAGTACAGCTCCTAATTAAAAGTGCACCAATGTCTGAGTCCACTAATTACTTTAACAGTCTATTAGGGGGGCTAGTAATCCTTCGCACAGAGATTTCAACAACTGATGAACGAGGAGTGAGTGCATTTTGCTGCAAAGTGGCTCTTCAGTTATTAATTAAGGATGCATCTGTCCTCCATCCCATTATGTAAAACAAGTTCCATTTTTTTAAAAAAAAATTATTTTAGCTATTCTAGATGTAAGATGAGATATCTAACTCTCACAGTTAAGGAACAAGAACCTGAGGAAGGCTTGTGTGTGTTGCTGTGGAGAGGACAAGAGAAGGGCTGACTTCTCCCTCCTATTTCACCTGCAGAAGGCAGTTAGACTGGTAGCTGAATCTTATTTCAATACTAGTAGTGATACAGACAGTGGACAAACATGGGGCATGCAGGATACATTTATCTGCCCTCCAACTGAAGGGGAAGGGCTGCTGCCCATTCAGAGCACCCAGCACCTGCCTCTTGAGGTAACTGGTTGACTCTCCCTCTTGGGAGAGCCAGTCCTGTGACTTTGTTTTAACTGAGCTTGCCCCCCCACACACTTTTTTTATAGCTAAGAAACTCTTCTGTATCTTAATTTCTCAGTCACATTGGAGCTTTATGTTCTTTTTAGGCATGAGCACTGTCTCTGGACAAAAAAGCAGACCGAATCAGGAGCATTCGCATGATTCCAGGGCAATTACAGGGCACAGCAAGGAGCTGCTGTTCACCTCCAATGTGGTGTAATGCCACAACACATCCTTTGTATGCTATTCAGCATTCATTGGACTGAAAAAGATAGTATCCAATTTTAACTGAGGACAAAAAAAATATCAAAATACTATAGACTGAACTACTGGTGCCAAAGGAGAAAGTGAGTGACAGCTGAAACCCCTGTGAAGCCCAAGGTCTCATCTGGACATCTCAACCACTGAAGCACTAGGGAGGGCTCAGACGGACGTCACTATGGGCTATCCAGCCATTTCAAGGAGAGGTAAGAGAAAGAGAAAGACTTGCATTGCTACTTAGATAGCTTTTTTGTGTGCTGGCATATTTTCATTTTGTTCTGTTTTGTTCTCTCATTTGTCTTAGTTTGCTAAACTTTATGAAATAATGGCCTCAATCCTATTATTCACCCCCCACCAATGTAAGTCAAACAGCACAGACCTCAGTGGTAAATTGCCTCCAATTGAAAAGGTGAAGCTTGTCTTTCTTGTTGTGCACCATCCATTTATAGCAATTTGGAACACCATCTTATGGATGGCCTTGGTCTCCAGCAACACATTCTGATGCTCTAGGGATTATTAGGCTTAAAATAAAGGCAAAGAGAAAATGGCTGTGAAAGAAAATCATTTGATGGGAAAGATACTGTCTCTTCAAGTGTCTTTTGCAGCAGTCCTTAGCAGGAAGGCAGATGTGGCTCTAAATTGCCTGGAATATATACATATATCAAGGAGGGAAATGAAGAGGTAAGCGGAAAATGAATTGATGAAAGCAGTTTTAAGTAGCTATGAGCACATACACACTGACAGAATAGCTCACTATTTGGATCACTTTTGGTGCACTTTGATTTACAGAATCCACATGTGTTTTGACTTAGAGGAATCCATCCTGCTCCTTTTTGGCACAGCGGTAGGGCTACAGGATTTTGGGGAGGTTTTTTTGGGTTTTCTTTTGGCATAATTTGGCATGTTCCTAATTAGTCCGTTCTGTAGCCTATGTCGATGGTTAGCCAACACCAAAATAGAGCTTTCGGTGGTGTTAGCTGAGATGACAACCCTGTGACATATTTGAAGGGTTATGGCTACTGTTTTAAATTTTTTAAATATATTTTCCTACTAATGCAGCACTATTCTAGATAAATGAGATACATTGCCAGTATTCTGTGTACCATGCTAGGTAGATGCATCACTGTTTCACTATAACAGTTATTTATTCAAGGGGGGAAAAGGAAAGTTATCATGGCCTGCTGAATGATGGCTATGGGGAAAGGAAAGGAAGGAGACATGAAGAGCAGTGTCATTAATCAAAAGGGGAACAAATTGGGCCAATCCAAAGATCAATGTGAATGGAAGGATAGTGTTGATCAGTGTGAAGGATCACTCAAGTGACAGATAATATAAATCTCGCTCAAAGTAAGAACCTTTCAAGTGAGAACCAGACCACAGACACACACAAATATGTCTGGCCATATCACTAGCAACAAATGCTGGAAGGGAGCACTGGCAGCCCACCCAGGCACATGGCCTGTTTTGCACTCTTACATTAACCTGCTACCACCAGGGGGGGGGCATGATCTAGCTGTAAGTTTTGAGATACAATTCAAGTACCATTCCAGTTTGTTTCTATCTGCGGAAAGGAGCAGGGTGCCATTTTGTCATTTCCCTCAAGCAGCTGAATATCTTGGGTTGGCTCTGCCCTCAGGGCACCAACTTTGTCTCCTTTCTGCTTGTATCCCCTCAAGGAGGGCTGTTTGAACAAGTGTTCTGGGCAAACATCATGGCAGGGGGAGGGGGCTCTGTCTTGAACAATGCTGCCTTCTTTTTCTAGTTAAACGCCTTGCAGACGCTGGTATTTCTTTCCTTCCTGTTTGAAATAATGCACTTTGTACTTGCAAGGATCGACTGCCTGACATATCTTTAATGCGGGTACAAAGAAGATTTCATACAATGTATTCACGGTAAATATTCATGCTGCTGTAGAAATCCCATCTTCTTTATTGTGTGAGATGCTAAAAATTGCACTTGAAGGAAAGACCTGGCAATACAGCATTATGCTGGCTCCAAGAAAACTATGCAGACAGATCTGTTAGGATGCAGATAAAAAACAATGCCTCCTAATTTTGCATCTCTTCAGCTTAATCAGTCAACTAGATGAGGAAGTCATAGAGCCTGTTTGCACACTTGAGTTTTTGGAAGGAATGTAAAGAAGCTAAAAGCCAATCCATCTTGTACACCAGAATGATGACAGTGCCCTTCAATATGAATATTCGGAGAAGCCCATTTAAATCAAGAAGATTATGCATCCCATGAGTCATTTTTACCTTTCCCAATTGCAGTTGCATGTTCCCTTAATTATCTGACTAATTGCTGGTATCTGACCTATAAGACTCTCCCTGGCTAGTCGTTCATCCCACAAGTGGCACCATTTTGGGATACCTTTAAAGTTATGGTACATGAACAGCTACGTTTCTTCTCTGTAGAAAGAATAATCTAAAGATCGTAGTAAAGAGCTCCCTGTATAAACCAATAAAAACTAACATTTACATAGGGATTATTAGGTTTAAAATAAAGACCAGAAGGAAAAAGGCAGGCAGACAAAATCATTTGATTGGAAAGTTAATGTCTCTTGAAGTCTTTTTTGTAGCAATACTCAGAGGGAAAATAGACACAGCATGGCTCAGTGATCAAATCTCCCTTCTTTACTTTTTCTGTTCTTTCTCTTTTAAACTTAAAAGCAGCAGGAAGAAGACCTGAACAGCAGGTGAGGAAAGAGTTCGTGGAAAGGACATTTTACCAATTAGCACACACGTGCGCACGCACACGCACACACCATCACCAGCAGCAACTTGTCAAGGAAGACCTTTAACCACCATTGGCATGTTTTGAACATCACGCAGTACAGCTGCCACCAGGGAGCCTCAGAAGGGCAGAGTCCACTCTCTCCAAGCCCTTCCAAAACATCCTGTGAGAACCCAGTCAAATTCCACTGAGTCTCAGAAAATTCAGGGTTTACCAGCAGTTGAGTCCCTTTACTCTGGGAATCACAAGTCCAGGAACTGTGGACCTGAGGGGTGAACACCAACTCTGCAGGGTAGTACAAAACCAAGTTGTACAATTGTACCGAATAAGAGTGTAGCCAATTACAGTCTGAGGAACTGAATTTAGAAACAGCTTCCGAACCACCTAACCAAGAAATACACCAGGTGGAGATTTTATTCTTTATTTGAAGAATAAGAAAAAGCCAAATTCAAAAGAGAAAAAAAATCTTTCAAATGTTTAAGCCAATTCACACAAAAAGACAATAGTTACAAGAATCACTCACACAAGGAAATAAGAAAACTACCTCAGCCTAAGCTAAATACTGAGGATCTAATTAGCAAGGTTCCTTGAGCTAGTACAGAATGCCAAAATCTTACTGACAGTATAATTTGCTGGATTTCCAGATAAAGGTTCCCCTCCTGAACTGTGGAACTGGACTAATTTTATGCCTCACGGTACAATCTCAAATGATGCTCTTTAGCAATCAAATTAAGTATTCTTCTGAATCTTCTAGAAGACATCTTTTCTGACACATTCAATGTACACCTGTAGGAATCTCCTAATTTGTTTTGAAATGAAACTCTAGCCTTGAGTTTATCCTTACCTTTGCCCAGTCAAGATAGCAAACTACCTATCACCTTTTCTAAGGATTTCAGCCCACTCTCTCACCAGTTCTTCATGCCTGTAGGAAATCTGTATGAAATAATAGTACTACTCTATTCTGCTTTGGTCACACCTCATCTGGAATATTGTGGCCAATTCTGAGTATCACTGCTTAAGAAGGCTATTATCAAGCTGGAATGTGTCCACAGGAGGGCAACCAAGATGGAAACCAAGGGTCTGGAAACCATGTCCCATGAGGAACAGTTGCAAAAGCTGGACATGTTTATCCTGGAGAAGCAAAGAGTAAGAGATGATATGATAGCAGTCTACAGATTTTTGAAAGCCAGTCATATACAGTGGACCCTCGACTTACGGAATTAATCCGTATTGGAATGGTGGCTGCAGGTCGAAAAGTCTGTAGGTCGAGGCTCCATTGACCTACAATGCATTGAAAACCGATTAATCCGTAACCAGCCGTTTTTGGTCCATTTTGTTTGATTTTCCGGTCTGTAGGTCGATTCTCCGGCCGCAAGTCGAACCTAAATTTTGCGGCCAGAGAAGTCTGTAACTCAAAAAGTCTGCAGGTCAAGCCGTCTGTAAGTCGAGGGTCCACTGTAAGAGATAGAGCAAGTTTGCTTTATGAGGCTCCAGAGAGTAGGATCCAAAGTAATCAATTCAGATTACAAGAAAGGAGATTTCCACTGAACATTAAAAAGAACTTCCTGAAAGAACAAACTGTTTCAGAAAATGTTGGACAGTTATGGCTGACAGTTGTATAACCACTCTACCTAAAGGAACAGACTGTCACCAACATGTAAGATGAGAGGAGGGCTGTGCCAACAGTTTCTCCCACTCACTGTCACAGTTTCTGCTGGAGGTTTTGAAACAGAGGTTGAATGGTCATCCTTTGTTGGCTAAAATCCTGTTCTGCAACTACGTGTGTGTAAAGCAAAGCTGCAGAAGTAGTAGAAAAAAATCACAGCAAGGCAGAAGTGCTATTCAGGAAGTACTTCTGCAGGAGTGTCAAGCAATAGTTGCAACAGGAACCACCGGATAATTGTGCAGTTGAATTGCACAATGCTGCCTGCCTGGGTGTAACCCCCTGCATACTTCCACAGGTATAACTTTACCTTACACCAAAATAAACAGGATTTCAGCCAGAGATGCTCTAGTTGTGGATCCATATAGTGGAACGGGTTGGGATTTGATGCCTCTTAGGGAACCCATCTCTCCTATAACTCTATGATTTGACAATTCTATGTATGTCTTGTGCGCACATAGATTCAGAGATGGGAGAAAATGTTGGCACAGTCCTACTCTCAGCTTACATGTTGGTGACAGTCTGTTTCTTTAGATAGAGAGGTTATACAACTGTCACCCATAAAAAGAGCATGTGGGCGTGTCACAAAGCTATGAAGGTGCTGCTGCCTTTGCAGCAGACATTTTTCCTCACCATCTTTACATTGCTCTTCATCTCAAAAAGCCCTTAGCAACAACTTGGGTGAGGTCTTCTCAGGCATGCCACCCCAACTTCAGAAAGGTCTTTGGCTTGCCCTGCAACAACTTCCTCATGTTCCTTTTGTGAATTTTTTAAAAATTATCTTGTAATTTTGAAATGTGTGATCTATGGACTTTAGTTTTGCTGCATATTTAGTTTTAAGGCTTCTTTTTTTCTCACTCATCTCCGCCCCTTGCCCTGGAAATGTTTACGCAGCAACTGTTTTTGTGGTATTTTTTGTACTGTATTTTATCACTTCATCTTTCTGAGGCTGGCAGAGAGCTGTTATGTTGGGCAGTAAATATAATATAATATAATATAATATAATATAATATAATATAATATAATATAATATAATATAATATAATATAATATAATATAAATAGCCCCTCTGCCTCATCCCCACATGTTCTCTCTCTCTCTCTCTCTCTCTCTCATTCTAGGTAAAAGAGCCAGTGAGAGACAGTTTTTTTTTTTAATCTGCATCCACAAAAATGTTTGCCTCATGGCCTTGACAAAGCAAATTGCAGTCCATGAAAGTTTTATGCAACAATAAACCTGTTAATCTTTAAAGTGCCAAAAGACATTTTATAGAATTTTCCAATCATTTTCAAGTTCAGTTAAATCTAAGACTCATAAAAAAAAATTATGACTTCTTCAAAACATATTGAAAAGCTATTGAGTTACTTTTTTGAAGAAAACTGTTGTTACTGCACAGAGGAAAATGAATTGCTGAGTGTCAATTAAGCAACACTGAAAGGTTGCCCAAGAGACAAGTCACCTATCTGCAGTTCAAAATAAACAATTTCAATGAGACAATCAAGACCACAGAATATACGAGAATAAAAGACTGTGGATATTGTACAAGGTGGGGAAAACTATGCTAAGAAGGAATTAACTAGAAAATATCAAAAAAGCTGAAAGATGCAGCAGCTAGATCCCCAAGAAAAGAATGCCTGTCAGGACAATTACTACATATTTAGAAGAAACTAATATGGATTTCTTTGGTTCCTACAAGCAGTACATGTTTTTGATACTATTATTTCAAATGTCACTGTAAGAGAGATAAAAATATGTTGAGTACAGTATGTCCCCTAACTACAGCGGGAATTAAAGGAAACAAGATTCTAAATGGGAGAGGAATAAAAAGTGCAATTTAAAAGCTACTCAGAAGGAAAGCACTGCAGGAGATTGGTTGTTTATTGAACTTTTAAAATCAGTTTTTCGAAAAACTCTCATTTATGAATGTGGGATATTGTGCTTCTGTATCCACAATTCAAAACACCAGGAAATGGACTGATACAGCTGCGTTGCCAGCAGGAAAAATGATGTCAAGCTTTACATTTTGTTTGCTTGCTTGCTTGCTTGCTTGTTTGCTTGCTTGCTTGTTTGTTTAAAATATTTTACCCCTCTTTTATTTTTAAAAGGACCAAAGGCAAAGGGCATATAACAAAGGGCAGCCTGAATTTTAACAACACCAATGGCAGCAATCAAGATGGTCTATACAGGATACCTTTTTGTACTCACTATCATTCACAAATTGACACCAAGCAAGAAAAAGTCTCAGAAACTAACTCCTTTTTCATCATTTAAACACTTCTCACTCAAAGACAAAGCAATTATCAGGGTTGTTTTTCAACGTGTGAAAACATTCTCTTTCAAGATAAGCAAGACGAGTCTTTTCAATTTATATGAGCTATTTTAAATATGGGGATGTTTTAGAATTTCTTGTTTGTGCATGGGGCGGACATGTTATATTTATTTTTTAAATCATAACTTGGAAACCCTTTGCCCACATTTGCCCAAATCTGGCACAGAGCAAGAGCAGCTGCCTGCTACATTTGTGCCAAACGTGGTGCTGATCCAAAGTCCAGTTTCAAAGTTATAACTTTTTGTTTAGGTTGCTACCATTTTTAGAATTGCCTTGTAGAATGTTGATTTGCTCTGCCAGAACAAAGTCATTTGCTACGTTCTCATGCAGCAATAATATATCAGAAAGACATTGAAAACGTGTGTTCTTCTCACCACCTAATGTAAGAGGAGTGCTATCATTCAGATGAACTATTTCTTATGATATGGAATGCCCTAATACAGCGGTGCCTTGACTTACGAACTCCCTGACGTACGAACATTTTGACTTACGAACAGCTCCGTTCGCAAAATTTTGCTTTGACTTGCAAACGGAGCTTTGACTTACGAACAAAAAAAAACACGGGGGAAGCGGGAAATGTACTTTGGACTGCCTGGTACTGCCTGGTACTGCCTGGTACTGTAATTTTAAAATGTAAAAATTGGTTTAAAAGGTGCTTGGTTTGGTTTAAAGCTGCTTCGTTTTAAAGGTGTTCTGTTTAAAAGGTGTTCGTTCCCTCCCTCCCTCCCTCCTTTCCTGCCCTTTTTTTTAACCTCTCAACTTAGGTTAAAAAAAAATTCTCCCCCTAGTGGTAGAGGACGGATTAACCGGTTTTGCATTAGTTCCTATGGGAACTAATGCTTTGACTTACAAACGGCACCTCGACATAAGAACAAAAAACAGCCGGAACGGATTAATCGGTTTTCAATGCATTCCTATGGGAAATGCTGATTTGACTTACGAACGTTTTGACTTACGAACGTCTTCTGGGACTGATTAAGTTCATAAGTCAAGGCACCACTGTAATCTGCATGTTCAAATAAAGTTCAGAAATAGCCTCTAATGTAACCTAGACGAGCCATTAGAGGTTGGGGGAGAAGATAATTTGCCAGAGGTAGGCAGTGTTTTGAGAACTATGGAAAGATTTTTTAAAATAAAAGATTGTTTGGGTGTGGAATATATGGAATTCAGATAACCTAACATACAGGTTAGATTACTTACAATTAAAAATAAATAATTATCAGGTCAGACTGATAAACATGGTTTATTTTGATTTCAGTACATATTAAAGTTGTGGCAGAACTAGGATTACTAGTATTAACTGCTTTTCAAAGCATGAACGATACAGCACTTCATTTTTAAAAGAATGCTTTGTCATTCTGAGGAAAGTGGAATCCCATGTTTCATTTTATTCTCAGAGATACAAATTGTGAAGAAACTGAGAAGCCGAGGGAACATGGAATCCATCTTGAAAAATTAGGCTTCTCTGTGAGTGTCAGGGAACAGCTGACTGAGAATGGGGCATTCTGTGTCTGCCCAGTAACAAGAAGAGAGTAACACTTGAAGATTATGTCTCGTGAGAAGGCCTTCAGGTCGAAGTAAACTGATTCCCTGCTACCACAGTAATTGGGAGATGATTTCAGCTGTGATCATCTCCATTCAGAAGCCTGACTAGAACACAAACTGTTCTAGTCACAATATAAAGCTTTACAAGTGCCTTTTTAATGTCCCTCATCCTCTACTACAGTGGTTCCCAAACTTGGGTCCTCAGATGTTTTTGCACTAAAACTCCCAGAAGCCTTCACCACTAGCTGTGCTGGCCAGTATTTCTGGGAGTTGTAGTCTTGGGACCCAAGGTTGGGAACCACTGCAGGAGCTCAGGGATGCTTACCTGAGAGTCCCTTGCATTTTATCAGTTATTCTTACTGTGTGTAACAGTTTGGCTGGGATATAGTAACCCATTGCAGATGTAACCCTAACTTACTGGGATAAGCAAATATGTGGCTTGAGAGAATCCCTCTTCTTTCATAGTATGGAGGTTGACAGGAAGGTCTCCTGCATTCCAGATGCTTCCAAGCACAGATAGAGCATTTTCTTCTTAGCATGCACTTTTTGAAAAAGCTGTGCATATTCTCCTTTTCTCATTTTAGTTTCTCTGACTGGAAAGTACTTAGAAGCAGAAAAAGAAACTAACTGCACCAGGGAAAGCCTACTGTTAGCTAACTGCTTTCTCTCTTCTCTGGCAGCAGTAAGAACAAGAGCAAAAATAACTGCTCCTTATTTAGTCACCACCTTAGGCTTCGGGACTGCAGAAATTACACAAATGCTGCCAGCATTTTTTAAAGAAAATTATAATTATTTAACTACTTGTCTTCAGGCTTCTAGCCATCAGCTTTGACACTGACTACTGCTGCAAGGCATTTGGTTTGATAAAATGTACAAAATTCTCTATTTGATGTTGCTCCTGGTCTGTCCACTTTGGCTTGTGGTTCTCTGCAAATGACTAATCTCTGGGCTTGGGCCTTCTTTAACCAAAGCTTTGCTTTGCATTGTTTAGAGAGATGCTAGCTCCTTCAAATCTCTGAGTGTTCAGCTCAAAGGGAGAAAGAACTGCTGGATAGCTCAGTGGTTTAGACATCTGGCATTGGAGCCAGAGGTCAGGACTTTGTTTCCCCACTGTGCCTGTTTGACAGGGACTGTACCCGATGATCAACAAGGTCCCTTTCAGCTCTGAAGTTCTAAGGTGGTGATGGTGGTGGTAAAGTGAATTTCAGCTAGCCTGAAGTCTACCCTGTGTTGCACTGAGTGGTTTAAACAAATTTTGAATCCAGTTGGTAGTCTCAGCTAAAATAAGCTCATCAGCTAGAAGGGATTTTCATATGTGTTCACTTACCATTCAGCAGTTGATTCAATGGGTCCACCTGAGCTGGGACTAGCAATTAGAACAAGGCCAAAAGAATTAATAAGTGATTAAAAGGTAAAGGTAAAGGTTCCCCTTGACAAATTGTCCAGTTGTGTCTGACTCTAGGGGGAGGTGCTCATCCCCGTTTCCAAGCCGTAGAGCCAGTGTTTGTCCGTAGACAGTTTCCGTGGTCAGGTGGCCAGCGCGACTAGACATGGAACGTTGTTACCTTCCCACCGTGGTGGTACCTATTTATCTACTTGCATTTGCATGCTTTCGAACTGCTAGGTTGGCAGGAGCTGGGACAAGCTACGGGAGCTCACTCCGTCGGGTGGATTTGATCTTACGACTGTTGGTCTTCCAACCTTGCAGCACAGAGGCTTCTGCGGTTTAACCCGCAGCGCCACCACGTCCCTCATAATAAGTGATTAGACAATGAATTAAGCCAGTAAATACTTTCTGTAAGGTATAAAGGAACCCTCCACACAAAGTGCACTCACTTTCACCTCTTGGGAAAATATAGCCATTCATACTTCTCCTTTACCACGGGGTGTCAGTGGGTGCTTGCCTTGTTTATTTATACTTTCCCAGTGCTACCTGTGACTAACTGAACTACATGCTGAAATCATGTATAGTTGCACAAAAGTAATAACTTTTAGAGGCTAGTTGCCGTAAGTTAAGAAATCTCCACAGACATTATCTGTTGCATGCTATCTACAGAGATTTCTTTTTTTAAAAAAAAAAACATTTTATTAGTTTTTCACTCTATCTACATTCGGTTTGTGCTTGTCAAACATCGTGTTACATGATTTGCTTACAATTATTTGTTTTTTACATCTCAGTGTCTTCCCAGTTGTCCCCCCAAATTCCAGACATCTTTCAAACATTCAAACCATTCATGTACGTATTTTAGTATATAATATTGGCTACTATCATAATATTACTTTCATAGTGTACAATATTCTCAAGATCTTCTAATAACATACTTAATAAAAGTAATTCCAGATCCATGCCCCAACCTTATATCTAGTTTAATTTACCTAAAAAGAAAACCCACTACAGTATATTACGTCTTTACCCTGGTTAGTGCTCCCTTATTTCAGTTTAATTCTCCTTTTTAATATAAAGGATATGCTCCTTTACAATTCCCGAAGTTAGATATATACATGCTTTTCAACATTAAGTGCCCCCTTCCTATTTTTCCCTTTTTCATCTTTCTAAGTAATTCCCTCTCTTATTTCTCTTTTTTCACTTTTTGTTTCTGTCTCTCTAAGCATTCTGCCATCTTTCGTGCCCTCTGAAACCATTTTGTGCATCTGATTTATCTCTACTAGATCTTTATGCACTTGGTCTATCTTCAATAGATCTTCTGGGCTTTTTTAAATTAATTCTGCTGATTTTCTTCCCTTGTCTTCCCTTAATATTCTCCTCGGATCCAAGATTAAAGTTGTTTCTCTTAGGTTTTCCCCATTAATTTCCTCCAGCTCCTCTTTTGATTGGCATACATCATCCGGCACACTCTCATTTCCTTTTTCGTTATTCCCTGTCTCTTGTTGACTATAATTCTTCTTCAGCTGTTCCTTGAATAATTTTGCCTCTTGGTAGTGGGATCTCACTATTTCTAGGATTGTTTGAAGGGTAGATTTTGTTTCATCCCAAAATTGTCCTTGTTGTGCCATTATGTTCCAGCTGCCCAAGAGCTTAAGCCAAGATTCGAAACCCCCAAGTATCACAGTCCAGTTCGATGATTGTATCCGTGGCCTGATTGATCCCTGGCAAATTGATGCCAGCCAAACAGATATTCCAAGTCTCCAGAGTCAGTTCAAAGAGTCCGCTTTGGCCAAATAGACCTGAACCAAAATTTAAACCCCCAAAGTACCAAGGTACAATTCAATGGTTGTATCCGTGGCCTGATGGCCTAATTCCCACAGGTTTACGCCAGCTAATCAAACACAAACACTTCCAGCTCCAGGGGCAGTTTCAGAGGATCTACTTTGGCCAAATAGGCCTGAACCAAGGTTCAAAACCCCCGAATTTCACAGTCCAATTCAGTGTTTGTATCTATGTCCTGGTAGCCTAGTTCCCGCAACTCTGCATCGGCCAAAACCGAAATTCCAAGTCCCTGGAAGTGGTTCCAAAAAGTTCACTTTGGCCCAATATACTAATTCCCAAAGTACAATTTTTAAAAAAAATCCACTTTAGGGTTAATTTGTCTATGTTCCAGCCAGTCATGAAAAAATCAAAAGGAAATAAAAAACAGATTTCCAAGCTTTAAACAGCAGTAGAGTGCTCAAGGTCACTGTTCTGGGCATTCTGCCAAAAGACTTCAGGTAGCCATAACATAAAGATAACTCCAGACTTGCTGCTTAACTGATAATAGCTTACGAGAAAAGTTTCTTAAGATTTATAACGCCAAATTAATACCCAGCTTCTTAAAATATATTTTAAATGTATTTAAATGAGTAGTTAATGTCCCATTAATCTTTAAATTATTTTCTTTGCATCAACTATCCCCCTCTCCAGATTTTCCGCCGCTCTATAAGTGATGAGATGATAGAAGATTCTTTTTCCTGTATATAGGAATTGTCTTCTCCAGGGATAATCATAAGCAATTAGTTGTAAAAATATATCTCACCCGATAGTAACACTGATGTTGAATAGCTGATTGTTGCTTCTCTTTTGCCGGCTGCCGACAACTTGCAAGCAAGCTTCCTAGCTGCTTGTTTCTGCCCGTTGGCTGATTGGGGAGTTTCCTGGATCAAACGGGGATGACCGCCGCCCCCCCCCCCGTGATCAACAGGCTTCCCCCCCAGTTCACCACCTCTTCGGGGTGGTTTCGACACCCTGGGGTGTCCCAAACAGGTCAGAATTCAGCCCAGGGGACAGAGCTCTGTCCTCCTGCTGCTGTCTCGTCGCGGCGTCAAGCCGGTCTCTCTACAGAGATTTCTTAATTTATGCAATTAGCCTGCAGAAGTTAACATCTTTTGCATAGCTGCACAACAGGGTTGTAGCCATGGAGTTTTTTTTCTCAAGCTTCAGAGTAGAGATGGGAGTATTCATATTCGTATACAAATACACCGGCACAGGTGGAGATAACAAGGGTCCGGCCCCCTGGGGCCAGACTGTCCACTCACCCTTCTGCTGCTGCTATGGGCTCTGTGCTCCCTTCCTATCACTCTGGAGCTCATGGTCGGCTAGCCATTCCTGGCTGGAGGCAGGACGACGAGTTTCCCTGCCAGATCGAAGAGTGGCTCGCAGACCGGGTGCTCCGGAGCAATAGGAAGGGAGCGTGGAGCCCACGGCAGCAGCAGACAGTGAGTGAACGGTCTGGCCCCAGGGGGCTGGACCCTTGTTATGTCCACCTGTGTAGGGACATAAGAAGGGTTATGACTACTTCAGAGTCTTTGAGACTCCTTCATGTTGCTTCATTTGTAAGCCTCTTTCCCTCTCTCCTCCATTTTCTGCTCTCTGAAAATAGATGTGTCAAGATGTAGTATGACAAGCATGGAATATAAATAAAAGTTTTTGTCTCCTTTAACCAAGAAGCATCTAAACTGGTCATTTTTCCTTTTCCAAGGGCTGGACAGATCTCTCCATGCCTTTTTTTCAGCACCAAAAAGGGGGAAACTACATTCCAAATCCCTCCAACAACTTATTTCAGTTCAGTTGCCAATTTTTATGATACAACTAATGCATGGATGCATCTTTCTTCCATTAAAGATTACCGCTCCCATGAAAAATCCTGGCATTAGCCCCTGTGACAGTTTCTCTCTGAGGGTGAATAGCAGTGTGGCAATTTTCATGATGACCTTATTGCAGCTCCCCTCAATGCCAACTCTTCACGTACTTACTATATACATGTATACCCTGCCTTTTTGTCAATATGATCAAAGTAGCTTAAATGGCTGCCCTAGACTTCTCCACTGACCTGTGGGATAGGTCAGGCTGAGAAAGAGAGTGACAAGCCAACAGTCAGCTAATGTTTTTCATGGTTTAGCGGGGGACAGAAAATGAATTGCCTCAGTCCCAGTCTGACCGGTGGCTACACCACTGTTTGGCCTTTGGCCTTCAGATTCTCTCCCCCATCTGCTGTTTTGTCGACATTTGGATTGTTCTCCCAGAAAGTGGCTGACTTTTTATGCATTCTTGATAACAATGTTGTACTGGAAATTAATGCTAAAATGAATGTCAGAAACCCAACATTCCAGCCCTCACCTGGCGAGCATTCAAGTGGGATATCAGCTATTGGCCTTCTTCTGACATTTCTTTAATTAATAAAGCAATTCCATTCTTTGTATTTGTGGGAAACATTGCATTTGTTCCTAACTTCGTACACAATGTTTTCTCTGCTGACATATTCATGATTGTTCTCCCTGTCCCCCAATGTACTTTGAAGCTTTCTGGCAGCACAATATTTGGTGCAAATTCCTTGGGCTCAGGTAGATGCAAGCACTGCAAACTATAAAAACACAGCATAAATTTCAAAGCTCTATGAATATTCATTGAACATGTGTGGGAGACTGTAAGAAGGATACAAAGGGAAAAATCTGGATTATGAATGGAGGCATGGATTAAAATATGAAAGGCGGGTGGCATAAATATATGGCTCAGGAGTTTTAAATAAGAACTGAAGGGAAATTGCTCTTTGTTCATTATTTTTCTTCGTTAAATAGCAAATCAAGCACATTTTAAGCAGGCACGTATTTTCTAAGTCTATAAAATTGCCCATTCCATTATGATATGATACAGATGTTGCAATTCCAGCTGAAACCATGAAAACACCCATGAGATACTTCTTTGAAAAGAAGTAGAATATAGCAACTTTTTTTTTGCCCTCCTATGTAGTTCGCCATCACAGAAAAAAAGGTCCCAAGTGCACAATTCTAGTGAGATTCTCAGAAATTGTAACTGAATGCAAGGCATGCCAGAAGTACACTAATCATGTCTGTGGTAAAATGGGATTCATACACATGCAGTTCCACTGATAAATGAAGCTCCATACAATCTGATACAGCAAATCACTAAACCTCAGTAAGCATGTTTATTAATTTTACTAGACTTTCAGTGAGGATGCTTTTTTCAGTTTTTAACCATCTACCATGCCAAACTGGGTGGGAGGAAACCATGTTTTTTCAGCCACCACTGCTAAACATATAAGGCAGACACTGGTTAATACCACTCCTAAAACAGAACTGCCTTGTTTAAAACTCCTTAGGTCCTTAATGATCCATTTTGACATTGCCTTGTTTTCTCGCCAAAGATGAAGATTTGATAGGTCCATCTAGGCTGCTTCCTTCCATCCCAGCCATTTGCAGTTACCATATATCAGACTGGACTGTTGCTTTGCATTACTGCTATTTTGTAAGCAAACTTGGAGAAATTCAGTGGGGAAAGGACATAAATATTTCACTTATTTTTCAACAGGTTTGTGCAAATTGTGGCCTTCTCAATATTTTTGGGTTGCAACTCCCAATATGTTTTTGTTTCCTTTCACCAAGAAACATCCAGACTGGTCATTTCCCCCTTTCCAAGGGAACAGGTGAAACAGAGCAGATCTCTCAATTACTTTTCTCAGAATTAAAGAAAGAAAGAAAGGAAAGGAAAGGAAAGGGGAAAAAAGAGGAAATAATCAAATTCCAAATATCTCCAACAGTTCAGAGGATAATTACGTCAGCACACATACACACTGAGGGTTCATTCAACTTTCTTCACACCCATGATCCTAGTACTGCATCCCAGTGTCGACACAACACAAAGCTGAAAGTAGTGTCAACAGAACCAAAGTGAAACGAATTTTTTTTTGCTTTTTTTTTATATATACCACCTCCAAGGGTGGTGGTTTTTGTTTTTGTTCTTCTTTGCTCCAATTTGTTCAGGGCAATGCCTACTAATGTGGACCTCTGTACCTCATTAATGCATCCTGACCCAGGCATTTTGGGGTGTTTATCATTTGATGATATTTCATAATGGGTGTTTTTCTCCATCCCTCCATGGTTCACTGTAAGTGCTGTTCAGTTTTCTTGGGATAGCCACTGCTTCTGCTTTCTTTCTTTCTTTCTTTCTTTCTTTCTTTCTTTCTTTCTTTCTTTCTTTCTTTCTTTCTTTCTTCTTCTTCTTCTTCTTCTTCTTCTTCTTCTTCTTCTTCTTCTTCTTCTTCTTCTTTACAAACTTAAAAAATAAACAAATACATAAAATTAGAAAGCATTAGGACCAAAAGAGAGAAACAGACTGAGGACAGGGAAAAGAAGAGAGAGTGCATTAGGTAGGAAGCGGGCAGAGAAAATATCAGCAACCCCATAACAATGGATGAAAACGCCACCATTTGGACAAAGCCTCAGTTACATTTAGCAGAACAAAATGGGGGGAGGGTGTCATTTTTTGCAATGAAAAGAAAAATCAATGCAAAAATCCCTTGCATTTTTTGGAATGTACAATTGTGCTCTAGCAGGATTCCAATCAATATTATACTGTAATATGCTTACATTCTGGATCTTTTGAGAACCCTAATTCATGGGATAACAGTATATCATTAAAAATACAAAGCATCTCCCCAAAGCTCCATAAAACAGAAGAATGTGAGATTATTTTGGATCTTGGGAAGAACCATCATAGTCAAAATTGCTGTTCAAAACTACTGTCTAGCAAATCACAAAATAACAGGCACTGGAAGGAGGAGTGTGAAGGCCTGGCTGCCCCAAACATCTCTTCGGCCTCCCCTCTCTGATTTCTTTAGTTTATGCTTGCCTTGCCTTTGTGCATATTTATTTGCCAGTGGAGAATATGAAACCGATTTAATAAAGGAACTCACCAATATTGCACCTCACCTACTTTTCATTGCATTATGCTGGCCACCCTCATTATGCTGAGGTCATCCCAGCTCAACATTTCTGGCTGCAGATCTGTTAAAGGAGCACTAATTCTGTCTATAGCAAGATGAAAAAGAGGTTGCCATCGTAAATCGCTTCAATGTTCCATCTTCATTTTTCTCATTTCCCTGAAATCAACATGATAGTTACTCCTTGCATAACTATGAGGTAATAAAGTATGTGTAATCATCAAGTCCCATCCCTTGTCACCGACCATGATCTCCGTCCCTTGTCACCGACCATGTTCTGACTTTTTTGATTGCCCAGATTAGCCTTGCCTTTTCCAACAGCCCAGAGCAGAACAGAGCCGCTTTACCTCCTATTTTAACAGCCCGAACCTGTGAACTTTTCAGCCAGCAGTTAGATTAGATTAGGCATCCTTCAGTCTCGAGAGACTATGGTAACGTGCTCTGTATGGAGGACTTGGAACAGCATCTAGTGTGGCTGAGAAGGCCAATTCGAGAGTGACAATCCCTTCCACACTGAAGACAAATACAATCTGTCCCCTGTCCAGCTCCCTGATTTTGCTGGTTTCGGGACTGCCTCTTTGCCTCGGTCTGCTGGACAAGTGTCTCTTCAAAATGGGAGAGGCCATGATGCACCGCCTGCCTCCAGGCTGAACACTCAGATGTCAAGGTTTCCCATCTGTTGAGGTCCATTCCTAAGGCCTTCATATCCCGCCTGCAGATATCCTTGTATTGCAGCTGTGGTCTCCCTCTGGGGCGATTTCCCTGCACTTTCTCCATACAGGAGATCTTTTGGAATCCGACCATCGGCCATTCTCACAACATGCCTGAGCCAATGTAGACGTCGCTGTTTCAGTAATGTATACATGCTAAAATGTCCAGCTCATTCTAAGACTACTCTATTTGGAACTTTGTCCTGCCAGGTGATACCAAAAATGTGTCGGAGACAATGCATATGGAACGTCTTCAGCTTCCTCTCCTGCCGTGCACAAAGGGTCCAGGACTCACTGCAGTACAGGAGTGTGCTCAGGACACAGGCTCTATAGACCTGCATCTTGGTATATGCTGTCAGCTTCTTATTAAGCCATACTCTCTTTGTGAGTCTAGAGAACGTGGTAGCTGCTTTGCCAATGCGTTTATCCAGCTCGACATCTGCTAAAGTTGGTTCACTGTCCAACTCTTCCAAGACAGGCAGGCACTCGATGTTATTTAATGCCTCTTCGGTTACTACATTCTCTCTGGAATATAGCTCAGAGTGGTGCTGCACCCAGCGTTCCATCTGCTGTGCTTGGTCCTGGATGATCACACCTGTAGCAGTCTTCAAAGGAGCAGATTTATTCTGTATTGGAGAATAGGATGGCAGAAGCCAGCTCTAGATGGAGTTGGCTATTTCCTGAATTCCTGGCTTTGAGAGTCTTCTAAACCAAATCCTATGTGACAAACCACTCTTCCCACAAGAGATAGCTCTGAGGATCCTGCGGTGTGAACAATTCAGGAAGTGGCTTGAATTCTCTCTCTTTTGCTGGGGAGCAAAATACTCAAGACTCACAACACCTAGCACTTGAAACAATTGTCTTACTTAGCCCAAAGGTAGGCCAGTCTTGAAGGATTATTTGAAGGGTTTCAACATGGTATTTTGCCTCCCAAATATCTAATGACACCAAAAAATAGAGAGCACCATCCTATACACTCATGTCTCAAATTAGGTAGCTCAAAAAGGTCCAAGGGAGGAGTAAGAGTGAATTTTGTTGTGAAAGGATTTGGTAGCTAGCTTCTAATATTGATCACAGATTTCTAGGTTGAAAATGTGCTCAAAGGCACCCTGTTCCTTAATTTCTTGCATGTATCTACCTACTGTATTCAGGCTTCAATCAGTGTATCTTTCAAGTCTAGTAAAAAAGAAAAACAAACTCTACAAGGCTGAAACCTGGCGACCCTGTTACAGTATATGACATTCATTAGCCTTATTATAGGTACCGAAACCTATGTTCTGCTATATCAGACTCATTGCAGGTATAAATCTCCAAGGGATGTTGAGAAATTATTTACCTGATAAATGACATCTATCAAGTTCCAACTGTGTTGCCAACTAGTCAAATAATTACATGACTTCAGAGGAGAAAATGTAATATTTCCCAGCAAACAGTTACCTGCATTTCAATGGAGAAATTTACATCATTAATAAGGCATAAGGCAGAGTTTTAGAAAAATCACCTGATGCTTATTGTTTGCAAATGGCATCTCTCTGAAGTATCTTGGTGCTCAGATTGCAGACATATTTAAGGCAGTTTATTCCTCATTTTGCTAAATTGACTGGTCCCCCTGCCAAGTCACAGTGGTCAGAAGAACTGACATTGCACTGGCTGTTTTTAAAATATTTTTCCAAGCATTTCCTCATACTTGTCTGTAATTCAAATGAGACTTGTGAACAGAATTTTAAGAAGTGCATTCATTGAAAGAAAATTTCTTTTGTTGTTGCTCAACAGAATCAGTAAATGGGTTGGAGGGAAAATGCTGTATTGCAGTGGAATTCACATGGAGGGGTGAAGGTTTTACACTTAAAACTTAAAACATTATCAATCTAGGAAAGAAAGAGGAAGAGAGATTATGATGATGATGAAATCTTTCTTAGCAACAAACCTTAGTAGGTGGATTTGGAAAGACAAACAAGTGGTTCCTAAAAGAAATCAAACCTGAACTATCTCTGGAGGCAAAAATGATGAAACTCAGGCTGTCATACTTTGAGCACATAATGAGAAGGCTAGATTCTCTGGAAAATATAAGAATGCTGGGAAAAGTCAAAGGCAGCAGGAAAATAGGAAGACCAAAACAAGATGGATTGACTCCCTAAAGGAACCCACAGGCTTGAATTTACAAGAGCTGATCAAGGCTTTTGAGGACAAGAGATCTGGAGATCTCTCATTCACAGGGTCACCAGAGGTGACTTGACAGCACATAACAACAACAACAACAGCAGCATCCTACAGGATAGTTCTTAATTAGACTCTCTTAATCAAAGATTCCTATGATCATATTAATCCACATAAAAGCAAATTCAATTGATCTTCTATAAATTAATTTTTTCCAGTAGTAGTTGAGAGACATTACAGTTCCTGGAATCATCATCATCATCATCTTAGAGCTGCAGATCTGGAAGGGACCCTATAGATCATCAAGTCCAGCCCCTGTCAAGGAGGCCCAGTGGGGAATTGAACTTCCAGCCTCTTACTCCACAGTCAGATATCTAAACCACTGAGTTATCCAGTACATTTGTGAATACATAATGTCAGTTTGTCAATAAAACTGAAGTTTAAAATTCCGTAAGAATGTCAAGTCTCATTGTTGATCACAATAATCTATTATGCTTTCTAAAAATATGAGGAGCAGGTAGCCATGTATTGCAATAATCAGAGTCCTCTGGCAGTTTATAGATTATTTATTTATTAAAGTTTATTTGGCATAAACTTTAATGTGCTCCAATACATTTCATCATGTGCATATGATATACGGTGGCCAATGTTATTTTTTGAATAATATGGATGTGATAATAAAGGGCAGGTGACTTCTTTCCAAATATAACTTCCTGTTTATGTGCAGTTGTGCTATAAAAGTTATGGACAAGTACTTAAATGATATTTGAATCTAAAAATAAAGGAACTTACAGCCTTAAAGGGGCAAATTTAAAAACAAAAGACAGAGAATATATTTCTAAAATATCAAAGTTCTTAAGAATAAAAATATATTAAAGAAGGTAACTTTCTTAGCCTCTAAGCATATTAAGAACACTCCGAGAAAATTATATTAACTGCTCACCCAGCCAAGTCAGCCTTGTGCCAGTTTACATCTATGGAGGAAAATCCATGATGATGGTTTTTGCTGCTGCACTGCTACATGGCTGGTGTTGGTAGCCAGGGTGTGTGGCATAACACAAAACCTTGCTATGTTGATGAGTTGAATGCCTGTGCGTGCCTTATCTCTCTGTATTTGTAATTCTTTCAGGAGTCCACACACACTCCAAATTGTATTTCTCTGGGGGCCTTGAGCTCCAAGAAGAAGAAGAAAGGGAATCTTAACTGTTATTTCTCCTACTGCAACTCCACAGTTTTGTAACTTGGTATCCTGCAGGCTGCCACTATGTTATTGCTTTGACTAACATTTTGCAGAGCTTAGAATAACAATGTTCTGTACCATTAAGCATTTGAGGCATTAGTATATTGTCCCCTTAAAATATCGAAATACTAGACTATAGCGAACTCAAAATATTATAATCACTGAAAGGGTGCACTCTAGGCCTTAGAAACATCACTTCAAATTTACATAGTGTGACATAAACAGATTCATTTTAACATAAACAATTCAGCTCTCAAGAATTGTTATTGTTCAACGACCTTGTTTGCTGTAGAGCTGGTTACTTGTTCAAGCCTCAATTTGAAAAGCACTTTCATTTTCAGGGCTTCTTTTTTCTATACCCCCCCCCCCCCCAAAATTATTTTACCACTCTGGAAACACAAATGGACATGAAGAAATAACACTTTTAAGGAAACTGGAGCAAATTTTGGCACACCACTAGCACTATTTCTTTCCTGGCCAGGCACAATATTGCCCTCTCGCATACCTGCCACAAGACTTCCAGAGAAGCAGCTGTATTAAAAGCATCTGTAGTATGAAAAAAAATATATATACCTACAGTGACTTCTCCAAAATAATCATTAGGGAGGCCTTGGGGAAAGTGCAGAACCCTGAGGAATAGCAACTTGTGCTGAGCCCAAATTTCTCAGAAGATATTTTTCTCACAAATGTGAGAATTTAGTTTTCCTGTTAGCAGCAGGTGAAAACTTATGAATGTGCCCAGATAATTTAGTATGCTTTAACTTTTAACTAGTCTGGTGGTTTGATCTAGACTTTTCTGTCTAGAATTTTCCTCTGTTGCCACCTATTATAGTTAAAAACACACACAGATTTGATCCTTTGTCTATTAATGTAGAACACTTAGAGAAGTTATCTATTTCTGAAAGCAGCATTTGAAGTGGATGCATCAAATAAAGAGACTATGAATTGGTTGTTGTAGGTTTTTCGGGCTGTTTCGCCTTGTTCTGGATTATGAATTATTTGTTCAATTGCTGCCAGGCAGCACTCATTTTTTTAAAGCTACCACATCCCACATCAGACCGACCATGAAGTCCACCCTTTGGAGGAGGAGGAGGAATGTTCCAGCTTTCCCCTGCATTCTTATGGTAGAACTTGCCCTGCTAGTCACATATAAGGATAGCTGTTTTGAAGAATATAATCTCCTTCTGATTACTATACTATGCTCCATAAAATGACTGTATTTCATCATGGCATACAGAGCTACTGCAACAGTGAGCTGCTTCTGATATCTTGCCTACGGCTCGTTGTGGAAAAGGAAATGACAAATGAAAATGAAGAAGGCTCCTGGTTTAATGCAATTACTTGCTTACCAGGTAGCATTTACGAATACACAGGAGAAGGAAAACTGAAGAGCAGGTGGAATTGGCCAATTTACCTTTGTAAACATTCAAGTTACAATATGATTTAAAAGGTGAAATTAAATTACGTGGTATTCCTATTACTGATGTCCAAGTGCTTTTGAATGCAGTCTGATTCATTGGTGCCATGAGAATGATAGTCAGGGCCTCAAACCATTTAGCATACATCCTTCTTTATTCCACCGTGTTCGTATTATGGGAGCCTATGAAGGAAAGAAAATCCTTATACCTTTGCTGTGCATTGCCAACAATAGTATGTCTCCTTGTGAGCTTGTTTTCAGCTTCCAAAGGAACAAGACCACTGGACCACAGTAATTGAGTACAATCTAGATCAGTGAATTTTCAGAAGGAACAAGAAATGCTTTTCAGGCTATTAACCTTTTGAGGATGTTAAAATTGATGAGCTGCTGGAATGTGTCAGTTTGGTTCCTTGAAGATTAATACCCAATGAAGGTCACTGTAGGTAAAGCTGGCAAAGCACTAAAGATAATAAGTCAGGTAACTCACTTGAGATGAAAACAGTCTGCGGTTTAAAACGTTCCTGTAAGCTGTGCCCACTTTGCCTTGGCTTGATGGAGATATCTGAAATGGACTCACACAGTCCATTTGAGAACTTGTAGCCATATCTGAGTTCAAAATGTTTCTCTTTTGGTCAAAAGCCTACATGGGTCAGACTGCTGCCTAAGCGTAAGAATGCTCTTGTTTGCAGAACTGAAGATGAAGAGAAGGTGACATGAGAGAATACTATTCAGAGGAGGGCATTTCAGCAGGCCAAGTTTGCTCATCAGTCCAGTTATACATTAATGAGATGAGACACACAAATTTTGGGTTAATTATCTTCATTAAAGGATCGGCAATGGGACTGAATATTAATATGATCCATTTCACTGACTTTGATTTCCCCCAGTACAGCTTTTAATAGTTAGAAATGAGATGGTGAAATCCAAACCTCTCAACCTCATCTTGTACTAGGGTAACCCCACCATAGCAGGAGTCCTAGAACAGTTACACTTTGCCATCTGTAACTCCTCATGTCCCACACCCAGCCCACAAGGACCAGAGAAAGGCCTCACTAGGCTGCCAATCCCCAGGCCAGTTTAATAGAGATGGGACTAGGGAAAGCTTGTATCACTTTTCAGTCACTGGCAGGCATCCTTTGGTCCTGAGGACTATATGCACTGCTGTGTGGTGGACCACACAGATGAATGCACAATAATGGGGAAAGTATTTTTATGTATTGGACCACAACTCCAAGCCAACCCTAGCCCACATGGCCCTGGGAGTTGTAACAGAAATGTATCCCATCTCTGAGAATGCTCATGGATGCACCTAGATGTACTGTGTACATCATACACACATGCACATATTCATTCACATACATCCTCCCCCAACGACCTGTATCTCTGCACATACCAACAACAGTATGGGATCACTGGAGAGAGGAGTTTAAAGCCTCCCTGCAGTCATGATTTAAGCTGCTGTTTTCTGAACATTACTAGCACAGGAAAAACAGCAATTTCTGCCTTGGGATCACTAGGAGGAATAGAATTCAAACTTATTCCCTTCATTAATCTCATTTCTTCGTACCATCTTTGAGTCCAGGTGCCAGTTTTTGCATGTACACAGACAACTGGAGTTAGAATCTGAACCATTTGGAGGGCACCAGTTTGAGCAAGGCTGACCAGGACCATCAATATCAATATTTGCTGGCTGAAATAGTCTCACAGTGGGTGCAGAGTGTGTTCCATCTTTGCAGAAGAGCATGGAAAAATTAGTTTTTTGACATGCTGGCTGGCCAAGTTAACTGGGATGTTCTGAGCTACAACTTTAAAAAATTGCTTTTACACTGTGCTTTGCACACACATCAAGTAACATGGGTCTGTTCATTCCTCATCTGATGTAACACAGCAGCAGTCTGCAGCACAAACATAGCTCAGACTGGTCTATGTTTCTTCCTCTATCAATAAATTACTGTTGTGCAAAAGAAATGCCCTGGGTTTTTGTTATCTTTTCTTAAGAAAAAGAAATATCACGTTCTCTAGCAATTTAAATGTAAAATTTTGAATGATATACCAAACATTTCATTTGGACGTACAGCTCAAGATGTGTGGGGAAGGAATTGATAAGCAGTTCTGCAAGGCGTTGTGTTTGATGTTGAACTTATCATTCCAGTCTCATTGGGCTTTGATCCTACATTCCGGGGAAGTAATTTTGCTGGTTTCTGCACAAAATGTACATGTGTTGCCTACGCTGTAGCTAAAGGCAACACCATCTTTAATTTGGGATGACACATTGGTGCCACAGGGCTTTATTTAAGATCCACATGCAAGTCCAGGACACTCACATCTTCTGTTGCACCTTTTTCACAGGAGTGTGCCTTATAAGGTGAGGCTATTTGTCATCTCCCTGAGCACTGTCTCCTCTCCTGGTTCTTTCCCACCAACTGCTATAAGATTCTTATAGTGAATGAATGTGGGTCCTTGTGCATGCAGAGCACATGCTCCTCCATGGAACTCTGCTCCTTTCCTCGGTTTCATAGGTCTCATCAGCCTTACAACAGCATACATTTGTACCTGACTGTTTGTACCTAATATATTCAGGCATGTCAACCCGGCACCGGTATTTTGTCAGCTCCATGTTGTCCTACACTTGTATGAGGAAACCATATATATCTTCTCAGTGAGACAGCCATTCACTGTGGTTGTTCAGGAACAACAAAATCAAAGCAGAAGCAGAAGTGTTATGACACTTTTATGATTAAAGAATTTATTTCCGTGGGAGCTTTTGTGGATTACAATTCACTTATTCAGACACATGTGATCCATAAAACCTCATACTGAAAGAGATTTGTTAGTTTTAAAGGTGCCACAATACTCTGGATCTTGCTTCAAGTTGCTGTTGTCTTCATACATTTCTCTTGTCCTATTCCCTGGTTTCTTTGGCACAGGATTAGAATCAGACCACGCTCCTGTGGCTGGCTCACAGTCACTTTATGCACTACCTTTTTATTCAGGCATACAGAGATATTTTGTCTGCTGGAAGGATTTTCTTACTTATAATATGAAAATCCAGCAGTGCTGGTAGCAAAATTATGGAAAGAAATGGTTAAAAAAATGCCAGTATTAAACAAAATACATTAGCATCCTCCTCCACAACCGCACATATACAACAGAAGAAATAAAAAATTAAACCAAGTAGGGTTAATTAAATTATAAAACAGAGTCAAAAGTAAGAAAAGAACACAAAAAGTTTTGTTTCCATTATCCTGTTCCTACCCATTTCTTATTAATGCATAGGTTTTACCTTTCTCTAAGGCAGGAGAAGTCCCTTTGCCAACTGCTGCCTAGTGGCCATGATTGCTTTCTCACAGAGGAAATTTTGCTAAAACAGTATATTAATTCCTTGTCATACACACATATATTATTATCCATGAGTCACATAAAGAAAGAGGTACACTGAAAACTTATTTGGCCTAAATGCCATAATTGCACTGTAACATTCTTCACCCCATTTTATGGCTACATTTTAATCAATATTACTCATATTAATATTATTTTTGACAGGTGCCTGACATAGGCCAGGATCCAGAAAGCCATAAAACTCGTCATGTGAGTCAAAGAAGCATTTAAAACCATGTCTGAAATTTAAATGGTGTGAATGCCATTTGTGAGAGGACAATCGGGGGAGAGGCAGGTTCAGTCACTGAAAGGTAAAAAAAATCAGCACCATACTTTTCCAAACACCTTGATGGGTCTGAGGAGCGCTCCAGATCTTAACCAATGTTTTATTAGACAAAACTGCGCAGAAAAAAATTACACGTATGGATGTTCCGAAAGAAAAGAGGAAAGGCTCAAGTAACTGACCGGTGGCCATTCTAATTGCATCTCATTAGTCATGTTCCTTTTAGGTGCTTTTAGTAATAAAAGGATTGTTGTGGCTCAGACTTTTTCTTTAATTAAAGTGTGTGGTTAATTAATATATTATCTTACTCTTAATGATCTGGCAATTTTTGACAACCTAGAGACATTATGGCTTCCACCATTGGCTTTTATGATAATCTTTAATACTAATGTTCCTCACAAGTCCGTAAGTGCTACAGCTGTTGCCTGGTGAAGGAGGTAAAAGGAATAAAATAGAGAAGGGTTTCTGGAGGGAGGGAGACACAGGATGAAAGAGGCGATTCTGTACTGAAATGTAGGTGGGAAACAATGTCTGGCAGACATGAAGAGCCAGACCTTGCTTGTAGCCATCTTGCTCCATGGATATGTGTTCAGCCTTACTGTTTTCTAATCATTATGATCACCACCCCTTCACCATGCAAGGGGACAGGAACAGGTATACAAAGCACAACAGATATAAATGCAGTGTCTTTCAGTCAAAGGTACATCAAAAGTCTTTTTCTCCCTAAAATGAAATGTACAGTTACATTAATGTGTGCTTTAATTTACAGCCTACAGGGCAACATTTTTATTGAAATAATTGTCCTAGAACACTGACTCATTTCCTTGCACTATTGCACTCCTGTCCTTTCCCTTTCTAGTTAACTCATTAGAATTTCATAAATGCCCTTTGATGTATATGAGCCAGAGTGAACACAAAATTAAAGGAAGTAGATAGTGAACACTTCAAAAGGGAAGACAATACCCTACTCTGCTACCCAAAGTGCCTGGTCTCTTGATCCTTGATGCTCAGCCTTCTCATCTGGAGCATTTTGTGCAAGAAACATATGGAGATTTGCTATACTAAATAAAGAATCAAAATCATAAAGGCAACACAATCTGGAGGGGTTTTCATTTTCTAATTACAGCCTCATCTATTTGTGCTGGTCATATTCAGTAAGTATAGCTGTTCATGGTGTAGACAGGACTGGGTACCTACCTGACATGGAGCTGCTTGAAATGAAGAACCTGCCAGGGAAAAAGGTGGTGACTCAAACTCAGAACCACAAACATGATTGAATACAGGAGGGTTCAAAGCCAGGAGTTCAGTGTCTGAAGTTCTATGATTATTTCAGGTTCACTTTCTCCATAGTCAGGTGGTTTTAATCTCAAATTCTGCTTGCCCAGTTTATAGAGAAATGTGCAGATCTTAGAAAATTGCTCTACAACAACAACAACAAAACAAAACCAAGAGACCTGACAAATTCTCACCCCTCTCCATCTGTACATCTAGTCCAGCAGTTTCCATCCTTTTTTGAGTTGTGACCCATTTTTATAATAGCCAAGTAACGTACGACCCACCACCACCACATTTGCATAAATAGGCTGTCATCATGGTTCCCCAACATGGCAGCACCATCGATGCTACTCCTCCTCCTGCTGCTCCTGCCACTTCTTCAAAACTGGGGAGAGAACAGGCTGGGGGAGGTTAAAGGTAGAGTGAAGAGAAGGCAAAGGACTTCAAAGATGGGCCAGGGGGATGGAATTACATTGCAGTGCCAAGAAAGAGGGCAAAACCTTCGCACAGAGAGGATCCCCCTCAGAAACTGGCATTGAGCTTTCCATGCACCCATTGCAGAAGAGGTGAGCCATTTGTTTTTGAGTCCCCCTCTTGGGGGTTTGTTGTAAGAGGTTTTCTTTTTCCTTTTCCTCTCCTTCCTTAGGGTCTCTGGAAGGGACATGTCATAGTTAAAATCCCTTTCTTGTGGAAGCGGCAGCAATTATATCTTTATGCTGGCATTTCTCTTTTTTGTAAAAACTAGTCCTGGTCATCCCTTCTCAGAAAGCAGAAACACTGATCTAGTCAATATTTTGATGTGTTTGTATATATCCTCAAGACAGCAACACACCAACCAGATTCTACCATTTCAGTACAGGGCTGAAACGTATGTTTGCAAATCACTCAGCACCAGCTACAGAAATTTTCTCACAAAGAGGCCATGATCATTTTCAGTGAACCAAATGATCATTCATCCATGCCTTTGTTTGTCCCTTTGTTTCTCTCATTAAATGTAAGAGTCTGTCTTCAGCTGTTACTGTCCCCATTTAATTAACTGTTATTCAAGCGCACAAAAGAATCTGTCATAATAAGCTACGTTTAAAACACATAGGTACTATTTTAAACATGACTGGGTTACAAATGTGAGATATCAAAGAAAAAGTAAATCTAAGGAGGACAGTAGCCTAAAAGCAGGGCATGAAATATATAAAGAGAGCATCCATGCTTGTAATAAGACCACAGAATGAGAATGCCCCAGTTTCCAATTCAGGATGTCCCGAAGATTTATTTTTACATATCATTTGATTAGAGAAAAACGGTAGACTTCTAAAGAAGTCTAAAAAGTGGGGCTTGTTTCACATTGTAAGCAGATATGGGAGCCCATTTTGTCTGCAATAATTAAACATATCTAAAACCCATTGCTACGGGGAATCTGCTACAAATAAGCTTTACATAGTAAAGGACAACCTGAATGTTGACAGCACCAATGGCAACAGTCAAGATGGTCGAGAGGATCCCCTCTTGTGCTCATTATCGTTTACACTTGTTGAAAAACAGTGCGGACAACTGCTTTGTGTTTGGGTAAGAAGTGGTTAATTGATGAATAAAAGGAATCAGCTTCTGAGATTTTCCTTTGCTTGGTGTCAGTTTGTGAATGATACTGAGCACAAGACAGAATTCTGTAGACCATCTTGACTTACTATGCTTGACATCCTTTTTTCCTGCTGGCAATCCAGGTATGATATTGTGCAGCAATACTGGGCAATTTCCTGTCATTCTGAATCATGGATACAGAAGCACAATATTCCACATGCATAAATTTTATAAATTATGTTATAAAGTTACAAAAAGATTGTTATGTTTCCAGTCTTGTGACTTTATTGTCACCACCACAGTGACCTGTTTGGCCTAGATTACAAGTTGTGCTTTGATTCTCATGACCTTAATCCTCTTGGGTAGCAAAATATCACTTTTTAAAAAGACTAAACTTGCCAGGTCTGCAGAATGATAAGGATGGTATTCCCTGCTCTCTAAGTGCAATGTCATTTATTATTTGCTCTGTCTGCATGAAGGAGCTGACAGTTAATGCCAGGGTGGCATGATTACCTAAATAACAATAGCAAAATGCCAGCTGGAGTTATGTAATGAGAGCTGAGGGAAGATAGTGATGTCACCACCAAAAAAATCCATATAAAAACAGCTCAGTTATGCAAAACTGGCTAGCAAGAAAAAGGAACAGGAAAAACATGCAACATAGCCTACAACTCATGATTTTTATGCTGACATCCTATGGGTTAGAAGATGTCTCTCTTTTTTAGATCCTTTTTTGTGTCACACTAATGTTGCTTAAGAGTATATGCTTAAGGCCATGATATTTTAAATAAATATATTCTTTAGATTTTAGAATGTGTCTGAAATATCTTTTTCTAATTATTCTTTTTATGATTACAAGTTATTGCCTTTTTGGGGTGATAGTTTTCTAGTAAACGAAGTATAGATTAACTAAAAGCTTGGTTGATTCACTTTTCTACTTAGTGATAATAGAACTGAAAGACAAAACGTCTGGAGAAAGAACTATTTCACCATGATTGATGCATAACTTATTCTTATGTCCAGAAGAGAGATGAAGCATTTGTACAAAGATAGCCACATGATTTTTTTAAATTTAAAAGTGCTAAAAAGTATCTATCTGAGGGCGCAACCAGACAGGAGAATTTGGAGTGAAATCTTTCCCTTGTGGAAAGGAATGTCTGCCATGGAAGAATGGGCTTTCTTCTAAGCCCTCAGAGTTCATATGCGAGGGAGAGTAGAAGATGGATTTAAAGAAGTATTTGGATCCTAATCTGGCAAAATAAACAACAAATACAATCTCAGAGAAAAAACAGTAGACATTATAGGCACACTGTTTTTAAACATTTTTGGCAGATGAAGTACAATCTTGGGCTTACTCAAATTATTATAGAATCATAGAACAGTGAAGTTGGAAAGGGCCTATAAGACCATCAAGTCCAACCCCCTGCTCAGTGAAGGAATACAAATCAAAGGATATCTGCCAGGTGGTTGTCTAAATTTCTCTTGAATGCCTCCAGTGTTGGAGCACTCAACACCTTTCGAGGGAATTGGTTCCACTGTCTTACTGCTCTAACAGTTAGGAAGTTTTTTCCTGATATTCAACTGAAATCTGGCTTCAGATTTCTGTAACTTGAGCCCATTGTTGCGTATCCTGCACTTTGGGATGATAGAAAACAGATTCTGCCCTTCCTCTGTATGATAACCTTTCAAGTATTTGAAAAGTGTTACCATATCACCCCTCAGTCTTCTCTTCTCAAGGCTAAACATGCCCAATTCTTTCATTCTTTCCTCATAGGGCTTGGTTTCCAGCCCCTAATCCTCCCTGTTGCCCTCCCCTGAACCTGTTCCAATCTGTCAGCATCCTTCTTGAAGTGTGGTGTCCAGAACTGGACACAATACTCAAAGTGAGGCCTAACGAGTGCTGAGTAGAGTGCTGAATATCACTTCGCGGGATTTGGAAACTATATTTCTGTTAATGCAGCCTAAAATAGCATTTGCTTTTTTTGTAGCCACATCGCCCTGTTGGCTTATATTCAGCTTGTGATCTATGATAATTCCAAGATCCTTTTCACTATTGCTGAGCCAGGTATCCCCCATCTTGTAACTGTGCAATTGGTTTCTTTTTCCGAGGTGCGGTACTTTGCTCTTCTCCCTGTTGAATTTCATTCTGTTGTTCTCAGCCTAGTGCTCCATTTTGAATTTTGTTTCGGTCTTCCAGTGTATTAGCCATTCCACCCAATTTTGTATCATTCACAAATTTGACAAGCATTCCCTGCACTCCCTCATCCAAGTCATTAATAAAAATGTTGAAGAGCACCGGACCCAGGACTGAGCCTTGGGGTACCCCACTTGTTACCTTCTCACAGTTGGAGAAGGAGCCTTCTGAGTACGATTCTGAGTACGAAACAATTGTGTATCCACCTGACACTTGATCTGTCCAGCCCACACTTTAGTTAGCTTGCTAATCAGGATATCATGGGGCACTTTGTCAAAAGCTTTGCTAAAGTCAAGATGTACTATGTCTACAGCATTCCCTCTGTCTATCAGCGAGGTTACCCAATCAAAAAATGAGATCAGATTAGTCTGGCAGGATTTGTTCTTGACAAATCTGTGTTGGCTTCTAGTTACTACTGCACTTTTTTTAAGGTGCTTGCATAGTGACCATTATATAATTTGTTCCAGAATTTTCCATAGGATTGATGTCAGGCTAACTGGCCTGTAGTTCCCAGGTTCCTCTTTTTTTGCCCTTTTTGAAGATAGGGACTCTCAGATGTAGTTTATCCAGCCCTGGAGATTTGAACTCGTTCAAGGTGGTAAGGTATTCATTGACTATTTGTTTATCAATCTCCAGCTGCAATCCTGTCCCCTCCACTTGCACTTCCAATTTGTCTGTAGCTTCATAGTCTGTCCTATGGGAAAAGACTGAACTAAAACAAAAATTGAGCACCTCTGCCTTTTCTTTGTCATCAGTTATTATTTTTCCATTTCTATTCAGTATTAGTCGAGTTGTATCCGCTGGTGGCTTTGCACTAACAAAAAACATTTCTACTGATGCAAGTTAAAACACCCAATGTCTGCCAGTCCTCCTTATCTACAGCAGCCCTCCTTTTCATTTCCCACTCTATTCTGCAGGGTCTCCCAGTATTTTTGGGAAGAAGTAGTGCTTACATGGGTGGTGGATCTGTCAAAGTGGAATACTCCATTGTATTAAGAAAGCTGGAACTAAATCTAGATGAACATGTTCAGCAAATATTTGCCATATTCTATCTAGCACTGTCCATGATCAGGTCAGTTGAAAATGGAAATGACAGTATTATTTTCTGCCAAGCCTGCTATGCTTACTACCATGCCAAACACATGTGGAAAAAAACCCAAAAGAAAGATTGTTCATTAAGTTCTGTCAGTTGCCACATATACTTAGGTTAGGTGTATGTTCCCAGAAGACCATAGATGAAAGCTAAATGCCCCATTAGCTACAGTGACATTGAACCAATTTCCACGTACAGTCTCTTTGAAATGCAATTTATTTCCTTTCTTTTGATTGGTCCTTTTTGCCCATGTCACAAGTTCTTCTATAAAAGTTAATTTTCAGTCTGGGGTAATTCCAGGGTCTATTGGATTGTCAAAGCATTCAGGTATTGTATTGTCCCATGAGATCTACTGATTCTGCCTGGTCTGATGATTTTTCCAATAGTAAAAAAAAAAAAAAGAAGAAATCTCACAGTTTGGCTTAACTAAGACTGATGTCCAAGGACCACGTGCAGTTGTAAAGTCTTCTTCACTAAAAACCATGGTGTCAAACAATATTACTCATTCAATTATACTATTAAAAAACCCACGTTTCATATGTCCAAGGAATGTGTGATGTGTCAATTTTGGCAAATCCTTCAAAAACTATCTGAAGTGAAATATTCACCCATCTGCACAAACCAATTCAATAGGTACTGCTCTGGAGAGGATTGTACCGGAGGTAAATGGGCACAGCTCAGCTTATGCTGAAGCTGCATTGTTTTGCATGGGAATGAGTAGATAAAGAAAAAGAACCCTCCTCAGATTTCCTGAACTGTCCTTTACCAGCTCGGACTTATGATGGGCATTTGTCTTGCTGTTTGCTGTGTAGCGGGGGTGGATTGGTTCGCTGTTTTTCTGGTGACTACACAAGATAATTGCTAGAGTGGACCAATTTGCCCCCAGAACACCCCAACCCACACCTTTTTGAGCTCCTGTCTGGGGGTTCTACTTTTTTGGTGCAGTTTGGTGTTCTCTAGTTTAGTCTGTTCCTGCAGTCACTGGGAATGGACTAAAACTGAGCCTTGTAGCTGTCAAAGCCACTAAGGTTTCTTCCAGTTTAAATTTCTGCTATTGTGAAGTGGCTTAATAAATGAGCCACTTCAGCAACTCTTCTCCTGCTCCTCTGTGAAGGGACAGGAGAAGTGAAACAATCTTTGACTGTTAGACCATTGCTGTTGCACTGAATCACTTAGATTGAATTTTTAAAAAAAACTGCCTTTGTGTGAAGCAGTTTCTTGGTTAGCACTACACACAAGGCAAAGAATTAATCTAAGTGATTCACTGCCTCAGTGATAGTCTACCATAGGCAAAAATAATAATTTCACTTCCCTTGCCCCTCTGCAGAGGAGCCAGAGTTGTGTTTAATTGACAGCAGAAGGAGCTGGAGGGTCACTTGAAGTCGATCTGCCATCTGGATGTGAGGCTTGTGTGAAATGTGATATTACTCTTTCCCACAATCTCAAGCAACCCTATTTAGACTGCACCACCCTGCACCAAAAGGACCAGTGCAGTCTCACTCTTAGTTGATTTCCCTTCAACCTAAACTGATTTTCTAAATTTGTCACTCCCCTTCTTTCTCATGTTCTCTCTCAACCCTCTCTTAGAAAGGAGACATATTTCCTTTGTTTCTGAAAGATGTGGGGGAACCATGGCTTCCTAAATCTTCCTAGTTCTTTTTTTTTTTTTTTGAAATTTTTTTTTTCCCCTTTATTTTAAATTTAAACAAAAACATATAACATACAAACTAAAATACAATTTAACTGTGTTCCCCACCACCATATGCGGGACCTCTTGCCATAATCTTCCTCTTCCTTCTTCTTCTTCTTCTTCTTCCTCTTCTTCTATTGTCCTCTTCTCCAAAACTGCATTGATTCTTGATTTGGAGCTTTCCCTTTTCCTCTTATTAATACATATTCCAAAAATCTCCCCCATATATCATAAAAGTTATTTTTTTTCAACTCTCCTTTCTTAACCTTTAAGTTACAAGTTAATTTATCATTTATTGCTATATTCCATATTTCTTTATACCATTCTTCAATTTGCAATTCGACTTTTGATTTCCATTGCCTAGCTATAATCAATCTAGCTGCTGTTAATAAGTTGGTTATCAATTCTTTAGTCATTTTGTCATATTCCACATTCTCAAATATTGATAACAAAGCAATCTCAGCATTAAATTCTATATCTTTTTCACATATGTAGCTTAATTCTTTAAAAATTTGTTTCCAAAATCTTTGCACTTTTTCACATTCCCACCACATATGAAAGTATGTACCAATTTCCTTCTCACATTTCCAACAGACATTCGGATGATTGGCATTAATTTTATTTAATTTTGACGGTGTTAAATACCATCTTAAACTAAGTTTAAAAAAATTTTCCTTTATTCTTACTGACATAAATCTTAACACCCTCATTTTCCATATCATCCTCCATTCTTCTTCATTTATTCTTTTCCCAATATCTTGCTCCCACACTATTTTTAACCCTTCTTTCTCACTTTCCTCTTCCTCTAAATTAAGAAGAAGTAAGTAAATTTTGCTCACAGTACCTTTCACTGAGTCAGTCATCCGAATGTCCTCATATGACAATAACAATTGTTCGTATTTTGTATATTCTCTACCTTTATTATATTTATTTACCCATTCATTAGTCCATCTTTCTAATTGTATATAATTCAACCATGAAATGCTCCTATTCTGAAGAGTTTGTTTCATTTGATCTATCGATCTCATTTTATACAACCAATCTTTCAATCTAATCACTTTCTTTTCTTTAAATAGATCCACATATACTTTCATATTGGTAGGAAAATTTTCTATTTCTGTCACTAATCCAAGTGGGGAATATGATGAACATAAATTCTTTTTGCACTTATACCATATATTTAACAATGTCTTTAAAAATGGATTATTAATTTCCCTTATTTTATCTTTCTTAATTATACCAAATAAATATGTTTCTATATCTGCCTGTAATTCTGATGATTCCATCTCCCACCAAATTAGCCTTTCTGGATTATATATAATTTCCCCAATAAACCTCAATTGGTTAGCCAAATAATAATTTTTTATATTTGGTAAACCTATACCACCTTTTTGCTTTGTTCTATACTAACTATTCTAACTATGAACTAGCATTCCTATTACCTTTTCCTATCTTGATCTACTTCACTAATAATAAAAGTATGCTGTATTGGCTATTTTGATGTCCAGTGGTTGCATCTACTAGTTAACTTTGCTTCAAAACAATCTGCTAACAGTTCATATAAGTGTTAAAGAGAGGAAGCCTCGGAGAAAAGAGGTGGGAACTCTAGTTCACCATTAACATAGCTGAATGCATAGGAATTTGAACCAAAATCATTAAACATTCAAGGCTTTGGACATAGATGGACAAATATATACAGTTTCAATTTATCCTATATTTTGTTCTTTTGTTCTCAAGTTCTTTCATTTCAGAATGGGAAGAAATATGCAAATTTTAGAATTTCATATACAAAATGAGCCAATGCAAAATTGTTCCTCATCCCTAAATCTGAAGTGCCAGCCCAATGTCAGTTAGTCACCCACTAGTAAAAGGCAAGGAAAGACAAGATGTTGGTGAGATTTTGGAATACATAATCTGATAAACATTTATAGTACAGACACTTGAAAAAGTTACATTTTGGAGGGCTCCCAGAGTCCTCCAGCTAGGATGGCTACAGGTCATTCTGATTAGGAGATTCTGGAAGCTGTGATCCAAAAAATAACTTTTCCAAACATTGCCTGGAATGATACAAAGATGACCAAATTTTTATGTTACTTAAATGTTCAGACTGGACATCTTTAAATGGGAGGGGGGGAGTTGACATAATAAATGAAGAAAATAGTTCACTTGAAATCTGATTTAAAAATTAGATTATATTATCACAGCCTTCCCTTCGGACTATATAATCTTGCCAAACAAGAATCAAATCTAGTTAAAGACTAGATAATCTCCTTCTTGCCCAACGGAAATCAGGGATTGTTATGCTTTAGGAAAGCTCACCCTTTTAATGCATTTCCCCCCCCCCCTCCAAGCCTGTTTTTCACATTTCTTCCTTTAAAATTATATATCCATTGAATGCTCCATAAAATGCCATGGCTCAGAAGGTGAATGAAATAAGATTAATACCAGAGCATGCAGGAGCATGTTTATTCAGCATAAATAGAACCTGTATTTTTTTCCCTTTCAGCTTAATATCTCCTGATGGATTAGCATTATAAAAGTAAACATCAGGAGGTAAATTTCCTGTTATGGGTAATGGACAGCTTAAGTGTACATACAGCATAGGTAGAAGAATGAACAACCTAAGAAGGAATGAATCAATAAATAATAAGTGAGAGAGACTGTCAGATTTATACTGGGGTAGAGAAATAATGGCAATAATAACAAACATGACTGAAACATCGCCTATGTAATCTCAATGGTTTGGAGCCCAAGACAACTTCGATTTAAATACACCTACAGAAGGAAAGATTCTTGTCCCTCACAAGGAAAGGCTGAGCAGGTGGGCTTTAAACAGAATTTTCATGGGAAGGAAACAGTATGCTAGAGAATCTTAAGACAGTAGTTTTTAATAAGCTTAAGGAGATACTGGTGAGATCCCATGGAATTTCAAAAAGAAGGGAGTTCATGATGGGTATTTCTTAAAGGTGAGATACTGAAGGGACAGTCGCAAGCAGTTTCAACCAGAAAGGCAAATAGGAGGCACCTAAACTAACAGGGATGACTGCATAACAAGCTGAAATTTAAAAGGAACACATACAAGAAATGCAGAGTAAATTACCAAGGAAGAGTATTTGCTCCTGGCTGTAGCATCCTCAGTATAACTATGGTGAGGGAGTACTCCCAGTAATAGGGAGCAACTCTGCATTTAAGGCAGTGCCAATGTAAAAATGTCCTTGCTCAAGTGTCAGCTTTTGCTCTGTAAATGGAAACAGCCAGGAGAAGAAAAATGGAGTTCCCACTCCCATTCCACATACAGAAGTGAACTGGGCTAGTAATCAAACATTACTTGAATAACAGCAACAGGTCGGTGCCCTCTGACACCCCTCAAGGGCAGCAAGATTAGCCATGGAGCACATATACCTCTGACCTCCAAGACACTCTTTGTGTCCTCCACCATCTGCCATCTATAGCAATTGCTGCATATGGCATACTGGAAGGGAAGGCTCTTCAAACTGACACAATCTATTCTAGTAGATTGCATTTCACAGAAAAGGAGCAACGTAAACAATAAAGAATGCTGCTGGGGGACTCAGACTTGGATACAATGGGCAACTATTTTGTATAACTCAGTTATCTTTTCTTTAAAAATATATAAATCAACAAATATTTCTAAATACAGATTTGCTCTTTTAGTGCTGCCATAGTGATTTTTTAAATTATTATTTTATTTCTTCATCCAAATTTCATCCTGCAAATCTCACATCTTTATTTATTTATATATTTTGCCTTACAGCCTTCGGCATTCTGAGTAACATAGCAAAAAGCGAACTTCCAACACACAGTATCCTTATTCTCTCTCTAATAAGCTGCTGTACTTCCCTTAAAGCTATTAGCAACCCGGAAAAACAAAATGAACTGCCTTTGAAATGCCTGAAAAGAATCATTGTTATTAATATCTTCAAGATAATGAACACCTTCCATTCCTTTTTCTAGTCCATGCGTGAAAGCTCAGTGACTAATGAAAGCAACTATTAACAAAAGCTCTGCTCCAATTAAAAAAACTATAAACAACACTCACTTGATTGTTTAGCTCTTAATAAATTGCTCTAATATCAGCTGAAATATCTTAAAACTCAAAGAGAACAGGAATAATCTTGTAGCAATATGCAGAAGAAAGATACCGAATATGAAAATAATTAATCATGAAAATAACAGCAAGAAAATAACAAGAGAAAATTGTTTGATGAAGAGAGCTAAAAATTGTAACAAACATTCAGATTTTCTTTACTTGAGGGTGTTTCACATAAGAAATCTTGACTTTCCAGATATACCAGGGAGGCTACATTAGGGCAAAGGGGTTCTAAGTTTACTCCCAGCCCCCTCACTCCTGCCTGCCTGCCTCCTTACCAAATATGGATAGTCTGGATGCTGCCTTGTATTCTCCTGCCTGACATCTGAGTTAAAATAAATGATCCTATGATAGCCCACTGAAATAACTTGCTTCCAATTGAAAAAAAAAAACACTTTTCCTGGGCCAAAAAGTTCATGTTTCCATGTTCGTCATGTATTCACCTCTTTAAGTATCGATTTAAAACATTCTAAACCCAATCCAAATCTAGTTGTGTTTTTTTTTTCCACATGTAGCCACACTCTAAAATAACAATTATTCATCTTTCAACTAGACATGGGCTGGGCAGCTCTTCAAACAGAGGATGGCCCTGGCATCACAGCCTGTAATTAGAGCTGAAACCATGCTTGTGTTGCAGAACTATGACTGAGGCCATCTTTCTTGTTTAAGGAATCACACTTCTAATAGCACTTTGTTCTCCCTTCATGGACGGGTACCAAGAGTTAAAATAGATCACACAGAAGTTAAGGACCTTTAAACCACTGGCTGGATTGTACCAAATTTCACAGTGTGGACAGGCCATCAGGGGTCATTCCTTCAGCATTTTGCTGTTCTTATCATTGGCTATCTATAACTCTCTTTTTGTCTGTACTATGCACTCAAGAAGCCAAAGGCACTGTTGCATTTTGAACCAATACGTCCAGAGTTGTTCCTTCTGGCCTCTGCTCACTTCTTAGCTGTGTTATCAACACCTTGTGTGTTTTATTTTCATTCAGTGCGATTATGCAGTTTTGTAAGTACAGAAGCACAGATGGATTCAAGCCTGTTTAACATATTTGGGTGTGTGTGTGAAAGACTTGCTAGCAAAATGTGCTTCCAACTCAACACATCTGCTAATGCATGCTTGTTTTTTCAAACAACAACAACAAAAAGTTCTGTGGCTGCTTAAAGACTAATGAGTTTTGTTTTGTAGAAGGGATAAAACATACCATTAGTGACAAATATGGCCCTTCCCTTAGACTTAATCCTCTTTAGTACAGCATGTGCACACATACACACACATACGTTGCATAAAATATATGAGATTAGAGACTATAGTTTGCAGTGGGATTTTAAATTCCCACCCATGAAGCAAAGGAAATATTCCATATTGCCCTTTTGCAAATGTCAGGAAGCTTACAGTAAAGTTTCCATATGCTCCCTCTTTTGCACACCTCTTCTCCAAACTATTGTTTATTTATACTTCCCAGAATAATGACAACTTCCAGATAGACCTTGATTATGATTATCTCGGAAAGTTTGGTCTTATGTGAATTGTTCACACTATATTATGAGAAGTTCCAGAGACTGTGCCAAATGTAGCTTTGTTTAGCACAGCGCACCAGAATCTTATGGCATTTGTGTAATATTTGCTTTATTTATACAAATAGTACATGGGTGAAGGCATATGTGAGAGAACAGGGAACTTGCATAAGCTGCTTTGCTTTGCTGAAAAGTTATGCTTCCATATATTCTGTCCAAGAGAAAAGGAAGATGTTTACCATCTTACTTTTCTTTACCATCTTACCTGTGTTTGCTGAATGTGTCCTAAGAACAGACCCCATTGTAGCATGTTGTTGTTGTTTAGTTGTTAAGTCGTGTCCGACTCTTCGTGACCCCATGGACCAGAGCACGCCAGGCCCTCCTGTCTTCCACTGCCTCCCAGAGTTGGGTCAAATTCATGTTGGTAGCTTCAGTGACACTGTCCAACCATCTCGTCCTCTGTCGTCGCCTTCTCCTCTTGCCTTCACATTTTCTCAACATCAGGGTCTTTTCCAGGGAGTCTTCTCTTCTCATGAGATGGCCAAAGTATTGCAGCCTCAGCTTCAGGATCTGTCAAATACACTATCTCTGGGACCCACAGATAAAGAGGAAATTTACTTACAACAACTGAATATATAAAAGTTCTTTGTGTCAAATCTCCAATCCCCAACTGAAGTCATTTTGAGCAAAGCCATTGTGATAGATCAATTCAACGTAATCAGGTAGCACAACAATGCATGTAACTAATTTATGTGCTGGTCTCAAAGCTTATCTTCTTTTGCTTTCATAAACAGATCAGTAAGTATTAAAGCATGTGCGGGTTTGTGTGTTAATCAGTGTTAAAAAGAACTGTATTTAATTTTCTCTTTCATTAAACATAGCACATTCCCCATTTAATCCTCAAACAAAGAGACACATACAGGATTCTCCAATAACTTTTGTCTAACGGTGTCTGAATATCTTGTACCTGCTTCAGATATAATGCATGGCAGAAGCCACATTACTGCAGGCCATGGGCTAAGCAAGCCAAACCGCACTATCGGTGGACCAGGGAAGGTAATACAAATTCACCCCAGTCTACCTGGTCCCTGGGGTCAGGACAATTCACATACTTAGCCTGATTCATAGCCCTCACATCAGGGTTGGGGAAGATGTGATTCTGCAGGCCTACAGCACCATCAGTCCTCACCATGACTTATGCTGGCTAAACTTGATGGTAAGTTCAGTCCAATAAATTAAGGGGCAGAGGAGTCAGATCTTCAGCACTCACACCTTACCTCCTTTTTCTTGAACCGTGAATTAAGATGTGAATAGTTTTATCCCTGCTCCATGAGAGCTTCTCTCACCATTCGTAAAGTGCTTGATGGTTGCTGCATCTACATTGATTACATGCGACAGGGATCCAAAAATCTGCAACCGCTTTTCTTTTAATATCCATAAGAAGGATCTAAAATACACAATGTCATTGCCTTCAGGAGATGTTTTGCTTTGTTTTCTATAGAAAATGAAACTATTTCAATGATGCTTCTTTCTGCACCCCATGAAATGATTCCCTTAGGGGAAAAAGATCCCTTGAGATTTCCAACAGAACTGAACTTAAGCATATTCCAAAAGAAATGATAAGGACTTCAGCAGATGAGATGCTAATTCTGTATGGAGAAAGTGTACTCTTAAGAGGAAAGGGTTGTTTGTTTGAATACGAGCTTGCCTTACACCAATTTGGTAATTGGTCTAGTGGGAGGTGCTAGGACTTTCTTTACAAGTGTGATGTCCTAAGTACTTAGCACTGAGAGGAGAAAATATATTTTGGCTCAATATATGATCTGGTCCTAAATGTTGATGCTCCAACAAGACTTTGTGTCCAGATTGAGCACAGGTTGCCTTCAACAACAGATTTTGCATAATTTAAATAATATTTAGTTATTGTTAACTGTTTCAAAATTTATTCTTGGGCAGTGTTTGGAATGAAGTCCACAGTGGAGACTAAAATGTTTAGCACTTTAAATTCTTCTGTGGGCTGCAAGTAGACTATAGCCTTCTTCTCACTGAGGTGGTAAATTTGTGACTGGGCGATTCCACTTCAGATGTCAGGTTCCTCCTGACACAGGCTGCAGCAGAAGGAGATGAGATGGGAAGCAGGGCCATTTTTCCAGCCCTTTAGCACTCACTTTTTTCTTCTCCCCCACTTCTCCTTCTTCCCTTGTTGTATCTTGTCTTTTTAGATTGTAAACTTCTAGCTAACAATGCCTACTTTATTCTTCATGATTGTGTGTAATGTACCTTTTGGCTGAGGCATAGAATAATAATATTATAAATAAATAAATATTTGAGTATCTTATTCAAAAAGTTGCTAATTTTCTGCATGTATCAAACTATTCCTTACGGAAAGCTATTCACATCCACTTCCAGTCAGAAGTACTTCAGCCCAGGCAAAGGTACAGCACAATTGTGAGAGAGTAAAAGTCCCAATAAATATGTACATACATGATGTGTTCATGTGCCCCAGATTGTACTACTGATTATGTAAAGGTACGGCAATTTTAAAATAATTCTGTCTGAAATCTGTTGCTCATTGACATTCCAAGGGCTCCCTTGGTAAATCAAATGACTAGAACATCTAGTTACTCCAATGTTACTGCTGGGACTAAATTCATCCTCAGAAAGAGTAAAACTGGAAGCTGCCACCACCTCTCAACTGAGAAACAAGAACTCTTATTCTCAGGAGTGCAGTGGAGGTGCTTTGCCTTAGAAAGGTAACTGCATCACAGACTCCTAACTCTCTCTCCTCAGTCCCAGCTACCGAACCTCCCCAGTTTTATGTCAGAATTTGGTCAAAAGGATGAAATTGCTTTTAACCAATGAGATGAACCAACTAGAATGCCCCAGATCAAAACACACATAAATTTAAACAAACAAAAAGGTTTTTAGCTGATATAAATTATGCAAAATTGCAATGGAAGAAATGAAAATAAAATACAGCAAACACTGGTCCCTTCCTCAGTATTTGCCATAGGTGAAATAACGTTGTAACAGTTGTCTGAGTAGGGCTTATTTACAGCCTCCAGTTCATTCAAAATATGAGCAACTTTAGCCAAGGGAGGCATATAGATTTAGATGACTATATGCAATCCAAACATCATAATTCAGGACATGATCAGTTCTAGGTGACATTTTGTTACAGATGTACAAATCTCATTTAACCTATTCAGAAACATCTCTGCTGTGCCAAAGGTGTAACAGTGATACATGTATCATCTGGACAGACAACTCAGACTCATTCCCAGTATTTACTACAGTTTTATAGCCACCAACCTGTCAAAACCTCTTTATAACATTCCTATGCGTTCATCAACTGGTACTGCAAACAGCAGAAGCAATAGAACCCAATAAATAGTGCCACTACATATGTGCAACTAGAGCCAGAAATAGCATACTAATGAGAAACACCCTAAATCTGAGAAGCATGATAGATTTTTGGTGATTCCCCTCCCCAAAGCCAAAGAATATGGTTAGTTTTATCCAGTTGTTGTCTGGCGTAGTGGATAGAGTGACAGACTAAGACTCAGGAGACCCAAATTTTGATTCCTGCTCCCCCCCCCCCCGCAGCCATGGAAACTCACAGAGTGGGAAGTGAGAACTAGTAAAACCACTCCTTAAATATCTCACTCATCTTGAAAGCCCTATTAGGATTGCTATAAGCCATTTCTGACTTGATGGTACATAGAACAATTGTAGGAGAAATGAGATCATTATTTAATAAGCTAGTGAAAATACATTATGGACAAAAAATGTATTTGTGAAGAAGAAGAAGATGATTTTTTTTTTTTACAAGCTCACTTCCCGTCCATTATTCACTGAAAAGGCAGCACACCAAGAGCCAGAGTAGCAGACAGAATCTGGACACTCCCCAAGTCAAGATGAAAAACAGTCTATGATCTTGAAGTTATTTTGGCACCTGGGGAAAAAGATATCCCACGATGTGTCTCTACCCATGCCTGAAAGCAAAAATATAATCGTAATACTTTAAATAACTATGAATTTTATGACAACCTCAATCTGCTGCCTAATGATAGGGCCAGCTTAGCACATGAAGTTCAGAGAGGGGTAGTTTGAACATAGATCTCCCATGTGTAATCAGTACTAAAAAGCACAATCCGGTAATGCTAATGAGAGGGCTTTTCACATATTCTTGTGACAGTATACAATAAACTTGGAAAAGAAGATGCTTATAAGCTAGAAATGGATGACACCCACTTTCTATTGGTGATCTCCAGCATCTGGTGGTACCATCTGTGTAGGTTGCCTTCCCATTCCTCCCACCAGCATTCTGAGCAGTTGCTATTCCAGTTGCTATTCCAGCCTTGTCAAAAACAGAAAGGTCTAAAATTGGGTCCCTGAATTGAGAAAAAGGAGCGATAGAAATGTAATGGAGTGAAATAAACAAATATAATATAATATATGTTTAGTCCCATGCATCGTAGAAAAGCAGAATATAAATCAAACCTAGAATGCTAGCTGCTGAACTGCCATGCAACAGAAAAATGTACAAAGCACTGCTGTTTTTACCTCATAACAGCAGATAGTGCTAGTGCGACTGGATGCTACGTTTCATTGTTTATTCATCACATTGCCAGATGGATGTGACTTCTGGTGTCACATGGTAAGATACCAGCTTCAATGCTAATGGGAAGAATTGTATCCAAGGGACATTCTAGAAAATGGTTACTCATTTCAGAGGTGTTTTTACACAAAGTAATTCCACATCTAGATTTAAAAATAAATAAATAAATTAGCTTTTATGGCAATCTTTGACTTTAGCATATATCCTAATATTTCATTTTCATGAGATGAAATGTACGAGTTAATGCCATTTTTTTTGTTATGAAACACAGTGACCTTGCTCGCCTTCAAACTGGAAAACATACGCAATTAAGTTATTTAAAAAGTTGAAGTGAACCTGAATATATATGTGCTTATTCTTAAGCAAGAGAAATATTAATCATTACATTTCAAACCTTATATGGAACAACAGAACAAAAAAAGATGTGCGGATTTTTCGGAGAGGGGGCCTGAAGGTCCTTCATAGGTGCAAAGATTACAAATCAGCAATTAATATGGAAAGTACTCTCTTGAGAATTCAAATACTTTGTGCTTCACTAGCATTTCTATTCAGTTCATCATAATCTTTCAGTGGAAAACTTTCAAGATAAAAAAGGAACAAAGCAATCCACAGACTTAAAGATAAAATAGAGGAAAAAATGCTGAGATCAAGGGACAATCAATGAAATAAAATGTGGTCATTAATTTATCTAATTGGCCTGTAAGAAACAAAAAATGAGGTGAGATGGTACCGCAATGGAGATTCTTTGACTCAATCGTGCAATTCTGTTTAAACTTTTTTCCAATTTATTTTGAGTGAGCTCATTATGTAAGTTTTGAAATGTTAATCCAAGTAATGAACAGAATAACTCCTTCACCACCACATCACACAAGAGAGAGGATTAGATGAATGGACAATTGATGAGAAGACTTTTACCATGTCATAATGAGTATTCCTCAGGCAAACATATACAATACACAATTCTGAAAATCCTGCATAATATAGGAGCATACAGTGGTTCTGATGAAACTGCACAGCAGACCAACACATTTCAGGTTCCCAGACATAAATGGAACTCTGAATAAAGGATTTGACTCTCTGGAACTTTTTTTGGATATGGTCTGCCTTTACGATGAAACATTTTTTATAGCAAGGGTTCATCCATATTTTCTTTGAAGGCACAAACTTGCTGTCCAAACAAACTTCAAGCAGACTTACTTCTGTTTCTCATACTACGCTTGAAGGGAAAAGGCGTCTGAAGGCACAGAAAGGTCAAGAGCATGTATACTTTCAAAATAAAGGCAGAGTAGTATTTGTTTTGTAAAACTAGAATGCAACGTAGTATTATTTTTGCCTTTCGTATCTTCTCTGAATGGGACGTGGTGGCGCTGCTGGTTAAACCGCAGAAGTCTCTGTGCTGCAAGGTCAGAAGACCAGCAGTCGTAAGATCAAATCCATGCGACAGAGTGAGCTCCCGTCACTTGTCCCAGCTCCTGCCATCCTAGCAGTTCGAAAACATGTAAAAAATGCAAGTAGATAAATAGGTACCACCACGGTGGGAAGGCAACGGCGTTCCATGTCTAGTCGTGCTGGCCATGTGACCACGGAAACTGTCTACGGACAAACGCTGGCTCTACAGCTTGGAAATGGGGATGAGCACCGCGCCCTAGAGTCGGACACGACTGGACTAAATGTCAAGGGGAACCTTTACCTTTACTTATCTTCTCTGAAAACCAGATTCTAGTATTCACTAGAATTAGTAACCTCACTGTTGTGAGCCATTGTGCAATTGACATTTAATAATGGCAACATTAAAAGCAATATGACCTCATGTTTATCCTGTAGCCACAATGCATCTCTAATTGACAGAAGCATGATCCACTGTTATGGCTCAAACCAGAAATTGGGAAAATATTACTTTTTGGACTAAACTATAGCCAGTGCAGAATTCTAGGAGTTGTAATCCAAAACTTGAACTTTCTCCATCACTAGTTCAGGCATTCATTGACTTCTCTCCTAATATCACATATCCAGAGTTTGGAAGTAACACATTTAAAATTACCAGTACAGTGGTGCCTCGCTAGACGATGTTAATCCGTTCCACGAGGATCGCTGTCTAGCGAAAACATCGTCTAGCGAAGCACGTTTTCCCATTGGAATGCATTGAAATCTCTTCAATGCGTTCCAAGGGAAAACTCAGTCGTCTAGCGAAAATTTCCCATAGGGAAACCTCGTCTAGCGAGTGCGGGTCCCCATAGGAATGCACTGACAGCTGCACTGACAGCTTTTCACCACTAGTCGGCGCACTCCTATGGGGAAACCTCATCGTCTAGCGAAAATCGCCATAGGGAAACATCGTTTTGCGAAGCGCAGTAGCGATCGCAAAAAGGCATCGTCTAGCGATTTCCTCGTCCTGCGAGGCAATCGTCTAGCGAGGCACCACTGTACTGCCTGTATTGGTCACGATACTGAGTGGGGTGTTGTGTATAGACTCTAGGCTAGGACTCAAGAGGTCTGGGTTTGAATCCCTGCTCAGCCATGGACACTCACAGGGGGAGTGGAACTGGAAAAACCACTTACCTTGAAAGGCCTGTTAGGGTCTCTATAAGTCAATTCTGACTTGGTGGCATGTCAGAACTAATTAGTAACAAATGGTAGCATCTAGACATTTTTTTTTAAAAGAATGTAACAATGTCATCTTTTCCTGTAAAAAGTGTTGCTTCTTCACTGCTTCTGAAACAACGCTTAGAGGGGAATATTTGGAGGCATATTGGCCAATTCAGACCACTTTTGTATTTTAAGTTCCTTTTTTAAAGCATGCATTATGGCTAAAATCTTACTGTTGCTGGATCATTTATGGGTATTTCTCTATATGAGACTTTAAGCACTATTTTAAGCATCTTTTTTTTTAAAAAAAAAAGCTGTTGAAAATGAACATATACCGCTGAATAATGTAATGAGCTTGTTATCAGTAAAGAGTAACAAGAGAAATGATTATTTTCACATTATAACAAATAGCTTTTTAAAATGTTGCTCTGCACAGACCTGTTGGCTGTGCTTCTAATATCTGTGCTGATGTGAACATTTACCAAGGGAATGTTTTCACACATGATGCAATCTGGAATCTTGCATGATGAGGGTTCCCAATCACATGGAAACTTTCGTAAGCATAACTGCATGAAAAAGGCTTCCTCTTTGACCAGACTCATGGATGTCAGTAGGTGGGATATATATATATACATGTTAGCAGCAGGGCTAGCAAGGACAATTCCAATGAAAGGGTGACAGCTTTAGTGAATGAATGTGTATATAAATAATCATTGCACATATATTTTATGGTAACAATAACACTGTGTTGGTGGCTTCTGCTAAAGCCCTCTCACAATTTTAAACTAAGAAATATGATAACTTCCAGATTTTTCAGCATTTTAATACAACCATCCACTCTGCTTCCACATATTTTTTATTTTAAAGTACTGTATTGCCTTTGGAAGAAATCACTAGAGATGATATATGATTTTCCTGTGGATTTTCCATAAAACAGGGTCAGATTTTGTTTGAACTAAACAGTCATTTATCTATTTATATGTTGCCAATTTTTTTCTTGCATTCTAAATCTACACCCAGTACTAAACTGCTGGCATGACTCATTATCATAGAATATGGCTGCCCTTCTAATTGATTTCAATGGGACTGAGTGTGTGGTTTCAGGACGCAGGTCTGCTTCATCTATTGAAAGAAATGCTTCTCTCCTACTTCAAAAGCAACAAGTTCAAATCCTGTAAGAATTATCTATTTTAATTAAAAATACATCAAACATTCTGAGATTTAACTAAATCACTACATTTTAAAACCTCGTTCAAAAATATTTACCTCATAACAGAGTTTGTTTTCAGTAGATAATCCCTAGGTATTTTTAAAAACTAACTAGGGAGACTCATTTTAAAAGCCCATTTAAAAAGAGAAGCTTTTCAAAGGAAAGTCTTGCATCTCCGGATGGTAAAAATGTATGAGCTGTGCATTCCTTTCCAGAGGTGATGTTAAAAATCCTTATGGCTATCTCCAAGAGCAAAAGTCAAGCACTGCCACTTCAAAGCCAAAGTGTTTATGATAAGAGGACCTGTTAGAATACCAGTAACTTTCCCAGAGAGGAAACACAAGAAATTCAGAAGTTGTGGCTACTCCACATGCCAGCCTTTCCCTCACTTTCAGGAAGGCCAATTCTGGTATAGATTGCTTTGAATGTTTTTAAATGCTTTATTTTGATGTGTTTTATATTTTGAGTTTATTGCTTATTTGTACTTTATCATTTCTATTTTTTGTGATATTTATATGCTGTAAACCACCCACAGTGGCCTAGGCCAGATGGGCGGTATAAAAATGAAATGAAATGAATGAATGAACGAATGAATGAATGAACGAATCAATCAATCAATCAATCAATAAAATAAAATATAGAGAGGGGCCACGGTGAAGGTTACTTCCATATAGCATGGGGCTTTTCACAATATCCCAGAAGTGCAGGATGTAATTGGTGCAATGGCTACTCCCATCCCTTGTTCCCTCTCTAAGTGGTGAACTTCAGATGTGTGTAATCTGACTGAAATCTTGTTTTGCACTTCCACAAATGGTGTAACTTTTAGATGAGAACTGCTGTGAGTTAAGACATCTCCACAGATGTTAACTGTTGCATACTGAGTTACATGATCCAACATGCAATAGATTATATTTATGGAGATGTCTCAATTTGCATCTAAAAGTTATACCATTTGCATTGGTGTTTTATTTGTGAACTCACATGCTGTCAGTGGTTTTCGTGACTGAGAAGAACTTTTCTAGGCTGGGGTGATTGTCTGTCCAGCACTAACTAATCTTTCCTTTCAGCCTTTGAATTGAGAGAGAGACCCACCTCTCTGCTGAGTGCTTTCCCCCTTTCTTTCATTGGTTGGTGGCAGTTGTTTGTTTGCTGCTGATCTTTTGGTTGCTAAGTAAGTGTGCAGTAAAGAAAGCAGTGCACACAATATTGTAACTTCAAGTAACTATAAGTAAAGAAAGTTGTTTTATATACTTTCTCATACAAAGTCAGAGTGAGTTGCTGAGACTTTAAGCACCAGTTAATGGGAAATAGGTGGACTCTTGGAAAATTGTAGGTATTCTCCTCTGTGAGTCTCTGTGTTTCTACTGAGTAGCAAAAAGGAATTTTATCAGAAATTCAAAACTCTGCTACATGCCTAACTGTGCAACCAGATTTCAGTCTAAGTCAGAAGATGGGCCAATCTATCCCAGAATTATCTATTCTGAGTGGCAGTGTCCCTCCAGAGTTTTTGGAGATGCCTGGAAGTAAAACTGGAACATTTTATATCTAACCTAGGGGCCAATTTACAGTAGGGAGCCAGCTTAACAATTCTGCTGTCAGCTATTTTCTACTCAAATGCATCCTAAACTGCTTTTGCACCTAGGAGTTTCTAGCTGTGTTTTTCACCTCCTTGTATTTATCACTATGGTATTGTTTTCTCCTAAGAGCAGTTATTACCAATAGATTATAAGCTTAGTTTGGATATATTATACCCTGTTTCCCCGAAAATAAGACCTAACCTGAAAATAAGCCCTAATATGATTTTTCAGGATGCTCGTAATATAAGCCCTACCCCAAAAATAAGCCCCACTTAAGTGAAACCCCACCCTCCACCATTGTGCAGCAACCAGAAGAAGGTGACATGATTGTGTTTGAATTAATGTAGATGGTTGTACATGAAAAAAATAAAACATCCCCTGAAAATAAGCCCTGATGCATTTTTTGGAGCAAAAATTAATATAAGTCCCTGTCTTATTTTCGGGGAAACACGGTATCTGTTTCAGATTCGTATGCGGCCTTTAGTAGGTTTGGCTGGGAAGGACCTTTTTGGGTCGTGATGGTGTTTAATCAATCCAGCGGTAACCAATTGTTCCTTCCCTGCCTCTGCTTTCAGAGACCCATGCCTCTCTGCCTGTGTCTTTTCCTCTCTCTTTTCAGTCTGCTAGCTTAAGTCATGCTGGTAGTGCAGTTAGAACAGTGTTTGAGTGTCTGCACATTTAGAATTGGCAGCTTTGTCAGCAGAGGCATCCCCCAATGCTATTTATTGTTTCTCTTCTGGACCAGGTGGAAAAATGGTGGCACCACTAATACAAATGTATAAAGACAAACTGTTTCCCCAGATGCTTTATGGAACCCCCATGTGGGCTTTTTCAAATATTACAAAATTGGAATCTGTTCAACAAAAATTTTTGACCAGACCACTAGGGGCACCAAGATCAACTCCCATGGCCACAGTCAGCTCTGAGACTTCATGTTACTCTTTGAGTACTCTTGCTAAGAAAGCAGCTGTGCTGTTCCGGCTTAAGATAGTGTTTCATATGGCCTCACCACTGGTCTAATTGGCCTATGAAGAAATGGAAAATATGGTGGAAGACAAAAGTAGTTGCTGTACCAAAACTAGGCAAAGAACCATCAGACCCCAAAACCTACAGAACAAACTCCCTACTATGCCACTAATACGAAGTGTTTGAATGAATAATACTAAATCGTCTAAAATGGAACCTCTTCTAATTCCAGAACAGGCAAGCTTTAGACCTGGCAAGAGCTGTACGGCTCAAATCTTAAATCTAAGCCATATATATTTTATATATATCTATAATAACTAGAGCAGCATTTGTAACCTTATAGCAACATATGATATTGTCCACTATCAATTGCTGCTCAAAAAGCTCTACTTCCCTACTAAAAATCACAAACTAACAGAAACGTCAAGTTAACCTCTGCATTAGAAGATTTGGCATGAAAAAAAGTTCTTTCAAATCATTCCAGCCTGAAAAAAGTAGAAGCTCCCAGTGGTGGTGGTGGTGGGGAAATCTACACTGGGAACAGAAATGGCCAGATTGATTCAAAATTGGTCTTGGTGTCATGTGATTGGGGGGAGGAATCAAATTCATCTATTTTATACCCAGAACAATCCCATGGTTTTTGACTATGCAGTTGCAGCCTGTCCTTTCAACGAGGCATCTTTGCAAAAGGAATAACCTCCAGAAGCTCACATGTGAAGCATTCTGCTGGAGAAGACAAAATGGCAGGGAGGAGCATTCCATGCCACAGAGTGACTGAACTAGGCTAGATGGCCCCATTAACAATCTAGTTTAAGCCTTCTCTCCCTGGATTGTTGCATGTGAGGTTATTATGATATATCTAAATCTACAGAGCTCTCATAAGATTCAATGAATGAGGCAGGGCAAAGGTCTGATCAAGGTTTCAGCTGGAGCCGTTCTTGCCTCTTCAGGAAGGCAAGCGTTATAAGGCGTACTTGTACAGGGGCAGGGAGAACTTTGCCTGAACAAAGCCTTGCTGGCTCTGTTGTGTTCACCCAATCCTTGTCTGAGTCCATATCAGCATTTATGTGTTTCTGGATCACTTGAGGGAAACACAAACAACAAGGTCAGATCATAGGAAATGGTGCCGTTCCACCACTAGAGTTTGGGGGGAGGCGCTGAGGTGCAGGCAGGACTGAAGGGTCTTGCCATGGTGGCAGCAGTCTGCAGAGCCAGCTGCTCTGTTTTATTTTTCCCCTCCTCTATTTTCAGCTGCCAGGAGAAACCTCAAATCTCACCAGTGAGGAAAACAACTTTCCAAGGCAGTCAGAGGCAAGGAACTGAGTGAGGAACTTCTTTTAATGGGCTGATTTAAGGAATGGACATGGTCCTCTTTGGTTACTATTTCAGTTGCAATGCAGGGAGCCTACTCTTCCACCGTGTGGAATTTCATCATCTTCTCTCTTTCACAGTCTTCTCTTCTGCCATCCATTACCACAGCAAAAAGGCTTATCCATGGAAAAGAAAAAAAGTTTATTTCTATGCTGTTGCTTTCATAATAAACTGCTTCACTTGCTGTACTTTAAATATTATTACTATTATAATTTTCAATGCTACATATTCAGTATACAGTACATTTTAAACTGAATTTAATTTTTGATCCATCAGATCATGGGAGTAAGACAGAAGCACTTTTCCAGACTGCATACTGTAGGCATTGGAACTGGGGGGGGGGGGGGAGGAGGCACTGAGGTGCCCAGGGCCACCTAGCCTGGTTGTTTTTCAACATGGTGATTGTGAGGCAAAATTTGACCCAGCTTGCATTGTACTAGACTTGATCAGGCCCAATGGTGAGCAAAAGGCCTACCTCTGCCTTGACCCAGACAGTGGATAAACATTACATCTAAAATTATGTATGGTGCTAATTCCACCAGTTGAATTGCTCAGACTTTAGGCACCAGCTAGTGGTCTTTAAAGGTCATGTTTGATACGGGACACACCTTATTTTGATTTTGAAAACTCCACTGACAACTTCACTGTGCTTTTTTTTTTAATGAATCAATACTATTGAACTAAATTTGTATTAATGGGAGATAAGGGTATGGCACTTTATAAGCGTTCAGGGCCAAATCTGAGACATTGTTTTGGAGGAACATAAATTCATTTGACTTCACCTCCTTTAGGAAATAGAGGGAAGATGAACATTTTTGTCCTTCTTTCTCACTGGCACGATTAGAGGAAACTTGTTGTTGCCCACAATCATTTTAAGATGCATTTATTTCTGGCGATATCTTGGATTGGACCACAGTATGTGTAAGTATCTGATGGTTTGCAGCTGGAATCTCATTAAGGAAGACTTCTAAATTCTGTAATAATTAACCATGAGTTTCATAGGGGAGACTTAAGCAGCAAGTTCTAAAAAAGATCCATGGAGCTCACATTGTGCTGTTCAAAGGCACCCCTGATTTGAAGGGCTGTCCAATCCAAGGCCATGTCAAAGACACAAGGGGGAGCAAGCACTCTGGAAATGTGCCTCGGAGATGTGCCCTCACAACGAGCACCTACACAGCAGACTGAGCAGCTGCTCAGGTCACCTAAATTAGTACTGGCAATGTACACCTTATTTTATCCTCGTTTTTGGTTGCATGGCAGTGACTGCCCTACTTGAAGTTAGTCTGTGTGAGCAGCTAAAGGAGAAATTTTACTCAGTGTTTCTTCTTATGAAAGGGAACAACACCATAAAGGTTTTGGGCATCCTATCAGTCTTTGGAAAAGCAATTTAATGGTGATGTCTTCTCTGAGTTAATAAGAACCCTTTAAAAGGTTTGTGCTTAAAACACACCCTCCTGGGTACAATATGTGCTAGACTAAGTTTTTATATCGGCTCTTCATAAAAACACACCATTATGCTTAACGGCACCTACTGGTGCACTTGGTGCAACCATTGCCACTGTTTGCAAAGCAATCTGTCCACCCCTACATTTTATGACTTCCATAATGCTAGGGCACAAGGGAGAGTCTTTCACAATGCAAAAACCCCTCTGTGTTCTGGGAAAACTGACCTGTCCTTTGAAAGTATAATGTGCAATGTTGGCTGTGCATTTAACAAACAGAGACTCTTTTATGAAATAAATTCAACAGGGAACACTGGTCAGCTTTAAAAACAGGAGGCAAAGCCAGCAGACCAGACACACTCTTCCTGAAGGGGGCCTGTAGAGATGTAAAGATTTGTCCCTACAGTAACTGTTTCTGGACTCCTGATCCCTCAGATTATTGATCCATAAGCTTGCTTAGTGTCGGGGCTGGCTATAACAGGAGGATATCTTAATGGATGAACAAGCAGGGTTTAGGGCCAGTCACTCCACCCTTGATCACTGCCTTATGCTATAGTATTTGATAGGGAAGTATAGCACCAGGCCTCATGGAACACTTTATGTTCCCTTTCCTGCCTTTAAGTCAATATTCGACAGTATCCCCCAGAATAGGTTATGGGCCAGTCTTAAAACCTATGCAGTAGACCGGAGACTACCTGCACTCATCTATACTCTACACAAGAACAACCATATCAGCGTAAGATGCAACCCACAGGGCTATTTATCTCACAAGGTTCCTCTCAGGAGGGGTGTGAAACACAGACGTATTCCAGCTCCCCTATTGTTCATCTTTTATATTAATTCTATGGCTCAAGCCTTAACAAACCCTGATTTTCAGCCACCTAAACTCATAAACAAGCTGATCCCTGCTCTACCATATGCAGATGATACAGTAATTTTTTCTTTTATTAAAATGGGACTTAGGAGAGCCCTATGGGCTTTTGCAGCACACTGTTCTGAAGAGCATCTTGTAATTAACTACCAAAAGACCAAATATTGGCTTTCACCAAAAGGTTTATTAAGCACAAGTGGCAGATAGACAGGCAGGCTATCAGACAGGTTAAGACTTATAAATACCTACGTGTAGTATTTCATACAACTGGGCTGTGGAGGGCCCACATCACCCAGGTCACTGAAGATGCTCAAAGAACTACCAGTGCCATCTCAAGATTCTTCTTTTCAAAAGGGGGCTCCTATATACCATCTGTATTATAATAAAAGTCTTCCAAGGCAAGATACAGTGGTGCCTCGACTTACGACCATAATCCGTTCCAGAAGATGGACATAACTCGAAATGGTCATAAATTGAAGCACCATTTCCCATTGAAATGCATTGGAACGCGATTAATCTGTTCCATAAGAAAAAAAATACCCCCAAAAAATAAAATAAAAATAAAACTATGCAAGCCCCATAGGAATGCGCTGGGGCTGCAAAAAAAACAAAACAAAAACCCACAACCAAAAACAACAACAACAACAACGGAGCAAGTCCCGAAGGCCTTGGGGCTTTAAAAAAAACCAAAAACCAAAAATAAACAACGAAGCAAGCCCCGAAGGCGTTGGAGCTTTAAAAAAAAATAAAAATAAAAATAAATAATGGAGCAAGCCCCATTGGAAGGCGCTGGGGCTGCAAAAAAAATCACCAAAAAACAAAACAAAACAACAACACAGCACAGAAACATAACCCCCCCAGCCCAAACCCACCTTGCAAAACCCACCCAGAACAGGCAGTTTTTAAAAAGCAGAAAGCAGCACCTTACCTTACCAGGCAGTCCCAAGCCTCCCTGCAAACAAAGACAGTGTCACTCAGAAGCAGAAGCCAGGCAGTCCCAAGCCTCCTCCAATCGCACACTCTCTAACTGCTGGGGCGAAAGAGCTACAAAGAAGCAGTCTCTTCGCCACCAACAGTTAGCAATTTGAATTTCCCACCTTTTTCTCCTGCCTTTTTGTGTTCGTAACTGGAAGCTCCAGCCGCAAGTCGAAGCAAAATTTTGTGGCCGGAGCTGGTCATAACTCGAAATGGTCGTAAATCGGGACGTTTGTAAGTCGAGGCACCACTGTATTAACTTCTGTACAGTTTAGGCCTATGCATACATAAAGACTTTTGCTCTCTTGAGGCGGTAGTCTAAATTCCTAAGCACTGTATTTGGTGTGTCATGCTGTATCCCTAGTACCCTACTCAGATTAGAAGCTGGAATGGCCCCACTTGAAGCAAGTGTGTGGCTTCAAATAATCAGGCTTTGTCTGAAGTTAAAATTTAATCCTCCTGGCTTAACACCTCTGATTTTAATAGATAGCCACTCCTCAGGCGGTGCAAAAGTAGTGGAGGAAAAATGGTCATCCTATGGGTTGTCCCCTCCAGCTTTGTTACGTTTGGGATTGACGAAAACCAAAAAGAATATTAGGAAGTGGATCTGGGACACAGTCCTCCAACTCAACAGAGCATGGGTCCCATATTATTCAGTGGCTAGAAATCACAGTAAGATCTTCATCCCAGCAAGTTACCTTTACAACTTAGAACCTGTGAGACAACGGAGAGCTTTCACCCTGGCCTGTTTCAATGCTCTGCCTTCAGTCATTCTCTAACGATCAATATCTTTGCCCTTGCCAATCTGGTATGGTTGAAATTGTGGAACATGTTCTGCTGTATTGTACATTTTATAAAGATTTGTGTGATTTATTTATTTCTCCAATTTTAAAGCATTATCCAAGAAGACCCAATAAATTATACATCTCTTTTCTCCTCTCTGATTCCTCAAGTGAAATAACAGCTAAGGTTGCAAAATTCTGTGCAGCCACTTGTATAATAGGAAAACAGATAATTAAATCATTGCAGTAATCAGATTAGTAATTTACACTTAACTCCAATTTGAATTTCAGTCTGCTTTGCATTGCTTGTAAATACAAATAATTTGTTATGGTATTTTAGTTCTGCATATCTAAAGTGGCTGACAATAATGTATAGTGTTTCTGGACTCAATTCACAGGGTGGGTGCTGACCGTAGGTCCTTAAGTTTCCACTACTGTGAGAACTGCTTTATGTCTACATGACCTTACCCTAATACTTAGATAAACTATATCAAGAGCTCTGTGCCATATTCCTCTAATGTTGGAGATAAACAAGTGGATTGGAGCAGGAAGGTGCTGGGCCTTTTCTATCATTATACCACAAGCCTACTTAACTCCATCTTTATATACCTTTGGCTCCTCTTCTAACTGCTTGTCTAGTTTTATCTGTACTTATTTTAAATAGATTGTATAAATTGTTCTTTTAATCGTGCAAACTGCTGTGATGTCATTTCAGGCTGAAAAGAAGGTTAAAGTGCTCCAAATTGAAATAAATAGAGCTGACCAGTACAACAGTTCACAGGTTACATGAAGTCTGTAACCAACTTACTACTGAGTTTTGAAGAAAGGATATTTGCCTTTCCTCACATTTCCAGTACTCTTTTATGTCACTTAGCTGGAGTTTAAGGGAGATGCTATATATTTAGGTACTGAATTTTCAAATAAATGGGGGTTCAAACCTAGAGGTCTCTGTCTAAAATCCTACACTCCAGTTGCTATATTGAGTCTAGAACAACTCAGGAAGAACCATCTAATACAGAGTGAGATCCCTGAGACATTTCATGACATCTGTAAGCTGACTCCAGAGTAAAGCGCTTGTAAATTGCAGCCTGAAACTGTTTAGAAAATAGTTATTTTTAACACTAGGCTTCGCAGAAGTAACCCCCTTCATTGATGTGGCATTTACTTTGTTGTATTTATATTTCTGCCTTGCTCTATTTTATTTTACTATCATCAGTTAATATAAGGTCAGTGCTGTGCCTTTTTGCTAATTGAACACCAAGCCCATAAATTGTTTTCAAAGAACTGCAAGTTTCACGGATGGGAAGGTTTCTATAGTACTCCATAATTAAAGCTCTGCATAGTTAATATACTGCCACAAAAATGAATGGGAAATATAGAGCATAATTCGGGCATTGGATAACTCTTACATAGCAACTTCTTCTAGACCAAGACCAATTTGTAATGGGTGTGGAATGCAGACCCAGGATTACCAATTTAAGTGCTAAAGCACAAAATCTAGGGGTGCTGTGGTAATCCAACAAATTCAGTGGCAATGGGCAATTATCATGAACTTGCCTTACATCCAGTTTGATCCCACTGACTTTCCAGGAGGCAAAAAACAAATCAGCAGCTGAATATAAGCTTATATATTTAAAAAGTTTGCACATAAAGGCTGGATGTGCTTCTGAATATTGCAGACTGTCAAACAAGTGTGAAGTTCTGAACTGTCAGCCTAGGTATGCAAGTAGGTTCATGATAGTGTTGTTGCACTTCTGTACATACATGTGATCCTCCCTGACAAAGGTCCAGTGCCTCAGTACAGCGATGCACAGCCTTTGTGGCAGGGAGAGGAAGTCTGGGAAATACATCCGTGCAGGTGTAGCTGTTTTTAACTTCAACAACACCTGTGGCTGAGATGAGAATTCTTATTGAAAAAGAAAATGTATACTTTAATAGTCTCTATATTGTACACTCAGCAATGATATAAGCTTCAGCATCGTGTTGTTGGTATGGCATGATTATCCAATTGTTTTAAAAGCATCTTTGAAACTCAGTTTCTAAAAGCCAAGCATTTTTTGGGTCAAAAGCAGACATCTTTTTAAAAACGAGACTACTTTGCTGAACTGAGGGCTGATTAGGTTCACCAATTAGCCTACAGAACAGAGGAAGCTTCAGAATTTGTCCTTAAAAATAACACATCGTGTTGAATGCACTTTTATTTTTTGGCACTGATTCATCTTTCTTCCTCTCCCCCCCCCCCCCATCTTCTCTCTCCCTTCATTGCCACTCTTGTCTGATCATTTAGAACAATTCAGTTGTTCAGAATGGAACAAATAGAGCTCCAAGACAGGCGACTGTCCCCTGTAAAAAAGGACACATGGGCACCCGAAAGAAAGCAAAAGTGGGGAAACACATATCCATCATTCCAGGAAGAAGTAGGGTCATTAGCTAAAGACATAGAAATAGAGTAGACCCTGAAAAGCACTGGTCATGTTCTTCAGTCAATGCTTCAATTGCCTTTTTTTCTGAACATGACATCTTCTGCCTGTATCACAACAGTGTTGTCAGCCTAACAAAAGGACTCAGCTCTAGGGAATGCCTCAAAAGTGTCATTTAAAAATCACTAGATAAATTGACTTCTGGATATTCAATGCACTGGGGTAGGAAATGACTGACCTTTTGCAAGCCATGATCTCTTCTGGGAGAGCCCCTGGGGCCAGAAACAAAATAAAACAATCTCTCTCTCTCTCTCTCTCTCTCTCTCTCTCTCTCATTCAGCAAAATCACTTTAAAAGGGGGGGGGGGAATTGATTTTTGAACAAACTAGATGAACAGCAAAATCTTTAACAGTAACTTAGATAAGTTGCAAACATCATTAACTTGAATGATTTTTTTCAGCTTACCTGAACTTTCACCACTTCTTCTTGTATCCTTAATTAATCTTCCGTCTTGTAAGCATCACTGAAAATTTAATTTGGAAACAAATATGATAAAGCTTGCAATACTTCCAGTTTACATATGTTTTCCTAGAGGTCTTTTTAAAAACCCGGTAAACTAGTTTTGCTCCAGTGTCTGCTTAATCATCTTTATGAAACTAATCAGCAGCCAGGAGAAAGGGGAGCTCTCGTATTGCCCTTTCCAGTCCCATAGACAGTGTTAATATAGTAAAGAAAATTGGACTTTCTCATGACTTTCTGGTAATGTAAACACACATTTATATTTAAGTGAAAGTCAAATGTAGCTCCAAGACATACTGTCCAAAGCCCATGCTGACAGGCCCAGCCCAAAGATGTTTTGCTGCCTGAGGCAAAAGATAAGAAAATGCCCCACCCCTTTTCTGTACAGAAGTGAACTTGACAGTGGTGGGATTTTGCTTCAAAAATGGTCCTCTAATGTGCAGACCATGCCATATGCAGACACAGCTCATGAAAATGGTTGGGAGGCTGCCCCTGTTTCCCACCATGCCTCAACCTCTGAGGTATGTGCCTTACCCTGCCTAATGGCAGGGCTGGCCTTACATGCTAATTCCCTATGAATGTGGAGAGTGAGGTAGTATGAAGGAGGGCTGGAGAGAAGCAGTTTGCAGGAATGTTCATTACTCTGCAGAACCTCAGCCTGAATATTCCAATTGTATTGCCAAATCTTCATTCATCCTTTGCCAGAAGTAGCCCAGCAAGCTTGACATGGCATCTGGTTTCTCTGTACTCCTTTCCTGGCATCAAAATGCATGAACGCTATTTCTGGAAGGGATTCCTTTTCTGAGACAATACTGAAGTTCTCCATCTGATATTCTAGCTGAGGTAACCCAGTAGCATGAGGAGAACCACCTTGTCACAGGCTTCTTTCAGTTTTAAGTATGGGACAGACCCAGCACTATTAATATGCTGCAGGCTATGAAAACAAAAAAGCCTCGAAAGTACCCAGAATAAAACAAATACAAACATTTTCACTGGACACATCACTAGCTGTGCCCACTCTCCTTTTTTTAATCATCCAAACTCCCAATATTCCTGCTTCCAATTTCCATTCACTGACTTCTCAGTTACCTGCCTACTCTGGCTTCTGACCTCATCCTCTAAATGCATCCTGGAGATCCTCATTGTCTGAAGTGACCTCATCTTCTGACCTCAATATCTTCCTTTACTCTTTCTCTCTGTTTTTCAGGGACAGGAGCCATCTGAACACTAGCAGAGTTATCATCTCCAGCTGTTTCTGTAAGCCGCAGGACAGGTGTAAGGCATCTTACAATGAAAGCCCATATATGCCCATTTAGAAGCAGGCCACACTGAATTGCATGGGATGCATTCCCAGCGCAACGATTATGGAACTGAATAAGAATACCACTATATAATATGATACACAAGTAATGATAATAATATCAAGTCAACACAGAACGTCAGTCCTGGAGTCCAGCCTGTTGACTTTAACAGCCAGAGGGCAAAGGAAAAGGGGGATGCCCTCAGAGCAGCAGTCTCTGAAACCAAGCACATTACCATGAATGTTACAACACAAAATACATATTTGATATATTTGCCCATTGGTGCTGAAAGGAACAGCCAGATACTAGAACATTACCTGAAAGTTACTGAAGAATCTGGATTAGAAGCCACTGAGAGCTATGCAGGTGCATCTGAAATTTATGAGCGACTCATAATTTTGATACATAACCATAACTAGATTTTATGGAGCGTGACGTGCTACATTAGTTTTCGTGTATTTAACAGTCATCATCTGCTGTTTAGTGCAGCTGCATAAAGTTATGGGCATCCAGATACATGTTTATGGCTGATTACTTTTATAGGAAGGGACCTCCCTCTCCAACAAACTTTTTGTGTTTCATTTATGTGGCCAGATGCAGCGGTATCGATAATTCATTGCTCGTTGACCATGCGAGTTGCAAATCTCATATACTGAGGAAGGAGAGGCTTGCAACTGGAATGAGATTGCAAAACACTAGAGCTGGAATATTTTCCTTTGACTCAAATTGCTCTTAAACTGCCCTGTGTAATGCCTCAGTAATCCCACTATCAATAAATGGTACTTCTAGCTTAGACCATGAATATCTTAGGCAGTTATTTAAATTACTTATAAGATTACCATATTTGAATCAGTAAGTATCTGCTGAAGGACATACAACAGTCAAATCAAAACAGTGGTGGTAGTGCCAGGTGAGGAGAAGGAGACCAGGCTCACCAAACTGTCACCACAGATAGAGACAATTCCATCTATACAACAACACAGAAAATAGTTACAGCAGACAGCAGTTAATGGCCAAGATCTTGGAAATCAAAGCAAATGGATTTTGAGGTAAAGCCTGTAAACCACAGTGAGTGAGGGGAGGTCATCATCCATCTTCCTTATGTTACTGTATGTGCCATCAAGTTAGAAGGGCTTCCACGGTAAGTGAGATATTTAAGGAATGGTTTTACTACTTTCACCACCACTATCCCCATGTGTTTTCATAGCCAAGCAGGGATTCAAACCCAAGTCCTCTCCATTCTGCTTCATCATTCTATCCATTGCACCACTCAGGGTTCCCTCATCCATCTTCAGAGCAACACAAACAGAAACAATATGGCCAAAGCAAGCCGCTGCACCTTTTAGTTCTTATAATGTTGGACTAAAAGAAGGAACTAAGGGAGGAAATCCTGGGAAACGGTAGGGGGATGAATCTCCTTTAGCAGTGCTTATAAGGTGGTGTTCTCCACCGTCTCTGAGGACACCTGGTTGGTTTCAGGAATGGAAGCTGGACTGCACTTTATTCATGATTCCACTGCCTAGCTACTTCTCCCTGCCTTCTGTCACTGGCCACTGGAGTTGGTTGCTTCATCCTATCTAATGGTACAGTTAGCTCTGAGCAGAAAGAAACCAACCAATGTGGCAGCAACCAATAAGGTCTTGGGGCAGTGTGAGGAAACTGACTGTAGCTTAAAAATAAAAATAAACTTTCTCTAATTACACAGTGGATAAAATGGTTCAGTCAGAAACACACAAAGCAGATTGGCTTCAAGTCTCCCCCAGTAGACCACCCCTTATTTGTTAGTTTACCTCAATTGGCACTTACTGTCTTAATACGTTTACTCAGAGACTCTGGTAATGAGAAAGAATAAACTGTTTCTGTTTACTTACAGTTCCTCACATACAAAGAAGAAACATCAGATTGTGTAAATATGTTAACTTGTTACATCACTGAGTTTAACTGATTAACTAGCTTCATTACTTACTAACTGGCTACATAGCTGACAGAACACTTCACTCTACTTCTGACAGACTTTATTGCTAAAACTAATCTAACTTCTAATTGGAAAAAGGCAGGGAAAAGAATCTGAAGTAGAGAGGGAACTATTGGCTTTTAATTGGCTTTTACGGGATTGACTGACATCCAACCCAGTCCAGAAAGGTCTCTCCAATCTAAAAACTCCTTAAAAGGCATCATAAGCAGGTTGCGATACATCCAACATGAGGAAAGCTTACCATTAGAACATTAGGAACAAAACATACGTCAGCTAAACACAACTGCTTCTTAAATCTAGCTTTTGGATGAGCAAAAATCTCCTCATATGAGAAACAGCAAGGACATATAAAATAGCCTAGAGATTTGTCCGTCTGTAAAAGTGGATTAAATCGCACAGAAGATCCACTGGTTGGTGTTGTTAACAATGCATGCACTGACATGACTTATTAAAGCAAAATAAAGTAAAACCTCTTCCAGGTCAAAATCCAGGGCACCACAAAATAACAAATCTCTGATGTGATATTGACAGCAATCGTAAAATGTATTATGTCCTGCAGAAAAGCTAATCAAGCCTTATGTTGTCAAGGTGAAAATGTTGCAGTACTGCACCCTGCTGCTGAAACAAATGAGATAGTGAGTTTAGGCAAACGGAAACAGCAAATTATTCTATTCTGCTACCACCAAGAAGGAATTTTCCCATCTCAGTGCATATTTGGACCAAGAGACACCTTTATTTCTGCCCATCAGCTACAAAATAATTAATGGTTTTTAAAATATACATACTATCATGAGTAGCTGGTAGGTTTTAAGCCTTTCAAAATTATTTCCCACAGGAGATATACTGTTCAGGGTTTTTTATTTTTATGGATTTCAACTAAAGTAAGGAAAGGACATGTTACAAACTAAGAGGAGGCTTTAGTTGAAGAGAGGGAAAAAACACTTTTCATACTGTTAACATTATATGACCTGTAGGGACATTGGGAGTGGCTGAGCTTGGAAAAGCTACTGGGGGAGAGGCCACAATTTCCAGAATCTCCATCAGGCATCAGTAATCGTATCCAGCATCCTCTTCCACACAGAATACAGCCAGTTGCTTCTGAGAAGTCCATAACTAGGACATGAAGGCAACAACCATCTCCTCTATTGCTTTCTTCAGCAGGAGCCATTGAGTGGCTCACAGACTGCAACCCTTTGATCATCTCATCAAAATCTCTGGTTTATGAATGTGGGATATTGTGCTTCTGTATCCATGAGGAAATATTGCTGCATAATATTGTGCCTGCATTGCAGCAGGAAAAAAGGATGCCAACCTTTACATACCAAAGGGCAGATTGAATGATGACAACCATTCCTGGATTTATAAGGGGGCAATGGGAGCAATTGCCCGGGTGAGGGGGGGCTGCCAGAAGGGGCCATTCACTATAAAAATGTATAATAATTTCAAAATGTTTATTTTATTAAAATGTATATTGGGAAACAACATTTTGCCTGCAATTATCAGAAAAAGTGCCTGAATTAATAATCATTAAGCAAAATAGGCATATGTTTAGGGCCTCAAGGGAAGGGGAGGCCACCACAGAGTTTGCAAAAGTAAGGAGACTAGATCTTTTCTCTCCTCAGCTGAAGCAAAGATCTGAAGCAGATTTCCTGCTTGCTTCCACTTAGCTGGAAGGAACTGAAGAACCACTCCAGATCTTTCCTTCAGCCAAGGGGAGCAAATCTGGTCTTTTACAAACTGGATGAGAGTCTCTCAGGGCAAAGGCACTGTACCGGTGACCCTGGTCAGCAGGAAGAAGAGGGCTTTGAAGAAAGTTCATTGTAAGTTTGTCCTTCTGCTTTAGGGATCTTCCTTTTCCAGCAGGGCTTTCCCTGTGCCTGTTCATGTCCCTCCTCAGCTCTAGATTAACCATTAAGCAAAATAAGGACCTTGCTGAGGGCATCAGCAAGAGAAGGAGGCACCACAAAGGGTTTTTTTCAGTGCTGGATTTACCATGAATAATGGTGCAAATGGTGCACCCTCCTTAACAAATCACATCTATCCATCCCTCAACCTTGGTCTCCCTCTCTCCCTCAACAGCTCCAAAAAAATCACTTCCCTACCTACAGTAATTGTGTATGAATCAGTAAAAACTAAAAAGTATAAAGACTTGCTTATTGGGAAGACTCATGTTTTGAGTGAAATGATCAGTCACCACCATAATCGCTTGGTGTATTTTTTTTTTTACTTCTGTATTTTTGGAGGTTGGAAAGGGATAAAGATAAAAAGAGCTGCTGATCTTTTAAACCCATGGCCTCTGCACTATATATGTAGGCCAAAGAAATAAGAGCCACTGTTAAAAATACCCCCAAAAGGGTTTTAAGTTCTTGTTTGATGTTTTCAGTTTGTAGATTCTGACAAAATCTGTCTACATTAATCAAAGCGTGAAAGCACAAATTGACTGAAAGCCAGTAATTTGACTGTACGTATGGTTTTGTATACGATAAGTGGTTCTTTTTTGCCACATGCTATACAATTCAATTACCATATTTTCATCCATATAATGTGCACATTGTATGGGTATTTTTAAGCCGTTGCCCCCGCCACATTATATTTGTAGGGGGCACCATAATCTTAATCTGGCCCTGGATATATTGTATCAGTTTTAAACAAATATTGGCAGCTCAAGCGAACCACGCATAGAGCACCCACACCCTTGAGGAAGGTAGCCTGTGACTGCATGTGTGCATGACCTCATATGGTCATATATTTTCAGACAGGAGACCCAGTATTCCACAGAAAATTCAGCTGCCTGGGGCTGAGAAGAGAAAGGTTTCCAAAGAAAGGAATGAAAGAAACGCTGCTGTCTTGGCAAAGGCAAAACACCTTACAGAGTTTTTCTCTGCTTCATCAATGGAAAACATAGAAGTTAACGATGAAGAACCATTTCTTGATCTCCCAAGTACATCTGCAGAAAATGAGAGTAACAGATCAAATCAAGATACTGAAGGTGATGAATCATCCCATCCTACAGATACTTCAGACACGGACAGTGAAGTGCCATCATGTGATCCAGACCCAGCCGCGTGGTTTCCTGTCAGAGAAAAAGCATGTGTCCTTTTGGTCAAAAGCAGCTATGATATGTCAAAAGAAAAATGATTCTGATTCCTGCCCAGAGTCTCAATCAGTTCAAGGCAAACTGGATGGCCATTTTCATTATTTCAAGAATTCCATGTTTTACACTACTCATGACAATGCTGAGCAGCATTTTAGGAAGTAGCTCCTGTACAGCCCATCAAAGGGTACATAAAATCAAGAAGCAGTGTTGGATAATGCATATATTGGGCCACCATACTATTTGAAAAAGGTGGGGAATAGTAAGCTTTTGAGTCATTCAGAACGCTTCACCAGGTGGACATTTCAAAATATATGTTCAGACTGGAGACTGCAAAATTGGAGAACCACCTTGAGGTATGGTGTTATCTTGTTGCACCATCTCTTTAAAGCTGCTTAGCATAATCTCTTTAAATAAAGGCATTTACCCAACTTGGCCTTTTAGCTAGTCTTGGATATTATGCACATTGACTTGCAGGTGGGGTGATTCACTCTTTTGCCTGAAGGGATTTTTGGAATACATTCAGGGATTCCAATTACAAAGACTCAAGGGATGTGCTTTTTATTCCCTACCCTATGGTGCCACGGTGTCAGTCACTGTTCCCACTGCACTTGTTGTAATGACCCGGAATGTTTTTAATGAGAACCAAGAGGCTTATGAACAAGGGTCTTCTTATCCTCATTTGAGGGGACTTTCATTTGAAAGTGGGACGTGGTGGCGCTGCGGGTTAAACCACAGAAGCCTCTGTGCTGCAAGGTCAGAAGACCAGCAGTTGTAAGATCGAATCCACGCGATGGATTGAGCTCCCATCACTTGTCCCAGCTCCTGCCAACCTAGCAGTTCAAAAGCATGTAAAAAATGTAAGTAGATAAATAGGTACCACCTCGGTGGGAAGGTAACGGCGTTCCGTGTCTAGTCGCGCTGGCCACGTGACCATGGAAACTGTCTTCGGACAAACACTGGCTCTATGGCTTGGAAACGGGGATGAGCACCGCCCCCTAGAGTCGGACACGACTGGACTAAATGTCAAGGGGAACCTTTACCTTTACCTCATTTGAACTGATTGGACATGATCTTCTCTGTCTTCTTCTCATCCTTTCCAGGGTGCCCTGTCCACCCACCTTTTTTGTCTTGTTTCTGTTCAGGACGTTACCTTTACAAATGCAGAACAAGAAAAGAAGAACATTTACCTATCTTAGATAGATATTGCAGAGCTGAAAGGGACCCTATGAATGAGTCCATCCCCTGTCAAGGAGGCACAGTGGGGGAATCAAACCCCCAACTTCTGGCTCTGCAGCCAGAGACCTAAACCACTGAGTTATCCAGCAGTTGTGTACTGCTGCCTCATTAATCGTTATGGAAGTGATGGAGACCTGAGCTGTAGCACTGAAGAGTGCCTTGTGTGCATGAGAAATTAAAAACATGGAAATAGAATCCAATACATTGAGAGGAAGGCATAGATTCTTTATAAGAAGGATCTTAAAGGAGTATAAAAATATTCTGAACGCACAAACCTAGAGGGTTTTTTTCTGTATTGCACTGTGGGGTTCAGTTGTAACACAGTATCTCTACATCTTGTTAATGAAACTATGACAGGGAGTTAAGCTTTTTTCTGAGTGTGCAATGCATTTGGGATTGAGTTGTTAGTGTGATTTAAAGCTGTATTTAAATATTCTGAAATAATTATTTCTTATTCAGGTGTTGGACTGTGATAAAAGAAGACAGGAATATGTTGTCTGCTAAGCAGGAACCCTGTTTGGTGCTCATTTCTATTAGTTGTAAAGATGTCTGTTTAACTCTGAATACTCCAGAAATGGACCAACTGAAAATTCTCATTGAACTCCTCAGAACAAATATGATCTGGAATTGCAGGTATTAATCTGCAATATACTACATATTTGAGATTTCAATGCTTTCTGCTTATCTGAAACAGAAATATTTTCTAATGGTATAAGACATGTCTTTGGGTGTCTAGTAATATATTGCTTGTCTAATCATGTTTTGATTGTAGCCCCTAATCTGAATATATTGATAAAATGTTAATCACAAACCAGAGTTCTTTTTGTATAACTGGGGTATGTTACATTATGGTTCACTGTGATATAGAATCCACAGTTTTTTAAAATGTGCTTCTACTGATTCAGCTGGGGAAGACTCGTCAAGGGGAAATACCCAGAACTAGAAATATATTTTTCCCAAATCTCCTAATTTGATTTAAGTTTCTTTAGCCTGCTGTTGGGTCCAGATAAAACCTTTGTTGTTATTGTTATGTACTTTCAAGTTGGAACTGATTTATAGCAACCCTAACAGGGCTTTCCAGGCAAATAGCATTGCCAGTTCCACATCCTTAGTGAGTTTCCATGACTGAGCAGAGATTTGAACCCATGCCTCTTGAGTCCTAGATGGTTACTATCTCCATTGCACCACACTGCATGATCCAACTTTAGGATGGATGTTGTATTTCACATGGTATTTGGTGTCCTGGTTTAGATAGTTACTAGCTTCAGATTAATGTGGCCTATATGTAAAGGTGACACACAGCTCTTCTTTGTGATTTGTAATAGTTACATATGGGCTATTTTTCCAGTTACCATCTTGTGGTACAGCAGTCCCACTATATATAATCCTTATTGTATAAGCAGAAAATAGCAGGCCAAAGCAATCAGAGCACTCATAATTTTGAGGTATGAAGCATTACACTGAATGCACAATTTTTGAATAGCTGCAGAAACATTTCTCATGATCTTTTAGATGGTTTGGAATCCAGGATGAAGGCAGGGACTGTGGAGAAGAAGCATCTCAATGGATCAACACCTTTCTGAACTCAGAATGTTGTAGGCTAGCCCATTATGAACCCAACATGGTGATAAGGAAGCCAAGAGATTTCCTGTCTTACTTTCAAGCTACAGATGAGGTTATGATGGCAGTTCCTCTCAAATATATATTTTCGTTCTTTGATAAAGTATTGTCATTTAGTTTTGTTGTTAAAGAATGCTGGTGTCAGGCTGTAATGGTTAGCATACTTGCTTGGAAGGAAGTTCCACTAAACTTAATGGATAAATAAATGAAGTAATGGTAAATTGTTTCAGATCATTATGAAAGCACTTTATGAAATGTTTAGCATCTAACAGCATTTGCTAGGAGATGAATGAGAACCTATTTACATCTACACCATATGCTTTCCTGCTGGGAGGAACATAGGTTTTTAATAACTTGAATGTCTTGAATGACTTCACTAGTGTGGCTAGGGTAATTCAATCTGTGATGCAGATTGAAACTATCTTATTGGTAACTATCTTTTCCCTTCCATATCTTTGTTGTGTTCATAGTTGCTGTGGCCAGTTCATCACCTGTAGCCAGTCTTCTAGTGAGGAACATTTTAGCATTTAGCTAGGCTGGTTCTTGATGCCAGACACAAAGTCTCCCATCAGAGCCATATTGGGAACTTTTCCAATTTTTTTGAACCTGTTGATCTTGCTATCCATTGGCATACCGTTCAGAAGCCCGGGGTTACTTCCATATCACAGTGAAACAACAGACAGTGATTTTGTAGAGAATATGCTTTAACTAAATAGATGTATAGTTTCACCAAACACACTATGTTATTTATTAGTCACTGCCGGGTAGGTGGGGCTCGTCAGCCTTGGAAGGCAGCCCATCTAGGAGAAGAAAAACACTGATTTCAAACCTCCACTGCCTTGTGGCTATATCCACTGATGGAAAAGGCTTCAGGAGTTAACCTTGAGGCAAAATCCGGAGCCGGAGTCCCGGAGGCAGTTCGTGTAGTTCTGGCAACTCCTGCGACATCACTGGAACCAGTTGTATTGGCTCTTGCCTTTCCATTGGACTATTTCAGCGATGTGGAGAGGGGGGATTTGCTGCTTGGGTAACAGCCTATCCCCCATATTATTTTACCCAGGCATTGTGCTCTGGAGAGGACACTCCAGCTTTGCATACAGCGTCGAAACACTAGACGCTGTTCCAAGTCCTCCATACAGAGCATGTTACCATAGTCTCTCGAGACTGAAGGATGCCTAATCAGTCACTGATATGGCTTCTTTAAGCTAGCAGCCTATTCTCCTGTTGCTGAGTCAGGAATATATCTTCTCCTATGTTTAAATTCTTGGAGAAAATGGCCAGAAAACATCATTGTAAATATGATACCTATCTTTAGCAAAACTCCTTGGATCTTTCTGAAATGAGGCAGTGCAAGCTTTTCAAGTTGTACAGAGCTATTCTGCTAAGTGAAAAATTGTGTTTTGCTTAAGAAGATTGTATTTTGGTACATCAACATACAATGGCTTCGTATGAGTCCACCTTACCTATTTCATATTTATACACGGATGAGAGGGGCCACTACCAATGGCAAATCTTTCTGCATTTATTTTTCAGGTTGCTGATGCTGAAGGCAGTCCTGTCCTGTTAATCTCTGAAGCTTCCTTGCAAGATCTGAATACCAGGCTAGAAAAGAAAGTTACAATAAGAAACTTTCGCCCAAACATTCTTGTTACAATTTTTAATCCTTATGAGGAAGTAAGTAGTGATCATTTCTTCTAATGTATCATCCAAAATGATAAATTTTCAACTTGGAATTTCCCAGAGAAGAGCGCTAAGTACCTATGTGGCTTAAAGAGAAGCACTATGTTAGTTGGGAACTATTAAGAGAATTTTCTTGTATGATCTAGTTGAAGGTATGGTTTTTGAAAGGAAACCACAGATCTTGATGTCTCTATTAATATTGGCATGTATTATTTAAATGCAAACAACTAATTATGTGTAGCTTTATCTTTTTATAGGATATTTGGGATTAAATATTAATTGGCAGTGTTCAGCTGAAAGGAAGAATGTCTTGTCCTAGGTAAGAGAGGGTGAAGGGTGATCTTAAAATCAGTAATTGCTTGATTTCACCCCATTACAAGTGCTTTTCAGTATTTCTTTTTAAAAGATGAAATAAAAAATTGATCTTGTGAGGTTAACAAGAAGTCCACTGTTATTTCTTTCTTTGCTTGCAGATGCATCCAGACACTGGGATCAAGGATCAGAAGGAACCAGTGAAAACACTAAAAAGGTAGCAGATATATGGCAGCGGCTTCTTTATCCATTTGTATATTGCTGTGCTTGTTCACCCTTACACTTCAGCACATTGATGAGCATATCATCAGTGGTGACTTGACTTACACATGCAAGTGGATCCAGCATCACAAAGAAAATCTTTCAAGTCACTTCACAGCACTTTACATATAACTTTTTTTTGGAAGAGTTACTTCTCATACTCACAACTGCAAGTGTTCAGACAAATCAAAAACAGATGATAAACTTGTTCATTTACCTACCAGTTAATTGCTTAAGACCCAATGTGTTTTCAGATTAGCGTATTTGCCGGCGTATAAGACGACTTTTTTGCCCTGAAAAACATGCCTCCAAGTGGGGGGGGTCGTCTTATACGCCGGGTGCACTTCAGTTGGGATAGCCTCTGCAAGCGCCCCTCGCCGGCTTTGGAGGTCCCCCCGCCAGTCCTCTGATGGTGCAGGAAAAGCCTCCGAAGTGCTCTGAAGCCGGCCCGCGCAGTTGCGGGGCACCCCCGCCAGTGTTCCGATGGCTTTCTCTGCACCATCGGAACACTGGCAGGGGTGCCCCGCAACCGCGCGCGCCGGCTTCAGAGCACTTCGGAGGCTTTTCCTGCACCATCCGAGGACTCGCGGGGGTGCTGGGCTAGCCTTGCAAGCGCCCCTCGCCGGCTTTGGGGGTCCCCCGGGGCTTACCTTGCACCATCCCAGGACTCGCGGGGGTCCCTCCGCGCGGTGATGGGCATTTGCAGAGGTTTGCCCGGCACCATTTTTGAAGTTCCCGCCCTTTCCCCCTGCCTTCAGCAAGCCTTGGAAGGTAAAAAGGCTTTCTTTTTTTTTCTTTTTAACCTTCCGAGGCTTGCCGAAGGCAGGGGGAAAGGGCGGGAACTTCAAAAATGGTGCCGGGCAAACCTCTGCAAACGCCCATTGCCGCGCGGAGGGACCCCCGTGAGTCCTGGGATGGTGCAAGGTAAGCCCCGGGGGACCCCCAAAGCTGGCGAGGGGCGCTTGCAGAGGCTAGCCCAGCACCATTTTTGAAGATCGGGCCCTTTCCCCTTGCCTTCGGTAAGGCTCAGAACGGAAAAAGGCTTTCTTTTTTTTCCCCCTTTTTCCGTTCGGAGCCTTACCGAAGGCAAGGGGAAAGGGTATATAACAAACTCTATATTTTGAGTGGAAATGTTGGGGGGTCGTCTTATACGCCCAGTTGTCTTATACGCCGGCAAATACGGTAGCTTCATCAATTTCCAGCAGAAATTTCGAAAAGAACTATTGAAGTCCTTTTTAATTTGTGATATTTTAGGCTTTTAATCAAGTAATCCATATGCACCTTTCAGATTTCCTCTATTCTTCCTTTATTGATGAATTTCCTCTTTTTCTTTTATTTCTGAATGACAGTTTATCAGAGTTTAACAGGAGCACTCAATTAAAACTCAGCTACTTAAAATGTTATACAAGATTTTGCAATACCACAAGGCTTTGTGCCTTTTAAAAAAGACAGAGAAGAATACCAGCCTACAACTTTTGAATGGGTTCAAAAAGCATTGATACATTTCTAAACATTGCAAAACAGTGCTGGTTCTGTACTTTTCCCCTTCTGCATTCCTGGCAGTTCATGGTGTTGTAACGATCAGCCAGCTTGCAGCACTGGGCATGCAGTGTATTTGACTGGCTTTTCTAATATTAACTCAGGAAGTACATAGTCACTATGTGATAAGTCACAAGTTTATAAAACATGCATATATTTGCTTGTAAATCAGGATGGGTTTTACACTGATCTGCCATAATAGCAGACTGCGTTCATTCTCTCAGTTCTTCTAAAAATGTATATTGACAATCGTTTTATAGTTATATTGTGTATTACTTATGTGATGCTAAGATACTAGCCTAATTCTGTTTTTCCATCAATGACCTTTCATTCCCCGGTCTTTGTTTACAGTTATTGTGAGTGTGGTCCTTCTGAACAACATGCCTTTAGGTCTAGTCCTCCCTTTAGATGGCTATATGGAATTGAAGAAACTGGAATACTGAAAGTTGGAGACCCTGTGTACAAAAGAACTCAGTGATGGAGACATCCATGCACAAAAACACACTTGTTTTCCACAGAAAAGAATTCTGCACATATTTTGCTGGGATGTCCTCTTTGCATTTGGTGAATAGCAGCACTTCCTATAAAGTCTTGAATTAAATCTTATAAAATGAGCTGTGCAGAGTGAATGATAAGTGTGCCTTTAGTGTTTCGGATGACAAATGTGCCTTTACTGTTTCAAATCGTTCATACTTGTCAAAAACAGCCTTGACAATTTGTGTTGTTTTTTAGTTAGAATGGTTAACTGATGAAAAAGGAGTCAGCTTCTGGGGGCTTCCCTTGCTTGGTGTCACTTTGTAAATGGTAGTGAGCACAAGAGTTATCCCGTAAAAGTTCTCCTGAGAGTCAGCCAATTGGTTGCTGACTGGTCAGGTCAAAAGTTCAGATTGTCCCAGACCTGGAGCTGATTTCCAATTTAAAGATTTGTGTCTGGTCTTAGAAATCCTGAGAGCATGTTTACACAACTGCCCTGTGTTTTTTGTAATGCAGAAATACTTTGAATACACCTTACAAAATTGTATGCGAATTCCATGGAGCAACATTGCGAAATATCCCCCCCCTTTTTTTTTAAGACTGTCACTCCATTACTTTATTTGAAGCAACCTAGGTTTTTTTTTTTTTTTTTTTTTTTGACTCTTCAAAGAAAACCTGTCTTTTGGCTATTTCTCTGACTTTTTGTTGCTCTACAAAATCTCACTTCCTGGGCCACAAAGCTGCAACAATGTATTGACTTTGGAACACTTACTGGAACACCTGTTCCAGATGTGTTCAGCCTTATAACAAAATGATTGTTTTTCCCTTTTGAAAGGCCTTTTTAAAAGAATCAATATTTCAGCCCCTGTAGCCTGAAAAAAAAAAAGGTAGAACTAGCCATTTTCTTTCAAGATTAGCAAGATTGGTCTTTTCAATTTGTTTGCACTATTTTAAGTTTAGGACATTTAGGTTACTTGGTTTTGTGCGGGGGGGCAGTTTTAATTTTAGAAAATCATAACTCAAAAACACTTTGCTTAAACGTCCTCAAAGTTGGCACCCGGCAAAATTAGACTGTCTGCCACAGCTGTGGCAAATTTTGTTCTAATTCAAAATCAATTTTTGAATTTTGTTCTAATTCAAAGTTATAATGTTTTGTTTGGGCTACCCCCATTTTTAGAGTTGCCCTGTAGAATTCTGATTTGCTCTACTACACAATAACATACAGCCAGCCATTGTGGTGTCAGAACAACATTACTGTATTTCGTTATCTCTCCAACCAAAGCTATGAAGTATAGGGAGAGGGCACCATTATATAACATAAGAGTGCAAAAACTAGAAGTTAAAATAAGCAGGTCCGGGGGATAAGATGTGGAGCTAAAGATGGATGGATCAGTTCTTCCAGGATTTAACACTTATGTTCATTCCTAATCTACTCCATTCTGTGACTATTTTTTCATCTGCATATTTTCTGACAAAATTAGAATTTCCAAATATGCATTCCTAAACATATTTCATTCTAAAACAGCAGCACAGAGTACCGTATTTTTCCGTGTATAAAATGAAACTTTTCCTTAAATAATTAGACAAAAAAATTGAGGGTTGTTTTATACACGGAAGGCAGCCACTTTTCCCTGCCTTTTGCGAAAACACGGGGCTTAGCAAAAAGGAAGGGAAGGCTTACTTCGGGTAAAGCAGCGATGAAAGGGCTGCACAACCACAGCCCTTTGATCCTGAAGCCCTTTCATGGCTGCTTTATCCACTTCCTAAACCCGCAGGGTTTAGAAAAGGGAAGTTTAGAAAATTTGGGGATAGAAAAGGGGGGGTCGTCTTATACATTGAGTCGTCTTATAAACAGAAAAATACGGTACATTTTCTGACTGAAGAGCTGCAATTAAATCATGCAAAATCTGGAGGATAGCTCTATTCCAATCAACATATTCATGTGGCAATTGTAGCTCCAGTTAATTTATACTGGAATTTACAACCAACTCATGTGGTAAACGGGGTAAAAGGGGACGTGGTGGCGCTGTGGGTTAAACCGCAGAAGCCTCTGTGCTGCAGGGTCAGAAGACCAGCAGTCATAAGATCGAATCCACGCAACGGAGTGAGCTCCCGTCGCTTGTCCCAGCTCCTGCCAACCTAGCAGTTCGAAAGCATGCAAATGCAAGTAGATAAATAGGTACCACCTCGGTGGGAAGGTAACAGCGTTCCGTGTCTAGTCGCTCTGGCCACGTGACCACGGAAACTGTCTTCGGACAAAAAACGCTGGCTCTACGGCTTGGAAACGGGGATGAGCACCGCCCCCTAGAGTCGGACACGACTGGACTAAATGTCAAGGGGAACCTTTACCTTTACCTTTACCATGTGGTAAACATTCTCACCTGGGGCTACCATTTCCCATTGTTCTCCTTTAGTCCTCCCCACAGGCCTTATTTGTGTTTTTAAAAACTGTAAGCATGGAACAGAGCAGGAACATGGGTTCAAAAACTGCTCCCTCTGCTCATGATCTCTCTGTGTTGAATGAGAATGTATGTATGTATGTGTGTACAGTTTAGTGTGATTCCTTTAAGCTAGCTTTATAATGGCTGAGAACTGTTTTGTCTTTCAATCACATTTGTGGGTTGGGTGCAATTGTTGTCCACAACATGAATAGAGCCGCTGAATGAAATGGACCTATTTAGTCAACACTGATTAGATGGGTCTGTTCTGGCTGAGATTAAGAAATGGGTTTAGCCCTATGTTGAAAGCTGATGAGTATCATCTGTTACACCTTATTAACTGTGTCTAATTCACTTCTTTTAAAGAAATGCTTCCTCAGTCCCAAATATCATTCCCAGTTTCACATTTGCCCATCTGCAGAAGTACAGCACGGCACAAATTAGGCAGAGCAGACCTTTTCCTTGGAGGAAATTGCCAGCCCTATCTAAAGGTGCTGTTTCCTTCTTAACCAATCATTTCTGCTGCAGTAGATGCTGTGTGATAGTGGTTGATTGTTGAATCTCATATTAATATGCTTGCTGCAGTTCACTAATGCAATTTAATCTCTATTACCATATTATACCAATAAAAATGTCATTTAAATACCTTTATAAACTCTCATATTTAATTTCCTGGAGTCAGAGCTTAAGTTAACTGCTTAAATTTCTAATTTTCCCTTCTAGGTCATGATGGTTTCCATTATTAACAATGAAGTTCAAATTCAGGGAATGAACAAGTTCCCCCTCCCCAATACTTAACAAGCAAGCCTGCAAATATATTTAGAATCTATGGCCAGTGTCCTGTTCAGCATTTAGGAGCGCACAACTCCAGATGAGAAAACTGCTGCAGAATTCTGATAAAATGTTGGCTGTATGTCTGGTCGTACATGACTGGCATCTCATCACACCACTGTTGCGCTTTCCACAGTTGGAGTTCCAACATGTATATAAATATTGAACAGGATACTATCCTATATCAGCAGCTCTCTTGCTGTTCAGGTAAATATCTTCAGACCCACCAGGACTGCACAAAGGGAGTTTTGGAACTGGACTTCAAATCAGCAACAAAATTGGCACTGGTGTAACTAGAGTTCTTGCTCTCTGCCAGCTTTGGGAAAGTAAGGGAAAAAGGTTTTCAAGTTTCAAATTTTAAAAAGTAAAACTATTTCCACCCCATTGAGAAATAGGTGACCATATACATTCCCAGATTTAAAACAGATGATTCCACCCCCCCCTTTTTTTTTTAAGTTGGGAAGAATCCAGGCTGTAGGGACTGAAATATTGATCCTCAAAAAAGGCCTTTCAAAAGGGAAAAACAGTGACTTTGTTATAACCCAGAACTTGCCATGGAACAGGCTTACCAGCAACAATGTTCCAAAGTACATACAGTGTTGCTGCTTCAGAGGGGAAGGCTGTAGGGAAATGAAAGGTCATGGAAATGAAATCAAAAGACAGGTTTTCTTTGAGGATTTTTAAAAAAAGACTTGCTTTAAATAAAGTAGTGGAGTGACAGTCCTCCCAAAAGGGGGACATTTTGCAATGTATCTCCAGGGAATTAGCATACAATTTTGTAACACATATTCAAAGTATTTCTGCATTACACAAGCACAGAGAAGCTGTGTTTGTTCCAGCCCTGAGTGCTTTCAGTAAACATCCTCTCAAGATTTCTGAGACAAGACTCATGACAGAAATTTTCAAAGAGGAAATCAGCTCCAAGTAAGGGAAAATCTGAGCTTTTGAGCCTGTCAGTCAGGACCTAATTAGCTGATTCTCAGGAGGAGAACTTTTTAACTCCTTCCTTGCCAAACAGGTATTCATGCACTCTCATGCAGCAATAACTAACTCAGGGAGTATCTGTTTCTTTAAGTCTTCATTGCCTCTGTTTACTTATTGTCAGAGAGGATGTCCATGTTATTTAGCCACTGGATATTTGAAGACAACTGGCTGCTGAGAGGGGGTCAAATAAGACAGCAATGCCTTTATGTAAATGGACACTTTCCAAACAATCCCTAAGCCTCAGGAAAGTGTGAATTAAATAAGGTAAGGAAGTTGCCTAAAGTAAGCTAAAAATTCAGAACTGATGTTAGAATTTTGGAGTAGCGCAGGAATGAGCTTAAAAGAAATCATAAAGAAATGTTATTTAACCATTAGACTACCTTGAAATGTGTTACCTAATTAAGGAACAGCTAAAGGGCATTTGGCATTTCATACTGAAATGCATTTCAGATGCAAAAGCTGCTGTGTTGGTCCTCAAGAGCTGGATTAGATTCATTTGGCACCCCCTTCTTCCCCAGTCCTATCAGCCATAACTGGGGCAGCAGCTTGCTTTCAGCTGACCTTGCTCAACTGCCGTGACTGACCACCTGTTGGCTTGTAAAGCCTATGTGCACAGATATTAAAAATTTCTCATCAAAGCCCTTTGAATAACTCTAAATTCTGCAGTTCATTCCCCAACATAGCTCACAAATGGAGTTCCCCTGGAAGACAAAGTGGTCCACATTTCAGAACCCCCTCTCCATTTTATTTTATTTATTTATTATTTATTTATTTTTTTGCTCACCAAGCGTTCTAAGATACTGCTGGATCTTCAGTGAAGAAGTAACTCATTTTAATTTTTTTGCATTTCATTAGCAACTTGCTGCTGCCTTCAGTGGAGAAACAGATACCTAAAGTCTCATTATTTATTTCTAGTTGTGCTTTTTTCTCCCCATTCCAGAAAATAATGTGCAGCTGTGCTATTCCTCCTACAGGTAATTTTCCAGTTGTCTTAAAGTGTAAGAGAAGCTATTGTTGGATAACCATTGCAATATAGACAGTGTGCTTTGAAAACAGATACCTCCACAAATGTGCTTAGCTTATATAAAGCTTATAAAAAAAACCTAGGTTCAAGTTCCCATCCTGTCAGCCTGAGTTACCTCATCAGGTTGTCATGAGAAGAATGTGGAGAGGAAGGCCATGTTGAAGCTAGTGGAGGAATGGCAGGCTATAAACACAACTAATAAATTAAAAAGCATTTAATAAAACAGCACTATAACAAACATTCATTTTCCTTAACTGAAGCATAAGGAGGGCACACTGCATGAGTGCGTGTAAAGGCCAGGCTCATACTTTTCTTTATTTTTGTGAGGGAATATTAAAATGGTGATTATTGTCCTTAATTCCAGGAAAGGTGCTAGTTATTTCTGAGGTACACATAAATAAACAAAACCAAACACCTCATTTCTGGTATGTAAAGGTTACTTTACCCTGGTGAAGGTATCTATTTCTAATTCCCTCAGTTCCCCCAATTCATCATATTATGAAAACTGGGGAGATGAGGTAGAGAACTGGCATTGTAATTGAGGGCTGAGATTTATTCAGTTAAAAATTAATTTGCTCATAGAAGCTGCCTTGTAGAAATGTTATGGCATATTAGTTTCAGACTGTAGGAAGCATATTAGTTTGGAGAGATGAACCTTAGAATATTTTCTAGGCTATAGTACTCAGCAGTGCAATCGAAGAGAAAAGAAAAGCTATAGAACTACTCAGTCTTTGTAACAGGAGCCACAAAGCGGCTGCCACAGAGTCCAGGCACCACACAAAAGCCCAGCTGAGGCAAGTGCTGTTGCTCTGATGGAAGGGAATGTTCCCCTGAAGCAGCCTAGACCCTGAAATACTCCCGTACTTGCAGCAATTTGAGCATATGAATTTGCAGCAGCACTGAGGTTTTGCCATGTGTACCAACAAAGCAATGCTATAGCATTGGAGGTAAGCAGAAGGCCAATTTTCGACCATGATGTTGGACTGTTCAAGACCCAGTTCTGCCTGATCCTATGGTGCAATACTGATCACTCTGTGTCACAAGCAGAAAACCATCACACTGAAAAAAGGAAGTTAGAGCTTGAAATAGCCCAGGGACACTGCAGGGGGAAGGCAGCCCCTGTCCCCACACCAAATCTTTGGGGGGAAATTCCTAATTTTACTCTACCATAGCAGTCCATAGCCTTCATTTTTCCTCGCATGGTATAAAGTTCCATTTCGGCTTTCAAAATGTAGATTAGGGATGTTAACTAGCACCAGAATTTGGATTCAGAATTTGGAATTTCAAAAATTCAGAATTTCTAGATATCCGGAACTCCGTTATAGTCAATATGAATACTATATAGTCATTACTTTCCTCTTTAAAAACACACAAGCAGCCAAAATATTTTAAAGCATTTTCCAGTGTGCTCTGACACCTTCCCAGTGATAGTGCCGAACAAAAGGAGTGCACACCAACAGTCAGCAGTGCCAGGGTACATGACCACAATAGGCATACTGACTGAACCCTGAACAGTGGGAATACTAGCAGGAAATGCCAGCAGCACTGGGGAAGCAGAGGACATGTATAATCATGTATAATCTCCAGGCTTAAAAGGAAGGTATCTCAAAATGCCAGATTCAGGGGAGAGGTATCAGGAGACAGGGATCTAGTTGTCTCGTGTGCTCCCAGAGGCATCTGGTGGGGCCCCTGTGAGATACAGGGAGCTGGACTAGATGGGCCCTTGGCCTGATCCAGCAGGGCTCTTCTTATGTTCTTATGACAGGTCACACTGGGCAGTAGGCAAATACTCTGGACAGCACTGGGAGGCAGATAAGAGCAACAGCTATAGCAAAGAAACACATCCACACTTCTTAAAAGAAAGATTTTCAAGTATATTTCTAGGATTTTGAAGCTAGAAACAACGAAATGTAAGATAGTACACTTCTGGCAAATTTTCATTCCACCTATTGGAGAACATCAAGATACAGTTGTTTGTGAATATAGGCTTCTTATTGTTAGCTGGATGGAGACCTTCACATGCCAGGTGCTGCATGTATAGCCCCTAATTTGATTTACAGCTATGTCTTGCCCTATGAGAGAATCAGCTATTTCCTGAGCAATTATTTAATAGGGAAAATGGAGCATAGGCAAACCTCACTCCCTCTCCTCACAGTAGAATCAGGGTACTCCTTACAGATCTGCTATCAAATGATCAGTTTTAATCAACATAGTTAAAACATGGCTGCATTAATGTGAGTACTAAGATACCTCAGAACAGCTGTGTATCTTCTGCAGGGCAAATTAATTTTCTTTTAATCTTTTTGGCTTTATTAATTTTGGGTTATACTTTTTTAAAAATCTTTAGGTAGATTTTTAATCCACAGTTGACACTGTCATTGACTGACTAATGCTTTTATCCTTAACACCATAACACTAACGCGATTAAAAATATATATTAAACATATGGCTTGCGTCTGGGATGTTTTTAATTAACAGCAACCATTTAGTAATGTTTTCAAAACCTATTACTGAGCCTGTGCTGGAATTCTGCTTGGCGATTCTGAATCAGAGATGCTGGCTTTACAACTCCAGCTGCAAAAATGGCTCTACTTATTTTTTAAGACACAATTGATGGAAGGAAAAAACTTTTACTGAAGAATAATGAGGCAGCATGAGAGCCATAAGGAATCAGTATTTCAGAAACAACACCTATGTAGCACCCATACAAAACAAACAAAAAACAAACAACAAACACTTTGGGAGTTCTTGCTGAGAGCTTTACTCTCTATAAAGATAAAATTGTGTGTGTGTGTATATATATGCTTAGATTTTTCCTAATAAATGAGGTTTGCTAGTCTAGAGGCTAATAAATATTTCTAGAATCCCACACGGCAAAAAGCAAGATGATACATCTGGAAGATTAATTTTAAATGCTAACATAAAGATGAAACATCATGCCTGCATGCTAGGGTTGTTCATAGGTCTTCCAATCAGGTCTCAAGACCTATTTGGGGGTTTGGAATATATCCTGATTTGGTTTGGAGCAATTTATCCAATTTGATCTGTGCCCCAGATCTGATTCAGTTTGTAAGCTTCCTGTAGACTTGCACTGGAAAAACAAAACAGTGATACCTTTGCTTTGTTTTGCTTTGTTCTGATGCACATGTAGTTTGAACATAAGATAGGGCCTAAAGAGGGGAGTAAACCTGTCAAATTGCAGAGAAGAGGCTGAAATGAGTTGTGTCCCATTCCATTTGTGTTTTAATGCATTGCACTAAATTTATTTGAGGGCTATAGACTTGCGAGCTGCTTTGGGAGTAAATAAGGTCCATGCTGACATTATTACAATCAACTCAGCAGCTTAAATTCATGCAGAAGGCAGATGCTCGAGTTTCAACTAGTTCAGACAGTCAGAATCATGTTGCACTAGTTTGGGCCTCCTCGATACTCAAAGGCTATAAACCCTAACATTGATGGAGTACTTCTTCCTGTTCTGGACTGTGTCTGAAGATCTTAGCGTTGGCTCTCTCCATGTATTCTTGCTGGGGCAAGGAATTTGTGGTTCTCTTCAGTCTAGCATCATCTAGTTCAGTGATTCCCAGCCTTGGGTAACCCAGGTGTTCTTGGACTGCAACTCCCAGAAACCCCAGCCAGCAAGCTAGTGGTGAAGGCTTCTGGAACCTGGGTTACTCAAGGTTGGGAACCACTGATTAGAGGACCACTCATTCCTCATAACACGGGGCAAAAAATAGGAAGCTGCCTTGCATTGAGGTAAACTGTTGACCAAGTATTTTCCTGGCTAAATGCTGAAGCTGCAGAATCTGTAGTTAAACTAAAGTTCTGCTAGGAAATGCAAACTTGCATAATCAGTTAGAGATGTGAAGTTACCAGGTTTCATCTCAGGGCATGTAGAATAAATTGTGTCTTCCTTCTTCCCTGTCCCTCCCCCTTCCCCACCCCTTGACAAAAGACTGCTCTCATGCTGGCTGGAAGCAGCCACACCCAGAAATGTGACAATACTGTACCCATATGAGGAAGGCAAAAGATCCTATTGTATCAACCTCTAGCCAAGATGATTACTGGGGTTTTTTTTTGGAGGGGGGGGGGGGACACCCATGCAGTACTTCCAAGCTTGGATTTTTAACAAAATATATTTTAGTGTGTCAGATGATGTACATTTTGGATTTTGCTCATAGACTACACAGTTATTTTTTCCTCATGTGAGGAAGGTCAGGGTGAGAATGATGGATTGGCTCAAGGCCATCCAGTAGCTTTCATGGATCTGTGGGGAATTGAATTTTGATCTCTCAAGGCCCAGTCCAACACCCTGACTTAAATACACATGCTTTCTACATTAGCATTCATAGAACAACACCCAAATCAAACTCAGATTTTTGAATATGCATCTTTGCCTTTGTTACTTAAGTGAAATTTTAATAGATACGATGACATCAGTTTTGTGGTGATTACCCCTTCCTATTGTAATTTTCTCAGTAACTGAATTTTTTTGTTGTTTAGTCGTTAAGTCGTGTCCGACTCTTCGTGACCCCATGGACCAAAGCACGCCAGGCCCTCCTGTCTTCCACTGCCTCCCGGAGTTGGGTCAAATTCATGTTGGTCGCTTCGGTGACACTGTCCATCCATCTCGTCCTCTGTCGTCCCCTTCTCCTCTTGCCTTCACACTTTCCCAACATCAGGGTCTTTTCCAGGGAGTCTTCTCTTCTCATGAGATGGCCAAAGTATTGGAGCCTCAGCTTCAGGATCTGTCCTTCCAGTGAGCACTCAGGGTTGATTTCCTTCAAAATGGATAGGTTTGTTCTCTTTGCAGTCCAGGGGACTCTCAAGAGTCTCCTCCAGCACCACAATTCAAAAGCATCAATTCTTCGGCGGTCAGCCTTCTTTATGGTCCAGCTCTCACTTCCATACATCGCTACTGGAAAAAAAGAAGGTTACTTACCTGTAACCGTAGTTCTTCGAGTGGTCCTCTGTGAATTCACACATATGGGTATTGTCTGCGCCTGCGCTGACAGTCTCGGAAGATTCTAGAGCTTAAAGTAACAATTTTATGGTATGATCTCCCATGAGGCACATGCTCCGCCCACCCAACGGTCCCCTCAGTTCCTAAGATATGTCCGCCGGGCAAGGTTATAGAAGTATTAAGGCACCGTGACGGACAGAGGGGAGGCTGGGTGGGTAGTGTGAATTCACAGAGGACCACTCGAAGAACTACGGTTACAGGTAAGTAACCTTCTTTTCTTCATCGTGGCCTCTGTGAATGCACACATATGGGTGACTAGCAAGCATCACTTACCGGCAGGTGGGACGTCACGGTAGGAAGGAAGCCAAAACCGCTCTGCCAAAGCCGGCATCAGTGCGTGCTCGTACATCAAGTCGGTAGTGCTTGACAAAGGTCGACGGAGTGGACCAGGTAGCAGCACGACAGATATCAGGAATGTCAGTTCCACGTTGGAATGCAATTGACGTGGAGAGTGCTCTAGTAGAGTGAGCTGTAACATGGTCAGGAGGTGGTTGTCCTGATAATTGATAAGCAAGGGATATAGTCTGAACTATCCATCTGGATATAGATTGAGAGGAAGCTGTACTTCCCTTGGCAGAGCCATAAAAGCAGACGAATAGTCTGTTGGTGGTTCTGAAGTCCTTAGTTCTATTCAGATAGAAGGCCAAGGATCGACGAACATCAATCTTGTGGAGCATGTGTTCTATAGGAGATGATGGAGATTTGAAGAAAGAAGGTAAAACTATTGGTTGGTTCCTATGGAAGTCAGTCACAACCTTTGGAAGGAAGGAAACATCAAAGTAGAGAGTAACTTTGTCAGGGTGAAACTGAATGAATGGAGGGTCCGATCTAAGAGCAGCGAGTTCAGAAGCTCTCTTAGCCGAAGTAATAGCTACCAAAAAAGCTGTCTTCAAGGTCAGTAATTTGAGGTCCACAGAGGCCATGGGTTCAAAGGGAAGTCGCATAAGCGCATTGAGAACAATTTGCAAAGACCACTGGGTTGTAATACGTTGGGTGGGAGGGCGGGTGTTGTTAAGTCCTTTAAGGAATTTCTTCACAGCTGGATGAGAAAAAAGTCGAGCAGACGAGGAATCGTCGGGCTGGTGCGCGACGATCGCTGCAATGTATACTCGTAGAGTTGGGAGAGACAGTCCCAGGTTGAAGAGGTGAAGAAGGTAAGTAAGTAAAGTCGTGATGGAGACAGGTAATGCAGGTAAGTTGTTCGCTGCCGTATATTTAAGGAAGGATTTCCATTTGTTTTCATATAGGAGTCTAGTGGACGGTTTGCGAGCTCGATCTAGGATTGCTCGAAGGGCGGGGGTATCCTCCAAGCTGTCAAGTGGAGGGACGAGATGTCTGGATGATAAACCATCCCGTCGTCCATTGTCAGGAGATCTGGTAGCAGGGGGAGCCGGAACGTGTCTGTTGAAATCGACCGGAGGTAAGGGAACCATGGTTGTCTCGGCCACCATGGGGCTACGAGGATCGCGTCGGAGTGGAAGTGTCGAATCCGAATTACAGTGCGTTGTATTAGTGGAATCGGGGGGAAAAGATAGAGGAGCCCTCGAGTCCAGTTGATCATGAAAGCGTCCCCTATGGAATCGACATCGGTTCCAGCTCGAGTGCAGTATGTCTTGCATTTTGCGTTCGATCTCGAGGCAAAGACATCGATGTCCGGTTTGTTCCATCTGCGGCAGAGGAGGTGGAAGATCGAAGTTTTGAGGGACCATTCGTGGGATCTCGATGTAAGGCGACTGAGATGGTCGGCCAGATAGTTTTCCTCTGTGGAGATGTGGACCGCAATTGGAAAAATATGGTGTTGGCAACACCATTCCCAGAAGTCGATAGTTAGGTAGAGGAGGGAGGAAGAGTGGGTGCCACCCTGTTTGTTGACATAAAAAAGGGCAGTAGTGTTGTCTGTTGCCAGTTGTACAACTCGGCCGCGGATGAGTGGTAGGAACGCGTGGAAAGCTTTTATAATCGCCATGAGTTCTAGATGGTTTATGTGTAGTCTCGATTCCGATCGCGTCCAAAGTCCATGAATTTTGTATTTCAGGCAATGAGCGCCCCATCCGTATGGACTGGCGTCCGTAGTGATTTGGATGGTCGGTTGAAGAGGTCGGAAGGGGCGGCCGAGAAGAAGATTGGACGGTGTAGTCCACCAGGTGAGTTGACGAGAAAGTTCTCGTGTGACCCTTAGCTTTTTTGATTGGTCGTCCGTTTGCGGATCGAAGTGTGCCAGGAACCATGTTTGAAGAGACCTGAGCTTGAGTCTCGCATGTTGGATTACTGACGTTGTCGAGGACATCAGTCCGAGGAGATGTTGAGCGTGTCGCGCTGATACTAAGGCTCGAGGTCGAAAGGGAGTTATGGCACGGTTTATCCTGTCGATTCGATCTGTCGGAATGAAGGCTCTGGCGCGTATGGAGTCCAGTTGAGCTCCGATGAAGGTGGTTACTTGAGAGGGTTCGAGGCGAGACTTGGAATGATTGACCTGGAGACCGAGGTTTTGCAGTGTGTGTAGGGTAACGCGGGTAGCTCTTATGGCGTCGAGACGGGTGTGTGATACAATGAGCCAATCGTCGATATAAGGATAAATGTGGATGCCTCGAAGGCGGAGAAAAGCCGCAACCGGTGCCATACACTTTGTAAACGTTCTCGGAGCTGTTGAGAGTCCGAACGGGAGGGAGCAAAATTGGTAAGCCAAATTGTTGAAAAAAAATCGAAGGTACTTGTGGTGGTCTTGATGGATAGATATATGAAAATAGGCGTCCTTGAGATCGATCAGGACGAACCAGTCTCCCTGCGAAAGAAGGGGAATAACGGTGTCAAGGGTGAGCATACGAAACTTTTGAGGCCGAATGTACGTGTTAAGTTCCCTGAGGTCGAGGATTGGGCGGAGGCCTCCGTCCTTCTTCGGAACCGTGAAATATTTGGAGTAGAAGCCATTAGGAAAATCATGTACTGGAACCAAAAGAATGGCCCTTTTGTCAATTAAAGTGGCAATTTCGTCTTGAAGAGTGACAGAGTAAGGAGTAAACTTAAAGTTGCCCAAAGGGGGAACAGAATGGAATTCGATGCGGTAGCCCGATGAAATAATATTAAGAACCCACTTATCGTTGGTAATATAGTCCCAAAACGGGAGAAAAGAACGCAATCTAGGGAAGGTCAAATCATGCAAATTCAGAGGATCAAATAGAGGGGTATCAGTAACGTCGATAGCCCTTACCCTTCCCTTGATTTTTTGAGAAAGGTTGGCGGTGTTGTGGCTGGTTCCGAGGGCGGGCGCTCGGTGTCGATTGTCCTGGTGTCGACAGAGGTCTATCCGATTGCTGCTGTCGGAAAGGTCGGTAGGGTTGGTATCTTTGGAAAGGTTGAAAAGATTGTTGATAGAATTGGGGCTGTCTATATGGTGGCTTGTAGGGACGAAAGGACGGTTGAGTCATATAAGTTTTAGCCGTTTTACGGATTTTATGGAGATTCTCCATAGTATCATCAGTTTTTTGGTTAAAAAGTCCAATACCATCGAAGGGAAGCTCCTCTATTCTATGTTTGGCATCATCATTCAGGGAGGTAGATCGGAGCCAAGCGTGGCGACGGATGGCTATAGAAGATGCCAAGGCCTTGGAGGCGGCTTCAGCCGCATGCCTTGCAGCAATCTTCTGTTGCTTCGCTAAAGAGGTCGCTTCTATGTGGGCATTCATGAGGTTTGTCTTTATGGATTCCGGAGCAGACTCAAGGAGGGGCAGGATTTTAGCCAAAAGATGTCGCTGATAGGCGCCCATAGCAGCCTGATAGTTTGCGGTCCGCAGTAGAAAGGATTGTAAGGAATAAATTCTTCTGGCAATGACATCAAGTTTTCTCCCTTCTTTGTTGGTGGGGGAGATGGCCGATTTGCCTCTTGATTTCGGCAGGTTAGACTCGACGATTATTGAATTTGGGGCAGGATGTTTAGCCAGAAAGTCCGTGTCAGGGCCATGGGTTCTGTACATATTGTCAGTACGTCTAGACATCCGTAAGTTTGTGGGAGGCGTATCCCAGGCATCTCGTATTAATTGTGTCATGGCAGGAATAAATGCCAGGCTCAATGGCTGTGACCTCTCGCTGTGGAGGTCATCGAAGATGGTGTCCGCTTCGGGGGAAGGAGGTTCTTCCACCTGTAGCTTGAGTGCAGCAGCCATGCGGCCAACGAGGTTAGAATATGATGTAAAATCCCTCGATGGAGACGATGGGCGGTCATCGATAGGGTCAGAGTCAGGGGTAGGAATGTTTGCAGGAGATTCAGGAGATGATTCTGCATCAGTGTCCTGATCTGATGTCACTGGAGTGGATGAGGAATCATCCTCAGTTGTCTGGGACACGTGGATGTCAGAGGCAGTAGGGTGAGCTACAGAGGTTGGCTTCACGTGGCTGTCCTTCAAGGAGTGTCTAGGTTGCTTCGGAGGTAGAGCGCTCGTGGTGTGAGAATGGCGCTTTTTTGATGTCGAAACTGAAGTCGAGGTCGGATGTTGTCCCGTCGGTTTCGATGTCGAAATCGAAGGCGGAGCCCGAATCCGACGTGATGGAGATTCGTGTCGGGATCGCTTCGTCGGGGCCGTTTGAGAGAACCCCTGATATGCATCCATCTGAAACTGATTAGCGAAGGGGAACAAATGTTCCATGCCAAGCTGCTGAAAGGCAAGCTGTTGATAAGCCGGGAAGAATGGTAGTTGGTAGCATTGGTTAAATGGATGCATTGGAGCAGCAGGCTCAAGATGTTTTCTCTTCTCCTTCCGCTTTTTTGGAGACTGAGGAGGAGTCTCGAGTTCAGATGGCTCAGTGTCGCAAGCCCGCCCAGAGGTTGGGCTCGAATGGGCAGTGGCCGGACTGGATGGATACTCAGTCCCAACATGGCCGGTGGAAGGGGACAGGCTACGAGCCAAGGCTGGTGCCTGTGGTGAGGAGACACGCATCTCATCCCTTCCACCTATAGACACAGGAGCCTCCATAGACGATTCCTCTAACACTGGAGAGGGCGGTCGCTCTCCTGGTGGGTCCAGTCGAACAGATTTGACTTTCTTAGGCTTTTTGGTGATAGGTTTCTCTTTTTGTTTCTTAGGCATCGAATGTGCCTTCGGGGCTTTAGGTTTTGAAGCCCTGGACGTGTCGGAACCTGTTTTGGAGCGGGGAGAAGGAGTCGAATGCCCCGGGGTGGTGGATGGGGCTTGTCGAGTGGGAGTCCCCTCTGCCTGTGGAGCGTCTGCAGGAGCCAGCGTGGCCGGATTCATCGCTGCTTCCCAAAGGTGAGATCGTAATCTCTGCAACCTGTGTTTTAGCGCGGGTTTGGTAAAACTTTTGCAGGCTGCACAAGATTGGGTTTGATGTTCTTCACCCAAGCAGAATAAACACTTTTCGTGTCCGTCCGTAGACGGGATCTTACTATTGCAGCCGACGCAGCGCTTAAAAAGAGCTGAAGAGGCCATAAATGGCGGGAAAAAGGGGAAACGGCGGTTGAAAGTCCCAGGGGAAGGGGAGGAGGGGGAATCGAAGAAGTAAAAAGGTTGATCAGAGGAAAAAACTCACGGGAGATCAATGGAAAGGTTTTTTGATTGAGAAGAATATATGTTTCAAACAGCACAAGGGCCAAAATATCGCTCTCTCTCTTCCGTAGAACCTTATCGCACGGCGGAAAAAAGGAACTGAGGGGACCGTTGGGTGGGCGGAGCATGTGCCTCATGGGAGATCATACCATAAAATTGTTACTTTAAGCTCTAGAATCTTCCGAGACTGTCAGCGCAGGCGCAGACAATACCCATATGTGTGCATTCACAGAGGCCACGATGAAGAACCATAGCTTTGACTATGCGGACCTTTGTCGGCAAGGTGAGGTCTCTGCTTTTTAAGATGCTGTCTAGGTTTGTCATTGCTTTTCTCCCAAGAAGCAGGCGTCTTTTAATTTCGTGACTGCTGTCACCATCTGCAGTGATCATGGAGCCCAAGAAAGTAAAATCTGTCACTGCCTCCGTATCTTCCCCTTCTATTTGCCAGGAGGTGATGGGACCAGTGGCCATAATCTTAGTTTTTTTGATGTTGAGCTTCAGACCATTTTTGGCGCTCTCCTCTTTCACCCTCATTAAGAGGTTCTTTAATTCCTCCTCACTTTCTGCCATCAGAGTGGTATCATCTGCATATCTGAGGTTGTTGATATTTCTTCCAGCAATCTTAATTCCGTCTTGGGATTCCTCCAGTCCAGCCTTTCGCATGATGTATTCTGCATATAAGTTAAATAAGCAGGGGGACAATATACAGCCTTGTCGTACTCCTTTCCCAATTTTGAACCAATCAGTTGTTCCATATCCAGTTCTAACTGTTGCTTCCTGTCCCACGTATAGATTTCTCAGGAGAAAGCCTTAATATGTTTATACAAAACAGATCTCTATGAATCCTTACCTCAGCATGGGCACAATCTAAACATCTTTGTATCTGTAGAATTGAATTTTAATGACTCAGGATGCTTTGGTAGGTGTACACTTGAGGCAAAAAGGTCCATATTGTGTTGGCCCATTCCACATGCAGTTCCTTCCAACTCCACTCTTCTGTTTCTGCTTCTTGTATAACAGGGAATCCACTACCTGGTTGTGCAAATGGAAAGCTTTCTTCCAAACAGTGGGATGATCTCCAGCTTATTAAATAGCAAGCCAGAGATCAGGAGGGAACATTGTAGAGCATTCCAGCCACACAGCTGTTGTGCTGTGTGAAAACGAACAGGATACCAGTCAAGGTGTTTCACAAAGTAGAGGAGAAAGTTCTCTGTGGTAACGTACTTTTTGTCTTCACTGACCTGCTCCTGTCCCCCCTTTTTATATAAAAAAATTATGTACATCTTCAGGTGTGTGATTTAATTTCTGGTTTTCAAAAATGGACTCCTGCATCCACATATATGAATGAAAGGGAGGGGAATCAAAGATGCAACAGTGACAATTGAAGGAGAGCAAGGGAGTAATGAACAGGGGAGTTGGGGAAAGGGCAGGCAGAGGTGAATCCACAACCTTGGATCATGAGCTCCTTGGAGACTCTGCAGGGACCTCCTGAAGAGCAAGGAAAGCTTCTGTTTCATCTTATGTGACCACCCTTATTAAGTTAAAAGTTTAAAATAGCCCTGAAAGCGGACATGAGTAAGGGCATAGAGATTGGAAGGGGGTAGGTGGAGAAGAGACTGGCCAACAAGTGGCAGGGGGTAAAAGGGGCAGCCCTGTACGGCCTGAAACTTCAGAGGACCTGTAAAATCCAGGGCAGAAACAAACTAGACTGGGTGCCATTTTGAACTGCATTAAGGCTTGATATCATATGATATGACAGGAATTGTTGCAGATTCAATATGGGTTTTCCGAACAATGTAGCTGCACCCCTAGTCTCAAAAGCCCCTTCACCCACTTCATCCAATGGGCACTGCACAAGCAGCTTAGCCCCGTTCTAGAAGGGCCAGGGGGTGCTCGATCACTTCCTCTTTCCAGGCAGTTTTTGTCATTCAGGGACTGCTAATGCTGTTGCCTGACAATACCAGTTCCCTATACCTCCCCTTCCTTGACTTAATGCCAATACTAACATTATTGGAGAAATATTCATGAAAAAGTCTAACACAAGTCAACAACCTTTGCTTAAAAAAAATACACTGAACAGATTTGCCCACTTATACTAACAAATGTCCGGCTTCATTGATAACGTGACTGTGGCACATTAACGCCTATCTCTATGTGCCGCCCTCAGTGTGCTATAGCCTCTTTGCTGACACATGCAGTGAGCAAGCAGACCTAGGCAGAACTATAACTACGGTTGAGCAACTGAGGCTTTGACTAGGGACACCGAAATCTAGAGGGTGGGAAAAGTTGCTGTTGGAAAAGTGTGAACCCACCTATGAATAAAAGGAAGGACAAAATAGGTTGGCTCAGCATGTATCCACTTTGCACTAGTTATTGGTTCTCTTTCTCACATGACCTTAACCAATAGGGCAGTGACTGCCAAAGTAACTGGTTACAGTTTTGGGCACAGCTGTGCCAAAATGCAGCTGTGCCAAAGAGAGGGAACTGCAGCTGCCTCACTGAAGGAGGCAGTGGCAGAATCTCTGTATGCCCTGAAACTGTAGCCAGCTGTTGCCAAAATCTTAGAACTGCAGAGCTGGACAGGACCCTATGGATCATTGAGTCCAGCATCTGTCAAGGAGGCACAGTGGGGAATTGAACTCCTAACCCCTGGCTCCAGAGCCAGATACCTAAGCCACTGAGCTATCCTGCACCCTATAACTGGCTCTGAAGAGCAGATTGCACTGCCATCTGATATCTCACCACATGTTATGGTAAAGCCCACCCTGAATTTCTTTCCTAAGAGTGTGGAACTGGCACTAACAATATTTTTGACAGTAAATGAATTTTTTTTTCTTCAGGTATTTTAAAGTTCATATATTGTTCAGCGTAGTTTACTGTTGTGAACTGCCCCTGAATTGTTTTATGAATTTTTTTCCTACTGTTTTGTTGTTTTGGATCTTCTTTTATTCATATTTACGATACACCATCTTGTGAGCTGTAAGGATGAAGGATGAGCTGGAAATATCATACATAAAACAAATAGCAAAAACATGCTTTATGAGCAGTTCACTTGCATAGTGGAGGCTCATGGATGCTCACAATGACTGTTTCTGTGAGCTGAAAAACTGGAAGTGCATGAGTGTGTGTTCATGGAGGTAGCTATGGTGATTGCCTGCTATTCCACTTTAGATGTTAATGGAATCACAAACAAGAAAATGGAAAGTCTGTAGAAATGTAACATTTGTACAATCTCTTCACATTTTCATCTTATGCTACAACCATTTAAATTTTGCTGGCACTGTACTATTAGAGAAAGCCAAGCCCAAAGATAATGCTAATACAAAATATGAATGTAGTGTTAAAGTGCTATGCTGAAGTCAGCAGCCATCAGCTCTAGAGGCTAGAGAGCACAACAAGGAGGTGGCTGGTACAGCGGGACTAAAGCAGTGGTTCCCAACCTTGGGTGCCCAGATATTCTTGGACGAAAACTCCCAGAAGCTTTCACCACCAGCTGTGCTGGCCAAGGTTTCTGGGAGTTGCAATTCAAGAACATCTGGGGACCCATGGTTGGGAACCACTGGACTGGAGAATACATATTGCTGAACATTTTGAAGACATTTCAACAACTACCAATCCTATAATGTCAGCACACTTCTTTGGTACAAGCCTCAAGTTCTCAGCAACATGACGGGATAAATGAACACAACATGTAAAGGAAGCACCTACATCAATACATTGTGTGCTACTTATATTTCAATAGTCCAGTGGCTCGAAGTTTAACAGCAATAAAGAACAATTTTTCAAAGCCTTTTGGACTTCTTTCTAAGCAACTGTAGTACTAATGGTAATATCAATGTGTCTTTTCCAAACTAGGAATATTTAAATAGGAATTTGGAGATGCTTGAAAGAGGTTCTCATGGCAGCTGCTGCACCTATCATGTCATTTCTTCCCTGCCATTCCCCAGATAGTCTTTGAAGTGGCTACTGATCAGGTCTCTTGACAGATGGCGTATATATTCCCTTTTCTAGAAAACATCTGCCAAGGCTGATCTTAACATATAAGCCTTGTAACTTATTCACCAAGTGGAGCTTTGAGGCCTCACCATGAAATCATCCTTTCAGTGATCTTCACTTAAAGAGATATATTGAAAGGTTGTCCTACTTATTGCTAACATTTTAAGTATTTATTAATCTGGTAGCACTATCTTCCCATTTCAGCTGATATTTTCTATTTCCACTGTTCTCTACACCCACTTTGACTCCAAAATCAATGTTTTGTTCAGTGCAGCTGTAAATGTTCACATGTGCACACACCCATCTAGCAGATAACCAAGGACAAAGCATTCCTAAATTTGAAATATATACCTGCTTTATGGAACTGTTATGTCACTGAAACTATACAATGAATTTGTTTAAGGTTCAGAAGGAGCCATTCTACTGACATCTAGACAGTAGATTTGGAAATCAATGAATGGCCTAGCTAGTCACATGGTGTAACCAAAGCAAATCTGAAAGAAATGACTGGGCAGTTTGACTGCTTACCAGATTCCTATACCTGCTGTAACAACGAATTAAGGTTCTGACAAAAAAAAGCGCTTATGCAGTAAAACTCATCACCTCCATTTCGCTTCCCTGGAACACCTTGAGGTTTACCTGTTCCTAGCCTAAGAGGAAAAAAGCAAACAGATACCCAAGTAACATCAGGCCAGGCAGAGGGAAAGGGAAGTTTTGGCCAGCTCACAAGCACAAGCTTTTTTCTTCTCTTCCTGTTTCAGACTGTTAACATCTCTGTTGCGCCTTGATGCATTCCAATTTCATAATGGACAATGACCGCTTCATATATTTATTTAACAAGTTTTTCTTTTCAAAACTGTTTAGAATTTGGGTTGCTGTGGTAAACTTGCAAGAGAAGTAGATTTTTCCATTGTTTCTTGTAGATACATGACAAATAGTGATGGGATGTATTTCCCAGACCAATGTGTTCATGGTCCTGCATGTACTTCTACAACAAAAAAATGGGCAAGAAATGGGATCTTGTCTTACTGGATAATTAAGAATACGCTAGCAGTATGATTGATCACCTCTAGGTACTGCTCACAACACATCAGCCTGGTAAAATTTGTCAAAGAGATTTAGATCTGGAGGCAGAACAGGTGCTTTGTCTTGCTTCTAGCCAATCTCCTTCATTTGTGTCGTTATTCCTGCCTAGAAAGAACAACTAGAAGGATAGCTCAGTTCAGAGCAGCACCATATTACTGGACAGAGCTAGGCCATTTTGTATTTCTCTGGTTTTCAATCTTTCTAGGTTAATGGCTGGTAGGTCATAACAGTTCTTAGAAGAAGTGTGACATTTTCTCTTTGGTGAAGAAGCATCTATACCTGCAAAGGCAAGCTTGGTACTATTTTTAAAAGCTCTCTTCAACGACTTATTTTTTTACTCCCAGAGAGCAACTGGGCAAATCTTTAGCTCTGAGCTCTATTTTTTTCTGGAGCTGTTTCTTGACAAAACACACTCATGACTTCCTGTCCAGCACAATAAATCCCAGAACAACAAAATTAAGCTCAGGGATACAATTTGGGAGAAAAAAAGATTGAGGAGGAAGTTTTGCATATAAAAGCAGAAAAAGAAGTAGCTTTAAAATAAAAAAAAACCACTGAGACTCAAGGAGAAGACTTATGGTTTGTTAGGCACAGAAAAGAATATCTACACATTTTAGTTCACAGTTGGTAGCATCCTGACTGAAACTATATACATTGTAGGTGGAGGGTTTGCTATATGTAAAACAGTTCACTTAGTAGGCATCCTTCAGTCTCGAGAGACTATGGTAACGTGCTCTGAATAGAGGTCTAGGAACAACGTCTAGTGTGGCTGAGAAGGCCAATTCGAGAGTGACAATTCCTTCCACACTGAAGACAAATACAATCTGTCCCCTGTCCAGCTCCCTGATTTTGCTGGTTTCGGGACGGCCTCTTTGCCTCGGCCTGCTGGACAAGGGTCTCTTCAAATTGGGAGAGGCCATGATGCACCGCCTGCCTCCAGGCTGAACTCTCAGATGTCAAGGTTTCCCATCTGTTGAGGTCCATTCCTAAGGCCTTCAGATCCCGCTTGCAGATATCCTTGTATCGCAGCTGTGGTCTCCCTCTGGGGCGCTTTCCCTGCACTAATTCTCCATACAGGAGATCCTTTGGAATACAACCGTCAGCCATTCTCACGACATGCCCAAGCCAACGTAGACGTCGCTGTTTCAGTAATGTATACATGCTAAAAATTCCAGCTCATTCTAGGACTACTCTGTTTGGAACAGTTCAAGTTGTTTACATAAAGCAAACCCTCCACCTATAGCGTCTCTCATCAATATGATTCTAAACAGCCATTCCAAGTTCAGCAAAGGGCCAAAGCAGTGTAAGATTTTCTTCTTCACAAGATACCTTCAGACTCTGAAATATAAAGCCTTTCCAGTGGGTGCTGAAACTTGGCTAAATAGCCTTTCCGTAATCAGAAATGTTAAGGAGCTGCAAATACGTTATCCTTAAGACCCTGGCAAAGGCTGGAAACATTTCAGATCTTCTGACATCTCTGTGTATGTGTGTGCACGCGTGTGTACATGTGTACAGGACTGTTTAACCTTGTTGTCTTCCTTTGTCATCTTCCCCATGGTCTGCTTTTAGACTGCGAGCACCTCAAAACATGCTATGTATGAGCATTGGCAATGCTATACTATATAATAATTGCATTACTTGTTGAAGATCTACTCATAACAAATGTTTTTTAAAGTTATAAAAAATAAAATTACCAGTCAATGAATTAGGCATTCATTCCTTATAGACAGTTGGTGTTACCTTCTGAATTAATTCATCCTCAAGAATCATCGTTTTTGATGCATCAATTAATGTGTAATATGGGGGAATTCACAGCTCATAGCACCTAATGCTGTGATTAGAACTGCACTTGCTAGTATAAAAATCATGGAAGTAGAATCCGTAATCTTCTGGAGGTTTCCACACCAGAAGTTGTGCGATTCACATGAGTAGATTGTTCACATGAGCAGTTAATTACAGGGCCACCTGTTACAGTGTCTGTGCCAGCTCTTCAACACGCATCATTTCCTACATGGAGATCCAGTCTCATCACGAGGTGCACAGTGGGCTGTATCTCCTTGGGAAGCACGACTCTTTTCTAGCCTTATGGCTTCTTATACAACAGGCATGCTGCCTCCATCGAAGAATGATTTTTTAAATCAGCATCCCAGCTTCAAGCAACTGATTAAGGCTAACATCAAGTATGTTTAACATCACTGTAAAATCCCACTGGTTATAAATTGTGTTTCCTACCAGAATACAAACCATTGTATTAGAAACAAAAGACCTGCTGAGTGCAAGCCAGTGGAATTTAAAAGGCATTTTCCATCTCTGTCACTGAATAGGGTGACACACGTTGATATTTTCAATATTAATAATAAGACTTGAAACTAAATTTGCTGATTGGTGGTTGAAATTTAAAACCTGTCATCAGCAAAGACTGGTTACTGGCAGCATGCACTGATGGTGGAAAACAGCAGAAAAATAGACTGGCTTGCTAAGCGATATTTTTTCAGGTACATATTTTATTTTCATAAAGGCACCTTGAAGTCTGAAATGTTCTCAGCCAGCAAACGAGCTTTTAAATCTTGTTTTCTTCCAAGATGAAGAATATCAAACAGCCTTCACTTAAAAATTAATTTTATTCAGAGTGAAAGTCACACCATGTAACCAGATTAGAAAAGGAAAATGTGATAGTTTAATACCATGATATTCAAACGAACTACATCCTTTTTTCGAGATGTTACTGCAACATATTCCTTTTATTTATCAGCATCTCAGAGGAAGAATGTTACAATGTAAAGTTTTAAGTAGCTTTTACTTGACAGCAGAGTAGAGGACAGAATTTGCATACAAATACAAGCAGAAAAAACAATTCATACATAACATTTCCATCATGACATAAAAGCTATCATATCCATTACTGGGATCTTTTCTGCTAAAGCGTTCTTAAAGGGGGGAGCTAGTTTTTCCCCTGCTTTAACATGATCTGTTAAAACAAAAATACATTGGGAAAACCAGAACATTGAGCTGTTTCCAAAACTAAATATTTAAAAAAAACATGGATTTGAGGTAGAAAGGTGGTCATGGCTTTGCTTTTCTGCAAAACTTCTTTCCTTCTCAAAATATCTATACCAAAATATATTTCTTTCTAGATGAAAAACCCACATATTAATCTGCTTTTCTGTTTCCTGCTTTTGGCAATCCCCCGCCCCCCCTCAAAAAATAATACTTTTCATGTAGATAGCACTTTTAATTATACTGGAGTATTTAACACATATAACTAATTGAAACTCACAATACCTTGAGGAGTATCTGTTACTATTACCAGCTCAGCTTTAAAGGTGAGAAATAAGAAAATTGAGTGGTTACAAAGGCATTTGCATCAAGAGAACTAAGCTTCACCCTAGCATTACATCTCTTACTCCAGTGTCACTATGGATTATTAGATGTCCTACTTGGCCTCATGGTGGCAAAAAGAACAAAACCCTAGGTAGGGGCTGATCAGTTTTATACTGGGCGGAATTGTCTGTATAATCAGAGTGGAATTTCTCCAACAGTATTTGGATCCTTAAAAATGTTTATTAGACATTTGCAAAGTATAGAGCAAATCAGTGTTTTAATAATGATAGCAAATGCCCATGCAAATTTACAGGTCTGGAGCTTACCCTCTTTACTGGGTAATTTAAACATAAGGTTGGCTCAGCATGTATTTAAACATAAGACTTGACAAGATTTGGCACAATTTATTCATAATGTCCCCCCCCCCCAATACAGAAAAATGAAATTGCATATGTTCAGGACTGTACAAAGTCAAAATGCAGCTTAGGTCACATTTTAAAATCAGAACAAACTCTGAGGAAGAAGACTAATCTACCGTCAGTTGGGAGAAAGAAGCCATTAAAATATTATTTTAGTGTCAACAGTTATTTCATTTGAATGAGGTTGGATGGGGCAAAATAGAGTCTCAAAAGCTTATAAGATAGCCAGAAATGGTATTTGTCAAATCTTAAACATGAAGGTTATAAGTCAGTATTATGTCCCCATTTTGATAATTTTAGGCTTAGCATAAATAATGTTTGTGTGTCTGTCAGAAAAGAAGTTACTTGAAACAATAAATGCAAAAACCTGAAAGGAATGTATAAATGTAACACTTTGCTCCAAACTCTGTTTGCAGTTCACTTTAGCAATATCAAAAAATAATGGATATAAACCCCACCCCTTTTCCTGATGCTGCATATTGTATAAATCAAAGACATATGTATAACCATTTTGAAATACTCCACAGTTTGTTAATTTACAGTTGCATAGAGAGGGAAGGAAGAGGGGAAAAACACACACAATATTATAAAACCACAACATCTTCATCTTTGGGTAGTTCAAGTGTCTTCCTATTTGAAATAAGAACACAGAGAGCTAAACAGTATGTTACAAGGTCCCATGCAGCCATCTGATTACTGGAACTTGATACTGGCGTTTGTAGAAAATGGGATGGAGTTGATGCCAGGAAGAGTGTGGTCTTCAAAACAAAAACGTCACATTGCCTGAAGGGCAGAAGAAGAAGGTAAACATAAGATATGTTCAGTCAAATTGGAGAAGAGTTGTCCTGTTCGTACAAAAGGAAGAAAGCAAAAAAAAAAGTACAGGGACACATCTTACAAGAGCTTATATATATCATGAGCCTGATGAAAACAACATTTAACCATAATTTGGTTTCTTCAGTTCAATCTGAAATTTACATTAGCAGCACAAAGGGAGGGCGGATTTAAGCCCCCATTCTTTTTAGGCCTGACAGGTCTAAAGACTCAAATCCTCACTTCTTCTGTTTTGTTTGTTTGTTTGTTATATTCATAGGCCACCTCTCTCTAGATAAGGGGATCTGTTTTTGTGTATGAGAATGAAAAATTATCATGAAGCCATGATAAACAATGTTAAACTGTCCTGTGCACATCCCACATTGTAGAAGTGCAAACGAAGAGTTTAACGAAAAATGTGACTACATTATGGGCTTTTGTACAACTCTCATGGCTGGATGTGGGTTGGGGGTAACTTGTAAAATAACTCTGTGTTCTGGCTTTTCCTGTTAGAAACACAGATTATAATTACATTGATGAACTCTTTATCCCCACTGGGCTTCATTGGCAGGGGTGCAAAATTCATTGGCAAGGGTGCAGCAAAGGATTCTAAACAATGCAAGTGAGGTCTTAAGTGACATTCTTGCAGCAAACATGCACAGACTCCAAAAACTGAACTAGGGGTATGAAAGACGTGTAGAATTGAAAAATGATGTGAACGTTGAAATCAAGATATAAACACGAGGATTCAGTGATTCTTGTCCCATGTACTAAAAGAGAATTTTTGATATAATGTCACTACATTTCCTCCAATACCCTACACACCCGGCACTTTTAGAGACAAGACAAATTAGGAAATACTTTGTGTATTTTTATTCTATTTTATTAAAAATTATAATTATTAATTATGTGCCATTATGTCAATTCTCTCCTGCCAACCTAGCAGTTCGGAAGCATGTAAAAAATGCAAGTAGATAAATAGGTACCACCTCGGTTGGAAGGTAACGGCGTTCCGTGTCTAGTCGTGCTGGCCACGTGACCACAGAAACTGTCTTCGGACAAATGCTGGCTCTATGGCTTGGAAACGGGGATGAGCACCGCCCCCTAGAGTCGGACACGACTGGACTAAATGTCAAGGGGAACCTTTACCTTTACCTATGTCAATTCTCACTTAAGCAAGTTCTCCCAGGACTTTTTAAGTATAAAATGTTCAAAAGTAGTTTGCAGTCCCTTCTTCTGGTGGCCTTCTGGGACCCATGCAGCATGCCCAAGGTACATAAGTGGCAGGGCATGTAACCCATCAGCCACATATACTCTGAGTGATCTCAGCTGGTCCCACTCCTAGAAGGCACAATGTGTATTTGTATTCCCACCTCCTGGCTCTGCAGCCAGGCACTCCATATCACTGAACTACAGACATTGTTTTTATATATTTATCCAAAGTAGGTGTCAGTTTCTTTCTTGGCAACTAAGGGGAAAAATATCACGTTTTCACATTATAATGGTGACACAGAATTAAATCTCCTTTACATGTAACATACACAGGAGCAAGAGATGCTTCTGCATGGCTATGAGCTGCATTTGAAAGATGCAACCAGAGAAACAGGTTTGTTCATACTGGATCATTCTCATGCACTCAGCATCTTCAGTCCTAGTAGTATGATGGCAGCCATCTTACTGCTGTCATGCTTTCTGGATTTTAAATGAATAACATTTTAAATGCATGCATACACTCTTATAAACAAAATCCTTTAAATGTAGTCATGATGGAGCACTAAGTTTCTACGTGTAATGTGGATATGCCAGGTTTGGCCCTCTTCGAGGGTAAATATTTATTTATTTAAAATATTTTTTACCCTGCCTTTCTCCTTGAAAGGACCCAAGGTGAACAGGAGAAATTGGTAGTGAATCATGGGTCCCCACCACCATGAAGGTCTCTTGCCACCCACTTAGAGTGAGTCATCATGGTGGATGCTCTGGACAGCCTTGCCAGTCACTTGGGTGGCTCCCAAGGGCAATTACATCATGTCTTACTCTCAGGGCACAATATTGGGCAGACAGATACCTTGCCCTGTGGGGGAAATGCATCAGGAGGCATCAGGTGGGCTCCCTGATTTTCTGTGCCCTGTTATTTTGTCCAGGAGATCTCTCAGATGTTAGGCATGGCACAGCAATGAGATGCCAGCAGTAACAAAAGGCAAGGAAATGAAGCATGTCTTCCCACCTCAGGCAGTGGGGTATCTTGTACCATAACTAGGACATGCAACAAAAACACAAATGAAACATACCTGTGGCCTGCCAGCAAGATTTGCTTTAAATAAAAAGAAACAGAAATATTAGTCACAATGCAGTGCAACGGCTCAAGGATTAAGATAAACTGCTCCAAACAGAAAGCATTTATGTCTGAAGTGTACAACTGTAAAATTGCTGACAAGCAGTTTTACAGAAGACATGTTGGGAATCCCACCTACCCCACAGTAACAACCGTATTATCATAAAATATTCTTATATTAAATCCACTCCCATGTATCTTTCCAGTTATGTTAAATTAATAGTGCTCTGTGATAACTAAATCCAGATAATTCTAGACTACACTTTTCATCTGATTTGCTTATTTTGCTGCTACAATTGTAATTTGTAAACTCTTACAATGACACGGGAAAGCAATGGACTCTTGAATTATAAAATAAAATGAACTGTGCAAAGATAACCCTAAACTCAAAAGCCCCACCAAGCAAAGGACACAATTAGGTTAACACAAAAGCAAAGGAACTCAACTGTTGAATTTCCTGTATCCCAACATCCTACCTATTCATTTGAATGTTTATGGATGTATATCCTGCTTCATGTTTTTGAGATAGCTAAAAAATCTTGATCACAAACAAAAGAAAATCAACACAGAATAAAAATGCTGAGAATAAAACACGAGATAAAAACAGCAGTAACAGAATTAAAACAAGTGGCATATCTTACAAGGATAATGCAACAGTAATATGGCAATCTTATTATGGCTATGCAGGATTAGGCTCTAGAAACAATGGCTGTCCACTGGCTTCCATTTGCAGAAGTAAACTCCATGGCAGGGGAGATTTGTGGTGGCAAACCCCTTTAGTGTGCCTGATCAGATGGACAGCTACCATGGCAACAGGCAAAAACTCCAAATAGGGCTATTCAGAGCTGGTTCTGGACCCAAAGGATACAAACTCATTCCATTTTCTGGATTATTATTTTTTTGGACGTTTGTTTACATGAAGCAGACTGTTTTTAAAAGTTTCTGTCACTGAGGTACATCACACCATCACCACTCAGCTTCATCCGGAAGCAACTAGGCCATCTTATTGGTGACTCATGGATTTCAGAAGACAGTATCACAAATAACTAAATGTGTGTGTGAGAGAGAGACCAATTTGTAAATAAAAGAACCTTATGAATTCAACAAGCCTACATGCTACAACAATAGGAGTGGTCATGATCTCACATTTTATTTCAACAAGTAGAGACTAAGGTATGTGAGATCCAATAGGAGGATGAAGGAAAGCTTCTAGAGAGTTAACTATAGCTGCACGGTCAATTTTCATCAGAGAGCCCATACACAATGCTTAGCTGTGAGGAGTCCTCATAGCCCCACATCAGGAAAACTGAAAATTTTATGGAGAGCAGGATGCTTAGTGCTGCTCTTTACCAGTAGAAGCAACTGGGGAGGAAGGAGGAGCACCGGCTGCAGCAGAAGAGATGGCAATGTGAAAGCAAAAAGGGGAAAACAGGGATATGATGGGGCAGTGACACCTCTTCACACCACAGAGGGCAGGAGAACTTGGGCTACTCCTTGGATAGCACCCAGTGTAGTTCCACTTGATTTGGAATACATGGTGACAGCAACATTCAAGCATGGTGACAGCAAAATATGGTAAGGCGAGTTTATTTTGTCTCAAGCCCCAGATAAAAGATTATAATTGCTGTCAAAAACATCAATATTTTCCACAGCTGACATATCAAGTGTGAAGTCTTTAAACACCTGTATATCCATGCCTATATAATTTGATTGGTATAGGTCCTGCAGATGCACATACAAACACATTCAAAGAAAAACATCAACACATTTAATACGATACAAATGCAGGAGCAGGTAATACCTTTATTAGACCACCAAAAGAAATCAAACAACAGACAGCTAGCTTTTGATGATAATTCATCTTCTGACTGTTCACCAAATTATTGTGGGTAGTTCCAAAAATTATATGCTTTTATTAAAGTCCCAAAGTCTCACGGCTGTTGTTGGGGCCAGATTAGCTTCTTCGATGGATACAGTCTGCAAAAGGCTTGAAGGGGGAGGGTGTGGTTTTAAACTCCTCCTCAGCCAGTAGTTTGTAATTTATTATTTAATATGTGCACTGTTTATGGCTTTCCTTCTCAAAAAATGCAGGTGGTTCCTACAGCAGGGAGTATTTGCTGGTCACTTCCTGTTTGTAAAAAAAGGGGCTTTATAGGTTTAAAATAAAGTGGGGTAGGGATCATGTTTACAGGTCAAAATGTGCTCCTAGAAGCCTCCAGGAGATGCAAAAAAGAATGAGAGCAAACAATTTTATTTGTGATCTCGGGGGTTCAGGAGAGGCAGGTGTGCAATAGAGGCTATACAGAGGCCCAGGAGGGGTGTGTTCATATGGTCTATAGCTACACCTATCCTACAGCAATCATAATGAGCAATGCAAAACTCTCATTTAGTGAATCTGGGACATGTGTGCTATGAGTTGTTATTGCTACATAACAACTATACTAAAAGGAACAGCTAGCATACATGGTCATTCAGAAAGCTAGAATGAAAGCCAAAGATCTTTCTTTCGGACCACTGTTATTTTTGACAAATGACTGTTTCAGATTTTAAGAATGCATTGTCTTCGTAAGTCATAGCTTGAAAAGTTAGCATAATTAAAATCTGTAGCTACCTCATTATCCTCAGGAAATCAGAACAGATTACATGCACCAACCTCCTTCATTTAGTTTACTACAAAACAGAACAAAGCCTTTCCCATCAATTAGTGCATTTGGGGACAACACAGCATTGTGTGCTCTTGATTGACATGATGTACCAATGTGCCACACAACGGCTGGCACTCTTCCAATGCCTTGCCTTGCTTTGTAAATTGAGAATTTTATTCTTCAGATTAGTTTCTGGTTTGGACAATGTGCAGAGCTAGCCCAAGAAATGTGTCTGCATTTCCATAACTTCTTATATCAGGTCACGCTTCACATGGCCCTGTGCTGTCTACTCTAGGGAACATGGACAAATGGTGGCCCTTCAAACTGGGTGGCCTTTCACTGTCCATCACCGCTAAACCAGCACAGCCAATGGTGTGGAATGCTGGTTGTTGCAGTTGAATAACACCTAGAAGTGTCGGCTATGCCTACCCCTTTGAGTATTATTATTGTTAGGAAGGCTGAGAGGAAAAAACCAATCCTGTATCTGAGAACATGGAGAACTACTATCAAAGGTCTTATAGAGGCTGGGATTCTTGGACCTTCAAAAAGCACGGAGGCAAAGCACATATTCTACTATTTTGCTATGAATCTCACGCAGAGGAGAGAAACAGTAATGTGTGGACCACCAGTGTAGTTAAGGAGATACTGGGGTTAAAAATTTATTGGGAATACACTCCCTAAATCATCCAGGTACCACGGCCACTGGCCTTGACTCTCCATCTGTAAAATGGGCGAATAGTTCCTACCTATTTACTTACAGGCCACAGACCCTAAGATTTGCCTCACCTCCATAAATTACCTGCTACGCATGTATGTTATATGATTCTTACTGTGGTACAATTACAATCTGTAACTGTGTTGTGATGTATAGTGGCCTACTTACATGTAAACAGATGATAAATAGTCCCTTATACAATGGATACTGTTGGAAAATGTCACCTTGCCTTAACAAAATATTTAAAGACAGCCCTGGAAAATACGATTAGCTTTCAAAAGTATTAATTCCTACATGGCACTTTATATACACACAGGAGAGGAAAATAAATGCCTTTCTGGCTACAAGGAAAAAAAAGCAAACACATGCCCTCTGCCAAACATAATGGAGCTTTACTGCAGTCCCATGAACCAGTTAATGTCATTACAACACAAAACATTTCCAACTCATTATATTTTGGACGGTAAGATTTGACTATACAGAGTCTTCCCTGAGGGACTTAGCTTCCATTACGTTTTATGTTTTGAAAGCCATAGTTATCACTCCCAGGAACTGCAAGTCATTAATTTGAGAAAGAGAAATTATATATTAAAAATAGCTGTATGTTGTTCACTGCAATGCATATCACTGTGATGTCCTTAAGTTACCCTGGAAGAGTTTCTTATTGCACATGGCACAAAGTGTGCTGCTAAATCAATTATGAATCCCATCACAGGTGAAATCCCAAAGTGTGGAATGTGATACCTTCTTTTCCTACAAACCACCTGTCAGTGCCACTACTCAGTAGCACCTTCTTCAAAACTCCATACTGACCCTCCCTTATTCAGCAGAAATAGGGGTCTCGGCCACCTAGCTGTCTTCCTTTCTGAGGTCTGCATTTCCTCCCCATTTTGTCTAGCCAGTCACTGATCCTAGACCTAATGGGCAGCTACTGTCATTCAAATCTTCATGGCTCAGCTACCATTCTCATCACTCATCTTCTGTGCTACTGGTCATCCCTCAGTGAAAGGCACAAGCAAAGGAAGACTGAGACATCAGCTGAGGGGAACTGCTCTGTTTTCTGGACTGAGAAAAATCAATCAGCTTTGCTCAGAAACGACAACTCCTATGCAAATATAGAGATACATATGGTCTGCCCACCCAAATTCTGAGACCACAAAGTCTAATTTATCTGACATTGCCCAGCCTTTCTGTTTAGTATATGCTATATTTTAAATGCAGCCATATTCTTTCCAGGATTTCTTCTGCATACATCTGTGACACGAAATCAGAATTCAACAAAACCTAACATTCTTTAAGCATCCTACAGACAACATTCCATAGTTCTTTCCATAGCTATGGCTACAAGTACTCCCAGGATCCCTGATTATTTCAGTCTGACAGCAGGCAAAAAATAATTTATCTTAAAAACCTGCTTTATCAATAAAACAAAACAAAACAAAATTGAAAAACCAATACACAAGAATAAGAAGGCTCTTGATGATTCGGAAAGAACAGTACACTAATGACTGATGAGAAGGCCAGGCCCTGGAACTTGATCATCAGCCAATGAATGAAACCACCAGAATGACAAAACGCTCTTGAGACTGCCTCTCTCCCATCTTCTCTAGAGCTATGCAAGATATCTGCGCTCTGAGTGAAGGCAGAAACCAAAGCCAGAGAGCATATCCTGCTAGCTCCTGAAAGGATCTTCAATCAACCTGAGAGAATTCTACTTGGTTTTCATTCTGATTTGGTAGCATTTTCCCCCAACTCACAAACAGTATTTAAAAGCTGAAAACTCCCCTGAGTTCCTTTTCAGAAAGATGGTTCAGAAAGGTATTGAACAAATAATTAATGTATTAAAGTAACAGGAACCAAATACATTTAACAACACAGAATACACTATCCCACTATTTTAATCAAGACAATAGACCAAATCCTTGCTCTTATTTACAAAGGATGAAATTGCCATTGGTTCTCATTATTTTGAACAATATCATGGCTGCAAAATGTTCAGCAATTTTGACAGCCAATTATCAGCACTGGAGTATAAATGGACAAACAGGGTCAAAGACAGCACTAATGGTTTGACTGTTGTCAAGACAGGAACTGCTCTGACCAAGAATTCTTTGTTTCTGTTGCAGAAACTCCTTGTGTATTTGAGAAAAAAAGCAACTGTACACTGATCACAGGTAAGCCTTGCCCAGTTAGTCACAAAAATGGACACTGAAAAAAACTTTGACCCTCACCATACGAGATGAAACAGCTACACGTCTTTAATTTGGAATCACCAGGACTTATGTGCAATGGCAACAAGTGACAGTCCTCGATTGTAATGTTCAAGTTCTGAGTTAGAAGTGAGGGTCTGGACAATTATCTGCAATGTGAGACTCAAGGGATCAGTTCATTCTAGCTGGACTTTAATCTGCTTTCTAGTTATGTGGGAAGTGTATCTTCTCTCACATGGTTCTTCAGAGAAGAGGAAACTGTGCATTAGAGATAAAGGGAATATTTAATAGAGTTTACTGAAGCCTGTACAACAGAATATAATTTGATTTTATCTCACTTTTTGCATGGATTATGCACTTAAGAGCCTCAGTTTTTATCAACGGCCAATGCATTTACTTTCATGAGTATTTAAAAGAAAGCAGTACAAAGTTACTACTGAACCACAAACAATTGAGAATTTAACTTCCAAGCCTAACTGGGTATCAACATAACTAAGATAAAAAATGACCATAGCATGTGAGCTAAAGAGGGAAAGAGAGAGACATAGAGAGAGATCTGTCTTCCTATTGTAAGGAAAGAGCTGTCCTCTATTTAGTATGTTAAAAAATGTAGCAAAGATATCCAGAAGACATAGATGTGTTTGTGAACAGAGTATGAGTGAACAATTCATAGGAAGCATAAGCTGTCATTTCAAATAGTGTATGAAGCAATCTTCAGTCAATTTCTATGCAGACTGGGGCTGATATAGCCCTCTGCTCTGACAGCTTATATCATTCCAGGTCTAAGTTGATGCTAAAGACTTTAGAGTGTCAGGTCAACTCTCTTGGTGCTTGTCCGCATGTCAGAAAAAATCATTACAAACTCACAGTTTAATTTACAAATCCTATCAATCTTAAAAATTAGCATTCATGAAGCTTCACTACACAGTCACCAGAGTTTCAAAGCAGGTAAAATGCCATTTAGAATATTCAAATAAAAATTACAGCCAAAAAGTGGGAGCAGGAAGCATTACTGTAGTAGTAGTAGTAGTAGTAGTAGTAGTAGTAGTAGTAGTAGTAGTAGTAGTAGTAGTAGTAGTAAACTACTTTTATTTTACCCTCTATTTACAGACTGAAGGTTGGATCCCAGTATCGGTATCATGACTAAAGGGGTCACCTACCACTGTATGTTACAGATTAGGGATAACACCACTACTACATACCAAAAATTCTCTCCAAATTAAATCATTTGTGCAGGTTCCTGTTCCCTTTTACTTCAGGTAAAGGGAAATCAAGGAAGTGGACATGATTAACTTGCAAGGGGATTATTACACACTGGGTACCTTCTGCATCTCCCTTTGGTGTCTGATAAAAAAAGAACAGAGTGCTGACCTTTCTGCTTAAACATAGTCTGGTTCTACAACAGCCTGAGCTCAATTAATAACCCACGTAACTCACAATTGTTAAGTGTCTGGGATCCACACTCTACTAGAAAAGCATCCCTTTTATCTCAAGCACAAAGGAGACAATTCCAGGAAAAGTAGGATGTCAGCCCTTCAAAGACTGTCTACTAGGATGGGCAAACTCTGGGGCTCATACAAGCCACTCCAGATGAAATAGAAGTGATCTGAAAATGGTTTCATACCATACTTACAGTTTAAACAACAACAAAAAGTTAAAACCAATGTGGAGAGGCACAACTTGTTTTAGAGGAGATGCTGCACAATTCTTTCTTTCTTTCTTTCTTTCTTTCTTTCTTTCTTTCTTTCTTTCTTTCTTTCTTTCTTTCTTTCTTTCTTTCTTTCTTTCTTTCTTTCTTTCTTTCTTCCCTTCCCTTCCCTTCCCTTCCCTTCCCTAAAAAGGAATCCAAGAAATGTTTTGTTTCTGGGAGAATTTTTCCTTTGGGGAAGGGTCAGGGCCATAGGCTGCATGAAGCTGACCGTGTTTCAGACTGATACTGCACCATTCTCTACTAGAGATGGGCATGAACCACAGTTTGGCGGTTTGGCCCAGTCTGGCATGGCGCACACCTACGTGTTCTGCGGGTGCTCCTCTCCCACTTCCAGCATGACTGCTTACTCACCAACTGCAGACTGCGCTTCCCTCCCCTGCATTCTCTGACAGCCACTCACTCAGAAGTGGGGGTGGGGCAGGGAAGCTCACAGCACTGCCTTTAAGCGGGCAACCATCAGAGGAGGCAGAGGAGGGACGTACACACTGCAACTGGTGAATGTGCAGTCATGCATAGGAGGCAGGGAGAGAAGCACACTTGCCCAGGGAATGGGCGAGTGCACAGAGGACGCAGGGGAGGAGAGTGCACAGCACCCATGGAACACTTGTGCAGGTGCCACTCCAAACTGGGTTGAACAGCCGAACTGCGATTCATGTCCATCTCTATTCTCTACTAATTGTTCCATCCCTTTTAATAGGGATAGTATCACAGCTGGGAGCTCTATTTTCTGACACAGGAATTTGCCTGTCACTTCTGGCGGACCCATGTTTATGTCCAGTTGGGCCAGTGGAAGCAGAAGGATACTATAAATGCAATGGCATCATGTAACCCAAAGTTTTTGCCACAATAGACTTGTTAAGACTTTGAAATGCTATGAGACTCTTATTTTGTTTTTGCACCAACAAACTAACAACCATCTATTGGTTGTTTAGTCATACACTACTTCTCTGTTAGAAAGGTTATGGAAGTAAGGATTCATTGAGATACATGAAATCTAAAGAGTGATAAATGATATGATGTAGTTACTGCTGAATGATAGTTATTTTTTGCTTCTAAATTACTTTAGATTCTGTTATGTCCATTCAAGGAGGAACTTCACAGAGCATCACATTAACTTTGTACCTTAATAAGCAATTGCATTGGAGTTCAGTTTCACTTTTCTAGGCTTTATCAACTCATCACTTACTGCGGCAAGCCGGAAATGTGCTGTTGATTTGCTCCATGACATCTGTTAGATCTGTGCTAGTGTCATGAGGTGGGACTAACAAGTCATCTACACCTAATGAAAACAAAATGTGCAATCAGCTGAGCCACGATGAAGCAGCATTTCAGAATCTAGAAGTTGTTTCCTCATCCTCTTTATGTTTTCAGTCTTTTAAAAAGAAATAAAATGAAATAGAAATCCACTGTTTGAAATTTCTCATTCGATATACAAGAATTGCACACTGATAATGGATAGGAAAGAGAGAAATACAGATTAAATTATCAATTTACAGCTGATCTCATTTCTCCATCATAAACAACTAGAGTGCCAGAGATGATGCCATAAAGAATTTCCCAGAAGCAACTAGATGCATAAATTTGCCATTAAGTTATTATCCTGTCAAGCAGAAAGAAAATGCTTGATGGCTATCTATTTAGAATCACTATATTTATTAGAAAACCCCAGTGCTCACCTGATGGGCACTATTACCAAATGGAGGCGATAAGAAGATTCCTCCCCACCAAAGGAGGAACATAAATCAGAATGACCTCCTGACGAATAATTGCTACCACCTGTCAAACAGGTGTGAGAAAAAGACTCAGAATGTGTACTGCTCTTAAGGCAGGGGTCTCAAACATGCGGCCCGGGGGCCATTTGCGGCCCGCCGGATGATAGTTTGTGGCCCCCGCCTTGCCTGCCCCCCCGAAGCGCCCACGCGGCCTCTGCTGTCAAGAGTAAAAAAAAGCCTCACCTCGCTCGCCGGCTCTCTCCCAAGACAGCGCCTCTTGCACCCTCCATCCGGAACTGCAGCCTGCCAGCCAGCCCACCTGTCTGCCGGCTGGCGGGCTGCAGTTCCAGATGGAGGGTGCAAGAGGCGCTGTCTTGGGGGAGAGCTGGCGAGCGAGGCGCACTGCTGGCCCTTTTCCCCGAGCGCCCAAGCCGCCGCCGAGCGATGCCTGAGAGCGGAGCTTGCTCCCGGCCCGTCTTCGAAGAGCGCCTCCAAGCCGCCAACAGCAGCTGCTGCCGCCACCGCCTCTTCCAGGGAAGCGGCTCTCTGGCTCTCTTTCTCTCTCGACAGCACCAGCCTGGCCAGTGGCCGCCTCAGCGCCCGGCAGTGCTTCCTCCTCCTCCTCTTCGTCCTGCTTCAGCCGCCTCAGCTCTGGAGGCTGCCTGGGCTCGCCTCGCAAAGTTTGCTCCTCTGTCGTGGTGGGGGTAGCTGCTGCTGCTGCTGAGTGCACCTTTTTTTGAGGGGGGGCCTTCAGAGGAAGGTTGCCGGACCTCCGTGTGTGTGTGTGTTTGTGTGCGTGCACTCGCGTGCACCTGTGGGGGGCCCCGCCCCGTTCTGTTTAATTTCGCAGGTACCGATGGGGGCTTTTCTCCTTTGGCAAGGTGATTCTGTGAGGGTTTTTTTAAAAAAATAATTATGTCGTGCCCTCCCCCCCCCCGCTAGGCGGTCGCCGGCACTCCCTCCCTTCTCCGCTTCTTCGTCCTGCTGCTGCTGCTGGTGGTGATAGTGAAGAAGGAGCCGGAGGGGGTCATGGCCGGCGACGAGGACTCGCGTGCCCCTCCTCCTCCTTCTCCTCGCAGCCCCAGCCGGGCTAAGGAAACTCCCGGGCGGCTTCCTCGGGCTCTTGCTCTGCTTGGCGGAAAATCTGATGCGGCCCAGCCTCACCCAGGCTCTGCCTCCAGCGGCCCCCAGGTAAATTGAGTTTGAGACCCCTGTCTTAAGGAATATTTCTGGCATTGAGAAACAGGGAAAGAGTGTCAGCTTTCACTTGATGGGGACAGGAGCCTGAATGGCTAAAGGGAACAGCCTTCTTGTTGTGCTTTTCAGCCTTGCACCCTCCTGACATGATTTGGGGACTGAAAAGCAGAAAAACCAAGCTGATATCCTTTCTCTTTGGTCAAGAATAGAGATGGGAGTATTCGTATATGAATATCCCCACAAAGGTGTAAATAACGAGCGTCCGGCCCCATGGGGCCCGTCCACTCACGATTTTGCCACTGCCGCCGGCTCTGCAGAGCCTTCCTATTGTGCCATTGTCCGCAATGGATTAGCCACTCTGTGACCTAGCAGAGAGGCTTGTCATCCTGCCTCCTGCCAGGAGTGGGTAATAGATTGCGATTGTGGACAACGGTGCAATTGGAAGTCTCTGCGGAGCCGGCAGCAGTGGCGAAATTGTGAGTGGACAGTCAGGCCCCATGGGGCTGGGCCCTCGTTATTTCCACCTGTGCGGGGATATTTGTATTCTTATACGAATACCCCCATCTCTAGTCAAGAACCTATTATATGGGCTGGAGTGTCTTAGGGAAACCTCTGCCTCACATCTGAGCAAGGAACAAGTAGCTCACCCCTCCCCAAACCCAAGCTGGTGGAGGAGATTAAAAAGGAATATAGGGTCACACATGCTCTTTTAATGCAAATATTGGATTGGATCCAGGATTAGGCATGGGCAACTGGGCTGCAGGAGGCGGGCTGTGCTGACTCATGAAAACATTATGTAAAGGTTTAGGGGACCCTGCTGAACAAGGGTGGGGCTACAGTGTGCATGCATCGAGAAAGAGGGACCCCTGAAAATTAGCCATGGGCACCTTCTATTTGCCAAGGAATTGGCAGGCAAAAGGCTCTGGATAAATTTCTGTGCAAAGAATTACAAAATCTATAAATCTCAACATGCATTTTGTAATGTTTTCCAGAACAACAAAGCCAGACTCATTCCATTTTCACATTAAATCAATATTATAATTGTTTATTTAGTACCAAGCTATTTGGTCTTAATGTTATCACAGAGGGACTTTCCAGTTGATGGAAATTCACCAATGATATATCAATTGTTGCTTTTTACACCATTTCATCTAGTTGTTTTAGCTGATTTATAAAACATATCTTACTTCATAACACAGCCCTAAAGGATCTATAGAGACAGGTGCCAGGCTAAAAAGTAATAAATCAATCAATAGATTCATTACACCAGTTCATCTACAATTCTATGACTCTTTCTGGGAAAAAAAAGGTCTGGTGCCTTCATCAAGAGGCTACTTACGTTTATTTAGAAGCTTCCCTAAAAACAAAATTCAACACCTATCTTAGTTTTTTTTTTAAAAAGACCCACCATAATTTTTTTAAAAAATCTCTTTTTTATTTGGAAATACAAGCTAGACTCTAGTGACGTACTTCCACCAGATCCCACTGCTTGGGCAGAATCCATACTCCTCCTATAAAACATGATACAACAAGGAGTCCTGTAATACCTACATCAGGCAATGCATTCAGGATGAAGACACTCCATAGCCATCTTTGTGTTTTGTAAGGAATGGCTAATAGTTTCTAACCTAATACAAAAAATCTTTGTAAAACAACACATCATAAATATGACACTATCTTTTCACCGATTAGAAAACCTACCTGTCTGATTAAACTGTGAATTGGCATCTTCATCAGGAGAATAGCTGAGGGCAGAATGTTGAGGTGAAGCACAGGAAGAGCCTCCATTAACTCTGGAATCTGTTTCAGGCTGAAATAGATTTTTTTCAAAATAATAATTTAAAAAATGCTTCAAGTCCACCTGAGGATATCAAAGCACATTTTAGACATTGAATATAATCTGCTAATAATGGTCTTGTATGGCTTGATATCCAGGTGGAAATACATCTCATATACACTGAACCAGATCCAGTCAAAAAGAGCACACTTCTGACCATACTGAGTATCTGTCCCCTCCACTGCCCGCGATATGGAACAGCTGTGCTATGTAACAGATTGTGCCCCTGTTCATCCCAAGGTGATCAAGCCTTCAAAATGGTCTTGATGGTATTAACTTTTGCATGTTAGTTTGCATGTTTCAGCAGGAAGTGGGGCAGAGCTGCAAGGCATGAGGAAGACATTGCTTTGTGTTGCTATAGACAAATTTGGCCCATTAGGAATAGACAGATGGTACAAATGTACATTGAAAATATGCGTTATTCAGTGCTTAGCAGTTTTCAGTCTCAAGCTCCATGTACAGTGTAACATCAGGGCATAAAATGAGTGTGCAGATTTTTTAAACTGATGATGATGATGATGGAACCATGTTCTTCTCCATATCTGTCAACTGGCATTGTTGCTCTTTACCCAGTTTTGCTAGACAGCTATTTTTGCCAGTGAATATTAAAAACTGTTCTCTTTGATTAGTCTTCTATTAGATTAGAAAAGGAATTGGCTATACATTTGCATGTAACACTGAATCACAGTTTGGCATCATTATAGTAAGCTTTGAGTTCATGCATTCCCCTCTTCTCTCTTCCTGCAGTGTGTAAGGAAGGTGTAATGAGTATTTACACATTTTCTCACCCACAACAAAAAAAGAGTGTGTCAGTGTACTGAAAAATACCATCAGGAATCTAGAAACCTTTGCTTTTATTTTTGAAAATGTTTTATGTAATGTCTACATACAAACTGTAGTTGTCTTAATTGTGGGGTACTAATCTTGCCCCATGTCTGTGGATTAAAGAATTATATCTGATTTGCACAGCTTTAACAGTTTCATATAGACGGCTTAAATATCTGGAAGGACGAGGGCTTGAAGAAGTGGTTGAAACTGTTTTATTATTTCCTCTTTATAATTAACATGTCTTTGTCAAGCTGCCACATGCCAACTCTGCTTCACCTCTAAATTTGACATTGTAATCAATCTTTCAGACAAAAATGACAGCACTCCTGACAACCGACAATCCTTTGGGCTTGCAGAAATAAAAATAGCAAGCACACCTCCAAACTGTGACCTGAAATATTCAAGTCCCCATGTGAAGGACTGGAAAATATTACTCCCAAGAATTTCCTTTGGTGTTCCACAAGAAATAATAGTACGATGTTTACCAGGCTCAACGTGTTTTCTTCCCACAGACTGAGATACTACACCCACCCTGACAAGTTATTAAGCTAATCAACACGCTTCAGTCAACATATCACAGTAATAAAGCACACTTTAAGAAAGAGTGAGCGACTGGTTTACAAATGATATATCAGAAGAGAAAACAAATAACAGCACATAACACAAGGTAACAGACTAGCTGTCAGCTCACAGTTCATTTTCAAAACAACAACACGGCATGATCGTATTTGTTTGTTTTTTAAGAAACTGGGCTATGAATATTTTTTAAAATATTAATGAAAAAAAAGAACATGTCTCCAATACTGCAAACAAAAGAAACAGTACGTTCTGTTGTATATTAAGGTTTTGATCTTGACTTCATGCCTGCTGGCACAAGGGGAAGGGGCATCTTTTGCCAGTTCCCTTTTCTGGCACCCTCTGCAAATCTACTCTAGAGGACCCTCTTCTACGATGTGCAGGGCAACTGGGGCTTTGCTTTGGAACTCTGAAATTCAGTGAGCTCAGAACTTTGCCTGAAAAAGAGCATGAGCCTGCCTGTTGGAATTTGCTGCTGGAAAGGTGTGAACCTGCCACTCTAGGTGTGTATACCATCTCCAGCTGCTTCTCCCCACTGAGAAGGAAACATAAAAGAGGCAAGATCAGTGAGGAACCAATATGGCATTGTGTGATCAGATCCAGATGTTCTCTCGTTCCTCCATCATCTCCCTCTACATGCCAATCTCATGTGACCCAGTCTTAACCAATAAGGTAGAAAAGCCTCAAGTGCCAACATTGCTCATTGTAGCTCTGGTTACTGGGGTTCCTCCTCTGTGAAAGCTTTTTCTGAAGTAATGGAGCTTGTCCTTTCATGGTAGCTTAATTTTTAAATTGCGCTGTCAGAATCATTGAGAAGTATAAACCAAGCAAATTGAGTAAGTCAGAATTTGTGTTGAGAATGTCATCAAAACCATGGGGGCAAACAATCCTAAAGCACTTTAAGAGCACTTGAGCAGGTGCACACTTACAGCCTCTGACTTTCTACATCTATCAAATGGGTGACAAAGAGATGCAAAAGGGAATAATGGAATTCTATCTATGTAACTAATAATCTTGTATTCGCGTATGTCTTCAGTTCTGCTTAATCAGCAGAAGAATTAATTAGCATACAATTATAATTAGGAAAAGGCAGCAGAAATCATTCAATATGTAAGACGAGGGCTGCTTCATAAATTACAGGACAACAAAAACATCTATCTCACTACACATACATGCAGTTTGAAGCTGCTACCAGTTTAGATGTTGTCATGCATTACAATTGGTATGCTTGTAACATTGTTTACAAGTGCATTTGAAAAAAACCTATAATTTATAAGGCATGCTGAATACAGGGGTAAATGTAGTTTAGAGGATCACTTTATAAAACTAAACCTATTCTTACTTCAAGTCAGCACTCATGTGCTTTAAAATCAATCAAATATAAAGTAATTTTTAAAAGATTTTTTAAAAAAAGGAAAAAAAAAAGAGCTTTTGAAAATATTCAGATTGCTTGTTTTTCTCAGCACTAAATAACATGCCTACAAACACTAACACCTGGCAGATCAAGGATTCAGGTCAGAACTGTTTGGGCAAAGAGTCTGGGTTCAAAGCAGATTGAAACCCCAGCATCTCTAACAACCATAATAAAAAAAATATGAAATTAACCAAGTTGAAACTCCTAGACAGATCCACTGCTGTGCAAGATTGACACCTACAGCCATTTCATCAGCTTTTAAAAGTCGCACCCACAAAATAGTGTTTAGAGGCACATTTTGACAATGAACCAGCGCAGACAACATCTCTTTACTTTGAGTGTATGTATAATAAAAAGACTAGCTGAAGCTGACAAGAGACACTTAGCAGTGCACAATGGAGCTTTTCTACAATTTAAATGAAAGGATAAAGGAATGAATTTGCTCCAAAAAGGAATGATGCCGCTAGGTTTCTACAAATAACTTCTCTTGCCGGAAGAAAGCAACTGTGAATACCATACCTGCTCAAGCAACTGTCGTAGTCGGTGAAGCTGAGATTCCAGTTGCTTATTGTGATCTTCCAAAATCTGCATTCTAGCCTCCAGACGACCTTTGTGTTGCCGTAAAAGTTTGGCCTCTGCAATGAGCTCAGCATCTTCAGATGTGTGCAGTGGTGACACGGCCGAGTCTGGTGGTGAGCTCAGAGCGTGCATCCCCCTTCGAAGATGCTGTTCCTTTAGTTGCTCATATTCTACTTGTAGCATCCTACAGTCAGTTTGTATATAATAAGCAGCTGGTTTAATGACGGCATAGACATAAGATAATGTAATTTAAAATCCATCCCCTAAACTAGCTTGTCTCTAATCGTTATCTTACAGTTATGGAACTTAGGCAATAGTTGCCAAGTTCTTATATGAACTCTGACCTTTGCTGACATATGGCATAACAAAAGCATATCAGCAAAAGTGCAAGCAAAGCATATCTTCCCATTCACATTCAACCGTTGTTCCATTGTCTTCAACATTCTTGCTGTTCCACCACTGTTTTCTCACCACTGCTTTGCCTTGTTCCCATCACCCCATTTTCTCTGTTATTCCATTGCCTTGTTGCTCCATTCCTTCTACCTTCTCATTCTCCCTGACATTTCTTTCCTATTACCGAGCTGGCTAGATTTGTACTACATCCCCGCAAAGCAGGGATATTATTTCTGCTACAACCTCCTAAATATGTGTGTGATTATGTGCTGCACAGAAACACTGCTTTAACTGGATTGTAACTAAGGGTATAAAAGCGTGGAATAAGCATCAGAAAGAAAAGACCTCTCTGCTCTCAAGTCTTCTTTTTTCATGTCAGAACTACCATAGTACAATTTATATGTATGTGTGTGTGTCCTATGGGACATGTGATGTCAGCTGCCCCAAATGCTCTTGATGTTGCCGCCAATAACAGGCAACATCAAGAGCATTTGGGGCAGCTAACATCACATGTCCCATAGGACACAGAGTACACTGACATAGGTATGAAGTTGCCTGTTCTTCCCCACACTCACAAAGGTCTGTGTCACTGTGAAAGCCTCATTGTCACAGGTTCATTCTGGTTCTGCCAACTCCAGTCCACAGCCTATCAAGTGTCTTCCAAGTAACCCAGTTCTCTGTGTGAATAGGTACTGGACTTTCCTGGCATTCTATTCATTTTAAGAAGTGAATCACCTCTTTTTGTTATGTCTGTGAGATCACTGGGAGGTCAGAAGACCAACCAGCCCATGGTGTTCAGCCCTTAGCTTAAATAAAATGTGCCCAAAACATCCCTTCAGAAAGCAAGGTATACCCTTCAGAAAACAAGGTATACCTCATTCTATTGTCCTTCCCTATTTTGCTGCCCCTTGGCAGCAAGCTTTAAGAAGACTGGAACCAGCTGAGAAAGGGGTAAACATAATCAGAGCATACTGGCAAAGGGGTCCAGTCACTTTAACAAACTACCTTCATGTGAATTAGAACCCTGATTTTTCTCCTCATGTGGAGAGTCTCCCATGGGTCCAGGAGGCTCTCCCCTTTAGCTTTGCTGACCTTCGGGTTTAGAAGGGCGATGAAACTGGGAACATGTGTGGGAGTTACCATATTTCCTCAAATGGCCATTCAACATGTTTTTAGTGCCTGAATACAGCATATTTACAGATCTACCAAAAGAAGTTTGGTACTGGATTTTTGCAAGCAAATCAACATTAGGATTGAGTTGAACACATGATTGACTTACAATGGCCTGGAAAGCTCAGTTATGGAAAGAATGGCAAAAAGGGAGAGGAGGGGAAGAAAGCCTGGGGAAAGCAGTGGCCAAGATAGGAAAAGAATCGTTCACACCATCTCCATTTTAGGAAGAAATCTTTGTCCTTTTTGTTCCAGTTGTGTTTACAGATAATGTATTTGCTCTAGCTATTCCTTTTAAAAAATAAATCTTTGATGCTAAAGCCCGTTTCACAACCAACTTTCAAATATTTAAGCACACATTAAGATGCACTAATGAGGCACTAGCATTTTAACAAGGGGAGATGACAACACCTTTGTTCCTCCTCAAGATCAGCAATGATGCGCTCAAGCTCTCCTCGTTCCTCCTTCTCCACTGACTTCAAGATCTGTGCTGGACTCTGTGGCTGGCTCACAGGTGATTCCCCTCCCAGAGTCTGACAGTACTGCTGGATGAGAGCATGCTCATCTTCCCTGTAGATGAACATAGCTAGCATAAACATCCTCTACATAAACAAGCTATAAATACATTGCTATAAATTCTTTACAGAATGCATTAAGAGAGTGAAGCCATGGTGAATTTAAACAACACACATTTCACTGTACGACTGCAGCGCCTGTAAGACTCCCTTGAAGAAAATTATTGCTTTAATGGATAGATTTAAGACAAACAGTGATACAAATTGCTGCTTGAAATAATGGGAAGACCTTTACTTTTAATAGACCATGTTCTTCTACACAATTTGGTCCAGTTTATACTTCTACAGCATCAGGAAAAGATTAAATGGACATATATTCCTACGGCACTTTGCACAAACCAGAGCTCTTACAAAGTTTGGGCTTAATGGATGTTTACTTAGTGAGGATCAGAGACTGATCTGAATCTGAACAAAGGAAGTGTTTTTATTTGAACTAAACCACAACAGCAGATGCATCTTTACAAAAGAAGCACACAGTTGTCCTCACATGTTGTTCTTCAGCCCTCTGTTTACTCAGCAGAAAGTGTTGCTTCGTGCAAACTAGCTTTAATTATAAATAGAGATGGTGATATTCGTATTCAATGTGGATCCAGCCCCCAGAACTGGCCCATCCACTCACATGTCCTGACGCTGCGAAGGTCCTGCTCTTCCTGCCAATTGTAACAGTAGCTCCACTGTCTCCCTGCCCGGCTGGCCACTAAGCAGCCATGCAGGGAGACTCGTCTGCACGGGGAGATGAGGATATTCGTTTATGAACACGAACATCCCCACCTCTAATTATAAACAACTCAAGAATCTTTGAGAAATTAAATAGTGAGTAAAAGCAGAAAAATATATTATGTGAATCTTGAGAGTGAACAGCTTTTTAGATTACCCTTCCAAAAGAAAAAGACAAATTAAAGAGCAGGTGAGAAAGCATCCCAGGTGGTAGGCAACCACTAGAGATGGGAAGGCCTGGAAAAAAACCTGAAAAATTGGGGGGGGGGGGGGGGGACATTTTTTTCCAAAGCCATTTTTTGCTTTTTTCCAGAAAAATTGAAAAAAAAAAATGGAGTGTGGAATATGTTCTTTCACAATGTTAAATATGTCTATGATATGGTATTCGAACGATATAACATGAAGACCTTAATGAAAGATTTCTGAGACTTTATATATTTAAGTTCTCTCTAGAGATGTAAATTTTTTTCCAGACAAAATGGAAATTTTTCAAAATTTTACATCTCTAGCAACCACAGATGTGAGATGATCTCATACTAGATATTTCAAAACCATAGTTAGAAGGACTTACTCATCAACTGTACATTCCCCTACTGTGCTGCACAGCAAGACAATCTATGCACCAGCCACACAGATTGAACCACTTAATGTGGATCACAGTGTGCATTACACAAAGCTTCCCACAGAGCAGACAGCATCCAATGTCTTTAGAATTGTGAAGTCACACAGTTCCAGGCAGAGACCAGGATAAAAGCAAAAATCTGTTTCTCAAGATGAAATCTAACATTCAGAAACTGCTGTCAAAATGCATTTCTTTAAAATAAGGATTTCGTTAAAAGGCATACTAACACATTTGTCTTAACACAGTGGGACAAAACAGATCTGATTCAACAGAAGGTTCCTCCTCTCCCGTCATTCCCAAAGAAACAAACAGGTTTAGAATAAGCTTATTTTAATCACAGATGTCTCAAAGGGATCCAACTTACAGTAAACATGCAGGGCAAAAACCAGTACAGAGTCTACATAATGTTACGTTATGTGCTATCAATTCAGAACTGACTTATAGTGGCCCTAATAGGGTTTTCAAGGTAAGTGAGATATGTAATTAGTAGTTTTACCAGTTCTACTCCCCAGTGAGTTTCTATGGCCAAGTGCAGATTCGAGAACCCTGGTCTCCAGAATCCTAGTCCATCACCTAACCCACTACATCACACTGGGTATCAATGTACATTATACAATTTTGCTAATTATTAAGACATTTCTGTAAATGTGGGCAGACTATTTGCAATAAGTTTCTCATCCCTGGGAATTTTTGTCCATTATTTAAGCTGTTTGCATGATGCATAATCTTCACTTAGTGAGCTGGATTTACTAGTAGATATATTTCTTTATTACAAATTATATTCTTTCTGAGATCTTAGGCATGGAAAATTTCCTACATCCAAAGGCATTTTGGCTATGAAGTCCTTCTTCCATGGAAGATTATTTGGCACAAATAACTATATTAAAAAATCATTAGGCGCAACTATTTTGTATGAAGACTGCTTGACAGAATTTATTAAATATGAGCCAGATCCAGTATAATTTGTTTTTAATTTAGCAGGCCCTACATTAGTCCAGAACACACAGCTTTCCTATTATCACTCTTCAGTTAACTTACAGGGCCGGTGTGGGGTGATCTTATTAGCTACAGGTAATTTTGATACCACATTATCATCAACTGAAATCTCAATGCTTTTGAAGTTTTCCTATAATTTTCAGCTTTCACTGCATGTAAAGGTACATAGATAAGAATTAGTCCTCTGGAATATCTGAAAGACCTGGAGACCTTGGCAGCTCAAGGCTCAGCTGCCAGGAGAATAAAAAGTGTAGGAATATAATTTTAGACTAAATTGAGGAATCTGATTACAGTCATCATGTTTACTAAAAATAAAGATAGTCTAAATCACTTTAAATTATATGGTACAACGATTGCCTTTGAACAGTCATGATAAAAAACAGCATTATTCTTAAAAGCTGCTAGCACCTTGATGCTAACACAAATATTCTGATAGAAAAGAGGATGCATAATACCAGAGCATAGTTATTCTGTTTAATTCCCCACTCCACCAAAATCAGAAATTTTTCTCTTCATTACAAAGCAGTGGAGATGGAATCTCAATTGCAAATATAATGTCAACAGGGCCATCATAGTAACGCTTTCACCTTTCTTTTTAAAATAAAAAAAGTTCCTTTTGTATATTTCCTACATGTGCAGAAAATATCGTAACATCTCTGTCATTGCAAATCTCTGAAGAATAAAGTGTTAAAATATGAACTGAGATCAAGCCCTTCATTATACTTGACACCATCACTGGTAAGCAGGATGAGGCTGTGATGAGTAAGCAATGCTACCCCAGTGAGCACATGGTACTTTTACCCCCTTGTTTTACTATTTCAGTCTCAGAAGTTTTATGAAGGACAAAGAGATTTATTGATTTGTCTATTATAAGCAGTATGCTTGGCAACTGATAACACTGTTCTTCACTGAAGCAGTATGTGACACTCACTTCACTAGGGAAAAGGTGTAGCTTTGGTGTGGAGTTTCATACTACCTCTCATCTACACTGCCCTCTGACTGATCCAAAAGGTGGAATGTTGTGTCAGGCCTAACGGCTCACATGCCACCAGTTTCAGACAGATCTATTACGTGCACAGCTATCCCAGTTGAATGCTTTCCGACTGACCATATGACCCACACTAGACTGAAGGACAAGAAGCCAACAGAAAGCCTTCTAGCACTGAAGGATGACAATATTGAAAATCCAGCGCTAGAAAAGATAGGGAGACAGTAACTATATATCAAAATTAGTGTGACCCACACAAATAGTTATGGTTTGCCCCAATCTGTAAGTTTATTTTTGGAAACAACTACTGTATAGTCTTCCACTGTAGGCAAGGTCACTAGAAACCAGAGTGTGCTGATGGATAAAGAGACTAAAGAGATGTAAAAGATGTACAGCCTGAACACAGCTTGTCCCTGACTGCTGTGATTTCTACAAGATACATTGGTAACGGATCATCTTATGGAAAGGCCCCCCTGAGATCCCTTATGCCTTTTAAATAAATTATTCACTCTGAAACTAGGAATCTTTAAGTACGATTACATACTATGCATGTGTATATATGACTGTGGGCTGTTTGCCTGTCTCAGCAGCATTTAATGTGTCATGGAAGTGTTGTGTTCACCTTAAAGGATCAGGTGCATAATTTGGGGATACTCTTTCATTCATTATTGTCACTAGAGGCACTGGGGGCCACAGGGGCATTAAGTGCCTTTCATTCATTTAGACTGATACAGCAACTGTGACGCTATCTCAGGGTAGGCAAAATGTGGCCAGTGGACTGCATAGACCTCACTCATTTTGTGGCTCTCCAAGGGCCCCTGAGAATGAAAATGATGGGGGCATTAGAACTGTTTTCCACTCCTGGAAGTCTCATTGACTTACTCTTGTGTTATCAAAAAGGGGAAGGCTCTGCAAACTCCACAAGCCATCAACATTTTTAGAAAGGAAAGGAAAGTCTTGGGTCTGGAACGGTCAGTCTTCTAAAACCACATGGAAGTTGGGGGGGGGGGGGTAATGCAGCATGTGTGAGTCATAGAGCAGACAACTGGGCTCCAGAACCTTCAAAGTTGCCCATCCTTCCCCTATCTAAATGCAGGCAGACTTACTCAGGCTCTAGTAATTGCTCACTTGGATTATTGCTCACTTGGATTATTGGATTATATTGTAAACACTGAAACAATCTCCAAACTTCAGTTAACCCAACACAGTGTGGCTAGATTACTAAAGGAGACTGCCTGATGACATTATGCCAGTCCTTCAGCAACTACAATTGCTGTCAGTCTGTTTCCAGACCTAATTCCAAGTATTTGTTTAATCTTTGAAGTATTAAATGCCTTAGCACTATTCTTCCCGAAGGAGCATCTCCTCATTATTTATCCATGTGGATCCTAAATTCATCATTCAAGACCCTTTTCCACCTCCCTAAAAAAATGAGGCTTTTATGGTGATGGCACCACACCTGTGGATTGTTACCCCCAGAGAGGTTCACATGAAGCCTGCAGAAACTGGTGATAACACTATCACTTCTACAGATATTTTAGGCATCATTTTAGTGCTTTTTAGATCTTTGTCCTATTTTATCCGGAACGGATTAATTGCATTCCAATGCATTTCAATGGGAAATGGTGCTTCAACTTACGACCATTTCGACTTACGCCCATCTTCCAGAACCAATTAAGTTCGTAAGTCGAGGCACCACTGTATTCTCTTGGCAGGGAGGTTGAAGTGGAGGGGCCAAACTGTGTTCACTGATATTTTTGGAATTTCCAGCAGGGACGGACTGATTGCCTCTTTCTCAGCAGCCAGTCCTTCTGTGCTTGCTATGTGTGTATCAGCAAGAAAGCAGAATTTCAAAGCTGTAATTCTTTGGCTCCATCAGAGCATTGAGATGATGAGGTTTTCTCTCTCTTTTGGTGCAAATTAGGGAGAGACCTGGCAAAAAGAGAAAAACTCATCGTCTCAATGCTCTGATGGAGCCAAAGAATTTCTTACAGCTTTGAAATTTGTCACTGAGTTGTCTTGTGCAGTAAATCAGCTTAAATTCATGGGGATGCAGAATTTATTGAGCATTTCCCCCATCCTTAGTGTTAACCCTGTTTAAGAACTCAGGAGCAGGCATTTATCCCAGAAGTTTGTCTCTTTCACACAAATTCTGCTTTCTTTCATTGCCAACCATAACCACAGTCTACTATTATATAGGTCTAGTTTTAACAGTGAGAGTCTGAAGGTAACTTAGTCAAAAAGAGATCAGGATTAGAATTAATTATAATGAATGTGATAGTAAATGCCATATTATGATTAACAATTTAACACTGACAAAGGATGGGAGAGGGAGATTTGAGAAAGGGAAGGTACAAAAAAATATACAAGACTGTAGCCATCAGGATGATATTTTTAAATAAAAGTTATGTGCCTGAAATAATTTTAAATGATATTTTCACCACCTATTAAGGCTCAAATAGTGATTAAAGCAATTCGTTCAAAATTGCATGCCTGTTCACAGTTGGTGTTTTTTCATGATTCAGATATTAGTTCATTGCAATTCAAATGTAATCCTTTAGGACATGGTGTGTATCAAATTCATTGGGGAAAAGGTCAGGGGAGAAAGCCAGAGGTAGGAATTGATTTGTTTGTCACTTAGCATTCTACATTACACACTGAAAAAGATTTTGCAGTTGAAACAGAAATGCAGGATCCCATTTCTAACATGGCAATTATCTTCTGAGGTCTGTCAGAGTTGTTTCCAATTGGACTTTGCTCAGAAGGCTTATAAAAACAATCACCAATGCTGGAAAATGGCCTACAGGGTTGTTATGTTCAAACATACAGATTTCATTGGTCAGTCAACAGGATCTAAGACTTCTCTTTTTTCTTAGTATTACCATATCCAAGGAGATTCAAATATTTCCATACGAACTCTTCAAAAGCAAATGGAAAACAAATCTGTCAGGCTGCTTATCTCTAGAACTGTATGCTTGTAAACAAGTCAGCATCAGAAAATCACAATCGTGTCACCTTCACCTCTCAAGTTTATTACATTCACAAATCACAATATTGTACTATAACTAGTGCCCAGCTTGTAACTGCATGCAGATTGGAAGAAAAGATACAATAAAAATGAGATATGATTGTTTAGAAATGCCTATATAGCTAGGTCTCAACACTGGCCAAACTTATGCAGTCCCCTCTTCTAAACAGTGTTTTTGTGAGGAAAGAAGGGTTGCATCAGAAGACACCCTCTGCCCCCCTTTTTTTTGTTAAATCAGTCTCTTCAGCTAACTGAATACTATCACTTACACTATATACAGCTTAGAAATTAGTCATAACTTCAATATGCTACTTTTTTTACTTAATGGGACAGAATATCAGCAACATATTTAAGCTAACTTAATATCTTCAGTTCAATGTTAAGGAAATTTTACCTGTGTTAATTGTTTGTTGTTGTTGTTTAGTCGTTATGGCTTTGTTTATGCCACAAAACAAGATTTAGATATAGCTGCTTTTAGTTTCCTGAACACTCCCAAACTACAGCTTCACTGATATTATATTTCTCAGGTATTCAAAACTTTTACATTTGTTTAATAAAAAAATAAAATGCTGCCCCTTAATTAACATGTTTAAATACAGTGCTTGATATATATTCTGATATAAATAATTTATAAGATAATTGTAATAACATGTGTTGACATTTCCCAGCAATTATGCTTGATTATCTACTTACACACTTCCTGTGGTGGAGCTGCCATCTGTGAACAAGGAACCATTGGTCCGTTCCATTTGGGCCAGCCTAAAAGAGAAACAGGAATTCAAAAAAGAAAACAAACGAACAAACCAAATTTCACTTAAGTCACTGGTGATTTTAGGCCACTTCAGTATTTTTAGGCAGTTAATACAATGGCGAAAACACCAATTTTTAATTGACTTTATGTTGCTTGCCCTCCTGAACAATCTGGCTATTTTCCTTGATACACCAGCATGTCAGTGTTTCCATTTTATCTGCTAACGTATCACTGTAATCATTTTTTGTTGCTCCTTTACTATTTATTTCTGTTCTCTTTCTGTCAAACATTTCACATAAGGATTCCTGTTTTGTTCTTTTAATGTGTGGTGCAGCCGGTTTCTCTCACACAAGGATGCCACTAAAATGAAGAATAAAGCTTTGGCTCTTCCCCTTTGCTACCCCTTGAATCGGGGGGTAATATGAAAATGGTGGCTCTTTGTGTCAGGTTGTAAGTTTCTTTATGAGAAGTATATATAGAGTTATGTTGTGAATGGATAAATCAAAGTGACTGTTTGGACTGTATTTTCCTTTATCTACATATCTGTACAGAAGCCCTGCTCCATCTCCTCCATTCCTTGAAGATGCAGAGGATAGGGATGCAGTAGAAGGCCTTCTCAATGGGGTAATACCATTACGGAAGTCCTTCTTACGTAATGGAAGGATTGCTGTGCTTCCTGGAGAGTCCTTCACTTATTATTGTCTCTCTTATTTACCAAAATCCTGTTGCTTACCATAGCAAGCTTCACCAGAGTAGGACCACTGAATCAATGGGCATGTGGTGAGTCAACTCCTCTCTAAATTCCCTTAATTCAAATGGGCTACCCTAACTGCAAATTACTTTAAGATAGTAAGTTGCAATTAAAGTAGGCCCATTTAAATCAGTGGAATTTATGAAGGAGTTGACTCACCAAGTATGCATTGGTTTAATGAGCCTACTCTTGTGTGATCTACTACATTATGAAACAGAGTTTTAGCCAATATTTATTAGCCAGTAAATATTATTTATTATAGTTACACCCTGTATTTTCACTATGAGGTAGTGCTCAAGGCAGATTACAGTAAATTTGTTTTCATGTTAAATTATAGATTTGTGATAACTATTAGTACTTCTGTTAAACTGCTCAGTTTTTTACAAAGTTCAACTTTTTCACTGTGATAGTTTGTTTTGTTTGTTTGTTTTTGGTCAGCCACTTTATGGATGCACTAGTCCAAAAGAGGGATAAAAGTCTTTGAATTAAATAAGTAAAGTTGTATGTATGCAGAACATGCCAGAGCCATCCAAAAATATTAGCTATTCCACAGTTAATCTGTGAGACAATACCTCTGTATATATGTTGCCTTAACTGATCATTAAACAGTATCACCTTAGTAGCAATATTTGATAACCTCCTATAAACCTTCATAAACTGACTTATTCCTGTACAGTATAGTACGTCAACATGTAATCTGTGCACTATGTTCTGCAAAACAATATCTACAGTAATTTTTTTAAAAAAAAATCTTACCTGTTGGCATATTGCTCTATCCTGGAATGTGTGTCATCATGAAATAGCTGAGGTGACTGTGAGGGACTAGCAAAGAAAGTAACAGGAAAAAAGAAAGAAAGAAAAAGAAACTGACACCAATTGCTAATGCACAGAAAAAAAGAAGGGTTTATAATATTATAGTATTAAAGAAACAGATTATTCAAACAGGTTGACATATTTCTGTATATATTAACAAACGGGGTCTATTAAGACACCTGTTAGTTTACTTAGGGGCAATCGACTGGGAATTTCTCCAGTATCTATCTCACTAGAATAAATGGAAGCAGAGTTTTGTGAAAACAATGAACACTAATTTAACAGGCACATGCAGAATGAATACATGGTGGACTGAACTCAACAACCTTCTAGGAAAAAGAATTATAGATACTCACTCATATTGTTCTGGCCACATACTGATAAGTGTGATGGGTCTAGGGGAAAAAGACAGAGAGAAAGAGATGGAGAGAGAGAAGAAAAATGCAAGCAGTTAACAAGCATGCTGTTCAGCCACGGATCCTCTTAAGTATGTTGCTTTAGTAATATTTGAGACAAATAAAAACAGCCATAACTGAAACTGTAGTGCAACATACTAGAGGCAGGAGACAAACCTTTGGAAAGCAAACACAACAGCAACGGCCTTACAACCACATTTTATTATTAATATTATTATATTACATGCCTAGCTGGTTAACTGTGAAAAGTTTGGTTTGATTCCAGAATGTAGGTGTATCATCCTATTTTGCGTGCATATTGTTGAAAGAAAATCTGAATGGTAGGACATCTAGCAGAGCTCAGAACATCTGTAAACATCTTAGAGCTATAATACACAGTTCTCTAGAATAGAATTCCCTCCTCTGAACACTTCAGTGGTATAGATCTAGTGTTCTCTGCGGACTGCTGTCATTACTGTCCCTAATAGTTTTGCCTTATTGGAAGAACTGCATGAGGAAAATATAGTTTGGGTTTCAAGGGAGAAAAAAGGAAAGGAGAAAAAGCAGTTTGAGTTTCAAGACAGAAAATGGAAGGAAGGAGAGAAACAGAAGCCAGTTCTGAGCAGAGACACACGGGGAGCAACCTGCAATGAGTAACATGGGAATCTCTTAATCTCAATGCAGGCAAAAGGAATTCCTGGGGATCTCATTCCTTCTATGAAAAACAGAATATTGTGATTGTTATTGTCAAAAAAAAACTACTTTTTCACAGGCTGCTCAGAATTCATTATTTCCAAGCTCTGGTGTTCAGGATATGTGAATATTATACAGAAGTAATTTCAGCAGTAATGTAATCATTTCCAGAGCCTTTCTATATCTGTCTGCTCAAAAGCAAGCCCCTTCAGTGAAGCTACTCAGAAGTAAATGGGGATAAGGACTCCAGTCTTCATGATAAGAGTTGAATAGCAGACATCACTGGGGTACAATTTAGAGCAAATGTGGGCAACTGTGGCCCTCCAGATGTTCTTGGACTTCAATTCCCATAAGACCTCATGCCTGGAAGATAGGAGCTAAATATATATGGAAGACCACAGTTGCCCACCACTGGTTTAGGGAGACCACCAGAAGAAAACATTTGATGAAGTTATTCCAGGCTGTAGCCATGTATTCTCCTCTTCCACTGATTTTCTTTAATCTTGTTTCAAACCCAAAGAAATAAATGTGTCTTCAATGTCTCAGTGAACGGGAACAGAGTTTTGAAGCATACCCAACCCACTTTAAGCATTCTGAATGGCAACCCAAAATGCTCAGATTTAGATGTATCCTGTCCTTTAAAAAAACAAAAAAACATTATCTACCATGGTTTCTTCATCAGCCATAGCTTATTTTTATCCTGAAAATTTTTTATTAATCCAGTTTTAATAAACACTAGTATCACTCCCTTTTTCACCCTGAACAAAGATACCAATATTTACAGAGCAAATCCCTGCATCTTTCACAGTAAAAAAATGTCTTTGTAATTAAAAAAAAAAAAAAACCTCAGTGAAGGAAATAACTTGAATGTTTTCAAGACTTACGTCTCCAAATTGTCACCTTCTAGGACTGTTTGCACAGGTAGATAACCTAGCCGCGGGTGTTTAGCAAAGTATTTCTTGGATCGGAACTTGTTTTTCAACACTTTGGTGAAATCTCGTACATCTTCTCCTGATGTTGTCTGGGGGGAAAAACCACAGTGAACACCAATTAAATATTTACAATTCTACTGGCATGGAATATTTATAACTGCACTGTCAAATGAAGCTAGTGGCAAAATACAAATGACAATAGTTAAAGATGATGACAATGAACTTTTAAAGCAGGAATGTAAAACAGTAAGGACACAAGAACACCAGTCTAAAAGCACTTTCTTCCTTTGCAATTTGACATAAAAGCCCAACAGTTTTTACATTATACAGCAATTTTAATACATTTTTCCAATTTAATAAAGTGATTTGTAACAAAAGTACTGGCAAAAGCCTAAACACCATCAAATTCCGTTCAAAGGGAAAGATAATTTAATTGCAAATATTAAGGAGTATTTTAATCCCCCAAAGTCCTTTATTTTGGGTAAACAGGATTTTAGTTTAAGAGCCTGCTGCTGCTTCATCTTAGACAAGGATTTCAAGCTAAAAGAGACAGCAAAACTGCTTGCTAAGCCCCACAGAAACAAATGTAGTAACACATTGATCATATTCCTGGAGCGATTCATCTGATTATCTGAGGGTTATATAACCCACGTCTATTGTCCTCTTGAAGAAATGCAGCAATGCATACAGGATATGGCCATGGGAAGAGTAACACAAATGCACATTTGATGCCTGCTGAAGTACATGGCTGTGGCTGGCTTCTGGCCCTTTGACTGAGTTGGCAGCCTTCCTGACAGTGACATGAACGTTACAACAGCCAATTACATATCACCTCCCCCCAAAAAAGAAACACATTATTCAAAAGGACAAACAACAGAGGGTACAGACAGATTTGTATTAGCTGATGTGCAGATTTAGAAAAAAATATTATAATTTCAAAAGAAATATAGACTAGGACAATAAACCGCAAGACTGTATCCAAGTGACCTCTAGGTACTCTGTGAGACTGGTGTAGCTGTTGTTGATGGGCAGTTCCCAGGCCACTCCTCTTCCTTCCTTCTTATGCTTCTTTATCTTTAAAGGACATTTGGATGGGCAGGTTTTCACCCAAAGCACAGGTGGCAATGGTACCAAAGGCATTTTTGCCATCTCTGAAGTTACCAGAACTCCCCCATCATCAAAAATTTTAAAAATATTTTTATACAAAAGTGGGAAAGTTGCTTTAGGGAAGCCTAGGCTGTCACTCCTCTAAAACAAGGTGCTCTCTTCACCCTGCTTTAGACAAGGTTGTTAAGTGTACCATGGGAAGGGGGGTGTCCAAGGGACCCAAGAGTCCAGACACATATGCTCAATGACAGTGAGTTTTAAAGTGGAGATAAAACAAAGAGGATGACTCAAACTGGTCAGTGCCCTTTGTTCCCCCGGGGTCTTTGGCCTGTCCCTCTCAGTCCAACAATGTCCATGATGGTTCCCTTCACCTTCTCTGATGAGTGTAAGGAGCCCTACCTAACTGTGTCCATTGGCTTAGGACCTCACACCTTGGGGGCCAGCTGGTGCTGCTTGCAATGCCAGCAGTGCCTCTATGTTGCTGTGGGGTAATCCAGTGAGGGTGCTGGCCGCTGGTCTTGTCATTGTAGCACCAAGGCATTATGTGCCAGTTCACCACCACATGGAGGGTTTTCTTCATGGGTTCCAAAGGAAGCCACTTCAGAGCATCTTCCCACTCCTTATGTTCCTCAGTGTTTCGTCCTCCTGAGCTGCTGAGACTGGGACTTTTTCTGCTACTACCTCTCACCCACTTATCCCCTCTCTGCCAGCCCCCTCAACTACGGATAGGTGCTTTTCCTCTCCAATAGACCCCCTACTTTGCCTGCCTTCCCAGGTCATCTGATCCGCCCCCCCCCCATGTGACTCCCCTCACCAGTGGTATGTGGCCTTCTTGCTGAAGCCCCTGTCAAAGGTTCTGGGACTTTTGGAGACTCTTTTTCGCTTAAGGAGATCTAGTCTTTATCTCTGAGGGCAGAAGCTCCAGGTTCCAGTAGGAAGATGAGATGACCCAGGCACAAGGTACAATGAGAAGTGGAAGGTGGAGCTTCCAGTTCTCTGCTGCAGTCATTTTTTAAAAAAATAAATAAAATAAAATTGACATTTCCCCAAAGATTGACATACGTATCTCTCATATAGCTTAGTTACTGGCAATTGTTGTTGTTTAGTCGTTAAGTCGTGTCCGACTCTTCGTGACCCCATGGACCAGAGCACGCCAGGCCCTCCTGTCTTCCACTGCCTCCCGGAGTTGGGTCAAATTCATGTTGGTAGTTTCGATGACACTGTCCAACCATCTCGTCCTCTGTCGTCCCCTTCTCCTCTTTCCTTCACACTTTCCCAACATCAGGGTCTTTTCCGGGGAGATTTCTCTTCTCATGAGATGGCCAAAGTATTGGAGTCTCAGCTTCAGGATCTGTCCTTCCAGTGAACACTCAGGGTTGATTTCCTTCAAAATGGATAGGTTTGTTCTCTTTGCAGTCCAGAGGACTCTCAAGAGTCTCCTCCAGCACCACAATTCAAAAGCATCAATTCTTCGGCGGTCAGCCTTCTTTATGGTCCAGCTCTCACTTCCATACATTGCTACTGGAAAAACCATAGCTTTGACTATGCGGACCTTTGTCGGCAAGGTGAGGTCTCTGCTTTTTAAGATGCTGTCTAGGTTTGTCATCGCTTTCCTCCCAAGAAGCAGGCGTCTTTTAATTTCGTGGCTGCTGTCACCATCTGCAGTGATCATGGAGCCCAAGAAAGTAAAATCTGTCACTGCCTCCGTATCTTCCCCTTCTATTTGCCAGGAGGTGATGAGACCAGTGGCCATGATCGTAGTTTTTTTGATGTTGAAGTGTTCATATTGCCAATAACTTTTTTTTTTTTGGACAGAAACAAAAGTTACTGGCAATACGAACATTTAAATTTTCATATGCTAGCATTTTGTGTTCCTTCCTTTTGCCTTTGGTACTGACATCAATGGAATGTGTCCCCTGAGAACATCTCTTGAAATTCCACTTCAGCCCTGGAACTGAAATAAGTTCCTACCCTTGACGGAGGTGGTGTTTCTATGTACTGAACTTGTGTAGCAGTGTTTGGAAATGTGCAGCGTTCCAGACGCTGGTGGACAGAAGTTCCCACACATCCTAGCCAACATAGATAGTGGAAGGAATGGTAGAGGTACAGTCCAAAATCTGGAGGGACACACATTCCTTGTCCCTGTTGCAGAGACCCACTAAGTCAGACTGCAAAGGATTTTGCATTAGAAAAAACAAATCCATGGTGATGCAGAAAGGACACAAGAGGAAATAAGAATACTTTAACCATTCATGCGATACATATTGGAAATAAAAAGATATCTTGGTTGTCGACTGTGTTTGGCTTCTAGCTCCTGAAGAAGTTCCATTACATGTGCGATTGCACAGCTATTTATGAAACACCTGCATTGAATCTATTCCTCTGAAGTTGGCGCTCGTCCTTGTGTGGGCTCCAAATAATTCAGGAAAGTTTTGAGATTGGTTTATTGGTTTTTAAGGTGCTGTGTGGACAAAATCCATTTCACTTTGCTTGACTTATTGCTCCATTTGTTTCTAGCCATACACTGAAAAGTGCTGAAGCCGACCTTTTTTCGATTCCATAATTTCCCTTATAGGCTCAAAACTAGAAGAAGGCTTTTTAATGCATCCCTGCCAGGAAGCTCAGTCATGTTTGCTGAGCTCCACTGTGTTGGAACAACTGAAGAGTTGAATATCTGTAAAAATGTATTTAAGCAAGGCTTTCCCACTGTTCTGAAACCTGAACAGTAAACAGACTTTTAAACAAGTGCTTGCAATTGTTCTGTGCTAATTCATTTATAGCAGAGGTAGGGGTAACTTGTAGACTTCCAGATGCTGTTTGGCTGCAACTCCTATCAGTTCTAGCCAGCAGTCCAACATCTGGCAGATGACAAATGGCCTACCCCCTATATAAGTGAACTGACAAACCATGCAAGCTGTGCAAGACAGGTGTCTTGCAGCACAGTTCAACACTTTTAAGAAGTACTTTGCTGTTAACACAATGTTCCTACAGTTATCTGACACATATTTGTAGACACACACTTAAATACCATTTCCTTGTTAAACTCTGGCTGCCACCGCCATTTAGTTTCTATAGAATCCAAATTATTTAGATCAAAAAAGAAACAATAATTGCTATAGGCTGAATTACCCTATTCTTGTTGTTGTTGTTGTTGGTGGTGCTGCTGCTGTGGTGGTGTGCCGTCAAGTTGCTTCCAACTCATGAGGACCCTATGAATGAGCAATCTCCAAAATGTCTTATCCTCAAAAGCTCAGCTCAGCTCCTGCAAACTCAAGCCTGTGTTACCTTTATGGAGTCAATCCATCTCGTATTTGGTCTTCCTCTTTCCCTGCTGCCTTTCACCTTTCCCAGCATTATTGTCTTTTCCAGAGAATCTTGCCTTCTCATGATGTGCCAAAAGGAGGACAGCCTCAGTTTCAACATTTTTACTTCCAGAGCTAATTCAGGTTTGATTTGATCTAGGACACACTTGATCATCTTTCTGGCAGCCCAGGGTATTCACAAAGCTCTCTTCATTCTTTTCTTTCTTTTTCTACTCAATGTTGTTTCCTGTCAGCTTTCTTTACTGTCCACCTTTCTCACCTGTACATGGTGATCAGGAATACAAGAGTGTGGATGATCTTGGTCTTGATGTCCAGTGACACATCCTTAAACTTGATTTTTTTCTAATTCCCTTATTGTTGCCATTCCAAGGCAGTTTTCTTCTGATTTCTAGGCTGCAGTCTCCATTTAGATTGATAATTGAACCAAAGTATACAAAATACCCTATGGCAACCTAAATTCTTATAAAGGTTGTTGATCCTTCATTTTAAAAATATCAATCATATGTAAAGTTTGATTAACCAGCTTTGATTAACCATTTTTTTAAAAAAAAATCCTTTATCTTTGAACAATTGCCCAAAGCTTAGAAAATGAAAACTCAGTAAGTTGTAACTAATATTAGCTGTTTGGATCACAATCTGAATCTTTCTTGAATAATGATGTACTTGTAAGCTTTCTCATGAAGCTATCCAAATAATTGATGCAGTTAGAACTTGAACGTGTCTCAGAATGGAAGTTGTCAGTCCTGCTTTTCTAATTCTTCCAAGCTGCCGTGCCAAATCAAAGCACTGTCTTCTGTATTAGAGCTAGAGATGGATGGGGTGGGGTGGGGTGGCAGGAGCAGAATCATCACATTGTTGTGATGTTGGCAGATTTTTCGTGGACATGCTGCAATGGTCTTCATTTGTCTATGGAATATCTATTAAGTGTCATAACAGATGTTGATCCCATTTCACCCAATGAAAGAAGAAAATGAGGATAAAATGTGGTGTTTATGGTGCTGAGATACTGTAGAATCACAGAGTTGGAAGGGATCCCAGGGGTCATCAAATCCAGCCCCCAACCAATGCAGGAAAATCACAGCTACAATGTCCCAAGTTATGTCTTAAAACCTGCAATGAACATTAAGTCTACCACCTTCCAAAGCAGACTATTCCACTATAAAATATGTCTTAATGACAGGAAGTTCATAATGTTTAGTTGTAATCTTCCTTCTTCTACTTTGAGTTCTTTAATAATAATAATAATGTACCATCAAGTCAATTCTGACTTATGGTGACCCTTCCCAGGGCTTTCTGGGTAGAGAATATATAGAAGTGGTCTACCATTCCCTTCTGGGGGCGCCTTGGGGCTGTGCAGCTTGTCCAAGGCCACATAGGCTGGCTCTACTTACAAGAGGCACAGCAGGGAATCAAACTCCCAACGTCTGGCTCCTCAGCTAGATATCCAAACCACTGAACGATCTAGCCAGCTTTGACTTCATTAGTTTGGGTATTATTCCATGGAGCCACAGAAAGCAAGCTTGCTCCTTCTTCCACGTGACAGCCCTTCAAATACTGAAGAGAGCTATCACATAACTTCTCTGTCTTCTCTTCCCCAGGTTATATATGTCAAACTCTTCCAAATGTTTCCCACGGGGCTTTATTTCCAGACCTTTTGCTATCTTGATTCTCTTCTGGATGTATTCCAGCTTGATAACCTTATTAAGTTGTAATACCCAGAACTGGACACAGTAGTTCAGATGTGGTCTGATTAAAGCACAATGGAGTGGTATTATAACTTTTCAGGTTTATCTTATAAGGAATCCTCCTACAGATGTTGGTATAGAGCAGTGATGGTGAACCTTTTTGAGCCCGAGTGCCCAAACTGCAACACAAAATCAACTTATTTATTTCAAAGTACCAATACTGCAATTAAAACCCGAATGCTGAGGTTTTAGCTTAGAAAAAACAACTGCTCCTGCACTGCAAGGGTTAAATGCTTGTGTTTTTTCCCCTGTGGGCGGCATTAACAAAGAAATACTTACTGGTCCTCCAATCCCCCATTGGGTTAGACGGGTAATGGTTGCCATTGCACCCCTCTGCTGGACCACTGCACCAGCAGAGGGGAGTGCCAAAATCCGGGATCGGAGGACGGGTAAGTATTTCTCGATGGCAACTTATGGCTCATGTGCCCACAGAGAGGGCTCTGTGTGTCAGCTGTGGCACACGTGCCATAGGTTCGCCATCACTGGTATAGAGTATAACATATCTAATGTAATCAGAACACATATTTTATGAATATCCTGAAATTGGCTTCAACTTATTGATAGAAGTTGTGAAGTTCGTGGCTTGAGATCTCTAGGAAGTGGTGCCAAGAAAACCCTACACACTGAGACAATAGGTCAAATGTATCACTACGAGCCTGGTATAACAAGCCTGCCCAGAGAAAGAAGTACATCTTAGTGGATTTTACATAAATTGGTGTTTGGGATTTAGAACTAAGAAAGAATCCATAATCCTATCGTGAAACATAGAAAGGCTTTTTGCAGGGGTCTAAGATCATTTTGATGCTGAGTTCTGTTTCTAAAACAGAGACACATGTAATCGAGACACACATCCTCTAATTGCCTATAAATCTCCAATAATCTCTCATAATTATGTCTGCTCCCGATGACAATACTGCCTCCTTCATCAACTGGTTGGGTAATTACATTTTCATCACTGAAAGTGCTGCTAAGCTTTCATCACTGAATGCACTGTCCTCTTAGTCTTATTCCAAAGCTTATTGTGTTTGTGGTCTAAGTATGATGTAACGTTGTGCATACCTCCTCGGGAGAAGGCACCACTATATTGAATGTGATTTCTTCTATTAGACACTTGATTAGGACTTCAGTCTAACTCTTTAGAACCATTTTTCAAGGAACTGACATGAATGAACCTATTATACTAGGCAGAATAGGAGAATGGGAAAAGCAAGGATATACATTGCTACTTAACAGACATCTGCATTTTAAATTTTTCAAACAATACCCTTAATTCCACACAAGAGGAGAATTTCAGATTCTGTCTGTGATGTGGCTATGTAGCTGCTTTTCAGTCTAAAAGCTAAACATCCTAGTCTCCATGATAATGTGCAAACCCCAGCAATATGCCCGAAGGAAGCCTTGGAACTGCAGCCTAGGCCCTTAAGCCAAAGTCCATTTTCATCCTTTGTTGAACAGAATGCTATTTTTGAGGCACATTTGGCAAACATGAGAGATGCTCTTTTTGATGGCTGCTGCTTCCAGGCTTTGAAAGCCCTTGGTAATGAAATCCAGGCTAGTTCCATCTGTATTGTCTTTAACCAGCAGACAAGAATGATTTTATTCAGAGGCGCTTTTGGCAACTGAGTGGATGTGCTGCTAAAGCAGGTTTTACAATTGGTGGGTTCTGCTATTGTTTTTTCTTAACAATTTGTTTTTATTGTTGTTTTTACTCAATGTCTACAAATTAGATATGTTTTAAACGGATGAATTTTAATCTTTTAATTAGAAGACTGTTAATTTTGTTTGTATTTTATTGTTACCTGCCTTGAGTGTGTTTTTTTTAGTGGAAAGGCTACATACAATTCCAAATGAATTTGTAGCACATAATGGGAAATCCCCAAAGCAAACACTAGTGGAGTGTTAAAATTTGGGTGAACACAATCATATATAAACTTAATGAACAGTTTCACAAAGGAATCAAAACATGACAAGATATTAACAAAATATCATGTCACCAAGGTTCCCACTCATGTCCTTTGTGGAAGTAGTATTTCATACCTTTAATCATTTACAAGTATGTACAGGTGTTTCTACTCCCCCACCAAACAACTACACACACACACACATATGTGCACAACACTCCTTATGTATGATATGTAATTGAAGTATCAACTGTCTGTCACACCAACACATTTATGATAGATTAAGAATTAAAACTATGCTTCTTGTAATTTTATGGTGGTGTTGTCATTATTTCTGTTCCCTCTGTATTAACTTTCTTTCAAAATAAGTTTCATGAAAAAATGAAAAGTTATATAAATATAATAAATAAAATTAATATTTCAATTATTTCCAATGGATTATTGCAAATAAACAGCAGTGATTTTTATAGATTATATATCAGTGAACAAAATAGAGAACATTACAAGGAATAAATAAAAAAAAACAATAGAAAATGTCAGGTCATAAGTACTCACTGGTATGCAATACTCCACCATCGGATAATGTAACTTATGACCCTTTGCTGTACGACCGGAGAAAAAACAGCTCTGGCAGACATCATAGTTGAAATGTTTCAGGCTCCGATACCTGGAAATACAGAGGGGAAAATAAGTGACCTTCTTTCTGAAAAAAACATTGTAGCCAGTCTTCATAGACCTTGTAGCTTGATGTTAAATTTTGTAGGGTCTTGATGACATTTAGCAGGGTCTTGTCCACCTCAGAGGGGTCTTAACACAGAGAAGAGGGGTGGAGAAGTTAGCTTTTGACAGTGCAGTTACAAACACATTTATTTGAATCCAAACCACTTTGTTTGCCTATAATGGTATTGCACTGAATTTATGATAACATTACTGAATCAGGTTTTGCGACCTGATACTAGTAATATGTAAAGGAGCCCAAAAGAATAGGAAGAGAGACTTTCTATTTATTTATCTAACATCAAATTTCAGTCATAAGAATTACAAACAGTTCATGGCTGTAGAAACAAAGTACAATTACACTGCACACTTGGTTGTTACAGGAACTGCACAATTGATTGGCAACTGAATTGGGTTATCCTCATTGCCTGAGCATAATTCCCAGCAAATTTGTACAGGTGTGACTTTACATTATGCAAAGACAAACAGAATTCTGGCCGTTTTTCAAAAGGTCCACATCTAGTTTTAGCATTTGAAACAGCACACAGAATTGAAGGTGATCTGGATCACTGTCAGGGAATTCCAGTGAAAGTGCTCACTGGTAAAGAGCTAATGTTTAATTATTTATTGGCCAGCAAAAACTAGAGGCTGTGCAAGCCATCAATTAATGAAACTGACATTCAGATCTAGTTTGGGAAACTAAGGGTGCTAAAAGATGACTGTAGAGGTGCATGCCTGATCATGCCGGAAAGGGTTGCTTTAAAGAGAATGATCTCCCATAAAGTGATTCTTCAATCTGCCAGGGAATCACTCCAGCCTAGCCCCAAAAAGAAGTAGCCTTATAGCCGGATCCAAAAGATCCAGCTTGGGTATGTATTGGGGTTGGACTTGAGTGCTTTTCCCTGCACTTCGCATGATTATGGGACATAGACTGCACCAGACCGCTCTGGTGATCTATTTCCCCATATGATCACACCCTACTAGAGATAGGGACGAATTTAAAAAATCACGATTCATTGTGATTTGTGATTCATCAAGCTTAACAAATTAACGAATACAAATTTATGAATATTCTCCAACGAATCAATTCATCGGGGAAAAGCCCGGGGCTGGAAGATGGTTTGGGTCGGGCTTTCCCCCTCTTGCTATGCAAAGGCAGCGGAGCTGGGCGATCACTTTGGTCTCTTTCCCCCTCTCTCTATGCCCCCGCCGGGCATAGCAAGAGGGGGAAGCCCGATCCAAGCTGTCACCCACCCCCACTGCCTTTGCAAAGGCAATGGAGCCGGGCGATCACTTTGGTCTCTTTCCCCCCGTCTCTATGTCCCCTCTGGGCATAGCAAGAAGGGGAAAGCCCAACCCAAGATGTCACCCGCCCCCGCTGCCTTTGCAAAGGCAGTAGAGCCAGGCAATTGCTTTGGTCTCTTTCCCCCTCTATGTCCCCACCGGGCATAGCAAGAGGGGGAAAGCCCGACCCAAGCCATCATCCACCCCTGCTGCCTTTGCAAAGGCAGCAGAGTTGGGTGATTGCTTTGGTCCCTTTCCCTCTCTCTATGCCCCTGCTGGGCATAGAAAGATGGGGAAAGCCCGACCCAAGCCATCCCCCAGCCCCGGGGGTGGGTTTCCCTTCTGGCAGGCTTTAGCAAGCCACTAGAAGGGAAAATCCCTCTCTGCTTATGCCCTTGAGGAACAGCTGATCCGCAAGGGCATAAGCAGATAGGGAACGAAGGGACGAATATCAAAGGGTTATATTCGTTGCTTCGTATTCATTGGGGTCTCTGGACCCCAAGAATACGAAGCAACGAATATCTAATAAGGGATATTCACTGAACGTCCTAATTCGTTTTTACATTCGTCCCCATGTCTATACCCTACCTAGGACTTACTTCAGGCTGGGCAATAAACTTTAATTTGAAGCCATGGGTTTAGAGTTACAAATTTCACTTTGCATTTGCTGTGTGGTTATTTTTTGTAATGGATCCTCTCAGGATCCATCTTTATTTCTGCCCAGTTTTAGTGCCCTAGCCCAGCCACTTGTCAAGTTACAAATGTGTGAAGCAGCAAGAAAATTAAAAGCTGTCTGCAGGCTAAATGATTCACCTAGCTTCAAAACAGACTTGCAAGTAGGAAATGTAATGAGAGGGCAGGGAAAAACCTAATGGGTTCTTCTTTACTAACATCGGGAATATATGCAGAGCAACCTATCCTGTCTTACCATACTTATAGAGAGTAAAACAAATAAGCCTTCAAAGAGTGAAGGACTAGTAACTGTGTTTTGACAAATAATGGACCTGGGCCCCATCCAACTCCATTATTCTATGATTCTATGACCCAGAAGAGTAGAAAGATACACAGTGAACTTTTCTTGGGCCTGTGTCTCTTCAGTTGTGTCAATTCTTCATACTGTTCTGAAACGTTATTGAAAACCCATTATAAAGGAATCCTAATGAGAATTTAGAAGAATATCTCACTGAAGTCCTAGAAAAGTTTCTGAAAATGCAAGAAAATAATGGATGTGCCTATTATGAGCGAGAAAGAAAAAAAGCTATTTACATCAAGATGTAGTTGAGAATATCCAAAGGTATTCCAGATTTCAGATGAGTCTTGGCAGAGAAGGTGTGCAAAAGACAGACCAGGAAACTTTTTCTTTGTTTTTCTGCAAGACTGACTCAGGCTTGCTCAACAAATGATGGCTGAAACATTATTTGTGAATGCCTCTAGAATGTCATTTTAAATATCTTCATGTTACCTGACTTCAGCAACAGCACTAGATGCTGAATAAAACTTAGATATTGTGCATGTTTTTGTGTTTTCAGGCAATTCCATGCTTGGTCATTCCTTTCTCCAGTATGGTCACTACACCAACCACTGTGTCAGCTTTTTAGCACTTTGGCTCAAGATAGCAAGTGACTCAATCTTCTCCAGTTTACGCATGTTCATAGACAACTCATGTCTGGAGCAGCAGCCATATTTTGCCCCTCCATTCAGTCCATAAGCCTCCCTGTGCATGCTCACCCACAATGAGAAGCAAAAATAATTAAACTCATGCTATCCTACTTTAGATACAATACAAGAAGATAAGATTCAGTGGAAAAGACAAGAATGCTAGGAAAAGTTGAAAGCAACAGGAAAAGAGAAGAACCAAACATGAGATGGAATAACCCAATAAAGAACCTACAGGCTTTATTTGCAAGAGCTGAGCAGGCCTGTTAATAACAGGTCCTTTTGGAGGTCACTAATAAACTAACTGTGGCCTTTGAGGGCAAGGAAGAGAAAATATACAGACTTCAGAGCAAAGAAAGAGTAGGAATGTGACTATTTTTGTAGGGATGTACAGTATATTGGATTTTACTATATGCACTCATAAAGGTGAATTATATGACCAATGTAATATAACAGTGAAGGTAATGGAAACAGGGCTTTGTGTAAAATGCTCAGACAGCTGGTTCAGCATCTCTCAGTGTAATCCCCTAAATTATAAACATATATTCATGCATCAGAAAGAAAAAAAACAGCAGACACCCACATTAATTCTAGCTGAACAGTGTACTAGCACTGGATAGAACTGACTACAGCAGTCACTTAGGTCTAGATAGCAATTTGTCTGCCAACATTTGGAATGTCTGGGAATTCGTTACAGAAATAAATATATGCTGCTGTCTGCTGAAAAACTGCAAATAAATTCTAGAGCTGGGATCTTGCGTTTATTTCACATAAGGTTGGTAAGTCTGAAAACACCTGTGCAAGTTTTCAGATGGTGATGGTTTTGTAATATGCTAAACATAGATACTATACATTCTTTCAGCATTAAAATGGCATTAAATGAATTCTAACCTTGACTGTTTCAGAAATCTAAAACAGAAAAGAGGGAAAGCTTAGGTAGAACTTTCTGCAGGCTTTCTGTTCATTAGCTAGTGGCATACTCTAATGATGGAGGGTACAAGAAAATGGTGATGATGATTATCATGAGGGTATTACAGTGATGATGATACTACTTCTTCATTGTCATCCCCACATGTAGAGCCACAGTCATGGCCAAAATTATTGGCACCCTTGCAATTCTGTCAGAAAATGCAACCCTTCTCTCAGAAAATTGTTGCAGTTGCAAACGTTTTGGTACTCACATGTTCATTTGTTTGGTTTGCATTGGAACAACACAAACACACAGAGAAGAAAAGTCAAATCTGAAACAATCCCACACGGAAACCCAAAAATGCACTGGCCAAAATTATTGGCACCCTGTCTAAATTGTAAGAAATAATTGCTTTTCAAGAATGTGATGCTCCTTTAATTTGTATTTAGACATACCTGTCGCAAGTAAGAGGTGTGAGCAATACAGTAATCACACTTGCAACCAGTTAAGATGGAGAAAAGTTGACTCAACCTTTGTGTTGTGTGTGACACTGAACATGGAGAAAAGAATGAAGTGTAAAGAGTTGTCTGTGGATCTGAGAGAAAAAACGGTGGAAAAACATCGACAATCTCAAGGCTACAAGTCCATCTCCAGAGATCTTAATGTTCCTGTGTCGACTGTGCGCAATATCATCAAGAGGTTTACAGCCCATGGCACTGTAGCTAACCTCCCTGGACGTGGACGGAGCAAAATTCCTGAAAAAGTACAATGAAGGGTTGTTCGAATGGTGGATACAGAACCCAGATTAACTTCCTAACAAATTCAGGCTGATCTGCAGACACAGGATACAACAGAGTCAGCTCGCACTATCCGTCGCCATCTGAATGAAAAAGGACACTACGGTAGGAGACCCAGGAGGACACCACTGCTGACACAAAGGCATAAAAAAACAAGACTGGAGTATGCCAAAACTTAGGTGACAAAACCAGAATCCTTCTGGGAGAACGTACTGTGGACAGATGAGACAAAAGTAGAGCTTTTTGGTCAAGGACATCATGGCACTGTTTACAGAAAAGAAATGAGGCATTCAAAGAAAAGAACATAGTCCCTACAGTCAAACCTGGTGGAGGTTCAAAGATGTTTTGGGGTTACTTTGCTGCTTCTGGCACTGGATGCCTTGACTGTGTGAATGGTATCATGAAATCTGATGATTACCACAGAATTTTGGGGCCCAACGTAGTGGCCAGTGTCAGAAAGCTGCATCTCCACCAGAGGTCATGGGTCTTCCAGCAGGACAATGACCCGAAACACACTTCAAAAAGCACTCAGAAATGGCTACGAACAAAGCGCTGGAGAGTTCTGAAATGGCCAGCAATGAGTCCAGATCTGAATCCCATAGAACACCTGTGGAGAGATCTCAAAACAGCAGTTGGGAGAAGGCATCCTTCAAATCTGAAGGCCCTGGAGCAGTTTGCAAAAGGAGAGTGGTCCACAATTCCAGTAGAGAGGTGTAAGAAACTCATTCATGGTTACAGGAAGTGATTGATTTTTTTTCCAAAGGGGGTGCGACCAAATATTAAGTTAAGGGTGCCAATAATTTTGACCAGTGCATTTTTGGGTTTCTGTGTGGGATTGTATCAGATTTGACTTTTCTTCTCTGTTTTTTTGTGTTGTTCCAACGCAAACCAAAGAAATGAACATGTGAGTACCAAAACATTTGCAACTGCAACAATTTTCTGAGGGAAGGGTTGCATTTTCTGACAGAACTCCAAGGGTGCCAATATTTTTGGCCATGATTTTATGTGTCTGCAGAGCAAAAGTTCCTGTTCATGTACAGGCTCTCCATGCAGATTCTTAACAACTGGATGCGTGAATGTTTGTATCAGAATTCTGCTTCACAAAATTAATTGGACAAGAAATAGTTTTTTGTCTCAGTGGAAGTTGTAATTCTTCATTTTTATGTAAAATTATTTATCATCTAATATTGACAGTAAGGAACCCAAAGATGTAAGACCAAGTATCCTCTTCTCATTTCACCACTATTGTGTTTGTTACAGCAGCCTAGTAAGGCTTTTTTGTGTCATAATGAAATCTTGCACTAGGCCTATTTTCCAAACACATTTAAGGATCAATAAATAATTCTGTTAGCTGCCAGCCACTTCCTTCTGAGGTGCTCCTCTTAGTTGCTTTATACATCCTTGTGTTACATCTGTGTCAGACAGGACATCTTTAATCGATGCTTATTAATTTAGCGAACTTTTGTATGGTTACAGTGAATCAACATTCTCTAAGCAACATTGACAGTTATTTCTGGTCTCTCATAATGAGCAGCCTCTCATTCTGCACACCGGTTGATAGTATAAACTTATGTTCTTCTTCCTACATTGTTTTAGAAAGTCTCAGGTTTAGGACATTGCCACTGGCAGGAGATAAGGGAGGACCATTTCCTCTATTTGATGCAGTCCCAAGCCCCCTCTTTCCCTGTAGTCTGCAAAGTTTCTGGGGCTGATGATAAATCACACTCTGCCTTATATCCAAAGACATATTTAGACAGCTTCATCAGATGGGTTGGAGAATAATTATTTGACCACTGATAAACATGAGCTGGTAACCTCTCTGATAAATTACTATTGCGCACTATCTGTGCAGTTGCCTTCAAAGTCAATTGGAAGGTTATCTATCTGCTGAAGAGGGCAAAGAGGAGGACTGATAACACTAGTCATTACAGATTTGTCCTGGTTTCCTAATTTTTTTTCCCCAGGGCCTGATCCAAGATGTTGATTATATTTATATAATTTGGAGTTATGACTTATTAATACCTGACATTATATCAGGCCCAAACAAAAGAAAAATAAAATATAAAGACAAAAATGTTGTGTCTTCCATATTTATATGCATATTCTTGTTAGGATTTGGAAAGATTCAGTCTTTACTATAGCAACTTTCACTTTGCTTTCTAAAACCGCAAGTTCTTCATCCCAGGGTTCTTCTTCAAAGGAATCTATCATTCTTGCATCTCTTCTGTATAGTTCTTCAGTATACTGCTTATAACTAATATTATCTTACCGGGATACAATGAAGATACTTCTTTATTGGCCTTTCAGCATCCCTAATCTTGGTTTAAATTTTGCTTCAATTTTTTGGAATTCATGGAAGAGATTTCTTTTTTCCTGGCTGTTCTTTATTATTATTATTTTTGCACTCATTATTGTAACAGTTCTGTTTGTACTATGAGAATTGTCTTTCGGTATCTTTCCTTGATAATACCCCTCGTTTCAACCCACAGTTCTTCTGGTTCAAAGTCAACTGAATTTAGTAATACAAATCTACTCTTTATATGGACTTTAAATTCACTAGGAATGTTATGCAAATTATACTTTGGGTGTCCCACAGGATTAGATGCTTTCTTCTTCAAAATTTCCCACAAGATTACTCTCCAGAGAGACTGTATTGCAAGAAAATCTTGAGGAGAGAATAAAAATTAGCCCTTTTCTCTTTCTTAGAGACTGTGAAGCTGAAAAATTGACATCCCTAATGTAGAAAGTCATCATCAAGAAAAAAATATTTGTCCTCCAGCAATTGTCTAACCCAGCATTTTTGAATGATGCTGCACAGAAAAGATATCCTACAGCTCACTGCACACAAAATGAGACAGAGTGGTCAGGTGAGACATCTCCCTTACCTCAGATGACAACTAACGTGATAATACATAGCAGGACATCTGCAGCGGAGTAGAGGCATACAATCAATCACATTACTAGGGCAAAACAGAGAAGACATGGGAGGCTTACCTAAAACCAACAATTGGGCATTCCTTGCAGATGTTGCACTTAGCCTGATGCTTTGCTGTTTCTGAAGCTGCCACTCTGTGCAGAACAGGCAGCCATACCACTGACTGAGGCTCCAGACGCATCCAGTCTATGAACTCTTTGACACCAATTTCTGGCTTATTGTTATTCTGGTAAGTTAAAAAATATATTTTAATATTCATTTTTTAACTCCTCTACACTATTTTCAGAAAGAGGATGTTCTACTGTTGATTCGTTCCAGGTGAGGAAACATAAAGCAACTAGGCTAACACACAACTCATGAAAATGCTACTGCCACTAACATTCAATGAAGTAAAAGGGGGCAGAAATCATAGTCCTTTAAGCTAATGATCCAGTGGTTTAAGTTTCTTAAACCAGTATATGCAACAAGCTTGTGATACTGCAGCCCTGTTCAGATGGACTAGAATAACATAACTGTCTCAGGAGACACAGATGTTGGACGAAAGCAGTGGTAGTCTCTCAGCCATTCCTCTTGAGTACCACGAGCATTGTCTTGGAGTACTCTTTCTCCTCTACCCCTTAAACTGGTTTGCAATCTTCAAGTGTTACCAGAGTTGAGGTACAATTCAACAGCCAGCCCAATTGGCTTATGTATATAGAAAGAGGCAGGCACTATTTTAATAATAATCATCATGTGCCATCAAGTCAATTCTGACTTACGGCAACCCTTTCCAGAGTTTTCTAGATACAGAATACTTAGGAGTGGTTTACGCATTCCCTTTTTCTAGTGGCACCCTGGAACTGGGCCCATGGCCACACGCAGGAGAACAGTGGAGAATCGAATTCTCAACTTCTGTCTCCGCAGCCAGATACCTAAACTACTGAGTTATCCAGCCAGCTGGCACCCTTTTGCCCTTTGTGAAAGCTGTTCATGTGTTCAGCCTGAATGCCTGAAGAATGAAGTGGGGACTGCATGAGAAAGCCTCCTTCCCTGGTAACTTTTTTCCTATGGGAGAGAGCATCAGACTTTTGCAGAAGCTCAGAATTCCCCATGTGATCAGGAGTTCTGTGATAGCTAGTGCTCCTTACTTTGTTGAAACATCTATGATCACCTTGCTGAACGGAGTCCCCATTCAGACCTCCACACTGAATGCAATCAGATCTGAAGCTGACTCCATAGAAACAGACCAAAGGTACAGAAACTGCCCCCTGCTTCCACTTGTTTATTTTGAATGCCTGAACACACAGCTTGTGAGGCTAAGAAAGCATTGGAACAAGCTACTGTACTCTACTGAGCGGCAATTATTATTTTGCATAAAATGGTGATATGGAAGAACAACAAACACAAACACTTCTGTTTGGCTTTTGTGGCACCTCCCTGTGAAAATTCCAGCTCTCGCAGGCATGAGAAGCATTCACAAAGCAATTTCTGAGTTATTGTTTAAGGTATAGCTTTCTTTCTTTTTTTTAATTTTAAAAAAGCAACAGCAATTCATAATTTATATATCTCAAAGTAATAACACCATTTATTTTACCCTGACTTTACAGATGGATGCCTTTAATAATTATCTGGATGGCTAATTTGCAGGTAGCTCTAATACCCCTATTATGATTTTCTTGTTTCTTTAAAAGAGGCTGTGTCCATGACTGCGAGAAATGGCTTAAATGAGCATTTCTGAATGTCATATGTTTAAAGCAGCCAGAAGTGAAAGCAAGTTGAAATTATTACCTGTTGGAAACAGCTACGGACACTGGGTTCAATATTGCTACCTCCAAAAGCAGCTACCTCACCCAGCTGCCGTGGGATTTGAATAGCATCATGAAGCAATAAGCCAAGCTGCCTCTGGTCACACATTTCTGTAGGCCCTGCTACTTCCTTGAAGAGATCTGGAATTAAAACCAAGAAAAGAAAAAGCGATCTCTTTTTATTTTTATATTAATAATTTTAGCAGGAACTTTTTTTTCCTGCACATGCTCAACATTTTTGTGGTTCCAGGGTAACTTCAAAGCATAGAATTCTTTCTTAGTAGGTATACTAGAAGTGCTAACCTGAGAATCTGGATTATATTACGTTTCCACACCTACAGTACAATCAAAATACTTGTTCTGCTACAGATTAATTTTTGCTCTCTCCCCTACTGACAATCATTTACAATAAGGTAAACCACATGACTGAAAACATTGGTATTACTAGTTGCTGTTTTCAGTATGATCTGTCTGCAACTTCTCCTTCTTAATATTCTACTCTAAATTTGGAGAGAAGGAAGGGCTCAGCTAGGGTCTTCTTTTGCCTCTTGAACCCACATTGCCTTCTCTGTTAATTAAATAGATTAAAACAGGTGTTCTCTTGTGAATGTTGGTTACAAATACACTGTGAAATGTATTGGACTGGGATAATACAAGATATGAGATTCCACACCTCCCACAAGTGAGGGCATCACAAATTTTGTTTCTACATCATAGCTATAACTCTGTAGAGACACTTTGGGATTGTCGTCATTTCTTTAAATTCTTAATCTTTGAAAAAGCCTTGCAACAGTGGAAGTTCAAGAAACAATTTATGCCATTTATTTTGAAATCCAATATATCAGAAAATATTCCACTTCCATTAGCTTATTCATTCACAAAGCATAGTACCCAAGGGGAAGAGGATATATAACACGGCTCAAAAGAACAGACTTTCATTATGCAACAAGATATAAGGCATATTTGAGGTTTCAGTGTTTTAGCAAAGAAATGGAAGATTTTGAAAGAAATTGAGTTTTTTAATTTAAGGAACATTTTGAAGTAAAACAACAAACAGTAACATATTGTTCTACTCTGTGGCTCACACAAACTCACAATATCTGTATTAATAAGACAGCATCTGTATTAAATAGCAAATTCCACTTAAACGCTTATTGTAATTCTTCTACAAAGCAAAAAACAAAAACTTGGTTTGTAAAAAGCAACACAGGATCATTACCTCAGGTTCTTGAGAGACTATTCATGATTAATTTGGTCATTATTCTTGTTTCATTTTGTATGGCTAATTGCCTGTGCCTCTGCACACTGCCCTGGTATCCATAACATAGAGGGGTAGTTTAGAGGCACTTTACTAAATGGGTAAATACATTTATCTCAGAGCTCTAACTCAATTTCTGTTGTATTTTCTGTTACTTTCAAAATTTCCTTCAGATTTCCTTGCCAAGAATTATATTATAGCTATTGAATTAAATGTGACAAAGCTGAAATATAATAATAATGAGGAGGATGGTGATGATGTGTTATCAAGTCAATTCTGACTTATGGAGACACGTTCCAGAATTTTCTAGATAGATAGTACACAGAAGATGTTTACCATTCCCTCCTGCTGGGGGCACCCTGGGTCTGTGTAGCTTGCCCAAAGCCACACAGGCTGGCTGTACTTGCAGGAGACACAGTGGGGAATTGAACTCCCAATCTCTGGCTCCACAGCCAGATACCTAACTGACTAAGCTATCCAGTCAGCAAAAAGAAAACTATACATCATATCAATTATGATCTATCTGCCATCCTAGGGAGAAATATGATTTTCAGTTTTTATTTTATTGTGTACTGGAAAATATTACAACACTTCCCTTACAATAGCATAGTTCTGGACAGTGACCAGACAAGAAGCAACAAGGATGTTAAAGGTACATGTGTGGTGATGGGAAGTAGGGAACTTTTACACACTTAAGTAATTTCTAAGCAAATTGTCAACTCAATTGATTCCACATCTAATCTACTTCGAGCTTGGTACTGCTGGTGTTGGGCACTATATGTTCACAGCATCTTGTATCTAAACAGTTACTTGGTGGAAACTGAAGTTAGAGCATTCCTCAAGTTCAAATATCAGAACAAAATAGGGCTGAAAAGTCACCTTATTTAACTGACGAGGAGTACAGTGGCACACACCTCTGCAACGGTGTTATCAGACACATACACCTGCTCCAATTAACTCTGGTTCACTCTTTACTGCTTACTGCTCCCATAAACTGAACACACACACGTGTTTAGTTTATGCTGCACATCACAACAAATAACTAATTATTCTAGATTGTGTTGAATAATTAACATTTCCAGACTTCCACCCAAGCCAGTTAGCATCTCTGGTAGTTTCTGCTGGAATGTGCACCTGTAGTTCCCCTCCATCCATGTCGCTATAAAAGCCAATGACAGCTAGAAAGTTCACTGTCAATTCTTTTGCTAGAATAAGCCTGAACCACGTATGTTTTGGGTAAATACAGAACACAATACAGAAAGTATACTCACATCTGTACTTTTCTTCTAGAAGGCCCTTAGAAAGAGACATCAAGCCAATCTTCAGAGACTGCACTCTGATTTTTCCAGTCCGACCACTATTAAGAAAACAAAGTAAAACACTGGGTAGGAGGATAATTCAAATTCCCCAAATGCTGCCAAGAATACCTGGTGTATTTTAATTCTCAGACATTAGCTGCTAATCATATCAATAAATCTCTTTTACAAATGTTCCTCAGTACTAGCACTAAATATTTACTTTATATATAAACATGTCAAATTAATTGTAATATATTCAAGTACAGGAGTGTAGCATCACAGCATGTTCTAATAATGTGATACATACAGTTTGCGCACAGCTGGGAGGCACATTACACAGTATGAGATATTGACTGTGGTAGACTCAAGTTATACTATTTAGAGGTAGATTAATATTTTTCAAAAGATTGTTTGCCTAATCTGTGCTTTAAAATACTTTGATATATACAGGGTATAAAAGCCAGAAACACAGAGAGCTATTAGATAATGCAGTGCGTCCTTTTTATTTAGGCAGTGTGACTTTTAATACCTGAAAGCATAATGGTCGACAAAGGATGCGTGATATGAAAACCATATGGAAAACACTCCTTGACATTTATTTTAATAGACTAAAACCCGTGAAATTGAGAGGGTAGTAAACTTAGAAATTTCAAAATATCTTTTCAAAGAGGTTTTACAGGCTCCTTCTCTCAGATTTATATGTCTATATACTCCCCTGACACTCATAATTCTAGGTGCTATTTTTATTCCACAGGAAAAAAAATCACACACTGCTTTTTAAACCTCTTTCAGCTTAAAAAGCAGCCCACCGTTTTAATAAGAAGATGCATAAGACTGAACAGTGACAAAAACCAGTTTTCTCAGAATGTCTTTTTATATTAAATTTACAAATAACTTTTTATGCTTCTAGGCAATTTCTGGAGGAAATATGCTTTCTGGAGGAGGTATAATGTAACATGGAGATGGCAATGTCAGGAAAACTTCCAAGTGCAGGTGTGCCTTTCTCTGTCATGGCTCTAACGACAAGTTCTTTACAATATGCTTAATTTCTTTTTTAAAAAAGGAATCAGTTAAAGGCTATTTATATTTTACAAACTGGAAGAAAAACCACAATCCGTAACAAAAATAATTATCGGGTCTTGAATACCATGTTTCAATGGATGTGAGTCTCAGCTGGTATTGTGCTGCCAGTACAAACAAATAAAACCCAAGAGTATTATTAAAACCCATTATGTATTATGACAGTCTTTGAATCCATGCTACCACCATGTTATTGCTCTGTTTTAATTGGCACAAGAAAATACATATATATTATAGGCAAGATTTACTGCATAATCTCTATTTGTGTTTACAATGTCATGATTTATGATTAATTGGCTTCCTACAGCCAAGGAAATACAGGATTATAAAATCTGCTGTTTTATCTATACTTGCAGGATCCTTTATCCCATAACTCTGTATCAGTGAGCCAAAGATGTAGAATGTTTTTGCAAATTCAAATGGATAGGTCACCAAAGACAGCAATTGTCTTTTTCCCATAGGAGGACTAAACCATCAGAAGGAAGGCCTTTTATTGCACAGTAGTTTGTTGCACACTATCCAAGAAAGAAAAAAGCAATCTACAGATTAAGCAATCTTCTCATTTACTCAAACACTACTATATATAAAGGGTTGGACTCAGAATTCCACTCACAAAAAGGTAATGTTTCAGGATTGTGACCTATTCCCTGCTTCATGCACATACCAAGAAGCTTTTTAAAAAGGCTGACACACCTTAGGGAACAGCCTGGAGGCAGCCTAGTTGACTGCAGAGCATGACAGGAAAAATTCTCATGACCCACCATTTTCATTCAGTTACACATCTTCTGGAATCCAAGGATTTTCTATTTATAGAAGATAGCCTTAGGATCCAACACAATAATTCCAGTTTAAATTATGTATTCTTTCATGCATGTATTGTTTTAATTTAGAAGTAATCCTGAATAAGAAAATTTTACAACACCCACATTGGCTTCTTTCCCCCTGTATCCACAGTGTTAAAGCAATGCCTACCAAGATCATATCCATGGATTAGAATCAAAACATCCCAAGTCTTTATGACTTACAGACAGGATCTCTCTTACTGTTTTGCACAAAAATGTCTCTCTTTCTGGGAATCATTCATTATACTATATATATATTCCCCACAGTGATGGGATGTTCCTCTCAATGAAGGGTCAATAACTACATTTTGTCCGCTATATATATATAGTGGACAAAATATATAACTATAATATATATAGTGGACAAAATGTAGTATAAATAATAACTATAATATATATAGTGGACAAAATGTAGTTACTGACCCTTCATTGAGAGGAACATCCCACCACTGTGGGGAATGCGGACTGCACAGCTTTCCAAGTGTTGCCATTATGCAAGTGCTGATCTTCATGGCAAAAACTTGCACTCCTCTTGAACAGTGGCAACATTTGCATGAACAGAGTTCTTCTGCATTACTGCACTGGCAGGATTTTTGGCTCAGTAGCAGCTGAACATTACACTGGCCTCTGTACTTTAGAATGCAGTAACATGCACCATCAGAGGTACCACTGTATGTTTTAACCTCTTTCTTTTAAAATAAAAACTAAAAAGCTCATTTACAATGTTTAGTGGATGGAGAGAGAGAGCAAGAGAGAGAGGTAGGGAAGGAGAGAAAGAGAGAGAGAATGAAAAACGTACAGTATGGGGATGCCTTGTGATGCTATAGGCCCTCAAAACATGCAAAATGCCCACCCACCCGCACCTTCTAGAGGACATTGGGGACTATCTGAGCAAATATTTTTCAAAAAAACCTCAAGAACATTTGGATACGGAGGAGCTGCAGGTTTTGGGGTGTGAGGGAAGGGCACAAAAATGCTCCTTGTGTTCCACAGGCCACATTTTGACCAGTCTGTTCTAGACATAGGACCATACTGAGTCAGATTTTCTAATCCATTGATTTTAAGATAGTTGCAATTACAGTCATGGCCAAAAATATTGGCACCCTTGCAATTCTGTCAGAAAATGCAACCCTTCTCTCAGAAAATTGTTGCAGTTGCAAATGTTTGGGTATTCACATGTTCATTTCTTTGGTTTGCGTTGGAACAACACAAAAAAACAGAGAAGAAAAGTCAAATCTGATACAATCCCACATAGAAACCCAAAAATGCACTGGCCAAAATTATTGGCACCCTTAACTTAATATTTGGTCGCACCCCCTTTGGAAAAAAAAATCAATCGCTTCCTGTAACCATGAATGAGTTTCTTACACCTCTCTACTGGAATTTTGGACCACTCTTCTTTTGCAAACTGCTCCAGGGCCTTCAGATTTGAAGGATGCCTTCTCCCAACTGCTGTTTTGAGATCTCTCCACAGGTGTTCTATGGGATTCAGATCTGGACTCATTGCTGGCCATTTCAGAACTCTCCAGCGCTTTGTTCGTAGCCATTTCTGAGTGCTTTTTGAAGTGTGTTTCGGGTCATTGTCCTGCTGGAAGACCCATGGCCTCTGGTGGAGATGCAGCTTTCTGACACTGGCCACTACGTTGGGCCCCAAAATTCTGTGGTAATCATCAGATTTCATGATACCATTCACACAGTCAAGGCATCCAGTGCCAGAAGCAGCAAAGTAACCCCAAAACATCTTTGAACCTCCACCAGGTTTGACTATAGGGACAGTGTTCTTTTCTTTGAATGCCTTATTTCTTTTTCTGTAAACAGTGCCATGATGTCCTTGACCAAAAAGCTCTACTTTTGTCTCATCTGTCCACAGTACGTTCTCCCAGAAGGATTGTGGTTTTGTCACCTAAGTTTTGGCATACTCCAGTCTTGTTTTTTTATGCCTTTGTGTCAGCAGTGGTGTCCTCCTGGGTCTCCTACCATAGCGTCCCTTTTCATTCAGATGGCGAACAACCCTTGGTTGTAATTTTTCAGTAATTTTGCTCTTCCATCCACGTCCAGGGAGGTTAGCTACAGTGCCATGGGCTGTAAACCTCTTGATGATATTGCGCACAGTGGACACAGGAACATTAAGATCTCTGGAGATGGACTTGTAGCCGTGAGATCGTCGATGTTTTTTCACAATTTTTCTCTCAAATCCACAGACAACTCTTTACACTTCATTCTTTTCTCCATGCTCAGTGTCACACACAACACAAAGGTTGAGTCAACTTTTCTCCATCTTAACTGGTTGCAAGTGTGATTACTATATTGCCCACACTTCTTACTTGCGACAGGTGTGTCTAAATACAAATTAAAGGAGCATCACATACTTGAAAAGCAATTATTTCTTACAATTTAGACAGGGTGTCAATAATTTTGGCCAGTGCATTTTTGGGTTTCTGTGTGGGATTGTATCAGATTTGACTTTTCTTCTCTGTTTTTTTTATTGCATTTATACCCCGCCCATCTAGTCAATTGACTACTCTTTTGTGTTGATCCAATGCAAACCAAAGAAATGAACATGTGAGTAGCAAAACATTTGCAAGTGCAACAATTTTCTGAGAGAAGGGTTGCATTTTCTGACAGAATTGCAAGGGTGCCAATATTTTTGGCCATGACTTTAAAACTAGGGCAATGGTTTCCAATTTTGGGTCCCCAGATGTTATTGGACTGTAATTCCTAGAAATTATGGCCAGCACAACTAGTGGTGGAGGCTTGTGTTATATCAGCTATTTTCCATCAGGTGTTGCTGTCCAATAATATCCGGGGAGCCAAGGCTGGGAACCACTGATGTAGGAGAATGAACACGTCTCCATATTTCTCAAGCATCACATGCAGAGAGTATAACTTATTTGGCATATATCCTTACCTTTTGCCTATTTGTGCATTAAAGTTATATGAGATGTTATATGAAATATTTATCTTCCTAGTGCCTCAACACAAGGCAGACTATCAACATGGGTAGCCTACAGATATGGGGAGCAGAAGCTGATTAGAAAACCATATTACATCTCCCATAGAAATTCAGTACTATAATACACATTCTTAATCTTTCTCCTAACTGTTGAAAGTCTGAATCCATCCCCTATCTTGTATCTTTCTCTTAACTGCACCATCAGCTTATTTCATTCCATCTTCAACCATTTAAATAAAACACTTACAAATTTCTGAAGTACTGTACAGCTCAAGTGAGGTCAACCATTACTTGATCCCTATGTAGAACTATGCTATGGATTTCCTTAAAGAGAATTTTGCATGGCCATAATCCACAACTGTTTTCCATCAGGTGTTGAGATATACAAATTCTCAGGCTACTGCAGAAATAGCTCAGCATTCCAACTCCCGTGTTTTGCGCTCCTGAAGGAGAGGAACTTGAAAGCAGTAGTCTCGGGACCAAACTATGCAAAGATGTGGGAGATTCATAATGATGTCTCCCAACCTTCCTGTTTATGCTTAAAAGCAACCCTAGGAAATCAGACCACAACACTGTGGGAAACAGGTTAAACCTTTCATCCTATGATCTAAATTTCTACTTCTTCCTTCTCCTGGAAATGCTACTATTAGCTCATGGGAAAAATATACTCAAGACTGCTTTTTGGAAAGAGGCAGAAATGTCCATAGATCCAGTCATTGATCTCCTTGTCAACTTTGGCCCTAAGTTAAGAATATGGGGAGGGCAAGAAGAAATTGCAAAACAATTTTGTCAAGGGGCTGAAGGTGCTTATTCAGAGCCATGCACAACACAGAAAAATGGTTCTGCAAATACACAGGCACAGGGCCAGGGAGATAAGATGGTAGCACCTGCATTCCACACATGGCTTTGGCATTATCAGTAGGCTACAGCTCTTACAGGATAATTGAAATTACATCCCACTGCAGGTGATTCTGTTAATTCAGCCAGTTTTCTTTCTGTTCCCCACTGTGTATTCCCATCACCACATGCTTCTTCAAACTCTTTTCTCCTCGTTCCACTTTCTTTTCTTTCTCCATCTTTTTTTCCTAGAACTCCTTCTTTGTGCCAGCTCTGTATGCTTCCTACTTAGCCTCCCATGCTTTTATGCCTAACTTTCTTTGTTGAGATCAATGGCAACTAAGCACTCAGTATCCCAGTAGCCATGGGACATCGCACAATGGCTTCCTACCTACAAATGCTTAATAGATTTAAGAGTGAGTTGTTGGTAATACAATCTGCCTCCTCAGATCTTCAGCTCACAGGATATAGTAACTATTAAATAGGTTTTTAAGTCCCTCTATCTCTTTAATAAAGTTTGTTCTCTGTCCAGAAATGATGGGATAATATTAATACTTAAGTGCCATCCAACCAATACTGATCCTTCAAGGGTTTGCTGGGTATTAAGAAGTCAGAAATGGTTTACTAGTCCCTCCTTCTGGTAGCACTTTGGGACTAGATAGCTCACACAAGGCTACACAGGTGGCAGGGCACATAACCCAATTAGCCACACATGCCCCACGTGATCTCAGGTGGCCCCTTTCCTGGGAGGCACAGTGGGGATTCGAACACCTTGGCCCTGGCAAACCCAGTGCTTCAATCTCCTGAATTATATCAGTTGTAAAGATGGGGCGCTTCAAAAAAGTTTGCAGAGAGAGACTGACAGAGGCTAACTTTCTTGCTCCTTCCCTCACCCTGAAAAATACATCTCCTGGAAGTCAAGGAATTCTGCTCAATGGATGGATTGTAGTGCCATCAAAGCTGAGGAGACGTGAACAGAGAAGTAAAATTCAGGAGGCAATTTCCATGAGCGGAGCTGCCAAAGCAAAGAGGCAGGCAAGTGAGCTTCTGTCAGCAACTTTCTACATGCTCTTTTTTTTAACCGACCTTGTATTTTCAATATAATAGACACTTAAAAATATTTCTGATAAATTATTGGTGGGCTAATGTTTAGGGATGAAATATATTTGCAGAGCAGATGTTAATCAATCATATAACCTTTGAGTCCTTGAAAAACTAAAGTTCAAAGATATTAGAGTTCATTCCTGTTCTGCTCATTGACCTAATACAAGGAATAAATAATTCTTAATGTGACAGAAATTTAAGAGACAATAGGTGCTGCTGTCAATTGTTTTCATCTAATGTCTTACAAAGGTCATAAACATCAGTAAGCATGTTGTACAGAAAATGTTTCTTCAGTCTCTGATGTTAATTACATTCCAGATTAATAGCATGAGAAAAAACAGATGGCTTTTGTAGGTGGGTCAATTATTTCAAAAATTGTATATGTCAGTGATACATGCCATGGAAATGTTAAGTGATGAATTAGAGACGAACTAAGGCCATCTGCAATACCGTCAGGATAAAATTGCCTGCAATTTGAGAGCTCTCCAGGTAAGGGATAAAGGAAGGAAGGAAGGAAGGAAGGAAGGAAGGAAGGAAGGAAGGAAGGAAGGAAGGAAGGAAGGAAGGAAGGAAGGAAGGAAGTGGAGACACTGGAGACAGGGCTTATAGCATGTGTGTGCCAAAACCTCCTCCTCACTGTTAGCTTTCTTGTTAACAAGCTGAGGACCTTGCACAGACCTAATGTCAATGAGTACTGGCAACACTGGGTTTGCAAATCAATCTGCATTATTACGTTTTCTTCTATATACCTCACCCATAATGTCCTTTTGATGTTTTTATTTCCTTAAATTTTAAATTATTTTTGCAGCAATACAGTTTCTAGGGTGATCTGTGCTTTACATGTAGAATAAAGAAAACTGCTTTATCCCATCAGTCCACTGGGTTGTTTAATTTGTATTGTCTGTACTGACAATACGATCAGCCAGGGCTTCAAGCAGGAGTTTTTCAAAGCCCTGCCTGGATGAAATACATGATTATTATATTTCTTGGGTACAGTTATATCCTGTTTTTCCTCCAGTGAACTCAAGGCACTGTACATGGCTCTCCTTCTCCTTACGTTATTCTTATAATAAGAGGCTGGTCAGGCTGAGACATTGGGACTGACCTGTATTATCTGCTGAAGGTCCTGGATCCAGGAAGAGCAGGAATAGAAAACTGCTATTCTTAGAGCCCCCCTCCCCACCTTTTTTAGTCAAAGCAAGTATGTATGTTTTGAACTTGGGGAGTTTTGTGGTGGCCTGGGGGCAACAAAATGCCCTGGGGGAGGCACATGTGGCCCACAGACCACACTTTGCCCACCTTGTGTTGCACTTCACTGACAACAATAATCCTTAAAATGCATGCTGAAACAAGATTAAACTAGTAAGACTTGCTTCTTGTTTGATGTTTAAAATATGTAAGAATATATTGCCAGCCTGATTTTCAGTAACAAGATGATGGGAAAATAATAAGCACAGTTTTCATGTTCACAGGACACTGTACAACACTGGACACAGCAACTGACTTTTCATTTTAGAGTAGTACTCCTGCTCTAAAAAGTTACATCTTTCCTTTCAAAAGTAGTGTCCAAACTCTCCTAATATTTCTATGATGCATTTCTTACTCCAGCAAATAATCTCTGAATGCATAATTTCAGAGGTCACTCAGATGCCTCTATGTAATAACTTTAGACCTACTAAATAAAAGTTGTAATGCAACTACCTGGACATTGAGGTCCAGTGAGGTCTTTCTACAAATTAGTGATTTAATATATTTTATACAAATAGCATTGCTTGCCTTCATCCTTTCTGTTTTTCTCTTTAGTGAACTTAGTGTTCAGACTGTGTATTCCTTCTTGGTATGTAACTCTCTTGTTCTTGAAGTATGAGCTCATGAAGATGGAACAAATGCTCTGAATTATGTAATTTTGCACTGTCCTAAATTATTAGACCTAATCTCATTTTGCACAAATTTTCTGAATAGGTGCAATAGGATATTGATAATGTCAAGAAGCAGAGCAGTCACTGGTATTTGAAAGATCTGCAGTGTTGACCTCTATGCCTCAGAAATAGATAATGACTTATGGGTTGAACTTATGCACTGCAAGTACAATGTTCCTGCACTTATTAAGTGACTCCACATCTTACAGAGATGTTGCTGCATTCTATAAGGAAAGAGCACAAGTCAAATAACAGAGTGCAACAGAAGTGTGTGTCACACAAAGCAAAGTGACTAATAAATAAGGACTTCCTGAGTTCCACAACTACCATACGATCACAATGAACATTCTGTCCTACACTTCTGTTCCCAACCACACATGATATTGCTGAAACGTGGAGAATATGACATTTCAATGCTCTTACAAGCACTTGTTTCCTGTTATTGACCTCAGGAAGGAAAGATATATGAGTGGATGTGCATCTTATCCTTTCCATAACAGCAGACAGAAAAGTAGTGTTCCGCACTCATGGACTCAGCAGTACTGAACTGCAAGCAATGTTTGTTTAGTGCTTGACATCTCTTACTTACGTATCATAAACGTTCAGCAGCCAATTGAGACACATATCTACACAGAGCGGAACATTCACCAAGTCCTTGTGCTTCTCTTGCAATCCACTGTAAATTGTAGTGAGACAACCGACTACCTCTTGAACATTGAGGAGTTGGTCATTTTGGTTCAATTTGTGCTGTTTGAAAGCTTCATTTGTGGCATTTAAGTCCAGTAGGTCCACTGTCAAAACAATAAAGGAGAAGAAAAGCAGAATTAATGGCACTTCACTTCAAAAAAGTCTACTTCTCTGATTCATTATACAAAAGCCTTGATGGTCAGAAGATTCCTCCTACAGTCTACCTCTAACTGTAAACAGATGATAATCCATAATGGTGCTAAATGTTGTAATTATATGTTTACCTAGCTTTTAGTGCCCAGCTTTACTAGGACTGAAGAAGTATTCCTATTCTCCAGCTTGAGATGTTAAATGAGATTCGGTGACTGAATAAAATAAAAGAGGTTTTGACAGAAAGCCTAGGGTTAAAAAAAAGTAATTTAAAAATTCATAAAGTAATGGAGAGCATTTCAGTCTACATGATGGCCAGTATGACAAAATGGAGGGCCTCTGGGCAAGTGGTGGTTTATCTGGGGAGAGAGATGTTTAGCCCATACTGGATGTGATTGCACTCTCCTTTAACAAACAAATCCATGGTGTTGCAGAGTGCCACTCCTGGACTCAGCTTTATCGCTGGAAGCCTAAATAACATCTATGACTAGGAATTGCCTTCCCTAGTTTAGACTGCTACCTCACCTGGATCTTTTCGATGGGAAACAACAGATGACCAAATTTATCCAGTGGATTAACTACGGGATTGGCCTGTGCTATGCATGGTACACTAACGTTTTTGAAAACACCAAAAGTTTTCATTAGTTCAAAACCAAGTAACCAAGCTGTTGTCTTTGACTATCCAATAGAAGTATCAGCATTCAACGAAGTGAATTCATTTTCAGAGGTTCTCCACCAGGTCTCCCTGACATCTTGAATGCCCAAGCCAGTCATAGGTTCAGTGCCAAGGAAGAAGTCCCAGTTTCCAGATGATATTCAGAGTTACAGTTTGAACCAAGAATAGGTTCAACTAGAACTGAGATGAGGACTTTCCAGTGCAAAAAGTAAGCATTTAACTTCATGATTCAATATAAACCTAAATAGAAGCCATTTTATTGCACTTACACCTAATGGTGCTGGATAGACCATGCAGGCAAATGCACCATTTAAAAATAACTTCATGAATCTAGAAGGAACAATGATGGAAACATGCCATATGCAGGGAAAGGCTTATAGAATCTCACATTTCTGCTATGATATTTTTCTCTTGAATGATGGCAAGGTTGTGTGCCAATTCAAAAAACTACACTCAGCTATAATAGCAATTATGGGGAACTAATTATCATCTAGACAATGAGACAGAAGAAAATAGCTGATCGTGAATTTTTCCCCAAGTGGTCTTAAGTTATGGAAACAGACATTTCACAGGGATAAAATGAGTTTAAGCTAGAAGCCAAATGGCAGCATAATCTTAAGAGATATCTTTCATTAGAAATGCTTGGAAATTTAGTATACACTGTCAGTTTCTTAGCATATTTTTCACTGTGCTGTATTTTTACAGATTGACATCTGAGCGTTCAGCCTGGAGGCAGGCGGTGCATCATGGCCTCTCCCAATTTGAAGAGACCCTTGTCCAGCAGGCCGAGGCAAAGAGGCAGCCCCGAACGCAGCAAAATCAGGGAGCTGGACAGGGGACAGATTGTACTTGTCTTCAATGTGGAAGGGATTGTCACTCTCGAATTGGCCTTCTCAGCCACACTAGACGCTGTTCCAAGTCCTCCATACAGAGCACGTTACCATAGTCTCTTGAGACTGAAGGATGCCTAATCTAATTTTTACAGATGTGTACAAATTACTGCATACTAGTTGTAGGGAACTGGAGAGCATTTTGTGACGTATAGGATAGAGGCGCAGGAGGACTGGGGATCAACAGAGACATTGCTAAAAATGCTGCAGTCACAACAACCATAATGCTGCCATTTTTATTTCATGCAAATAGGTCCCATTCTATTCTTCTGTGGCATCCTAGGAGATAGATGTCCATTTTTCTTTGTCCAATCAGTATTATACACTCCCGTCATAATAAAAATGAGAATGGTGTTCTTCATTTTCATGGAAATGACGTTTGAGGGATCAAAAACCCATCTCGCTAGAAATGCAAGTTCTACAAGCCTCCAAATATTTCTCTGAATTGCACTGAACACTACACTGGAGAGGAATTCTCACATTTCCCCCTACCCATCATTGTTCCCCAAAGTTCTGCCTAGCAGTCCCCAGAATAAACTCCATTTTCTCTTCAAATTACCTTACTAATGGCAATAGGAGCACTAGCAGCAGTGTATGGAGACATAAATTGTCTCCTCCTCCTCCCCTTCATCACCCTAACATGCTGATCTGCCTCAAGCTAGACACAGAGCCTCAGGTAATCATTGGAGGTACAGTCCTCCTAAAGGGTTCTGCAGTTATAGGGAACTTGAGAGAGAAGTAGGATCATCTCTCATCTGTGCTGGGGCCTGGCAAATATAACTATTGAAAGAAATCCCTGCCTTCTTCAAACTACACAGTAAGAGTGAGCTTGGCAGAGAATATGAACCTCAAAAGTGCAACATCTTCCAAAAAATAAATATACTGTATGAACTCTCTTACATTACAAATATAATCTATCTTCTCCCCCCCCAAAAAAAAAACCTTTTCAAAGTTGAACCATGTCCTTGGTTTTGGTGAAGAAGAAAAAATCCTTCCAACTAGTCCCATCTTGACAGCAACACATATTTAGAAGATAGAAAATAAATATTGGCTAACAGTTGCAACAGGTAACACTGGATTGTTTTCATCTCTGTTCCTCTGACAAGGAAAGTTTTTCACAGAAATCTCTGTTTTCATACAAAAGCTGAATCTAACTACTATACAATCCAAGACACACCCAAAGAGCTGGGACAACCTTGATGTCTGTGATATAGCTGACCACAGCATTGAAGAAGCATTTACAACTTGCCCCGGCTTTTGTCAGATCCTTAAGAGGATGCCTGGTTCCTCCAGGAGTCCTACAGAGATATACAGATATCCTGAATAAAGATTGGAAGTTTGTCATAGCTGGCAATTAAAGGGTTAATCTCACAATGAAACCAGACAATCATGGACAAGCATTTCAAAATTCATCTGCATATCTGAGGATAAGTCTTTTCTTTATTGCAATAATTCCAGGCCATTCCAGCTTGTCTATTTTTACAAGCTTTATTTCTATATTACTTCTTGGTTCCATATTTCAAAAATAGTAAGTTGAAATATATTGAAGGCCATCTTACAGTTGCAGGAAAAACTGTAGGCACAAACACTCAAAATCCATCCTTGTAACTTGTAAAAAGACATGCTGGTGTCAAGACTTAAGTTGTAGGTTGTTTGAATCCAAAAAGAGGAGGAAAATACAGTCAAATATCAGAAAGTTACATTCCTAGAAATATAGGTTATAGCCTACAAAGGCAAAGAATACACCTCTAAGTATTAATATTCTTAAGACTAAGTATATTTAGATACACAGAAAATGTTAGTTCTAAGCATATTTAGATACATTGAAAAACATTTCTAAAAAGAGTTCACCCAATCAATTAATCTAAGGAGGAAATTGTCCAGGATTATTGCTGTTCTTTGATGTCTGCTGCCCAAAATAGCGTGGAGTTGTGATCAATGCCTGTTCATTCATGACTATGTGTGCCCTATCACCATATTTATACTCTGTGTTCTCACTAAAACTCAGACAGTTTCCCTCTCTTGTCCTGTTTAAAGTGCTAACAGAGGTGGGACTTACAAGCTTTTGGAGCTGATAAATATACTAATTATCAAGTATACCACCTCTTAGCTACAATAGCTGATCCTCAGCAATCCATTTTAATGTTGTTACCCTGCTTCCCTGAAAATAAGACCTAACCTGAAAATAAGCCCTAGTATGATTTTTCAGGATGCTCGTAATATAAGCCCTACCCCAAAAATAAGCCCTAGTAAAGTGAAACCCCGCCCTCCACCACTGTGCAGCAACCAGAAGATGACATGACTGTATTTGAATAAACGTAGATTGTTGTACATGAAACAAATAAAACATCCCCTGAAAATAAGCCCTAATGTGTTTTTTGGAGCAAAAATTAATATAAGACCCTGTCTTATTTTCGGGGAAACACAGTAGATGGTGATACAGTATAATATATAAATTCTATGTTTTTACAATACAATATTATTCTCATTTGTCAGATGTTTGCTATATTCATATCTTTATTTACAAACTGAAAAGCAAAACTAACAGACAGTTGCCAAGAAATGTTATGATTTCAGTCACCTTGCTCTGCCAGAGCCAGTTCACTGTTTTGGAACACTTATAATAAACAATTTCTTTATGACACATGTTTAAAAGTAATGTAATTTTAGGGCAGTTTTGGGCAATTTTCTGCACCCCCATCGCTCAAATATTCTTAAAGAAACAAGGTATCAAACCTCGACACCTTTATTAGTAATATGTCATCTGCTTTTAATTAATGTTCTGTATCCATATTTCCCTACTTTATGAATTTATAGAACCAAGAAAATCCCACACTGTGACTAGGGCATGAATCTCTCCAGAAAGGCTGCTCCCTTGGTCCTCTTCCTCTCACAGAGATGTTTGGTGAAAACACAAGAGAGGACCTTTTCGAAGTCTGCTCCCCGGCTGTAGTCTTCCCTTCCAAGGAATCTAGATTGCCCACCACCACCTATTATCCTCACTTTCAAGCAAATACTTTTCTATGTGGGCCAGATTTTTCTGTGTACAATTCTGGCTGGGTAGCCCTGGTCTAAGAGTTGAAAAGATAGTGCATTGCTGTCTGTCCGCCAATCTGTTGTTGTTGTAGAATTCCGCTTAATCCTTAACATCTAACTGAAAGGTAAACTGTTTTTGAGATGTATACAGATGTTAAGGATTGTACAGAGAGCGCAAGATAAGGCCAATAGATTGCCCCGCAACCATTTATTCGTAAAACCAGACAAACCAACAAGGCATGCAATCATCTGGGCTTTACAATATTCTCCATTGGCATTTGAAATCAAACACATTATATTTAAACACTGGTCCATTGTTCAAGATCTACCAGGTTGTCAGTCCCGCCCCACTACTGGGTTTACTAAAACCAGAAACATCAAGGACCTAATTATTCCATCTGTTTTAGCTGGACATCAACTCCTGGCACCTGTGTTAAGAGGTCACTTTAACTCTGGACATTGTAAGGATTTCAGCCTCTCACTAAATGTAAAGGAGTTTATATATCCGGAAGGATTATATGCCATCCCACTTACTCATTTCAGTACCTGCAACACCAATAATGTGATATATGTGATCATATGCCCATGCCCCAAAATATATGTAGGGATGAGCACTAGACCCATCAAAGTATGTATCCTTGAGCACTGCTCCCGCATTAGAAACAAAATTCAGGAGGCTCCTCTAATGCAACATTTCCTTACCAAAAATCATTCTGACAAGGATCTTAGATTTTGTGTGATTTACAAACATATTAAACATCAATTTTCCCACGCTGACATCCACAGAATTTTATGTCAAAAAGAAGCTTTTTGGATACATAGATTGCACTCACTTAGCCCAGCAGGACTAAACACCAACTTAGGCCTTTCAGCATTTTTATAAACTTAGGGAATTATACAATACAATAGAGAAGAAGGTCCCTTTAAGAAATTCTGGTAGCCCCCAGGGAGTATAAATTACCTTGATTTCTGGGAATTATTTACAACAGAGAACTAACATACAGATAAGAGGATGCCAGCATGTGGAATTGAATTATATTGTAAGATATTGTTCGTATTACCTAATAGTGGGAAGAGTATGACCACCAAAATGAGGTCTATTATTATTGTTTTTGAAAACCATTTTAGGTTAATGAATGTTCCTGTTTCCAGCATCTTGGAGGTTCAAGGGATATCTTCTGAAGAAGTAAAAAAAAAAGCACGAAACCAGCTTAGTGGACAATTATTTATGCTCGGAACTCGTCAACCACCCCTAGGATCCAAGACCTTGACCACATATGTGAATGGAATTTTTATTTAACACTTCCAGACTCTAGACTTTGAATTTCTATGAGTAGAGAGACTGGACTGCACATATTTGCATTGGAGAACGTTATTATATAATTTACTCGCTTAGTATTAGACAGAACATTGTTAATATATATTGTTTGACAGTTTGATATAGTTGTTGATGTTGATACTTTTGTATATCACATACTAATACTCTAGGTTTTTGTTCAGCTGCAATACAGAGTTTCCTGTGTTTGTTTATCTTCTATTCCATACTCCCTAGATTTTGATAAGTTAATATTATAATGGCAAGAATCTGATTGTTTTTTATGATGTGTGTGAAATTGCAGAAGTTACTGTGGCCAACTGAGGAGTTGCTGGTTGTGTGCCAGTCATGTGACCAGGTACATGACCAACATACAGCTGCACCTCGCCAATTAGGCATGATGGCTTCTCTGAGTCCTCCACACACATTAAAAACTAACAGAATGCTGGGTAATTTGTTTAATTGTGTTTGAATATTATAATTTAATATATTTTAGGTATATCTGTGTGTAATTATTTCAAGCTACCTTGGATCAAAGAATTGGGAGAAAGATAGGCAATAAAATAAAATAAAATATTGTTGCATCTTCTTTCAAGGGCAAATGCTGATTATATTGAGGTACAAAAATACTAGGCTGGATCAAGAATTGCATTATTTGAAATCAGTGGGACTTCTTAAGTCATTGCTAACTTGCCCTAGAGATTTCAATGAGATCCAAGTACCAATAACTTACTCTTATCCACCCCACTGGGCTAGGAAGAAATAGCTTCCCCTCCAGGAAAAAAAGTACCAGCTACTGAATTCCTGTCATCTCACTAGTCTTCTTGAAAAATCTAGAGAGATGGACACTACTTGATGCCATTTGAAAAGCATTCTACTAAGGCACATTATGTCAGCAGAGGCTTTGAGACACTCACTTCAGGCTTGTCCTTGTAGTTTTTCCCCAAAAGGCCTTTATAGTTTGCCACTGTTAAGCTGTGACAGCAATTTGCCACATCTAACCGACAGATGATGACCCTCTATTTCAAGTGATTCCATCTGACAAACTCTCTGCCTTAGTCCATTAGCCCTTCTGAAGTGTTATATAGTCTGACACCTTCGGAAGCTATCTGCATTCAATTGATGGGAGACTATTTCCCCCCCTTTAAATCAAAGTTACATGGCAGCTGGGCTTGAGGAGGGTCCCAAAAAGGAAGAGGATTTGCAATACATCCATCCAAATTTGCCTGTTAGAAATTAAGAACAGCAAAACTCTGCAGGCTTTGAACTCTGCTTTGTTGCTCCCGAATGATATGAAGTACAATGCTTATTCTCTCCATGAAGCAAGCCAATAAGGCAGAGTTTTAAGGGGGCAGGGAGGAGAGGAGGATGGAAATTTGTTATCTGATTTGCTAAAAGCTGTACAAAGTACTGTTTTTCAAGATGCACATATTTTCACATTCTGAGTTAAGAGAATGTGGTACTTTATACACATACAGAGACTCTAGGGCATTTTACTTTGAAATCTGTTTAAAAGATGTTTTAAAAAATGAAAACACACAAACCTGTGTTCGCATTTTGGTTTCAGAGGGATTAGTTTAAAAGACAGAACTGTGCTTGGATTTGCTGAGGCAGACTAACAAGTAGGATTCTTCAATTGATTCATTTGTAGTCTGTACATTATCAGCAGGATACTTATTTCTAGTGATATGTCAGCTGGGTTGTGAATAGAGATGGGCACAAACTGAACCACAAACCAGGGGGGAAAAACATGAATTGAGCTGGTTCATGATTCGGTCATAGTTTGGTTCAGGCCCATCAGGCACTAGTTTTCATCAGGCACTGGCCCACTAATGTAACAAGTTTTCCTGTGTGTACCTCTTTACCTTCTGTTCTGTATGTACATAAATTCAATAAACAACTCAAAATCCCTATTTGCAGCACAACTCATCAAAGCCTCATTTTCATATACAGTCTAAGGAAATGCAAAGGGGAAAAAGCAGAGTGGAAGATCCAGGTTTGATAGAACTTTACAGTTTCAGTTGTGCAAACATTGGTGGAATATGCACTGGTACAATATGAGAGCTTAAGTTTTGCAGATGTAGGAAATTCTTTAAAAGAAAAATATGCAGAAGTATTTCTACGTAAATACATCTTACTAGTAACTACACAGCTGACCATAAGATGCATGGATCACATGTGTCCCTGAGAGGCACTGGGTGGCTGCCAAGGTCACCACAGATCCCCTCTATTTAATTATTCATTCTTGGAGGCTACCAGGATCAATAGTCTAAGGCTCTCCCATCCCACCCACAAACAGAAGAGCAAACTGGAGATATCCATTACCAACCCCCCGGCTTTTATATGGCTGAAAATGGCCATTTCTGGCATCCTCTTTCCTTTGTATAAGTGCCATAAATTCATTTCTGCTCCAGTCCTCCACAAAATCCCCCCCCCCACATGATTTTTAATACGGAAAATAAAAATTTGTTTCCTCGACTGAACTCTGGTTCAGACAGAAAAATGCAACTGTACTAATTTGGTATCCATACCCTTATCTATATTAAGTGAAGCAAAAATACTGTGAGTGATTGTGACCATTTGCTATATGAATGATGAATCAGTAAATAGAATGCATCTTCAGTGCTAGTTTTTCTGGGATAAATCTATTTCATCTCTTTACTAGCATCTCTTGCAGAGCAAATAATGAGTTCTGAAAGATAAACTTACAACACAATGCCTTTTGTAGCCTCCGGATTTTGATGGCTGTACGGTATGCGGAAAAACGCACATTGTTCAAATCAGCTGAAAAATGGCAGATGGTAAGAATGTTAGTGTATTCAAAGTAATTGTGAATAAGTGCTATGTAATCACATACATTGAGTATTTGTTGTCATTTACATTTTAAGTACACAAAATGAAGGGGGAAAGTGGGGAAGGAATTAATTACTTCAGATCAAGCAACAAATTCAAAGTCAGTTCCATATGAAATGATGGATGCTGATAAACATTTTAGCAAGCCGCAGTTCTAATATCATAGTCGATATTGCTTGAATGCACTCACATAAAAGAATTTTTCCCACACTTCTATGTAGCAATATATGCAAGTAATCCTAATCATTTTTGGTACATGGCACATTTCTAATGTGACCAAGAGGAATACAGAACTGATAAACAAACCTAAATATGTACATAAAAGTCATTTTTGACACTCTTTCAGTTCGGAAGCTGCAGCTCATACATACTGTATATGACCCACTTAAACAAGATTAGGAATATGTCAAATAAATCAAGCACTTGAGAGTGTGTTTCTTTCCAACTGTGTTCCAACTGAGGGAGTGTCAATTGCCAACTGTGTTCCAACTGGATGCCAATTCTAAGTAACAGACTGTGCAACTGACCCCTTTTTATGTAGTTGGTCATTTCCAAGTTTTCATAGCCACACTGGAAGCAGTCACAGGAAACTAGCTCCTGTCTACAGGCACACCTTGAGAGGGTGCATTCAAGATTTAGAGAATAAAGAAACTAGGTACTCAAAAGTAATTTAAATTCCCTTTCAATTTAAATTCCTTAGCTCTTACTAAGATGGGATTTATTGCTCATGTTCTAGCAGAAATATATTCCAACTTCAGAATGCTACCACACATTTTGAAAGTACGTTTGACCACATAGGGATACACATGTGCTTCTTTATAAGCTACTAAAAAAGAGAGATTTATTTTTAAGGAATAAATCACAATATATCATCCATTTCATTACGATAATTATAATGTTTTCCCACAATTAACTATTATTATTAGGCACTTTACGCTCAATACAAAATGTTTGAACAACACACTTCAAAATGCAAAAGCATTCTGAATTGCACTTTATGCTCAATATCATGTATTCAAATAACTCACTGAGATATCTGTAATCTACGGTGCACAGTGAACATACATATGACAATAAACATGTCTATCATCTTATCCCATGCACACGTGACCTGTTAATTTTAACCAAAAAAAAAAAAAAAAAAAAAAAGCCCACTCACCTAGTGACTGGAAGAGTTCAGTCATTTTAGGATGGTCCCAGCAGGTTGTCTGAGTCTGGTGACTATGGAAGAAAAAAATGTCACCATTATTATCCATAGGCAAAAAAAGCAATAACTAAATATTTTGGAATAGCTACATTTATGAAAGGGGAACATTAGCATTACCATTTGAAAGGCAGCATTAACACTAACACAGGCTCCAAGGGGCAATGGAAACAGTGCTAAACATGGAAAAGAACTTTGGACTCTTGTATCTTAACCAATAGCCCCATGTGTTAAATAGCAAGCCAGGGAAAGCTGAAGTAGTGTGTGATGTGGCATGCAGATCCACTAGGTGAAGAGCATGCATGAAAACCTTGACTGACATCAAATTAGTTCTTTGGATTGTATTTCATATTTACATTTGAACACTCTTTTAAAATTTTGAGTAACAAGCTCTATATTAGAGTATGGGCACAACAGTAGATTGGAATCCACTGGCAGATCTCCAAATAGTTTGTAGTAGATCATCAAGGGGTTCTGAATTTTGATGTTATACCAACAGAGAAAGCAGAAGACTCTCATTCTAAATCAAGGCCTGGGAGTCAAGGAAGCTTAGTGAAAAACTATAGATTTCATTCTGAAAGGATTTCTGAGCAATCCTAAATTCTACCTCAGATGCAGCATGTGTTGCTTTGTCCTTGATTGCTGGTATCTGTTATGATGTTTAGTTCATGCCCATATTCTGACTGCTATATGTGATCAGAACCTTATCTATTAATCAGTGTCATTTGGACTACTTGTGTACCAAATTTTAAATCTTCTGAGAGCCTTGAGGCAACTTTCACTGTTCTAGAATATACATTTGAGAATGGATTTTCACAAGTCTTCTGTGAAGTATCTAAAGTAAAAAGGCAAGATACTGTTGGTGCACACCAAATTTTAGTTAAGGGAACAGGCTTGCAGGAGCCTCTTCAGACTTTCACACTGAATTTGCCAACATTGGTGTAGAAGGGGTGCTGGAGGTGGGATTTACTTGTGTACTCCTACCTCCCCAGCACACTTTAATCCCTACATTGTTTCAGGCTGTATTAGGCATCCTTCAGTCTCGAAAGACTATGGTAACGTGCTCTGTATGGAGGACTTGGAACAGCGTCTAGTGTGGCTGAGAAGGCCAATTCGAGAGTGACAATCCCTTCCACACTGAAGACAAATACAATCTGTCCCCTGTCCAGCTCCCTGATTTTGCTGCTTCCGTGACTGCCTCTTTGCCTCGGTCTGCTGGACAAGGGTCTCTTCAAAATGGGAGAGGCCATGATGCAAGGCCTGCCTCCAGGCTGAACGCTCAGATGTCAGGGTTTCCCATCTGTTGAGGTCCATTCCTAAGGCCTTCAGATCCCGCTTGCAGATGTCCTTGTATCGCAGCTGTGGTCTCCCTCTGGGGCGATTTCCCTGCACTAATTCTCCATACAGGAGATCTTTTGGAATCCGACCATCAGCCATTCTCACAACATGCCCAAGCCAACGTAGACGTCGCTGTTTCAGTAATGTATACATGCTAAAGATTCCAGCTCGTTCTAGGACTACTCTATTTGGAACTTTGTCCTTGCCAGGTGATACCAAAAATGCGTCGGAGGCAACGCATATGGAAGGTGTTCAGCTTCCTCTCCTGCCGTGCACAAAGGGTCCAGGACTCACTGCAGTACAGGAGTGTGCTCAGGACGCAGGCTCTATATACCTGGATCTTGGTATATGTCGTCAGCTTCTTATTGAGCCATACTCTCTTCGTGAGTCTAGAGAACATGGTAGCTGCTTTGCCTATGCGTTTATCCAGCTCGACATCTAGAGAGAGAGTGTCAGAGATCGTTGAGCCAAGGTACACAAAGTCATGAACAACCTCCAATTCTTGTGTGGAGATGGTAATAGAGGGAGGTGAGTCCACGCCCTGGCCCGTGACTTGTGTTTTCTTCAGGCTGATTGTTAGTCCAAAGTCTTGGCAGGCCTTGCTAAAACAATTCATGAGTTGTTGGAGGTCTTGAGCAGAGTGGGCAACAATGGCTGCATCATCGGCGAAGAGGAAATCCCGCATGCATTTCAGCTGGACTTTGGTCTTCGCTCTCAATCTAGAGAGATTAAAGAGCTTTCCGTCTGATCTAGTCCGGAGATAGACACCTTCTGTTGCAGTTCCAAAGGCATGCTTCAGCATGACAGCAAAAAAGATCCCAAAAAGGGTTGGTGCGAGGACACAGCCCTGTTTCACTCCGCTTCGGATGTCAAAGGAATCTGATGTTGAACCATCAAAAACTACAGTGCCTTTCATTCCCTCATGGAAGGACCTGATGATTTTAAGGAGTCGAGGTGGACATCCAATCTTGGGAAGGATTTTAAAAAGGCCATCCCTGCTAACCAAATCAAAGGCCTTTGTGAGATCTATGAAGGCGACAAAGAGTGGCTGTTGTTGTTCCCTGCATTTCTCCTGCAACTGCTACCTACAATGCTGAATAAGTGTCTCTAGGTCTTTCTTATCTACCCAGCTGGCCTCAGATCTGGTTTCTTTAAAGAAAAGAAAATTAATGTTACACTGAGATTTTTAATATTAAAGTAGAGTATTTGCCAATATTATTAACACTGAATTGTAATTAAAAATATCAGTATATATAGTAACCTTAACAGTTAGCAAAATACTCAAAGTACAAAATGACCTTTAATTCACTCATGCTGAAGATGAGGAAATAATTACTTTAATATATTGCTACATTTACCATTTAAGAGCATTCAAATGTAATGAATATTACATTTTACCCCCCATTTAACCCGTCAAGATCTTGTGTATCCAGCCGTACAAATAAGATGAAATTTAGCTTGATCAGAGAACTTTCAGATCTATTGCTTTCCATTTGTCATGTCCTATTTCCATACATTATTAGTCCATAAGATGACTCATTCTAGCTACATTCCAGTGCATACATTTAGATCTGATTAACATGAAAATTAATTTAATTAGATTTGTTATATAAAGCAAACTATGACTTAATATTATCAAATGGACCTATGTATTAGCAAATTAAGTGGCATTTAATGAAGCAGTAAACTGTATTCTCTCATTTTACTTAAACATCAACCTGCTCTAACAGGACTCTACATTTACTTAGAAAAGTTAATGGACAAAGCAAGTGGGCACAATCTATTGTGATGCTGTTGGAGTTTTTGCAACTTCGCATGCTGTCTTTATTAGGTTTGGTTGGGAGAGACATTACTGGGTTAGGGTGGTACAGCACTAACCAATAGTTCCTTCCCTGTCTTTGATTCAAAGAGAGCCCCACCTCTCTTCTCTTCTTTTTCCTTCTCTGTTGTCTGTTGGCAGTCTGTAGTCTATTGAGGCCTGTTTACTCAAAGGAGTCATCTTTGTTCCTTTACTGTTTGATCTGATTAATCGTAAGTAATGAAACTTTTTGTTCTTTCTCTCACTAATGTCTCAGAGTTATTGAGACTGTAAGTGCCAGTTAATGACAAAGGGGGCAGTATACTCTGGGGAACATGAAGCTGTTCTGCTCTGTAAATCCCTGCACTTCTGCTGTGCAGCTAGAGGAATTTAACCAATGTTCAAAACTCTTCAATAGATACTTTATAGTGTCAGCTTTAATAAGCTGAAGAACTAAAACTGAACAAGATCTTATCCAACCTACTTTATTATTAAAATATTTCCACCCTGCCTTACATCAGAAGATCTCAAGGAAGGATACAATGAACAAAACAACTTTTAAAATATTCTATACCAATTTAAAACAATTAAGTCTTCAAAATAAGTCCATAGTCTGACAGACTGAAAACCAAGCCATGATTTCAATAAATCCCAAACAGTTGGATAAATAGCCAGATTTTAACTTGGGGTAAAAATTGGTGGGAGAAACATCAATAGCCTTCAATATGCAGATGATACAGCCCTCCTCTCTGACACCCAGGAAGGTCTAAAGTACCTGATCATGAAACTCAAAGAAGAAAGTGAGAAGTTTGGCCTCTTTTTCTTTTTACTTTTTTTTTTAATTAGTAAAATTGGAAAGAATCGAAACATCAAAATAGTATGTTCTCGAAGGTTTTCACAGCCAGGATCTGATGGTTGTTGTGGGTTTTTCGGGCTGTTTGGCCGTGTTCTGGAGGTTTTTCTTCCTAACATTTCACCAGTCTCTGTGGCCGGCATCTTCAGAGGACAGGAGCTAGAATTCTGTCAATCACAGTGACAGATCATCTCCCCCCCCCCTTATCACAACAAAACACCCATAACAAAAAACACCCTGATCACAGGAAATACCCAATCTCCTGAAAAGAACAACAACAGCAAAAACCCTTATCCCACAGCTACAAATCCCACATACTACACCAGAACACAGACAGAATTCTAGCTCCTGTCCTCTGAAGATGACAGTCACAGAGACTGGTGAAACATTAGGAAGAAGAAACCTCCTGAACATGGCCAAACAGCCTGAAAAACCTACAACAAACATCAAAATAGTAATTGGTGGAGAAGAGGTTGAATGTGTGGATGAATTCATCTTTTTAGGTTCACTAGCCAATCAAAATGGTAATTGCAGCCAAGAAATAAAATATAAAATCATGCTAGGTTGCACAACAATGATGAATATGAATCAAATATAGAAAAGTAAGGAAGTCAGCTTGATGACCAAGTGCAGATTAGTTCACACTATCGTGTTCCCCATAACTACATATGGCTGTGAAAGCTGGACGATGAAGAAGATGGATAGAAGGAAAATTGACTCTTTTGAGCTATGGTGTTGGAGGAGGCTCTTGCACATTCCATGGACTGCAAAGATAATGAATAAAGAAGTGCTAAAGTGAATAAAACTGGACATGTCACTAGAAAGCGAAATAACAAAACTTAGACTTAGTTATTTCAGCCATGTCATGCAATCAACAGCATTGGAGAAAGACGTTATGCTTAGAATGGTCAGTGGTAAAAGATGTCGAGGACACCAAAGAATGAGTTGGTTGGATGTAATCAAAGCAGACACTGGCCAAAATATAAAACAGCTGAAAGAAGCTGTACAAGATCGGAAATCATGGAGAGAGCTGGCTCATGAAATCACCAATGGATAATTTAATTAGAACTTGGTGCCAAAGTGAGGACAATGTCAGTATCAACTGGGCCTCCAAAAGGAGGCCATTCCTCCAATTCAGCACTACAACTAGGAAAGTCCTGTCCTATAAGGAGCACTGTTTAAAAAAAAAAAAAAAAAAGGAGATACAGCAGGAGGCTGCCCAATAGACCCTAAAGTTTGGGCAAGCATATTTAAAAAGGAACCTTCCCTCAAATATTAATGCCCTAAGGTGTTTAAAGGCTTTGACATCATCACTACTACCTTCTTGTACTGGAAACTCATAGGCAGCAAACAAAGTCCCTTTAAAGTGGATATAATTTTTGTTTCTGTACAGCTGTTCCTGTATGCACACTAGCTAACACACTGTGAAGTAGCTGTGGCTTCTGTGGCATTCTCACTGGCAATCCCACATAAAGCAAGTTGCAGTAATCTAAATGTGAAAGTACCAATTAGCTACTGTGATCAGGTTACCTCTGTCCAGGAATGGTCACACCTGATGAGCCAACTGAAGTTGGCCAAAAGTACTCTAAGCCACAAAATCTACCTTGGCCCCCAGTGACAGAGATGGATCCAATACCTCTCTTAAATTATTTACCTGCTCCTCAAATTCATGAAATGGAATCTATAGAGGTTCTTCCTCATCAGGATTAACCTTCAATTTACTGATCCTGACACAGTCCATGACTGTACTGAGTTCCTGCTGGGTGCTGTTGATGTACTAGTGGTGCCCAACTTCAGAACACTTGATGACCTTGCCCAATGTAAGGGCTCTCTCTCTCTCTCTCTCTCTGTGTGTGTGTTGAACAGCAGATGGAATAAAACAGAACTCTTTGGCACCCTGCCATTGAACTGAACATACGTTTTCTGTTGATACACATTCTGTAACTGGCCCTGCAGGAAGTAGCAATGTGACTGTAACACTACTACTCCCACCTCAATTGTCCACTCTAATAAAAATCCACAGTTGATGGTATCAAAAGCTGCGAAGAGATCTAGCAGGAACAGCAGGACAGCATTATTCTTGTCTTCCTCTCAAAGCAAGTCATCTATCTCAAGTGACCAGGGCTACTTTGGTTCCAACGCTTAGTTTGAAATCAGATTGAAACAGAGCAACATAATCCATTTTCTCTTAAGAAGGCAAGAAGCTGCCTAAATACCACATTTTCAAGCACAGGGATATTTGCAGTTCTTTTCACAACTCTAAATCCAGAGATACCCTCTTTAGCAGACTGTGTTTCACCAATCTGACAAGTCAACGTACAAGACAATCCAACACCTCTCAAAGCAGATTGAATTAGTGGTGTCTGCTTGGGCTTTACACGTACCTGCATGGCAGGTGCCTGCAGATAAACAACACAGTTAGAAAAAAATTATCCAGTCCTCTCCTTTCTGGACACAGGGAGGCATCATCTGGTATATACGTTCTGGTGACATCTGGTGATGTTTCTTATGCAGATGTTTTTATTTCTGTACTTTGGTTGGTTCTTACATAGTCATGCACCCAAAGAGGGCTGTTACTCAGGAGTAAAGTAATTTAGGATTTTACTATCACAAAGTTAATATACATTTTTGTTTTCAAAGTTTCATAAATGGAGTGAGATGTCTAATTATGCCACATAGAATTTTCACTAAAAGGCAAATCTATATTGTTCACACGACTTAACGACTAAACAACAATATTGTTCATAATGTGTTGAAAGAGTTACTAAAATCATTAAGTTAATATGGAATAATTGAGTGTTCTTTCATAAAGGACACAGCTCAAATTAAAAAGAAATACTGTATAAATTCCGTTCTATGCCAGGTTATCTTCAGAAACCCAGAGAACAGCATAATTATTCATTTACAGTACAAATAAAAAGTTACTTGCACTTTGATGTTTCAGAATAGAAAGCATATTTACAGTATATTACTTTCAGTTGCAAATATAAAGATTATCATCAACTACAGCTGAATCACTTTTATTACATAATAATTCTTGAAAATAGTTGACTCAGTATCTGCTTTCTCTAACATAGTCCCACTGAAGTAAACTAAGGAATGCATTACAATGAATCACTTTATGAAATCCTGATGCACTGAACTTTGCAGGTCACTTTTCTAAATTGAATCTTAAATAATCCTTTTCTTATAAATACATTTTAAAAATCTTATAAGGCAACGAAACATACTACAATAGCCCAAGTGGCAGATTAAAATGGGTTAAGATACTATTCAAAAAAGTATATCATATCAGACTATCTTCTACAGATACATTTTAATGCCTACCAAGGTATCAGCTTCAACTAATGACTTCAGTTTAATGCAAAACATGAAACTGCATTTAAGATTACTTCCTTCCATTGCCTTCATGCTGTCAAAGCCCAAGCCATTGTCTTGTGAATGTTTTCCTTCTATGCAAAAATAAACGTTGGACACTGAAATAATGAATAAATAAGATCACTCATCTTCACTGTGCTACATGAATACAAATAATTGTGGTAGTAAAACAGAGCTTTTATCCTTTAGGACTCATTCGAATATCTGAAAATTCGAATATCTGAAAATTTGCCAATCCCCTCCCCTCACCTGGTTCATTCTCACACTTCTGTTTCACAAGTACTAGCGGGAAATGAAGCAGCACAGTGAAGTTCTTCTTTCTCATAATCCTTTGACACATAAACTCCTAAGCATATTTTTGTTGAAAAGATAAACTGAAATAGTACAGCAAATATTTTGGGTTGCAGAGCTACAGTATCATTGAATCCCATCAACCAAATCCCAAACTATTTTAAAAGGTGAAAGCTCATCAATGGCAGGTCTTTATGAGGCAGCTGCTATGAACGGTACATCTGTGTGAGTGATGATGGTGACAGTTCTGAACTTTATGTGGTATTGAAAAAAAGCCTGATGCTACCAAGTGTCTCTAACTGGAATGCGACTAGATGAGACTGATATCAAAAGTTCCAATCTATCCCCAGAAAACATGTTCTAGTACCCATCCAGGGCAAAAAAAAAAATCCACATCCTCCAAAACTATCTGGAATGGCTTTGATTTCTAAAATAAGTGTTCTATCCATCACATGCCACTAGCTTTGCCTTCCAAACCAGCTTTTACTTAGACCCTCATTTCAATTTACTGCCCAAATAAGATCAAGTGTAGACTGTCAATACAATAAATAACAATATGCATTATGAGAAATACACTGGGATTTGAAAAAATAAATAAATAATTCTTTCTTGCAATACAGCAATAGCACACTGTGAACCTTCCTTTTCACACCTACCATGTGCCCTGTCTCACACTAAATAAATTCTGTCTTAAACACTACCTCATTATTAAAACTATAAAAACAAACCTTGTTAGTTAGGGTCAGTTCACGCACAGACTCTGGCAACAAATATAGACTTCGACATTAAAAATACAGCTTTACGAAACTCTCTCAGTGGTAAAGAAAGGAGCTGCTAATGCTTCGGGTGGGGGTACCGCTACCCTCCACAACCCATTGTCCTGCTGTGGTTGCTAATGCCTTTCAATATTCTTCCTACACTATTCATTTATCTCCACTCTTCCTGTGTTTTCTGTTTTCCCTTTAGTAGCCCAGGCCCAACATTAAGTATTTAGTAAACCATTCTGACAGCAAAATGTATAGTACAAAGTAAATACATTTTATAAAACAACAACAATATGGTGTGCTACATTAGTAGGAGGCGAACAGGGTAAAGGTAAAATTCTTCTCCATCACAAACTCTTAGAAGAACTGTGATTGGATCCATTTTGGCTGTTAGCTGCAGAAAGGACATGTTCATGGAGTAAAGTTAGGGGTGAGAAGCTGGGAAAGGGAACAGCCACGGGAGAAGGGAGAAGCAACTATCCATAAGTCAATCATTTCTCAGATTTTTTTTTGGTTTTCAGATCATGTGTCCACAAAATACCTAGACTGACCCTCATGGAAGCCACTCATAACATATTATCTCCAGTAAGGAAACATTATTTTTTAAAAAGGCATGCAAAAGAGGGACTTAGTGTTACTAATATGGAGTAAAGTGTCAGAAGGTAAGAAGGGGGAGGTTTGAGGAAGGATTCTGAGGAAGTCAGAATTTATGGATGGGTCTATGGAAGCAGGATATAGAAAATTAAGCATTAAGGAGAAAGAAAACAAGAAATGAAGACTGACTGTTCAGGAGCCTCTCAGATTTGAAGTCAAGTTCATAAAAATTGAGTGTGTCGAAAAAGGAAGGCCTGGAAGAAGCAGTCACACGGAACTGCATTTTTATTATCTGGATTGAAACAAAGCATATGTTATTATGTCATTGGCTTGTCTGCCTCATGATGCTTGAGTTGGTTTGTTTTATTCCTGTATTATCACTGTTATTGTTGGATTGACTGTTATATTTTGTTTGACCTTATTGTTAACCATCCAGAATAGTGTTTTGCACTACTTGTGTGATATAAAAGTCAAATAAATAATCCAAAAAGAGCTATTGTGGTGCAACAGGCTATTAGATTAGAGCTGAAGATGTACATGTTCAAGTTCCCTCCTCAGCTGTGAAGCTCACTGAGGACTTTGGCTCAATAATTACTTCCCAGCCAACCTGCTAGCCAGGGTTGCAATGAGGATGAAATGAGCAGTAAGCAAACCTCTTCAAAAACTGGGAGAAATGACTAGATTACAGTGCAGCAATCAATTAAGTTATATCTATCTCAGCTGAATAAAGACTAGACCTTTAAAAAACAGGGACAGGGTATTTGGTAGGATTCAATATCCATAATGAGGAGAAAGACAAAGAAAAACCAAAACAGATTGGCCTTGGGATATATTGCTGTTAGAGATGGGGGTATGTGTATTCGTATATGAATACAAATATCCCCGCACAGCTGGACTTAACGAGGGTCCACTTACATGTCTGGTGGTGGCAGCGGTCCTGCTCATCCTTCCAGTTGCACCCGGAGTGCCACTCACTTCCCGCTTGGCTGGCCACTTGGCAGCCATGCAGGGAGATTCATCCTCCCTCCCTCTGCCTGGAGTGGCCAGCCGAGTGGCAAGAGAGCAGTGCTCCGGGTGTGATTGGAAGGATGAGCAGGGCCGTGACCACCACCGGACACATGAGTGGACAGTGCAGCCCCGGGGGGGTGGACCCTCGTTAATTCCAGCCGTGCAGGGATATTCGTATTCATATACAAATACTCCCATCTCTAATTGCTGTGCATTCTCAATTAAGGGGTAGAATCAAAAGGCTTGATGGAAAATTGCATAGTTTTTTCCCACTGTCCAAACTCAGATACAGGGATTCAAAATGTAAAGTATCTGAAATCTCCACAAAGAAGTTTATGATCTGCAAAAGTTTATAAAAGTAAATTCATTAAATGAGAAAATTATATGCTCAACATAAATGTACTTTAGAACTTGAGAATGCCGAGATATGCCATCAATTCTTCCTTAACATTGGTCTTTAATTCATGTATCATGTATTTCACAGCCAGTAAAAACTGTATTCAATGTAACATCAGATTAGAGAAACCAATTTTTTCCCTGGGTAACCATTCATCTAAACTTATTATTTCTATTACAAATAGCAGTTGATCAGTGAATTCTTTGTGGCTCCATGCACATAGTGTTTCAATTGCTGCTCATTCTGAACTCCACGGGTCCTTTTCTCATCAAAAGCTTTCCAACTTTCCTTAAAAGCATTCAAATTTGACAGATGAAAAACTAACCTCTCTTTACTCAGCTGTTATGTCCTTACATTGCCCACTGACGTCTATTGCAATAAATGAAGCACTCAGATGCCAGAAGTATAAAAACAATTACTGTGAAACAACTTTCAGAGAACTTAAGCACATGAAGTCTCAGAAGTCCTTCATTATGGTCTTCATGTTATATAGTTTGCATACCATGTCACAGACATATTATTTATCATTGCAAAAGAACATATTTCACACTCTTTTTTTCTGGGGGGAAAAAGTCTTTGGGAAAAAACTGTTTCCCCCCCAATTTTTCCAGTTTTTTTTCCAGGCCTTCCCATCTTTAAACACAAGGGAGAAATTAAAAGAGAGCTAGACTGGGAGAAATCATGTAACAGGAGATTGCAACAATAGGCATTCTGTTTGCCTTGAAAATACCACTGGGTTCACATATTAACTGGACTCCATGCCATTCTTTCTGTCCTCTGCACCAACTACATAACCCCGATGACGGACCCAGAATATATTATGTAAACTTGGTCTGCACAAGTCTGAATTATATAACTTTAGTTGCCCACAATTCCATTCTCCAAAGCATTCTGGTTTAATCAGCAAGGACTCAAATGGCAGGCACGTGGGAAGAAAGAGAAGATTTGCATGCAGGACAAAAACAGAGTACCCAAATGGACAGAACTTATGCAAGGAGCTGGATGCCCTGCCTAGCTCCATCTCATTTTCTGAACCATCACAAGAAAGGTGTTTTTTTCTGAAAGTTCAGAATGCACCAGATTCTGAGCCTGCATGGGACACCGATAAATGTGTTGAGTGCACAATCACACAGTAAAAATGAACAGACAAAAGACAACTGTAGATACTGTCAAAGTTGTTGGGAAAGAGAGCGCCAAAATTCACCGCATTACTCAAAAGTTACAATAGTATAATTGTACTCTTAAGGAACTACAACCCAACGGTCTTCAAATAATAGTTCATATGACCCAATCTGGCTTCTTTTTACATGCACCTATTGCAACATCCATTGTCTACCTGTGCTCATATGAAAGTTTCAACATTTAACTTTATTTCATTGCTGACCTTATAAGGGACATGTGTGTTCTGCTTAATTAATGGGACATAACCAACCAACTACTAGTAATTTTGTAATTTTAAATAATGGATAGAAACCATGAACTGCCCTCATGGGCATAACAATAATTGCTACCATTATTATCAACTTTATTATCATCCCAATTGCTCTTTTTATTATATTTCTAAAACCGTATTTCATCCAAAGGTATCTCCCCTTGCATTTCATGATACCAAAGCAACACACTCATTTCTAGCTTTCCTTCCCACCCACCCTTACCCCATGTTTTGTTTTATATCTACCATAATAGTATCTGCTTGCTGCTTATGACCAGATTTTGGAAAGTTACGTTCTAGAGGAACTTGTTGCATAAACTGTTGCTTCTCAGCCACGGTTGCTGTTATTATTTTGTTGCTTCTTAGCCATGGTTGCTGTTATTGTTTTGTTGCTCCAATTACACAGGTAATTAATTATGTTGTGCATTATTAAGGTATTACAATCTCATTACCAACAGGCCAGAAAAATAGAGGGAAATGTTTTCTGGTTCATCAAAGTTCATATTGGCAATTCAGTATGCATAATATTGCTTTTTTCTCTCTCCAAATTCATCCATCACAACTTCATCACAACACATGCTTCTTTCACTGGTTGTTTTCATAAGGAAAAACACACTTCACACCCTAAACACACAGCGACTTAAAGGGGAAGAGGTAGCACTGTGCTACAATCCACAAGGGCTACAAGTAGAAGTCTGAAAACTTGCTTCATGGACCATGACACTTCTCTTGCTCCTGTTAACATTTTAAGACAATGTTTCTCCTAAGTGGCGTCTTTAGTAAGATGGGAAGGGCTGGACAATTTCAGTTTATTTTGTGTATTAATATGTTTGTGTGTTTATATATAAAATCCTTGTGTATGCACTAAAGAGGTTGACATGGACGTTATTTGTTACTGTTATAATTTGGCATTCAAGAATTAATTGTAATCCTATGCACACAGATAGGACTAAGAATCAATAAACTCAAGGGTGCTTTCTTCTAAGTAGACATGTATATTGTCAAGCAACAAGGAAACAAAAAGAGTCTGTATCCTCCCCAGGTTTGTTCCTTCCCTCAGTTGCAATCAAATGTGGAGAGAGTGAAAGAATCTCCATGCATGACTGTATGTTTCTGCCAGATTTACATAACTAGTGTCTTGTATGATGGTTTTATTTATTCATTTATTTATGAAATGTGTAGATTAAAAATCATTGTGTTTTTTTTTGGTAGTAGATGAGAGCCTTTCAATTTGCCAGGAATTTCAGTTATATTGTGCTATACTAACTTGTGTTATGTTGTGCTATTTTATAATTTCCTACTGACAGGTTACTGCTGCCTGGTGGTCTGTTTTTGATCTTAATTGTGTATTCTTTTAACTTGCAAGAGAACGATATTAAAGGGCATGTCTGAAGCTACTTAAATCACTGCTCCTTGAAGTGGTAGCAGACACCAAATAGTGGAGGAATGATAGGGAAATTTATACTCTTTCCCTGCCATAGATGATGATGATGATGATGATGATTATAATAATAATAATTATTATTATTAGTTTTATTAGTTTTATTTATACACCGCATTTCTCCCAACAAGGGACCCAAAGCAGCTCACAACATTAAAATTAAAACAATTTAAAAACAAAATAAGTTAAATATTAAAAGATAATTTAAACAATATATGATTTAAAATACAATTAAAAGATTAAAACATGACAACATAAAAAAATTAAAATTATCTGCTAAAATGGGGTTCAGGGATTCAGTTATAATTGTTAAAAGCCTGCCTGACATATAGGTTTCCAAACAGGGTTTCCTTCAAGTGAAAACAGCAGCTTAAGAGAGATGGCATTTTAATAGCACCTGGGCAGAGTTTAAACTTCTCCTGATACAGTGAAGTTCGAAATGAAATATACTGCATAACTCTTACTTAAAATACCTCCTAGACAACCTTAAACAAGAATCTTATTGTTTTAGGAAGATGCAAAATCAAGACTGCACAGACTCGCTTATCGTTCAGCTCACTTTTTACTTAGATCACCACTAAGCCGCATTCTAATGATCTGGAAAAGTCAGTGAGACAACTCAGTGATAAATGAAACTGCATGTCTTCCCTAGAACATTCAATGGACCTACCCACTGCTCTTGCTCTCAAGGATGGGCTTAGCTTTGCCTAAGTTGCTGAGGAAAGGGAGAGATGAAGGGGACTGTGTGCTGTTTAATATTTTAATTGCATTTTAATTGTTTTGTCTTTTTATTGTATTTTAATTGTTGTAAGCCGCCCAGAGACCTTTGGGTAGTGTGGGAGGCATATAAGTTAAATAAATAAAATAAATAATAATAAATAAATAAAAGGTGGATCATTGCCCAGCCCCGTACAGTTAGCACAGTCTGCACAGACCAGCACGAGGGGCTGTCCAGATGTTTTAGATAATCAATCAATCAATCAATCCTTTACCATTGTCTGAAGTACATTTTACAGCATCTGCTAGTCTTATCTCTGCAATGGCATTGACATACCATCAATCTACCAGTTTTATAACTTTGATTTCTCAAATGTGTTCAAACTGCTGTGCCTGTTTAATTTTCAGAAACACCTGAGGTGAGTGTGGTAGGCGGGTGGAGCAAAAAGCAGCGCAGAATGCAGCACGGGATATCTACTCTTCCATACTACACCGACGCGTATTTCTGCCTGGCGCCAGACCAGCTTTCATCTTACAACCCTGATATTTAAATTGAGGCAGTCAGTGCTGGGTCTTTGCCCCTCTGAATACTAATACTTAATAAGGTCATGGCCAATTTTCAGCCAACCTCTCCTTAGCAAAGAACAAAATATTATCATTGTACCTTTATGGTTACTTTGTTGAATTGTACTATAGAAACAGAATAATCCATTTGATTAAGCACACTGTCGATGGCATCATCATTTCTCCTCTGTCTTTCAGACAAGCTGTGTAAAACAGTATATAGATATAGTACAAAAACCAAACTTTCAGAGACCAGGGGAGGAAAATAAAAAACTCTTCTAGAGATTCTGCTCTACATGTAGCACTTCTCTGTTTGGCAAATATTAGCAACTAACAGAACACAAAATGATGGTACTTTCACCCCTGAAGTGGCTCTGCATGGAGACAGAGAATGAATAAAGAGCAAACTAGCAACCAGGTGTGGACTAGGAAAAAGGTACTGACTAAGCATTTCTCAAAAACAACATCACTTACTAACCTCTCCTCTAAACTTCCAACGTGCTTTGTAAAATAAGCAAAAAGAACCAAACTTTTCTAATCTGAACTTGATTTGTTAAGGTATAGAGTGCGGGAAGAAATGCTGTCAGCCAACAATGCAAAGGTTTCAATATTTCTACTGTGTTTGAGAGGACAAGAATAGAAAATCTAGTAGACAGATAAACATAAACTGGATGTTGCAGTTTCTCTATGTTCTCTGAAAAAAGCTCACTGCAGATGAGGGAAGCAAGAGGCAATTACTCATACTTTTTAAGAGTATATCTTTAAAAGACATTAACGTACTGTCAAAGTCCACTAATTTGTTATCTCAGATCATGGCAACCGGTCACTTATAATGTTCCCTTCCATATGAAGAGAGCATATAGCTCCCCAAGTTCTTCTCTGTATCTAATTTGAAGAAATGCCAGAGAAAGTCTTATCCCCCGCTCTGTAGATACAGTGGTAACAGTTCCTTTCCTTTAATTACTCTCCTCCTTCATTCTCTGTGAAAGGAGGAGGTCTTTTTGACACCCATAATGCTACCGCACCCTATCCTGAGCACTGGGACCGAGCACCATCTCTCTTCTAACAATACCATCCAAATCTGCGCTGGTCACCTAGGACAGAACTCCACCTCATGACTTGTCAGCATAGAAACAGCATGTGGAGGGAGTTCATAAGGGTGTGATCACAATGAGGGCAGCTAGACAAGATTGGCTTTGCCTCCTTCCATAACTCTGCATGGAGAAACTGAACAGGGCCCGTGGTTTGCACTAGAGAGAGATGACTGTGCCTTCCTCATTGTGTCTGGACTGCAATTCACATGGTTTTTATTACATCCATCCAAGGACAGATCCTGAAGCTGAGGCTCCAATACTTTGGCCATCTCATGAGAAGAGAAGACTCCCTGGAAAAGCCCCCGATGTTGGGAAAATGTGAAGGCAAGAGGAGAAGGGGACGACAGAGGACGAGATGGTTGGACAGTGTCATCGAAGCTACCAACATGAATTTGACCCAACTCCGGGAGGCAGTGGAAGACAGGAGGGCCTGGCGTGCTCTGGTCCATGGGGTCACGAAGAATCAGACACGACTTAACGACTAAACAACAACAACAAACCCCTAATACCCAACCCCCTTGCTTCTAACATTTCTAAGTAAAGAAATAGTTTTCTCAGTCATCATTACCATTATCCTCACATCTTCTGTTTCCCTGTCAGCACAGAACCAAACTCACAAAAAGAGAGAGTAGGTGTAGATTTCTGCCTGTCAATCTGTTTTTCAGATCAAAGATCCTCTGCACAAAGCAAACTGCCTAATTCTGTGAAGAACTTAACACATGACCTCGGCTATCTATCCTTACAAGGGGTTACTGATTGTACAAGCTGTGAGCTATGATACTGCTCCCATGAAAAGTGCTCCCAAGAAGCCGCACTTGAAATCATATGAGCACCAAGTCAGCTATTATTTCCCACTTTTGCCTACATCCATAGGAGCCACTTCACAGTTTAAAACTCTTGAACTGGAATTCTCATCCTCCTGGAACTAAAAGAGTGAGGAACTAAGACCCAATTTAATTATGTGCATGTTCTACTATATACTAGTACCTTCGTAAACATTTTGTTATCGTATGACACGTGGAATGCAGTACCTGATAACATGGTAGCATAACACAGCCCCCTTCAAAAGATTAGGTTGATGAGTTAGAAACTATGCACAGAATTTGCAAACAGGAAAATGACTTTTGCTTGGGCAAACTGCTTTAACTTCATTAACATTAGTCACTTTTAAAAGCACACAGAAATGAAGAATTAAAGCATTAGGATTATCTGTAGCACAACCCACTCACTAAGTCTTCTAATGTACACTTACAAAATTTTGAAGGCATTAGCCTCTCAATGCTCCTGAGAACTACAGCTTATTTCATAGTTTATATTCTACCTTTGCATTCTAAACATTCACTTTTTTTTTCTTACTTGATATTTTGTGTGTTTGAAAACAACTGCTAAAATCCTGTTCTGCAATTATGCTGGTAGAACAGAAACAGTGCAATGCACAGCCTCTAAATGCCACTAATCAACAACTCAGGGTTTAAGTATAAGACAAGAAAGGATGCCCCAAATTAAAAAACACCAGATACTTGCCTATAATTTTGCTCTTCAGTTACACCAAAGCTCTTGCTTTTCAAACTTAGAGAATGTACCAGTACTAATTTTTAAGTCCCATTAATTTCAATTGGATCAGTTTGAGCATTCAGATCATCTTCCCCTTCAAATCAATGGGATTTTAAAAGGATTGATTCAAGTGGTTCATGCCCATAATCCTCATATAGTACCTCCAGAGATGTTCATATATATAAACATATCACACACACACAGATGTATATGTATATAACATTTCCCTGATATAATAATTTTCCCTGATATAATTTCCCTGATATAATAAGAATCATGAGACCTTATAATGCAGCAGACCTCAACTCTTCTAAAAATTAGTAGCTCTAAATAAAATGTGCAGCATTAAGTATGTATAACTGCCCAGGAGGAAAGAATGAACTCACAGGATGATAATGGCCCATTCAACTTCTAAAGAAAATACAAACCACACACCTCAAGTTTAATTTTATGCAGAGTTTAAAGATGTTAAACAGCTGCTTTACTCCACAAATTTGATAATTCAGGCCATTTCCCAGCAAGTTTCATAAACACCTTTCTAATTTCATGCACAAGCAGCATCATTAACTTAATGGCATTCCTCTGATATGGCCAAGCATTTTCTTAATGTAACTTGATGTGAGACAAAATAAGGATACTACAGTATGCTTTCCCGTGGTTCTCTGTTAAGCACTGAACAGGAAAAGAAGCTTGTGAAAACAATTCTACAAATTCAACAACTTATTTTTCACCCTGTTCCTTTCCTACCAGAGGTTAGACAACATCGTGGCTATTCAGACTTCAGATACAGCCGCTCTGTACACAACAATGGTGTGGTGCATCCAAACCTGTCTCCAGGATTTGTTAGTCAATACGTTATTCTCTTCCTTGCACTTCTCCTGCTGTTTCTTTATCCTGAATGATCAGCTGTAACAAGCTGAAGTTTTCATTTCTCATTATGTGACCTAAATATTCTAGCTTTCTGCATTATATGTGTTTTATAATTTCTTGGTCTTTATTCATTTTTCCCACTTTCCTACCTTCACTGAGTCACCTTCTCAAACCAAGAAACATGTATCCTGTAATAAATCCACATTTTAATTACTTCTTTTTGAAAATTCAATTCATAGAGTAGACACGATAACACACAGCAGCACACAATGCATGTACTCAAAGCCAATTTAATTTTTTTGTTCTACATTATTCTTCATCTTAAAGAAGCCGTTCAAGGCCATCTGACTTTTACTGATCAGGGCAAATTCACCTAATTAGGGCAGCAGTTCTAAGGTTTTATTTACTGAGTGTATTCCTCATTTCATTTTTCAATAGTCTTCCAAATGCAACTTACAATGGAAAAATGATTCAACAGCTAATCTATTCATAAAATGACAATAAATAAAAATATATAATAATGTACTTGAAAAAATAGTGTTGAAATATCCATCAGCAGTAAACACCAAAAAAGGTGAAAAAAAGCCATGCTGAAGAGGTGAGTTTTAAAATTCTCTTAGAAGCAGCAGTAAACAAGGTCAGCAACATGTCTTCTGGGAAAGGATTTGACAGGATGGGGGACACTGGTGGGAAAGCTCTCCAACTACTCAATCAAGCTTATTTAGCAGCAGATAGGAATGGAACTTGAAGGGACGTGGTGGCGCTGCGCATTAAACTGCAGAAGCCTCTGTGCTGCAAGGTCAGAAGACCAGCAGTCGTAAGATCGAATCCGCGCAACGGGGTGAGCTCCCGTCACTTGTCCCAGCTCCTGCCAACCTAGCAGTTCAAAAGCATGTAAATGCAAGTAGATAAATAGGTACCACCACGGTGGGAAGGTAACGCCGTTCCGTGTCTAGTCGCGCTGGCCACGTGACCACGGAAACTGTCTACGGACAAACGCTGGCTCTACGGCTTGGAGACGGGGATGAGCACCGCGCCCTAGAGTTGGACACGACTAGACTAAATGTCAAGGGGAACCTTTACCTAGGAATGGGACTTAAAAAACAAAAGAGAGGAAAAAAAGGTTCTTACTTTTGCTTTGGGATTTCTTTGCTCGTTTCTGAAAGAGATCCTTTTAAACACAAAGGATTCATTTAAATAAAAGAGGGGAACACAAAAATGTGTGGATTTTCATGTTTCCCTCTTTTGTTAAATTCTTCCTTCACCCAAATTGCCAAGGAAATTTTCCCTGCCTTGCCATAGTCACCATGCACTGCTATGTGCCTCCTTGCCCACCAGTCCCATTCTCTCCCCTCCCTCGCTTCATCTCACCACCACCATGTACCTCTTTGTCCACCAGCCCTGCTTTTTCCCCTTCCTCTGCTTGCTTCACCCCTCACTGTAGGCCTTCTTTGTCTTGCTGCCACCGTGCTCCTCCTTGCCCCACCAGCCTGCTCTATCCCTTCCCTCTGTTTGCCTCACCACTGTAGCCATGAGGCTCCCTGTCTTGCCAGCCTCACTCTTTCCCCTTCCTCTCCTCTTGATGCCATCAGGCACTTCCTTAACAAATGAGGAAAAAGAAAAGAAAATGACCCCAAAGTGGCATCCCCTTTTGTTATAAATGAAAGGGGAAGTGTGAAAAAAAATGCAAGTGGCAATCCACCAAAGAATCAGAAACAAAACAGAAATAAAAGTTTCCACTGCAAACCAATGAGTAGTGTTTCCAAAGTTTATTTTAAAACATGGGTGAATTCATATGGGTTAGGTCATCTTTCACATCAGTTGGGCCCAAATCATTTGAAGCGCTGGATATCAAAAGCAGCATTTTGAATTGGCCTTGGAAATGTACTGCTAATCAGAGCAGCAGGTACGTATTAGTATCATATGGATCTGATCATCTAGCCCCAACCAGAAATGGAGGAAAATGTATTATCTACCAGGCAAGGCCTGGTAGATAATATAGACCAGTGAGTCTTTGTTGCAGCTAGATAGTCAGAGCAAACGATGCCAATAATAAGTTCTGAGCCATCTTCAAAGGCAACCCTCAACTGTTATAGACCAAACCTACCAACAACAATCCCTCCAAATGTAACCCTAGAAAGTCCTGGGAAAGGTGCTGACTACTAAAGAATAATAAGTCTTGAGCCAAAGTTTCATAGAGGACATTTTTCTAATAAATATTCTGATATGTTCTTACTTTCCTGATAATAGAAGATTACTTTGAATAATTATTTCCAAAAACTTTCCATTGTTTTTAGGATTGTCTCTTTCCCAACAAGCAACCTCATGATGTCTGAGAAAGACATTAGGTACAGGGAAATGTGGAGGAAGCAAAATGGTGGCCAGTCTGCCAACCAGTGTATAGTGGACAAGACCTCCCAGTATTTTCTGAGTGCTATTGCATCCTCAGCTAACCCTCTTTGGCCTCCTTGTTTATTTATTATTTATTTATTTACTCTCTTTAAGCTTAGTTGCCATCCTCATGACACCTGGGAGAAAAATGGACGTTGACAAGAAAAGTTGATCTGCAATATCTGTTTGTATTTGAAGTTGGGTTCCTCTTGAATGGGCAAGTAGCAGGCATTAACTTTTCAAAAACAAACAAACAAAGAAAAAAACCCACATTGCTTCTTATTTGTTGGCATGGATCGATCCAGCTGCTTACATTTTTGGATTCTCCTGGCAGGGCAGATGGTTATAGCTACTGATATGACAAGCATCTGCACTTCCACATTTACTACTACACCATGATTGCCAACACAGAGTGGTGGCTGTTCCCACTTGCAGTGGACAAAGGAAAAACAAAACAAAACAAAAAACATTCATAGGCAGAAAAGAATAAAACTTTGCTACAACCATTGCTAATGAAGAACCTCACCTCTAAGAAACAATAAAGAATTTTTCTTTCCTCTGGAGAAATTCAGCAAATCCTTCACCCCAGTTTCTCTGCCCACAAATATAGTGGGGAATTTCAAAAGGCTATTTCTGTACAGCTATATTCCCAATACCAGCTGAATCATTCTGTGCAGATCAGGAGATTCCCACACCTGAAATACTTTCGTTTATATAAACTAAAACCTATCTGGATTATGTTATCCCCTCTCCCCCCAGTACAAGGAAAGGCAGCTAACAATTAATGGAAAGTTTTTCCTCTAACACAATTATAATATGAACAAAGGCCAACTTACTTGATGTAGTATGGAACTTTGTTAAGTGAGACTGATCTCTGCCATGGTAGCTGAACAGAGGCTGTAGAAAAAAAAAATGCAGGACACAATTACAAAATAGATTAAATATCGGTAATAAGCATGCACAGACACACAAACAGAGGGATATTTGGACTATATAATTAAGATCTGAATGTGGGGAACTAATCTAGGATCCAGACATGCAGATTTCTCTCTCTCCTGGAAAGAGTTCTATAAATAACATCAACACTTCTCATCTAGTACATCAAAATTTACAGCAACTTTTCTGTGGTCATCATGGATAATCAGGGATTGTTGGAAGTGATTGAAAGTGAGATACGAAGTAAACAACACAGTGCTCCTTTTAGGTTCTTATATAACAATGTTATACATGTCTAAGTCCCTTTGAGTTCAGTGGCGTGTACTCTCACAAAGTTGGGTATTTAGGATGGCCACCAGTCACCAAAACCATTCATCTCTCTCTATAACATCTGGGTGAGCAGACAATCAAACAGGTGAATCAAGCAAGGTAAGAGGAAGTTTCGATGCTATCCTCACATTCAAACTGTGGTAAATTACTTTTTTTTCTGCCCCTGTGCAATACTACAATGGGGCGACAGCTGTACATGAATAAGTGCTTTCCCTACGGTATCATGAATTTCTCCAGCAGCAGAGGATGACCTGTGAGCACTCGTTCTAATGCCATCAAAGCACAGACTTTACGTGACAGAAGGGAAGAAACTCAGTGGCCCTCATTTTCCTTTGATCTATCATGAATGCTCCACTGAAAAGTTTCAGGACCCAGGTTAACTGAACATTCAACACCTGAGAACAAAAATGTGGAAATGCAGCTCCTGATCTGCTTTGGTCAGATAAGAAGGATCTTAAGTTCCTTCAGAAGAGGAGCCGGAAAAGTGCAGCGCTGGGTCTGTGTGACCCTTCAAGGCTGTTTCAAGGCCCCAACAAACTCCTCTACCCTCAACTCCTAAATGGTTCTTCTTCCAAGAGGAGTGATCCAGCCCTTAATAGGCTGCACAGCAGGTCTGTAATATTCAGCATCAAAAATATAAGTATTTTTTTAAAACTGTGACTGACATCTGACTGCTCCACTCCCTTTCATAGGTTTTGGCAGTCCTAAGACCTGCTGAACTTGCCACCTCTGTATTAGAAGAACCAAGGGCAAGACGTGACTAGGCCATTAGTTCTTCCAGGATGGAACTGAACAGAAAGGAGAAATGAAGCCTTTGGTCAGTGTCAAACAAGGTAGGGCCGAGGGATGTGAATATAAAAGTCTGTCCTTGCTGCTATAAAGACTAGTTCACAAACAAGGCCTTTCTTGAGAGAAGACGTGGGCTCAATTTCACTGTGTAAGCTTCGAAAGGGAAACTGCTGTTTACTGATATAGTACCTTCACAATTCTCTCTTCCATTAAAGACAACTGTACAGTAGCAATACAAAACAAGGAAACAAATATTACGTGGCCAGCAGAAATACTGCAGAAAGAAAAGCAGTCAGAGAGCTGGGTCTCTCTCCAGATGACAAATCTTAATCATAAGATGAAACAGCATTGAAGACGTTGCAAAGTGAGCTCCCTGGCAAAGAGAATCATGTGTTCTTGTACTGGTTTTCATACATGACAATTTCTGAGCAAAATGAATGTCCATCAATCTCTTCTTTATTTCCCTCAGTACAAGTTACTAAGAAGTGCAGGTACTGGCTACAGTCCTAGAAATACCTATCATTTGACCACCACAGAAGCATCTCACAGTATTCCAAATTCTATAAGGTATTTTCTTTGCTACACAATGAAGAAAATTTCTTTGGTTTTAAAGTGTCTAATTACTCTAGGCAAACTTGCATTGTCCATATCTGAAAGTTTGGTCCTGGTTATGCACAATTTTCTAAACCTGGTATGAGAGTAGTCTTTGGGTTATAGGCACATAGGCCCTGTTTGGACAAAAAGAAACACAAACTATACAAGTATCCCAATTATTTTCTCAGAAGTCCCTGAAACCACTTTTCACCCCTCAAAAGAAGAGCACAATAACACACATAATGTCTTACTAGCACTCACTGGAAAGAAAATTTTGAGATGCAGGCCCACAATCCCAGTGTGCTTCCTGCAGCAATTTAAGGCGATCCTCTACAGATATCTGTATGTATAAACATATACAAGCAAGAACATTAGTCAAGACTACAAAGCAACTATTCCAACAGTCAATATTGAAAACAATGTTCTACAAATATTTTTAGAGAACAGACTTAGATGTACTGCTGATCACCCTGCCCACTTACATCTGTTCAATTGTTTTTAGTGCTTAAATATAAGTCAGTAATGATTTCTCTGTAAGCAATACAAATCAATAACAAAGAAGATTTTCACAGAGACTAATACTGCCCATTGAAATCTCTGCTTCCTTCTCCTCTTCCCTTGTCTAAATGTCTGCAGTCAGCATGCCTCATTTTGATGCTATTGATCTTACAGCTGTCTTTACAAGGAACCACTTTGGAGCATGCTGTTTTGCTGGCTGACAGGATGGGCAGACATCCTCCTGGTTTACTAATTAAACTGCTCTTGCACATACAGCGGGAGCTTGGCTCTGTAAGGCATAAAAATCACTCCAAAAACCAAATTACATTGCAAGGAACACAGAGATGGCTCAAAAAAGTTAATATTTTCACCCTCTCAGGACATATCGCATCTCAGCAGAGTACATCTAAAACTCTGCAGGTTGCAGATGTCAAACATAAAAGAGCAATCCCCCCTGCTTTCAAACATTTCACACTTCCCTTCTCCCCCATGCCCAGGCCAAAATGTGGTTTTGAGTCAGGAACAAACAAAAAAAAGGACAATTTCAGATTATCCAGTCATTACGGATTACTAGACAGTTTTGGTGGAGACAGAAATGTATCCATTATACTTCATCCAAACTTTGAAATTGATGATGGTATCTCGAATGGATAGCTTTCCAACCCACACTAGGCCCTGTCATGCAAAGCAGAAACAACACTTGCTTAATTATAGCAGATGTCCCCAGCCATGAACTATTCCAGGCCTCATACCCTCCCAGGCCTGTAAGGTGATGACAACCATCTGTCATTAAGCGTTGCCTTGGAATGTCCCTAGGGTGTATTATACTTATCTAGGACAAGCTCATAAGCCACCAGAAGACAGCTAGACCGGCATTCAGTAATGGTTTGCTTTGGGCCGTTTGAAAATAAAGCTGCTACTTTTACAAGAACAGTTCTTTTTCATTCCACACCATTCCACCCATGGCCCAGTAAATACACATGCATTTAAGATGGACTTGCAGAGCAACTGGAAACAGTAGCAGCAGGGCATAATAAAAGCAGAATATAAGCACTGTGGTGTTGTATACTGCCCTGATAGTTGTAGATGAAGGATGGGTTACAAAACGTAAAATACATAAATTTGTTGATAACCATCACCGATGGAGACTCTGTACAGTTTACAAACTGATACAAATTATACAGACTGAAACTATGTAATGTGTCTTCAGAGATTAATTCTTTCCTCCAGGTGAGCTACACTGTTATAGATAACAGAAAAGAGGTTATCAGTCAAAGAAAAAAACCCTCAAATTTCTAAAGCAGGTGGTGTGACCATCAACCTCCGGGTACACTACAATGGATCATTTTACAAATAACATTAAGCACTGTCACTGGCTTTCCTTTTCCCTCTCCATCCCATTGTCCTTTTGTATTGTATATTTTAGATTATAAGCCTGAGTGTGACTATCTTGCTTTGACTGACCTATAAGCTGGTCTAGAATTACTTGTCGGAGCATCTCTCCTTAATGTCATCTGCCCAACCCACAAGATCATTCCAGTTGAGGCTCCTCTGGGTGGCCACCCCAAGAGAGGCCCATAAATCCTCTACAAGAGGTAAGGCCTTCTTCGTGGTGGTTCCAACTTTATGGAACCAGCTTCCAGAGGAGCTCCGCCTAGCCCCCTTCCTGTGGACTTTAAGGAAGGAATTAAAGACATTGCTTTTCAGGGCTTTCCACACTGACCCCAGCTGACCACCTTCCCTCCCTTTTTCTTCCCCCTCCTCTTCTTCCCTCCCCTCTTTTCCTCCATCCGCTTTGGGATTAGTCAGTGCCATCTGGTTTTTTAGGGTTATAATATCTCTATTTTGATTTTTCTTATTTTTGTTTTCTATTTTACGTGGGATACAAACTGAATGAATGAATGAATATTTCCAGCTGATAAGCAGAGTATAACTTGTTTAAGTTAATTAATTAAGCAGCAAAGAAATTATTCCTCTTGAAAATAAAAAGAAGAGGAGGTGAACATGCTCTGCAATATTAATCCATAATAGAACAGGATACCTGCAAAAGCTTCCAGCGCATATTGAGATCATCTAGCTGTCGTGATATCTTTAAGGATGGATGAAGATCAAGCGGTGAGAGCTGACTGGATAAATCGTTGACAGCTTTAACTTTCAAGTTGATTGGTGCAGTTTCTTCTCTAAATGCCTGGGAACAGTAAATATACACCTGTTCTCAATAAATCATCTCAAAGCAGAGTCACAGCCAGTAGGCAGCACATGGAAATGAGCACACTCATTCATTCTCTGTAAAAGTCCTGAACCAGTGGCCTCTCCTTAAAGGTTTATGTGTTACTGTAAAAATGCTGTGAAATGTTAGGAAAAAAAATATGTAAAATTCCTGACATGTAACAGGAAACAAACAGTCACTAAGTAAATAATGGAAAACAGAAAGAATTTTTTTTATTATTATTATTTTTTTTTTTTGCCCTCACTGGGAACTTTTAAGCAATTATTAAAAACATTTTTATTGAGACAGGCCTTCCCGGACTCTACTTTATCTTGATTCAACAGTTAATGTTCAACCCCGCCATCTTTTTCCTTTTCCTATTTTCATTTTAATGTTTACTGACATTATTTTAATTTGTTTAATATTGTATTGATTACTTTATATTTTGTCCTGTTATTGTATTATTATTTTTATACTCTGTTTTATTATACTACGTAAACCACCCAGAGTGGCCTGGGTTGCCAGATGGGCAGTATAGAAATCAAAGAAAGAAAGAAATAAGAAGGAAAACAAGATAATGGTACTTGAGAGTTCTTGAGCTTCACCTGCAAGTATCAGAACTCACAGCATTTCAATTTACTCAAGATCCTTCCTCACTTGGAAAACTGCATGCTGTATCAGTAAATTATGAAATTAAAAGTAAGTTTTCTCATCAGCTGAAGGCCCTTGGCACTTTGAAATCATCAGCAGAATTTCCCTACTGCTCACCACGAATTCTTCCAGGTCAGTCAATTTCAATATTTCTTTCACTTTTGAGATTGCCAGTAGGCCAACCTAAGTCTCAACAGATGATCCCATTTTGCATATGCTGAAGAACATTATAATCCTCTCTTTGCCTTCCTTTAATACAATCGTCATTAAGAGATGACATATTGCCTTTAAAAAGCAGAGGTATTTCCACTAGTCTGGATCAGCATTTTTATGTATTTATATTAAAATAAGAAAGAGAACAAGATGGTTATATCATCCTTGAAGCAACAGTAGTGAAGATGTAAGTGAGGTCTGATCAAGTCCTGCTGGGATATAAATCAAGCTTCACTGATTTATGAATTAATTATTTGAACCAAGAATGAAACATGGGGAAAGGTATTGTATTGTCATGTATAAAGTTATGTTACACTGAAATCACTCATTTTTCCCCTCTTAGATTATCTATGAATAGACAGACAATAAGTATCCAGGTGCAATGAAAGTATCTATTCACTTCAGTATAATACTTCTTTAGATTCTTTGCCTTCCAGTTTTCTACAGTCTAGGATTTCTAGACTTGCAGCCATATGATATACGAAAGCCTATGCTTGCACAGTGGAACATACTGGGAATTAACAGGAACAGATTTATTTTCCTTCATGGGAAGGTAACCACAAGGATTTTCCGGCTTTGAAATATTATAACTGCACTCACATTTTACGTTTACCTTCAAATGCTACCAGGCAAGGCCAAACTATAGTTTGTTGTTATTGTTGTTGCTTTAAAAAAATGGCAATTCAGTTAAAATAATGGGATGACAAACTGATGCTGAAAAAATCAAGATACTCCCAAAGGTTAGCCTAAACAGCAACAGCTGGCTATATTATTAAGAATGTTGTTGTTTAGTCGTTAAGTCGTGTCCGACTCTTCATGACCCCATGGACCAGAGCACGCCAGGCCCTCCTGTCTTTCACTGCCTCCCGGAGTTTGGTCAAATTCATGTCGGTAGCTTCGGTGACACTGTCCAACCATCTCGTCCTCTGTCGTCCCCTTCTCCTCTTGCCTTCACACTTTCCCAACATCAGGGTCTTTTCCAGGGACTCTTCTCTTCTCATGAGATGGCCAAAGTATTGGAGCCTCAGCTTCAGTGAGCACTCAGGGTTGATTTCCTTCAAAATGGATAGGTTTGTTCTCTTTGCAGTCCAGGGGACTCTCAAGAGTCTCCTCCAGCACCACAATTCAAAAGCATCAATTCTTCGGCGGTCAGCCCTCTTTATGGTCCAGCTCTCACTTCCATACATCACTACTGGAAAAACCATAGATTTACTATGCGGACCTTTGTCGGCAAGGTGATGTCTCTGCTTTTTAAGATGCTGTCTAGGTTTCTCATCGCTTTCCTCCCAAGAAACAGGTGTCTTTTAATTTCGTGGCTGCTGTCCCCATCTGCAGTGATCATGGAGCCCAAGAAAGTAAACTCTGTCACTGCCTCCATATCTTCCCCTTCTATTTGCCAGGAGGTGATGGGACCAGTGGCCATGATCTTCGTTTTTTTTATGTTGAGCTTCAGACCATTTTTGGCGCTCTCCCCTTTCACCCTCATTAAGAGGTTCTTTAATTCCTCATCACTTTCTGCCATCAGAGTGGTATCATCTGCATATCTGAGGTTGTTGATATTTCTTCCGGCAATCTTAATTCTGGCTTGGGATTCATCCAGTCCTGCCTTTCGCATTATGTATTCTGCATATAAGTTAAATAAGCAGGGAGATAATATACAGCTTTGTCGTACTCCTTTCCCAATTTTGAACCAATCAGTTGTTCCATATCCAGTTCTAACTGTTGCTTCCTGTCCCACATATAGATTTCTCAGGAGATAGATAAGGTGGTCAGGCACTCTCATTTCTTTAAGAACTTGCCACAATTTGCTGTGGTCCACACAGTCAAAGGCTTTTGCGTAGTCAATGAAGCAGAAGTAGATGTTTTTCTGGAACTCTATGGCTTTCTCCATAATCCAGCGCATGTTAGCAATTTGGTCTCTATTAGCAATTTGGTCTCTACATTGAGAATGTAGTTACCTGTAAAGAGCTGTAAATGCTCAGGGAATATGTCCTCTGAGTTCTTCATAGGTACCTCTGCCTCCCTCTACTCATGTCATTCTTCCTAGGCACACCTTTTACTCCTTTGTGCCTCCTCCTGCCACCACACTGCTGCTGCAATTTAATTTTTTTTTTAAAGGTTGCAAAGTGGTATCAACTATGTATGAGTTCCAGATAAAGTACATGAAATGATTCGTGACTTGAGTTTATTTTATCAATATGCCTCTTTTACCCTGGGCGCAGGAAAAGCAAGGAGATGGCATAAATCATGAATATCTAAGTACAGTTTTGCAGAGAGCTTGCATTACCAGTATTAAAAATTTCAAAGGGACATTCATTAAGTTTCTATTGCATTCATAAGGACATTTGTGCTTACTCTTGTTTTATCCATGTGATCCTGGAATGAGTCAACCAGTAGCTCTCCAACAGGTTTCCAACAGTTCCGCACATTCTCTGCCTCTCTCAAGTCAGCATCGAGGTCATCCATAGAACATTGCAAATCCTTCAGCTTCTCTAGGGCTTTGTCCACTTGTTTCTGCCAACTGTTGGCACAGGCGTTGAGGCTTTCCCACTTCTCTTTCACTTCCACAGACTGCTTACGCATTGCTTTGGCAATCTTCTGTGCTTTTTCTTCAGGGGTTAACTCTGTAACAAAAAAAACCCAGCTCTTATTACACTTCTAAAATAATAAGGGTACAATTTAAAAAAAACTGTCAGTTATTATTAAGCGGTGGTCTACAACTCCCTCCATCCATTCTGTGGCACCCCATGCACTCTGAGGTGGCCCTCGAGACAAGGCCAAATTAACAAGGAAAAATACTAAAGACCTTTTCAGGAACAGTATTCAAACATGGCCAGATATCAAATAAAAACTCAACTACTTCACTACTCCAATGGTGGCTGAGCTGAAGGGTAGTCTCATAAATAATTATTGATAACTATAGTAACACAACATCTAAAATGACTGGAAGAGAGGCTTTCCAAGCCACCAATCAGAAGAGAATATCATTGGTGAAAGAACTGTGTTAAACTGATAAGATGCAAATGCTACCTGCAGTACCAACTGCCTACAACAGCAAACAAATTAAAACGATTAATGCTATCAGTCAGAAAAAACATACCACCATATCAGAGATGCTAGTGAAATGTGCAGGACTCAGACTTAGAAATAGGTTTTGGACGTTCATTAACACTTCCCTCAAAAGAAAGGGTCTAGCACTTAGAAGCCTAAACATTATTTTGTCCCTTGGTATATAAAACCAGGTCTGGAAAAGTCTTCCTGGCTTAAGCCTCCTTTGAAGAAATGCTCCTGAGAAAACTGATGAAGGAGATAAAAAGTCCACTTCTACAGGGAAGCCTTTCAATTGCCCTCAAGAGATGGTTTACTGTCCCACCCTATGCACCGTCTGAATATGAAGAGCTATTCTTCAAAGGCAAGAGGCAGGTAAGGAGATCTTACAGCTGTTTTAAAGACCTAGGACTGGGAAAACTGGAATGCAAAAGTTCACTCTTGTAACAAGTGCTCCAAAGGGGTGTGTGGCGGATGTCACCCAGCAATACTTTTTTGCTAACAGCACCTGACAGCAGTAAGGTATCTAGGAAAGCAGAGAGGACTGATGTGGAGGGTGAAATTATTTATAAGCCTTGGAAAAGTTTGTAAAATAAATGAAGCTATTGCCATTTTTGAAGCCCCCCCCCCCCAAAAAAGAAGTCTCAGTTCATTTACAAGTTTACAAGTCTATTGATTACAAGCAGGAATAAGCTCTGTAATGTAAACCTTACTCTTTCTGGATCCGAGAAGCATTGTAATGGAATGATAATGAAATGCTAGCTGGCTGGATAGCTCAGTGGTTTAGGCACCTGGCTGCAGAGCCAGAGGTTGTGAGTTCTATTCCCCACTGTGCCTCTTGGGAGGAGAGGCAGGCTTGCGGCCTTGGGCAAGCTGCACAGTCCCAGGGCATTTCCAGAAGAAGGGAAAGGTAAACCACCTCTGTGTAGTCTCTACCTAGAAAACTCTGGAAACAGTAGCCAGAAATCAGAACTTGACAGCACACAATTATATTATTAACAAAATGCTAAACACAGTGATAATGCAAATTCCATGTGTATCAATAAGCATAAACAAGCTAAACTAGAAGAATGTTGGGTCTGTGTTGAAAAGGTATTAGAGGCTTTTACACGGAGTTTGTTACTTCACCATAATGGTCAGGAGTTTACAATTAGCCACTGCTGAAGATTATGATCACTCTCTGGTTCAAAAAAAATCTCAGGTCCAATTCCAGCAAAGTAGATTGCAATTAAAAGTTACTATAAAAACATATTTTATTTCAAGGTTTTTAATGTCACAAAATAATCTTCACCAACTTTCTCATTAAGTAATGTTAAGGTTAATCAGGATTCCTGTTTAACCACACCCTGAAACTATTATTTGAATTAAATTTTAGATTTTGGATTAACCCAAACCCTACTTAATCTTAAATGCAGTTGATGATGTAAGGAAATACTTTAAAGGCTGCTAGCAAAGAAGGAAGAAAGAACTATAATGGAGCACATTCCAAGGCCATTTAATCCAATTCTTACTCTCAGCTAGAGTTTGAACAAACAGGACTTTTTCAAAAGTCAATACTTACATAAGACACATGGCCTGAAATCCTGTTGCTTAGTGTAGCAACTAGAGTAGGTTCATTGAGTCAGTGGAGACTGAGTGAATCATCTCCTCTATATGTTCCATTGATTCACTGGGCTTACTGTAGTTGGAACATACTACGTCAAGCACAGGATTTCAACCACCGATTCAGTGGCAGAAATTCTGTTGCTTTGTGTAGTGTTATACTGGAGAAGGCCTATTGAATCAGTGGGGATTTGGTGAGTCAACTCCTCTAGAAGTTAAAATAATTCAAATGGGCCTACTCTAAACTTATTACAATAAAGGAAGTAGCAACTAGAGTAGGCCCATTTGAATCAACAGAATTTACAAAGGAGTTAACTCACCAAATCCCCTTTGATTCAGTGAGCCTACTCTAGTGCAATTTACAATGCTAAGCAACAGGACTTCAGCCACTGTACCTCATTTAACTGGGAGTAGCATGTATTCTTTTCAATTTTAAAAAGGATAACTTATTTCATAATATTGTTATTTTAGAATTTTAAGGACTGACCTATATAAAATTATATGTGATGGTGATCACTACCATATATGGCTTTTAAAATGGACTAGACAACCTCATAAAGGGCAAGTCTATCAGTGATTGGTAGCCAGGATGGCTAATATACAACCTAGAGGTTTGAAGAGGCTTATCTCTGAATTGCCAGGGAAGAACAACGGAAGAAAATCATTTCTCTTTGTATCCTTTTGTGAACTTCCTTGAAGTATCTGGTTCACTAAGATGAGTTTTAGTCAGAGTTTGGAAAAACTGTGTGTGACGTTCTCCCCTTTGAGGCACCTATGTGTTGTGCTCTCACAAAGGGTTCAGTCTTTTCTTTCCCTCACTGCCACCAGTGGATTTCCTTTATCCACAATATAAAAGACGTTAGTCAAACACTTGTCTGGTAACTGCCAACAGAACTTATTTATTGGAGTGTAGCAAATTTAATAATAATCACAGATGTTCTTCAGATGTTCATTGTACACAATCAAATCATTAAAATATCATATATCTTGCCATATACTTAATTACCACCTGCTCTATCTATTTATCTTAACCAGCTTATCTCTATTAGTATCTGTTCCTTCTCTCTCTTCTCTGACTCCTATCTCTCTTCTATTGTTCTCCCTTTTCTACCTCTCCTGCCAAACCTTTATATATCTGCTGACTCCGCCCCTCCAATCCTCTCATAGGCTCATGCAAATTAGATCCTGCCTATGAGTGACAGGAGTGACGTGGGGCAATCGTCACATTGTGGTTTTGGACTATACCTCCCAGAATCTTCCAGTCAGCCTTGCCACTTTCTGTGCTGGTTGGGGATTCTGGTAGCCCAAAGAAGGCAACTTATCCAAACTCTGGTAATAGGATGCTATACCAGATGGACCTTTGGTCTGAAACACCATTTTTGTGTTTCTGTTCTCATTACAAAAACCAACAGCTTTATAGGCTGGAAAACAACCGAAACACAACTCATAAATCATGGCTTTGTAAATAGGCTGAGGAAATCAGTTTGGGTCCAGTCTAAAAGGAAGAGTCAACAAAATCACAATGAGGGACATGGAGAAAGAAGAACTGGGCATACGTTTCACCAAAGGTATGTAATTTTATATAGGTTTCCTCAGTATAGTAATTAAGAGCAAGATTCTTCAGATTTTTAGAAGACATTTGACAGGCAGATTTAATTTAATGTTGCTAAGGCCAACTGCACTTTTATATAGGTTGTATTCTTGTTTTGAGAGTCCTCATTTTCTTTTCATATAAAAAGAAACAGGACTGCTTGTAAATTTGATTTCAAAAAGGCATTTATTGAAGCCAGACACATGCACTTTTATGAGCCATAAAGATGCTTGGAATCATTCCCTTAGATGTGTTCATTCCTTTTGTGTCAACATGCTTGACATTCTGATGTTCCAGAGTGTTTAATGAGTAAGCCATTAATTAATTCCTGAAAAACTAAGACCACATTCATTATTACCAGGAGTGCTGAAAGGAAAAGTGTTAACAGACAAGAAATATGTCAGCATCAACAGTTTTTTGGGGGACAATGTTTTCTCACATACTGGCACGGTAATATTGAACTCATTTCTACTAAGGCAACCCTCCTCCAACTGTACACTAACAGTTTTCTCTCTTTTTGTGCTATGAAATTTGTCTGTTTTTAATCAGGATTCATTATATTATCTCCACTTCAACAGCTGCTCAGAAAATATGAAACACTCTGCTCACCCATCTATTTATTTGCTAAAGGAGAAGATATGTTAAGTGAACTTGTCAAAAGGCAGAGAGAGGGGATCCCATCTGTCTCCCTGCTCCAGTTTAGACATTATTCTAAAGGAAGTTAATGTAGTTCTAAAGTTTTACTAAGTCTCTGGAGAAAATGCACAAGAATGGGATTTCAAAAACAACGAATTTAATTTCCAAATAAGAATTTCTAATTCTAGCCAATACAAAAATGATAAACAATATGTAAGTGTGACTGCAATTGAGTACTAACCTAAAACATGTGTTATGCAACTGCCTGTCCACCTTACTGAGATAATCAGGATTAGGGTTAGGAAGTAAAGGGTTAGTTTGAATAACCAGTAGCTCTCAGTCTCTAGATGCTTGGCCTTCAACTCCTAGAAGTCTATCCACTATGGCCAACAGTAAGCAATTCTTGGAGCTCAAGTCCAAAACAGGTGAAAGACAAAGGCTGAGAACCAGTCAACTAGACAGATTATTCTCTATACTGTAGTGCAGTGGTTCCCAACTTTGGACCCCCAAATGTTCTTGGACTATAACTACCAGAAATCCTAGCCAGCACAGCTAGTGGTGAAGACTTCTGGGAATTTAGTCCAAGAGCATCTGGAGACCCAAGGTTGAAACCAGTGACTGTTCTGGCTTAGCTGCCTTCTCCAACCTGCTATCTTCCATACATTTAGAGTGTCAGCTCCCATCAGCCCTTAGTCAACATGAACAATAGCCTGAAATTTTGGGACCTCTAGTCCAAAACATCTGGAGGACAAAAAATTGTAGAAGGCTGCATATTGGTCACCACCCTCCACTGAGTTGTGGCATTAAATCCCAGCACCTTTATTCTGCCTCCCCCTATATATTTATACACACACATATGTGCCCACATACAAGGCCTAAAGGAAGAACACTATTTTCTTCCCCTTGAGAGTTCCACTGGAAACCCTGCAAAGGTAGACATGATCTACTGATACTTGAAGGATAGCAAGCAGAAAAATGCTGGAAAAATTAAAGAGGAAAAAAGGAAAAGAGAGAGGAAAAACCCAAGAACAAAATATCAATTCTGATCCATGAAAGCTCCCATTGAAGCAAACAGGTTTGTTTAAATGTCACTATATTTTTCCCTCGGTTCGCCTCCCCTGTTTTTCCCTTTAATTTCACCAACATGCTGAGACAGACTAACAGAGCTACTTCTATGGAAAGAGGAGAAATATTAACAGACAAGTCTTATAAAGTTTAATGGGCTGTTAATCTGTCTGTAGAATACTTTGGCTATGTTTCCTTTGAACTTAGTAACATAGAACAGGATCCAGTGTTGTTATAGCATTGATAGAATTGCCTTCCTTAGTGAAACCGGGAAGGGAGGCATTCTCACTCTCCTTTGTGGCATCCCAGCCCCAGTACCCTAAAAGCTTGCCCAGGAGGGCTAGAGACTAAAACTCGAGGAGTCTGTTCTTGGATGATAAGCAAGGCTGCAAGAATGGAAGGAAGAAGAAGTTATTACATGCCAGCAGATATCCACTAGCTTGACACTGGATTTAGGCTAATATCTTCATGTTGGTTTTCCTTCAGAAAATTCCTACACATTTACTGCCCTAGATAAACAGAACATTATCTTTAAAAAAACAAAGCAATTCATTAGGTCTCTAGGCATTCGCTTCTTGAATGCAAATAATGTGACTGACTATCAGCACTTCCAAAGTATCAAATAGAACTTTTGCAAGGCTATTAAGATCACAATAGGAAGATGTCTCTTCTTTGTGTGTCTTCCTCATCAGCCTCCTAAGAAACATAAGTTTTGGTTTTAAAGCCGTCAAAGCAGCCCTGAGAGATATTGGGTACAATAACAAATGCTGCCCCACAGTGGTTGCTACCACCATTCTTTAAACCTACAATATGCAACAATGCCAGATGTTGTCTAACATAAATAAAGTGCAAGCATGTAAATTACTTGTAACAAATACTTCTCTAATGACTCAACTTAGATTTATTGTACTTTTTTGCATTTGCAATTAAAGAGTAGGACAGATGGTGAATGTTTAATTTAGAAGGACATATCTATCAAAATAACCTTTGCTACTGCATAATTGCCTGTTATTATCTGGGGGATTTCCCCAATACTCAGCAACTTGCTTCTAAAATCATTTATTGTGCCCTTCTCCCACCCAACATACCCTTCCTCTAATAGATAGTAGTTTGCCAACAGATTGTTAGCAGGGTTTACCAAATGAAGTCTTAAGACATCCAGTGTGTTCCATTATTATTTGGCCAAACAAGACCATGACATGCAGTAGCTTTACAGAGCCACCTTCATGTAACAAGACAGGTGCATATAAATGCACACTACATCCCAGCATATTTAAAGGCAGAAAAGGCAAAGGAAAGGGCACTCAGACAAACAAAAGAAAGTAAAAAGTAACAGGGATTACAAAGGGAAGAGACACTTCAGTGGGGGTGACCTGCAAAGTGGGTGCAATGTTTGTCTTTGTGTGCAAGAACAACACAGCATACACATGCAGCAACTGCAAACTAGTGGCACTGTTGGAAGAAAAAGTGAAACAACTGGAGCAGTGACTGGTCACCCTTAAGGCTATGAGGAAAGATGAAGAGTATATAGACAGAACTCTCAAGTGACAGTAACCAAGAAAGACACTGGAGGTGGAAGAAAAGCAAGACAAAGCAGAGGAAGAACATCCTGAGGACAGAATATACATAATGGAGGAAACACTGTGGGAAAGGGTCACATTTAGAAACAAAATAAGGAGGAGACGTTCTTCACCAGTGGAACTGCAAAACCACTTTAGATTCTTGAAGAGGGGTCTCACAGACAGCATGCAGAGAAAGACATATAGGAGACATTGCAGGAGGGCATAAGAGAAGCTGAAACAAAGCCAAGCAGGGTTACTGAACCCACACCCTACAAAAAAGAAGAGAAGAGCAATTGTAGTAGGGGACTCCCTACTGCATGGGACTGAAACTGAAATATACCAGGAAGATCCATGGACACACCAGGTATGCTGTCTCCCTGGAGGATGGATTAGGGATGTGATGGAAGGATTGCCGTCACCCATAAAACCCACAGATGCCTATCCCTTTCTTCTCATCGACGTGGGAACAAATGACACAGCCAAGAGGAACAATGAAAAATCACATCAGACTTTGAAGCTCTGGGAAGGAAATTCAAGGACTTTAGGGCCCAGATAGTTTCCTTGTCCTTCTTACCACTACTCAGAAGAGGAATGGAAAAGGAAAGGGAAATACTCCAAGTGAATGGCTGACTATGAAGGTGATGCCAACATAAGGAATTTGAATTTTGGGACCACAGTCTATGCTTCCTGGAAGATGGACTTCTGGCAATTGATGGGCTATACCTCACAAGGACTGGGAAGAATGTGTTTGGCCACAGCATGTAGAATCTCATCTGGAGAGGTTTAAATTGAATTGGAAGGGGGAGGAAGATACAAGCTCTGAGGTAAAGATAGATGAAGACCTAGGCACAATAAGAGGAACAGACTGAGCAGCTCTAATGGGGCCTAATAATCTTTATAAAAATATACAAAAGAAAGCAGGCCACAAAACACACAGTCTCTGGTGTCTATGAACAAATGCCAGGAGTATGCGAACAACCATAAACAATCAGGATGCACCACCATAATAGAAAATCCCATAGGCTTTCCATATGCTCTGATTCCTGTTAGCAATAAAAATGTTGGCAAGCAACTATGTTTTGATTACTTCTTATTACTCTATGATGCATCTACCTGCTGTTTTTTTTAGTTTAGCACTAACATGGCAATCTTAAAACCTATATTTCATTGATTTATATTTTCCTAAATATGGTGCTTTAAGGTTGTAAAATACCCCTTTTTGTTCATTCATAACTTTGTCTGTCTTCCACAAACTAAACTAGTAGGTTTGAATGAAACAACTTTACAATGTGACCTTGTTCCTAGACTCTCTGGAAAACAGGCTGATTATCTCACAGCATCTTTTCGTAAACAGCTGGTCATGTTACAGTTTTAAAAGAACTTTAATTCACAGGGCAACATTTCTGCACTCCTCTTAATACTTATAAACACAAATTTTCAAATGCTGACACCATGACTGTTCTCATCTGTAATCTGTATTCTGGACAAGAAGCTATTTTTATGACAAGAGTATGGAGAGACAGAATGGCTTCCTATAGGCCAAGGTATCAGATAAAGGTTTTATCACCTTATCTGTTCAGTCTGTGCACAGAACACATAATACAGAAGCTGGACTAGATTCAGATGAGAGAAGAATAAAAATTTGTGGGACAAGCATCAATATTTTAAGATATGCAGATGACACCATCTTACTGGCAGAATGCAACAATGACCTGAAACAACTTCTGATGAAACTGAAAGAAAAAAGTGCCAAAGAAGGACTGCAGTTATTTATTATTTATTACTTTAATTTATATACCGCCCCATTAGTGCTGAAGCACTATTCTGGGCAGTTTACAAAAGATTAAAACTAAAACTCCACAAATTGTAAATACTAAAATATAACACAAGTAGCAGTAACATAACAAAAGCATAAAAACCAGTGGCACCAAATGAATTATTACAGAGAAGCGGAACTGAGACTGAAGTTGAACATTAAGAAGAGAAAAAACTGGTTTGCCAGTCAGCTACACCGCATGGCCCATCTTAATGTATGAACCACAACGCAGTAATGTTTTTGAAGTATCTGATGTTTCTTTTCTCTACATCACTGCTGAGCAGTGTGTTCCTTGTGGGCAACATGTAGGCCCCTGAATATTGCTTTTGTTGCCCTCGGTTGTCCCTAGACCTTCCATGACTGAGGGGCCTGTGCAGTAATTATGTACAAAAATAAAGTGCACAACAGCCCTGTACTATCTGTTGTCATCTGCCAATAGGAAGCAGACCTTTGGCATCTTCTGGTTTCTTGGGGAAGAGGGGGTTATTTTTGTGTTTTCAGGCCCAATGCAGTCTGAAGGTGATAACCCGGACTAAATAATGGGAAAGAATCCTCAACAGTTAACATGAAGTGATCAAAACACCATTTCTGAAGCTTGGCATCAATGGAAGCCTCTCTCCTGGGGCTACTATTACCTTGTATGGTATGAAAGGAAGGTCAAATGGTTGCACTTACAGGGATTCTCAGGCAGGTGCACTACTTGAAGTTTCAAGACAACCTAAATAAGAGATTTTTTATAATTTGTTTCTTCATAAATACGGTTAAGTTGAAACAAACCAGGTGTTAATTAGCTACTCCAAACCCAGCTGTTCTTTAAATGAAGCAATTTACCACTGTGTCACTCACAAACCTAATTTTCTCAACTGCTGAATGAACATTACTGATTACTGTCTCCTCATAATGCAATAGCTTGAATAAATTTAAACCTGGAAAATGTTTTTCTTAAGAATTGTCTCAATTTAGATTGAAGTTGGATTATACATGCAATCTTTCATCAAAGCTTCCTAATGTAGCACAGCATTCACTTCCCTGTTCAAAATAGCTTGCAACATGATCCAGTAAAAGAACCTCAGAAGAACTAGCCCACAGGAAATGTTCATTTATTTTAATCTGCAGGTATGTATCATGTAAAGCTATAGGAGAAGAAACTTTGAAAACAAAAGGTGCCTGGAATACAATAGCACAAATTTAATTAAAATATATATCGTTTTCCCACAAGATTATTTTAATGAATGCAATAGAGAATATCCTAAAACACCAGTGGTTCCTAATTAATGGAGAAACTGAAAAACAACCCAGAAAAAGTCAATACCGAAATATGATTAATTGTTAACATACATATCAAAAGAAAAAAAAATTATCACACTGGAACAGCAGTCCTATACAGCAAGATAAAATTTGTTGGAGCCACTTTCTCACACTGAAGTCCCACCACTTTGCCATGGCCAAGGCAGGTATTGGAGGTAGTGAGTTTACTTTTATTTTCTCATCTCCACCTACATTGACTCCATCGGGAGCAAATTTACTGAACCAGCTCCAGGTCTTATCTATGATAGTGCATGAGTGTAGAGGGAACATGAAGACTTGGGATTTATTGTCTTCACAACTTGCCCCTAAAACACAATCTTTCTGGCTTCATCACTGGTAGTACAGCTACACCAGTGAAGCTGTTTACAGTAGCTCTACTAGGGAGGTTTTTAGTGGCAGACTTTCTTCTCTACAGGTAAAGGAAGAAAGCAATTGTCCCCATGACAGAATATTCACATCCCAGGTGTGCAAGACATTTTAGTACTGCTGTGACAAATCTTTAAATATCACCTGCACAAATTCACAGAAAAGGTTGGTCTGCCAGGCACAAAGTTTGAACAGTGCATCTATATCAGGCACAAAGTTTGAACAGTGCATCTATATCAAACCTGACAACTAGCACAACAAGACAAACATATAAACCAAATTCATGTTGGTGTTTCTCTTAGGACAGCCTTATCTCTTGGACAGTTAACCACATATAACTACTATGTGTTACAAACTTTCCTTGATTTGAATGGTGGTTTCGTGGTACTCCAAACTGTACCTCTATGATCACTTGTTACAGGAAAACAGGGCTTGGAACATTACTTTTCAAATGGTAATCTACTGCTTATTGCTAAGTCTCACAGAGCAAACTTGTTAAAACTGATCTCTGTCTGTCTGTGTGTGTAACCAATGTGTTGTGCTGCTCATTATGTTGCTTGTTTATACATTTTTCAGGAAAGCAAGGTGGTGTGTTATTGTCCATGTTAACAGAATAAAATTGCTGGAGGACTCCATCCCTTCCATATTTCACTTGGGGGAAAAACGGTCTTGTGCAACTTAAACAGCTGCTGGGAGACTACCTACAGTGGTGGCTAGGGCATTACATTGCTCAAAACAGGGAAATGCTGGAAAATTATACTGGGCATATGGAAATACAGAAGGGCATACAAGGATTGGCACTATGAGAGAGGGAAGTACAAATGGGTATTAGTTGCCCCTAAACTGGAAGAACATGATATTGTTCCCAAAGCCCCAATGACTACGGGGACCACTGAAGTGTGTTTCTTCCAGAGGCGAGATGTTTCGATTGCCAGGTCTCTGTACTTTGTTAGTTTTTCCAATTCTTTAGCTTCAACTCTGGCATCCCCTGGAATTGCAATGTCAATGATCCAGACATTTCTTCATTCTATTACTACTATGGCTGGTTTGTTATGTTTAAGATTTCTATCAGTTTGAAATCCGGAAATCCCACAAGATATTGACTTTGTCATTTTCTGACACCTTCTCTACCTGATGTTCCCACGGGTTTTTGGAGGCCGGCAAGTTATATTTTTTGCATAATGACCAGTGCACTAACTTTGCCACTCTATCATGTCTAACTTTGTAATCTGTGCAATCTTTGAACATTCACAGATGAGGTGTGACATAGTTTCATATTTTTCTCGGCAGAGACGACATTTGCTGTTAGCACTGAATCAGGATCTTAACTTTTATCACATTGGTTTGGAGTGCTTGTTCTTGTGCAGCAAAAATCAAGCCTTCAGTTTCTTTCTTAATGGTCCCCAGTTTTAGCCATGTCCATGTTGAATTATGATCATGCTTTCCATCAATATTTCTCACATGTTGTCCATGTAGTGGTCTATTTTTCCAGCTGTTTAATTTATTTTCAAGTTGTTATTTCTTTTATTAAGCCTTTGTTTCTCTTGTTTTTCAAAATATTCTCCATTTTCCCTGCTTTAAGTAATTTTTCTCTTCTTGTACTGATATAATCATTTAGGCTTCTTTTTTCCTCCTCGACTACCTGCTGTATTTGCAGTAATCCACGGCCTCCAATTTTTTATGGTGAATATAATCTGTCCACATAAATTTTTGGATGTAGTGTGTGATGCATGTTTATTGGTTTCCGTGTTTTTCGATCCAATTCTTCTAATTCGTTTTGAGTCCAATCTATTATTCCAGCTGGGTAATCACTGGAACTACCCATGTGTTTATGGCTTTGATTGTACTTCCACCATTTAATTTTGATCTTAAAATTTTCTGCTGTCTTTTGATATATTCCCTTTCGGTCAGTTCTTTAACTTTGTGTGCATGATATCTGCTTCTACTATTCCAAGGTATTTATAATTTTCATCACTTGAGAGTGATTTTATAATATTGCCATTTTTTAACTCTATTCCATCTCGATTTTGGATCTTGCCATGGTGTATAGACAAAGCTGCACATCTGTCAATTCCAAATTTCATTTGGATATCTTCAGTAAATATCTGCACTGTGTTTAGCAGTGATTTGTGGAACTTTTTGCATATAGTTTTAGGTCATCCATGTATAAGAGATGATTGATTTTTCCTGCTTGTTCTGAAATATGGTAGCCCAATCCAGTTTTATTTAAAATCATTGACATGGGGATTAGTGAGATGTTAAACAGCAGTGGTGACAAAGAATCCCCCTGAAATATTCCTCTTTTGATGTTAACTTCCCCAATTTCTTCACCCTGGACCATTAAGATGGTTTTCCATTTTTCCATGTTTTTCTTGAGGAATTTCTGAATGTTTTTACTAATCCCAAACATTTTTAGGCAGGTGTTAATCCAGCTGTGTGGCAATGAGTCAAATGCCTTTTTATAGTCTATCCAGGCCATGTTAAAGTTTGTTTTTTGTCTATTTGCATTCTTCAGGATCATTTTATCAATAAGCAACTGATCTTTTGTGCCTCTTCAAAGTTCCCTTTCTGTTCAGTTGGATATAAGGAGTTTTCAGTTAAGTATTTACATATACTGTGTTTCCCTGAAAATGCTCCAAAAAACGCATTAGGGCTTATTTTCAGGGGATTTTTTTTTCATGTACAACAATCTACATTTATTCAAATACAGTCATGTAATCTTCTGGTTGCTGCACAATGCTGCACAATGGTGGAGGGCGGGGTTTCACTTAACTGGGGCTTATTTTGGGGGTAGGGCTTATATTACGAGTATCCTGAAAAATCATACTACAGTTTATTTTCAGGTTAGGTCTTATTTTTGAGGAAACAGGGTAGATCTTGCAAGTATTCCTGTGAGGAGCTTGAACATTGTTCGAAGGCATGTAATTGGCCGATAATTACTGGGTTCATTGCCCTTTTGATGATCTGTTATTATCAGAAATGTGCGGCCTGTTGTCATCCAGTCTTCAGTTGTAGAATTTTGAAGTAAGTGGTTAAATTGCACTGCTATATGTTGATGGAGACTTGTTAGATGCTTTAACCAAAATCCGTGCAGCTCATCTGGACCAGGTGCACTCCAATTTTTCACATCCTTTACTTGCCTCTTAATCATTTCAGTTGTTATTACAATATCATCCATTTGTTTTCCTTGGGTTTCTTTACAAATGTCTTTAATCCATGAGGCGTTTTTGTTATGTCCAGTTGGGCTTTCCCACATTCCTTTCCAAAATTTTAGAGCATCATCTTTACATTGGTCTAATTTCTTTTGCTCTACATTTTCTCCTAGTGACGTATAGAATAATTGTTGGTTATTTCGAAATTTTGTGTTTTCTCTATATTGTTTCAAGCGTCCATCATATCTTTCAATTATCTTTGCTGTAGCTGTTACCCACTGTTTTAATTCTTCCATAGTTTCAACAATTGTTTTCCTTTCTAGGTCATATATTTTGCATAGTCTGGCTTTTACTTTTTAATTTTTTAAGTTCTGAATCTTTCAAATGTTTTAAGTTGCTAATGTCTGCAAGTAATTTGTTTATTTTTCTTTCCAGCCAAATTTTCCATTTTGGGGTGAAATGAGTTTTCTGGGGGTTTTGCAGCTTGTAACCAAGTTCCATGGTTATTATCGTAGCTGTGCTATACATGAGCTGGTTTGTTTCCTTTAGCGTGTTGGTCCAGATTGTTCTGATGACTACAGTTGCATCATTCAGAAGATCTTTTAATGGTTTATTTTGTAATTGGTGCAAATTGGGGAGCCTTTGTCTTTCTGTGTTCTGCCTTTCTGTGTTCTGCCTAATATGGGTTACTATTTTTCCCCTCAGTGATGTTTGCCGTTCTGTCAACTCATAATTACTGGGTTGTTCCATAAGTTATTCCTCTATTGATATGTTTTCTTCCACTATTGTGTCTACCTCTACCCTCCATTTGTCTTCCATATTATGGTCACTGTTCTGTGTTGATTTTGCCACTTTTTCTAGTTCTTGCAATTCCAGTTCTGAAAACACTTTACTCCAGATAATAAACCTTCTCTGGTCCATTAATTGTTGTTCAGTTATGTCACTACTTGGGTGTTTCATTTTCCAAATTTCCATCATTCTTTTTTGAAAACCACAGGCTGTTGGGTTTGCCTCATAATAACATTTCATAGTTTCTCGATTTTTGGTGAGAGTCCAAGTTTTGCATTTACATTGTTCTAGTAGCTTTGCAGCAGCCTGTCCTGGTCCCTCAACAGGGTCTGCTGAGCCCTGTAGCCCATTTGTCACCAGATGCCCAGGGGCTATAGCATCTGATGCGGTCCTTGTTGACCCGGGCGATGACCGATCTGGTATGGATTTCTGTTTATTTCCTCTCATCTTAATTGACGGTTCATGGACACAGTTGGTCTGGCTTGTCAGCTGAGACCTGCCTAGCTTGGGAGACCCTTCAGCATAGCTTTCAACCTCACTGAAGCACGCAAGCCCCTCCGCCTCAACAAGACCTGTGCCCATGGAGGGTATTATTATTATTATTATCATCATCATCATCATCATCATCATCATTACAGTAGACTTTTCTCATTTTGAATGAGCCAGTCAGTAGCTGGCTAACTTCTATGGGACACAAAGTAAAAAAAAAAAACCACCTCTCTTCCCTAAAATAAAGCAAACTCACTATGACACTCTCACCACTGTGTTATGTGATAAAATATAACATTGTTATCTTTATCAGCCCCCATTGTTGCTTTCACACTGTAATAGTTACTTCCAGGTTCTGCATAAGAACATGCACAATTTGCCAAAAACAATTTTGAGAGCAATGCAGATTTATCAAAACAATGATTTTAACACAGTAAACCCGCCCTGAGTAGACTTTGTCTAAAAGGGCGGGATAAAAATCGAATAAATAAATAAATAAATAAATAAATAAATAAATAAATAAAATAAACTAGACATGGGATATTCGTATTTGTATCCTGGGGGATATGAATACGAATATTGGCACCACAGGCAGGTCCATTTAGCACATGCCACAAAGCACACATGACCAGAATTGTTCTCGTCACACCAATCCAGGAAGCAGCCTGGCCAGCACTTCCCCACCTCCCCACACAGCCAACCACTCAGCAGCTGAGCAGAGAGACTCGTCATTCCACCTCCTTACTGGAGTGGTCGGCTGCACAGGGAGGTGAGGAAGCACCGGCTGGGCTGTTTCCCTGAGTGGTGCGATGAGAACGATGCTGGCCATGCACACTGTGTGCAGTAAGTGGACCTGCGGTTCGAGAGAGGGAGATCCAGTTTTTCCAGGCACCTGTGGTGCCAATATTCATATCTGTATCCCGTGAGATACAAATATGAATATCCCATGTCTACATTCAACATAACAATAATTTTAATTTGAAAAATTAGATTTTAAAAATTAAACTGCTCTAAAAACTATTTCTATCAAATATGAAATTGGTAGCAACTGACCTGATTTTGAATGCAAATTTTTTCTTGGTTCTTCAGGACCTTCAATTGGCTGATCAGCAAGGAACACTCGTGCTTGGTCTACAGCATTTAGGACGGCTTGTTCTTTATCCTTCAATTCACGCCTGAGTGCCTTTCCAAGAAAAACAGGGGAGTTGTTTATGAACCAGATTGCAGGCAATATACAGCACATCAGTTTTCCATCTTCATTCTCATGACCAGATAAACCTTACTAAAAAATCTAAATTTTGCGAAGTACACAGGTATTAATATTCTCTGGAAAAGACAATAATGCTGGGAAAGGCGTAAGGCAGCAGGGAAAAAGAAGACCAAAGATGAGATGGTTTGACTCCCTAAAGGAAATCAAAGGTTTGTGCTTATAAGAGCTGAACAGGGTTGTGGAGGAGAGGACATTTTGTCCTGGCTCACTTGCACTGGCTTTCAGTTTGCTTCCGGGCCAAATTCAAGGTATTGATGCTAACTTATAAAGCCCTTTATGGTTTAGGACCTTGCTACTGTCAGAGCGCCTCTTCCTCAGGTCATCTTCCCATTAAAGACCTGCATCTCCACATCTTTAATGTTGCAGGTGGCCACTCCAAGAGAGGCCCGGAAGGCATCAACCAGAAACTGGGCCTTTTCAGGAGTGGCTGCTCCTCTCTGGAACTCTCTTCCTGTGGAGGTGTGACTGGCCCCCACCCTCCTGAGCTTCTGCAAGCAAATTAAAATCTGGCTTTTTACCCAGGCCTTCCCAAGCACCACCCTTTTGTAAAATTATGCTGGCCCGTTGTCTGCCATGTCCCAGATTGGTGGTTTTATTGGGGGGGGGGGGGGGTGTAGGGTTCTGTTTGTTTTCTTTTAGTATGTTTTATATGGTTTTAATATTTTTAGCTTCATGTTTTATAATATTTTGTAAACCGCCCAGAGTAGTGGCATGCTCACTAAATGGGCAGGGTATAAATCTAAATAAATAAATAAAAATAAAGATATCTCATTCGTAGGGTTGCCATAAGTTGGAGGCAGCTTGTCCGCATGTAACAACAACAACACAGATAAAAACGTGGAAAACGTGGAACCCAGGGTTAGGTCATCATGCAAAATTAGTTCATGTACTGTAAGAAAACATATTAACTCTTAAGAAAACAAAGAAACGGCGATGTATCACATTATGTAATATTTAATTTAAAATCTCACTTCAATTTAAACATGCTGCAAGAGATCACATAAAACATGGAAGAGGGAAAAGTTCTGGAAGGCATTACATTGGAAAAAAGAGAAGGAAATAATTATGCATGGAGTCAAAGTACAATGCTAAAGCATTTTCAGTTTTGATCCTTTAAGAAATGATCTGTGAGAATTAAAGGAATGCCCTGTTAGTTATGGGCTGTTTGTTGGGCACTGTCCTTTCTGCAGGCAAGAGGTGATGATTAATAGAACTGCCTGTGTCTCAGCATTACCACTGAGAATGAAAGGTGCTCAATATTAGCAGACCAGTTATGTCAGTTCTCTGCTGCCTAGAACCATGGTCTCTTATCCTACAGCAATCTTGAGGAACTTGTGGCCTTTCTGATATCACTGGATTCCAGATTCTACCAGCTGCAGTCAACATGGCCAACAGTCACACATGGTGGGAACTGAAGTCCAACGACAACAGAAGGGTCACAGTTTGCAAACTGACACAGACAGAATTGTAGTGTCAGCAAAAGAATCAAAACCTACTCTATTCTAGAAGGCCATCAGTCAAAATACCTAAAGGACCGCCTTCTTCCATATGAGCCTGCGCGTCCTCTAAGATCAGGCCAGGCCCTTCAGAAGGTGCCATCCCTGAAAGAGGTGAGGGGGGTGGCATGTTGAAATAGGGCCTTCTCGGCTGTTGCCCCCCAACTTTGGAATGCCCTCCGTATAGAGATCCGCCTGGCTCCAACACTTTTGGTTTTTCGGCGCCAGGCAAAGACCTTTCTGTTTAGCCAGCATTTTAATTAAATAGTATTCTTTAGCTGGCCATATGAGCAGCAGGATTTATTAATATTAATGTTTTAATGATTGTCTTTAATATAGGATATTATTATAATATTGCCTATTTTTAATGGTTTTTATGTTTTTAAAGTTTTAATATTGCTGTACGCCGCTCAGAGACCACTGGTAATGGCGCGGCTAAAAAATCTTGTAAATAAATAAATAAATAAATAAAATGGAGAAAGAGAATTAAATGTAGTGATTTAAAATCACTGAAAGTCATAGGAACTGGATATCATAATAGCTCTTAATTCCTTCCCAGTGTTTCCTAAAGGAAGTGCACAGAGCAGAAGGATGAAAGAGATGGAAAGAACCATCATATAACTTTGGTGCCCAATTAGAGAGGGCCTTTTCTTTCTCCATGGATATTCTTTTAATAACATTCCATCAATATAGTATTTTGATTCCTTGTAGAAAGCTCAGGTTGGCTGTTTTTGACCTTTCTTCTCATGGCACAAACACTATCAATTTTCAAACATGGATTTTGCCTGACATTCAGAATTAAGGGCACAACCCTATTGATTTGCCACTGTTTCTTTTCAGAAAATAATTTTATATTGCGATCTTTCACAAGTATTATTAAAACCCTATTCTTGTTAAAAATTATTTTCTACGTTTTCAAAAGTGCCAAGATATCAATTCTGTAAGTGCTGTGGTATTTTTTTTTAATTACACATGTATTTAGGAGTTCCCATAGGCGAATTACTGTTTTTGAACACAGTTCTTTAAGTTCCTCTTCTTTTCAGACAAGACTTTTAGACATTCATCTGTTCTTTACAGTTGAAAGGAAAACTATATATTACACAGCACAGGGGAAATTCTCTTGCTTAGTGTCATAAATTGCACTAGAGTAAGCCCATTCAATCAATCAAGATTTGGTGAGTCAACTCCTCCAAAACATCTGTGAAGATTCTCAGTCATCCTGGTGAGGTTATCTGGAAGTTGAGTCATGGCAACTGGATGTCTTTCTTATTGGGCTGAAACATTTCGCTACTCATCCAAGCAGCTTCTTCAGTCTGAGGAGAGTTGGTAGGAGACCCCTGATATATCCTCCATGTTGGTTTCACTTTTCCCTGGTCTGAATAGGCTCCTTAGATGGACAAAGGACTGAGGGTGAGGGAAAATCCCACTTCTGCGGTCCTTCTCCACCCATTGTCATGGGTCGTTAACAGTTGTTAACAGTGGTCTTTCTGGTGGGTGTGGTCCTGATCTTTCTGAGGACTGATAAAAAGGCCAGCATGATCAATACGAGACAGATTGTATCTAAGGTCTCTACCTGTCTGCTATTTATCATGCTGCCCTTTCATCTGTTCCCAGAAAGATCAGGACCACTCTTAAGTCCAGTTGCCATGACTCAACGTCTAGAGAACTCCTCTAAAAGTTCCTTTTATTTAAATAGGCCTACTGTAGCTGTGACTTACTATATCAAAGTATGTTGCAACTAGAGTAGGTCTATTTGAATCAATGGAACTCATGAAGGAGTTGATTCACCAAATCTCCACTGACTCAACAGGCCTACTCTAGTGCCATTTACTATGCTAAGCCAGTGTCTATGAATCAAGTTGCACTCTGAGCAGGAAAACTTTATCTTTAGTATGCATGAAAATGCATTTGATTAAGCATTCTCAAACACTCCACAGTTTTATCATTTTATAGGTTAGTACTTGATTGAAAATCAGTACTATGAAAGTTAGATAAAAGTAAGGCACAAAAATGCAAGAGCATGACAAGGCCTGTAATATTAATTTTCATTATTTCATTAAAAAATGATACCACACTTCAAAAACACATTTCATGGTTCTGTTTTGAGTTGGACAGCATGCAATCCTTATTTCCCAGGAGGTCAAATTCTAAGGATTATTTCACAGAACTTTAGAAGCAGGGGCCTAATGCATATTTATTTAAATTCTGTACTGAACACATTTAGATGCATAGCCTCAGTGCCCATTCAGTAGTTTTTCATGGCCTTAGATCACTAGTTCAATAGTGTTAGGCCGAAGAAGAGGATATGAGGAGAGTGTCCAGCAGGTCCATCTAGCTGGTGATGACATTTCAAATGCAGAAAGAAGATTTTGTCAGGCTTGGTTTTTCTTAGCACTAGGTAAGCAGGTCATTAATAATAATTATATACCACCAAGTCAATTCTGACTCATTGTGACCCTCCCCAGGTTTTCTAGGGAGAAAGTTTCCCCAAGTGGTCTCACTTCTTCTGCTAGCACCCGAAAACCATACAACTCATCCAGGATTACACAAGTTGCATGTTGGGCATGTAACTCCATCAGTCACATATGCCATGGGTAATCTCAAGTGGCCCCTCTCAGGTGGCACAGTGGGAATTCAAACCTCTGGTGTCCAGCTCCATTGTTAGGTGCTCCAATCCACATCAGTAGCCCTGAAAGTACTGTTTAAGGCTAACACAGGCTGAAAACCACCAGAAGGTGCATCACAAGGTCAAATATATGTTCAATATATATTTGCAATATAACATGCAGTGCGCTGTTATAGAAGCACATGTCATCTAGGATTCATCTAAGTGTACTTGCATAAAGGGGTGCTGGGTCCCTCTCTAGAACAGAAGATCTCCATGCCAAATACTTAAATGCTTTTGAAACTGAGCAGCACTTAGGAAACTGCAACATGGCAGAGTTTTCTGCATACATAAAAATACAAAATCCTATTGGGCATGTCTAAGTCTTTCTCTGGATCTCTGCTGTTCTCTGTAATATTTATGTCTGATTAAGCAGCTAGATGAATGGCAGGAGTTAGTTTCTAAGATAAAAGGCATCCTTCTTATTATGTTAAAACACTACTTAAGATGCATCAAATTATTTAACCCTCCTTTGCCCTATAAGCTTGTGGTACAAACTAAATCATCAAAGAAAAGAGTTGCAACCACTTCTCCACAGCTGTCTACCATCTACTTTGATCTGTTCTGCTCTCTCATTAAACCCTGGAAAATATAACTAGTTATTTCAACAGTGGAATTTAATATCTTTATCACTGCACCAAGTATAACCATGCCTATATGTGCAATCTTTGTAGGATATGTTTGTGGCAATGTGCAATATATATTTCATAATACTGCGTGAAAGCAAACATCTCTGGAAAATGAGCCCTGACAAAACCCACTTTATGACTGGAGTTATGCTGTATTTACAATGGATATAAATAAATGTGATCTAACACATTTACTCCTTTAAGTCAGAGATCACCTTGCAGGAGTTTTGTTGCTTTCTGTAATTCTTAATGACCTACTGAATAGCTACATACATGTAACTCCTAGCAAAAAACAACAACATCAAAAACACCATCCTAGCTTCAGAAGTACCAGCTCAGTTGTAGCCTTATCAAACTTCTCCCCAGGCTTCTGTCTGAACAGGCATATCTGTTAGAAATTTATGACAGATGAAGGCAAAGCCATTTTCAGTTAGAAAACATGGGGCTTTCTTAAAACAGAACACAATCTAAATCAGTTTTATTAGGTTCCAGCAATATTGAATTACCCTGTCATTATACTGAGCCAGGTGTTGGAGAAACTTGTTTTTTTTATAGGTTTAGATGTAAATAGAAAGCCTTGCAGGGTGCAACAACTGAGGAAAAGCATTTTAGGTGACTTAGAAGAAATCAAGAAGCTTGGTTGCAAAACGAATCCTGTGTTTTATTGAAGGAAATGTTATCTGGTAATACAAATTTGTTCTATCAACTTGTGCAGATGAATCCTCTTTTTTATGAGGCTGACCTGCAGAATCCTCTTGCAACTACACCAATTCTAGCATTTGGTCCACTCCTAAAATTATTCTGAGGTAAGAGCTCAGGTATGAGGCAGAAAGGAAACAAAATGCATAAACACAAGTATAGAAGTACTGGAACACTTCCCATTTCCAGCCACAATATCTATTCACATTGATTCATAAATAAGTGAGCCCTGCTTTTAAAAACAACAATGTCAAGTTAGTTTGCAAGAAAACCAGTAAAACACATTTCTGGGCACAAATAAAATTACTGGATCTAACGCATAAAGCCCTAAATGACTTGGGTGCAAGCTATCTCAAGGAACGCGTCTCCCTGGCTCAGGTGTTAAGATAATCAGGAGAAGCCTTTCTCTCAGTCCCACCATCTTCACAGGAGTGTTTAGTAGTGATGTGGGAAAGGGTCAGCTCTCTTCCTGCTTCCAGACTTTGGAACTCCCTCCCACAGGTGGCCAGGCTGGCCCCAATATTGCTATCCTTCCACAAGCAGGCAAATACCTTTCTCTTCAGGCAAGCTTTCCCTCAGTGACTGGCTGCCTGAGTAGGGTTTTTTCCTGGATGATTGTGCCTTAGTGCTTTGAATGTGTTTTTGGTGTTGCTTTTGTTTACTCCTTTTAAGTGTGGTATTTGTTTGATCCTTTGTAGCATTTGTATATGTGTTGTTTTTTTTGCTTTAAAGAGTCTTCTAATGATGTAAGGTCAGAATCATGTTGAGGATTGGTGGCGCTGCCGGTTAAACCGCAGAAGCCTCTGTGCTGCAGGGTCAGAAGACCAGCAGTCGTAAGATCGAATCCATGCAACGGAGTGAGCTCCCGTCGCTTGTCCCAGCTCCTGCCAACCTAGCATTTCGAAAGCATGCAAATGCAAGTAGATAAAGAGGTACCACCTCGGTGGGAAGGTAACGGCGTTCCGTGTCTAGTCGCGCTGGCCACGTGACCAAGCATGGACATTTAGTCCAGTCGTGTCCGACTCTAGGGCACGGTGCTCATCCCCGTTTCCAAGCCACAGAGCCAGCGTTTTGTCCGAAGACAGTTTCCGTGGTCACCTGGCCTCAAGCATCCAAATGACATCCAACCTCCAATGACTATGAAAGTGTTGTACCACTGTATATGTAAGACTGAACTCCAAAACTGCATATAAGTGTTGCCTGCACTCCCACCGTACATATCAATGGGGAGGCCAAACATACTCACTATCATGCAGGGAACACAAAAGGTCAAAAACAATCCTATTTCATATTTCAAAGATGTTTTGTCCCAGATTTTTTTAAAAAAATACCGTATTTTTCCGTGTATAAGACGCCCCCCACTTTTCTAACCCAAAATTAAGAAATCTAAGTGGGGCTTAGCAAGTAGAGGGGAAAGCAGGGATCAAAGCCCTGCAGGATCACTTTGATCCCTGCTTTCCCCTCCACTTATTTTTGTTCTCTCCTCAGCTTACTTCCGTGTATAAGACAACCCTCAATTTTTAGTCTAAAGATTTTAGACAAAAGTATAGTCTTATACACGTAAAAATATGGTATATGTTTCCTTATGCATCTGGAATGTGTAACTTGCAGGCCTCAACATATATTTGTCATGATGGTGAGTCTCTCTCAGGCCCCTTGTGGTGCAGTGGTTAAACCGCAGTAAAGACTCCACTCACAACCTGAGTTTGATCCCTGGCTCAGGTAGCTGGCCCAAGGTTAACTCAGCCTTCCATCCTTCTGAGGTCAGTAAATTAAATACCCAGTTCATGGGGCGGTGGGGGGGGGGGGGATGTGTCGCCTGCATAACTAAATTGTAAACTGTCCACAGAGAGCTTTAAGCACTATGGGGTGGTATATAAGCAGCACACTTTCTCAACTTACTGGTTTGCAGAGCCACCTATTTAATCCTAATAAGTTCATTGTTCTAATAGGTGTGTATACCTGGCATCAGCAAGTATCTTGACAACTGAGTTTGCAGCAAAGCTAAATCAGCAAAGCTAAATCAACAGATACTTCAGCAAACCAGGTAGATTATTTTAGGATTTCTTTTTCTTGTTTCCAGGCACTGAAAGAAGCAAAATGTGGCTGCAGGGAATCATCCCTCTTAACACTCCTGACTTTGCATTATGTTACCAGGAGACAGCCAACTCTTTAATCCCTCCCCGAAATGCTCCTAAAATAGCATTTCTATGGTGTGTTGGTGAGTGACTGAAAGGACATGGTGGTTCCTTGGTCACTAAAGCTGGTCAAGTACTCTTTTCAGCCATAAAGGGAAAAAAGTCATATAAGAGCCAGCCTGCATTGGTCCACGTGAGTCCCTATGAGAATTGCTATCTGGTGTAAATGGTCTTCTGAACACAAATAAATCTTTAAAGGTTTGCATAAATCAAATGTAACCTATCTGTCTGTCTGTCTGTCTGTCTGTCTATTTCATAATTACTTTATATAGTCTTTATCCACATCTAATCCACTTCATTGGCCAGCATCCTCTCTATGGAGAGAGAAGCAAAATGCTCTGCATAATCCCTGGCTTGCATATCTGCAAACCACAGATGGTTCCTACTGATTTCAATGTGAATTTCACTCATGAGGAAGTTGCACAAACTTCAAAAAAACCATACTGTGTATATAACAGAGCACTGCATACAGGGAATGGGGTAAGAGGGTACTGCTCCATGTGTTTTGACACAAACACAAAAACAGTTTCATGTGAAATAGATCCCAAGTTACTTTTGACCTGTTTTTGACAGCATACTGGTTAGCACATTAGAGTTGTGGACATCGAAAGATATCCATATAGGGTATTTTCCTTCTACCACTGGTCCACACATGACCACAACTAAGTCAATATTTGCAGTGAGAGGCCTGGCCATTTTCTAAAGAAAAATGCAGAATCTTGACTCTTCCCAATGACAGCATTAAGACGGCATTGCCCCTTATCTTTTCACACTAGGCCAAAAGACAAGAAAGTGTTCTGTACACATACTGACAGAGAAAAGAACTGAGTATTTATTTATTGCTTTAAATTACCAGATAATGCCCCCCTTGTTACTGAAGTAACTCAATAAACTGTTTTTTCTATGGAATTTTGCAAACAGAAGCTTGAACAACAAAACTAGACAATAAGCCCTTAATCATTAAAAGCCATTTTATAATGTCCCCCCCCCCCCCGCCAGGCTTGTAACTTGATCAATGTATACAAACTGGCTTAGTGAGGATATGAAGAAAGGTCTCCTCTTGTGCTAGTATGCCTGCAGCATGATTACACAATTATACAGTGATTTTCAACAGACAATATATGGGAAAACAGTAATAGCAGTGGATACGAAAATGACTCTGCTGAATCGACCAAAATGCAAACTGGATTAGTGTTTGACAAACTATTTTTTCTTAAATACAGTGATATCCATCAGGTTTAAGTATATGTGTGCATTTCCTAAGGATCTGCAGACTATGTTAACATCTGAGGGAAACTAAGTATGATGGCAACTCAGGTTGCCCATAAAAGAAGATTTTATGTTAAAAAAAAAAAAAGTGGGGTGAGAAGAAAAATTCTACACAAGGGAAAAGTGAGTATTTACAAGTTGTCTCTGTCTAAGGCTGTTGACCAATATGAAACTACTCAGTCTTCCAGTCTATTATCCATGTTCAGAATGCTTTTGCAACCCACCTGCAAAATGTGAACTGGAGCTACTCATAATACCTGCATGATAAACCTCACTCTGATATTTCACTTTAGTCCTATTATTAGGTGATGAAATATGGTAAGAAGTTAAGTTTACATTAGAGATGGGCACAAATCTCACTTTAGAGGTTCATGCCAGTTCGTTAGCATGGCACCACACGTGCCAGTCATCCCTTCCCCCACCATCCGGCTGGCTCCCCCACTCACCAGCGGGTGTGTGCTGCTTCTCTCCTGCTCTTTGCACGATCATCCAGTCACAACAGGAACTTGTGCTTCTCTCCTCTGCCTCCTCCAGCAGCCACCCACTCAAAGGCAGCGCTGCAAGGATCCCTGCCCCACCTCCTCATCTGAGTGGGTGGCTGGCGGAGGAGGCAGAGGAGAGAAGCACAAGCTCCTGCTGCAACTGAATGATCGCGCAAAGAGCAGGAGAAGAGTAGCACACACCGGCTGGTGAGTAGGGGAGCTGGCCATGGGGTGGGGGAAGGAAATGCACAGCACCACATACCAGCATGAACCTCCAAACTGAGGCTCATACCCATCTCTAGTTTACACAGAAAACAGTTGAACTGTGGATAAAGATGGTGCTCTCTATATTCCCATCAGTTACATGTAATTGACCACAAAAGTGTGAAAATGTTTCATTAACAGGTGGCATTTGTTTATTCAGACTTCATACAGAATAGAATTCTTACTTGTGTACTTTTTGAACGAAGTATTCAAAAGTTGGGCATGAAAAGCTGTTCCTGATTTACATGGCAATGTTTATAGCAAACAAAGGTAGATATGCGACAGATCTTTCAAATCCAACCACTTTCAAGTGAAATCCAAAACAGATTTATTAGTACTATGATGTTCAAAAGGAAAGGAAAGATGAACACTAGCTCTGAACACAGAAAAGTATTTGAATGTATGTATTTCTACTGCTTCTATTTAATCTACATTATTTGGCACTTTCATTTTATCAATATAGGCTTATGTTGTTTTTTTAAAAAAAGGATTTGCAACTTTTTTTTGGCTAGTGGTTTAGGCATCTGGTTGCTAAGCCAGAGGTTAGAAGTTTGATCCCTCATTGTGCCTCCTAGGAGATGAGCCAACCTGTGTAGCCTTGGGCAAGCTGCACCGTCCTAGAGCACACTGAGAAGAAGGGAATGGTAAACCATTTTCTAGCACTTCCTACCTAGAAAATACTGAAAAGGGTCAGCATACGTCAGAATTGACTTGATGACACATCATCATCATCATTTCCAAAGCTGCACAGCATACAGGAAAAAATTAATTTACAGTGAGTTCTGTAACAGATTCAACAACTGATTTCAGTTATTTCTGATGCTATTCATGACACTAAAAACCATTTTAACATTTCTTGTAAACATATCTTTGAAAATATATTAATATATTAATCACTTCCAATTAGTGGGTGAAGCATGACTTCAATGAAGTAATTTTCGTTATTTCAGCCAAAAAAGAAAGAAGTGTTCATGGATTATAATCTACCACTTCAAACGAAGTTCAGGAATCAATGTACAGAAGTTCATGCCAAAGTAAATCTGTCACTTCATACAGCAACTCCAAGTGAGGTTCCCACTTCTACAAATAATCTGTCCTTCCATTCAGCTGAGGATTCCAAGAGCTGGTATAAGCTGATCTTAGCTGTTCATCTTTATTTCAGCAGATTTCTTGCTTTACAGCCAGATTCTGAGCTAAAACAGTGCTGCTCTGCTGACTCTAGATCCTGGCAGGAAGGAAGAATCCTTCCTTTCAAGAGTGAGTAAGTAAGCTATGATAAGCCTATACTGATCCAGACTTTTGCAAAGGCCGAGGCACTGGAATCCATTTCTGCTATTTGTTGTTTTGTTCCTATATTGTGAATTACTTGCTTACAATTCTAGTTTTGACACCTGCATTTTGCTACAAATTACAAAGATGGGTTTTAAGTCATGGGCTTACAGTTTTACATAATTGTAATACTTTGGGAATGCAAGGGAGATAGGGAAAGTTACAGAAAATTGAATGCAGACTTCCAAAGAATAGCAAGGAGAGACAAGAGGGCCTTCTTAAATGAACAGTGCAAAGAAATAGAGGAAAAGAATAGAAAGGGAAAAACCAGAGATCTGTTCAAGAAAATTGGAGATATTGAAGGAACATTTTGTGCAAAGATGGACATGATAAAGGACAAAAATGGTAGGGACATCACAGAAGCAGAAGACATCAAGAAGAGGTGGCAAGAATACACAGAGGAATTATACCAGAAAGATCTGGATGTCCCGGACAACCCAGACAGTGTGGCTGCTGACCTTCAGCCAGACATCCTGAAGAGTGAAGTCAAGTGGGCCTTAGAAAGCATGGCTAACAACAAGGCCAGTGGAGGTGATGGCATTCCAGTTGAACTATTTAAAATCTTAAAAGATGACGCTGTTAAGGTGCTACACTCCATATGCCAGCAAGTTTGGAAAACTCAGCAGTGGCCAGAGGATTGGAAAAGATCAGTCTACATCCCAATCCCAAAGAAGGGCAGTGCCAAAGAACGTTCCAACTACCGTACAATTGCCCTCATTTCACACGCTAGCAAGGTTATGCTCAAAATCCTACAAGGTAGGCTTCAGCAGTATGTGGACCGAGAACTCCCAGAAGTACAAGCTGGATTTCGAAGGGGCAGAGGAACTAGAGACCAAATTGCTAACATGCGCTGGATTATGGAGAAAGCCAGAGAGTTCCAGAAAAACATCTACTTCAGCTTCATTGACTACGCAAAAGCCTTTGACTGTGTGGACCACAGCAAACTATAGCAAGTCCTTAAAGAAATGGGAGTGCCTGACCACCTTATCTATCTCCTGAGAAATATCTATATGGGACAGGAAGCAACAGTTAGAACTGGATATGGAACAACTGATTGGTTCAAAATTGGGAAAGGAGTACGACAAGGCTGTATATTGTCTCCCTGCTTATTTAACTTATATGCAGAATACATCATGCGAAAAGCTGGACTGGAGGAATCCCAAGCCGGAATTAAGATTGCTGGAAGAAATATCAACAACCTCAGATACGCAGATGATACCACTCTGATGGCAGAAAGTGAGGAGGAATTAAAGAACCTCTTAATGAGCGTGAAAGAGGAGAGCGCCAAAGATGGTCTGAAGCTCAACATCAAAAAAACGAAGATCATGGCCACTGGTCCCATCACCTCCTGGCAAATAGAATGGGAAGATATGGAGGCAGTGACAGATTTTACTTTCTTGGGCTCCATGATCACTGCAGATGGGGACAGCAGCCACGAATTAAAAGACACCTGCTTCTTGGGAGGAAAGCGATAACAAACCTAGACAGCATCTTAAAAAGCAGAGACATCACCTTGCCGACAAAGGTCCGCATAGTCAAAGCTATGGTTTTTCCAGTAGTGATGTATGGAAGTGAGAGCTGGACCATAAAAAAGGCTGACCGCCAAAGAAATGATGCTTTTGAATTGTGGTGCTGGAGGCGACTCTTGAGAGTCCTCTGGACTGCAAGGAGAACAAACCTATCTATTCTAAAGGAAATCAACCCTGATTGCTCACTGGAAGGACAGATCCTGAAGCTGAGGCTCCAATACTTTGGCCATCTCATGAGAAGACAAGACTCCCTGGAAAAGACCCTGATGTTGGGAAAGTGTGAAGGCAAGAGGAGAAGGGGACGACAGAGGACAAGATGATTGGACAGTGTCACCGAAGCTACCGACATGAATTTGACCCAACTCCGGGAGGCAGTGGTAGACAGGAGGGCCTGGCGTGCTCTGGTCCATGGGGTCACGAAGAGTTGGACACGACTTAACGACTAAACAACAACAATACTTTGGGATTTAAGTATTTGTACCAACAGTTTTCTCACAACTGTATGCCTGTCTTCAATATATTTTGAACTTGCAATTTTGATACATGGAACATAGAAGCTATGTATGAATAAAGAGGCTTACAGAATTAACAAGCCCTGGAGTTGCCTGGAATTATTGCAACAAAGAAAATACTTAGATACCCAGATGAATTCTGAAATGCTTGTCAGTGATTGTCTGATTTCATTCTGGGATAACCCTTTTCTGGGATAATGTCAGCTACGGTGAACCAGAAGCTTCTGTTATTTGCCTAGGAGGTCTATAAATCTCTATAGGACTCCTAGGGGGAGTTAAGCACCCTATCTAGAGGTTTGGCAATGGTAGCAGTCTCTAGTTGCTCAGGCAAAGGTCTTTCCCAGCCTGAGGTGTTTCTAATTGGATATGCAGGAAATGAGAGGGACTATCTCAAGATTTTTCTTTTTCTCTTTCCTCTCCCAGCATTATCCTCACCATATTTTTGATTAATTTTTTCCACACTTGCCTACTTTTCTTCTCCTCCGAACACTTCCCACCACCGCTGGGCTCTGGCTATATGCCTTTTCTGTTTCAACATGTTTTCACTCTCCTCTTCAGGTTCCAGTATTAAGACCTGCTATGTATCTCTTCCTGTTCACCCTTTTCACCCCATTATCTCTTATTTGTACTGCAGTTTCAGTATTTTCTACCTCCTTCAGTCTTCTACAACATTTAATTATTCTCTTGCCTTAACTTGAGTCCTAATATGCCTCTGCTCCAAGACAAATGTCTTCTTCTACACTTAAAAACAAACCCAAAAGTTTAATTCTATCTCAGCAGCTTAGTTCAATATTATCTATCCCAGGATTTCAACACATTTTTAAACCTACTTTTGTGATCTCTCTCCATCAACCATTTATCTTGGTTTTCTAGATCAATCAAAAGGCTTGGAGCGTATCTACATTTCTGTGAACAGAAAGTCTCCTTTCATCCACAGATGGGGAGAAAAGTTCCCAGATCCACCCCCGTCTTGCAATCACACCAGAATGGTGCAAAGCACCACCACCCCTTTCCCAGGCAAGACAGGATGAAGGGAAACCACCTTCCCTTCCATTTAGAAATCCAGGCCTCTTTTCCTTACTATACCCTAGGAAAAGGATTTAGATAAAGCTTTCTGGGAAAAGGACTGGACAAAAAATATGCAGAAGGACAGAGGAGCTCCCAAAACACTTTCCTTGTAAAACGTTTAGCCTCAAACGAGTTTACAAGGTCTGCACTTTTGTATAATACAACTAGTAAAACGTTCTCTCCCTACCCATGTTTTTAGATAAATAAAGGAAAGGAAATTACTACATCATTATCTCATCCCCAACATGGGTACTAACGATTTAGTACCGCATCATTATTTCATTCCCAACACTTTTGATTCGATGGAATGAGAAAGTGATGTTCCATCTCAGAATCTATGCAACCTCTGGACACATGCAGAGCTGAGTCAGAGCAAGATTTGTGCCAAACTGGCATCTCCTGTGAATCTTGCAGCTAACTCCTGTTTCCTCATTTGCATTCTGCACCAGGAATGTGTACTCTTTAGAACACAAAGCAAAATAAAATAAAGTTCCTATTCTGATGAGCTTTTAAAAAATAACTATATATGAATATAATGCTTTATGGCAAAAGCACAGCTGCATTCTCATAGACAATGCAACCTACTCTTCACACTGATGATGATGATGACAAAACTTCTTTCCAAGATTTATTTTGCAGTGAAGAGCTGTGTCTCTTTCCCCAGCATAAGTAGATGTAGGACAAATTGCTAGATCCATTGTGGAGTGCGGGATCCACTGATCATACTTCATCATTCATGTATGGCTTTTTTTTTTTTTTTACTATGTATTTATTAGGCACCGCCACGTGGTATATCATGCCCAGCTACTAATTCCCACCATGAGTTGGGATAAACAAAAAAAATGGCAATGAACAATCCACCCTCCTTAGAAAGGGAGAAAAAAACACACTACCTCTTTTTCCTTAAGGTCCCTTCTATTACTGTGGCTAATATCAGGTCCTGAAAGGACATTAAAAATGCACAAGGGAGTACAGATGAAATTGTAATCTTAGGTTATCAGAAGTGTAATTCAAAATTATACAGAGTGAAAGATTTTCTGATCTCTTCAATCTGACTATGTTGATGTTTACCTGAGGCTGCTATCACACCTTTTATGTACACCAACGATGCAGTAAAGTCCCACTGTTCATGATTACTTCCACCTAAGACAATGTAAGCTTCCTCCATTTCATTATGAACCTGTGACACTGCAGAATTTCCACCATTTTTGCAATATCTCTTTGGAATTACCCAAACAGATCAATGGTGGGGAATAAATTAATCTTCCTCCATTGCCAAAAGCCATTTGAAAGTATTAGTCAGTTCCTGTGGGGGAAATTGCAAGAGGATCTAAGACAGGGTTGGACAAATCCTTGCCTTGCCTATCATCTTCCTATTCCAAATTGCACTGTCAGTGGCTCCCCCCCCCTCCAGCAATGTGTCCTATGCATGCTTCTAAGGGCAAAAGTAAGGCACACAGATTTTTCTTGCATACTCTGTGGAAGAAAAAGTCTCTTATCTTGTTCACCTTTGAATGTATGCTTTAATTAAGCCTTTACAAATGTAAGATCTGTCTCCCATACTCTCCTCAACCTTTCTCCTGAACTAAGAAAACTAGGGTGTATGTTTGCCATTCAGTGCTGCTTGAGGCAAAGCCAGCTAGAAAAATAAACACATCTTCTGCCCAGCAAACTATGAAAAAAAAAAAAAAACCACACAAAACACTGTTCTTCTGGAATCAAAGGAATATTATTGACCCTGAAAAGCAGAATAAGTGTTTAGGGAGACAAATCATATAATTCTCTGGAGGCACATAGTCTGACACATTAGTATTTTCCTTGTATTCTACATTCTAATTCTATGCCATCCTACAACGCAGAGATTAAGATGTATGGCAAACTGCTTTATGCTACCACCCACACTAATAATCTTATGTAGAGAGAAATACGTATTTTAAAATCAATTTTATTTTTTTAAAAATCATTGATTTTTATCCACCCTGATATTTTACTTACTTGTTAGGGTCATTTTATGCGTCCTTTGACTGGGCAGATCAGAGACAAAGAATGATCAGGGCCCTCTCAATTTTCAAGGACTGCAACTCCAGTCATTCATCACCACTGAAAACATCAACTAAGGCAGATGGAAGCTGCAGTCCACCAGTATCTAGTGACCTACATATTCTGGTGCCGAGCAGGAGTAGCCAATTTTTCTGACATCCAAGGACTTTAAACACCCATCCCTCGGCCTTGTAGCCCCTGTCAGAGTAGAGGCATGAGTGTGTTAAGCACCTTTAAATTTTCCACTTGGGCAAATTTAAGCCTCCTTTGGTGCTTTAGTTACAGGAACGCATGTATTTGATGCCAAAAACTATAATAGGAAATAGAATGGCTTGTTATGGAGATTGTGTTATGCACTCACTGGCTTGGAACTGTGCCTGTCATGAAATGAAACTCTTAAAAACTACCTAAAGAAATGTGATGATTAAACACTAGGAGGTCAAAACAATTTGAAAGTGCATGCATTCATTAATGGTGATCATTTGTTGCAGTGCCACTATCCCTTCATAGCCTTGCTGTCTGTTTAATTCTCTGTAAAATTCCTTCACACAAAATGTTAACTGCTGATAATATAACCTCAGGGCAAATTAAGAACTTGAATATATATATTTCTGTTTCTCAAGCACATTTTGGTAGCATATGAATGAATCAGGCAAACAAATTTAAAACTGTATTATGCCATACTTATTTGCATAGGCTTTTGAAGCAATACACATGGGGCGGTGAACAGAAGGGGAGTGCCATTAAATAAGCAGCATTAAACAAAAAAGTGTTGTAGCTAATTTTTGAGAGAAAAGAAAAATTAAAACTATAGGAAGCTAGAGGCAACACAACCTGAAGTAAATATGAAGAAGAGGTTGGTCAAGTGGAATTTGCAACAGAATTGTGAAGCAGAGGGAATGAAGAGGAAAATGGAAATATTTTCCTGAAAGTGCTACAGTCAAGCTAGAAACGTCAGCACCAGACAAGATGACCCTACAGTGTTGATCAAGTCTCATTTTGGGGGATGCAACAGTGTGTTGGTGACAGACTAGTGATCCATGGCTTTGCAACTGTTCTGATCATTATGCCTTCCTTGCTCTTTCTCTTTCATTTCCACACACTGATCTCCCGGTTGCAGAATATGACCCTTGGATGGAGAGAGTATTTGTATTACAAATAGTGCTTCAGGCCCACCTGCTTAGTTAGTGAACATTTTCACAGCAGTAACATTTTTATAGGACTATTGTCTATACAGATAAATCTGACAGCACACTTTAATGATAACCACAGGAAGAGTGGCCCTCTGAATATTAAAACTTATGGCAGAAGCACCACAAAACATCTTCTAAAATATTATTTACAAAAAAGCTTTATTCATAAAATCACTTTACCAAAAAAATTAAAGCTTGAAGGTAACTAGTTAGAAGTAACATAATTATCAGTGTCATGGCTCCCACAGGTTCCCTGTGATGAAAGAGATTGCTTGGAATTTGTAGGGGCCTTGGGATGAAAGAGGAAAATTTTAATTTCCAAAATCTGCCCTATCATTATTTCTTACACAAACAGGATTTCAGCCACCAAATTCATAGGCTCCTATGATAAATCTATATTTGAAATACTTCTGTCTCATTAAAATTGTCTGTTTTTAAAAAGTTGATAATTCCATGTAATACAGTAGAACCAAAAATATGTGTAGGCATCCTTCAGTCTCGAGAGACTATGGTAACATGCTCTGTATGGAGGACTTGGAACAGCGTCTAGTGTGGCTGAGAAGGCCAATTCGAGAGTGACCATCCCTTCCACACTGAAGACAAATACAATCTGTCCCCTGTCCAGCTCCCTGATTTTGCTTCGACGCTGTATGCGAAGCTGGAGTGTCCTCTCCAGAGCACGAAGCCTGGGTAAAATAATATGGAGGATAGGCTGTTACCCAAGCAGCAAATCCCCCCTCTCCACATCGCTGAAATAGTCCAATGGAAAGGCAAGAGCCAATACAACTGGTTCCAGCGATGTCGCAGGAGTTGACAGAACGACACGAACTGCCTCCGGGACTCCGGCTCCGGATTTTGCCTCGAGGTTAACTCCTGAAGCCTTTTCCATCAGTGGATATAGCCACAAGGCAGTGGAGGTTTGAAATCAGAGTTTTCCTTCTCCCAGATGGGCCATATAAAAGGCATTCTCAAAGGCAGTTTTCATGGCATTCTGTACTTTAAAGACACTGCCCTAGGCCAGTGATGGCGAACCCTTTTGAGCCCAAGTGCACAAACTGCAACACCAAACCAACTTATTTATTTCAAAGTGCCAACACTGCAATTAAACCTGAATACTGAGGTTTTAGTTTAGAAAAAACAACTGCCCCTGCACTGCAAGGATTAAATGCTTGGGTTTTTTTTCTCCTGGGGCAGTATTATCAGAGAAATACTTACTGGTCCTCCAATCCCCCCTCAGGCTAGACCAATAATGGCCATCATTGCACCCCTCCGCTGGACCACTGCACCAGCAGAGGGGAGTGCCGAAATCTGGGATCGGAGGACGAGTAAGTATTTCTCAATGGCGACTTACGGCTCGCATGCCCACAGAGAGGGCTCTGCGTGCCAGCTGTGGTACATGTGCCAAAGGTTCACCATTGCTGCCCTAGGCCATCTCTTCTCTGACATTTACTACAAGACTATGATTCCACTATATATTTGTCAATTTGTTCCACATTTTAATTTGGGATTATAAACTCTGTCTCTCAGGCTGCTTGCTTTTTACTGGATACTTTGAACCTGGTTTTCTTACAAGTTGTTTTTAGCCTGTATTTATTATTTAGAACATTGATTTTACTGAGTAACCAGCTGATTTGTCAGCTAATAATATCATTACCATTTGCATACTGGACTTTTTTTGACAACCTCTCCACTGACAAATACATCATCATTTGAATCAGCAAGTACTTCTCTAAAGATGTTCTCAGATTAAAAACTGAAAAAACATTTTGAGAAAGTATACATCTGCACTAACATAAGCAGTTCTTAAAGATACAGTCATGGCCAAAAATATTGGTACCCTTGCAATTCTGTCAGAAAATGCAACCCTTCTCTCAGAAAATTGTTGCAATTGCAAATGTTTTGCTACTCACATGTTCATTTCTTTGGTTTGCGTTGGAACAACACACAAAAAAAAAACAGAGAAGAAAAGTCAAATCTGATACAATCCCACACAGAAATCCAAAAATGCACTGGCCAAAATTATTGGCACCCTGTCTAAATTGTAAGAAATAATTGCTTTTCAAGAATGTGATGCTCCTTTAATTTGTATTTAGACATACCTGTCGCAAGTAAGAGCTGTGGGCAATATAGTAATCACACTTGCAACCAGTTAAGATGGAGAAAAGTTGACTCAACCTTTGTGTTGTGTGTGACACTGAGCATGGAGAAAAGAATGAAGTGTAAAGAGTTATCTGTGGATCTGAGAGAAAAAAATGTGGAAAAACATCGACAATCTCAAGGCTACAAGTCCATCTCCAGAGATCTTAATGTTCCTTTGTCCACTGTGTGCAATATCATCAAGAGGTTTACAGCCCATGGCACTGTAGCTAACCTCCCTGGACGTGGACGGAAGAGCAAAATTACTGAAAAATTACAACGAAGGGTTGTTCGAATGGTGGATACAGAAACCAGATTAACTTCGAAACAATTTCAAGCTGATCTGCAGACACAGGGTACAACAGTGTCAGCTCGCACTATCCGTCACCATCTGAATGAAAAGGGACGCTATGGTAGGAGACCCAGGAGGACACCACTGCTGACACAAAGGCATAAAAAAGCAACACTGGAGTATGCCAAAACTTAGGTGACAAAACCAGAATCCTTCTGGGAGAACGTACTGTGGACAGATGAGACAAAAGTAGAGCTTTTTGGTCACGGACATCATGGCACTGTTTACAGAAAAAGAAATGAGGCATTCAAAGAAAAGAACACTGTCCCTACAGTTAAACCTGGTGGAAGTTCCAATATGTTTTGGGGTTGCTTTGCTGCTTCTGGCACTGGATGCCTTGACTGTATGAATGGTATCATGAAATCTGATGATTACCGAAGAATTTTGGGGCACAACGTATTGGCCAGTGTCAGAAAGCTGCGTCTCCACCAGAGGTCATGGGTCTTCCAACAGGGCAATGACCCGAAACACACTTCAAAAAGCACTCAGAAATGGTTATGAACAAAGCGCTGGAGAGTTCTGAAATGGCCAGCAATGAGTCCAGATCTGAATCCCATAGAACACCTATGGAGAGATCTCAAAACAGCAGTTGGGAGAAGGCATCCTTCAAATCTGAAGGCCCTGGAGCAGTTTGCAAAAGAAGAGTGGTCCAAAATTCCAGTAGAGAGGTGTAAGAAACTCATTCATAGTTACAGGAAGCGATTGATTTCAGTTATTTTTTCCAAAGGGGGCGCTACCAAATATTAAGTTAAGGGTGCCAATAATTTTGGCCAGTGCATTTTTGGGTTTCTGTGTGGGATTGTATCAGATTTGACTTTTCTTCTCTTTTTTTGTGTTGTTCCAACACAAACCAAAGAAATGAACATGTGAGTTCATTTGGAATTGCAACAATTTTCTGAGAGAAGGGTTGCATTTTCTGACAGAATTGCAAGGATGCCAATATTTTTTGCCATGACTGTATGAGAAAACAGCACTGCTTTTGTCTGGCACATGAAGATAATAATGATGGCCCCATGCAGTGTACCTGCATAGAGCAAGTGAGGAGCCACCACTGAAGACTGACTCTGACTCACTCTATGTCTCCCTTTCTCTCTCTCTCCATTAACAAAAACTGTTTTCATGAAAATGTGCAAGTCAAACAGTTTAACAGAAATGATAAAAGCACATTTAAAATCATCATCATAGAGTTTCATTCCAGCTAACATCACTTTTTAGAATTTGGTTTACAATTAAACACCAATACATTGGCTGCAATCCTGTTGCTTAAGGTAGTAAGTTGCAAGAAGGGTAAACCCAGTGAATCAGTAGGGATTTGGTGAGTCAGCTGCTCTGTACTTTCTACTGACTCAAGTGGGCCCACTTCTAGCTTTAAAAGAGTAGCAAATAAAAATAAAATAGAAGTAAGAACATTTGATTACTGACATTGACTTTCCATCTCTTTGGGAGGGGAAACACAGTTTTGTCCAACTTCCCAGCCTTGCATTTGCCAATGATAGTGCATACTGCAATAATCTATGGCTCTAGCCCAAGCTTGGGCTCATCGAGGAATACACAAGAAACAAAAGTCATAGTTCTTTGTAAGGACACCGGCTGTATTGCTTGAAGACATATTTTTCCTCCTGAGGACTGAGTGCAGTGTAAGCTGTTTTTATGTGGGCTTTATTGGTAATATAAGCTATGTACATGTCTGAGTGGCTGGTAACCAGCTGCAAAGAGTACCAACTAGCTGATGGTGACACACACACACCAATATATGGGGCACTTTTGAAACCTATTAGATACAAGCAGACCATTTTTAAGAAAGTATCAAATGAGCAGATAGCAAGAAGGTAAGCAACTCACTTTACAGTGGTCATACTGTTGCTGTAAAGTCGGTACATCTCCACCGACAGGCATCTGCTTCTTTAAATCTTCATCTTTCAGATTCAGCCATTTGATAAGCTCTTCCAATGACATCAGCAACTTACTCCACTTTTCTGCACTTGCTTCCAAATGAGCCCTACAATAATACACATAAAACTTTTTAGGAGTCTTGTACTGCTTTCAAATATGCTAGATTATAGCTGCTAAAGATTGCATTAGTGTGAACAATGGATACATTCCTTAATGCAAAGAAGCATTCAAATGATGCATTACACACAATCACTTGAAAATTATTTATAAAAGGAATGAATAGTCTGCAGTATTACAGAAATCCAAATGATAATTGAATCCATGGGAACAGATATCCCTGCTCTTCGTTTCAATTTACGTTTTCATAACTGAAAATTATAGCCAAGATCTAGTGGCAAAACATCATACCTCAGTGTTTCCCAAACTGTGCACTGTGGGGCACTGGGAAACCCACCCAGGGGCTCCATGGAATCCTTTTCCCTCCCCCCACTCAAAGTACAGCAGTTACTTGCATTTTCTCTGGTGTCTGTGTATAGTGGAGAGAGGGAACACCGGCCCAGTTTTGCCAAAGGACTGGGGTTTCTTCCCTCTTGTTCCCAAGGCAGCCTTCCTTGGGAACCTTCCCAAGGTGCCCCCTCCCCCACAAAAAATGTGGCTTCTCCATTTTACCCAGAAGCTGCTTCCCTTGGACAAGTCAGGCCACAAGTGAGTTTCCATTAAGCCGCCTGTATATAGCATATCCTCTGGTTCTAGCTAGTGGCCAGATCTGGTAATACACCTTGGGGAAATGTATTCATGTGTTTTTAAATTTAAATTTTATTTTATTTTTTATTTTTATTTTTAGACAGTGGGTAAGTGAAACCATGTGGACTGATCCCGTTGATAAGGCAGTGCTACTATACTGGGGAGCTGCAGACAGTGGCCAGTAAAGTAAAGGGAGCCACAAGTCAAAAAAGCCTGGAAACCACCATCATGCCTAATGTCAGTGGATATACGACTTTCTTCCCCTCCCCCTTTTGTAGCACCAAAAATATGCTCCAGAGAGTTTCACAGCCCCCTGGGCAAGTTTTTAAGGTACACAAAGGAACTGAAGAAATGAGGAATTTCTTATTCAGGCAAAAGCAGCAGGATCCAGAAGATATATTCCATTGGATTCTCACTTATATGATATACTGTGAGTACCTAGTATCTATGATATTTCTGCTCACACAGCCAGTACTACTATACTCTGGTCATTAAACACATCAATTTTAAATAACTAACCATAAGAAAAAGTGGTATCATTCCTTAAAGTCAAAGGCAAAGATTTCCAGAAAAGGTATTACTCACAGGAGACTCATGCCTAGAACCGCAGAGGCACTAAAACGTTAAATGCTGACCAGTTTAACTTTGCTGGGACAGATTTATTTCATTTTGCTGAATCAATGAATTGTTGCAGCACTGTGGTGTAATTCAGTTACTATGACATGTCATTAGTGTGACTACTCTTGATAATGTCAAAACCTTTTATTTTGTTCAGTCCCATGTCTACATCCAAATATAGCAAGTAGAGAGTGTCCTAACAGTTACAGAGAAATAGTTTTAACCTTCTTTCATCACTTATTAGAGTACCAAATATATTCTAGATTCTTAATAGCTTCTCCCAGTTTACTAAAATGATGGGAACAGTATCCAAAACCTCCAATACAATTCTGTCCACTCAATGATCTTGATTAATCCTGAGACCATACCATTATCTTACTCTGATAAACAGTTTTGCTGCCTGCATGTCAGCTGGGCAGCAGGACAAGATAATGTAATTTTCTGCTAGTTCTGTATGCAATTCTAGTAACATAATATCAACATTTTTTTAAAAAGGTAAAATCTCTTCAAAACACTGCAATTTTTATCATAGACAGCAATTATTCATTGATTTACTTTATTCTTCCCCTTTTCCTTGCCAGTGTTCTTCTTCCTACTATTCCTAAGAGTGGTTGTTGTGGGTTTTCTGGGCTGTTTGGCCGTGTTCTTAAGGCTTTTCTTCCTAACGTTTCGCCAGTCTCTGTGGCCGGCATCTTCAGAGGACAGGAGTCAGAACTCTGTCTGTGCTCTGTTCTGACTCCTGTCCTCTGAAGGTGCCGGCCACAGAGACTGGCAAAACGTTAGGAAGAAAAACCTTAAGAACACGGCCAAACAGCCTGGAAAACCCACAACAACCATGGGATCCCGACTGTGAAAGCCTTCGAGAATACATTCCTAAGAGTCTTCATCTCACTCTACTTAGCCTTCTGGGCACAATAGTTATTCTTTCATCATAAACAACACAGAAAAAGATTTAGGAATGATGGTTAGCTGACCAGCATGTCTTTAATGTGAACTACTACTCCCATCATACCTCACCGTTGGCCAGATTGGCTAATATGGACAGGAACTAGAAGCCAAAAGGTTCCCCACTCTACCATAGGGGAAGTGGGGAAATGTAGAGGTGCACAGAGCCTAAGCTGTTAAATAGAAAGACACTGGTGCCCTTGCTTCTCTATGGACATAAATAGCTTTCTCTCTTTAAACTTCTACAAGACATAACCCTACAGAGGTGCTGTTAGAAAGTCACAGTAAAGAAACTGTTCTCTAGTGTGAAAGCAGAAGGGCCCATTTTTGGGCTTTATAACTCTTCACTTCTACCAAGGTTAGGCAGTAGCTGAATCTTTCTGTTTGTAAATATCAGGAACCACCTGCAAGATCATTTTAGGCATACGTAATACGAAGTCAATAATGTTTGCAGAGAGGTTTGGCACAGACTCTCAGCACCTACTAGTATACTATGGCCATGATCGCTAATCCTATACTGTATTTCTCATATAAAGCTCTGGAATTCAGTTTTAAAAGGCAGTGTGCTGTATTAGTTAGAGCAGGGAGGAGCCTAGAAAGCTGCACCCCTCCTGTCCCCACTATTTTGCCCCATCTCTAAAAAAAAACCACACGCACAATAAAATGGCCAATTGTGTCCCCAAACGTTTCTAGCAACTGTGATTGGCTATTCTCACCCATCTGCATTTGTTTTAACATCCAGGGAGGCCTCTTTTCAGAACTTTCATTTCCTTTCATGTACTTCTCGATTTATTTCTTTATAAAATCTTCTTCCAGCCTTAAATAGATTCGGAAAAGCCCCAAATCATCTAGAATGACCAATTGTATATACTGGAAGCTGGAAGGGGGGCAGAACCATCATTTTTATGCCTTTTTTTTTTCCAACTAGGAAGCTGCACTGGAAGCCCTAGGAAAGGCCACATGATGTCCATTGGCTGCACTTGGTCCACACTGGATTCCAATAATGAACCAGAACTGCAGAGGTATGGATTCTAGCTTCTATTCAGCCATGAACATCACTGTGAAATTCACATGAAAACTAAACTGCCAAGTGAAAAGAAATGGCCAAGAGCCTATTACTTATACCCACAAACATAATTCCATTGGCATGAATCCCACTGGCACAAATCTCAGCTGTGAATTGCTGCTGGTTAATAAGCCAGTATCTGCATGTGGTGCTGTGTACCACCTGTACAACTTGGTATGAAACAGTAATTGCAAATGCCATCTTCTTAACTAACACTAATTCATCACTAAAATATGCAATGGATTTACTCTGGTGTAATTTGGATGGATTTTACCCAGTATGGTCTCATGCACAAATATGTTGCTGTTTCACAAGACACTTCTTTCAGGCTTTACTTTTGATAGCTGTTGGAATTCTGAAAAAATGTGGGCACTTTGAGTCAGTACATGCAACACAGGAATTAGGAAGTATTTCATGACAGGATTAGATAGGAAATTGTTTACCTCCAATAGAACATGTGCTTCTAAACAAGCAGCAACATATGTTTCTGGGTAAGGAGAATTTTTCTTACTCGTTCATCTTAATCCCAATTTAGGTGTCAAGCAAACACTTGCTCAACATGAAGGGGCAAACATGTTGAAGCGTTACTCGAATTGTGTCCCAAAAACTCCTTCTCTTCTATTTTCTACTTCAAGTCAAACAGCATTGGAATTCAAGCCAAATGTGGCCATGCTGATTGTGAAGATGCAAGTACCAGAAGGCTTTTTTGTCCACAAATAACTGAGATATTGTCACTGTAAGATATCGTTTATAAAGTGTACAGCTTTCCAAGGAAACAGATGGATAAACTTTATTTGTTGATGCTGGTGACTGAAAATATTAAACAAAAACATTCACAACTTTGGAATAATAAAATCAACATGATTAAAAGATCAGTAAAAACAAAAACAGTGCAATCAAATCTAGAAATAAAACTCATCAGTCTCAAAATATCCATCTGGTAGGCAGAATTACAACATCAGTGCAATATTTCTTAATTTGCCTCACAGCATTTGTGTGTAAGAGTAATGTTCCCACATTTTGCTTGAAGAGTCCATCAAGATGTCAACATTTCAGTTGTTCCTATATGAAACTTTATATTTATAATGATAATATAGCTTAATAATTATTACATCATCTTTTCATTCTCCTGTAAACTCCATAAATAAACTTGAGATGAAAAACAGTACCTTACCCTAGGCTTCCTAATGCCTAATTGAATATATATTATTATTACAATATGTATTGTAATATTACTATTACAATATGCATTGTAATTTAGTGCCTACCTTCTTCTACTATTGGGACAATTAAACAGTACTAATAGATCAAGTATGTTTTGTATGAGAATATATGGTAAGAAAATATTTCTTAAGAAAAATATCAAAAGCTGTCAAAAAGAGCTAGTAATTATGCTATTTGACCAAGATAAAAAGTTGTAATAATTCACAAATGTTCACTTTGTAATAAGTCAATTGAAAGAGATTCATGAGATGAACAGTGTCCTTCTTTTCTCTACTCTGCAACTACCTGTGGCTCCCTCAAAGGCTGTGGGAGGAGCACACAGAAGACTCCTTTGCTTAGTTTTTAAAGTAAAGTTATTATAGAATATAAGCCTGATTTGGCACTACTTCTCCCTTCCCCACCAGATTTAATTCATAGATCTGTTCAATGTATACCTGAAAGCAAAATGATCTGTACACAATGATAAACAGAACATCAAACTGAATTTATCTATAGAGAGTCTTCTTGATCTGGTTTGCCCATAATTACGTCGGTCTCATTTCAGGGTTGCTAAACTGATCTAGAGAAAGTAAAGTCTTTTTAAGAAGAAGAAGAAGCCCTGAGCCTAAAAGCAACAGGACTGACTTACTCTCTTTGGGTGTTCAGTACTAGAAAATGTCAGCTAGTGCTCTTCCTTAGTTGTCAACACATCATGCCTAGGGCAGTCCCCGCAGCCATTGAGTGATCAGGTAGGGCTGCAGACCTATAGATGTATATGGCACGACTTCCATTTACACTGAAGCTGTTCATAGATTGGCATCTAGGAAGCAAGGCTAGCCAGCACATTTACACTTCTTGTACCCTTGGTTACCAAGCTTCTGAAGAGGCCATTCTTTATTTCCAGACACCAGCTCCACAGGACAAAATAGTTCCAAAGGAACTCTTTGTTGGTAGACCTCTAGATGGGTGGGGTAGAAATCCAATAAAATAAATAAATAAAGTAATGGTCTCACCTGATGATGACAGAAGAAAGAGAGCCACATTTGCTTTTAGATTTACAGGGTTTGTTCTGCAAATCATCAAGCTACAATTTTCTGTGCTATCAACTATATTCAGCCATTGAAATGATCTACATAGCTGTACTTTTAAAAAAGGAAGGAAGGAAGATCTACAATCAGGTTAGAAAAAAAAAATTTAAGCTAGTTTAATGTTTAGCATATTTTTTGCTAGTAGAGTGAAATAAGACCAAGTCATAATAAATGAGTCATTTATCATCCTGAGTTGCCTCCAAGCAAAGGCTGTTCATGTACTGGGCTTCCATGCTCCTCTCTTCCACACAGTGTCTCAGTGGGCCCCAAAGGACTGATAGATATTCCTGAATATTGGGGGCTGTGATGCAGGGATCTGTGGTGATGTGGGAATTTCTGAAAGTCAAGAGTATCTGAACGGCACCTCCTAACCATACTACTGGGGCACACTGGAAGACCACAAACAGACTAGAAATCTGTAACTCACTCTTTTGTATGCCAGCACATCCCAGGAGTAGCAACACTGGTGTAAGAAGCAGCTGTCCTTACATGCTTGGGCATCTGCTATCATCAGAATCTTGGAGTTGCTCCTACTTAGCTATAGTAACACCACTGAATACCCTAGGAAAATATGGGGTGTTTTTTTTTTTAAAAAAAGAAACTTCCAATAGACTATCAAGAGGAATTTGTGTTTTGTTTACCTCTTTTCAAAAAGACAAGCAAAAGCTTGTATTTTATTATTTGTCTAGTGATACATCTGTTCTTCAATGCTGTTGCTTTTCTAATTACAAGCCAAACACCACAGTTATATAATTTATTGGTATGCCCCCTTTAGTCATATACATCTCAACGCACATGAAAGCCTTCTGCCCATTTTAGATGCTGCTTTATTAAAAGGTATCCAAAAACAAAATTTATTCTTGCATTTTCCCCTGGGTTCCTCCAAATGAACCCTACGCTGTAGCTGTGCTTGAACAGGGAGACAGAAGAGAGTCTGGCTTAGGTTTGAAGAGATGCAACCTGTTCCCTGAGTCTAACAACTAATTCTAGTTGCCAGCTGAATATCTCTGGCTGGGAAAGCATCCATGATCCCTGGAAATTTTTTTTCTTTTTTTAGCTTTCTTCTGGGATCTAGCCAACAGCACTTATCTTTAGACAGCTGTACTTCTTAAATGTATAAAACTTTTATTAGATGGCATAAAGGTAGCAAGCTGCCAAGGATGAACTTAACCCCTGCACTGTTGAGGGTTTAAGTGGCATGTGAAGCTTTTTGCTACCTTGTACAGTGGGTGAAATTACCACTCAGTATTCCTTTCAATCAGCAATTCCTATTGCTCCCAAATCAATTCAACCCAACTGTGCAACAAATGTTAAAAAATATATATCTTTAGTCTCCTCTCTAGACAATATTTGAAAAATAATATTATTTAGCACAAAGCCACACCCCAGTCTCTGTTCAAAATGAAGCCAAGGTTATCTGCATGTCCACATTCTTAAAGATTAGAGATGGGCATGAATTAAAAAATGAATTGCAAAATTTGTCAAAAATCACTAATTCGTTGATTCATAAGCACCTAGAGACACCAACATTGCAGAGAAGATTCCCCAGACTCTCCTCTATAATCCCTTCAAGTTTGAAGATTGGGTATTGGATGTCTGAGTTATGCACCCACAAAGAGCTCCCCAGGAATGTTCCCCCCAGGCACCTAGATACACCAAAATTACAGAGGAGCTTCCCCTGACTCTCCTCTACAATTGCTCCAAGTGTGATGAAGATTGGGTTTCCCCAAGCCAGCTGCTAAAGGGCACTTCCCTGGGAGGATTCGCTTTGTGGGTGCATAACTTGAATGTCTGAAATCCAGTCTTCACCAAACTGGGAGGGATTGGAGAGGAGAGTCAGTAGAAGCTTCTCTGCAATATTGGTGTCTCTGGGTGCCTAGGGGAAATATTCCCGGGGGGGGGCTCTTTGTGGGTGTATAATTCGTAGACCTATAGATGTATATGTCCGAAACTCAAACTTTACTAAACTTGCCGGGCTTGTAGAGGGGGGTCAGGGGAAGCATCTTTGGAATTTTGGTGTCTCTAGGCCCCTGGGGGCCTGTTTTATAGGGTTTTAAAGGCAAAAATGAATTGATGAAATGATTCACTGATTCATCAGAAAAAAATAAATTCATTATTCATGAGTTGTCAACCTTGATGAATCATGAATCAAAATGAATTGCTATTATTCTGATTCATGTCCATCTCTATTAAAAATGTTTACAGACTTAGAGAAAGCCCATCCCATTGCTGAAGACCTACTTGAACTTCTCACTGAATGGGTACTTACAAATTTGCCTGTTCAAATTACAGAGAAATTGAAATTTAAAAAGTAAAAAATGTCTCTATTGGTGCAAGCAATGATCTTTTTCTTTCTGTAATAACCAAAGGAAAACTCTAATCTGGATTAGGCTCTACATGCCTACTTGTATCTCATCCCTTACCCACTACTCACAGGTAGTTCTCTAAACTGGGTGTGGGTCTTAAAAAGAGGCAGGTAGGTTTAGTGATCTAATAGTCAGTGCAGTGGCTTCTATAATATATGCTAGAATCTGCTTTATAACATCAGGATTAAATAGAACACATTTCCAAGTTTACAACTGTGATAGTTTTTTAAAGTGCCAAAGGATACTTTTGTTCTAATTGTTTTTGCTACAACTATAGAACACCTCTCTTTTTGGAAGTTGACTGAAGGAAGCTCCCATGTACCTGAGAATAAGTCTCATTTAAGTCAATGAGGTTTACTTCTAAATAGACATGTTACAGATATATTGTGCTGTTCTCCCCCCCCCCCCCCAAAAAAAAGACAAGCAAAAAATAGGCAGGGCAGAGCATGGGTTCATCAAGTTGTTTTCTTCTCTTCCAAAATACTGAGTAGAGAAGGGTTGTAACTTACTTACTTGAAATATTTTTATCCCAACTTTCTCCTAAAAAAAGACCCAGCAGCTCACAGTTTAAATAAATGAATGATACAAAGCCTCAAAACAATACTTACAATATTAAAAAAGAATAATACAAATATATTAAAAATTCATAGAGAAAAGGAGTACAAAAAACATATTAAAAACAAAAATGCAACAGTCCTGCTGCTACTATGATTCCCACTGAGTTAAATTAGGTTTATTCTTCAATAAGTGGCACTCTTTTTGGACTGTAACCCCTACTATCCTTCAGCATTGCCAATGCTAGCTGCAGCTTACGGGACAGGTGGACCAAAATTTCTGGATGGCACCACATTGGGAAAACATAAATATGAGATATTTTTAAAGTTATGGCATGGGCAGAATCTGTAACCAGATACATTAACTCCCTGAAGTAGCAGGGGGTGTACGGCTGGAGTTCCTCTTGTAAACAACACAGCTTATTGCAGGTACTGTTTTCTTTTGGGGGGGGGGGAGAAAGGGGGATTCTGATCAGGACTGCGGGCTGAGGGATTAAATCTTTGCTTTGCAATGACATGCTGTTTCCTCATAACATAGTGGCCACACATTTGCTCCAGAACACCAAAAAAAAAGTACTCACTAAAGGACACAGTGAATTTTCATTCCAGGAGCTGTAGCTCAGACAAATTTATATGGCCAAGACAGGACTGCCTACTACAAACTTTAATATTTTGGGTAGCCACCCCAAGAGAGGCCTTTTCAGTGGTGGCCACAACGCCATGGAATGTGTTGCCTGTAGACATATGCCAGCCTCCCTCCTTTTTGACCTTCAGGAGGTGTGTGAAGGCTGAGCTTTTTAAGGAGGCCTTTAAGATCATCCTCCCCCTATGACATTCTTGCTGATTCATTGACTCTGAATTTTATTTACCATCACCTCTGGAGGTTTTTTGATCTATATAAATTGTGTGCTTTGAGCATGGTGGGAGGGTGTGTGTTTTAATTTGTGGTAAACCACCCAGAGTAGTATAGTAGCTTGTCATTAGATGGGCAGTATATAAATGTAATAAACAAACAAACAAACTTAGTTTTAACAGGGTAGTTTTATTCTGTGTAGAAGGAATGTAGAATGACATGTGCCAAACAAGTAAAATTCACATTAAAGCCTTTTAAAAAAATTGACATTAAATGTATGTTTTGGTTTCTTATTAAAATAACAAGTTTAATGTTAATGCATTAATTCTAATGTGTAACTTCCAACCACTGATTCAAGCCACCTCTTATCCATGAAGACACCAAAGCAGTTGTGGGCTAGTCACATTCTTTCAATTAACTTGCAGGGTTGCTATAAAGCTAAAATGAACATACAAAAGACTGCTCATTAAAAAAAGGAAATAGCCAGGTGGCTGTCCCCAGAGCTCATTGAAAAAAAGGGGCAGGATTGAAATGTGACAATTAAATGAAATAAACAGGTAATTTTCTTAGCCCCAAAATCTTTTTGTGATTTACTAGATTCTTTTTGTTGTCAGAATTTCATAAATGTCCTCATTTCCAATAGTTTTGTTAATTCTTACCATGAAGTACAGATTCAGAAAGCCATCTACTACAACCCACTTACAGAAAACAAGAAATAAATCTGTTTCCTTGGATTAACCCACACACTGCAATCCACATGCCAAAAAGAAAATGGTTACTTTATTGATATACAGCACAGAGAGCACGTATGTGTACTTCTAAGCCAAAGACTGAAAAACATAACAGTCAAGCCGTCTTTATTATTGTTGTATGATGGATTATCTGTCCCTTATATTTGATTATCTATCACATCAAGAGAGCTAACTCATGATGCACCTCTGGATTTCTCTTCCCTACACATCATGTGAACATATTTTCTATATGTATACACAAATCAAGCAAACTTTAGAACTTTTTAAAACAATACTGTTGCACACCATTCATAATATCAACTGCTGTCTCATTCTCTGGAATGTTGCAATTAATGAGGGACTAAAGTAAATTACTTGAGGGCAGCTTGGGCCATTAACTTTCCCAAATGATCATTAATCCTAAAGAAATACAAAGCTGCTCCATTGTTATGGCTGGAACGTCACAGCTGCTGTTGAAAATACTAACATAAATGTTTCCTCGTCTCTTTTTGGTGATTTGTAAGGTATACATTTATAGCCCTTGTTTTAACTACCCACAGCACAAGCTGACACATGACAACTTCCCAAGTTCCTCAGAGAAAAACAGAAATCTTGATACATACAAATTTGATTTGATGAATTTGACTGAAAGTAAATTATCTGCTGAATTGTACTATGGCTTCATAATAAGGTTGTCAAGGAATGAAACTAGGCTAGTTCAGAGATTCATGGATCATGAGAGAGAGACCTTGAAAGAGGCATCTAGCTCTGTACCAAACTCAGTGAGTTAATGAAGGACAAAAACTACCATGTTCTCTTCAGGGTACTTATCTGAAAACAACCGGAAAAGCAATGCCAACAGCAAGTACTGTACAGGATTTGATAACCTGAACATAAATTATCTTCACGGGGACTACCTCAGACATTTCCTTTAGCTTTTCAAAACTTTTCCCCAGGTTACCTTATCTGAGGGACCACTTTATACCTTCATGATCCTGCCTATCGGTAAAGATCTTCTTTGAATCCCTGCTTTGGCACCTATCTCTAACTGATCTACATGGCCCCTAGAGTGCAAACTTTTACATGGGATTTAAATACATAACTGTTGGCAGACACCATCTCCAAACAACACTGTTGGCTGTGTTTTATATAAATCTTTGAGATATGGTTTACTCCTGCCTTATAAGCTGTTCCACAACCTGTCTGAATAGCTGAGTGAATTACTGTAGTTGGAAGTTGGATTCCCCACTGTGTCCTCCAGAAGAAAAGTCACCCTGTGTAATTTTGGGCAAGCTACACAGTTCTAAGGCACCCCCACTTCTGAGTACTCTTTATCTAGAAAACTCTGGAATGGGTTGGCATAAGTCAGAATTGACTTGACAGTAAATTGTAAACAGTTGTTGTTGTTGTGAAAAATACTAGGCACTGTCAAAATTATAAAAACATTGGCTGGCATTATATAACAGATACAAGTCTTAACCAAAAACCTAAGTATCTGTTAAATATTGGCACAGTGTGTATCCTGTTCCTAATACTGCCGTTTTCTGTAGCTCTGATGGTGTTATTTCTGAAATATACAACTTCTTACATTACTGTGTGAAATTTCTTGATATTGTTCCCAAAGCCCTGACCATGGGGACCACTGAAGTGTGTTTCATCCACAAGTGAGATAATTTAATTCCAATTCTTTGGCTTCAACTCTGGCATCCCATGGAATTGCAATGTCAATGATCCAGACATTTCTTCATTCTATTACTACTATATCTGGTGTGTTATGTTCAAGGTGTTTATCAATTTGGACCCAGAAATCCCTTGACGTCATCATTTCTGACACCTTCTCTAACTGATGTTCTCATGGGTTTTTGGAGACTGGCAAGTTACACTTTTTGCATAATGACCAGTACGCTTATGTTGCCACTCTATCATGTCTAATTTTGTAATCTGTTTCTGCAAAGACATTCACAGATGAGGTGTGACAGATTCATCTTTCTCTTGTCAGAGTCAACATTTGCTGTTACCCCTAATTCCTTGAAACTTAGTTTTCATCACGTTGATCTAGAGTGCTTATTCTGGTGCAGCAAAAATCAAGCCTTCAATTTCGTTTTTAATGGTACCCAATTTTAGCCATGCCCATATCGAATTATTGTCATGCCTTCCATCAATATTTCTCAGATGTTGTCCATGTCATGGCTTATTTTTCCAACTGTTTATTTTATTTTCAAATTGTTGTTTCTTATATCACAATATAAGAATCTGTTCTTTTCAAAATATTCTCCATTTTCACCACCTTCATTTGTATATCGTCACTAAATATTCACACTGTATTTAGCAGTGATTCTATCTAAGCAGAACTTTTTGCATATAGTTTTAGGTCATTCATCTATAACAGATTATTGATTTTTCCTGCTTGTTCTGAAATATGACAACCCAATCCAGTTTTATTTGAAATTATTGACATGGAGATTAGTGAGATACTAAACAGCAGTGGTGACAAAGAATCCTTTTGAAATATTCCTCTTTTGATGCTAACTTCCTCAATTTCTTCACCATATGCCATTAAGACAGTTTTCCATTTTTCCATGTTTTTCTTGAGGAACTTCTGAATGTTTTTACTAATCCCAAAAAGTTTAGGCAGATGTTAATCCAGCTGAGTGGCAATCAGTAAAACACCTTTTTATAGTCTCTCCAGGCCATCTTAAGGTTTGTTTTTGGTCTTTTTGCATTCTTTAATATTGTTTTATCAATTATGAACTGATTTTTCATGCCTTTTGACTTTTTCAAGTTCCCTTTCTGCACAGTTTGGTACAGGGAGTTTTTAATTAAATAATTATATATTGATCTTGGAAGTACTCCTGTGAGGAGTTTGAACATTGTTGAAAGGCATGTAATTTGTCAATAATTACTGGGTTTATTGCCCATTTGATCATCTTTTATTATCAGAAATATGCAGTCGGTTGTCGTCCAATGTGCAGTTGTAGAATTTTGAAGTAAGTGATTAAATTGCACTGCTATAAGTTGATGGACACTTGTTAAATTCTTTAATCAAAATCCGTGCAGCTCATCTGGGCCAAGTCCAAAATATATGCGTGTGTATATATATATATACACACTGCCGTGTGAGAGCTACAGTCTAAAAGACAATCTACAGTAAGCAAAGAAACATTCATGCCATTAATTGCACATTTTTATGCTGTGTGTCCATGTGTGAAGAAGCAGACACAAACAGAGAGGAAATGTTTCTGGTCTCACAGTAAAATTGTAGCATATGTACATGTTTTGCTCTTGTATTACATCTTACCTGATACTAGCAGACTTTGCCTTAAGGTCATTCCAGCGTTGGTTCATATCATCAATGCGGTGCTGTAGCAGTGCAGCCTCCTCAGAGTTTCCCAAAGCTTTTACCATCTTTTGCCTGTTTCCATCAATGCTCTTGAAAATATCATTGTGGGCATCAATTTCAGCCTGGATGTCCTAGGAAAGCAAAAGCAAAAGTTTCACCAGTGTTACTCTTGTACTCAGAACAAAAATTGTTAATTATGAAGGCTAGAAATGTAACAAATGTTGCCTAACAACATATCCCTTGGAAAACCTGAAAGGTATAAGGAAACATTTTACACTGGACACAAACTATTGAGATGACTTGTCATAAGGCCTTCTTTCAAATTATCAATAAAATGCATGATCACATCACTTCGTCATTTACACCAATGAATATTAAAACACAGTTTAGAATAAATCACTTGTTTCATGCTAATACAAGCTGCTACGACAAGTCCAGATGGAAGCAACTTCCAGTACAGCACAGGCTACTTCTAGAATCACAGGAAGAATCCTAAGGAAAGAATAACTGAGATTTTACAAATAAAAATTTCATTAACATTCAGCGAAAGTAATAGATCTTCTGTTGAAATTAGCTGGAAGGAAAATGCACACATTGGAACATTCTGAACATCTACACTAATCATCTGGGAAGTGCTTAAAATGCACAACCAATATCCAAAATTAAAGACAAGTAGCCATCTTTAGGTATAAAAGACCAAGACATCTGAAGAGCCCTAATCAGATGTACTAAGAACAAGCTCCTTTCTGAATCTACAGGATACTATCTTTCTATCTGTCTATAAAATGCTTTAGTTTTAATAATTCAGTGAAACTCTTGTAAACTCATCTATGTGAAACTCTAGAGAATCTATACCAGGACAAATCTAACTAGTGTGGCATACTTTTTTTATGATGAATTGATAATATTTGGGCTGAGATTATTTAAAGCAATTTTAACTCAACTGTATTTTAATATTAGAACTTCTTACTGTCATACAACTTACATTGTATGCCACTCAGGTCCTAGCTTTAGGAGACAGCCAGGTCTAAATCAGACTACTAAAAAATGTTTTGTAGCTTTGAAAGACAGTGAGAATTCTGTTTCACTGTTATCTGACATCATCCTCTAGAGCAGTGGTCCCCAACCTCGGGCCTCCAGATGTTCTTGAACTACAACTCCCAGAAGCCTCCACCACCACCTCTGCTGGCCAGGATTTCTGGGAGTTGAAGTCCAAGAACATCTGGAGGGCCATGGTTGGGAACCACTGCTCTAGAGAAAAGAATTATGCTTGAGGATACAAATATTTTAGAAATTGCCCCATGAAATCAAGAAATAAAAAGGTTTCCTTTTTCAAATGTAAAAGAAACAGCACTGTATGATGAACAGCACAATTACCAGGGATGTTGTTGAACATATGGGCAGGAATATTTAAAAAGAGAAATAAAAGTTTAGGGAGACTCTTGTTTTTGCAAGAGACTCCAGATTCCTTTCCCCCCTCCTGCTTTCCCCCTCCTGCTCAAGCTGTATAACTGATACAGAATTGCAACAGGTAGAACACAAATCACAGATTATCAGTTTTATTTCAAAGCCACAGCACCAGAATTAAGTGTTAATTCCAAATTGGTGGATAGGTTTCAGAGAATAATTATAAATATTTTTCTAAATTTATTCAGGGCAAAACTGAAAATGACAACATAGACCCTGGTTTCCCTCTATGTGACTACCATTTTCTCTTTATGTGACTATGTGCCACTACGCGGTGCTTGGAACACTTTCCCAAATGCAGCTAGTCCTAGCTCACATCTTTTCTCAGATTATAGCTACCCTGTTTCCCTGAAAATAAGACCTAACCTGAAAATAAGCCCTAGTATGATTTTTCAGGATGCTCGTAATATAAGCCCTACTACCAAAATAAGCCCCAGTTAAGTGAAACCTCGCCCTCCATCATTGTGCAGCAACTAGAAGATGACATGACTGTGTTTGAATAAATGTAGATTGTTGTACATGAAAAAAATAAAACATCCCCTGAAAATAAGCCCTAATGCGTTTTTGGAGCAAAAATTAATATAAGACCCTGTCTTATTTTCGTCGAAACACGGTAGAAGAAAACTGGAGAGCACAAAAAGGTAAAGCACTGTGTGCTCTAGGTTTTTATGCTTTTCATTATAGGCATATATTCCCAGTCATATCTATATGTGATCAGGGTTGAAATATGGATGGATGGTCCTAGTTTGGCCATCAGATGTAAGGTCCACTGATTTCAATGATTTCCACTGACTTCTACATTCTTGATGAAGTGCAATACCTAGAATTTGATTTTTATGGAATATATTCAGTTTTCTTTCAATATTTTGGTGTGGTTTTTTCCATCCACTAACTTTCTTATTTGAAACATATTGTGATCCTGTTTTATTGGCAAAGAAACATTCATCTCAAGAACTTCAATTTGAAACTAATTTTTGCCTTGGTTCTACTGGCATGCTTACTTTAGAAAACAAGACTTCCAGCAACTTCTTGATTTTCATCATAATTAGATTCAGTTTCTTTTGTACATATTTCCTTCTCAGTCTCTTTCATCTCATTTTTAATCCCCTGCAAAATCTGAGACTGATCTTCAGAAATGCCCAAATCAGGTCTAATTTACTCAAGCCTCAATAATATAAATGCAGCTGACAGAAAAGCAGAAAATCAAATCTTTGAATTTTAACCTTTCAAAAAAGAGGGTGTTTTTGTTGTTCTTCAAAATCTTTCCTTTTTTCTACTTTCCAGAATCTGTCAAATGGAAAGTTTACAGAACTATGGTGTATAATTATTTTTTGGCTTTGCTGGCTGATTGTTTAGGATGACTTAGAGATCTGATGCAATCTATACATGTATAAACAGATTCTATATGATCTGTTTATATATGTATATTCAATGGAGTGAAACATTGATTACTGGGCTAAAACAAACTTGGCCGCACCACTTATTTTGTACAGCAAGGCGATGTTCTACCAATGGTTACACTGCAACTATCACTATAGTTGCATCTAGCAGCAGAATTCAAAGAGCGGAAAACAGCCAAATTTTTACACCTTCTCTACAGAAAAGGCTTCATGCTTCTATGGAACCATAATTTAGAAACAAATTACCTCCTTTTTCACTCCACAGGAGTTCCAAAAAATAAAATAAAAATCACAGAACGCTACTGAAAAATATAAAGTACATTTATTGCACATGCCTATGCAGACAACCAGTTCATTTATAAAGCATGAATAACTTGCATTTGCAATGGTGGTAGAAAACTTTTGTTATATGTAGCATGGAACACATAGATCCAGATGACACAAAGAAGCTCCAGAGCAATGTAGCTGGAACTCTGTACAAAAAAACTATTTGGGGAGGAGGGATGTGAAAACCTCACCAATTAGGGCTTTGGTTAAGGTGAAATGGGGTTTATTATTAAAGCAAACACCACCACATCAAGAGCATGATAGTTAAAAACGCATAGGAGGGCAAAAAGTCTGTTTAGAACACTGCAGTCTTTGACAGAATTCCAGTGACCAATAGAGAGACAAGCTCTTCTTCTCTTGGGACAAAGAATTTCATGATCGGGTACCGCTGTAAAAGAAGGTCTTTTCAAAGATCCAAGTTAACCTCCTTCATTTTCATTATGTTGGGACTCCTACAATATTACTTATTTTGATGATAAAACCAGACAAAAGGAAATGACCCTTTAGATATTTTGGACTCAGATTATTTATTCTTTAACCATGTCCAGTAGCACTTTATAGCAAACTAGAAAAAAGACTAGACGCCCAATGCAGATGACGCCTGTTAGTCCTGGCTAGTTTGAACAGGAAGGTGTATTTCACACTCCACATTCAGTTCTACAAGCAAGCATTCCTTTTCATCCAAATGCTGGAGATGTAATACTGGAAATGCATCCTTGAGACGTATTATCTGGGCTTGTCCAGCAATTCATTCATTTTGGTTTGAAGTCACTGCTAATATTAATGCAGTATAGGGGAAATCAGATATTCATGTTCTCTTAAATTATAACCCTGTCCCTATGGTGTCTAATAAATGGGCAATGAAACTGGAATTTACAAGCCCTTATGGTGACTAAGAGACTTGTACTCCAAGCTTGGAAGGATAAACATCCACCGTCCACTACATAATAGTCAGAGGATCTGTTAGCACTAGCTACATTTGAACGTGTATCATACAGATGCTAATTTCATAAGGACATTTGATTGGACATATGGGAAGCCTACACTGATTTATATGTGTAATTTGAAATATATGTAGTGATGGTCACAACTATATTCATATTGCAAATTTATAATTGTGATTTTTAATGAATACTAACGTTATTGCATTTACAGTTCTTTGTTCTATTTTTTGTTTTCCTTTTCTTTGATAGTTCGATTTATTTTTGTTTGTATGTTAAATCTGAAAAAAAAAAACTCCAAAAAGGATTCCCATCTAGCAATAAGTAAATACCCTTGTAACCTTTCCATGAATCAGAGCACTAAAAAGTAAGCAAAACTTAAGTGTTGTTGAATTCTAGAATTCTAGAACTAGAATAAGAAAGGTGCTCGCAGGCAAACCTCCTGCAAAAGGAGAAATCCATAGCTTTGTTTAAAAACTAGAAAAGGAAGAAAGCCTATCACCTTCTAAGTCCTACCACATCATGGCCAAACAGCTATTACCATCAGAACATTCTTCCTAATGTTTAGCCAGAATCTCCTTTCTTATAATTCAGATCCTACATTTTGGAGCTGCACAAAACAAGTTAGCTCTATATCTGCTGGCATGGTAACAATCTTGCATGCACTAACACTGGGTTTTAGTAGGAGGAAGGGGGCTTCACAGACTAATGCAATTGTGCCTTGCCACTAACCAATTAGCAAAGTCCTTTTTTCCCAGGCATGAGATAAATTCCTGCCCTCCTCTTCCTATTTGCTTGCTTCCAGTTGCTTTGTTTGCTCTCTTTGCTTGGATTCCTTCCTCTTCCAGAAGGCTGAGAGATGCATTCCCCCTTTTTTATCCTTTTACTCTTCTCTGATCATAACTGAAGTTCTACAATTGTAAGTAAATGTTTTTTTTTCTACTTAAGCTAGTTGTAGAGTGATTTCATATACAAAGGACTAGTCCTTGTGAAAACAAAGGGCCTGGGTGGAAGCTGGGACTTTTGATTATTCTCCTTCATGTTTCCCCAGTGCTGCAGCTGTTTGTTTTTCATACTTTACTCTCTGCTAACTAATTAAAAAGAAATTAACCAAAAATTCCTCCAAGTTTATCTTCCATGCGACAGCCCTTCAGAGAGTTGAGGATGACTTCTCAGTCTTTTCCAGGTTAAACGTAATTAACTCCCTCAAATGTTTCATACTCTACTACCTTATCTGCCCTCATGTAGACACATTCCAGCTTGTCAATATCTTTCTCAAGAGGTGTGCTTAGAACTGGACAAAGTACTTCAGAAGAGGTTTGGCTGAAGCAGAGTGGTACAATTACTTCCCTTTATCTGAGTACTCTACTCCTGCTGATGCAGCCTAGAATTGCATTGGGGGATTTCTACTGTCAACTCATGATTGCTTGCTGCTTCTCTCTATTATGATGTGGAAACATAGGTGAGCACTGTTTGGGTATGGCCTGTCAACCAATTACACATTCATCTAAGAGTAGCAATGTCAAATCCACATTTTACCAGCTATTCCACAAGAATATAATCAGTCATTCTGTTGAAAGCTTTACTAAAATCAAGATGCACTACCTCTACAGTACTGCACTGATCTACCAAGCTGATAACATTCTCTTTCTCTTTTTTTAAGATATGTTAGTGTAACATTACTCTCCCTCTCATTCTTATCATGATCCTTTTAAATTCTTTGTTTTTCTGAGAGTTCCTCATATAGCCACCATGGCTTCTTTGGTTGCCTCTCACTGTTCTCCCTTTTAGAAACCTATGTTGTCTCTTAGTAATCACCACATTCTTTCCAAAGTGCTGACTAACTGACTAATGAATGATTTGCTCTAGAAAGTTTCTTGGTATTATTGTCGAGCTGACTGGTGGATAAATTACTGGTTCCTTTTAAAAATTCCCTTTTCAAAACTGGGGACATTTTCCACTTCTAACCTGCAGGGATCTCACCTACTCTTCAAGAATTTTCAATAATTATAGGACGCATATTATGCCTGCGAGTTCTTTTTGTATCCTTGGGTGCAGTTTATTTGGCTCTGGAAATGTGAATTAATTTAAAGGAGCTATGCTATCTTCTTATGCTACCTCCTTATCTATATTGTACAGCAGCCCCTTTACTGTACAACTGATTGTTTTCACTAGGTTGAGAACTGTTTCCTTTTTGGACAGAAGACGGAAATAAAATAGGTTTGAGGAATTCCACTTTCTCTCTGTCACATACAGCATTTTTCTGTCTACTCCACCCAGCAGACCTACTGCTTCCTTGTCCTTCTCTTGCTTTGAACATAGCCAATCCAACTTCTATTTGTTTTTAACTTTTCTTGCAGACCTTAGATTATTTTGAGTTCTATCCTCTGTACCTTTTCCCAATCAATACTGACAACTCATTTGTACTTTTTCTTTGCAATCTCTCCCTCTCATTCTTATCATGATCCTTTTAAATTCTTTGTTTTTCTGAGAGTTCCTCATATAGCCACCATGGCTTCTTTGGTTGCCTCTCACTGTTCTCCCTCATTGCAGCTATTTGCAATTTCCCCTCCAATAGTTCACTCTTAAGAAAATTCCACAGGTTATGAAGTTATATTTTGAGTATTTCTCTCCATGAGATCTCAAATGGTACTTCTTCAAACTTATGGAAATCAGGTTTCTTAGACCATCTGTCTAACTACATTTGGCTCTCCTCTTCTTCTGTATAATGGGTCCCAAGAGGAGGTAGCTATTTCCACCCATTATTCCACCTTGCTGACCATTTCTTCCCACCTGGTGTGGATCAGATCCGAAACAATCAATCCTCTTGTTGCTTCTTTTACCTTCCAGAAAATAAAATTGTCAGCAAAGATAGTAAGGAATTTATTGGATCTTACATTCTTGGCAGAATTTGCCTTTCAACAGATACCATGGTAGCTAAAGTTTCCCATTACTACTCTCTCGCTCCTCCTTGCTCCTATGGGCAAGCTGAAAGGGTAAAAAATGGATAGACAGGAAACTGAATGGATTCCATCAAGATGCCAGAAAACTAAAATTGTTAGTTGTAGAAATTTCAGCACTTTGGACAGAGCCAACTTGTTCCAACAGGAGCTTCTTCACATTTTATGCTGCTCTCAGGCAACACTCCCTTCCTGCGGAATACAGAACTTAAATGGGACAACCGGGAATCAGCCTTGTATTCCATCTCCCTTTTGCTTGATACAGTGCCTGCATTTGTTCATGAAGTCCACAGAGTACTGGCCCTTGCCAATGTGCATGCTGGTCTCTTTGCTGGACCTTAACTCTGAAGATGTTCTTTGTGGAGTTAGGACTCAGTGATTTTTACTTCATAAATCTCAACTATTTTGCTCATGGAAATCGCTGGTCCAGCTTAAGCAACAGGAGGTCCAGAAATCTTTTGGGCCAAGGCAGTAATTACTTCATTTGAAACACAAATCTGCCTGTGCTAAAGTCTTCAGACATATTATGAATTCAGTGATGTTTTATTAGAAGTTATTTTCTGCCTCTCAGTGTTAAACAAGTTTCATGTATATGCCAAATTCAATCATTAATCAAGCATGCTTAATAAGAAGAAACATGTTAGCTCGAGAAGAGAAAATTAGACAACCATATCTCAGATGTACTTTGATTTGCATTCCTGCATTAAACAGGGGGATAGACTTGATGGCCTTATAAGCCCCTTCCAACTCTATTATTCTATGATTCTTTGACTCTATGATTCTATGAGCACCACCCCAACTATGCATGACTGACACCTTGTTAATTAGTTTCTGCAACCCACATAATTTTGCTTGTTCCTACAATCCCAATTGGATTTTGCCCATGGAAGGCTACCTTCTGAACCTCCACTATCCACAGATCCTTTCAATGTAAGTTGGAATACTGATTTTGCTGGGTTTAGCTCATGTGAATAGCCCCTTGCCACATATATCAAAGGCTAGCCTTGTTAGACCTGCTTCCCCCACACATAAGCCTTATCCAATTATGCTTTGAAGGATTTAAAGCCTACATACATTGAAGAGAATAAATTAGTCCTACCCCTCCATCATCTCTTTCATCACAGAAATGGAACTATTTGAAAATAAGGCAGCTAAATACCTAGAACTTCCACACGAGCCAGAATCTCTACTTTTCCACATTCAGAAGTGGCTGCCTCAGGCTACACATAGCCTTTGCCTCCTCTGACAGTTGTATTTCCATGATTAAAGAGACACAGAGGGAATGAGGACAGAGCATTCCCCTTAACAAATATGCACCTCTCTCTCTCTCTCTCTCTCTCTTCAAAGGGCTGGAGAAGGTGAGAGAACCTGGTATGGGACTAGCAAATTAACTCAAGAAATTTAAAAAACCTGAATTAGGCTTTACTCAGAATTCAGGTTCACTTGGGCTACTTGTAAATTATGTTACACAGTCACCCAACCAATTAGTCTTTTATTTGGCAAGTTGCTCCCCTGTCCTTTTTTGTTAAAGTCTTTTCACTGTTTCTTGGCAACATGCCAGGTAGTTGCTGCCCCTGATCAGATCTAACACTCTCTCTTGATCCTTCACATGTTTGATTTGACCAAGGGCATAGTAGTTGGATTTCCAAGCAGCTTTCAACCAGGTTTATTCCTTTTAAAACTACAGATTTCAGGGGGCAACATGCACCTGTACATAGCACCATTAGCCTGAGCAGAAAAAGAACTCAAAAACAGAATAGAGCTTTCTTCTCAATAGAAAGGTAGAGGTGAATACTAAGCTCATTCAGAATTTAGGTGAAAAGAGTTCAATCATTATGAAAATAAACCAAAACAGGTATATTGTAAAATCGCAAAATCATGGATTCCTAATATTTTAACTAATTAATTAATTATTTAGCTTCATTTTCTTCCAGTATCTTCCTTTTGTGCCTTATCTTCACAGAGGTTAACAAGATACAAAGGCAGTACGGTCTAACCTTTAGGTACAAACCTTCTGTACCACAGTATTCCCTCCCCTGCTCCAGATACATACATGCACATACACAAGTACGGCACTACATCCTAATTAAAGGGTAACAAGAAATAAGGTGATTCAAAGAGAGAAGAAGAAAATAGTAACCAACACCTGAAAATCAAATGTTATTTTTAAAAAGATTTCAAAAAAATATTTCCAGATGTTGGCTTTCCAATTGACTTATCATGTTTTCTGACTGGCACTGATTGGTGAGTTATTTGCCATTCTTTTCCTGATTGTGCCGCTGCTTCTGCTGATCTTGATCTTGAATGTGGATCAGGGTTCAGACAGCAAGATGTGTCTGTGCGCATCATGTACGCACATATGTGCACGCACATGCACAGACATGTTTATTTTTGTTTTGTTTTCCATGCTTAGTAGTGCATACATATATGAGTTACTTCAAAGAGTAGGAAATATTTAATCAAGACTTCTTGTGCCATTATTTAAACAACATTCGAAAGCATAAATACACAAGCATATATGATTTTATCAATAAATACAGAAAAATATGGTAACCATATATTTGACAACATCAACCTAATGCTAGAAATTCTCTTGCAAAACCACAAAGCTGGTGGAGTGGACAATAGGGAGAGGTAACCTATGAAAGAACAACAGATGAGAACAGAAAAATCCAGTCAATAATAATCAAGATGGCAACAGCACAGTGTATAGTAAAGTGCATTGCATAATACTATATATGCAATAAAGAAGTTAAGAAAAACCCCAAACCAACAGGGTGACTAGCCAGTCACACCTGGTTAAACTGCTTAATTTTGATGTTAGGGAACAAACTGTTTGACCTGGATTTGAGAGGAAACCAACTGAGTAAATCTCCTCCTGGCAGCATTACAAAGTACTGTAGTAACAAAACTGCTTTAACTCTTGACCTTTTTGTTTGCAAGTGAAAATATAAAACCTGTCACATGCTCTTTTAGTTGAGGTTGAAGGATCAGTCTGTGCACAATTACAACCAAATGGAACTAACTGTTTTCTTCTAGGCAGATGTAATCAGGAGAATCTCCATTTGGTCACTGCTAGCAGGCATTTGCTGTCATTGATAAAGCACCCTGGGCCCCATAGTGCAGGCGAAATAGCTTGCAGCATTTTTAACTCCATACTTTTGTTATACTTTCTGATGTAAGCCAGCTCCAATTTTGCTTCTGTTTCTAATTCTCTTGCTTCTATCTTCTAATACAGTGGGATGGGGAGGGGGAACTACACTAAACTAGGTCGGCCCCTGGACTGATCCAGCAGGGCTCTTTTTATGTTCTTATGTTCTAAAACCCTGCTTTTCTTCTCTATGTTGGGGAGGGAAAACTACTAAAGAAAATTTAAAAAGAATTATTTAAGCAATGCAAGGACTCTTCAATAAGAAAATAGGGTAGTGTTTTCTAGTTTCAGAAGACAGCTTTATGACTGTCAAAAATCTGTTTAAGTCATAGCAAATCTAACACAAAATCTATGATACCTTAAACATTTAGAAGTGTTATTTGTCCCAAAATTTCCTGAATTGCTACCCAATTTTTCAGAGGCATCTGGAGAAATGGGCTGCAGTCCACAAAATGTTATGCAAAATAAAATATGTGAGTATTTAATATGCCACAAGATTTTTGTTGAGTTGTTCCAGCGGGGCACAGACTCACAGAACTACCTCTCTGAAAAACAGTATCCTACAGACCTCTTGAAAAACACAATTCCTTAAAGAAGGAATGAAAAATTGACAAACACAGAAAGAGATGCCAAACCCTTACACAGAACCACTATTTCACCTCAATGGCTAGCAAACATGCCAGTAGGAACAAAGCTGTTACATATCCTTCCAAAAATGTTGCACAGATAACAATGCCTACCATCATATCAATTTTGAATACAATCTAGGTAAAGCAAAGTGCTAAACTAAAACTGTTAGCTGTAATCATGCTATGCTATGGTTTAAAAAAAAAAACTAATCGTGTTCCTTAATAGCTTAACGTACTTAAAGCCAGACATTAAGATCAAAACAAATGTTATATTTCTATTAAAGCAAACCCATGAATCATACTCAAGGGCTATGTCATGATTCCACCAATATAACCTGCAGCACCTCTACGACATGATACATTTGATTCTACTTCAGAGAGAAAGAATACATAGCCTTGTTGGACATAGGAGTCAACTCTTCAAAGCCTACTACAATATGCCAAAATAGCAATCCCTGATGAACTTTAATTCCTTTTTAACAGCAGGATTTCTGGAGTCTCCAACAGATTCTAAGGCACTTTTACATGCTAACACATACAACTTGCCAAAGCTATGGAAATACTTTGATTTTTCCAGTTCTAGTGCCTTAACTGTTCATTTTTTTCCTAACCAGTTCTTTTTTTCTCCCAACCATCACACTCTATGATGAATATAGATTGTGAGATGGAGTACCTGGCTACAGAGTCTGATGCTAGAAGTTCAGTTCCCCACTGTACCTAACAGGAGAGGACCCAGCCTATGTGGTCTTTTAATTTTAATTTTATTTTATTTTAAATCATATATTGTTTAATTTGTCTTTTAATATTTACTTATTGTGTTTTTAATTGTGTGAATTTTAATGTTGTGAGCCGCTTTGGGTCCCTTGTTGGGAGAAATGCGACAATAATAATAATAATAATAATAATAATAATAATAATAATAATAATAATAATAATAATAATAATAATAATAATAGGTAGGCTACATAGTGTCAGAATACTCCACAAGAAGGAAATGGTAAACCACTTTTGAACAGCTACATAATCATGCATTTCTCTTACAGGTTTACCATGCCTGTACTTTAAAAGAGTCGAGTATAATGTAATTAAATGCACAGATAACTGAGACAACTGTCATATTTTTCCCAGATATGGTCCTGGTGGCAAACTTGAATTTTTAAATGAATGAGAGCACTTACAAGGAAGTCCAGTTGCTGATAACAGTCTTGTTTTTGAAGATGGGCTCATGCTAGTGACTTATTTCTTAAGAAGAGTTGATGTTAGTGACTAATGAATATCACACATACTATATTCAGAGGGTGGAAAACAGTCAGACAAACAAATAAACAAACCCAACCCATGTTGTCACATATTTTGTAATACATCACTAACTGCCACTACAATTTTTTTTAAACTCCCAGCAAAACATCTGATATACCATTTGTGCCCTGGAAGATTTACATTAGTAAACTTTTGGGATTCACAATAAACACTTTACCCATGTTTTAAAATCTTTGGTGTCCGAAGAATAATGTTCTATGAAGCTGGATTTTAACTTCTCATATACTTCACTTACACGGATTCCTCTCCCTTATCAGGCAGAACACTGTTGTCCTAAGCATGCATCACAGAATGATTGCCTTCACAGATAATTAGGCACAATGTTTGAAAGGTTAAAAAGATGCACAGCATGCACAAATTGTGCACACATTAGTGACAATGCCATACTACACTGAAGTCTTAACAGACTCAAGATAAAAAGTTGTTCCTGCTGCTTAGTAATTTCAGTGATTGCTCTTCTGGTCCCACAAAAAAGTTAGAGACTGAGGCATTAATCTACTCTTCAGATAGCCACCGATGTTCTTCTATGGAAAAGAAAAGGATACCTTTCAAAAAATATTAACAAACACAAACACAAAATAGCCACATGTTCTTGACTTTGCTCTTAGAAGTTTGTTTGCTAGGAAAGAGAGTGAAAAGGGTAAAAGAAGGTGACGAGCAGTAGAGAAAACAATAATCCTGTTCAAGAAAACCACTGTGCTGCTTGCAAACTTTTATAAAATCCTACCATAATTACTTTCAGTAAAAATTTATGAAGTGTTCTCAGTGGATGACAAGCATTAATGACATCACTCCTTGAAACAGTCCCTTATTCTCAAAACTGGGAACTGGCTCAATATTTCTGTTACTCATTAAAAAAGCAAAAGGAGGAATGTGATGAATTAAATGCTACACTAACAGCACCAAAGGCAGTACAACAAGAAGAAAAATGCCATTGCTAAACATTTAAAAAACTTCTCCATCAGGGTATGAATGCCAAGAAAGGGTAATGGAACATTTTGCCTATTTTGAAAAAGAAAAGAAAAAGCGCTTTTCACTTGCCTTCTTCATACCTTTTCAAATGTTGTCAGCACTTCTCGTAAGTTGAAGTTCAGGCCAATCATTCTTCACTTTCCCTTCACTGCACCTACATCTTCCTAATAAACGTTTTCAAATCAACAGACTGTTGTCTTAAAAGGCTTGTGTACCTATATTTTTCCAACTATACATCTCAAAAGTTCTTTGGAAAATCCTGATTATGCATCTATCTTGCTCTGTAATCCTTCAGTGGCACCTTAAGGTGCCCCACTCTACCCATTTTCAAGCTGAATACTTCAGAGCAAGTAAATTTAATTCTGCTTGTTCTGTTAACCAGGCTCCATGATGCTGGCGTGCCTTGCTTGTCTTACTAGACCTCCCAGGATTCCCTTTTTCTCACCTCACTAGTGATCTGCAGCCCCAAAATGTTTTCTCTCCTGGGCCACAGAGCACAATGATGGGTCTCAATTACACTCCACAGATGATGTTGTCCTTGTGGCACATAAAAGAAAGAAGGGGGGGGCAAGGGAAATACTGTGCCAATATTTCTCCACTTACAAATGAAGTCACCTAAAAATGGAAACTTGTACCATAAATCAACAGCTAGCTTGTGAGAAAAGTTAAAGCAAGATGAATTTCACATCAGTTTAAAGGAAAAAAAGAGGAAAAGATAATATCAAATCCTGGACAAGCAGCTCTCTCTCTCTCTCTCTCTCTCTCTCTCTCTCTCTCTCTCTCTCCCACTAGCAGACTTATGTTGCTATGGAAATAACCAAGCCAGTTTCAATTTATTTCCCTCTGCCTGACTAGCCTAGGGGATGCTGTGCTGCTTTCCACCTAAACAAGTGAACAAAAAAAGTTGTTCATTTTGTTTCAGAAAGACTCCCAAGCAAGAACTCGCCATATAACCTCTCTAACCTTTGCAGGGGATCTGGTCCTTTAAATCCCCCTCAAGCTCTGACAACAGTGTAGCAATCCATCCCTAGGATTTGTTTATTATTTTAATCAGCATCCTCCCTTCCACCACCCTTTGCTACTCCCTAAAACTAAGCACATTCCCACTTCCTGGAGGCCTCCCTCTTGTGCAGGGAAGAACACACACACACACACACACACACACACACACACACACACACACACACACACACACACACACACACACACACAGTACCTATATAGAGGAATGGAAAATCCTGGTCGATAAAACTCCTGCTCTTTTACTACTTCTCGTACTCTCGTCCTCCAAAAGAAACCTAGATATTCAGTCCCCTAATTGCACCATGGAAAAGAAATGACCAATTTTTAAAAAGCAAGACAAAGCAAAAAGGAAAAAAGCCACCCTCCACATGAAAAAATGGTTAAAGGAACAGTAAATGCTGCAACAAAACCTGCTGCTACTCTGCTCTCACTACCTCAGTCTCAGTACTGGCAGACAGTTTTCATATGAGGCCTTTTGCTCTCATTTCGGTAGGAAACCCAACACCTGGAGTTTGGCTACCAGGCAATCACTTCCGATCTGTTTTTTAAAAGGGAAAGAAATTCCACTTGGGTGTGTGTGGAAAAGAAGAATGAACATTTCAATTATTGCCAGTGCTTTCGTTACATTATATGGGAATGTGCAAGCAAAATTTCCCAGCAAACAGCTGATTCCTGTAAAATGAGCAGCCACAGACCCTCCCAGATTGCTGGCTCTTCATCAGCACAGCTCTAGCTAAGCCCACCAACAGTTTCATTTCATCTCCCGAGAACTTAAGAAGTTACTTATTTGCACACTTTCTCCCAGAACTGTCCAACCAGTTTAGTCCAAAAAGTAACTTTTCCTAGCTTCCCCTTTCTCCGCCCCCACTGCTGCTATTTAGGATGCAGCTGCCAAGACACGCTAAAACAGGCAGGAGTCTTTGTCAGAGGAATACTGCTTTGAAAGTGTGCTGTAGAAAAGCAGACTTTGGGAAAAGACAAGAATGCATTAGCAAATGTTTATTTAAGTTTCATGAGGGAAGATTTTATTTCTTTTTTTTTTTTACTTCTAGAAAAATAATGGATGTATACAAATGAAATGCTACCCTAAAATGTACACAAGCATACAAGTATTGCAACACAGCAAAGACACCAACCTAGCCCAGAATTCAGAGCTTAGAATTCTGGCCTATGTTGTTTTGGACTACAACTTTCAAAATCTGCTGGTGTTTTTCCAAGTTCAGGAAGGAATACCAAAGCCATGGAGGCTTCTAGATCTTGCCATATGTCCAAATGAAGGAGCACAGAAGCCTCCAGAAAGGATTCAGCAATTTTGCGCGCGCACACGCACACACCCTCCATGCTTCCCATCCACTTTTTCAAGTCTTTATTGGATTTTACTGCCACTTGCACTGAACACAGTAAAAAATCAGGAAGCTACTAGCTGGAAGAAAGAAAATTGGTAGGTTTCAATGGGAACCAAAGGAAGGATGACTTTATAAAATATCTAAACCGATAAAAACAATTGCTGATGAGGTTGCAATAAGCACTAGTGAAACTATTAGTCATAATAACTGAACATCATCAAGTCGATTCCAACCTATGCTGATCCTTTGCAGGGTTTTCTAGGTAGAGAATACACAGAAGTGGTTTACCATTCCCTTCTCTGGGAGCATCCTGGGACTGTACAGCTTGTACAAGGCCACACAGCCTGGCTTTTCTCCCAGGAGACACAGTGGGAAAGATTCGCTTTTTTCTCCTGAAACTCACTTGTTTTGGTCCAGTTCTCCGATCTGGTACGCTCATCCTGAAACATGATTCAGTGTTTGAGTTATTAGCAACCCTTCTCAGCTTTGTGTCATCTGGACCTGATGCTTTTCAACATATTGAAGAAGATAATCTTCTTCACTCAGATCATTTATAAAGATGTTGAACAGCCTCAGGCCCAGGATAAAACTGTCACACCTTGCTTCTACAAGATGGCACAGAACCATTGAGCACATTCTTCCATGCAACTGCAAACCCACCTAAGAGTAGCATTGTATAGCCAACACTTTACCAGCTCATCAACAAAAACATCATCAAGGACTTTACTGAAAGCTTTACAGAAATCAAGCTACACTACGGCCACAGCATTTGTAAGTCTGCCCCCCACCCCAAGGAGGTAAAATCAGCCTGGCATGACTTAATTTGGAGAAACCCATGCTGGCTTTCAGTAAAAACTGTCTTTCATTCTTTTCTAAGTGCTGACAGACCAACAGTTTAACAATTATTCCAAAATATTTCCTTAATCTGACTGTACACTGATCAGCAAGCAGGTAATTACCTGGGTCTCCTCTCTTTTGTAGATGGGACAACATTTGCCAACCTCCTGCCTGCAGAGACCTCACCTTTTCCTCAATAATTCTTAAAGATTATAGACGAAGGTTCTGAGAGTATATCTGCAAGTTCTTTTGGTATTGTTAGATGGAATTCATCTACCCTGGAAACTTGAAATCATTTAAAATAACTAGATGCTCCTGTATCACCAAATTACCTATGCTGAGCTACAGTCACATCACATAAACTGCAGTGTTTATTCCACCCTACTCGATCAGTAAGTAAAATTATGCTAGCTGCCTTCATCACTATTTTTAGTTTAAAGAGAAAACATAAATTCAATAAATAGAGATAATGATCAGTGGTTACTTCCCACAAGAATAGAATAACATTGTTTCTGAACAACAAGCAGAACAAATCTGTAGAGTTTGAAGTTGTTCAGATGTTAACAACTACTTGAAGTATTTCTCTTTATTATTATTCAAATCACTTAATTTATACAGGGAGTATAATAGGGAGCCTCCTGTACCCAGAGGCTTCAAATTATCAGTGAGAAGATGAAAGCATTGAACATGTCTAATTGAGATGGTAGAACATCTACACTCAGACAAGAACAGGAACCCTGGCTCTTGTTCCCTTCTTCCATGCAGAAAGTGGAAGTCACCATGGCTATTTCTATTTTGGATATGGCCATTCTTTTGCTGTCTGCAAGGTTCTTATGCCAACAGGTGCTTTTTCTTCCTGCATGTCTTTTCCCATTTGTTTTCTTTTACTTTGAATGAACAGTTGTAAAAACATGTGCCTTCCATTTCTCGTTACGTGACCAAAGTGTTTAAGTTTTCTGCATTATTTTTTTCCCCCTTTCTGTTCATTTTCTTTAGTACTTCCTCAATGGTCATCTTCTTGATCCAACAAATCCTGAGAATGTAAACTCTAGTTCACATTCCTGTGCAATTACCGAAATATAATTCCATCCCTCCGCCTCATGTGCAACAAGCACCTAATCTTTACAGCAAACACCATAGCACTACAGGATGTGATAGACCTTACAAAGATTAAAGATGCCAAATGCATCAACTCTGGAAAGCTGGCATTCTGTCAGTTTAAGCTGTTATGCAAATTTCAGCTAATCTTCCACGGATGAAGCTGCCTTAATCATCAGCACCACCACCACCACACAAATGCTTATCTTCAAAAACATTTTTGCAGTCATATTTATAGGAAGAATACAACAAGAACGTTGTGGTGAGTGCTTCCCTCAAAGATAATACAGTACCATCAAAGACACTTTAAAAAAATCAGTGGTATTTTGATTGTTGTGACAAAAATGTTCCAGCAGAGGTGGACATTGCAATGAAATATGTGGCTACATTAGAAATAACAAGTCTATAATTCAATAGTTTTTAATGATTTACACTGAAGTTCTGAGACTACTTTGTTATCTCAGGAACTGCAGCAGCATTCCAGGTAGAATTTGCAAGCAGTAAAGTCTTCCAATATGTGCAAATAACACTGTGCACAGGAGTGGGGGGGGGGGGGGGGGGGGAGAGACAGGGCTACATAATACAAGTCTTAGGGATCCTGCAAACTCACTGGACTTGTTCGTTGGGTTCATAACTCACCCTGCATACCAGGCTGTACAGCACAGGGGAAGTAATCACTAGTACTATGAACAATGTAATTACACCATACATTCTTCATACATGAAGAATATATCTAGGCTTTTCATGCACAAAACACAGGAAGAACAGATGCCCAGAATTGTTGATATAATTTAAGACCTGCCATGTCAACATAATCGTTTCAAAAAGAGCAACATGACATAGACATCAAATATAGATGACCAAAAAAAGCACAGAGCCACAGGTTTTAAATCCATATGACTCTCCAATGAAAAGCAATTTTATCAAGTACAGAGGTACCAAGCAACCACAAAAAGAGAAAGCTTGAGAGTGGGATAAAGTGAGTGCAAGCCCATCTAGAAACATCAATAAAAATTGGAAAAAACTCAGAAAGAAATCCAAATACATTCTATTATCTTCAGTAGGGGGAGGGAAGCCTGGTTGAGTCAGACCGTTCTAAAGCTGAATTAAACTATACAAATCAATTTGACAAATTGTAAAAATACCTTTCCCTGCCACTGAGCTTTGTTTTTAGACAGTACGATGATACAAAACATTTGGTCACAAAGATAATCTCTGAAACCTTTTCTTGGCTACAAGAAAACAAAAGACCAGATAGTGGTGTGGAATTTAGAAGTATCATTTTCCATAAAGAAAACCACCTGGTGTCAAATTGCCATCCTTTAATGAGGTGCCAGTTGCATCTCTGAGTGTGTGCCAAATCGTGCAACTGGGTGCATGCTCATGAATGCAACCAACTCGTTGTTAGTGGGCAGCCGTTTGCCACCAAGGCCTACATAATTTCCCTTATGCACGTATAAATGAACAAGAATTCTAGCTGCTGACTCACACTTTAGCAGGAGGGAAAAAACAACGGCACTGCCATCACTCCCCCTGTACTTGCATCCTGGCTTAGTGAAATGTGTTAGCCCTTACATACAAAATAATTTTTTAAGTGCCAGAAAATCAAGGGACGATTCATGTGGAACTTGAAAGTTGGAGAACAGAATAATTTTAATTTCTAAGCTAAAATGGTATAAGCTCATCATTTCTGAGAACTACAACATTGCAGAAAGAACCAAGAGAATTATCATTTCATCTACTCAAGATAGGAATTCTGAAAAATTTACACTGGCTGCCGGTTGCTGCTCGGGCCCAATTCAAAGTGCTTACTTAGACATATAAAGCCCTAAACGGTTTAGGACATGGTTACCTAAAGGACCGCCTTCTTTCATACGAGCCTGCCCGTCCTCTAAGATCAGGCCAGGAGGCCCTTCTGAAGGTGCCATCTCTGAAAGAGGTGAGGGGGATTGGCATGCCGAAATAGGGCCTTCTCGGCTGTTGCCCCCCAACTTTGCAACACCCTCCCTATAGAGATCTGCCTGGCTCCAACACTTTTGGCTTTTCGGCGCCAGGCAAAGACCTTTCTGTTTAGCCAGCATTTTAATTAAATAGTATTCTTTTAGCTGGCCATATGAGCAGCAGGATTTATTAATATGAATGTATTAATGATTGTTTTTAATATAGGATATTATTATAATATTGCCTATTTTTAACGGTTTTAATGTTTTTAAAGTTTTAATATTGTTTTACACCGCTCAGAGACCACTGGTAATGGTGCGGCTAAAAAATCTTGTAAATAAATAAAATAAATAAGTGTATTGACTTTTCCCCAAAATATTTATCCACAACATTAAGCAAACACCAAGCACAGGCCCTATAAGTACATTGTTACATGTTCCATTTCTACTCACTGTTCTAAACAAAGCACAAAACAAAATTTGGCAGTAAGGAGAGTAGCTTTGCAAGTTAGCCCTTAAATATATAATTTTCAGCTCTATTATTCAGTTAACTAGAAAAAGAAAGCAAACTTTACAGTGTATTTGATGTTGTATTATGTAGCCTGCCAGGCGGAATCTTGTCAATTACCCGAACACTACATCAAGAACAAAAAAAGGGCAAAGTTATTGGCTGGTGTCTCATTTTAACAGGCCTTGTCCACCTTCTGTCACTATTGTTTTATCTCCCTTTAGTGGCTGAATGCTGACTGCTACATTAACACATTCAGTCCTATTATGATACCTTCACATCATCAACTTTCTAGATGACTGGCTCTTCAATCAATAATTGCACAGCTGTTACCAACTGTTCCAAAAAGTCCAGACATCTCCCTCAAGGGATGAACTTCTATTACAGGGGCATCACTTTCCACAGAACTCTGTGTCCTATATTCTTGGAAGAAAACACATTTCTCCTGAAAATACTACTTGTTCTTACTGTTGGCAAAGACACTTGTGTTGTGACTTCTGAGATAAACTCCACCCTGCCTTCCCATATGCACCACTGTTCCACCCTTCTGTGTGTGTCCCCCGCAATTAAGTCCTGTGAAGATTTCCCATTGAACATCAAAATATGTTCACACTTGTATCTTCTCCTATACACAGGCATACACACACACTTGTGTGCAGCCTTCCCCTCCCCCCTGCCCCATTATATGATCACTAGATCCTATTATTAGCCCTGGAAACAGGATATATTATGTACATGCAACACATATCTCTTGCCTCCTACATCCTCTTCTTCCCTATACACAAAAAAACCTCTTCCTCTTTAGAAGGCTAGGTGGCCTTCTGGGGCAGAATTCAAGGCAAAGTGGGGCTGCACCTGAAAAGGAAGGTAAATACTGAGGAAGGCACACAAGTGAAGGTGAAGAATGGAGACTTCTGTTCCACATCTAAGGCCAAACATACACAACCAACAACTTCTCAACTAGAAAGGGAGTTGACATACTGTAGGTAGGAAATAATGTGTGTTTGTCCTCTGATATTCTTTCACATCTCCACAAGATATAAATTGGCTTCCTTTTCTTCAGTGATTAGTTATTAGGAAGATACAGCAGAGTTCTATTTGCATGCTTATTATGCAAACTTGGCACCTTTGAAGGATGTGTTTCTCGGGGGGAATAAAATTTCCCTAATCTCCCTAATTGCAAAACTGCTTCTGTCATCTATTTTGGCCCTTAGATTTCTGAGAATGAAATGCTGCTATGTTTCACTTCAATGCGCTCATCCTAAAAATCTTTTCTCCACAGTCCTAATGATTTTGATGGAGTTAACTTTTAAGTAAGCACACTATGATTCCAGTCTTCTTCTTTATTTATTTATTTAAACACAGGATCAATCCAAGAATTATAGAAGTAGGAAGAAGAAAACCACCTGTTTGAGGGCCACTTCCCCCTACCATTTCCATGTATGACACCCTTTCCTTTTTAAGTAGACAAGACTTTCTCTTATGCATATAGCTCTTCAGAAATATAAAAAGGCAGTTACTCATTTAGTGATATACTGGATAAACCTGATGGGTTTTTTTCTTTCATTTTGTAGTAACTCTGCACAACAGTTCTTGTACAAATAAAGCAAGAAGACAGTATTTAGCCTAACATACATCTAGAAAAGTTCATTTATGCTACACAAGTCTGAAAATCTTACTTTCCCTTAAACAAAGCAAGTTTAAGATGTTTGTAGAAACTGCTTTACAGGCTTTAAAAAGTGCCAAACATGTTCACAAATAAGCAAGAAAATACCATAGTCAATCTTGATTCCATGATATATGAATCTGCCATGAAACATGAAGGCATAAATTTCTGGAATGACAGGGAACATTCATATTCACAGGAGAATTCATGAACATAATTTTCTTGAAAATAAAGTTTCTGGGTGTAATCCAAACATGGGCACATAGTCCTATAGATTTCAATGAAATGTTTAATCTTACTAAACAGTTGATAAAGATATTTCCTTTAAAGGAGAGACTGTGTAATATGGCAGGCTATGTTGCTGCCGCTTCAAGTAGTCTCTTAAGAATGGCAATGTTGTAAGTCTCCTTAGAATGTCAGGCTGTTAAAATGAATATTAGACATAAAGTAAGCAGGTTTGCTACATCAAGAAAAGATGGGAAAGGCGCCATCTTTAACAGTAAACACACTATACAGTCCATTTTAAACTCTGCTACTTGTGCTCCTTGCACAGTTTTAACTGAGAGAGTCTAAGTCTGGAAACCTTGAAGCAATTAAATCTGTACACATGCAGCTGAAGTAATGTTAACCTGTAGGGTTTTCTTTAAGGAGTTGGAATGAGGCTTTTAATAAACACCATCTGGATTAGATTAAGTATGTGGACATCTTGTTGGCATTTACCAATTTTATTTTAAAAAGGAGCAAATGGACAAAAATGAACACAGCTGCACTGCCTTTTCATGATGTTTTTCTTTGTTTAAGAATAAAGGTTCTTAAAATACTGTACCATTTTCTCAGCCTTCTATAGCTGAGTAACACAGACATAAACTTGAACATTTCAAATCAGTAAGCAGATACTTTTCTTTCTTTTTTCAAAATTAAAATAGATGGTACTTATAACTATGCCAGTATATAAATCAATCAAACAAACAAACAACTGCAGGAATGAAAAAAAGTTTATCTGACACATGGTTGTCTAATTTCTCTTGAATGCCTCCAGTGTTGGAGCACTCACCACCTCCCGAGGTACAGTGGTGCCTCGCTAGACGATGTTAATCCGTTCCGCGAAAATCGCTGTCTTGCGAAAACATCGTCTAGCGAAGCACGTTTCCCCATTGGAATGCATTGAAATCTCTTCAATGTGTTCCAACGGAAAAGTCGTCGTCTTGAGAAGATCGTCCATAGGGAAACATCGTCTAGCGAGCGCGGGCCCCCGTTGGAATGCACTGACAGCTATTGACCGCTAGTCAATGCATTCCAATGGGGAAAACTCGTCGTCTAGCGAAAATCGCCCATAGGGAAACATGGTTTTGCGAAGCGCATTAGCGATCGCAAAAAGCCATCGTCTAGCGAATTCCTCGTCCTGCGAGGCAATCGTCTAGCGAGGCACCACTGTAATTGGTTCCATTGCCATACTGTTCTAACAGTTAGGAAGTTTTTTTCTGATATTCAGCCGAAATCTGGCTTCCTGTAACTTAAGCCCATTGTTGTGTGTCCTGCACTAAGGGATGATCGAGAACACACCCTGTCCCACCTCTGTATGACAATCCCTCAGTCTTTTTTTCCCTCAAGTCTAAAGATACCCAGTTCTTTCAATTCTTTCCTCATATGGCTTGGTTTCCAATCCCCTGATCATTCTTGTTCACCTTCTCTTCACTTGTTCCAGTTTGTCGGTATGCTTCCTAAAATGTGGTGCCCAGAACTGGCCACAGTACTCAAAACCTAAACAGTCCCAAATAGAAGGAAACTAGTAGTTCCTGGGATTCAGAGACTAGACTTCTGTTAATGCAGCCGAAATTAAATTCACATCTGATAGTGTCCCTGAGTATTCTTTATGTAAACATTTTGTACAAGGAACCCATCTGTTTCTCAGAAAAGTTCCTTCAACAAACTCTGGATTGCTTACGTAGCAACATCACATGATAAAACCCTGTATAGTGAGGATGCCATTGATGTACCACTAACACAGAACAAGACCACTTGGACAGCAGCACAGGTTGCTTCTTCAAAGCAACCAAATAAGACAATACCAACTGGATTAATATGAATTGAAAATCTTGTCTCTTATTTCAGCAAACAAATGTGGTCCAATAGGAGATAGTACTTGTATGTATTCTGCATCTCACCGGTCAGAAGGCAACCTTAAATAGGCTATAATTAAATAATACAATGCATTTACAGGTTTCCAATCCAAATGCACTTTAGAAAACTTATCAAATAAACCTAAGACTTTTCTGCAAGCAGCACCATTAGGGATTATTCAGTATGTGAAAACCCTTCTAAAGAGGCCATATCACTTGTGGAAGTATGATGTGGGAAAATAACTAGTCTAGGAAATAGGATGACAAATATGATTTCTCCACACATTTTCTTAGCAAAAGATACTGTGCTTCCATTTAATTTTTTTTTAAAAAAAAAATAACATATGGAAGTGCCAGTAATTTATTAACACAATCTTGGTTTGCAAAACTGCTATTCCCTAACATAATGGTAGCAATATGGTGTCATCACACATAGCTATGCTGAAGAATTATTTAGCTCAAGAATTCTGACTGCTAATTTTTAAATATTATTATTAATCATCCCAGATAAAAGTTGGACCATATGGCCCGTTCTTTTCATGAGCCAGTGTTCTCATTTAGAAGCAAATTTCTGAGATGCAGTGGAAAGCTGGCAAAAATGTAGCTCACACTTTATATTCTACATAGCAGTCTCTGACAACCAACATTTATTTATATATATTGGTATTTTGTAAGAGACTTCTTTGATAGCAATGTTTAGTTCCTACATTAGAATTCTGGTCAACGTCTAAGTGAGTATGACAGAAAACAAGAGGAGACAGAAAACATAGGCAATTTTTCATTTTTGGACTCTAGGGGAGGGAGGTTACTGATGTGAAAATGTTCAGTTTAGTCTCCCAGCACGAATGGTGTGTTTCAGGAAATTCTACACAAAGAAGAGAAAGGAAGAAACAACACTGTCCGAATTAGGATATCTCTGGTTTTCTCTGTGAAATTATCTCCATATAGGTCAAACAGTATTTTTCTTGTACAAAGACACAGTTTGTAGTTTAGACATGCTCATTCCCAAGAGCTGCCTAAAGACCACAGCATAAGACCTGAGGAAACAAAGGATAACCACTGATGGCCTTATGGATCTTATCTTAGGCAACCAAACAGTACAGTTGGCTCTAAAGATTCTCAATTCACACTTCTAAGGAAATAATCTATAGCCTAATTCCAAAACAACAGATTCTACTGTGAACATGAAGGAGACTCAGTGATTTCACAAAATCCACAGTTGGGCTATATCTTTATCAGAACCAATCAAAGTGCCACCAGAAAATGCAAGCTTACAATTCAGATTAATTAGTTAAATTAATAAAGAGAGGAAAATATGGGAAAGGAAAGGGAAGTAAACAATCAGGCTAGATGTTGTCGTCATGAAGTCTGCCAGGATAGAGACTACAGACTGAATTTATTGCTAGTAGTAGTAGGCATCCTTCAGTCTCGAGAGACTATGGTAACGTACTCTGAACAGAGGTTTTGGAACAGCGTCTAGTGTGGCTGAGAAGGCCAATTCGAGAGTGACAATCCCTTCCACACTGAAGACAAATACAATCTGTCCCTTGTCGAACTCCCTGATTTTGCTGGTTTCGGGACTGCCTCTTTGCCTCGGCCTTCTGAGCAAGTGTCTCTTCAAATTGGGAGAGGCCATGATGCACCGCCTGCCTCCAGGCTGAATGCTCAGATGTCAAGGTTTCCCATCTGTTGAGGTCCATTCCTAAGGCCTTCAGATCCCACTTGCAGATATCCTTGTATCGCAGCTGTGGTCTCCTTCTGGGGCGCTTTCCCTGCACTAATTCTCCATACAGGAGATCTTTTGGAATCTGACCATCAGCCATTCTCACGACATGCCCGAGCCAATGTAGACATTGCTGTTTCAGTAATGTATACATGCTAACAATTCCAGCTCGTTCCAGGACTACTCTATTTGGAACTTTGTCCTGCCAGGAGACAACACATATGGAACATGTTCAGCTTCCTCTCCTGCCATGCACAAAGGGTCCAGGACTCACTGCAGTACAGGAGTGTACTCAGGACACAGGCTCTATAGACCTGCATCTTGGTATATGCCGTCAGCTTCTTATTAAGCCATACTCTCTTTGTGAGTCTAGAGAACATGGTAGCTGCTTTGCCAATGCGTTTATCCAGCTCGACATCTAGGGAGAGAGTGTCAGAGATCATTGAGCCAAGGTACACTAAGTCATGAACAACCTCCAATTCTTGTGTGGAGATGGTAATAGAGGGAGGTGAGTCCACGCCCTGGCCCATGACTTGCGTTTTCTTCAGGCTGATTGTTAATCCAAAATCTTGGCAGGCCTTACTAAAACAATTCATAAATTGTTGGAGCTCTTCAGCAGAATGGGCAACAACAGCTGCATCATTGGCGAAGAGGAAGTCCCGCATGCATTTCAGCTGGACTTTGGTCTTCGTTCTCAATCTAGTGAGATTAAAGAGCTTTCCATCTGATCTAGTCCGGAGATAAACACCTTCTGTTGCAGTTCCAAAAGCGTGCTTCAGCATGACGGCAAAAAAGATCCCAAACAGGGTTGGTGCGAGGACACAGCCCTGTTTCACTCCGCTTCGGATGTCAAAGGGATCTGATGTTGAGCCATCAAAAACTACAGTGCCCTTCATTTCCTCATGAAAGGACCTGATGATGTTAAGGAGTCAAGGTGGACATCCAATCTTGGGAAGGATTTTAAAAAGGCCTTCCCTGCTAACCAAATCAAAGGCCTTTGTGAGATCTATGAAGGCCACAAAGAGTGGCTGTTGTTGTTCCCTATATTTCTCCTGCAGCTGTCGGAGGGAGAATACCATGTCAGTGGTGAATCTATTAGCTCGAAATCCATACTGTGATTCTGGATAGACTCTGTCGGCCAAGCACCTGGAGTCTCTTCAGCACAACACGGGCAAGCAGCTTCCCTACAACACTGAAAAGAGAGATGCCACGGTAGTTATTGCAGTCGCCTCTGTCGCCTTTGTTCTTACGCAATGTGATGATGTTTGCATCCTTCATGTCCTGTGGTACTCCACCTTCCCTCCAGCAAAGACAAAAGATTTCATACAGCTCAGTGGTGATGATCTCTTTACAGCACTTCAGCACTTCAACAGGGATGTTATCCCTCCCAGGTGCCCTGCCAGGGGCGAGGGAATCCAAGGCCACTTTTATTTCTGCTAAAGTTGGTTCGCTGTCCAACTCTTCCAAGACAGGCAGGCACTCAATGTTATTTAGTGCCTCTTCCATTACTACATTCTCTCTGGAATATAGCTCAGAGTAGTGCTGCACCCAGCGGTCCATCTGCTGTGCTCGGTCCTGGATGATCACGCCTGTAGCAGACTTCAAAGGAGCAGATTTCTTCTGTATCGGACCTAAAGCCTGCTTGATACCGTCATACATTCCCTTGATGTTACCTGTGTCCGCTGCTATCTGTATCTGAGAGCAGAGCTGAAGCCAATAATCGTTAGAACATCTCCTAGCAGTCTGTTGGACTTTGCTACAAGCAACTCAAAGAACCTGCAAGTTGTACTCACTAGGACAGGCTTTGTATGCTGCTAGAGCTCTCCTCTTTTCCTCGATGGCTGGCATCAACTCCTCTGAATGGGCTTCGAACCAGTCTGCCATCTTTTTGGTCTTCTTGCCAAATGTGGACAAGGCGGTGTTATGAACAGCATTCTTGAAATGTTCCCATCATTCAGGTGCATTTGCATCAGCTGAGCCTGGAAGGGTTTCCTGAAGCACTTGGGCAAATTCCTCCACTTTTCTCTGATCGCAGGTCTTGCTGATGTCAATACGTGGTCTTCCTTCCTTTTTCGTGTGATACAATCTCTTTGTTCGCAGGTTTACTCTGCTACACACCACGGAGTGATCAGCATCGCAATCAGCACCCTGATAACTGTGTGTGATCGTAATACTAGGAAGGCTGGAGCGTCTAGTGAGGATCAAATCAAGCTGATGTCAATGCTTCGATCTTGGATGTCTCCAAGAGACTCTGTGTTGAAGCTTCATATTAAAGAATGTGTTGCTGACACAAAGACCATAATAACAGCAAAACTCCAGCAAGCATTGGCCATTTTCGTTCATCTTCCCAATGCCAAAACAGCCTAGACAAGTGGGTCAAGAATTGTGATCAGCGCCAACTCTAGTGTTAAAGTCTCCGAGAACAAACAGTGGCTCTCTTCGGGGATTTTTTTATAGTAGCTGCCAGATCGTCATAGAATTTGTCTTTGACTACTGTTGTGGACGACAGTGTTGGTGCATATGCACTAATAAGGGTGACCAGTCCTGCTGATGAGTGGAGCTGCAGATACAGGATTCTTTCACTCCCCACAGTAGGTGGAACAATGGATCTCAGCAGAGTATTTCTAACCACAAAGCCAACACCATATTCCCTGGTCTAATTTAATGGTTTTCCCTGCCAGTAGAATGAGAATTTTTTTTCTTTGACAGATCCCAAGTCTGGCAATCTCGTCTCTTGCAGGGCAACAATGCAGCCTACTCAGTTCCATGTCGATGACAGCTGTCTTGAGCACGTTGTCTATTTCCTGTGGGTCGTCAGAAAAGCCAGGGGTCATTGTCCGAACATTCCAGGTGCCCAGCTTTAGGGCAGAAGTTTTCTTATGATTGTTGCATGGTGCAGGGTTATCGATCTGCTTGTCGGCTTTCACCCTAAACCCCACGCACCCCGTGAGGTTAACAGACTGTGGTGAGGCAGCACCCTACTGGCTGGGGGCTGCCCAGTTTAAGGTGGGCGGTAGCTACCTAGTGAGGTGCAATGACCTCTCCCACCATCGGACGTAGCTCCTGGCGTCACGCTCTATGCCAATCGAGCAAAGACTTATAATCGGTAACTGCTACTTCCCATGTTATTTCGACACTGTATGCGAAGCTGGAGTGTCCTCTCCAGAGCACGAAGCATGGGTAAAATAATATGGAGGATAGACTGTTACCCAAGCAGCAAATTCCCCCTCTCCATGTCACTAGAATAGTCCAATGGAAAGGCAAGAGCCAATACAACTGGTTCCAGCGACGTCACAGGAGTTGCCAGAGCATGACTGTACACAGTCACGAACTGCCTCCGGGACTCCGGCTCCGGATTTTGCCTCGAGGTTAACTCCTGATGCCTTTTCCATCGGTGGATATAGCCACAAGGCAGTGGAGGTTTGAAATCAGAGTTTCCTTCTCCTTGATGGGCTGTCTTCCAAGGCTAACAAGCCCCACCTACCCGGAATTTATCGCTAGCAGAGACAGGTTATACCCAGCAATGTATAATGCAATGAAGAATTGATGGCTAGTCTCCATTTCTGGAAAAAAGCAAACGAACAAACAAGCAAACTCAAGAGAGCTGTCCACAGTATTGGACGGCACATACGGACTCATGAGTTAGCATACGGCAGAAGAACAGGTGGAAGCATTTGAGGTTTTTGTTCTTTCTCATGGACCAGAACAGCTATTTCCACCCATCCTTCCCTCTAGAAAATACTTAACTGTTATTCTAATAGCTACTGAACTCAACTGGTTTTGGGGACTAAACAGGATTGGGCCTTGAATGAGAGACCATTATGGCAGACCAAGTATAAGGCAGTTAAGAAAGAATCCTGACTGAAATCCTAGAAAACTGCTACCAGTCATCATTGGCAATATCAGGCTAAATGGGTCAATGTTCCTATATTCAGGGCAGATTCTAACACAGGAAGAGGATTTTCTCCCTCTTGAAGAGAGACTGTGTGATCCACCTTCACTGAAGATGGAATGTTATTAGTAATATGTCAGAGCTCAGGAATGAACACTATACATTCTCCCTATGTTTACTGCGGTAAACAATAGTAATTTGAACAGTTAGTTCCTGTTGTTATATGCCACCAAGCCACTTCAGACTTAAAAGGTCCTATTATTAACAGGTCTGCACAAATCTTGCAAACTCAAAGCCAAAGCTTGCTTTTTTGAGTCAATTTCTCTCCTCTTTTCCTAATGTTATCCACTTGTCCTATCATTATTGTCTTTTCCAGCAAATATTGTCTTTTCGTTATGTACCCAAAGAATAATAGCCTCAGTTTACTAATTTTTGCTTCTAGAGACAAGATCCCTTTAATTTAGCACTTATTTGTCTTTCTAGAGGTGCAGCTACCCACAAAGTTTTCCTCAAACACCATATTTCAAAAGTTTTTGCCCCCTCTGACAATTTTCTTCATTGTCCAACATTCACATCTGTACCTACATTGTAAATTTTTTGGATGATCTTGTTCGTGGTCTCCACCAACATATCTTACACTTCGGAATCTTTTCGACTACTTTGACAGCTGCCTTTCCAAGTCTCATCCTTCTGATTTCTTGTTTGTACACTCCATTTGATGACTGAACTAAAGTATACAATATATCCTGATTTCTTCACTGTTAACATTAAAGTTATATAGTTATTAGAGATAGGCAGGAATAAAACAAACAAACCAGGAAGTTGGTTAAAAAAACACTGGTTCATGGATTTGGGTCAGTTTCAAAAACGAGAGTCTGAAATTTCCCAAACCAATGAACTTTTTCCCAATTTAGTTAACTTCCTGGGTTTGTTACCCCCCACATAGTTTGTCCCCCGCCCCCTTCTCACTGCCTCTGTTGCCTCCCTACTTAGTCCTGCCACCGCTGCCACCATCTAGAGAGACAGCAGCCCAGATTCCTATCCGGCAACCAGGCCTGCTATCTCTGCATCTGCACATGTGCCCATCTCTCAGCTGAGAGGGGGAGCTGTCCGGTTGCTAAAAAAATTAAATTATTTTTCTCTTTTATTTCTGGCCGCCGGCCTGTCAGCCGGCTTGCCTAGAGGAGCTCCGTGCATGGCCCCACCTCTCAATGTTAGTCTTGATATATTGTAATGACCTATGGTTTCAAACAATAAAGCTTGTTGAAAATATTTTTATTTCTTCATGTCAGTCATCAAAAAATGAACATCCAAACTGTTTGCTTGACTATAGCTCAGCAAAGGGGGAAAAGAAGGTTCACGCTGCTTTCTTCCACAGTATTCACAAGACTTAGTTTAAGCATCACTGTGATCTATGAAGGAGCCTCCACCAGTGTCACATTCCACCACTGCTGCTTCCTTCAAGAATTTCTTTGCCCTCACCACCAGTGAAACTATTAATTATCTTTTCCTGATACAACCATTAATTCCTGAAGGAGACAGGTGTATCTTAATCTAGAGTCTCATCTTTGGCCATTCTGCCTTGGGCGACCCTGCTAGGAGTCCAGACTCTGAGATATTGCTCTGAGGCTACCTGACATGCACAAACCCTCTCACCGCATTAAGATGTGCATCCAAGAGAGGACAGCATAGTACTTAAACCAAAACTGATAACATTTAATATTTAGAGAGTCTCTTTAAACCACTTGTGCCTTGGGCTGGGTATATACTGAGGTAAATTCTAGAACTGAAACAGAACGTCTCAATGAGGGACAAGGCTTGAGGGTTATTCTTTTGAAAGGTACATGATAGGTTACAGATGTAGTGTATTGCACAAAACTTTAATCAAAGCAATGTTCAATAAGAGAAACATAGGGCTTTCTACTTTTACAAACATTTTCAAAGGCACTTCTACCTTCTTCGAGGCCCTGTTTACAGCCTGAAGAAAATACAAAGGTTAATCCAATCAGAACTCCCAACGAACAAAACTATCCTGCTGATTCTCTAGCCAAGCCCCAACTGGCTTCATTCATATTCAAGCCCAAATGGATTCCTCTAGTATCCAATTTATCAATGGTTTGTTTATTAACTAAGACCCATCCATTTCATTCCCATCCCAATCCTATCTGCTAGCCAAACCTATCTGCTAGCCAAACCCCGTCTAAACCCTATCTGACAGTGAAACTGTCAAATCACTGCATTCCAAATCTCTTACTCTTTTCTGAGTAGTTATCACTTTGTCATTACGTAATCAGCTAAAATGTAATCAGGAGACTGGATAATTTACCTGTCTGGCACAGACTGCACAAACTCCTCTCCAACCACCAGGTAACATATTTTTACCTCAGATCGGCCCTTCTTTACCTAGAGCACCCTCTACAATTTAATTGAGATCTTTCATTACATAAAGATGCATGTTCTTCTGTGCTTATCTTAATGCACTTGCAACTTGTCAGCCAAGTTTTTCACAATTATGTCTGTCAGTCTGCTAAGTGATTTCAAGCTTTATGCAAAGACTGTTAAAGTAATAGTCACTACTTTCTTTTCTTGGAGATATGCATCTGCGTTGTCCCTTTTTATCTAGTAAGAAAAAATAGCAGCTATTTGCTTAACCATCTTGCACATGAATTTAATTAAATGCCAGTTTGCCTCTGAATGAAGCCCAAAATCCTTTTAAAAATTCCAGACTTAATGATGACAAAATTGTCTAATATCTTGTTAGTACATTCAGATGAGACAAAGTGGCCATGAAGCAGAGCAAATATGGATATTTATATAAGGAAAGGTGCAGATTTACTGTTAGGTTATGCTCGAGGTTAAAAAAATTATTTCTCAGCACTAGGATTCTTGAATATAAAATATTAACCACCAGTCACAAAGAGGAATATTCCTATCAAAAAGAGCCACCACACATGCACACATAACTCAACTATGTTTTGTTTATAACAACGTTGTCTACTTAACGTGAGCTCAATGGAGTTCATAAAATTGCTTCAGATCACATACCATTTTTCTAATGAAGAAAATGGGAATTTCAGGACTGATAACACAACCTAATTTTACTTCATACAGCTTTGGATTTTGTCATTAAATAATATTATTATCACTCAAACAGAGAGGTAAAGATTCCCAATTTCTTTTGAATGATAGTAGAAAATAATGAGTTCTTGGTCAAAAACGCCTTCATTATTAGCCTTCATTGTGTTCATTTTTAAATGCATGCCTTGAGCACTTTTTAACAATTAGCTTTAAAATGCTTATTTAAAATAGACTAAAACTTGGAGCAAGAGGGCAGAATTGCTACTTACTACAGCTTGATACAAACATTCATTGTTTCTCCTTGGATACAAGAAATATATTTTCGCACTGCATTTGTACCTAGAATTAGCCATTATGAAAATGCTGTTCCATTTTTTTATATTCAGCACAGACTGCGGAAAAGGATTGGCCATTTCTTTTTACCTCTTCCTCAACCTCAAAGGCAACAGCAATAATGTCACTATTCCAGAAAATCTACAGAAGTGCTATGTTGCACTAGGAGGTGAAGTCTGAATGGCATGAATTAAGATATCAGAGGCACAAGCTCAGAAACAGCTATGCAACAGGCAAAAAAAAAAATTGTGTTGGGTTTGGTGAATGTTCAAAACATCAGAACAGTCCCAGCACTTTCTTATTTCAAGAATTTTTACCAACGTAAGAAGGAGAGTTTGACATTCAGTCCATTTAGGAGCATGGCATACACAGTAATAAATTTTGTTGCACATTTCTCCATCTAGATCAGTGGTCCCCAACCTTTTCCCAACCGTGGACTGGTTGGGGGTGTGTGGCGCGCCCACAGGGGGGTGGAGCTCTCGCATGCATACACATATCACACTCGGGGGCGGTCACGTGCATACGCACAGCGCTCTCACAGGGGCCAGAATGTGCTCGCGCGCATGCGTGCAACAGCACTCGCGGGGGGGTAGGAGATCTGTGTCCGCGGCCCGGTCCTGGATAGGCTGCGGACCACTGCCGGGTCGTGGACCGGGGGTTGGGGACCTCTGATCTAGATGATGAACTAAAACTAAGAAATTTTAATTTAATCCATGAGGCGTTTTTGTTATGTTATGTTGGGCTTTCCCAAATTTCTTTCCAAAATTTTAGAGCATCATCTTTACATGGGCCTAATTTCTTTTGCTCTGCATTATTTCCTAGTGATTTATAGAATAATCGTTGGTTATTTCAAAATTGCATGTTTTCTCTATATTGTTTCAAGCATCCATCCTATCTTTCAATTTTCTTTGCTGTAACTGTTACCCGTTGTTTTAATTCTTCCATAATTTCAACAATTGTTTTCTTCTCTAGATCATATATTTTGCATAGTCTGGCTTTTACTTTTTCATTTAAGTTTTGATCTTTCAAGTGTTTTAAGTCTGCACATAATTTGTTAAATTCTTTTTCCAGCCAAATTTTCCATTTTGGAGTGCCAGGTTTTTTGTTTGTTTGTTTGTTTTTTGCAGCTTGTAACCAAGTTCCATGGTTATTATGGTAGCTGTGCTATACATGAGCTGGTTTATTTCCTTTAACGTGCTGGTTGGGATTGTTCTGATTGCTACATTTGCATCTGTTAGTAGATCTTTTACTGATTTACTTTGTAATTAGTGCAGAACGGGCAGCCTTTGTCTTTCTGTGTTTCGGCTAATATAGGTTATTATTTTTTTCCTCAGTGAAGTCTGCGTTGTTCCTCTATTGATATGTTTTCTTCCACTATTGCTTGTACCTCTACCCTCCCATTTGTCTTCTATACTATGGTCATTGTTCTGTGTTGATTTTTCTTTTGCCACCTCTTCTAATTCTTGCAATTCCAGTTCTGAAAACACTACTCCGGATGATAAACCTTCTCTGGTCCATTAATTGCTGTTCAGATATGCCACTATTTGGGTGTTTCCTTTTCCAAATTTCCATCATTCTTTTTTGAAAACCACAGACTGCTGTGGATGCCTCATAATAGCATTTCATAATTTCTTGGAGTCAAAGTTTGGCGTTTATGCTGTTCCTGTAGCTTTGCAGCAGCCTGTCCTGGTTCCTCGACAGGGTCTGTTGAACCCTGTAGCCCATTTGTCACCAAATGTCGAGGGGCTACCGCTTTTGACTGGGTCCTTGTTGACCCAGGCAACAACTGATCCAGTATGGATTTCTGTTTATATCCTCTCATCGTAATTAATGGATGGTGGACACAGTTAGTCTGGCTTCTCAGCTGAGACCTGTTTGGCTTGGGAGACCCTCTAGGTAGCGAAACTACCACCAGCATAGCTCTCAACATCATTGAAGCACAAAAGCCTCAATAAGGCCTTTGTCCATAGAGGGGACACTGTGGTGGTGGTGGTGGTGTGTCACCAAGTTGCCGCTGACTTAATGCAGATCTATGAGTGAATGCCCTTCAAAATGTCCAGTCATCAACTGCCCTGCTCAGCTCTTACACACTCAAGGCCATGACTATCTTTACGGAGTCAATAAATCTCATATTTGGTCTCTGTCTTTTCCTGCTACCTTCAGCTTTTCCCAGCATTACTGTCTTTTTCAGTGAGTCTTGTGATGATGTGTCCAAAGTACAATAATCTTACTTACATCATTTTGGCTTGTAGAGAGGGTTCAGGCTGGATTAAATCTAGGGCCCACTTGTTTGTCTTTCTAGCAGTCCAAAGTATCAACACAGCAATCCTCCAACATCATATTTTAAATGAGTCTATTTTTTTCCAGCCAGCTTTCTTCATTTTCAAGCTTTCACATCCATACACTGCAACTGGGAACACAATGGCATGGATAATCTTGACCTTGGTTTCCAGTGTCACTTCCTTACATTTGATGACCTTTTCTAGTTCCTCCATGATTGTTCTAATGTTTCTCACTCTTCTTTGGATTTCTTGACTGCAGTCACCATTTGGATTGATGACTGAACCAAAGTCTACAAAATAGCCCCGTTGTAATTTAAACAATTGTGCCATATTTTAACTTGAGTGATTTATTTTTCTCTGGGTGGAACAGATACCTAACATCTGTTTCCTACTACACTTTATAAAATTCTCAATCAAACTCAGAAGTCAATTTATAGTTTGAAAGAGATTTGATTACTTCTCATTTTCTCCAGACAATTTATTTTTTGCTACTTCTACAAAGACTCCACGCCCATCAGCATCACATTTCCCTCTTACCATAAACTGACCACTTAGTATCAATTTAAAATCCTCTTAATTGGGGGAGGGGAAAGGCTATAAAGCATCAGGGGAATTATTACGTGAGCAGAGATATTGCAAATTTCTCAAGTCTAAAACTCTTAGAATTAAACCAAGAAAACAATGCAGAAAACCTGTAAATGAGTGTAGTTTTGGAGGAGGTAGCCATGTTAGTCTGTGCAAGCATGTCAGGCAAGATCCAAAGAAACAAAACAAGACAAGACAAAAATATGTGGCACCTTAAAGATTAACTATTATATTTTAATGTAAGCTTTCGTGAACACTTCGTCCACTTTGTTAGACATATGGAAACTGAATGAAATGTTGAATGAAATATCAGTTTCACAACTAGAACATTCTAAATATTCATTGGCTCTCCACTTCTATGAACACTGCTTATCCTTCACATTTCAGGGAGCCAGAAGACTGAAAGGGAAATGCTTGTGCTAGTCAACCAGCAGATCTCACTGATTAGCAGTTATGAGATCACCATATACATACCTGTCAACACCTTGTCAAGAAACAATACAAAGTACCCAACACTACTACTGTGTTTTGTCAGATTCTTAGCAGTCCTAACTACATTTAAAGGGCTCTCTGAAACTGACATAAGCTTCTACAGCAAGTAACATTTGTGTGATTTAGATGACTCCACAGCATTGTGCTCTTTCATCTTCATTGCTTCCAGAAGCTGAAACCAAAAGATTATAAGCCTATTATGATCACTTTCTATTCAAGGACCAAACAAAACAGAACAGAACAAACATTTAGTTCTGTTAAAAACTAAAAAGCAAGAAACCCATAGAATTAACACTTGATTATTCCTGTTCTCAGAGACGAAACAAAGAAGCTGTACTGGAAGAGCTGATGAAAAAGGAACAGAAGTGTTCTCATTCCACTATCTATGACACAGAGGTGAATCTTACAAATGATAAAATAAAGACATCTTCATATCTAATTCTTTTTCTCTAACAACTCCATGCATGGATTTTAGCCCATCCAAACCCATCCTGCTTTCATATTTTTAATGCCAGTCTCTTATTCCCTCGGCACACACTTTCTTCACTTTATTTCTAGCTATAACAATACATATTGCTTTCTGAAGTCCCATCATCAGTTTTCTGTCATATTTTCAGCTTTAAGTTCCTTGACTCTTTCAAACTCTCCACATTCTATCTTCTGACTGCTACCTATTAGATACATGCAATTATCCCAGTAGAACTCCATGTAACAAATTTACATTTGTTAATTAGACAAGCCATCCATTCAGTACAGTATTATTTTATTCTGTGTTCTGACTTAAGATTAAAGATGGACACAAAACAAACCATGAAACAACAACAACAGGCTGGTTCATGGTTTGTTTCATGAGTGATTCGAAGAACTGTGCTTTCACTAAGTGAAATGAAACACCAAACTTTATCACTTTTTCCCTCCCTGAAAGCCACTCCTTCATGGGTCCCAGCACCCATCTTACTTGGTCTCGGTCTCCTCCTCCCTGCTGCTCAGCTGAGTGGGACCCTAGGCTGTCTGGGGCCTACTTCCTGCCACAGTGCTTTGTGGAAGGAGTACGATACTGTGGGAAGTGTGCTTTTGCTGCCCATTGGGCTATATATAGGGAACTACAAAGAACTACAGCTCCTACAATACCCTAGGCCTCCCAGGAAACACTGGGGCAGCAAGTAAGTCCCAGACAGCCTACTGTCCTACTCAGCTGGGCAGCGCAGCAGCGGTGGAGGGGAGAAGGAAGAGGCCCAGAGCAAATAAGGTAGGTCCTGGGGCCCATGAAGGGGGTTGCAGGGTGGGAAACCCATGAAGGTGGGCTTTCTGGCTAACCGAGCTATACAGAAAGACTCCCTTCATTTAGAGATGGGCCTGAACCAAACAAACCATGAACCAGTTCGGTTTTGTTTGTTTTTTAATTGGCATGGTTTGTGGTTTGTGGACATGGATGAATCAGAAACCATCGCGAGCCGCCATTGTGCCAGTCCATGCCCACCTCTACTTAAGACCAAAAGGCAATTAGAACATTGGTGCTATACCTTATTTCTATTTTAGAGTAGCTATACAAGGGGGTGAAGACAGAGAGAGACTGGATGGATAGCCATAGAGTACAATGTAAAAATTATGATAATCATGATGGTGATGAACAGTTCCTATCTTAACTGAAATAAATATTCTAAGATAAAATTTTAGAAATAGGGAACAAGACATAAGATTTTCTCCACTGAATACAAAGAATAAACCATTTTCAGCTCACCTTGTGCTATTAAAAGTACATCAAAATGAACAATGAGTATTTTGGTTCCCATTTTGACACAGAAAATTCATCTGAAGAACAGAATCTTCTCAGAAACGTACTACAAACAAGTAGGTTCAGTTGAGAAGTTGCAACCAAATGGTCTATCTGGATATCCTGCCTCATCAATTTGTACACCTTTTCTACTCCCAACAGAATAGCTATAATGTGACAGTGGGGGTGGCTGACCGACGAATGGAAGCAGACACTTCTGCATGCAGAGAACACTGGGACTCATAACTTTCATTGACCGTTACTCTCTACAGAGGACACCAACTACAACTCCTGCTCATTATTTATTTATAGCTAACACTTTAGCAGTATCAGCAGTCAGAGGAAACCACAGAGTAACACCCATATCAGTGCACACGCATAAAACCAAAACCTGAGTAAGGAGAAGACAAATCTTACATAGGAAACCTTTTTACTTAACAACTAAATAGTAGTTGGGGCTTAAAGGCTCAGGCTGGTTGACGAGTAAAAGTACTTTGGATAGATTTTGGGGTGGTTGTCCTTAGGGCTAACATCTAACTTAGTGGCACTAAGAAGAGATGGCTAGGTTTTTAAGGGAAAGTGCCAGAGAAGTGCCCTGCAGTTACCTGAGGACTGTGTGACTAAGTAGAGAGCAAAGTTAGTAAAAAGGGACACCTTCCTAGAGATGCTGCAAGTAGGTTTAGGCATACGCTAGAGATAAGTATCCTGAGTTCAAGCAATAGAACCTCTGAGTAATTTTCCAGTACAGAAAAGAAATCCTCCATCCATATTTTGGCCTTTCCAATCAGATGGGTGAAATGAACTTAGTGATTTATATGTTTGCTTCTGTTATAAAAACAGCCTTGTTTCAATTTACTTTAGCATATAATGCACCTTTGAAATACAAAAATTCCTTGTGCACGGGGGAAAAAGGCAGCAAGTTATGTCTAGACAACATAAATTACATTCATTCATTGGGAGATATACACAGCTGTGCATAAGCTAATAGGATTTGTGTTATTATTGAAGCAGTAGCTGCCAGTCTTAACAGCACAGGACAACTGGAAAAAAATATAATGCAAAAAAAAAAAAGCCCTTCTAAACTGAACTCTACAGGTTGATAAGAAAATTAATATGCTATTTAATTAGCTAGATTAAGGAGACATTTCTACTGTTTAGCCTTGAACACAAACAAAAATCCAAAGAATCAAGTATTCAAATATGAAACACTATACATGTAATGCTTAACTTATTTGCTTGCATGATTTGATTTTTAAAAAATGGGGGGGATAATTACTATTGTCTTCTGCCATTTGGAGTTATCAGTGAGATGGGTTTAGATGAAACAAGCTATGATTCTATGAACATAATTATTTCAACAGCATCAGGACAGAAATACACATGCAGATATATGTGATGGCACACAAACATACTAATGTACTGCACAAAAACTGATGTACTGTACTTCAAATATACCAAGGTTGGATAACAGGAATTTTAGAGATGATGGGAATCTAACACAAATGCTGAAGAGGTAAGGCACCAGTCTTTCAACTAGCAGAAAAACAAAATACAAAAAAAAAGGGGGGGGGATGAATTCTTCTTGTAATATGAGAAAAAAAGGAAGCAAAACAAATAAAAATCCTGGTTTTTTAAATGATGTAGAAAATGTGTCAGCCACCATAAAACATTACATTGCAAACAGCTGTAAAAACCATATTACTGTGCTGGGTGCACTATAAACTTGAATCAGCAAAATGGTTAGGAATATTCACAACATATAATGTGCCTGAGATATTGCCTCCATCATTACAAGTTTTTATTTTTTTATTTTTATTTTTGGCTGCACAGTTGGTTAGAAACAAATGAATCTTGTCACATTGTAAGCCCACTGCTAAAGGAACCATAGCAAGCAGTAACAGATATGCATTTATAATAGAATGGTGCAAGTTTAAAGCAAACTATAGATGTTGCTGTCACAGATTACAGATTAAAACTGAAACGTGTCACTGCAACAAGCAAAGGTTGGTCTCTTAAGAGGCCAATTTGTGTGCTAGAAATCTAGACATATATTTAAAACATGTATGATTAAGGAACACTGTTCCCATAAAAATATCATTTTTGAAATTCTCTATAACTCATAATGTTCACAAAACCTCATGTGAATAATAGAGAAAAGCACACACACTTCACTGCAAGCCTTTTCTGTCTGTTGATATATTAAGATTTATGTGTGTTTCTTGCACAAATTCACCACTGGAGCAAGAAGAAAAAGCATTATTCTGCTGATACAGAAAACTTACTAAATATTCCTCCATCACCAGTACCTCTATAACTGCATCCTGCCTTAAAATTCCTATACTGAGCTTGTGGGTAGACTAAGTTTTTTCCAACCACTAGGATGATAACAGTGGGAACTTTGATGACCTGAAGCACTCATCACTCTTCAGACAATAAGAGAACATTAGAGCTAGGATAGCTATGGGGAAACAATCCACACATCTGAAGAGGGACACAAGTGAGGTCTGTAGAGGGTCTTCATTTCTAGCAGTTTCCCAGAACCACTGGAAGATTAGGCAGCAAATGTAGACTGCTCCTTGCCACTAGGAGAATCTCAAGGTGAAGGAGGTTCAGTCCATCTTCAGATGGAGCTCAGCGGTAGTAATGATTCCTTGCCTTCCTCAAGTAATCATCCTCAGAGCCCCAAACATCTGCCTGTATCTTTAGCAGCAAAGAAAAGCAGACCTGTCTGCCACCAAATGGATCCTGGGGTAACTATGCTTGGAAGACACAGACCGTTGATATACATCAATAGAGCAAGTTTGCTCTGTCCACCTACTCTTTCTTCAGTTCCAACAACAAAGTGGAAACTCTTTGTGGGGTGGGCAACAAAAATCTTGTTTGGAGATTTGATTTTCATGGGGCTCATCTTCAGGATAGATATCTGAAAACTAACTGTCAATCATTTAACAGGAAAAAATCAATACATAAACTATAGTAATTGAAACAAAGTATTGCATAACTCTTAAGTTGGTTTTCTTGCATATTTACACAAGGTTGTTAAAGGACTCTTGGTATCTGCCAACCATCATGGCAAATTTTTGAAAATTAACACAAATTGAAACGTAAGAAAACCAATTAAGGAATAAATTACTTAGTAGCTATAGCAGAACACCAAACAAATAAATCAAAATAAATTGTACAAGCATACAGTGTGCAATTACAGCTTCCTAAAGAACAGAATCTTTCAAAGAGGTTATTTAGGTTTATGGCAGCAAATTGGAGTTGCTGAATACTATCTCTGCCATTGACAGACGCATTCATTTATTTTAACATCAAATTTTAAGATGTCATGCTGGGTAACTTACACTTTAAGTATTTAGGCTTAATACTGTGCACTCAGTGTCTATGACACAATTAATTCCTCTGCCACTGCTCTGAACAAATATTTTGCTTTCACAGCTTGTTACAATGCCAGAGGCACAAGTAACTTTCGAATTTTTTTGTATTTGTCTGTGTGTGTGCTTTTTAGTTTAGAAAGACCATTTTGATTCTGTCCTACTGACAGAATAAATACCAGTGTATGCTAGCAGAAAGAAACATTTCATATAAGAATTTCAACACCACTGTTGTTTGTTAAACAATAACAAAAAGAAACTATTTTGTGATCCATGTTTGGGTTGTTTCTTCTAAAGGTAACTTAAGTTATTTTTCTTTCAGAAAGAAAATCATGTTTCTTATAGGTAGAGTATATGTATAATAATATGTACAATATATTGCTAGAGAGAATTCCTACAAGCTTCTTTCCCTTCAGTAAGAATGTAGCATTAATGCCTTTCCAATCTTGACTTGTAAGCCTCCACAAAGGAAACTTCTATAGAGTCCAAAGAAATAGCCAATTTCCAGAACGTAGAAAATATTCCTGATAAGAGGCTACCAGCCTTCAAACAGCTCAAATGCCACTGGAGAAAGGGCACATTCTGCAGTCAAAATGGTAGAAACAGAACAACCACAAGAAGCGCAACCAAAAGGTGGGTGATGAAACAGTAGGCTGACAATGAAGATATTAATGGGCCATGGAAGCACCCAAGAATTATGCAGGTCATCTTTACCCACCAAATTCCATAATTGTGAATCTTGCCCCCAACCTACCTAGCAAATTGCAATTTGTACACTGAAGGTTCAAAAGCCTGCCACCAGAAGAGAAAATTAGCGTGATGCAAAATTCTCCCAAACCAAATTTGATTTCAAAACCAAAAGTCATTGGACATATTAATAGACAATGCTATAGCAAGATCAGCTGCAACTTTGCATGCTAACAGGACTCTGTATAAAGCAGATGGCATCCTGTTTTATCTACATAAGGCAGGTGTTTAGTAGAATGTTGTGCTTCTTACTTGCAACTCTGGAGGAACATTTTAACTCAATCCAAAGTAATTTTTGAAGAGAAATTCCTTAAACTGGTGGCCAGTCTTTCACATTGCCGCACTGACTTGAATCATGACACTATGTATATTTTTCTAAAAGTAAATCCTGACAAGTTCAGTGAAGCTTACTCCCAAATATGAACAGGATTACAGCTTTATTTTGTGAATCTTGGCACACTTGCACTAATTAACTTACCAGTAAAGAACATGAGGAACAACTGTAACTGTCCTCCTAAATTGGCTGTTAGAGAAGTAACACTTAATGCTACATCTTTAAAGACATCTGTTCTAGTCTACATTACAGATGGATAGATTAGAGGAACAATAACTGTTTGTATGTTTATATAGTTTTTCTAATGAAATCATTTATTCCATAAAACTTGTATTGAACCAGAACTCCGCAAAACCTCCTAAGGATTAAAATTTGAACACATAATAATTTGTGTTAAACAACCATTAGATGTTTTAAAACTTTATACAAGGGTCTGTTGGTGAAGCCACAGCTCATAATTTGTTAATCAGCAACTAGAAAATAGTTCTTTAAAATGCCCTTGCCATTTCCAGACCACTCAGCTTCAGATGTTGCTTTTAAATAATAATTAGAATATGTTTAATATTTTTGATGTTTAATTTGCATCTAATGTAATGATAAAAAAAGTAATGACTTGTTTTTATTTCTTTGGAAACATCTTAATATTTGGATATTATGTGGCTTTACTGAAAACAACAAAAATAATAATTACATCTGGTAATTATTTTACTGAACATTCACCACAAACAGAGATGAAGAATGAATACAACAACTTACAAAATGAATGGCATACCAACAAATTCTAACAACTCATTTGTGTTTCTTTATAGTAACTGTAAAAATATAAGTATTCCTAGAAACTTTATTTTTCCTTATACTTTAGTTTCTCCAGCTACAATCATTCCTCTGCTCCTTCAATTTTAAAATACTTCTGACGAGGAACTTATTTTAAATTTTGTACAGTGCCAGACATGGTGATTGCTGCTCTAAGAGAAAAATACAGTTATACAGATAATAACTAAATCAGATAAATGATACTCAAATGAGAATTTGATTTGAGAAAGAAATCCTGTGTGTTGCCCTCTTGTACAAGGATATTTAAATCCTCCCCTATACAGAAGGTACAAGAAATTAAGCAGTCTTCCCTTAAAATTTTATCTCCCTCAGACTTCAGAGATTTCCTGCAGTATGAAAACACAGATCTTCCCAATAAGGCACTGTGCAATTTGCTACTGAGAATTGAAGCTGAGAAAGTGAGAGAATTCAACCTCAGCTATTCAGCCCTGAAAAACCTCACTTACAACACAAGTTATACTTCTCTTTGGTAGTGTAACCTTGTGCAGTTTTCCCCAATCTATTTAGATCTCAGGAGCAACCCGAAAGCAATCAAAAATTAGCAACAGGGCCTATTTTCTGGATCAACAAAATCTGACAGGTCAGTCTGAAGTGACAAAATGTTAATTAAAGATGAAAAATGCATAAGTTTGTAACTTTTACCTCTTAAGATACATTAAAAACAAAGATCCGGTGAAAGGATTTGTCCCTGCGGGAAAGAAATTATTGAGACTTTGGCGCACATCATTTTAGAATGTAGCCTATATAAGATCGAACGTATCTTGGTTCAATCATGAGTAAATGTACTGGTCTACCTCCCACAGGCTATCTGAAGTTTCTGTTGTCTGGAGAGAATAAAATATAACACAGTTAGTGGCTAAGTTTTTATTTTCAGCTATGAGAACTCGCAAAACGCTATAGCAAGATTTTATACTATACTTTGTATTTATTTTATGTATTTTATCTTTGTATAATCGGGTCTATGACCGCACAATAAAACTTTAACTTTAAAATAAAGTTCTCTATTGTGCTGTGAACGCAGAAGTTGGAAAACTGTTCAAAACACACATTTCATTAGTAGATAATTCATCTGCATTATTTGACTGGGGGATTGAATAAAGACTTATTTAAAAGATCAAAAAACTTACTAATCACTCATATTAATGAGCGTAATGCAGTACAGAACTCCAGTCACACTATAAAGAATCCAGCAAATATTGTGATCCCTAAAGTACAGGGAAGTTATTTAGTTTAAATAAATCTGGAGTCTGTTGCCATACAGGCTGGATTTGCACATCCCTATAAACCAGAATTCTTAAGTATTTTGACTTCATATAAAAGACGCAGTGTACTAGTGCCTACCCCCCACTTCTGTCCAGCTCCAAGCTGGAGCAATTTCATAAGCCACAGAGCTCCCACTCATGATTTATTGATACCTCAATTCAGAACTCTAGAAGTTTAGACATAACACAGAAATTAAGATTGTTTGAGTCTCGTTGCGTGCATATACCTTTGACACTAAACCATGGTTTAGTATTATGCCTATGAACCAGAACCTTGCACAACTTTTTTTCTCCTCCAGTCAGCAACAAGAAAAACAAAAGCATTTGCCTCTGCTTTCAAATAACAAGGTGGTGTCTAAACTCAGACAAACTATGCCAAGTGTTAACTATGGTTTTTAAACATCTGACCATTATTAACAATCCTATTTTTAAAATTAAATCATAGTTAACCTTAAAAACAATTCCAGGTACGGATATAACAAATCATTGCTAACAGTAGACAATGCTAATTTATTTGCAAGCTACACCAGAGGAGAGGAGAGGAGGGGAGAGGAGAGGAGAGGGGGAGTACATGAACCCAAATGAATCCACAACACTATGCCATGGCTTAGTACTACATGTAAATCTGGGGACTGTCTAGGATCATCCCTGACTCACAGCCACAAATTTGAATCAAGCTGAACCTCATGACCTGTTTGAAAGCTATAATTTCGTAGAATTTTGATCCTAATTCTTATCTTAATTAATTGCAGTGACCTACAACTGGATATCTTCTTCCTTTGATTTCTTAAAAATTCATTTGATTTTTTAAAAATAATAACTGCTTGTGAGCGACCCCGGTGCCCCCCTTGATCATGACACTACAAGTACTTGCAGGAACAAGTTCTTTTATGGGAGCAACACAATTGCTTAACGAAGCAGTAGGACTCAACCATAAGAAATTTTAGGGTACCATGGAGTTGACTTTACTCCCAAAAAGTCTCAAAAGGGGATAGAAACCCCACAACAGTTCTTTTACTGTGAGGAGCAGAGCCCTCCCTCCACTACCAGTTCCGAAACATCACACAAGTGGGCTAAGCAAGGAGTGCTGCAACATGGGTGCTGGATACAGGCACTCAACTGTCCCTGGACTAGCCTTGCGAGGGTTCCTTCCCATGCTACCCATCCATAGTTCCCACTGGTGGAAGCCACTGCATACATGCGGTACTTCTCCCTGGGGGCATGGCCAAAGTCCATCTGGACCTTGCTATCTCTACAGAGTAGCAAGGTGCTGTAGGATGAGGAGAGAATGGAGAACCATCTGACTGGTGGTGACTGGGCTGGATGGGAGGTCTCTGTTGGGTAGCTGCTTGCGCTTGCTACTTCCTTTGCTGCCAGGGTGCCCATCTCTGGTCATCCAGCCCCTTTGCCTCTCACCACCAAGACTCCCTTCAGCGACCCCTAACTGCCTCCTCAGGTGGCACAAAGAACTCTACCCAACAGCCTGTATTGGGATCCTGGCAGCGGATCCTGGCAGCGGATAGTTTCCCAGCCAGCTGAGGAACACTCTGGCCATAGTTCCACCTCCTGAGCCTCAAATGCTTTCCAATCAACCCAATTGTCCTCCTCTCCTGCCTCACTCTTTTCCTTAAGACCCATCTCCATTGTGGCCACATCTGTGGCCTCCAGGGTGCCATCTGTATCTCCATCAGTAACACCCCAGTCCACAAGTGAACTGCAGGTTGGGAATCTCATCCTGACTCTCGGGGAGGTGGAGAGCCCACTCTTGCCAGCAGGGGGCCAGTCCCACACTGCTATATCCTTTGGAGGAAAGAGTTTGCCCATGTGGAACTAATGCAGTTGAAGATCTAACCCACTATTTAATCCTATTCAAACTTTCTTTTGTAATGGCTACAGCTATACACAAATAAATTTGCTTTACTTACTTACACACTGCTATATCAGTATTTCTCTTTTTTCAATGGTAATTTAACTCAACAATTCACTCTAACTCTTGAACAAGGGTTTTTATGACTTTCATTAATTTAAGCTCCCTGATAAGATGCTAGCTCTCATGCTCCTTGTTTTGAGCACCTTTTTTTTTTTGTGCTGTTTGTCTTCCTTCACCCACTCATCATAAAGCTTTGTCATACGGAGATTTAAACCTTAAACTGTAAACATGTAACCTTCTTGGGTGGTGGTGTTTAACTTTATCTCTATTAGTTGCAGACTCCAGAGCCATCTCAGCCCTTGGAGATTCTTTTACTGTCTTTATCCTGCTATACTCTTTGTTTATGCCTCATGTGCCACAAGACTCTGTGATTCAAGTAAGGCTTTGACATCTTTTATAATTTTGCAGTTTTGTTCCTAAATATGCCTTCTTGATCCCAGACTATGAAAGCAAATTACCAAAATATGACTAGAATGCTTTATGAACTCTGTTTTAAATCCTAGTTTTAACTCAACATTTTAGGCACTATGTTGCCTATTTTCATGTTGTTTTATTAAGTCACTTCTGAATTATACACAAATTCCACAAATAATTTATGTTATTTGTCAGTTCAGTGTCCATACACATCTCATGTACAGAGCTACTTTTCCTCGCAGGGTGCAAAGAACCAGCCCTAGTTACTTTAATTGAAGATACAAGATTTAGTATTGTAATTACACACTACACAAGCCATTAATTGCAATTACATGTTTACCTCAATTTACACTTGCAATGAAAATTTAACAGCCACAGGCAAGGGTTTTTGTTTTGTTTTGCTTTGTTTTACTCTTTGTTGAAACAAAAAAAATTAAATCCAAGAAACACTTTACTTGTCAACTTAACAAATGATTTGACAAGAAGGAGTGAAGTTTTTAGAGCTTAACTGATACCATAATATTCTTGATAACTTTCTGGTTTGTTTTGTTTCCTCTATATTCACATAAATAGTATCAAGCATTCACTGTGTTTCAAATACTGAAATCCACAGCCAACTTTCTTACATGGCTTAACTCAATCATATGGCATTGTTTGATGTTTCTGAAAAGTTTTTATTCTGTAATCTTGATGCTTCTGAAAAGCTTTTATTCTGAAATCAAAGCATGATACTACTTAAGAATAAAGACATCTGTTATGCAAATGTTTGACCAGAAAAATCTGGTATTAGAGCCTATGTAAGAAGAAAATTTTGGATTAAAATTTATTTTTACATTGAGAAATTAGACAAATAGGGATCTCCTAAACAGCATCATTTATACAGTGATAAATTACTCAATGGCACACAAGTAGATACATAGGCAGCAGTACCATGGTACTTGCACATAAATTTAGTGGTACAGAAGACAGAGTACAGCAGAGACACAACTATGTTTACATTTCTTGATGTGGAGAAATGATCTATAAAGAGCTGAGCAATGACCAAGGGACTATTAATAGTTGTCACTCTCCTGATACTTCCCTGACAGGCCAGGAAAGAGCAGTAGTTCAGTGGTAAGATTATACAGTGGTGCCTCGCTAGACGATTGCCTCGCAGGACGAGGAAATCGCTAGACGATGCCTTTTTGCGATCGCTACTGCGCTTCGCAAAACGATGTTTCCCTATGGCGATTTTCGCTAGACGATGAGGTTTCCCCGTAGGAATGCGCCGACTAGTGGTGAAAAGCTGTCAGTGCAGCTGTCAGTGCATTCCGATGGGGACCCGCACTCGCTAGACGATGTTTCCCTATGGGAGATTTTCGCAAGACGACTGCGTTTTCCCTTGGAACGCATTGAAGCGATTTCAATGCATTCCAATGGGAAAACGTGCTTCGCTAGACGATGTTTTCGCTAGACAGCGATCTTCGCGGAACGGATTAACATCGTCTAGCGAGGCACCACTGTATTATGCACATGCAGAAGCTCTCAGGTTCCATTCCCAGCATCTCCAAACAGGGCTATGAAAGAGTCCTCTATAATTCTTGGAGAGCTGATGTCAGTCAACGTGGGCAATCTTGATCTAGGCTGACAAAATGTTTGAATTGATATATGGCAACTTCATAGGCTTTTTCCTGTATTCTTCATCCAGTGTGGAATTTGTCAGAATTGAGGAAGAAACCTGTTTGGAATATGTTTGCACTGTGAATTATGTGACGGTTTGCTCTGCCATTCCAATGACTCCTTAAACAACTGCCCAGGTACTCAACAGACCAAAAAGCACTCCATACAACATTTAGATGAATTAATAATTAGAATAATAGAGATGGAAGGTAAGATAGTTAGGAACCTGTCGTACTTTTGTTTGTTTTTGTTTTTGTTTCGACTTACATACGGCCACTTAGTATTGAGGCACTCTCTGGGTAATTTATTCTCAAAGGCTTCCACGGCCAGCATCCGATGGTTGTAGGTTTTTCGGGCTGTTTGGCCGGGTCCTGGAGGTTTTTCTTCCTAACGTTTTGCCAGTCTCTGTGGCCGACATCTTCAGAGGACAGGAGTTAGAACTCTATAGTCTGGTGTGGTGTGTGGGATAGCTGAGTATTTGTAGCTGTGGGATCAGCTTTTTGTCCTTTTTAGGAGATTGGGTGATTATGGTGAGCAGAGTGTTTTTTGTTATGGGTATATTGTTGTGATAAGGGGGGGAGATGATCTGTCACTGTGATTGATGGATGTCGTTAGTTAGTCTTTTGTGTGCAGTGATCACCAGTCCTTGAGGCTGGGTACAGTTCATTGATCTTTTGCAGGCTGTATTTTTCAGTGCTGGGAGCCAGGCTTTGTTGAATTTTAGACTTTCTTCTTTTTTGTTGAAGCTCTGCTGGTGTTTGTGGATTTCAATGGCTTCCCTGTGTAGTCTAACATAATGATTGCTGGTGTTGTCCAGTACTTCTGTGTTTTGAAATAGGATTTCATGTCCAGCTTGTTTCAGGGCATGTTCAGCTACTGTTGATTTTTCCAGTTGTTTTAGTCTGCAGTGTCTTTCATGTTCTTTGATTCTGGTGTGGATGCTGCATTTTGTGGTCCCAATATATACCTGGCCACAACTGCAAGGTATCCGGTATACTCCTGCAGTGGTGAGGGGGTCCCTTTTGTCCTTTGCTGACTGTAACATTTGTTGTATTTTTGTTTGTAGGCTGTGTTTTTTCAAAAGTTTCCCCATGCGGTCCGTGACCCCTTTGATGTATGACAGAAATACTTTATTTGTGGGTGGCTGTTTTTCTTCTTCAGTACAGTGTTGTTTTCTCAGTTTGATGGATCTTGTGATTTCATTCTTGGAATAGCCATTTGCCCAATTCAGATGGTTGAGTTTGGTGCCGAGAAATTGAGCTTCACAGTTCCGATTCCAAAACACAGTCTACCAGTGTTTTGATTATGCCTGCAAAAGGACAACGAACTCTACCCAGCCATAAGGACCGGTGATCACTGCACACAAAAGACTAGCTAACGACAACCATCAATCACAGTGACAGATCATCTCCCCCCCTTATCACAACAATACACCCATAACAAAAAATACCCTGATCACCATAATCACCCAATCTCCTGAAAAGGACAAAAAGCTGATCCTACAACTACAAATACTCAACTATCACACACACTACACCAGAAGACAGACAGAGTTCTAACTCCTGTCCTCTGAAGATGCCGGCCACAGAGACTGGCAAAACGTTAGGAAGAAAAACCTCAAGAACACGGCCAGACAGCCCGAAAAACCTACAACCATCTCTGGGTAATAGTTTGCAAGTTGTTGCAAACAACAACTTGCCCCCCCCCCCCCAGCAAGCTGGGTACTCATTATGCCGTCCTCAGAAGGATGGAAGGCTGAGTCAGGTATCTGAACCGATCAGAATCAAACTCTGGTAGTCAGCAGAGACTTGACTGCAGTATTGCAATTTAACCACTGTGCCACAGGGCTTTTCTGCATTTCATTACCTTGGTTGCTAGCTATAATGTTGCTTCTGCTATAAATTCCAGACTACACAATCTTATTTCTCATGGGGAAAAAAAAATCACCAAGAGTAGGTGGGATATCAACAGAGGCTACAGAGGCTGAATCTATCAAATCCTAGCAAGAATATGGCACAATTAAGGAGAGTAAAACACCAGCTTATAGACTGGAAATGTTCAAAATACATTCCTATCCTAAAGAAGGAATATGCCAAAGAGTGAAGAAACTATAAGATGATCACATACACTTTCTATGCAAGATTTTACAACAAATATTTTTACTATATATGGGACAAGAGCTGCCAGATGTTTAAGCTAGATTCAGAAAGGAAAGATGCACTGAAATCTTATTTCAAATGTATGTTGGCTACTGGAGCATATCAAACATTTCAGAAGAAAATCAGTTGTGATTCAAGAATTACAGCAAACTCTTGTAGTGTGTGGCTCACGGAAAACTATATTATTTTAAAAGGAAAGGGCATGCCACAACAATTGATTGTCCTGGTGCATAATCTGTGCTCTGGACAAAAGGTGACTATTAGGACAGAATACTGAGAAACAGAATAGTTTCCCATTGGTATCAGATAATGGTGTATTATACCTCTCTATCAGTTCAATTTACATGCAGAATATATCATTTGAAAAAAATGGATTAGATTCAGATGATGGGGGACAAAAACCTGGTGGAAGCAATGTTCATAATTTAAGATATATAGATGGCACCATACTGTGGCAGATATACACCTGAAAGGAGATACAAATAATGACCACAGAAGAATTAGATAATTTTAATGTTGTCCATAAAGAATTCAAAATGGTTAAACATTTCCAAAGGGAAACTGCAGCCAGAAGGCTTTAAAAAAAGAAAAAGAGTTTACCCTCCCTAACGGGAAAGGACCTTACTACTCCAACATCAATTCATACAGATTTAGGGGCAGATCCAGAGCCATTCCAAGGAAGTGAAAGTGCTTTTGATCTTGGAAGTAACTGTGAAAAAGCTAAATACTATGTTTCATTATACTGTTAAGTATAGTTACTCCCACCTAACAACCGACATACTGAATCTATTGCTGAATATGTCAGCATTTTTGTAAAATGTCATGGAGTCAATGGTCCTACCCTAGTTGGGACCAACAACAGGACACTGGTCACTGACTTCAGATTCACTTGTGAACTGGAGTGTCTTTCCCACATTTAAAAATAATATTCTATTCATTATTATGCTGATTGAGATCCAAAGGCTACTATAGCAAATACTGGTTTTTCTTTTGTACATATTTGGGCTTGTACAGAAAGTGGCACACCCACTGTGACCTCCTTAGCTCTGCTTTTTACAGACTGCATATCTGCACAAATATGTTTGTTTGTTTGTTTGTTTGTTTGCCATCTGGCAGCCAAGGCCACTCTGGGTGGTTTACAACAAATAAAAAACAACAGAATAACGAAATAGCAAATAGCAACATTAATACCTAGGGGTGAAAATCAAAAAATCATAAAGTGAAGTGAGGGTAAAATTATAATACAATAAATACAATTAAAAGTGAAGAAAAATAAAAACATGGAGCATGGCAGTATGATAGAAGTTATATTATTGGACACTATTGTTTCAGAGTATAGTTTGTTCAGGGAAGGCTTGTCTAAATAGCCAGGTTTTTAGTAGCTTTTTGAATGTGCCCAGTGAAGGGGCCAGGTGGACTTCAGGCGGAAGAGAGTTCCATAGTTGTGTTGCGACCGCCAAGAAGGCCCGATTTCTAGTGGTTGTTTTCCAGGCTCTCTCGGGGTCAGAACTCTCAACCGCCCTGCCTGCGACGATCTTATAGGATGGGCAGACCTAACTGGAAGGAGATGCTCAGCCAGATGTCAAGGTCCCAAACCATTTAAGGCTTTATAGGTTAGTACCATCACCTTGAAACTGGTATGGAAGCAAACAGGTATTTTCTAACCCCACTCAGAAGTCTGGCTGCCGCATTCTGGACCCGTTGCAGTCTCCATAGCAGTCCCAAGGGCAGCCCCACATAGAGGGCATTACAGTTGTCTAATCTCGAAACTACCAGCGCATGGACCAGCGTGGTAAGGGACCTGGTGTCAAGGTAGGGACGTAGCTGGGTGATCCGCTTTAGGTGGAAAATAAGCGGATCAGACCACAGACGCTATCTGTGATGTCATTGATAGCAATGGGTCCAAAAGCACACCCAAGCTACGAACTTCATCCTTCATGGAAAAAGTGCCCCCCGAAAGATAGGGAGGCACCCAGACCACAGCCTCTAGGGGCTCCCACCCGCAGGATTTCCGTCTTGTCCGGGTTCTGCCTCACTCTGTTGTTCCTCATCCATCCCAGCACCGCATCCAGGCAGCGCTCAAGGGATGGGACAGCATCCACTGCAGAAGGATGGAAGGAGAGATAGAACTGAGTGTAATCCACGTATTGGTGACACAAAGCTCCAAAACTCCTGATGACCTCCCCCAGCAGCCTCATATAGATATTAAATAGCATTGGGGAGATGATTGACCCCTGCGGGACTCCACAATTGAGAGTTCACAGAGCGGACAACATCTCCCCAAGCTGAACTCTCTGAGGACGGCCCTCCAGGAAGGATCGGAGCCAGGTCACTCACGAGAATGGCACATGCACATGAACAGACATGATCAGGATACCAGAAGTATTAGGAACTGTTTCCTCACATATAAAATAATTAAAATCCCATATAGAATGAGATGTAGCGATGACCAACAACTTGTGATAGCTCTCAAAGGGGGTTACATAAAGTTGTAGAGAAAAATGATACCTTACCTCCATTATGCCTCTACGAAGCAGCTGCTTGTATACACAAATGGAAGGGCAGTCATGTCCTGCATATGGACATCCCATTGGGATCTGGCTGAAGACTTTAGAAACTTAATGCCACACTTCACAGATATCTATTTTAACACATCATGGCTTTTCTTATCTTGTCACCATTTCCTGCATCTGAAGAAGTGGCTCTAGTTGACAGAGACTTATGCTAAGATTGCCTGTTTTTAAGGTGTGTCATGGCTCTTTTTTATTATAGCAAAGAGGGCTTTTTCCAAGCAGCCTCAACCCATATTTCAATGTGAAGCTCAGTAATGAGTGAAAAAAGTGTGGCAGCGCAACTATAGTAAGGCAAATCTCTCAGGTTCCATTCCCAGCATCTCCGAACAGGGCTATGAAAGAGTCCTCTATAATTCTTGGAGAGCTGATGTCAGTCAACGTGGGCAATCTTGATCTAGGCTGACAAAATGTTTGAATTGATATATGGCAACTTCATAGGCTTTTTCCTGTATTCTTCATCCAGTGTGGAATTTGTCAGAATTGAGGAAGCAACCTGCTTGGAATATGTTTGCACTGGGAATTAGAGTAGAGCTATAGCAAACTCCCAGCTTCTGATTAACTATTTCATTGTATGAAACCTGCCAGACATGCTGATTCTAAATCTAGAAAGTATGGTGGTCAAAATTTATTGAAAATGGCATCAGGTAATCAATCTTCAGTCAAAGATACATTTTCCCAATTTTGTGCTATGCAACAATTCTGTGTGACAATATATGTGTCATGCCCTTACAATGGTGTATACTAGCAGTACACTACTATCCATTCAGAACATCTGCCACAGTAACCCTTATAGTCCCAAAGCAGCTGACAAAAAGGAGCAGCTCATGTAATGAGGTCTTTAACACAGAGGCCAACTCAAAGTGCTTTGATACCAATTACTTTGCACCCCAGGGAACAACAAAGAATGAACAGGGATATAAAGTAAACTTCAGCCCTGAGAATCGACCAGTGCCTAAATATTCATATCAGCTTCCATACAGTTACTTCAAAATAAGTGGTTTGACAACAAATGTCAAAGTGTAAACCCCTTTGATTAAGCATGTCTCTTTCCAACAACTCCAAGTATATTTTCGCTAAATAAAAAATTCGCAAACCCAGAGTTTCAAACATATAGAATTTCAACATTTTGTATTGATGCCTACTTCACAGCCCTTTGTGAGCACAGAAAGACAGAATATTGATACAGAATGAACAAATTATCAGGCATCAGTAAGGGCTAACTTATTGGATGTTAAAGACACAGCAAGGTTTCCACACACACACCCAAAAGCACCTGGTTAATTTTAATAGGAAGAATTTGTCTTCAAGGCAGAAGGGAAAGTAGATTATTTTCTAAATGGTACATTACATCTCAGATATATTTCCTTCATGCTTCCATGAAGTGCTTTAGGCCAAAGCTAAAACAGATACTGAGAATTTGCTGAGAATGTTCAGTGAACAGAAATGACTGGAGGAACTGGCACTGGAGTCTACAAAACTAATTTTCAAGCTCTGCATATTTCCATATGGTAACTGTTTGTGTGTGCAAATACCACTTGTTCATCTCAACTGAGATGAAATGACATTTTAAGTGTGACAATTCCATTGATTGTAAGTGTCACAGAAGTCATTTATGCTTCATTCATTTTGGGACATTTCTGGTCAGTCCTCTTTTGGGCCAAGTTAACCACTCACTACTGGAATGATTTCATGTTTGTCCATTCACTTTCATCACTTTCTGTCCTTACACCTTTTCTTCCTAAATGTGCTTACAAAACTTTTAAGTGGGATGCAAGAGTGAAATCTCTTGTACTATGCCATTTCCCTACCACAACATTTAATTGACAGACTTTTAACTTTCTGACAGTAATTCAATTATACATGATGGTGTCACTGTAAAATACAAGATCAGACTATTGCTTTCCAGATATTCTTTAGACATTTGCTTGGACTGCTTGTTGAGCAAATCCCAAACTTTCACTCTTTTTGCATGGCTATTACTCCCTAGAAACATTGTTACTGGGCTATTTGAAGTACTTACTATATAATTTATTAACTACATCTTTTAGCAATATCACCACAGCTGTTGTTGCATCCCCTCCAACTGGAGACTGATCATAGATATCTTGACTTTGAAAGCAGCAGATTTGATCTGGCATTGCACCCAAAACAACGATTTGGCATTGCACACAAATCTGTTCCCTAGTTTCTTCATCCAGTAAGTTCTTCTTCCTACACTTTCCATGTTTTTAACTTCAAATGATCTTCTGTAGCAATCTTTACTTTTGTTTCTCATTATGTGCCCAAAATATTCTGGCTTCCTGAACTTTATGTATTTTATGATTTCTTGGCCTTTATGCTTTCACTTAGCACTCCTTTCCTGATCAACCTCTTGATCCACAAAATTCTTAGCATTCTCTAACAAACTCAATGTTGCTTGTTCTTATAGTCACTTGTGTAAAAGTAAACAAATCCACATCACATAGCAGAACCAAGAATGGACAGCACCTTAAAATGTGCATCTTCAAAGATAGGTTTGAGTTTTTGTTGCACTCTTCATCTTTTAAAATAGGTTTGTTTTTTGTTTTTAATTTGGGAGGCATTGAGTGCTAGGGCAAAATATATGGTGGGGGGGACACAAAATGACCATGCGGGACAGCATGTGGTCTGCAAGTCTGTGTGGGTGAACCACTCCTAAGAGTCTCACCTAGTAATACTGAACTGTCTGCATATCTGCTATTCATAACCTCTCCATTGGCAAGGATACAGTCATTTGACTGAGCAAGTGTTTCTTTAAAAATGCATCATCAATTAGGCATCTAAAATATTCTTCTTTGTGTTCTTTAATCAATAGTTTAATAGTGACAGAGTCTGCTTTTAGCACATTTTGACTAGGCATATAGCACACTGAACAGATGTCTACCACAAGAAATCCTCACAGAATTAATCATCTCTACAGACAACACCTCATGGGATAAGTTCACATCTCTGTTTATCTATAAAAACCATAGTTTAGCATTAGTGAAATATAACCATCAGTTTTGAGTTCATTGCCATAAACTGATTTAACTGTTTTATCAAGTCAGCAGTCTTACCTCCATCAAGTCAACAGCTGAAGATAACCCCATCAGAACAAGCAATATCATATCAAAAGAAGGGAATGAAGATGCTGCCTTTCATTCATTAGTCTAGAAACCTTCCAATAAAAGTTTCATGTGAGCATGCGTACCAGAAATAAACTATGTTCCCGTTGGGGATATAAATTACACAGGAAGCTACCAAATCTTTTTCTCACCGCAAAATGAGATATTTTCAACCAGTCTCAATAGGTTTTTCACACTTGTGAGGACAATTATGTGCACACTGCACGGCCTGAAAATATGGCACAAATGGTATAGCTGAATTACTGTAGCCAATGCATAAGTGTATAAAACTTAGAATTGTGTGATGAGACTCAGAAATGAGAATCAGGAATTTAATGAGCCTTCTTCACATCCCAAATTCCATCTATCAAACAATAGTTACTTTTCATGTTTATTACATCCGTATTGGCCCCAGACCTGTTGCTTAGCATAGTAAATCACAGTAGAGTAGCCCTGTTGAATCAATGGGGGTTTCGTGAGGCAGGTCCTCCACAAATTCCATTGATTTCAAATGGGCCTATTCTAGTTACAACCTACTTTTGTACTGATTGTACCACCAAGAAGGTTTAGGATTAAATGAGGGCAGGGGGGGAAAACTTGACTCATTTATGTTAAAATATGCGAGGGTTGAGCTTTGCATACTGCATTTTAAAAACATTAACATGACCCCCTGTCAAAAGCCACAATCTCCTAAAAAAAACCTCTTATTCAAGTGCTGAGGTTTTGGCCCCACCCTTACTACTAGCCATAGCTATTTAACAATAATAATCCCCCTAATGGAACTTGTGTTATTGAAGCTGTCACAGCAACTTTCAGTAATCCTGCCTGCTGTTGAGCTATTGGTGATTTGTTGTCAATACTGACAGTCACATAGAAGCTGACAGAGCAAGAGCTGACATCAGGTCAAGGTAGACTCCAAGGGGTTGGTATTGACTGAACATCCTTGCCTCCCTGAGGCTAAAATCTAAAACTTGCTGTTAGTGGTTGGCTGGGATGAGACAGGAATGTTATACTTAAGCAAGTAGTCTTCTATTGCTAGTATACCACAGTTAATAAAGGGGGGAAAAGTTATTTCCTGGAATAATGCACATTAGAGGTCTACTTTTACTTGCAGATGTTTTTACCATGCTGCCAAGTGCATCGTTCCTCTATAATGCTTATTATAAATGGTAAACCAAAATGGGAGAAACATACAAAGCTGCCCCCTACAGTGACCCTCACCAAAGCATTGCCAGTGTTGATTGGCAGCAATAGCTTTCCTTTTTTTCCAGCCCTGCCTGGAAATGCCAAGGATTTAACCTGCATGGAAAGCACATGCTGTACCACTGAGCTACAATACAATATTGAAGGGCCATAATTCAGCATATGTTTTGCATGCAGAGAGTCCTGGGTTCGATCCCTAGAACTGCCAGACAGAAGTGGGAACAAATCCTTCCGGAGACCGTGAAGAGCTTCTACTGATCAGTCTCAACATTACCTGGCCAATGGTCTGACTGGATAACTTCTTATAATCCAATTCTTGTAAAATGAAATAACTTTAATTTTTATCTCACTGCACAGTGCCAGAATCAAAGATCTGTGGCAAAAATATTCTACTCTAATATTCTATCACTACTCTCTTTCTGATTTTTTTGATTACACACACAAAAATCCCAACCATAACAGGGACACTTAACAACCAATACAAGGAGTAGAAAGAAATTAATATTGGTCTGACTGTTTTCAAGAGCAGAGAAATCACATATTCTCTAGACAGGCTGCAGACTTTTAAAACATAACTAGTCTGGACAATAAAAAAATCTAATAGAATAGCTGAGAATGAGGCTATAGCCTGGAACTCTTTCCACTCAACATGTGAAAAATAATGCCTCATTTGTGAGGTGCCACTACTAGGTCAATAATTTTAAGGTTTCATTCTCCGCTGAACAAGTCCAGTTGTTACATGCTACCAAGCCACATCCAACTTCTAGCAACCTTGACAGGATTTTCAAGGTATGTGAGATATTTAAGGAGTGGTTTAACCAGCTCCACCCCCAGCAAATGTTCATGCCTGAGTGGGGACCTGAACCCAGGTCTCCTGAGTGCTAATCAATCACGCTATCCACATAGTCCTAATTAAAATCATACAGTGTGAAATGCAAAATCGTTGAGCAGAAGAATAATCTCAAATCTTTCTTTAGAGAACAGAATATTCTGTTGGGATTTCCTATATATACTATAGTATGTACAGTATGCATCATGGATGGGGACTCAAACCACAAGACTTGCTGTCAAGTCATACTTAAGTCGCACTGGCAACTTGACCCTGACTCAACTCGGGGTTGTTGTTTTCAAAGACTTGGTCTCAACTCGCAACTCAAAACTCCCCCACCCCTCCCTCTTTTTTTTGAGGAAAAAAGCTTGTTTTTAATAGGGACTCAAACTTGGGACTTTGTATCAAAGACTTGGACTCAGACTTGGGACTCGGATCCAATACCTACTAATAACTCTGCATAATGGCTTAATTCAGTATACAAAATGACAAACCACAGGTTAATGTTACAAGAATGAACAAAAGTAATATTCAGCCCTATCTGCTCCTGTCCAACCCCAGTATAAGATGGGAAGAGAAAAGAAAAACTCTGCTTGCTCTCATAATAGTTGCTACTTCAAATATGCAGCAAACCATTGCATCCATCAGATCATAATCGGAGCCCCCTGTTTGAAGATACCAAATGGTTTGTCAGCATAATTGGAGCCCCCTGTTTGAAGATACCAAATGGTTTGTCACCATAATCAGAGCCCCTGTTTGAAGATACCCAATGGTTTGTCACCATTGCTTCTTGGCCCCTTTCCCTTGCGTGCAGGAAAAGGGGAGATGGGTTACAGAAGCTCATGGCTCACTACTGCTGATTTCCAGTCCTCCAGGTCATGTCTTGCAAATTAGCTATATTCAGCAGAGTATAATGCATCAGATTATACAGACAGTGGAACCAATTACTTAGAGAGGTGGTGAGTGCCCCAAAACTGGAGGCATTCAAGAGAAACTTAAACAACCACCTGGCAGATATCCTTTGATTTGTATTCCTGCATGGAGCAGGGGGTTGGATTTGACTTCCAACTTCACTATTCTATGATTCTATGAGATTTAACACCAAACCATACTGTGGCACACTATGAATGACCCTGGACTTCAGCATTCACTTCTCCTCTTCCCAACTTTTTCTCAAATAAACCACTGATTGATGATGTAACATAAAAACTAGACAAAATTACTGTCTGTGCTTGCTACAGTAGATCCAAACTGGGAAAACTATTTGTTGCTGACAAACAGGAAGACAGTGGTGAAATCATAGCATGTGAGAAAGGGTAAACCAATAGATGGAAACATCCATGCCTGAAGCTTCCCTGTAAGTGAAGTCATACTATGTTTTGGTCCTATAGCTGAACTACTGACCAACAAGGCATAAGCACAAAGCAGCATGAACTTCTCTTTTGACTGCTGTGGTCTCCTAAATGGGAAGGTATTTAACTGTCCACTTCAGGGCTTTTCAAAAGAAAAAAACTGAATCAAGACAATAAAGACTGCAAGAAACTAACATTAGAGTTTCTTTTTAGGAGCATCACCTGAAGAAGGATTTGTGTTGTTTAGCTATAAGTGACAAAGCACTATAGATAGTGGAGCTGCCAATGCCATTCTGTACTAATGATATGTTCTTGTCTTGTTATAGAGGGAGCAACATTCCTTATTTAGGAATGAAAATGGCCAGCTCAGAGACTCACTGGATGGTCAGTCATCTTTACTATGTCTACCACAGGAAAACTAGAACTACCATACAAAGTTGAAAGGAAAATCTGATTTGTGATATGAATAAAGTCAATTCCTTTTTGAATAATTTGTGAAAACAGGGGCTAAAAGAATGGTGAATCTGGCACTCCTGCACCCTCTGATTTTAGAAACTGTTAAAAAAGGGGATCACTTTTATTCAAATTAAGACATTAAATTTAATGGTAAGGAAACAGAATGAACTGGCTAGAGAAAAAAATGAAAGATATTCAAATACCAACAGTAGGAGCTGTTACTGATAACGTTATGTTCTTCTCATTTCTAAACTGAAACATCCTAAATCTGGTCGACTTCCAAGTTTATAAGGATATTATTCTTCTCGCTTATAATAATACAACAACCTTGGTGTCCACCATGATGTTCACATTTTCACTATCTGAAACCTTTTTATTTATACATATTCTTCAAACATGCAAGTTCCATAGCAAAGAGAGAGAGAGAGAGAGAGTTTATGTAAAAGTCAGAGAGAGCTTGCTACTCTTGTGTCATTTATCTTCACAACTAGACATGCGGACAAATTAAAAAACGGATTGCGATATTTGTGAAATATCGCTGATTCGTAGGATATTTGTCCCTTCATATTCATCAGGTCCAGAGACACCGACGCATACGAAGGGATGAATATTTACCCATTTTTTTGTCCCTTACTGCAAGCCAGCTGCAGGAACGGAAATGGGGTTTACTTTCCTGCAGCCAGCCTGCTTGTCAATGTCTCAATAATCAGCTAATAGTCGGGTCATTGAGAAGCAGGCTGGCTGAATAAACTGAACCCAGGGTTTGCCTTCCTGCACCCAGCCTGCTTGTCAATATCCTGACCATCAGCTGATTGTCAGGTCACTGACAAGCAGGCTGGCTGCCGGAACTGAACCGTGGGAAGGGGTTTGCCTTCCCACAGCCAGCCTGCTTGTCAATGTCCCACCGATCAGCTGTTCAGCGGGACACTGTTTTAATGATGAATCAACTAATATTCATCAATTTGTCATTAAAATTTTGTGTTTTATCACTTCGTCCATTTGTAAACTTTGACTAATGACGAATCCTGATAAGCACCATTTTTTCGATTTGTCCCCATCTCTGTTCACAACAAAGGAAGCTGATGTAAGTTATCATGTGTCACTTCAAGAACTGAAGATTAATGTCATAGCAGAACGAAGCTTTCAGACATCCCCATGTACGTTTTCTAAATAATTTATCATTAATTATATTCTACATTCATACTTTTCAGCAAGATATTAAATTTGTTTCTCCCAGCTGGCTTGTCAATCTAACTTAAAGTACTTTGGAAGTTCTTAACACAATGAATTTCTGAATGAGTTACTTAGAACTCAGGGTGCATTCATTTTTTTGAAAGCCTGGGGTGTTCTATATTATTGGATGCATTGGGAAAACATTCATATTCTGTTGTTTGTGTTTTCATTTTTTTTTAAAATGCAGCTCTGCTAAACCTAGAATGGAAAGCTAGCAGTTGACTGAAAATATAGCAAGTATGCAATCAGTGCTGTTCACACTTCATGGCCCAATGGGGGAAAAACACATTAGTCATTTTTGCCTCCATACTGTTTCACTTTGCTGTATCCAAAGAGGTATCAGCATCTTGAGGTACAATGGATTCAGCTCCATACTTAGATGTTAGGGGGCAAAGGAAGATCGGTATCTCCTGCCTGTTACCTGAATTTCAAGAAACCAAGAAACCTTTGTCCACCACATGCACACCACTCAACAAATGATGACTGCCTGCCAGATGTCACAGACAGAATCCACCTCAGGAGGTGGCAAGCTAGCACTGACAGAACACTTCTACAGTTTTTCTTCCAAGGTCTCATATTGCACTTGGGAAAACAGCCTGAGACACACAGACACTGCTACCAATCATTGAATGGAAAAAATTAGTAGGAAGGGCAGAGCCCAAAGATCAGGGCTTAAGCCCCTCAGTTCTTTGAACTGTTCTCATGCCAGTGCTGACTGTGGTTTAGACCCAACGATCCCATAAACAGAAGTTGAATAGTCCTCCAGAACATTGTGGGAGGCAATATGAGGTGGGGAGTGCCACAGGAGGGAGAAGGAAATTGTACCCCCTTCTAAATGAAGCAGAACAGAATAATCTCCTTTGTGAATGGAAGGGCACCATTAGATCCAAGCTAATATGATAAATGTGCTATGAAAACGTACTAGATATATTCTGCTGAACTATTTCAGTAATCAGTTTGGTTTAATTTTTCAGTTATTACTAAGTAGCATCTCTTGTGTTTTGCACTACATGGTCTGAAAAATTAAAAGTACATTGTTAAAAAAGCAATCACTTTTATTCAAATGTGGATATTAAATTTAAAATGTACATAGTTTAGACTTAATCTCTACTAACGGTACTACCAATATTCTGGATTTCCAAATGATCCCTCTTAATCTCAAGTAAAGGACAGCTTTAAATTACTCCCAACATGACTCTTAAGTGAAAATTTTGAAAATAATATATATTGGAAATATTGAATTTAGAATAAAATCAGCACTTGCGTTGCTAAGTATTTTATGTTTGGTACAACATTGCTAAAATTGCTTTTCATACTACAAGTGATATATCTGCTATGTACCAAGCAAACAAAACACAAAAAGTCGTACAGCTGAATAAATACTTGAAAATAAATCACACAGTTGAATAACTATGTTTATGCTTAAAAGAATTAGAATTTTTGGTGCATCGTATTTCTGATGTTTGCCACCACCACCCCAAGTAGTAATAACAAAATAAATGTACAAATTATGATAATAATAAAATGAATTATTTTCTTGAAGGTTGATTTTAAATTTGTTGTCTACATTAGATTCTGCTCTATGGACAAAAGTGCTCATATATCATTGCCTTACATTGACACCTAGTGGAAGAGTTTGGAATTGTAACATATTTCCCAGCAGCAACTGAATGAGTTGGAAACAAATAACCCAGAATAATGGCAATACACATTTAAAACGAGCAACTGTTGGCAATTCAACATATTATTTCACTCTCCTGAGAAAAGTATCATTTTGCAAAAGAATGTTATATCTAGTTAATAGTGTCAGACAGGATGTACTTTTATTTGACAAACATACATGGATTCCAATTCGTTTGGAAACTCAGTGTTTCACTAGGAGGGCTATAGCTCAGCAAGACACAGTAGTCCATATAAACCTTCCTATAAAGGTATGGATTATTTCTAGTTTTTTACTATAACTACATCTCTGGCTTCCAGAGTGTGCTGCAAAATCTCAGTATGCTACAAGGCTCACATTCAGATACAGGACATACAAGTTTAAAAGCATACACAATTGTACTTGGTTTCTTCAGACCCAGTATTAACATCTTAGATATTTCTATGCATGCAGTGCAAGTCTTTTCCTTCCCACTAATAAGCATTTGCAGTCAAAAGGTGCAAGGTATATCAGGCTATGCAATTTAACCTTTTCACTGCCTGAAATCAAGAGTCCCAGAAAACATCATGCTCTAAAAGTTGCCTTTTTATAAACAAGAGAGTTGTCAATTCACAATTCTAAAACATTTCAGGAATTTCCAATGTCTATATGAACAAAGCTAAAACATCAATATTTTAGAAATTTTAGTGTTTATGTGAATTTTGCACACAATTAAGATTAAATGAAAAGGAGCCAAGAGTCAAGGAAATGTCTGTTCCAAAAGAAAATATCTCTGGATAGAAATATTCACAATAAATCAATACTACTTTTTTTTTGTCACTGTCACAGATACAGGTAACTGACATAGATTAATTCTTCAAACTGAAGCTTCAGAAGTTCTAACAGAGAACAAAAAATGGTTTTCTACTCTGTTACCAATTTTCCCCCTTAACATTTTGGCTTTTAGGCTACTTGCTGCTGTTGGAGCGATGCAAAGTTACACAAAGGAAACCACAAGATCTTCAATGTTCTTCCAGAAGAGGAATCTTTCCAAAACCCACTAGCCACCCCTGGCCATTTGGCTTTTATGACTGTACAAGAAGTGGCTCTATAATGGATGTACAGTACAGAGCTTTATCCTGACAGTTAACCAACTTTAAACAACACAGTGCTTACTTTGCACAAGCATCAGGGATCACTTCCAAAACAACAGAAGTTCTGAAACTATACTGAACTTGTGGGGCATCAATTTTAGTCCAAATAAGACAAGAAAAGTGCTAAGAGTACAACATGATCAAGTAAAAGCCAAGAGCCCTGAACTACCTTCAATTCAGGGGGGGGGGGGAACCCACAAAGTACACAATTTGTAAAATGCCCTGATTTTTGTAGCAGAAATATAATGTAACAGAAGAGATACAGCACAGCAGATGTTGCAAATGTTGCAAAAATACTACTTTAACATTCTGTAAACTAAAACAATGAAAGAAAATTTACAACCATTCATATTTGTACAGAATAATGGTTACAACAGCCTTTTAAGTATACTTTGTGAGAAGAATTTCCAGCAGCATCTTTCTGATTATGACCCCAAAAAAAGCTAAGAAGCTTTTTACACACAAGAAGCATAACTGGAGGAAAAGCAACAAAAAGTCTTTTTTTTCCAGTTTTTACTCACCTTGCAAAGCTTCTGATAACGTGGAGATGAAACTGCCATTCTCTGCAAGCGATGCAACAATACCACAACTTTCTGCAGAGATGTTCTCACCACCGCCATCATTTTAAGTTTGCCACACTTCTGAAGACACCTCAAAATTTGCATCATAAATGAAAAGCAACTATCATATCCTCTTGGTCACTGGACAATGATTTGCCAGCCCTCTGAGCATGCTCGCTTCTAGAGCAGTTTTTCCAAACGACAGACTCAAAGGCAGTTAGCATAGTGTTAAAAGTATTTCTTCTTTTAAACAGCCAAATACACACAAAAATAAAAGCTTGCCTGCATCCTCAAAGCCTTATTTTGCTCGGCAGGTTCAGAGAAAGGAAGTTGTTGATCAGACGACTACGGCTGCTATGGATTGTGAACTACATGCCACCAAAGGTTTATTAATTGATGGCTTAGAGCCGCAAAAACAAAGCAGAATTCCTGGGGGAAGAATGCCCGAACACCATCACTATAGCTCTCCTCTTGGATATGCTTCATACGAAGACGGAGAACAGCATTCCTTCCCTCAGTCTGGAGAAAGATGCTCTCGTGCGCTCTCTAAAAGCAGCTCTGGCAGAGCTGTGGAGCAAGTGAATAACACAGTGTGCTATAAATCTTATGAGAAGAGCAGAGGGATACCTGCCCTAATTATATCAGCCCTCCTTTAAAGGCTAATAAATCACATAGCGGCAGCTCTCAAAAGCTAGATTATCTTGCACAAAAGGAAGACCTCCAGGGGGGCAAAGCCTATTCTGTGAAAACTCTCTTAAAGCTAATTCACCTCAACAGCTCCCAAAGGAATATTTCTGTATAGGAAATATGAACTTGATTATAGAAAAATTTCCAATTAGAACCTTTCACTGAATAGGTCACTTGAACAACAGGTAACTTAGTTATTATTGATTACTCACTCTCCCACTTTCACCCACCCCCAAGCATGATCTCCACAGGTTTGCACCACTTATTTAAGCCAACTGCTTAAGTAAGACACATCACAATATGAGAATTCTCTGGCTGCCACAGTGTGGATTCAACAATAAGAACACAGTTGAAATTAGGCAAAATGTGACCACATGCTATAAACCAGTGCAGTCTGAAGGCACATGACATTGCAATCTTGCAGAAGCACAGCAAGTCTTTGGCTGGTCAGGTCAGAGCCCAGTAAAGAAATGTGAAATGCTATATATGCTGCCCTTGCAGTCTATGATGGGAGGAACAAAACGTGTGATAAAAATAAACAAACATTCTCCACTAAGTAGGACACTTGCTATAGAGCAGTAGCTTCCTCTGATGTCAGTTCTGTCCTTTAAGGTACAACAGAACTGAGTGACTAGAAAAGACACTCAACTGTGATGAAGAAACCGAACCATTCCACAAGCAGATAGAAGGTGAATTGGAAAAAAATGTGTAAAAGCAAAACTAACCCAAGCAAGTGACCACCATCCAAATACTACAAGAGAAAGGATATAAACAACCACAAGTAAAGTCAACAGTCAAATACAAGTGTGTGAGGAACACAGTTCTAGGGGTCATCTTCAAATAGTTATCCCCAAAACAACTCCATGCCACTGATCTACCATCTAAATGGTCCAGTTTTGAGGCAGTGCTACCGTTGCTCAAAGACCCAAGTTTGCTTGCTGGAGTTAACTTTCTAGTAAGAACTGCAGCCTCAAAATGTAATTTTTTCCACAGGCTAATCACAAACATGTTTAATCAAACTAGTCTGCCTAAGTCTGAAAGTTCATACTCCCAGGATAAGTGTATACAAAACTGCAATGTCAGTGTTGTACAAGCAAAAGGACTATAACTGCAAGAAACTTGACTCTAGTATCAAGCAGCTCAAGACTCACCAGAAGAGGGCAAGAAATAGAAGTCCATATCTGTTCCTTTCACAAAGATGGCAGCATCCTTTAGGTGCAAAATACAATTCAGACTTAGATTTAAGTGTCATATATGTCTATAAAATTTACACACAGCACGAAGTTCCCACTAAGCTGGGCACACACGCACATGACTCCGCTTCCCTCCACACAGCTGTTTTCCTCCTCCATGCAGCAATTGCATTAGATTCCGGTTGCAACGGAACCCAGCGCAGAGGGGGCAGAGTTGCACACGCACGCAGGGGCAAAGCTGTGAGAGAGAGGCGGAGCCCGCCCAGCGAGGCTGAAAATTAGAGGGTACTTTGACACAGCATTTTCTAATACTATGAACTGACATAAAAGTTTACATATTAAACATTTTGAGCAAATTCAAAACTTTGCATTAGAAATACTCTACACTATTCTCTTCTGTGCTCCATCAAATTTCCAAATTTTCTTGCAAGAAAATAGAAGAAGCCCAGTCTCCTGAACTATTCTAGTTTTTGCATAGACCTTCTCATCTCTAGACCTGAGTAAAGATTAATGATGACCACCACATGCTCAAAATTTGTAAGACCACATTTTCACTCTGAAATCCCTGAATTCCCTAGTAGCCAATTATCACTTTGCTTCCAGAACAGAATCTGGTCTCATAATCAAAAGCCTCTGGATTCAAAAGCCTTTTATCATTTCCCACATGCATAGCAACAACATGCTGAGAAACTGCCCCTTTCCTGTGTCTGACAAACCCTAAACAAAACTACTTCCTGGAAGCGTTGCAAGATCCTTTTAATCAGGGAAGCATTTTGTAGCTCCAGTTTTCTCTTAATGGCTTTGAAACGTAGTATGTTAAAATGAACAATTTCTTTTAATTAACTTTGAAATGAAGCTATACACTTTGATTGCACACAGACTTTCAAATCAAATTCCTTGTGGCCTGGTGATAAGAAGCTATTGCTTTCTTTTCACCTAACTGTAGTTCAAGCATATCTGGAACCATGACCTATGAAGCTAGAATTAGAAATCATGGGTTGTTTCTCTAACCCAGAGACCAGCAACATGTGGCCCATGGGCTGCATGCAGCCTATTCTCCAAATTCAGTAATTCAGCACCCCCACCAGCACCTTTCCTTCCTTTCTTTCTTCTTCTTTTTTTGCATGGCAGTATGGCTCAAAAAGTTCCCTTGTGACCTCTAAGGATTTGGTGGCAAATCCAGCATGTTCTGATGGAGCCTCAGAGTGTGTGTGTGTGTGTGTGTGTGTGTGTGTGTGTGTGTGTGTGTGTGTGTGTGTGTGTGTGCGCACACACACACACACACACTGAAATTAGTAAATTTTACATTGGCTACTACACAATGCAGGTTTTCGAGTGAGATTTTTAAGAAGGGGTGGACCTCCAGGGTCAAGGGCTAGGTATGTATGGTCCCCTAGACATCCAGGGATTGTCCACTCCTACTCTAAACCACAGTTAAGACCCAGCAGCGTTTGTCCAGGGCTACATGGGAACACAAACAGTCATGTCATCAAAAAGAGGACTGAAAGCTTCCAAACTGAGGAAGTTTGCGAACTCAAGCCTGAGGAGTGTAATTATAAACTAGGGTGTGGGTCTGTGGCGTTCGCACAGGTAATGAATATTAATGGACTATCTGCATGTACCAATGAGAGTGCTGGAGAGGCGGAGTCACCACATATAAGAGTCTCTGCAGGAGGGGGAGAGGGAGGTTTTTCGCGAATTGGGAGTTTGGGAGTGGAGAGAGAGAGAGTTGGCGGCTGAGGGTGGAGGAAGTAGGATGTTTTGTTAAGAGTTAATGACATCGACTGTACCTTCATCACCTGTAATAATAAACAACTTCTATTTGGTTCTTTTTAAAATGACATATGGCCTGGACCTCTATCATTAATAATAAACAATGCTGACGTAATCAACTGGTGGCAGCGACACGACACGTAGCTTGTGCCCTTTGCTTGGTGAGACAACCCAGGGACAGGTGGGAACGTGACAGGGTCTTACATGCAAAGTCTTCGACAGAAACAAATTAAACATCAAAATAAATATTCTCATCATAATCTTTTAATATGCTGCCAGGTATCCATTAAACAAACAATGGGGTCTGAGATTTTTCATGGATTCTTTAGGGATTTATCAGGGTGCTGAAAAATTCTTTTGCAGAGCTAATTCAATTCTGACTTCATATGCTATATGCAGGTGTTTATCTCCTTCCATTCAGCTAGAATATTCTCTTTAGGTTTATCGATTGCTCAGGATCATATGACTGACATTTCACTATTACTTCTTTCAGCAACTGGTAGGTACCACACATTGTTCCTTTTCTTTTCTCTCTTTCTTTTTAGTTTTGCAGTTAGCTTAACTATCCATGGGAATTTGCTTACTGACTCTCAGCCATTCTATCATTACTCTTTGGCATAATAGCTTTTCCCAAGATTCCTTTTCAATGCATTCTTCACATACTCCATGTGCCTCTTGTTGTTTGGCATCACTGATCCTTCCTGCTTCTCAGACCTTTTTCAAATAGAACATCTGGGATCCTACTATTGTTCACATAAGTTTTTTTTTCCTAACTGAAACTTCCTGAAGAGGTAGAGAGGCACATCTTGGCTGCACAATCCAGCTGGTAATCAGGTACATGACTGAGATGTGCCTCAGCACCTCAGCCATTAGCTGCCATTTGCAGCAGCAATATATGTAAACTTTATGCAAACAGAAAAGGGATTCTGAACATCTTCTTTAATACAAGGCTAACAAGCTTTTTAAAAACACAGCCCACAGTAATTCTTCTACTTATGAAGAATTCTAGTTCCAGTTTGTCAGCACACAACTATTTAATTTCATTCTTCTATACACAACTTTGTCACAGATGAACCCTATCAGAAAGACAAGACAGCAGGTCAACACTGACCCCTACAATAATTGTTTATAGAGCAGCAAAGATTTCAATATTTTACTCTCAAGTCTTCTAAATAACTAGAAACTAAAACACTGAGACATATCATCTGCACCATCTTAATATCCTAAAAATAGTGCAACCCTTCCTCTTTGTGTTTGTTAAGGACACCATGTCCTATTTTCATGAACTTTTCAGCCTTGGAAAATTTGCACGTCTACATGTCTTCCACTGCCTTGAAATGCACGTAACATATGACACACAACACACTGTAGAAAATTTTGTAGCACCAGTTCATGATAAAAACTGAAATAACTGGCAAAAAGACAGATGGAAACAACATTAGCTTGTTAATATTTTCTGCTTAATGAGCATACCCTTTGGCTTATCTTCAAAACCTAAAATTAAGTGTGTCTATCAAAGAAGTTGCAGACTGTTAACACTGTGAAGTGATGTGATGTGAATGACATACCAGCTAAGCTAGCTTTGTCATCTGCAGAGAATGAAAGAATTATAGTTGATAGATTTGTCTTTAAAAGATAAGAAAAAATGCATTTAAAAATCTACATTTCAAAAGTAGATATAATCAGTCAAATTCTCCTAGCATGTGCCACAAATTCATAGAATCATAGAAGCATGCAGTTGGAAGGGGTCTGTACGGCCATAAAGTGCACTCCCCTGCTCAATGCAGGAATCCAAATCAAAACAGATCTGACAGATGCTTTTCTAATTTATTTTTTCTGTTATTCAACCAAAATCTATCTTCCTGTAACTTGAGCCCATTATTATATGCCCTGCACTTTGGGATGATATAAGAACAAATCCAGACTCCCCTCTGCATGACAATCTTTCAAGTATTTGGAGAATGCTCTCATATTTCCCCCCTGTCTTCTTTTCTCAAGGCTAAACATGCCCAGTTCTTTCAGTCTTTCCTCATAGAGCTTGATTTCCACCCCTGATCATCCTTGTTGACCTCCTCTGAACTTGTTCCAGTTTGTCAGCATTCTTCTTGAAGTGCAGTATCCAGAACTGAACACAGTATTCAAGCTGAGGCCTAACCAGTGCCGAATAGAGGGGATCCAGTAGTACTCAGAAGATTTGGAGATTATACTTCTGTTGATGTAGCCTAAAATAGCATATGTCTTTTGCAGCCACATCACACTGTTGACTCATATTCAGCTTGTCATCTACAGGAAGATCCTTTTCGTGTGTATTGAGCGAAGTATCCCCCCATCTTGTAACTGTGTGTTTGTTTGTTCATTTCCCTGACAGGACAGGACATACTAAGCAATCAGTTCTTTGTTGCATTTATGTTCAGAAGTGCACAAAAATATATTATAGCCAGTGCAGACAAAATACAGGCTTTTCTATTATGCAGATTACATATTGCTCCTAAAATGCTGCAAGTCTACATCTAAGAAATAGTAAAAAAAAATTCATTCAAAAGAAATACATCACATAATGTAAGTGAAAATCTGCAGAAGGTATCTTGAAACCAAACTGTTCCAATCTTTCATTCAATCAGTATTTGAAGCCAAACTAGAATAAAATCAAAAAGATCTATGAAATGGTCTTGCAAAATTTCTACAACTTGCTACAACAATGTATTTTAATTTGGTAAAATCAAAGTTCATATTCCATATTATGCTGACATTTACATCTACTATGATTTTTACTGAGAAACATTTGGATGAAAAGTACAACAGTTTTTAACAGACACCTTCCCAACTGAAGTCATCAACAGATGGTCAAGCCATACAACATATTGGCAACAGAAACTGCATCCATGCAGTCATTTTCTTTGTACAACGTGGAATGCAAACAATTTATTTGAACATGTAATGTTTTAAGCAGACGCAGGAACATAAGAACTCCCTTGCCACAGCAGAGCAAAAATCTACCTAGCCCAAGTTCTGTTCAAGCCTAAGTGTTCTGCTCCAGGAAGAAAGTGAGAGTACACATTGGGGTTGCATGTTCACTACACTGATGAAGAAAGGAATTGAATTGGGAGGCACCAGATGTATTTAAACCAAATATCTTGCCAGTTCTGTGATGCAGAAGTTGTTCATCTCCAACAGCAGCCAACCAAGATAAAAACAGTATATTGCCTTGGACTATGGAGGTCTGAAGAGTCAATATGAAAGGATTAAAAAATCAAGAACCTTATAGCATGAGTAATTTTTTGTGAAGAAGAAATTCCACACTATCAAACTTGACTTTTGCTGGGATATTACACTGCCCTGTTTATTTACTTTTTAGTGAAATATATCACATACTTTCCATGCACTTACTTCTAATGGAAGAAGAACTGCACAATCTGAGAGGACACTGGAAATGTTCACACATGTACATCACTTCCAAACTGGGACTACAGAATTGTTGTATGTCAGATGAGGGCAACTCCAGGAAACATGACCCATTCCATCAACATCTCCAGTAGTATTGCTACTAGAAGCAACCAAATGACTTAACTGTGCATTCAGATGAGTTTGTGAAAGAGGTTTTATAGTGACAAGACAGAAAGGAGCAGAGTAGTCATTTACCTTTAAGTCACCACAGCCAAATGAATGGCCAAGAAATAGGCAATCTCAAGAAATGCCAATGACAGAACATTAGGAAAGCCTATCTAATCCAGCATTCTATCCATGCTGTGAGCAAGGAAGAAGGACCCCAAACTTGAAAATGAGATTTTAAAAAAAGAGTCCAAGTCATGAGTTGAGTCAGAGTCAGTGAAACAAAAAACAAAGTCGAGTCAGAGTCGAGTTGCCGGTGCAACTTGAGTTGGACTCAACAGTGAGTCACAAGTCGCGAGTCCCCATCCCTGGGGATCGCTGTACGTCAGTTCCCATTTGACAATATATAACAGTATATAACACAATATATAAATCTTTCCAAGCTGCAAGATCAGAATTGGTCACAAAAGGGAACCAGAGAGCATTTCCTTGTATTTTTCTGGTAACAGCCAAGCACGAAGCATTAATACCACACATTGTAGTGAATGACTTGCACAATCAGAGCAATGGTAACAGTAACAGCAATCCAGATGTTATGAAGCAATGAGTAATGCCACCAGTTCCTTCAGAGTGCAACATTCTCAGCTTGGCATATACAGTGGACCCTCGACTTACGGAATTAATCCGTATTGGAACAGTGGCCGCAGGTCGAAAAGTCTGTAGGTCGAGGGTCCATTTCCCATAGGAATGCATTGAAAACCTATTAATCCGTTCCGGCAGAAGGAAAAAATACCCCCCTCCAAAAAAATTAAAATAACAGCAACAGTGGACCAAGTCCCACGCTGGGACTGCAAAAAAAAAAAAAAATCACCAAAAAACAAAACAACACAGAAACATACCCCCCAGCCTAAATCTACCCTCCAAAACCCACCCAGAACAACTTTTTAAAAAGAAAAAACAGCAGCACCTTACCAGTCTGAAGCCTCCCGCGCTTGCAAAGCCGTGCTTACTCGTGAGTAGACCCGCTCCTTTGGCGGCGCTTACTCGCGAGTAGACCCGCGCCTTCGTGTTCAAAGGTTCTCATCAGTTGAGAGAGCAGGAGCTCTCTCAACTGAGACACACCCTATATACAGTAATGGCCGACAGACCTACAGCACAAAGAAGCAGCCTCGGCGCCACCTATAGTTAGAAAGTTGAATTGCCCACCTTTTTCCCCCTGCCTATTTCTGTTCTTATGTCGATTCTCCGGCCGGAAGTCGAAGTGAAATTTTCCGGCTGGAGAAGTCCGTAACTCGAAAAGTCCGTAAGTGGAGCCGTGTGTAAGTCGAGGGTCCACTGTACTATTTAGACTCACATTGTAGGAAATTATTTTATGGTTCCTTCAAAAGTGCTCTTCTGGGAATTTAATCTGTCCTCCCTAACTGGCACTTTCCAGATCACACAATCCAATTGTGGGTGGGGTGGGGCGGGTGGGATTTGTAGTTCAACACATCTGAGAAGTCCCAAGTTAGAGAAGGCAGCTAAAGCATGACATCTAACAACCTGGCAGAACGCCTCCTTCCAATGAGATCTGCCTGTTTTACATGATCTTCCCAGGCAGGGCTTCTGAGAACATTGACCCAAGAGAGGCCCAGAAAGAGAAGACCAAAAACCAGGCCCTCTTGGTGGTCACTCCCCATCTTTGGAACCAGTCTCCCACCTGAAATTTGTTTGGTCCCTTCACTGGGAAGGCTTTATACAATCAATGAAAACATGGCTTTTCAGCAAGGCTTTCCCGGAGTATTTAACAACCTAACACAGTGGTCGTTTCAGCATTTTATACTACCTGTTCCACCATCTTGCCTTTAAATTATCCTAGTTATTTTTAGTTTTTACTTATGTTGCAAGTCTATGTTTATTTGATGTTTAATTTTGATTTTTTTATAGTTATTGTTTTTATTGTTGCATATTATTGTTTATCTGTTTTTAGTGGTAAACCACCCAGAGTGGCCCTGGCAGCCAGATGGGTGGTATAGAAGTCAAATTAAAAAGAAGAAGAACAACAACAACAACAATAGCAGAGCATACATACATACTGTGCCGATATTTAACAGATACTTAGGTTTTTGGTTAAAACTTATATATGTTATATAATACCAGTCAATATTTTTATAATTTTGATTGATTGTGCCTGGTGTTTTTGAATAATAATAATAACAACAACAACATGTACAACTGAGCTTTGCCACTTATTTGCTGTATTTCTTCTCTTCCACCCCCTTTCCCACCAGCCCTGGCAACATGTATGCTCCATCTTGTCCTTTCAGACACCACCACTTGTTTAAGAAACTATAGCAAATAACTGAAACATTCCCAACAAAATATCACAAAAGATATCTAATAATGCTCTTCTGTTACTCTGCTACTTCCAATCACTTCTTCTAAACAGTGTAGAATCGCATGTTTTTTCCAGAGAATCAGCATCTGTACATTGATTTTTTGCAGGCGCACAGAAAAGACTCTAGTTAACCAAAATTTTCTTTTGCATTTTCCATAAGTTTGCACATTTGTGTTTTAAATGTAAACTCTATGAAGAAACCACTGCACTGTCAGTTCTGTGTATTTCTGGCCAGTGAGTTCTTTCTCGCTAAAAGCAAATATGACTTGGCTGACCATCAAAAGGCTTTTCCCCACCACTGGCACTACATGTGCATGACTCATCTAGCCATTATGCATTTTCTCTCTTTTATTTGCATACTGGGAGACACTACATTATAGCAGATAATGAAAGGAAATTATTCAAGGAGAAAATGTATTAAAATATTTGGTTAGGATAGAAATAACTACAAAGGGTTTTCATGATGTAAATAGGGCAAACAAAGGATTCTTTAATTATAAGTGATGTATATTCCCTTTTAACATAGTACATTAAAGGAAACTTTGCATGTTTTATTTACGCTGTTCAAATACCAAAGCTTTAAAGTCGAAAATGTACAACTCCCCAAAACAGGACACCTATCAATATAGGTATATCTTTGTCCTTGATTTTGCAAATGCACCACTGGGCTATTGTACCAGCAATAAAGGGTCCAAAGCTTCAGATAGAACTAGAAGAATAAAAAAGAGTAGACAGCTGAAATCTCTTTTGTTCTAATATCTAAGTGATAAGATGATGAACAAATATGATTAAAAGTATGAGAGCGAGCCTTTCACTTCCAACACAAACTGTAAAATACATTTGTTCTTAAATTAGTCTCAGGACAAAATTTGTCCTGAAATTTACTTTTAACAATCAAAACTCATGCTTCTTCAGGCAGTTATGAGCACCATCACCAAATTTGTTGAAGTATTTGAATGAATCAGAGTAGCTAATAAGGAAATTTCATCTGGAGAAATAAAGATGAACTCTATAGATGTGACTACATAAGGATGGCTGCATTAAAGGGGTATGAAGACAACTTGGTCTAAATCAAAGAAAACAAACAAGACAGGGTGAGCTTCACCAAAATTTACACTGTCCTTTCAATTTTACTCACATCTGTTATAAATAGGAAAAAATACTGGTGGCCTTTTTTTTTTGCCTAGGATTGTAAACATTGGTCAATCTTCCTAAAAAGTCAGTAACTTGAAACTGAGATGGAGTTCCCTCCCCACATAAGAAGTAATAACAACATATGAGAGAGGGTTGTCTAAGTCTAAGTGGTGATCACTCATCCATAGGGTCACCATAAGTTGAAGGTGATCAGCCTAAATTCCACTATAGAATTTGGAAACAGAAGGTAGCCCACGCCTTCCCTTCTGCTGGTAGTCAGAATATCCAGGACCCTGTTTGTTAATAAACAATCAGAAATAGCAAATCAGAGCTTATAGTCTTGCTAGCTTACTTATTGCTGTACAAGAGTGCAACAATGATCTTGTGCTGGCAGAGCAAATTAATATTATATAAAGCATTTCAAACAAAAAATTATAATTTTTAAACTGGGCTTCAGATCAGCACCAAATTTAGCACATTTCTGTGCAAAAAAAAATGGTGCAGTTTGGGCAATGGGGTTTTGAATTATATATTTTTTAAAAGTAAAACTATTTTACTATGTTAATAAATAAGCAATCCTAAATGTACTCCAATTTAAAACACAACACATAAACTGAAAAGACCAATCTTGCTTATCATGGAAGAAAATGGTTGGCCACACCTGTTTTTTTATTTTTATTTTTTATTATTATTATTTTAATACATTGAAAAGAGTCCAGGCTGCAGGGACTGGAATATTGATCCTCAAAAAAGACCTTTCAAAAGGGAAAAACAGCCACTTTGTTTTACGACTGAGCATGCATGGTATAGGTTAGCCAGCAGGAGCTTCACAAAATGAAACACTGTATATATTCATAGGCAAAGGAGGGAGATATTTAGAGAGAAAGATCACAGAAACAGCCCCAAAAGACAGGTTTTCTTCAATGAATTTTTAAAAAATGTTTCTTTTAAAGAAAGTAATGGAATGGAATCCCACATTCATAAAGTAGAGGTGTTGTTTTTTTTCAGAATTGAATTACTTCTTCTTTATCTTGCAAGGGAAAGAGGTCGAGGAAATAGAGTCTGGGGGTTCCAGGCAGCAGCCTTCCATTCTGCTGGGTTCTTCTCAAGGCAACCCACTAGTTTAAAGACTTTAACACCTTCATTAAAGAGTACAGAGTTGCATCTGAAATTATCCCACCAGATCCAACAAACTAAAAGGGTTTGGGAATAACTTTTTGAAACTGAACAACTTAAGCTGAAAGTTGCCAAACAAAAGATACAAAATGAAGAAAAACACTTGCCTTGGGGAGGGGATTTTCCTTCTGAAATATATACTCCACCTTAACAACTTGTCACCCTGCATTCCCTTGCAGCCTTCCATCACTATATGAAGCCCTTTCTTTTTTCAACAGGCATTTAACTTGCCAATCCTTCACGTCCTTTCAATTCCACTGGCATTTTGTCCGAATATATTTTATCTGTCTTTCTTCTCTTTTTGCTATTTATAATGTTTATGCATATGTTGCCTGTTGACTTTTAAAACATGTAAAGCTGGAGAGAAATAATTTAACAAATGAACTTGCCATGCTCTTACCTCTATTTGCTTCTTCAGTTCTCTTTCAGCAGCGCTGTCCCGGACAGCAGGTTCTCGTCGTGATGCGTCTGCAAGAACATTGACTGTAGCCTCTGCTTCTTGTAACCACTTGAGGAAACTTTCAAGGTCTCTGAGCAAGGCATGTACTGTCTTCAGGTCAGCCTCCAAAGCATTCTGCCTATTACAAGTTCTGGAGAAAGGGAGGAAAAAAGCAAAAGTTGTCTCAGAAAAAAAAGAGGAGGGGCAAGATCTGTTCTCAATCATCCCAGAGTGCAGGGCATGCAACAATGGGCTCAAGTTAAAGGAAGCCAGATTTCGGTTGAATATCAGGAAAAACTTCCTAACTGTTAGAGCAGTACAACAGTGAAACAAGTTACCTCAGGAGTTGGTTAGAGCTTCAACACTGGAGGCATTCAAAAAAAAAAAAAACTTAGATAATCACCTGGCAGATATGCTTTGATTGTATTCCTGCATTGAAGGGGCCTTGTAGGCCCCTTCCAACTTCACTTTTCTATGATTCTATGATTCTATGAACACGAACACAGGCAAATAACTTTTGCAAGTAATGTTTTGGTACCCTAAGAAAAAAACACCAAATCTGTGTGCAGTGTCCAACACCAGATTCCACCAATAGAACAGCAGAATCCAATACAATCAGGAAGCATCCTTCTCAAGCTTCTACTTCACATTTTACATCACAAAGAACGTATTGTCTTGATGATTACAGAAGAATGTTTGTAATTAGATATGGAGTTTTGAGAAACAGTAAATAACTAATTATTACATTTCAGTTATTTGTTTAAAACAAACAGATCTATTTACCAAAACAGAAGCTGCCATCTGACTCATATATAATGGGTAAAGGCATGGGGCTTGGTGTTCTGAGTAGAGATGGACATGGACCAGAAAAAACTATGAATCATACTGGTTCATTATTTGTTTGCCAAACTACTTCAGGGATCCTGTTTTGCTGAAGCAAAATGAAGCACAGAACTCTTTTCCCCTAGAACTTAATTTTGTTCGGCAAAGGGGGATGCCCACTCACCCACTTCCCCTGTTGCCTCCCTACTTGCTTCACCACTGCCACCACCATCCTCAATGGCAGTAGACCTAGCCTCCCTTGCCAGAGCCAGCCGACTGCCTTTGCACATGCACCCACCTATCAGCTGTCAGTATCACACAACCAAAATCTCAAAACAGTTGACTTTTTAAAGATCTGGAAACAAGTGAAAGATAACTTCCAACTTAACCAAAAAAAAAAAACTTCTGCTAAAACTTAGAATGACAGGTTGCATCACAAATATTCTTTTTCATTCCTTATCATCTAAACACACAGTAAGCAAAACAGTCTGGAAAGTCAAGTAAGTATTGCTTTAACAATTACACAAAGAGATCGATGGAAATTGACCAAAGTGTCACTGGACTAATCTACCTACTAAATCAATTAAAGTTGTCAGCTCTAACCTTACAGATTTTGTATTCCAATGTCCATTCATCACAGTACTGTTAAATAAAAATGTTTTGTTGCTCACATACAGCAACCTTGGCTTATCAAAGATACCACAAAGAAAAATAGGGCTTAAAGCAAATTATTCAAAATGGGTATCATATGCGATCATATTTCTATTTTGAGCCTCCCCCTAAAAACCATAAAGCTACCATTTCTGGGCACAAGTCAGAACCAGAGGATCAAAGAATTGTAGAGCTGGAAGGGATCCCAAGGGTCACTGCGTCCAATCCTCTGACAGAGGATGAAATCCACAGTTCAAACATCCTTGACAGATAACCAGGCAACCTCTGTCTAAAAAGCTCTATGAAATTAAAAACCCATTACTTTCTGAGGTAGTCGATTCCACTGTTGAATAACTCTTACTGTCAGGGAGTTTAGTCAAAATCTCTCTTATTATTATTTAAATCCATTGGTTAGGATCCTGACCTCTGGAATTGCAGAAAGCAAGCTTGTTCCATCTTTCAGTAACAATTTTTTTAAGATAGCTCTCATATCACCTCCTTTCAGAACTAAGCACACCTAACTCCCCCAACCATTTTGACAAGACTTTCCATTCTCTTGAAGACCCTCCTCTAGACACATTCCACCTCATCAAATATCTATTAAAAACAATGGTGCCCGTAACTAGACAAAGTGTTCCAGGAGACATCTGACCAAAGCAAAATAGGTAGTATTATTACTTTCTTTGATGTACTTTATGCTACTGTTCAGGCAGCCTAGTATTGCATTTACTTTTCTGGCTCCACATGATACTACTGACTCATGTTTAGCTCCTGGTTCATTAACACCCCTAGATTCTTTTCACTCTTACTTCTGCCAAGCCAGGCATTAACCATCCTATTAACCATCTTATATTTGTTCATTTGATTTTTTTCCCCATCTAAACACAGAACATTGTGATTTTTGCTTTTTGCACGGCTCCACCTGCACAACAGAAATTCAAGTCACTAAAAACATAAGATCCAACCTCCTCTTCCTTGCCTTGCTGACATCATCATCTTCCAGAAGGTGAAAGAAGCAACAAAGAGAATCAGCTATTCTAGTCATGACTATCATCTCATCAAATTTCCATATTGCCTGTTACATTGTATTGTCCTTCCTGGGACAGGAATTGAGACTCCTTTGTTTGTTTGCCATGCTCTGTGTATTGGTTTAGAGAGATTTGAAACTACTGACCATTCCCTCCAGTTGCTGTCTCCAGCTGTTTTCCATCCTTTGAGAGGTTGCTGTTCCATGTGCATCACCAACACTCTTGTCTTCAGCACTTGCTGTCTCCCTGTTCTCTGGAATACCATCCCACATCCCCACAGGAATCAGTTCAAAGCCCTCCTGACTAGACTGGCAAGATTCCCAGGAAACAACATTAATCTCAGCCCCTATATGGTATAATCACTCACATTCCAGGAATCCTATTTCACGTGATCACAGACAAGAATCTAAGAGGCCAGATCTTTTCCAGCAATACTAACAATGCAGCCAGGTGTTCACTCCAAGTATTCTCGCCTCATTTCTTGGACCACAACCTTCAAAAGGAAGAAGTGATGTAAAAACCAATTGTACCCCAAGGTCCTTTGCCTCCTATTCAGAGCCTGAGGGATGTGTTTGGCAGCATTTTTTGTTCCTGCATGTATCAAAAGAAAGGAGTGATGGACAACGAGCTTCATAAGTCTTGTCAAGCTCATATTGTCTACGGTATCTGCACTAGGGAGGTAGCACACCTCCACAGACATCCTAGGCCTGAAAACTGCTGTCTCTGTTCCCTTCAGAACGGGGGTCACCACTACCACCAACATGCCTTCCCCCTCTAGGAACTGGCAGGAATTCTTGCATCCACAGAATCCTTCTTGGTTATTCCATGCTTTCTGCTGTCTCTGCTTCAGCATCTTAGGACTACAACACTCATGGAGAGCCTGTGAAGGTATCTCTGTTGTAACAGCTCACCACTGCTGTCCATGAGGAAGGACTAACTTCAATCAAGCTACCATAAGGACACAGCTTATTTCCCAACAGCCCTGCTTCTCTGGGCCACATTCCGCCAAGTAGTTGCCTCCTGCATTTCACATGCTTCCTCCTCCATAGAGGCTATTCTCCACCACTGGGTCCAAGCTAACAGATTGCATCTCCCTCTATGAGCCTGTCCGGGGATCAAGGTAATCAGGAGAGGCCTTTCTCTCAGTCCCATCACCTGCACAGGGGTGCTTGGTGGGGAGATGGGAGAAGGCCTTCTATGTTGCTGCTCCCAGACTCTGGAATTCCCTTCCAGGAGAGTCTACTCAGCTCTATTCAGAAATGTTTCACTTTCCTTGATGAGCTGAAGTGTGGACAGGCAGTCCTCAAGCTGCTGGACTTTGTCTCTTTCCAGGCAGGACAAATAACATGCACCTGCAGCAGTTATAGCAGTACTTTTTCATGAAATAAAGAAAAATGTGCCGCAGCTGCAGCTGCTCCCTCAATGTCCATCCTTATTGCCTTCTGTGGATAGCAAAACCACACTCTTGGCCTCCTCCTCACACTTCCTCACTTGAAGACCCATGCAGAACAACCCTGTTTATTGATCCTGTCCACAGTATCACAGGGACTTTGAGTGCAGCTACACTGAACGCAGAATGATGGCACAGAACATAAAACATCTTTGAAACAACATTTCTTTGTTTTTTTCAAAAATAATAATAATAATAAGGACTGGATGTGGAAGATAAATAACAGCAACTGAGCCAGATCTTCATAAACACACTGAAGTGTACGGGAGAAAAGATTCCCCAAATATACACAGCATGCTACCAACAAGGAACTGGTATTTGCTGCACTACTACAATGACATTCCACTGTTCATCTTGCTTAGCTGCAAATAAGATTCCTATAACACTGGTCCCATTAAGGATGAAAAATTTAGTTTCATCAGTAGCATGAATGCTCATTGCACAAATGCTACCAAAATGTTTATTTATTATTGTGGCGATTGCCCCAAGCCACACCTGTCAATCAGATTCCAGACCTCACTTGCATGAGCCTATGGGAGAAGTGGAGGGGCGGAGTCAGCAAATATAAGAGGGTTTGACAGAGAGATAGAAGATTTGGCAGTTAGAGAGAGGTAGAGATAGAGAGATAGAAGTTGAGAGATATTGAATTTGCAGAGAGAGAGAGAGATAGTCAGGGAGATAGTGAGAACGGATATTAATAGATAAGATTGGTAACGTGATAAAATATATGACATCTTAAGGATTTGATTGTATGCACTGAATAAATAACATCTTTGTTTCTGATTTAACTTCATACATTTTAATAAACCTTAATAAACAAGTTCTGTTAACAGCAAACTGACAAGTGGTTGAATAAAGTCTATTACATTGTGGATTAAGGAAATCCACTGGTGGCAGTGAGAAAGAGGGAATGTCTCAATTGGTAACTGCTGGTGGGATGACATAACGTGAGTCCTTTGTTTGAGGAAACAGAAGCCACGTGGTAAATGTCACAATTATTTATTTAGTTGAAATACTTCTATCCCACCTTTCTCCTTAAAAGGGACCCAAAATGTTAGTGTGGAACAAAAAGATAAAGTGGGAATATGTCTCCATTCATTTAGAAAAAGTGAAACTCATTCTTATGCTACTGCTTTTTCTTTATGAAGGTAAGAACAAAGACAATTCTATGCACCTTTCCCTGAAAGTGAACCCCACTGATTTCAGTAGAATATACTGTATTTTCCATGTATAAGATGATACTTTTGTCTAAAATCTTTAGACTAAAAATTGAGGGTCATCTTATACACGGAAGTAAGCTGAGGAGAGAACAAAATGGCCCATACCTTAACTCTGCAAACAGGCTTCCCTTATTCACGGGGCGGCCGAAGCCCAGCCAGGAGAGGGCAGCCGAGGCACAGCAGAATGCTGCTCAGACCAGACGGCACGGAGGGTGCATGGCAGGCTGGCCGAGGAGTGTTTGTCCCCCACTCACGCAGGACTGACCGGAGGCCTCCTCCACTCTGCATGACCTCCGCTCTCACGGCTTCTCCTGCTAATGCACGGGGGGGACGGCAGTCCCTGCCGAGGGAGGCTCCCCCACCTCTTCCCCTGTTCAGAGCCACCGACCACAAACTTGGTGCTGCCCATGGAGTCGTTATGGGGCAAAATGGGAGGGAGAAACCAGGAGGTTCCCCCCCTCCCTCAGTAGACTCAGCCCCGCTCCTTCCGCCGCGGTCACCAGAGGTGCCTCCCGACGCAACGGCGCAGCGCCCCAGGTCAGAATAGGCTCCTGCAAGCTGCCATGGCAGAAGGGGCTATCAAGCGCAGCAGCGCCTTCCAGGGCCTCATCCAGTGCCAGCCCGCTCCCCCTTCCGAGGTCCAGGTTCCTGCTGCTCAGAATCTTTGCTGCTGGAGAAAGAGGCGGAGAAGGTGGCAATAGGTCCGGAGCTTCCCCAGCTCTTCACATAGCAGGCAGTTGCTTCAGCTTCTGCTGCCATCGCCGCCTCACTCCATTCACACAAAGCCCGGTGATGAGGAGGAGGAGGAGGAGGAAGAAGAAAGTGAGACTGAGAGCTGCTGCCTCCGGTCCGGGTGGGGCAAGGGGATGCCGAGCCAGGCCCACCACCTGAGCCGTCACTGCCGAGGCCAATCGGGGCTCGGCACCACCTTTGATGGGCTCAGGTGCAAACCAATGCACTGCACTGCCTCTGCTTGGTGGGAAGAAGGGGTCCATGCAGGTGACAGCAAGTGGTGCTGACATCATCCCGCACGATTTCCTTCTCCGATGGCTGCGGAAGACTCGTGCAAGAAGGAGATTCTCCTTCTTGCGCAAGCAACCCTCAAAGCTATGGTAAGTTTAGATTTTTTTAATTTTGGGTTAGAAAAGTGGGGGTCATCTTTTACATGGGGATGTCTTATACATGGAAAATACGGTACTTCCAATAAACATACTTAGAGCTGTTGTGCAAGAAACATTCGTCAAGACACCTAACGGAAATCTAACAGGAAAAAAAAATCTTATGAGACACTGCCTTCTCGGCAGTGGCCCCTCTGCTTTGGAACAGCTTGCCATCAGAGATCTGCCTGGCACCCTCGCTGGGTGTTTTTAACAGCCAATTAAAGACTTGGCTCTTTAGGCAGGCCTTCACTCCTGTCAATACTTGACCCTTATTTTTAGTCTTTTGTTCTATTTTCCATCTTGATCAATACTAACATTGTCGATTAAATTCATGGTTTTAATTGTTTTATGAATAATTTTATTGTGAGCCGCCCTGAGTAGACATAGTCTAGAAGGGCGGGATAAAAATCTAATAAATAAATAAATAGAATAAAATAAATTTGAGTTGCCTCATTATATCAAGCAAGGGTCTATCTTGTGTAGAGCACTGGTTTTTTTCAATGAACAAATTAAAATTCAATAAATAAATTAAATATCCAATAAGGACTGTGCCCCTGGCCACACAAATCCCATGAGTTCAACACTGAAGGCATCAAAGTGGTCTACTTGCCCCCCAACAGGACATCTTATCTTATTCATTTATTTATTACAGTCAATGACCAGGAAAATAAAAATACATTATTTAGATAAAATCACATAATATCAGGTAATACTGAAAGAGATTGGACAAGACACGTCACCATCAATGCACGGTCTGGCTCTTTTAAGACATTAAAATTAAGAAATAAGTTCTAAGTTAGCCAGCAGCATTGAAGGATATAAAAGCTTTTAAAACATCACACCAATCACACAATATAAGATGAAATTAGGAGAAAAATATAATCACCCCAACTCTAACAAGTAAAATTAAACAAGAAATCTCTAACAAGGGCAGAGGCAATTGAAGACCTTATGTGGTCAGGAAACTGGCAAGCTACAGCAGCTGTGCAATGTTTGGCCAGTTTACTAGTAATGTAAGAAACCTTGTCAGAGAGCAGCAAAAGAATATAAAATTTGTCGGATCTCCCCTGAAGTTTTTGAAAAATAGGGGAGAGAAGATCCTTGTGGATATCTTGATAAAAAAGACCATTCACCATCATCGCAGGGACATAAACGATCAGAATAGGATATGCCCTGAAATCTCCCTCCCAAGAAATAAGAAGGCAAAATATTAAATTTGGCTAAGGCAAAAGCTCATCTAGATTTAGGTGGTGTTATACTGGTCAAATAGGTGGGAAGTATAAAGGTGTTGTTTTTTTACAACACTAGATTTGTCCAGTAAACCTAAATGTTAAACACAAATCCTTTGCTGGAGGGCTGATTTGGCCTTGCATAACCCATCGCTATAAGGGTATTTGGGGAAAGACCAGTTTGCACAAAAGCTTCATTTGTCAGGTGACATTTCCATTCCGACTGGAAGGTATCGGAAAGAGTCAATGGTACCAAACTTTGCAGGAAGAAAATAAGTTTTAGCAAGCGATTAAACGTGTAAAACGTGGCATGCGCTGTGATGGAGACTAAACCTGCCTCTAGATGTAGAGCTGTGTTAGGAACACAAGGAGGCACTGCAAGTATAGCTGTCAGAAATTTGGACTGGACAAACTCAAGGGGACGCAGATTGGAATACACAAACACAACATCTCTAATTCAACCTCTGGATTAGGGGTTCCTTTATGACTCATTACACACAGTACTGTATGGAAAGAATTGCCAATGCTATGGAAGAGAACCCTGACAGAGAATGTTATCTGCATGTGTGTGTCTGTGAATAAACTGTTTATGCTTTGTAGTTATATTTGGGGGGGGGGGCATGAGAGTTTTACACAGATTTTGAATTACATGTGGGGTCCAACACTGTTGAAGGGAGACGTGTAATACATTAATCCCATTTACAGTATAATGAGCAGATTTAAGCCTGAGATTGAACAAGCAGTTCCTAATGGAAGTTAGGTGTATGAAACCCAGAGAGGTTTAAAAAAACAACAACTGATAAACTTTCTCTATGTAGTATTACTGAGAATTTGAAGTCTCATGTAAAATCCTTTGGCAGTTAAGAGCAAAGAACTGTAACGACACAATCATATCATCTGCTCTGCAGCCAAACTGGCATCTGTGATACTAGACTTCAGGTGGGAATGACACATTTCAGATACATAGGTGTTCCTCTTGAAGCATTATGCCATAAGCTAGCTCCAGTAATTGGTAAAAAGGGTTTTAAATATCTGATTTTGTAGAGACAATAGATGAGGTAAGATTTGTAAAGCACTTCATACATTGCAAATATATATAAGAATTAATCAAATAATGAAAACTAGAAAAATGTAAATCTTTGATTGCTGATGGCCTTTCCTTGATATCAGGATTTTAAAAAAAGAATGGCCATTTATTCCCTTTGGAGGCAGGGGTCATAGGCCATCTCCTTTCTTTCAAGGTAGTGCTTCTGTTTCAAACACAATTTTTCTGAGAACACTATATAAAGTATGTGGATATAACAACATATATATATTATTTGTGACCTGTTCAATTATGAGTAAAATAATTATTTTGTCCTGGCCTTCTTTTTCATTTGCTGAACAGTGACATTTACTATACAGTGTATATACTATAAAGTTACACCTTAGATTAACAAAGACACACGGCACAGTTTAGGAATGTTAGATCATGGTTGAATGCTATACAAATAGACCTCAGTGAGCCTTGGACTTGCACACTCCCTCTATCCTCTAGAACAGCTGCAAGGAGACCTGAATAATTTACTGTACTTCCATCTTTAAATGAACGGGGGCTGCTGTTACATCCAAAAATGAAAATATTATGGTTAGTTTAAACAACTGTTTATTGAAACTACTTAGGATCATACTACGGTAGTTCAGCCAACAAGTCTAGTCTACATCATCATGCTGGCTTCAAGAATGGCCTTGCATCAAGTAGAATGATCAAGTAACAATGTACCCAGCCCACCTTCCGACACACACAAATGTCTCCATGCCACAACTGGTGATACTGGATGATTGCACATAACCTAACATGCACCAGACATGACAGAAGATAGGTAAAGGATGTTCAGATGAACATCTTATACATACCCTGTTTCCCCGAAAATAAGACCTAACCTGAAAATAAGCCCTAGTATGATTTTTCAGGATGCTCGTAATATAAGACCTACCCCAAAAATAAGCCCTAGCTAAGTGAAACCCCGCCCTCCACCATTGTGCAGCATTGTGCAGCAACCAGAAGATGACATGACTGTAAAATAAAACATCCGTTGAAAATAAGCCCTAATGTGTTTTTTGGAGCAAAAATTAATATAAGACCCTGTCTTATTTTAGGTTAAACACGGGTGGTTTACATATGAAAGCCTTCTCTTCCATTCTCAGAATACAACCTGATCTGGCTGAGTGCCACTGGCTTGTTTTGGGGTTTTTTTTTTTAACTGCTTGCTCACTTTTGGCTTCAAAAACAGTTCCAAATGCTTGATTTCATTTGAAATAAATGTAAATGCACAAATCTCATCACTGAGCCCCAACACCAATTACTTCAGGCTGAATCACCTCAAAATTATTGGCTACATCTTTAACCTTCAAACCTGAATGCCAAAAGAAATTAGTCATAAACTGTTGTAACATTGCAATATTGCCTTAAAATGCTGAAATGTATCACTGGTTTGCAAGAAATACTGAGTAGATTAAGCAATAAGTACAACTATGTTGTGAAGTGTATAAAGTCTGACTAATGATTTGAAATACACAAATTTCAAGCCTAGAGAATTTTACACTTCATACAGAAATACCAAGATTATGCGCCAACTAAAAGACTTAAAATCCACAAAGGCCAAATAATTGAAGGAAATTCTAGATTAGAAGAGATTTAGTATTAAGACAGTGAAAGGGATCAGAACAAATGGCTAAGGTATAGTCATGAAACAGGAGGTATGAAAACAAATCATCTACACGTCTCTAGAAAAAAACAGCTCTCAGGCTACAGTACAATGATTCATAGTAACAGGAATAGCTGAAGGCAAAAAATGTACTGGCTAAAATCCTACTGGTGGCTTACACTTATTTAAAGCGATTCATTTAAGAAGATGCTGGTTATGTTCCTGGCAATGTGCCTAATCATCTGAAAATTTGGAAAAATCATTAATGCCATGTCATTCAGGATAAAACGGGGGCTCCTGTAGCTTCAAACATTAAAAATGTAACCAAAATATCTGTTTCTCACTATTTGATGTATTTTTTCCCCATCTTGAACAATTGATTATTGATGTTGTATATTGTTGATATATTAAATTGTTTTATTTTAAGTGTTGTTAGCCGCCCAGAGTGGTCAACTGACCAGATGGGCGGGATATAAATACAATAAATAAATAAATAAATAAATAAATAAATAAATAAATAAATAAATAAATAAATGTAATCTAGGCCTGACTACAAAAGACAGAAGGCCTTCTTTGCAAAGATTACCACTGTGAGGACAGGAAGTACATGTCATGCAGCAGTTGTCTATTTTCACAGTATTATTGCTTGTGATGGATAAGCAGAAGGATTTAAGACATCTAACATCCTCTATGGGGAGAAAGACATCATATAAATAATATCTATGCATGCTGCATACCCATGTTCTTTCCCTAACATTATGATTTGAAACGGCTAAGCATATCAACCAGAATGCTGTCAGACTTTGACTCTTTTAATCTATGCCAAAAGAGACATATACAGCTGTTTCCTACTCAAGAAGCAAACAAATCTGATTGTCTATGCACATTGTGACATCATCCTATTTATTACATAATCACAGACTGAGAGGGACTACCATGTTGCATTTAAGATCATGTCACAGGAATGAAAACACTGTGATCTACAGTTCATTCTAGAAAAAGTGATGCTAAAGCATTAGTAGATTAGGTGGAACAATGGGAATGAATAGAAGGCTTAACCACTCTAGAAGATTTAATTCAGACATAATTTAAAAAGAATAATAAGAATATTAGTTCATCCACTGAAACTATTTCAACCAGTTTGAGAATATACATCATATGGGCCAGAAGAGACGGAGCATCTACTTCTTTTTGGTCCTCTTCTCAGGACAATATTTTGGTCCTCACCCAGGACAATATTATTCACTAGAAAAGAGTGATTAAAGGTACAGTCTTGTGTACTTCAAGTATATGCAACTTCCTAAGAGTCCATCTATATAATTAAAAATAATTATAATTAAATATTATATTTTATTTTATATTTTATTACATGGATGCACCTGGATTCTAGAATGAAAAGTGAAACCCCAGTGTTGATCACCTTTGTACATCCCTTTACAAGCAACGAAATTTTGAAAACATTCTCCCACTTGAGTTAAACATACCTACCACAATTATACAAAAACGTTTAAACTAAATAACATGTCTCTTGCCCATGAACTGACTTTGTGCATGAAGCCGAAATTTAACTGATAGCCCCAACTAAAGTACACTCACTGCATCAACTGCTGAATGGTGAGTCAACACTTAAATAAATCCCACTGATTCCATGAACATACTGTAGTTGAAACCCCTAACTGGGTTCAGGTCCAAATTAGAGATGGGGGTATTTGTATTCATATACGAATATGAATATCCCCGCACAGGTGGCATTAACGAGGGTCCAGCCCCCTGGGGCCAGATGGTCCACTCACCAATCTGCTGCGGATGGTGCGGCTCTACGAATGGCTCTGCAGCGCGTGATCCGCTCACCACTCCTGGCAGGAGGCAGGAGGACAAGCCTCACTGCAAGGTCAAAGAGTGGCGAGCGGATCGCGCGCTGCAGAGCCATTCATAGAATTGCACCATCCGCGTCCGCGGCGGATCGGTGAGCGGACCGTCCGGCTCCATGGGGCTGGACCCTCGTTAACGCCATCTGTGCGGGGATATTCTCTAGTCCAAATACTTAAGATATATAGAAGCAGGCACCCATGTAGACACTATAAATAGCTACAGATGTCTGAGGGGAACATACCTTTGTTTAAGGTTAATCCATGATGTATTCAAGTGGTCCATAATTTCCTTCACCTTTCTTGTGTCATCACCACTGTAGTCTTGGAGAAGTTTATTGGAAAGATCATTGAATGAATTAATTTTGGTGCCCCCTTTATCAAGATCTTGTAGTAACATCTAAAAAGAAAAGCCACAACAAGACTATGAAAGTGATGAAACCATCAGAGTAAAACTGAAGACCAAGAAAGCTTTCTTATGCCATGGCTACATTTTAAAATTACTTTTATAATTATTATTAAATTATTATGTTTCCTTCCTTTCACTATCTAGAATGAAAAAAAAAAAGAAAACAGAAAGAAAGTGGATCTGCCCTCCAGTGTTATCAGTTTTCCTGAACAGAAGGTTTGGGAGGAACAAGCCGATTTACAATCAAATTAAAATTAAAGTGAATATCATTTTACCCTTTTAGAAGGGAGAAAAGTTTCCTCAGCAATGTATTCCTCAGGAAAGTTGATTTTTCCTTTGGAAAGAAAGAGTTGTTAACAAAATGCTAACTCGGTGGAAGAAATGCTTGTCTTGCCATGGTCATTACCATGTTTGTGCTCTGCCAAACACTTTCAGGAAACAAACCAGGATGCAGGCAATGTTATGAGTGACAAAGTGTGACAGTGTGTGTGTGGGTTCCAGAAAGACCAGCAAGATATGTGAATCAGGGGAATATTAAAAAGAAACAGGAAGGGTCAAGAACAGAACAGATTTGGCATATTTCACGGAGAAACATGGTAGTCTGTGGCACAAGCAAGATCAGGACACAGACCAGAAACTCTAAGACTGGAGGTCTGGACCAAAAGACCAATTTTGCCCAATTTCTCTTTTTTATAGAAGCAGTAGGGAGCTGAAGAAAGGAGATATCTTCAAATCGGTTCACATCTTTCAAATCACGGTAGACCACAGGGATTATTCCTGACTATCCCAACAGGGACAGGAATAATGTGCCCCAGTTCACATTTGTGCCTGTCGATGTTTATTCCACTTGGGACTTTTCCTATATATTGTGCAAAGAGGAGTCCCTTCCTCCTCCTAATGCCTCTGGTTCCACTGGGACAGAATTCTAGGGGATAATTTTGTATACCACAGCAATCCTTCCTTCTTCTTCCTGGGCAGAGATTATTTTAAAACTGAAAGGAAAGAAATGGCTGCTCATCCTTTTTACTGCTCTGACTTAGCAAAATTTTCCTCTGGAAAGAGTGGAGAGGAAGGGTCGATTTGGCATACTTCAGGGAGAAACATGACAGAGGAGGGAAGAAGCTACATAATACTGAAACAATACTATTCAGTTTCTCTCCAACATCAGAAAAGAGAATTTATTATCAGAATTGTTCTAACATGTGCTAAGTGGAAACCTACTTGGGTTACAGCTAAAGACAGGATGGACAAAGATGAAGGGCTTGATCTTAAAAAGCAGTGAGGATATATGAATTGATCAATCATTTAAAGAATCCCCTGAGGCAGTTTTGGAAATCAGAACAGATGAACATTTTCCAATATTTCCAGCTCAGCCTTACAAAGTAATTAGAGAACTCATGTTCTTCATATATAAGCATACACAAACAAGATATATATATTTTATTGAGCAACTGTGCCTTGAATTTTATGTGTTTATGTGTGTTTAAACACTCATAAATAATATGCAGATATGGTAACATAAAGGATGATTCTATCATCTGTTTCCTAAATAAAGGAAGCACATACAGTAATGCAGATGAACCATTATGCATGGCCATTTTTAATGGGAGAACAAATTTCCAGATTCCTCCATAATCAGAAAATATTTACTCATAACATTCCTGATTACTTGTACATTTTTGTAACTTTTTAAAGATCAATTTTTTGCTTTTTAAAATGTACTAATACAGAAAGAAGGAAGAAACACAATACTGGAATTAGGGGGTGGGGGGATATACAATTTACTAGCAGCAAATTAATACAGCTTCCCAGTCCTTAGAGGCACCCACACAGCGAGGGTAACAAGAATTCCTGCATTATAAATAGTACATTTTCAATAAACTAATGTTTTGCTTCACACAACTGACTTTTTTATTCAATACTTCAAAATGTTCTTCTAGATTTTAGACCTCTCTCTGAAAACAAATTATACTTAGATCTGAATTCTACAGAAGAATTGCAAATGAGCAGATTGTAAACACAGAAAGGTTGAACAAAGAATCCCACAAACTCCACTTTTCCCTATCAACAAAGTGGGGAACACTAAGCTAGCCTGCATTCAAGACAGCAGTTGCAAATGCTACTCTGGATGATCTCACGAATTTATTTAATTTTAATAGTTTTAACCATATTGATAGGATTATATTCTACACACTCAGATATTAACCCTCCCCCATAAGAAACACACCTTAAGAGGTAAACATTTGATGGGGAAAGAGAAATTATGTCACAGATTAGAATAAGGGAATGTAATAGCGTTCAGCAATGGGATCTGAGACAAGCACACCATTTTCTTTTCGTTCTGGAAATATTCTTCATAGGATTCCACTACATTATTACTTTCCATTAACAACAATTTGTTTTTGGCAGTAACTTCTGAAATTAAACCCCATACTATGTGGCATTAGGGAAAGAAATGATTGATGGTAAGGAAGACAAATCCATTAATCAGGTCAAACAGTTTTTACTACAACTTTTATCTAGCACCTGCAAAAAGTATTTTATTTGGGAATTTCTATGTCTTGCTTCATCTCCAAAAGGAAATGGCCATACCAATTACTCTATGATATGAAGCACCTTAGTCTCGTCTTCTGGATACAGTATTAAAAAGTGATGGGTTGTTCTGTTTTATTGGATTGTCTGGTATTGATGTACAGTCATGCTTCAATTAAAGTAATTGAATGAAATGTTCTTCCAGAACACCGTATGAACCTGACATTCAGTTATTGATGTAAAATCTTAGTGCATGGTGATATAACATATTTATTGCCAAAAACTCTATATGCATTTATGAACTCACTAGTATACAAGCATCTTGCTTCAAGATTTCTATTTCATATGCTTTTTACGACTTATACTTACTAGACAAAGAAATAAACTTAGAATGTGTACTGAAATGTAATAGTTACCAAAACTAACTTTTGAGAGAATTCATTTCTTAAGACTGAGATAATAAATGCTGATAAAATTATCTAGAAAAATAATGGCCATTCTTATGAGGCAAACTGTCAAAACTGAAGAAGGAAACCATAGGAGAGGATAGGGAAATGAGTAAGTCCAGATGTTTCTACAGCACAAAAGCATCTGGAGGACCATAGCTAGTCACCCCTACTGCAGGACATAATGGCTCATCATCAAGGAAAACATGCCCATAGAAAGCTAGCACAGGAAGAAAAAAGATTCTCTATTTCCCCCAAATGATCTAATTTTCTATGAACAAAGAGATTTCAGGTGATTGGCATTTGAGCTTCACTTGAAATTTATAATACTACAATATGGGCTATGCTAAATCCTTTCCTAATCATGAATGAACTCTGAAACAGAAATCAGAAGTTCAACCGGATGCATGAATTCTGTGCGTCAGGTTATAAAGCATTTTTGAACTCACTTTATTTTCAGAAATTTGTTTAGTCAGCTTTTCTTTAGGATTCTGTAGAAGTGCATGAAGATGTATCTCATATTGTCCAATCAAATTCTCCATGTCTTGCTTCTGGTCATCCCACTTCATGCTGTCTGAAAGCATGCGCCTTAACTGTTGTTGACGTAATTCCACCCCATGCTGAGTACTATCCCACTGGTTCTTCACTTTCTCCACTGAAAAAGAGAACACAGAAACATGCAAATCTACTACACAAAGCATTCTGTGGAGATTAAGTTATCATAAATATTTCTGTTACAGTGGTTCACAGAAGCAGTTCAAAAATAATGTAAGCTATCCTTGAAACCTGTATATTATTATTATTATTATTATTATTATTATTATTATTATTATTATTATTATTATTATTATTATTATTATTATTATTATTATTATTATTATTATTATTATTAGTTTTATTTATAGGCCGCATTTCTCCCAACAAGGGACCCAAAGCAGCTCACAACATTAAAATTCACACAATTTAAAAACACAATAAGTTAAATATTAAAAGATAAATTAAACAATGTATGATTTAAAATACAATTAAAAGATTAAAATATGAAAAGATAAAAAAGATTAAAATTTCTGCTGAAATGGGGTTCAGGGATTCAGTTATAATTGTTAAAAGCCTGCCCGAAGAGATGGGTCTTTAGCTTTTTTGGGGGAGGATAACAGGGAAGGGGCCACCATGATCTCCTGAGGGAGAGTGTTCCATAGCCTAGGAGCTGCCACAGAGAAGGCCCTCTCCCGTGTCCCCATCAGCTGTGCTTGTGCTGGCAATGGGACCGAGAGGAGGGTCTCCTCTGCTGATCTTAATCACTGAGAAGGCGCATATAGGGAGATAGAGTCCTTCAGGCAGCCTGGACCCAAGCTGTATAGGTCTTTATAGGTAATGACCAGCACTTTGAATTGGGCCCGGAAACGGACTGGTAGCCAGTGCAGTTCTTGTAACAGGTGCGTTATATGCTCCCTGTAGCTGGCCCCAGTCAGTAGTCTGGCTGCAGAGTTTTGCACCAGCTGAAGTTTCTGAACCGTGTTCAAAGGCAGCCCCACATAGAGTGCATTACAGTAATCCAATTGGGATCCAAATGGGATGTAACTAAGGCATGTGTCACTGTAGGCAGATCAGACATCTCAAGGAACGGGCACAGCTTTAGCTATGCAAATGCACTCCTGGCCACCACCGAGACCTGGGCATCCAAGCTTAGGGATGAATCCAGGAGTACACCCAAGCTGCGGACCTCAGTTTTAAGGGGGAGTGTAACCCCATCCAGCACAGGTAGTATCCCTAGTCCCTCATCTGCCTTCCAACTAACCAGGAGCACCTCTGTCTTGTCTGGATTAAGTTTCAGTTTGTTTGCCCTCATCCAGCCCATTACTGATGCCAAGCACTGGTTTAGAGTCAAGACAGCTTCCCTGGAATTAGGTGGAAAGGAGAGATAGAGTTGGGTGTTATCCGCATACTGGTGGCACCGAACTCCAAACCTCCGGACAACCTCTCCGAGCGGTTTCATGTAGATGTTAAAAAGCATGGGTGACAAAGCAGAGCCCTGAGGAATGCCACAGGCCAACGCCCAGGGCATTGAGCAGGAGTCACCCAGCATCACCTTCTGAGTTCTCCCCTCCAGGAAGGACTGGAGCCACTGTAAAACACACTGTAAAATACACTGCCATTAACAAGCTGAGCCCTTATATACTTGTCCATTCATCACTGTATCATTATATATGTACTACTCCTCCTCCTGTCCCTCCTTTCTTTCTCTCACCCCAGCATGCACAAGCCCTATTCAGCTGTTATATAAGTACTGTGGCTCATACAGAGCAGCTGCCCCTTCTTCAGACTATCATTTTCATGTGCTGAAAATTACAGCAGGAAGGCAGGGCTAGCACGTTCCCTTCAACAGGCACCACACTAAAAACTTACATCCATATTCCTTTTTACCAATAAAGATGCCTCCTCCACCAGGTCCAAGTCAGTTTCAGTGCACAAAGCTGCACTTAAATTTTCACAAACCAACTCAGTGCCATGCCCAGCACGCTTTTCTCCAGGCAGGTTTCTGTTCTATGGTTAAACTTAAACTCTCATGTTTTGAGCATTAACTCTGGCATAGCACCCATTCCAGACTGAGTGTTGTGGACCATGTACATATCAGCTTCAGCCTTCTAGCCAGCATGTAAGAAACGGCATCACCTTTCCATCCCATTTCCTTGCAGGGAAATGGAAAGCTTCTTTCCTTCCTGCAAGCTGGGCTTTGGAACAGAAGAAGAAGAAGAGGAGACACATTCTTTTTTTAGTTTCCACAGAACACAAGATACCCAGATGAAAAAGAGAACAGGCTTCCTGTACCTTTAATACTGTACGGAGGAGGGAATTTCAGCAGGTTTAGCTAAAATTAAAACCTGCACCCGCTGAACTTCCCTCCTCCACAGGACTGTTGATCACAGGTACAGAAAGCCTGTCCTTTTTTTCATCTAGCTGCTCTACAAGAAGGCAGAAGGCGGTCGCTGCTGCCACTTTATCCAGATTGTAGAAAGAAGCGGGGGGACGGATATCTCCCTTCTTTCTCCAAGAACAGTGAGAAACAGAGAAAAGGTTTTGTTCCATGCTGGGACTTTTGTAGAAAACTACAGCTGCACTTCAGTGCAATCTACTGCAAAAAGATAACGGCAAGAGAGAAGAGCCACCTCGTTTGTGCCCTGTCCTGCACAAAATTTTTAAAAAGAACAGGATTCCAACTCCTTTCAATCCATTTGGCAAGAGGCAAGTTACATGTTCTTCAACAACATACAGAATAAATATTCATTACAGGAACTGCACAATTGGTTTCAAAACGAGGCCTATACCTTTGTAAGGTATTACTGTTTTTATAATGCTTTTACCTAACATATTTAATATAATGTTATTAATTTTTTAATATTTGAATAATTTACTGTTTTAGCTTTTAATATTGTGTTTTTAATGATGAAGATGCTTTGAGTACTTTTTTTTTTAGGAGAAAGGCAGGGTAAAAATATTTTAAGTAAGTTACATTTGGGCTACTCTAGTATCTCTTTATTTTTCTTGATACTTAGTTGCCCAATCCCAAGAACTTTAAACCTTACCCACTAGTTCTAGTTAAAACTATATTCTCCACACTCCTGGTTTTTTTTTCATTTATTTTTGGCCCTTCCTGAAATATATTATCATATTAATGGCCTTTCTTATTACATGAAAAAAGGCACACAAGTCAAATATGGTTACAGTTAAACCCAATATTTAACTTTCCTATATTGCCATTTTGTGCAGTTTTGTGCAATTTTGGCACAGATTGCCAAAATTGTTTTAAAATCATACAAAAAATGAAAATTAGCAAAATATCTTGAACTATAAAGGTTTTTGAACTTAGTACCTTAGTGCAAAATTAACACAAATGAATCTATATTCTTTTAGGCAGCAACTGGGATCTAAAAAGTCATCAAATCTGAGACATGTGCTAAAAAAATCCTTGCTATTAACACCACAGCCCTTTTCTTTGGCCTATACAGGCTTCATCCTGGTACTATCCATGATTTGCTAGACTCTTCCAGGTTCCTCTTAACTCCACACAAGGTCTGCCCTTGCCTTTAATCAGTAAGATTATTTTTGAAGTAAAACATGAACATCCAACTTCTGCCATATCTATTACACAATTATTTCAATATTTTTCTCTCCAAGAGAAACAAATATACATTTTTCTGTGATTGCTGTCCTAACATCAGAACTTGACGTTTTGTTTTTCAGATTCTGAGCCAAAGTAAAAACAGAATCCAGCTGGGGATGCCGATGTTCCAAATCCTCTTTTGTTATCTGTAAAGAGACAGGAATGAAAATAAAATGTGTTACCACTGGGAAAAGTAAAACAGACAAACATATGAACATTAATGGTTCAGATGCTACCTAGATAATAACTTAAGATATTAAACAGCTATTGTAAAAGTAGAAATATCCTTAAGCTTGTGAACATATTGTACTTACTGATAAGACCATGTCAAACAGGGATTTAATCATATTTTCTAATTGTGAAGCATCTTTTTATATGAATTTACTATTATAGACACCCTGTACTGCCAGAAAGACAAACAAGGGGGTCCTAGATCAAATCAAGCGTGAACTGTTTCTGGTGGCAAAAATGTTGAAACTGAGTTTGTCTTACTTTGGACACATCATGAAAAGGCAGGATTCTCTGGAAAAGACAGTAATGCTGGGAAAGGTAGAAGGCAGCAGAAAAAGAGGAAGATCAAATATTAAATGGATTTACTCCCTAAAGTAACCCACAGGCTTGAATTTACAGGAGCTAATCAGGGCAGCTGAGGATGGGACAATTTGGAGAGTGCTAATTCATAGGATTGCCATAAATTGAAGGCAATTTGATGGCACCTAACAACAACAAACTATTATTTACTCTAAGAACATAAGATATGAAGAAGCTTGAAAGAGAAGATGGTGACATTCATATTATTTCAATAGGCTACAGTTTGCAAACATTTGTATTTACTTTGTCTTTATCTACATATTGGGGCATTTTAAATGCTCTTTGTATTTTTTCTAGAATATATATATATATACAGCCTGACCTGCACAACTGTAATATTACAAAGCCACTTTTCCACCCATGGAAAATAACTAAGGCAATACTCCATAGTGAACCATTACATTTGTAACAAGTTATGTGTCCAGACACAGACCTCTGAGATCAATCCCATGAAACTGCACTCCATAAATTATTATAACAAAGTGCTGGGGCAACTAATTTGACTACTGCCACACTGAACACACACAAACATACACGGAGCCTAGAGCTTTCAGTTACTGATTTCCTCCACTTTCTAATGTTGCTAACATCAGAAGCAAAGAAAATGTCAACATAAATATCTGTAACCATTTCTCTCTTAACTTCTGCCAGCACAATTTCAAATGTCAATGCCAATATTCAAAACTCTCTTTAAACTCAATCACATATTGCCTGGGGCTGCTGGATCTCCATGATTAACAGTCACTGAGCAAGGCAATTAACCTACATTAAATGAATTTCATTATTTTAAGCGAAATGCACTATTTGTAGATAACAGTAATAACGTTTCAAGGAAGGTGAACTTGTTCTAGTAACCCATATTGTATGTCTTGTGCTAGACATAGCAGAACATCATGCACATAACAAAAGTGCACCCAAGAGTCTTTAAAAAAATAACTGGTGGATTTAAAATCGTATGGCCCTGGGGTAACGTAACACCATTGTATTATAAAGTTTAGCCACAAATCAGAGCAATTTCAAAAATGTAATGCTCAAAAAAGAAATGACAGAGCTCTTGAGTATTTCATTAGGAATGGATATAGACATGAACACGCAAATATCACAGAGCAAGTTCAGGGCAAATAACACAGTACTCATCCAATTTGCTGATGAAAGTTGTGTTCCTCCTGAACCTGTGAGCAACTCCATTACTACTCCATATCCCAAATACACAGAGAGATATGAAAAACATTAGGTTTCAATATTGTTCAGGGCAATTGGGAGTAATACTCTACCACTCAACCGAAATTTTCTGTGGAAATTACATTTTTAAAAAAAAATTCAACCCACCAATCATTATTATAACAACTCTTGTCCCATCAAAAAGCAAGCTGAGACATTGCAATACATCATCACGACCTCAAAAGCAACAACAATTTCATGGACCCACATACTTTCATGCGTGCAATTGTCCGATTGATTTCTTCGGCATTTCCCACAGTAACTATATTGGACTTCAGCATTTGGTCAATCAGTGCCAACCAGTCAGCCAGTTCTGTTGTAGTTTTGTCAAGATCAGCAGGTGCAGAGATTTCTAACACTGGTTGTGCTTGAGAAAGATTTTCAGCGCCAGAGGATACAAGCATCACCTTTTGGAGAACTGGGTAACCTAAACAATACAAAATTATTTAAATGGTACTTGCTTTACATTTATGGGTTGTTATAAAAGTCTTGTGCAATTGAAATAAAAAGGATCAAAATGCCAGTTTTCAACAATTCCTATCCTCTCTTATCCCCATTCTAACATGTGAAGTAGGGCTAGGGAACAGCTGGCTTTTCAAATTAAGTTTGATCACAACTCCAGTTAGCCCTAGCCAGCATAGCCCAGAATGAGGAGACATATAGTCTAACACCATATTATCAACCCCTCTAATTGAGGGGTTGATAATATGGTGTTAGACTATATGTCTAACACTAGGACTAGGCTTCAGTCTTGGATCTGAAGGACTAGGCTTCAGATCCAAAATCCTTAGAGTAACCACTTCAGATTACTCATATAAACAGTAACTTGCAATTTGGCCTCTTGCTTCCAAGTCTAGAATGATACAGGCACACTAGGATCATAATTACAAAATGCCAATGGCATCTTCATCTTTGACAGACTTGATGAGATTGTGAAATTCACCATCTGATTTTCACTCAGGCAGTTCAGGAACATTCAAATATTGAGTGAACAAAATCTACACATCATTAAACTGACACTAAAGGAGACAAAGCTACAACCTGCAATTGATCCTGGCTTACTATCTGAGTAACTTCAAGCAAGGAACAAATCCAAAAAATTATTGGCAGCTAAAGAAATACTACTGAGTCATAGGCAAGCAGAGGCTGTTTGACCTTCTAAATCATTTAAAAGAAAGAATACACCTGTGTTGGTCTTCAAAAGACTGATAACATAGAGGGAATGTCTGTTTTTGTTCATTTTGAAGTCCACAGGAACATATTTTTGTTAAAAAACTTTTCAAAAGTTTTTTTTAATTAAACATATCATCTTAATTACAGAAGCAGCATCTTAAGCATTACTTCCCTTCAAAATACCAAGGACATATTTACTCTGCATTTACTGAACAGAATGGCAAAAAAATCAGTCACACACAGTCAGAAAAACACATTTTTTACTCAAGCGCTCACCAGGAGGCTTTGTCTGGGGCACAAGATGGAGCTGATGAATGTATGTCTCTAGCTCTCTCACTCTGTTTGGTGCTTCCCTCAACACCTAATATGGGAGAGAAATTTTAACGTTAGAAGAAAGCAGGAGATCACAACTGAATACTGCAAACCTGAAGTCCTGTCTCTAGCCATCACACCTGTACTATTCCTTTACATACCCCCAAGGAGCCTAGAGATGACAGGACTCATACACTCATACATAAATTAAATAAATAAATACACAACCGCTAAAAAATCATAGAGTTAATCACTTCCTCAACAGAGCTCCTTTAAAAGAGGTGCCCTTAATCTGGAATATCCTATGAAGGATGGTTGGAGCTGGTACTATACTGCTTTCTATGCTAGCACTCTGGCTAACAGGGAACACCAAGTATCAGGCATATTCATCTTTTGTGAGCAGAACACTGCTTATGCATGGGGTCTATACCTACACTGGGGAGAATCCCATCTTCTCACAACACCACAGGCCATGATATTCAGCATGGTTAGGAGGCAAGAGGAGCTGTCATGGGGCAAAATCTACTTCTCCCATCCCCACTGTATGTTCCTAAATCTGACTTCATGACAAATCATTCATATTACTTAACATCAGAAGTAGGTGAACTTTGTGGGTCCATTTTCTGTCCCAGGATCTTCCAAGGGTTGCACAGACCACCAAAACTGTAGACAGATACATGTACTTGATGACCCTTACCTCCCTAAAAACCAAAGCCCAAGAAACCCAAAATGATGTACGGTCAACTTTGGATTTTGAAGATACCTGGGGTTTTAATTATTGTTTTTCCTTTCTTTGCTTTTTTGGGGGGGTAGGGTTTGTTTTGTTTTGTTTAGTGGTAAACAGTGCAGAAGGTCCCTGTGATCTATTTAATAGGTGTACTGCCACTCATGGAAGCAATTAATCCTTTTTTTCCAAGGGGAAAAAAGAAGGCCATAGGAGTACTGTGGCCCACAAAATCAGCCTTGAGTTCTGCTCCCTGTTCCAGGAAGTGACTCTGCTTGGCTGAGCTTCAGTCTCTTTCATGTCCTCACACAAGGTCTCCAGTACGTCTTCCTCTGTCTGCTGTCTGCCAGAGTCCTCTTCAATAATCTGAAAGCAGTACTGCAGTTCCACTGGTGAAGAGTGTCTTATTCTTTTTCTCCTAACTGTGACTCATTTCCATGGTACTTCCTCTACGATGTTTGTTCTCTGCTCAGCATTTTCCTCCTCTGCTTTGTCTTGTCATTCTTCCACCTTCAGTGCCTCTTGCAATTGCTGATGCTGCTCAAGAGTTCTGTCTATATACTCTTCAACTTCTCTTATACCCTTAACTCACTGCTCCAGTTCTTTCACTTTTTCCAACCACAACAATGCTGGCAGTTTGCTCTTGCAAACATTGCACACATTTTGCAGGCCACACCCACTGAAGTGTCCTTTTCCTCCATTATCCCTGTTACCTTTTTGCTTTCTTCTGTTTGCCTATGAGTGTCTTTTCCGTCGTTTTGTCTGCCTTGAATAATGATGCAAAAGTCCACTAACATATAACTCTCTCCCCTTTGTCTCCTTGGTCTTCTGTTCTTTTCTCTCTTCCTCCAGTACACCCTTTCCATACTACCTTTCTTTATTACCACCCCGTCAAACTCCTGATAGCTCTCCCTGGTCAACCGCTCCCTGAGGTCTGTCTCAGTTTTTCCTCTGCTGTGATCTGTTAAGAGTGAGCAAACAGAAACTTCTGTTCAACTCTATCACATGTTACATGACTTCCATTGGAAACAATTCCCAAACAAACAGAAAGTCACAGGGATAATTACATATTCAGGGGCATTCCAAAGCTATTTGGGGGGTATTTTTACTCTGGATATGTCTTAAAACAAAATAATGGTATGATCTAAGCTACAAGCCAACAACAACAAAAACAGTTTCAAGCAGAATTTTCAACATGACACTATTTTTATACCAACTTGTCCATCCCCTGCACACCATTCTATAAGAGTATTCAAATGTAATAAAAGAGAATAATGAAGTAGAACACATGTGACCTTATAGCTTATTGCTATATTTAAAACCATACCTTCTTCCATTTAATATCAAGGGTCCTCAGTCTATCAGAAATATTCTCTCTTTCCTGGGGTCCAATGTTTTCATTTGAAAGCACCTCTGACTCATTTCTGTTTAGCCACTTGAGTTTTTCTCCTTGCATGTCCATCTCCTCAATCAAGCCCTAAAAACAGTTAAGAGAACATCTTCAATCCAACTGAAATTGATAGTTCTTTGTAATTATATCCAGGGCACAACACATGCCGGAATTCTGTGACAGCACATAACTGTGGTATTGACTACAAAAGGTACAATCTAATTTGTTTTAAAATGCATGTTCCTACTCTTATGGTTGAAAAGTGATTTAGGAGGAATGAGAGTAGTGCTTGCTGCCAAAAGGAAAATACTGAGAAAATACAAATACTATTTGCAATGTATTTTTTTTAATCCTAAAGTCATTTACAATACTGCAATGTATTTAAAAAATCAAAAATAGAATCAAGAAGTGGTACACTTTCCATAGACATACAAAAACAAAGTAATTTTTTGTTTAGATCCTGAGCTGCCTTCCTTGGATTATAAGGGTTCCTCTCATTCAGAAAATGATTCTTGGCCCAACTGAAACCCCTGCTAGCATGTAGTTCCTAATCCGTTCATGTGAAGGTGAGAGAAGCAAGGGCTTACAACATACCTAGGAACATCCTATCAGCATAGTTCCACACACAGGATCTTAACATCCAACCCACCATATCCCATCAATGAGCAACAAATGGACCTAAGACTGCACTTTTCCAGTAATGTGACCATTCCTATATTGCACCATTTGCAACCCTTTAGACAAGAAGAAGCACCTATTACTGCCTAATTTAAAGTCAGTAATCCCATCTACTGCACAGCTCTAAAATGTAAAGGATACTCCTAATCCTTTTAACTGTGCTTTGCAGATATTAATTATGCTTAACATTATGGGTGGGGCTGCAGACTCTTATGATTGCATAAACTCAGGACAGGTAATGTTTACAATGTACTCCATTGAAAAGGAAACAAAGAGGGATCAGTTCAAACTCAAACATTATCAATTTCAGTCCAACTTGCCATTAATTCTTGGAGATTTTCTTCATGGCTCATTGTGGGTTTTTCTCCCTGGGCATTTTCTATGTTTTCCATCCAGCAACTAAATTCTTCTAGCCTTCTTGTGAAGCCTATTAATTGTTGATTCTCTCCTTTCAGTCTGTGGCACAAACCCCAACATGGAACATAAAATATATATAACAAAAGTATATAACAAAATTCAGTTGGGTTTTTATAAACATAAGAAAATCACTATAAATATTGAAGCCAATGTAAAAGCCAACCTGAGAGGAAACTGCCTCTACAGTGGCTGATGGTTTTTATACTTAGCACATATTTGCAGTGTCAGCATTAACCTTACTTAGAATTCAACTTCAGAGACACTGATTTATTTGGATCTTGAATTTATCTGCATCTCAATTCTACAGTGAAGGCATGTTTTATTTTTTACTTGACTCACAGATAAGAAACACTAAGCAAAATACACAAAGATCACTAATACATTGTAATTCCAAAACATCAGCTTATTACCAGCATATCAAAAAAAGTATATTTAATGAAAAACTGCATAAAATGGAGGGGGTAAAACCGTGATATTGGTGTGGATTTGCATTACCTTAAAAGCAAAAGCATGTCTCTTAATTTTTTAAAAGCAACATTGAGAGACCATTCAGATATAGGCCACAGAAGTTTCAACCCAAGAGAAAACATACAATACTATTCAGAGCCTCTAAGGACACTAGTTTTCAGTGCTTCTTCTAAAATATTTCAAATCCTGATTGATCTTGTTACCTCTGTTGTCTTTCCATGACTTCAGCAGTGATGGCTTTCCAGCGTTTATTCAACCCAGCTAATTTCTCTTTCAGGAAGCTTCCATCTGTAGTGGAGAGTTTCTGTATGATTCCTTCTCCTGTTCTGTTCAGTGCTGAAAAGCTGGCCTGATGGCTGCTCACTCCATCTTCAAGCTCCTGTCACAAATATAAAAACCCAACTGAATTTTGTTATATACCCAGTTTGACATTGATATGTAGCCTGAAACAATGATTGGGCACACAGTATTTGTGAAAGGAAGGAAAGGAAAGGAAGAAAGGAAGAAAGGAAGGAAGGAAGAAGAAAGAAAGAAAGAAAGATTGTTTTTTAAAATGAATGATTACTAATTTGTACTTAAGCGTAAACTAGTATATCCATAAATCTCAATCTACCAATGACAAGCAGAGCAGAACATACTGCTGAAGCTAAGCTAAGAAAAGTCTTAACACACTTAAAATAATAAAAATAAGCATGTGTGTCTTTTTAAGAAACCCTACAGTTTTGTTTAAATATTGCCTACAGATTCTGTGGAACCAGGGGAAAATATTAGCTTGACTCAGAAGAGCTATTCTGCCTGTTCTTCATAGCCTTACAAAATTTCAGCTACGGTAATTAAGGACAGTGTTCCCATTATCAAAAATGCAAGGAAACTGAGGGAAATCAGGGGAAGTTAGATTCAGCTTTCATATATCCCTAACAACAACAACAACAAAACCACTCACTGTCCATAGAAATCAATTCACTATAAAAATATACAAAAATGATCTCAGAACAAGAATTAGAGCTATTATGGGCACTAAAATAAAGCAGCAGTCAGTGGCTGAAATTCTGCTGCATATGATACACTGCATAAGCAATTTTACTGAAACCAAAAATTTCCAATTTCTCCCCTGAAGGCACAGAAATATCCACTGAATTTACTGCATCACTAAAAGTGTTCCTACCATGGTAAAAACAGAAACAGGGGGCTTTCTAGGGATGGGCTGAAGAAAGCCATGGATTCAAATCCTGACTATTCCCTTAAAAATATCCCGAAACAAGAAAGAGAAAGTAGGCCAGCCACCCAAAATCTATCTTTCCTACTTGCGTTATAGATCTATGAAAATGTTGTGCTTGGATTGGGAACTGAAAGCCATCAGGGGACTAGTAATCTATTTATTAGGCTCTACAGAGGGGGTCTCTAAAAATAAAAAAAACTACCAGTCTCCTAATGCCTTGCAGTTCTCATGGAGCTTAGAAAGCTCCACCCATATCCTCCTTCTCCATGCTTAATGGTCATCACTGTAGAAAAAAAAACTTGCCAGGGCACACATAAGTATACTAAAACTCCTCTGAGAACTTGGATTTTTCAGCTAACTCTACCAGAATTCTTGTAGGGGGCTTCTTGGTGAATTCTGGCAGCTGTAGTTTTAAAAAGTCCCATGCCTAATCATTACTTGGATTCCCCTTGTCCTATTCCCACAAGACAACTGTGTTACTAAAGTAGAGAATGCTCTAACCAAAGTTACACACCTTTAACAAGGCTTACCTATTGGTATATGTGACTAATATTGCATCTTATTATACAGAGAAAACAGTGGGGGGTTGAAGGTTGGTTGGGGTTTTGTAGTTGTTCTTTGGGGGGGGTTGCTCTCATAGTCTTAGAAGAGAATATAGAGCAGAAATTCTTATAGAAATAAAAATTCAAAAAGTTGTACTTTCTATCAAAATCAGCTGGAAGCTGTATCTGAAATTTATCAACACAGTTTGTGTGTCTACTGAAGTAATTTTTACTGATTGAAGGGAAATGGTTTCATTATCTCAATTTACAGCAAAAAAATGACAACCGGAACACAATTCCACCTCAAGTGTTCTTCCCCGTGGCAGAACTCCAATCCAAGGATATAAGCAAGCTCACTGCCTTAGCATAAAGTGATCAGATACCTGCTGGTGTATACTTGCTGTTTCTATATCCAGTCTACCATCTGCAGTGTGGGCCTCAGCCAGCAGACCTTCTGCCTCTGTAAACCACTGTGACAGATCGTTGAGATCGCAATGGAACTGCCTCCACTCTGCGACAGACTTTTCAAAGCAGCTGAGTGAACCAAGGGGAAGCAGAAGAAAATGATTTGTGAAGCCCATTTCAAACACAATTTTGTAAAATGGAAAGTCATCTTATTCTTTTAAAATTGCCTTCATGCTATAGGAAAAGCAGATGTAAACCTACACAGCCATTTAGGAGACAAGAGATGTCAACATTAAACTGCATGGTTGTTTAGGTGCATTTGATCCAGCTTAAAGAAAGATAGTATGCACACATCAGAAGCTTTGAAAAAATAATTAATTCTTCTTTGTTTTCTACTGCACACTGGAATTCAATTACTTGATCTATCCACTGCTACTTTTATCATTTAGAATGGAGAGAGCTACTGCCAAAGTCTACATTCAGGGAGGAAAGGACCTGATTGCACCAAATTCTATTCTCTTTTCAAAATCTTTTCGAGATTTGCCCACAATTCAGAGATGATCAAATTCTGGGAGTCTGAGTTGCCCTTTCCTAGACTATATAAAAAAACTGTTAACATCCCCTCCTCCAACCCACTGAAAACCATTTTCAGCCAAAACAAAAAACCCACATACACCCTCCAAAAACTCTCCAAAGACTCACAGAACACAATTTGTCATTTCAGTGTTATTTTAGCCTATTTTAGACTGGGAAAAGATGCTTTATGAAATTGTCACTTCTTCTTTCTTTTTAAAAATATTATTCCTCACCTAAAAAGGATGAGGGACAGAGTAGATTTTCAATGGCAAGAATAATTTTCAGTTTTTGGATGCAAACAATATTTGGGGGTTTCTGAAACCCACATGAAGACAGATGCCTATGGGCCACACGTTCCCCAGTATATTGTACACACATCAGCATTTATTTAAACAAGTGCCTCAGGAATCAGCAGGAAGGAAGCACGAATCTAAGCTTAGAAGAAACCTTTAAAAAAAGCAATAAGCACCAGTCTTAAAATTCATTCAGAAGAATTTAAAGTCAACAGATATTCACTGTCAAACTATGTTCAAAAGAAGTTAGATGCTGCCTATAAACACAGTCAAGTCAAGTCCAGTCAAGAACCTTTATTGGCATCTGAAAAGAAACATATAACGCAACAGGCAACAGTCCTCACTCGGATGAGAAGTGTCTGCCCAGTTAGAGAGGAAACAAAGAGGACGAGTGGCATAAATACTGATGAAACATAGCAAAACGAACATAATTCATTTGAAAAAAAACAGCTAGACATCAGCAGCGAGGCTTTGGCAAACCTGGGGAGTTGATTACATCCCATGAGGGCAGACCAAGAAGTTTGTTGGAAATTGTGACCTGAGTCGCTGTATTAATAGATTGATATATTTGGCCATCTGCCTGGTATAGATTTTGTTCTCTCCTAGCAGGAGAGTGTACAGAATTACCTCCTCTGATCGACCAGGTAAACTAGCAAGAGTTCGTTCCAAATTAGATGTACGGATATCATTGTATACTGTACAATAAAGAAGCATATGTGCCAGGGACTCAAGGGCCCCAGAATTACAAGAGCGGTGTTTCCATTGGTTGGGAGTTAAATCTACCATATAGAACATTAGATGGAAGTACACTGCATCTTGCGAGAGTGAAGGCACGCCGTTCATGTGGGTTCTCTATAATATGCAGACAACTAGTCAATTTGTCAATGTGTAGAGGGAGTTGTAAGTTTAAAGGTGAACAAACTTTACAGGCTGCCCCAAAAATGTCTTGCCTTTCAGTGTCCAAAAGCCTAACTTTTAGCAATCTATACGACTGCATAAACGATAGAGCACCCAAGTGGTCTAGTGAAATGCCCAAAGTTTGAACCTTTTGAATGAACAGTCTTAGGCAGGGAGAATGGAAGGAGTCAGACAGGATGCCCCTAATTAAGGGGTCTTTGTCTAGCAGGAAACAAATTCTCAGGCAGTACTTAAATTGTCTCAACCACACTTGTGTGTTCAGCCTAGTTAATCCAGACTCCAAGCACAAAGCTGCATACGGCACACAGTGAGGAACAGCAAAGGTTTTGTGAGGAAAGAGGTATAAACACAGTCCAATTGTAAAATGATGTAAACAGAGAAGCCCTATTAGGTTCTGGGCTGAGGTAGCTTGCAGCTACAGAGGGGTTTTTTCCCCATTTTTCCCTAGAGTAAATGCAAGTTGACCAATTTGTGCTGGAATCCTAGCATACAGGGCAGTAGTGGTGATGGCCATAGAGGACTTTTATCCTCTGTTTCTGTGGACCTGATCCACAAGGCTCACCACATCCACAATTTATATGACAAAATTGCTATGGATTGCCATATTGAAAAATAAACTGCAGGCGTTAGGGGGTCTAATCCAAACTATATCAAGAGTCTAAAATCAAACAGAAATTATGCAATACATAGAGGGAAAGTACTGTTTGATTGAAGTAATGTCTGCTTTGGCTCTCAGTAACTTTGAGTCCTTCCAGACCATAAACCTATCCTGAAAGGCTCTATGCCCATTTTCAGTGTGTCTGCTCCCATGAACCTTGAAACCTAAGAAGCTACGATAAGGAGTATCTAACCCTCAATAAAAGGGAGAGGCAATTCTTCAGTTGTAAGAGAAGGCACCAAAAAAGATTCAAAGACTTAACACTGAACTTGATAATATATTGACATGACACAATGAAGTATTCTGCCAATCACATACAAGCGATCATAATGTATTTTTATACTCCACTGTGTATTTAGGCAATTTTGTTCTAAAATGTAAGGATAATTATAAGTTTAACTAATGCTGAAGTGTCAATATAAATAATAATACAAGCATTTTTATTTGTTTCTTAATAATCAAGAAACAAAAATCTTCTGTAATACAATGTATATTAACAAGCTCCAGGGTCTTAATGACACTATCCATGGACCACAAAGAGTAAAACATTATGCTAAGCATCTGAAAATGCTACTTACAGTATTATAAAGTCTTAGCATTAAAAATTTATTAACAATCTTGTAACTATTATTACAAGTTTGGGATTAAAAATGCTAAGCAAGCCTAGTCACATAAATGAGATGCAAAATAAGATGCAGTATTTATGACATACAAGAAATGCCCTCCAATGAATCGGCTTGAAGATCAATCAGCTGTATTTCATCAATTAACTATGAACGTTTCTCTTTTAAGTTGGAAAAACTGGTTTTCCTGCCTAACTGTTAACTTAGTAAGATTTCTGAAGTTTCCAAATGGATGATGAAGTGTTAAATGTAGATAATCATGTACACAAATAGCCACAATAAGAGCAAACATCTCTCCCTTATCCTACTTGCTATGCGCCAAGAACGTCTGGGATATCACATGAGAGTGCTCTGGATTTGCTGTTGCACACACAACAGCAAATCCAGTAAACAAGCCCCAAAAGTCAGATAAATGGTTGATGAATTTTCAGAGATGCTACTTTCTCAATAAAGGTAGTTAAGAACTATTAATTATACCTAGCCCCACCTACTTTGATTTATTCATATTCTATGTCCTTAGCCTCCTTCACTACTAGAATGAAGTCATTTCAGTTCCAAACTGGCCTGTGTGCCAAAAAAGATTCATCACATTTTCATCTGGCATGCACTAAGCAACTTCACGATTACTATTAATACTATTAATAAACCAAGATGTTGCAGAAAATTGTATCAGAAATTGCAAAATCCTAACCTTCCTAGTGGCTTTTCCCCACCTATGCTATCACAGCAATAATCTCTTCATGGCGCAAAATTGTTTGTTTTTAAGCAACAAGTACACTCAGTTCTTTCACTTACCATTTACGGTCATTACACATCCTGTTAATTCTGTCCCATTCTGCATTCAGCTGGGTTAGCGAATCTCCTATTTGCATGGCTTCAGATCCAGATGCTTCCACTATAACATCCGGTTGCTTTTCATGAATAATTGCTATCTGATCCCCAAGCTTGTCTAACATGCTTTTTATGTTCTGTAAGGACATTAAATGAAAAATATTACTGAAATGTTCAGTAATGCAGCGTTACTAACTGTTCAAGAAAAACAACCAGCTGGAAAAATAGACTAGTTAAAATGGCCAAAGGCACCACTACTATACAGACTTAAAACCTTCTATAAAACTATAAGACATATATAATTCTGCACAATCAGTTTTCAAATAATGTTTTATAAAAGTAAACAAAATTTGCATCCATTGAACTTGTAATCTAAGTACATTTTCTGATTGATGCATTTAAGTATGTACTTACTTTATTATTTTAAGGAAAAGATTTCACACACATTGAAATCTATTACTTTAGATAGTTCTTTCTCCCTGGATTTCTCAAACCTCTAAGTTTTATCAGAATGACCTACTAAAATGTTTCTCAAAAAACACAAACACATTCTCCAGTAAAAGGATAGATTGGTATCACATTTCAATTTCTGTCACAAAAACAAACACATATATATTACATCCTTCCCTGCATACTTAAGGCAGTGTGCAAACTGATACAGACTGTAATTTTTAACATTTCCCTGACCCAACAGTCCAAAGCCTCTGTTTAGAAACCGTCAAGGGTCTAACAAAACATTCTTATCACCCAGTTTAGGCAGTATATTGTGAATATAATGAGTGCTTTGCAGAAGTGCACTCCCATTCTCACTGTACAAATGACTGGATGCTAGCATTTGTCTTGCTCTTTTCTCTGCAACTCACTTCTACAACTTGTTTCAGTTTGAATTCTCCCCATTCCACCACCAGAAAAGGATATGAAAGGCCTCCTGATAAGTTAGTTTTCAATAACTGAAATTATGTAACAAACTCAGGGCAACACAACAGTTAAGACTAGAGATGGGCACAAACCACCAGTTCAGTAGTTTGTGCTGGTTCATTTATTGGCCAAACAGACCTCTGGTGCTTCAAAGCCCCACCTCCTCCAGCAGGCACCCACTCAGAGGCAGTTGCCTGACTGCCTTGCCTCCTCCAAGCTCTATGTCTGACAGCATGCCCACCAGAAGAGGTGGGGTTTTCAAGCACCGAACACTGTTCGGCCGATAAACCAGCACAAATTGCCAACCTGTAAGTTCATACCCATCTCTAGTTAAGATTATGAGACTACTGTAGTCTACAAACATCAGAGGCACAGATGCCTGTGAAAGAAGAGGCAACTGATTTCCTAGAGTATGGAAACACGGAACATTTTTGCTGAGCCAATTCTATAACAATTGAGATTTACTCATATGATAATAGTGTTAGAACCTTTTTAACCAAGACCCACCATTTCAAACACTTAAAATCTAGTTTCTATTCGAATATGATGCTTCTGTTTCTGGTACCTTTAATGAATCTTCTTGAGTGGAAAAATCTTCATAAATACCGGAATGAAGTTCTGGAGCATTCAACAAGAGTTCAGCATCAGCTATAGCCAGCAAAATCTTGTTAATTTCAACCAAGTATTCTGCAGGGAATGGAGATGTCCTAATTACTGAAGAATGAGAACCCTGAATCCTCTGGGGGATTGCCTGAGGAAAAAAAAACCAATGTCATTTAAATAGCTGTTTAAAAAATAACTTAATTAGGAAACAAAACTTAACTTATTTGTATTTTCATGATCTTTAAGGTTTAATGACAGCCTGTTTTTTAAAAAAAATGAAGAACTGAAGAAAATATTGAAGAATAAATTATAAAAACATATTGTGCAGGATCTGATTAATAACTGACACACCATCCCACATCAGTCTCCATTATAATTACAGAAAGTACATCTTTCTATAATTATATAGAATCATTATACCAAGTACTGCACCTGGATTCCTATCAATTCACATGTCCTTCTGCTTCGATTTTAGAAAACAAAATGCTCTATCAGATGCCACATATGAACAAGCAAATCTCAGTCAAGTGGTAATCACCCCTTCCCAATTAATCCCAAACTTATAAGTTAAATAAATAAATAAATAAAATTTAAGAAAAGAAAAAGATTATTCCACAGAATAACAGAACAATGGAGTTAGAAGGGCCAAGTCCAACTCCCTCCTCAATGCAGGAATCCAAATCAAAGTATATCTAACAGATGCTTGTCTACTTTTCTCTCGAATGCCTCCAGCACTGGTGCTCTCACCACCTCCCGAGGCAAGTGGTCCCACTGTCGTACTGCTAAGTTAGGAAGTTTTTCCTGATATTCATCCAAAATCTGGCTTCCTGTAACTTGAACCTATTATTATGTGTCTTGCACTCTGCGATGATCAAGACAGATCCTGCCCCTTCTCTGTTTCACAATTTTATTAGCATCCTTCTTAAAGTGCAGTGTTCAGAACTGGAGACAGGACTCAAGATGAAGTCTAACCAGTGCTGAATAGAGGGGAACTAGTACTTCATGGGATTTGGAGACTATATATCTGTTAATATAGCCTAAAATAACAATTGCCTTTTTTGCAGCTGCATTGCACTGTTGGCTCATATTCAGCTTGTAATTTACAACAATTCAAGATCCTTCTCATACCTAGTATTACTAAGCCAAGTATCCCCCATATTGTCACTGTATGTCTTGTGTTCTTTTTCTAGGTGTAGAACTTAGCCTGATGTTGACCCTGATGTTGGGAAAGTGTGAAGGCAAGAGGAGAAGGGGGCAACAGAGGACGAGATGGTTGGACAGTGTCATCGAAGCTACCAACATGAATTTGACCAAACTCCGGGAGGCAGTGGAAGACAGGAGGCCCTGGCGTGCTCTGGACCATGGGGTCACGAAGAGTTGGACACAACTTAACGACTAAACAACAACAAGAACTTAGCATTTATCCCTGTTAAATTTTATTCCATTGTTTTTAGCCCAGCGCTTGAGCCTATCAAGGTCTTTTTGAATTTTGCTTTTGTCTTCCAGGATATTAGCTAGTCCACTCAATTTTGTGTCATCCCCAATTTGATAATTCCCTGAACATTCCCTTGTCCAACATTCCCTGAACTCCTTCATCCAAGTTATTAATAAAAAATGTTGAAGAGTATCAGCCCAAGACTGAGTCTTCTGGTACCCCACTTGTTACCTCCTCCCAGTTTGAGGAGTCGTTGATAAACACTCTCTAAATATGATTCTGTACCCAACTGTGTATTCACCTGACAGTTGTTCTATCCAGCCCACACCTAGTTTGCCTGCTAATCAGATTATGAGACACATAATTCCCATGTTCCTCCTTTTTGCCCTTTTAGAAGATAGAGACAACGCTAGTCCTCCTCCAGTCATCCAGCACTTCACCCAATCTCCATGATTTCAAGAAAATAATAGAGAACGGTTCTGAGAGCTACTCAGGCACCTCCTATTGGATGCAGTTCATCGGACCCTGGAGATTTAAACTCATTCAAAGTAATAAGGTATTCTCCAACTATTTGTTTGTCAGTCTCGAACTGCAATCTTGTCCCCTCCACTTTTACTTCATATTTGCCTGGAAGGTCATGGACTGTCTTTTGGGAAGACTGAGCTAAAATAGGACTGAGCACTTCTAACTTTTCTTTGTCATCTGTTACCATTTTTTCATGATTCTTTCAGTTATTCGATTCTTTCAATAGCTGAGTGCCTGTTTTTTCCCTGTCTTTTGCTATGCACATACCAGAAGAATGCTTTTTTGTTACTAACCTCAGCTCATTCTCAGCTTTTGTGTTTCTAATGCCATCCCTGTAATGTGTTGCTACTTGTCTGTACTCTTCCTTTGTAACCTGGCCTTCCTTCCACTTCCTATATGTGTTCTTTTTGTTTGTTTGTTTGTTTGTTTTCAGGTCCTCTCTGAGCTCTTTTTGTGAAGCCATGTTGGTCTTTTTTGCTGTTTTCCATCTTTTTTTCTTGTTGGGATTGTTTGTAATTGTGCCTTTAGATTTTCCTTTTTAAGAAGCTCCCACCCATCTTGGACTCCTTTTCCTGTTACAATCTTCTGCCATGGGATCTTACTGAGCATTGCAATGACTGGAAGGAAAGCAACAGTTTGTCTCTATTCTTTGTTGGTGGAAGTAAAGATTCAACAGCTTAGGCCTATGAGCATTGGGCTCCATTTCTGTAAACCACTTTTAAAAGGGATAGATCCTTGTTCTTTATTCTGTGTTTTGATAACATTTACATTTACATAGTGCTACAATAATAAAATGTGGAGAGCATAAAAATATGACGTTTCATGTGTGAAGATGGCCAAAGTGTTAATTAGTATTTTAGTGCTTAAAGGGAGTTCTGATTTTCAAGCCATTTTTGTAGGAAGTTTAAGTAAAGCCCAATTTGATGTCTTAGATGTATTTTATTTTTATGGGACCTGGGAAATCATAATTTCTGCCTTCTCTTGTGAATCCTGGACATAAGGTATCTAGGGTCTGAATTTCTCCTTAATATTTGGCATACTATAGATGGTAAATAGTTAACAATAAATCCGTAGCACTGTAACTGTCTTAACATTTCTCTTCTGAGGAACATGATGACCTTCACTCTGTACTGGACTCTTACTGATTCTGCAGAGTAATTTAGGAAATGAATAACTCACCTTTTCATGCCTATTTTTGACTGACCATGTTTTAAAGACATGCCAATTGGGGATATTATCTGGTACACTGCATCTGTTGTAAGGTTGGCCTAGTAACCATTCATACGCAAGCTCAAACTCCTTGGAGTAAGGACAGGATGCGACTTTGATGAATAGAGTTGTTAATTGTTATGCCCTTTTGAATGAGTTGCCTATGGGGATCAAACACAGGCCTGCCTCCTCCAGTATTTCATCTTCAGTGGCAGTTAGCCAGATGCTTCTGGAAGTTCACAAGCAGGGTGTGAAGGTGACCATATACCATTGTTTATCAACAGCATCTGGTTCTCAGAAGGACATATCCATAGGAATGCAGAGGAGCTATTCACACATCACGAATAATCAGAAGTTGGAAAAGTAACTTATAACCCCCAATCCTTCAGGCACCGCAGCTGCTGACTGTGCTAGCTGCAAATTCTAGGATTCACTGTCTGAAACTCATCAAAACCTTCTAGCCCTTACACATATCTTTCCAAAATTCTGTAGGTTTCTTACCTAGGAAAGCCTCTATAGCATATGCCAGCTAACCAAAAACCTGAATGAGTAGGAGTCACTCAGTTCTTCCCCTCCAAGTCACACACATAAAAAATCCAATATTCCTATTCCACAAAAAACCTGCATGAAAAACCTTCCAAAATTCTACGTTTCTTAACTAGAGCTGTGTATGTTGTGTACCATCAAATTGGAACCGTCTTACAATGACCCTGACAGGGCTTTCAAAGTAACTGAGAAATTTAAGATATGATTTTACCAGTTACATCCTTCTCCTCAAGTGAGTTTTCATGGCCAAACAGGGATTTTAATCCAGGTTTCCCGAGTCCTATTCCTTAATTCTACACACTACACCACACTGGGTTAACTTGTGTGTTGTGACTAATTTAATTTTTGTTAAAAATGACTGACAAATATCCTAGAAAGACTGAAAAAATAAATGTTTGCTCTTTTGGACTAGTTTATATGTGTACATTCCCCTGGGTCATCCATAGGGAGGGACACAGCAGACCCAAAGGTCCCAACATATGATTCGAATCATGGTTACAACCCATCAGAACTTTTGAGGATTCCCCTGCCAGACCAGGGAGACCCCCCCAGATGACAAAGCCCATCTTGCTCCTTTGTTGAGATCTCCCTGCTTCCTGAAACTGCTTACTGCTCCCTGCCCTCTGTTCTTTGTCCAAGGTTTCCAAGCTTTCAACCTCCATCATGGTAAGAGATGTGCTGGCTTTTGTATTAGCGGCCACTAGATGCAGCCACCATGGGTACAGTGGCCTTCAGGGGTTATCCACTGATTCACTAGTGGCTAAACTCCCAGGGGAATGGGGAAGGTTATGGAGGTTGACCCAATGTCTGGTCTGGCATGGGCAAGACCACTCCAGGCATAGAGATTGTTCTGATGCCTGATCTGGTCTGGCATCCATCACCAGTGTTTAGCAGAATCTCTGCCCCATCACAGTGTTTAGCAGAATCTCTGCCATGACTATTTAGGATAGTTGTGCCTGGCTAAGATCCACTAGTGATCCAGATGTTTTGCTGAGAACTCCCATCAAAACCCTCAAACAGCATTCCTATGGTCAATGGTAGAGGATGTTGTGGCTCAAAAGATCTGGAGAGCAGCAGATTGAGGAAAGCTGTGGAAGCTCTTCTTCCACAAAAAAGCAAAAAGAATAAGAAATCTGCAATTGGAAGTACACATCCTCTCTAAGTGGCCTTTTACTAAACATTTTTGCTTTTGAATGTCATAAGCTAAAGTACACTTGTGTAGCTATGCCAATGGTTTAACCTTTGGAGGCAAACTGCACCATGTTAAAACAAAATCACAACAGACATTATCAGTTGCACACTGCATCACACAACTCAATTTGCGACTGATAATGTCCTTAACTTAGGGTACTTCACACCAAAAAGTTATGTAATTTATGTTGCACCACAGAAATTAGACAAGATGATTTGAACCAAATAGTGCTTAAGTCTTTAAGCACCACAGAAATAATAAACATAATAAAAATTATTATCCAATACCTGCTACTGATAAATACAGAAGACTAACTGTGAGCATAACTTTAAAATGTGATTACTGAAACTGTGGTATAAATGGGGAGGGTTCCCCCACAATGAAAAGGATTTACCTGTAGTTTCCCCTCATCCTCCACATCCTGTAGTCCAGAACCACTTCTAGTTGTTTCACTGAGCCAATGCAAATGACTATCTTGTTCTGTCGTATATGGGGACAATGGAGGTGAGCGTTCCATTACCTGTTTCTTTTGTAATGATCGAAGCTCCTACAACCAAACAAATGAAGCAAGGGTGGAGAGAAGCAAGGAAGGAAAGGGTTTATGTAGGAATTCTGCATCAGCATTCACAATGTACAAAAGAAATTCAGGCCAAAGTTATTTCAAATGTGACCAAACTTGTTGAAAGACAAAAAGTGATGATCAGAACACTGTATGCCTGCATGGCAACCTGCCTGGTGTTTCAACTGTCACTGAATTCTTTTCTATTCACCAAGCTTGCACTGTCTATTCTCCCAGCTGTGGACTCCAAATACTTAGCCACATGTATGGTGAATGTGAGAAAAAGACCCACACTTTCTCCAAAATGGTCTGTCCACATGGTTTAAATTAGAACTCCATTTTCCCCAGCCACCCAGACTCACAAGCACAGTTGAAAAGAATAGAGAAGAAATGGGGGAAAATGCATAACCATTTCAGGACAACTCCTCACAGTAAAAGCAGCTCCTTTTTTGAAGGATACTCTTTAGACATGGGGGCTTCATATTCGTATATGAATATGAACACACACCCCAGCCCAGGTGGCCAACCTGATTACCTCCCACCCCTAGACCCCATTGGAACACTTCAGTAATGGGGTGGGAGGACAAGTCTCCCTACTCAGCCGCAGAGTGGCTGGGTAAGCAGGGAGGTGGGGCTGCAGCAGCCAAGCTACTGTCATGATTGGGGAAAGGAGATGATGCTGACCACGTGCACTGCAGGGTAAGTGGTCCGGCGGGGTCTGGGGGTGGGAGGAAATCAGGTCAGCCACCTGTGCCTCTCTAAAACTCTTCCTTCAATTGCCTTCCAAGCATGAGTCAGAAATGGAATTATGGCTGGGGCTTTAAACAACTGCCAGCTTCTAAAATTGACTCCTCCATGTTGAGAAACAACTGCCATTTTTGAAATTTTGGAAGGATAGTATCATCTGACAAGCGCACTAAATTCCACGAGTAAGAAGCTTTACTCAAGATATGTGCTGTACCTATATGAATGTTTGTGCCACTATTATAAAACTGTTTGATTTTGTATGTTGATACTGAAATGTACATAATAAAAAAGAGAAACAACCACCATTTTCCTTTGAATTGGAAATTAAAAACTAGACAATGTTTCTCTTCACATTCAGGCAAACTACTACTTCAGTTGTCTCCAATCCCTCACCCGGCTGTAGTGGAAGGTAAACATGTAAAGACATATTTGCTTCTGAGTTGCAAGCAGGAAAGAACAAGATATGAAAGGAAAATTGCATGCAAAGGATAGTGAATTACATGTAGGTTTGAAGTATTTAATGATTAACTAATTGATCAGTCTATTAATATTTATTTAACTCTGTAATAATCCTAGCTTTAGGATAATGACAGAAAAATGCCAGTTATGTCATAGAAGGGAAAGCATTCATAATGAGAATCCAGGGTGGTGGAAGTGAGTGATGCATCAGGACAAAGTGAAACTGAATGTGATACTTTGGCAATGACACCAAACATCTCAGGTTGGCCACAAATGTGTTCATGAGAGTGGCCATACACAGGCAATATAACACCGAAGTGTAGCCTGGGACATGGGTCCTACCAGAGAAGCAGAGAACACCTGAGACAGTCACAGCTAAAGTGAACATCTTTTAAACTGACCTTAACACTGCTCTGTCTGGTCTGCAGAAGCAGAAGCTGCAAACGAATTTTCTCTCGCCTGCTGTCTTCTGTAAGCAGCTGTAACAGCTGTTCACCTTTTCGTAGAATTTCCTCAATTTGGGCCCTCTTTTCATCCAACTGAAATTATGAAAAGCACACCATCAGCAATATAAAGAGAAGTTTTAGGGTAGGACCAGAGTGTGGGGAGGAACCACAGGCAGGTGTTTCTAATATTATCTTTGTGGCACAGGAAAAGACCACACTGTAGGGACTGCCACACATGAACAGGTAACACGAAAGGAGGTTTTGAAAGGGACAGTGAATGAGTATTTGAGAAGGGACAGATATTCAGCAGCTCAGTTTCAGCACATTACCACCCGTCTTCATCACTGTCATCACACAAATGTTTCCAGGGGGGTTCCGTGTTTACTATGTTGCAGCAAGAATGACAACATGTCTTATAGCACTTTTAAGAGTGACAGCTTCTATTCTGCATAAGCTTTTGTGAACCACAGCACACTTTTTTTCTGCTTCAAATAAATATGGATTCTTTTATAAGAGGGACTTAGCACGTAAAGACACCAAGACAAATGATGCAACAGACAGTGCAACTGGGACAGACGCATAACTACATGCAGCAACAGCTTTGTATGGTACACTACTATGCTGTCAAGAAACATCCAAAACCATGATCTCCAGCTAAAGAGAAGAAACACATTTATAAAGAAAGCATCAGTACATCATTGCTGAGAAATCAATGGAACTGCTTTCATTAATGAGATCAAGTGCAAAACTCTGTTTCGCATTAAGCTCACAAACCTTTTCGTTATCTTCTTTTGATTCCATGTGCTTCTCCACTATGTTCAGCATGTCCTGTAACTCAGACTCAAATATATCAAGGTCTGTGGAAGCCACTGAAGTTCCATGGGACTCCTGCTTGACAACCGTTTTATGGGCCTCCTGACTGAAAAGCATCTGACGTAACCATGGCAAACGCAAACACAAAAAGCACATGGACCAATCAGGAGATGTTTTTTATTCACTCAAATGTTAAACAACTGTACTGGTAAAGGTGTAAATGCATATCATTTTCAGGATGAGATTTTGCAACAGATGCAGCAGTACTACTTTAGCACTACAGGAAAGAGGACAGAATTGATTTTCTGCCAAAGCACAATCATGTCCAATCTTTCTATCAGTTATTACCAAAGTCCTTGGCTTGGGAGGGGGCTGGGGTTGGACTACAACTCTCCCAGTATTCCAACCAACAGCAGTATGTGAACTATAGCTCAAAGAAGTCACTCATCCAATTTTTCCTCCAAACAATCAACTGCCTCACTAGTAAAAAAGAAATCAGGAATCAGCTTCTCTATAAGCAGCCTCTTAATAAAATTAGAGTTTGTACCTAAATGACTTCTAATGTAAAGGAGTAACATTAATTTATTAACAACCCAAGGATAATCTTGTATACAGCACCACAAAGTAAATTAATGATTAAAGTAACCAGCTTTTGCACAGCAGCATTAGCTTACCAGTGACAAATTGTACCATTAAAATTTTATAATGATTATCTTATGAAATTTCTACTTTTAAGAGTTAATCATATGCAGTGTATATTTAAGATGTATTTAATAATTCCCATTATTACATAATTCTATTATTAATCATCCATCCTCACCTTAGCACTTCTGATGTGCTGTGATACCTTCTCAAAGTTCCTGTTCAATTCAGCTAACTTGGGCTCTACAAGCTCACGACAAGACACGCCACGACTATTCATCAGGGTAATAGCTTGGTCACGCACATTATCAACTCTGAGACTAACATCATCCAACTCTGATGTTAAACGCTGAGAAGATGAAAAAAGAAAGCGGCACAGGCTTAGCATTTTGTTCAAAGCAAGATTAAACAGGAAGGAGTGTGGCATGAGGGAAATCAACCAAGACATTTGGCAAAGTTTTCTTTGGATCCAAAATATATTATTACTATACAAAATATGTCAGCAAGAAATTAGGCTTGCCACCTTCACTGTTTCCTCTTTCTTGCTGGCTGATTTCTTCTCAATCTCATCCAGCAAGGCTTCAGCTTGATACAGCCAAGTGCTTATGTGCGCAACAGTTTCGTCAAAAATCTCCAACTGACTTTGGTGATTCTGAAAAGCAAATGCAAAGATAAATCAATGAAAAACACCCAGAGCAATAAAATGAAAATGCTCCAGCTATTTTAACAGAAAATACTTAGCAGCATTCAGTCATCACATTTATTTGAATTTTTTGGCTCACTCAGTACACAGCCTCTGAATAAATTAATATACTGAAGCCAAAATTAAAATTAAACTGAAACACGGAACACATTAAGCTTGTGCCCTATCCCACTGTTTATTGACTCTTATTTCTGTATCTCTGATACAGGAGCACTATCAGCCCAAGATGCTTTGCCACCTGAGGCAAAAGACAAGACGGCACTCCTACCACCATCAAGCAAACTGGACTAGCAGGTGAATCTTACTTCAGCAGTGGGAACTGCTGGGGAGTGTGGGACATACCATGTGGCATTTAAAACTCTGTCACCCAATAGAACAGAATGGCTGGAAGACCACTGCTGCCACCCTGCAGTATCTGCCATCCAATGTGGATGGATGAACATGTTCATATGTTCAAACATATAAACGGTCTTTAATAGAACCAGAATCTGGCACCAGGTCAAGGATTTTTGGTTTTGAGAACCACCAGTAGATAAGGTTAAAACTTGGTGCCCTACATGAAGCCGCCTATGAAGACAATTCAGAAGCTGCATCCCAAGTGGTGACAAGTAACATTGGTAGAACTCCTATTAACTCAGTTCTAAAGGATCTGCAATGTTTGTCGATTTGCTCTGGAGTAAATTCAAAGTGCTGATATTTGCTCTGAATGACTCAAGTTCCAAAAACCCATAGAACACCTCTGACCCTGTATACCAGCTTCGGTGTTACAATGAGCAGCGTAGATCCCACCATCAATAACCTCATCCTTGCGAGATTAGCAAGATAACAGCATCTTAAAAGGCTTTCATTGTTGCGATCCCTAACTCCCTCCACCACCACCCTGAGGTACATCTGGAAACTTACTTCATGTTTCAGTGTCCCCCACCAAAAAAAAGCCTACTAGAATGGTTCTTTGAATCTCGACCTTACATTATTCCTGAGTTGTTTGTTTGTTTGTTTAAAATATTTTTACCCCGCCTTTCTCCTTGAAAAGGACCCAAGGCGGCCTACAACAATGAAAGACAATATTTAATGTTGAAAACAATAAGTATACTACAGTGGTTAACATCATTAAAAGACAATATTTAAAACTACGAACAACGGTGGTTAACATCATTAAAAGACAATATTTAAAACTACAAACAATGAATAAAGAGGCATCTTACATCATTAACCTGCAATATTATGGCAAAGATCAGTAAGTATACAATTTTTTTAAAAAAATGTCACTCTGAGAAATGGAAAACACAAAAATGGAAAACACAAGTAGTACTAAAAATCCAATCAAAGTAGTAATGCATAGCAAACTATCTAAAAATCACACACAGGTAGCTGGTTACTGAGGGAAGGTTTCCCTGAAGAGAAAGGTCTTTGCCTGCTTGCGGAAGGATAGCAAAGATAGGGCCAATCTGGACTCCTGTGGGAGGAAATTCCAAAGTCTGGGATCAGGAACAGTGAAGACTCATTCCAGTGTCCCCATCAGACACACCTGTGAAGGTGGTGGGATCAAGAGAAAAGCCTCTCCTGGTTAGCTTAACACCCGAGCCGGTTCACAATGGGAGATACAGTCTTTGAGATGGCTTGGACCCAGGCCATTTAGGGCTTTATAGGTTAAAAACAGCACTTTGAATTGTGCCTGGTAACTGATGGGCAGCCAGTGTTTCTGATAGTTTATTATCAATGCTTGGATCCCCCTAAAAAACTTCCAAACTGTCTAGAAGTTCAAAGACCATTTCCAAACTACAGTGGTGCCTCAACTTACGAACTTAATTCGTTCCAGAAGATGGTCGTAACTCGAAATGGTCGTAAGTCGAAGCACCATTTCCCATAGGAATGCATTGAAACGCGATTAATCCATTCCGGCCGGGGGGGGGGGGGATCACCAAAAAACAAAACAAAAACACACTGCAAGACCCATCGGAAACGCAATTACAGTAATCTGTTCCGGGCGAAGGGAAAAAAAACCCAAAAAGCAAACAAACCCTGCAAGACCCATCAGAAACGCAAAAAAATAAATAAATAAAAAACCACCCCAAAAAAGCAAACAAACCCTGCAAGACCCATTGGAAATGCAAAAAAAGAAAACCAAAAAGCAAACAAACCCTGCAAGACCCATTGGAAATGCAAAAAAAGAAAACCAAAAAGCAAACAAACCCTGCAAGACCCATCGGAAATGGGGGGGGGGGACCCAAAAAGCAAACAAACCCTGCAAGACCCATCGGAAATGGGGGGAAAAAACCCAAAAAGCAAACAAACCCTGCAAGACCCATCACAGCACAGAAACATAACCTCCCCCAGCCCAAAACCACGCTGCAAAACCCACCCAGAACAGGCAGTTTTTAAAAAGCAGAAAGCAGCACCTTACCAGGCAGTCCGAAGCCTCCTCCAACGTACACTCTAACCGCTGGGGCGAAAGAGCTACAAAGAAGCAGCGTCTCTGCCACCAACGGTTAGCAATTTGAATTCCCCGCCTTTTTCCCTGCCTTTTTTCCAATCGTAACTCGAAGCTCCGGTCGCAAGTCGAAGCAAAATTTTGCGGCCGGAGCTGGTCATAACTCGAATTGGTCGTAAGTCGGGACGTTCGTAAGTCGAGGCACCACTGTACTGTGCCAATATCAGAACCTGTAACCATATATGAGAATTTGGGGCAGGGTTTTGGGATTGTGCCATGTCTTGTATTTTGAGACTGTGACATCCTTAACAATGGTTGAGACTTATACCTGCATTAATTTTACTGACTCAAAGTTAAGGAGGCTTTTTTGTCACATAAAAGTTTCTGACGTGTGTGTGGTTAAAAAAAAAAAAGCCAGTGCAAACAATGGAAAACACCAATAATTACGATTAGTGCAACTAGGGCAGAAATTAAAACTCAAAAGTTGAGCTAAGTCACCACCATAATTCTCTACTGCTAGGCTGACAACAGAATTAAAATAAAAAGTATCATCATCTTGTGTTTAAATAGTTTCAACGTTGTAGTGACTGAGTAATTTGAAATCTGCCTCCACTAGATGTGCTGAGAAGCTGGAGAGTTGGGCTCTATCCTCAAAAGCATTGCTACATTTTCTGACGTTCCACCTGGTGAGACCACTATAAGTACATCCTGTCCCAAAGTTATACTTTTGGAAACCTGAGTATCAGGCAGATAACATCAAATACAACTTAAACACAACCATTATTTGCCATTCTCATTTACAGCTCACCAGAAGTGTGTTGCACCAATCTTCTGTCCAAGTCCGGACTCTACTCCAGCCAGCATTAAGAACACAGAGCTTTTCCTCCAGAGTAATCTCACTCCCATCCACTAAGGTCTGAAGTGCTGCACTGCTCTCTGTTATGCTGTTAAGATCAACCTTCTTCCTTTCCAGTTCTCTCAGCACATTCTAAAAGGCAACAGAAGCTATAAAGAACATGGCACCACATTTCTCAAAATTGCAAATATGAAGATGGTATCAAATTATTCCCAATGTATGCCTCAGCTTCCAAACAGAGCAGCTTATCTTTTCATGTGACATTAACCAGTTACCAGCAATCTGACTATATGCCAATCCAAATCCCGAACAGTTAAATGTTGTAACATTAAAGAGGACCTTGGTGATCACATTCTTTGATGAATGCAGATTTTCAAAGAAGTGTCATCACTGGTCTAACACTGCTACAGGAAAAGGGAACTGGAGTCTTGAAAAGTTATTGGATCCAATGACAGCCAAACTGTGAACATCTAGGAACATACAGGCCTGTTTGGAAGTGTGGCATCTGCTGCTGAACTGTAATCAACACCCCTCTCTTTTGCCTGATTTTTTCTGACAAGATTTGAGTTAAATCAATTTGATTTAAACCATGATTTAAATTTGAAAAATCAGATATTTTGATGATTTAAATAAAAAAATTATTTTTATTTAAATCATGATTTAAATCAATTTGATTTTTTTTAAAAATCATTGATTTTTATCCACCCTGGTTGATGCACTATATCATACTTATTTTACTTGCAATGTGAACAAGTGGAGTCTTTGGTATCTCTCGTACACAAACTAATTTACATAATCTATTCCTTCTTATTTCTGTCTCTTCAGCCCATCGCTGACTGAAACTGTACAGTTCCAGTGCATACCAATTGCTTGCAGGCACCAGCAACAACAAGCAGACCTCTCCATCCAATTTCAAACAACAATCAACAAGATTCACACTGTTGCTTATAACGTAATCTGTCTGTAGGCAGAATAAATAAAATCATTTTCAGCCTATTTCAGGCTTGATGTAACAGTAATAATGTTTTGTTTTTGTTTTTTAATGTTGACAACAAGACCTTCACTAGACTTGTTTTGGTTTCTTCAAGTACAAAAGTACTGTACTGTGTCACTTATCTCTCCAGAGTTCTCAAATCAAGAGAATAGCTGCCTTTTGTTTATACTTTTTCTAGCTAAGTCACACCACTTATTAAAAGAGCATTTTTCTTTTCAGAAACTAATTCTAAAGGCTCTCTAGCTGCTTCCATTTCAGTGGAAAAGGAAATACAGGAAGCAACTGAATAATTTGTCATAAACAAAATCTCACATTTGGACAACGGGAGCAATTTCATCAGGGTTTTTCTCTCCATTTCAACTTTTTAAAAAAAGGATGCAAGAGGGGTCCTTTTTATTCCTGGAAGTAATCAGAAAACACTTCCGGCTATATAAAAGACTCCTCAGCCTAAATACATCACACAAAGAGATGTGAGAAATAATGTGGTAATCTGGGAGGAAGGGCAAAGACTTAGTGACTCATGGCTTCCTATAATTGATCTCATCAGAGCAACATAAAGTTGATTAAGCAGTTAGTACACCTGGAATGTTTTGTGATGTAATCACATTGAGTATATATCACTGTATGCAATGTATTTAGTATGCCATTTGCAATCCTGAAGATGACAGGATGTGTTTTCCATGTCAAAAGCTTAATCTTTTATTGTTTTCTTAAAGTTTTTACTTGGAAGCTAAACCTGTGAAGTTTTTTGAGCCAATTCAGTCTGTTTGACTGGGCTTGGTCATCTTTATCTCACAAAAAAATTTTTTTTAAAGAAAAGCTGATGAATTTGTCTGTAAGATCACTATAAGGGGATAGGGGATTTTTTTAAAAGAAAAAAATGAGTATGTAAAGAGCCGTAATTGAACCCTCAGCTCATAATTATCATTTACCTTACATCTGCATAGCCTCAGACAGATATATCAAGAATCCCAAGAGTGTGGCCACATATCCATGCCCTTAATCAGGACTCGGAGGAGCACCTGTGATGGTTCTTCTGGGATAGGCATCCTCTTCCATCTCACAAACCACACCACCAACCCTAAAAATCTGCTCCCAAGGCTAACAAACCTTCTGAAGTCATATTTTGGTGCCAAAAGGCTCCAGCATCAGGAAGTGAGAGAATCACCTGATTCCACTGCTTTTGGATATGCAACTACACCACACAATTGTCACCTTTTTTACAAGTACTGTAGATCATGCCATTCATCAATTTACTTCAGCAAATAACACAGAAAGAATTTCTATGATTTCACAGTTTAATGAATACAGCTGTTGGATTTGCTGATAGCTCCCCTTCATACTTTCAGATTATACAGTTACCAATTCATATATACTTTCCACTATGTCTTCATCACAAAGAAATTACACTATTCTATTTTTAAAATCAGTACATAATATACAGCAGACCTCCTTGTTAGGCTAATTACTTTTAACCCTCAGCTATTTAGGTAAATGTCTGACTAACTATGGCATTCGTTAGCATAGCAACCAATAATTAAAACAAGGAATTAAAAAACAACTGTATAACTTAATGGGGGAAAACACTATACTGAGATCTAATGTGCTATGTATTTTTGAATGGTGCAATTCAGCTGTTTTGAGAAACAAGAACATCTCCAAGAAGACAACAAAAACCATAAAACATATACTGAAATGCAAATATTAATTTCTTAAATTGTAACTAGTGGACTTGTAGTAGTGCTATGGTAAAATTCTGATGAAATCCTCTGCTACAGGTTCTACAGAGTGACTATAGATCTAACAGCTAATCCTTCAAAATTTTAAACAATAAATCTCGATCTAAAACTATTGAATGTCCCACAAGTTCTGTGTGTGGTATTATTATCTCCTTTGTACTCTAGTACAGTAGAGGATAAACAATAAATAGCAGCCACAATAATCATGTGCCATGTGTAACAGCTTTTGGAACCTGACACAGGGAAAGGAATGCCAAATATTCTAAATGCTAGCTCCTAGTTACATTTGCCAAACCATAAATGCTTTTATACAATTGACTGCCATCTGCTGAGAAAACTAAGGTCTGTTCCAAAATCCTGCTTCAAAATATACATCAACTTTTTCCCTTGTATCTCAGTATAGACAAACCAGGAACAAACCACGGTAGTCAGTGCCATGTATATTATGGTTTTCTCCTTTGGTGTACAATTGCCCCTAGATATCTTTAATTGTGATAAGGTAAACAGAAAGGAAGACAACTACATTCCTGGCAGAGTTTCATACATGCCTGTATGATATTCCAAGTGGAATGTTTGCATCTAGGATATGGGAGCCCTGCAGAGAATTACCACTGAAGATAGTAGTAAAAATACAGGCAATCATTAATTTGCAAGTGAAGTCAAGAGACTTGGTCATTTTACTTAGTTTTAAAATGTCTTGTGCTTTCCTGTCTTCTTCATTAAAATACTGTTCTTTAGTTTATATTAAAAGGGCTTGGAGTAGGCAGCAGTTATGAAGGCCCATTTCCCCCCAAACGTGGCTCCAAGGTTGAAATGCAGAAGACTTTCTATGCATTCATTTAATAAGTCATAAATCATGATAGGATATAAAGAAACAGTAGCAAGATGTGTAGTTTAGTTTACCTTAGCCCATGCAATTTCAGTGTCCAGATCAGAAAGCAATCTCTCCGAAGTGGACTTCTGTACCAACTCAGCCTCAGTAGCCTCTAGCCATTTCGACAAAGAGAGGGAGACTTCCTTGAGTTTACATGATAGCTGCAGTGCCTGCTCCAGATCTTGCTTCCCTTCTGTGACCTGAATAAAGAACCCAATGTGTATAAACAGATATAAAAATTGCCATTTCAAGAACAAAGGCTAGGTAACAACAATGGAAGCCGTCGACAGTATCCATGTGACATTACGAACAAAATGACCAAGATGCACTTTCCACTCTTACTGCTGCTATGGTAGACTCTGCCCATCAGAGAAGCTCAGGTCAGCCTCTGATATAACAATCAGAATGGCAGGTATACTCAAAAGGGAGGAAAAGGCCCTTCAAATAGCAAGACCTACATCATTTAGGTCTTTATAAGTAACCAAAAGACCTTAATTTGTGCCTGGAAATGAATCAGAAGCCAATGCAACTTACATAGCATCCAATTAATTACTTGAAATTTATAGGCCATCAGTTGGAATTTTCAGCAATCAGTTGGAATTTGTTTTATACAGCAAAACAAAAACACAAACAAAAAAATTCACTGACAAAAGTAAAACAACCCTCACCTGAGCACCCAAATCATTATAAAGAAATTTCAGTGCTGTTAATTGCTCATCCATGCTCTTCGGGTTATCAGTTTGTTGTTTTTGTACAATCTGTCTTCCTGTTTTGATTACTGTTTCCACTTCAAGTTTTACTTCACTGAGGGTCTTGTAGAGTTTCTAGAGCCAGAACAACATACATTTCATCACCACTTACACCCTTACATGGTCCACTATTACTCTCCCAACAGTTATCAGGATTTCTTGCTCACTGAATCAGTGGGGATTTGGTGAGTCAGCTACTAAGTAAGTTCCATTGATTCACAAGCACCTGCTCTAGAGCACTTTCCTACACCATGCCACAGGATTTCAGCCTTTATGTTATATTACATCTGAAAGTTTGCTTAAACAGATAAAAAAAATGACAGGTCAATTCAAATATCAAAACCAAATCGTATTATCTCATAACTAATGAGTTTCATGTTTGCAAGCTCATTCTTCTCTACATCCCTCATACAAACCAAATTCAATTCATTCAAATTAACTACAAGCCAAAATGCTGCTGAATTTTTACACCACTTAACATATTTGGCTTAAATCTGAGTAGTGAACCATTAAGAAGCAAATGTAAGCATTTACTATTGCACATCGAGATGTGAGATTCAGCACACAATGGCTAATATCTATACTGACTTCTTAATTTGGGGCAAATACTTATGCCAATTGTGTCACGTTAGCAAGAATTTTTTTTGGCATACTTTACCAGTATGTCCTTATTGCACAAACCATGAGAAGGCCTAGCTAAATTTGGTATAACAGCTAGATTTGGCAGAAGGGTTAAATGGATTTGACATTAGTTTATATTAAACCCAAAAAACTAGCAAAGATACTGTTCTGAGGTCTGAACTACACAGAAATCAAGATACAATTGTATCATCCTGTGTTAAGAACTAGGATAATTATTTCAGTTTTAATATTGAATAAGACAATATAAATATTATATCATGTTTTAGTTACATCATACATTCCAAAAGATGGCAATGTTGTCCTAGACTTTGCACTAAAATTTCTCTCCAGGCACTATTACAGGTGTGTATTAAACAGACCTTCCTTCGGAGCACATATTATTCTAATTATACAGGCAGAAGTAACATTCTCTCTATAATGATGGCTGAAATCCTGTTGGCCAGGTTCTGCCTGTGCAACAGGAATGCAGTCAGCAGCAGCAGCAGACTGCCACTCTTTCAAAGATTCCACCCATATACAATGCAATGAAGTTGCATACACCCCAAAATCAAAAAAAGAAGACTTTAATCAATGGAAATCTGCTGCTGTCACCACCACTGCAGAGGCCAACCTCATCCAACACAATTTTGGTTTCTCCTTTTATCCAGGCTTTCAGCCAGTTCTGTTGATACACTCTTCCAGGCCATGGTTGTAATAATTTCAGTTGTGACACAGAAGCAAACTCCCTTAAAGATTTATAACCCATGGCGGGAGGGATATACAGGCCAGGGAAATGTGAGGAAGTCCAGTCATAATGTGATATTACCATGCACTTATCGAAGTGAGTCTGAATTACTTCTGGTTCAATGTCCTTCATCTCCAAGACATGGAGTTCAGCCTTTACACTATCAAGAACACGTTTACAATCCAGCATACGCTGCTCAAAATTTGCTGGTTTCTGGAAGAGCTGATACTTTGTAGACACCTCCCGGAGCTTTCGCTGTATGTATAAGAACACAAAATATTTCAAGTTTTGATGAAACAATAAATACAACCAAGAGAAATCAAAGCCTCTCTTCCTATGAGTCCTCAATCGTTCCTTCTTTCCCCCTGTATCTCTTGATGACTATCTTCTTGCCCTTGACTAACCTCAGTGCCTCTTCCATCTCTTGGTTGAAATTTCATGGGTCATTATTTCTCTTCTCCACCCTCTCCTTATGTTTGAGGCACTGGAAAAACGACACTGACTGCGGGGAAAACTGTGTGACACTCTCCCAAAAAGGTTGTCATCTGAGTACATCACAGCAAAAACAATTTTACAGCCACCCTAAAATTATTATTAGGGCATAATTAGAGCCATTTTCATTGGGTACATACAGTTTTTTATCCTAACTTGGCAGGTATATATAATCCACATTTTTAATAGGGAGTATTGTGGAGTGTAAGCAGTTACTTTAGAGGGTATTAAAAGCAAAAACTACAAAATTTGATAGTTACATGAATATTTAGAAGTGAAACTATTGAACATTCACAAAGCGGTATTATTGATGGCACTTTTTTACTTTAATCTTTGCAATTTTAAGAATTCTAAATTAGGTACAATAAACATTTATATAATTCGATAAATGCACATTATTCAAATTTGTATCTTTATTTCTTCAGCTCTACCACCCTTCAGAAGACTTTCTCTTTTCTTTATCCTTTCCCTTGCCACCCTCTATGCTTGAAACTACAATCCCAGAACACATGCAGGATGTTGCCTTTCTTACTTCTTTCATATTTGTCCTCAACCAACATTTTTCATGGAGACTCTGGCTCAGCCTACTAGTTCACCTGTGTTATTGCGGCATGGCCAGCACATAGCTAGCAAAACCAATGATGAAGGATGATAGAAATCATGAGAGGCGACATGCTGCCTCTCCTTCCGCTACTGCCATTTAATTTCTAACTGACTGGAAGAGAATCATATTCTTTCCCTTTTTCTTCCTTTCTCTGCTCCCCATTTCTTTGTCTGTTTCTGACATTTTGACTGCAAGCATCTCAGGACAGGGACCCAATCCAATTCCAATAAGTGTAATAACAATATAAACAAATTATGAAGTGAAGGAAGAGGAGAAAAAGAAATTTATTTTACTACCCCACTTTAATGAGTGCCCACAACTCCCTACAATATACAGTGAAGATTTTTCCATAACATGATCATTACTCCTGCAAAAGAACACCACATGCATTTTGAAATACTTCAATGCACAATTAATTTTTAAGCAACTGCTTCAGCTCACCCATTTTATTTTGTTCCTTAAATTTGCCCAAACTCAAGGAACACATTCAATCCAAGAGTAATTTAGAATTTTGTTGACTCAATCCAAGTGGCAGGATTTAGTTTTTTTCCCCCTACCACAAATGCACTCTCTATTCATTTTTTAAAAAATTAAGTATACTGAATTCTAGTAAACTTAACAAAAACTAGAAATGGCAAATATCTACCTGTAAGGCATCCAGATGAGACCCACCACGAGGAGATCTGCATTCTGGGGAAGTTGGCATAAATGCTCGCACATTCTTCTTTAGCTCTTCCAAGGTGGATTCATGGGCAGCAATCTCAGTTTGAATTTTCTGCCAAGTCATTATAACAGAGGAGAAAAAATAGCACATGACAGATATCAACCGTATTAGCAATAAATCACACTAGAGGACTCTATTATGAATGCTACAATGTTTGCATCAGTCATGCTGGCTTTGATGATAGGTCACTTTTTTCAAATCTATTAGGCCGAGCATTGTCAGCATTCCAACAGACCCTCTCACATGCACACACAGCTAAATTACACAGCACAGATTCCCTTCAAAAGCAATCTATAATCATTCTACAACTCAAAATCTTATGTATCAAAAACAAAATGAAAAAGACAAAATTACTGGAAATACCTGTGCCTCCTGTGGTATTTGGAAGGCATCTATTCTGTCTGTCAAGTATGAAGTTAGCTGCCTATCCAAATCCTTCAAGCTCTCCTGTAGAACTTGCAACATGTGCTCAGTTTCCCGCATCATCTGAAGCTGTTGTTCCAACGAAATCTGTCTGCTCACTGCCTAACATGAGGAGGAAGAGAGTAAGTTGCAAAACTACTTCTGAGGTTCCACATGTCACTGGTCTGGCATATGAAATAAAATGAGAACCACAGACGTGACTCTTTCTGGGTTGATTGAGATTGTGGGACATCCTACTGGAAGAAACTTAATTCAGAGATTCCTGGCACAGGAAATGCCATAAAATGGTGCTGACTTCCCACACTGAAACCTCTCAATTAAACACATACAGGATACCATAAACTAAAAGCAAAGGAAAGATGAGCAACTGGGGGGGGGGGGGGGAGTCACAAAATTCCCATCACAGAACATGGACATACGGACATCAGTGATTATTGGCAGACACTCAGTTAGGGTCCTCTCCATAGGCAAGATATTCTGATATCCTGAGCACTGAGAAACGTTTTAGAACTCTTCCAAAGGTCAGGACTTCTTGCTCCAAGACCAAGGGTAAGTATGGCTTTGAAAATCACTTTAACATATCCATCATCAGTACATGACTGAATAGAGTAAAGCAATATGCAGTGAAAATAGGATTAGAACTGCAAGCTGCTACTTCAATATATGCAAGGAAAATCACTCATACAAAAGAATGGCTTTGGTTGTCACTGCAGTTCCACAAGATGTTATAAATTACTGTAAGATAGTACAATGCAGGTTTCTTCCCCATACAGTTGTGGAGCTTAGAAATCCTTGACCAGAGTTCACACATAAAGTTAAGATCACAAAATATTTTAAGTAATGCCATATATAAAAATAATCCCAGTATAAATGAGTGTACAAATGATAGAATTGAGTAATTTATACTCTTGGAGTGTAAAGGAAGAAAAATCAAAGGATGATTTGGGGCTTTCTAACAGGATCTTATTATACTACAATCCCCAATCTGGAGCTTTAGCCTGTAGTTTGTGAATTTTAGGACACATTGAGTTAAATACTATCACACTTTAAGTCTTCATGTACAGAATAGTATTTTCACCGACACGTACACTTAAATTTATGGGAGCACTGTCACAAATTCATTACTACTTGCTTTAGATCACTTACCTTTATAATTAACGGCAATCACAATAGTTTAAAACTGCATCTCCAAATTCTAAATGTTGTGAAGAAGAATGGATGAAGTCCATCCATGACTCAACAACTCATTATCATTTGCTCTGGCATGCATAACATCTCTGATGCAGCCTGCCAGGTATGTGTGTGCTTGCCAATCAGGAATTCAGTCAGCCTTCCATTTTTGCTTTGTGCCCAGAGACTATCAAACACCTGGCAGACCACCCTGCAAGGTCTGTCTACTCTTTGGCTTAGTAGATTAAAAGTCTAATTTTAATACAAAGCACTAACGATATCTGTCAGGCAGCGATAGCCATTCCAAGCATTGTTCTATGCTATACACTGAGGATACACCGGACACTACTGAAAACGAATGATCTCTCCTACAAAAACATACAAATTCTTACCACATGGCTCAGCTGTTCATAGCATTCATTGAAAGCCTCCAGTTTCTCACTGATGATTTCATCAAGGATTCCTCCGTCAATCAAGGTTTGGCCAAGCTCCCGAATCTGAGTCCGATTATCAGCGGGGTGGCGCAGAACAGATTCAAGTGACTAATGGGGGAAAAGAGTGATTTATCTGAAGTACAATATGTCTAAATTGTTCCTCCACTTGTTGCATACTTGAAGAAGTTCACAATAAAACCAAAATAACAAAATACAGTAACTCCAAATAAAAACTAAGAAACACTTATAAATTACACATATCAGACATCAGTAAAGCATGTAGCATTCTAATTTCAAGGAGCAGCCTCAGTAAGTAAAACCTCAACAGAGCAGTAGAATTTTTATTAACTGTTTAATGAAAGATTCACCAAAAAAAAAAAAAAAAAGAGTTAAGAAAACCTGCTTGGGAAGGGAATTCTCAGCACTGTTGTGCAGAAGGTCCCACGTATTGTTCCCCTCACCTTTCTAGGGAAACAGGCTGCTCCTTTATCTGTGTCATCCATATGCCTTTGCAGTGCATCATATGCCTCTGCAGGAAGGCAACATGAAACACACACTCAGATGAAGAAAGTAGGTTCCAGGCAGGTTCAATGAAAAGAAGCAGTCTCTCAGATACATTGACCTAGAGCTACTTTGAACTTAATAGATCAAAATGAGCACCTTGAATTGGCCTTAGAAACAAGTTGGAAACCAGTACATTTGATTCAAGAGCATGAAATATGATATTTCAGGACACACGGCAGGGCCTTCTGCCACTTGCTGTTTAGCACTACCTGTAGTTTTCTAATCCTTTCCAAGGGCATATTCACCTGGAGAATACTACAGTAACTTGAGTATAAACTGATTAAAGGCACACTATACTGTGGCCAGATCTGTATTCCTCAAGAGGGGATGCAGACTGGCAAAAGCACTCCTAGCCAGTCTCACCAACTGACCACTCAAGAGCAGCACTCCAAGAGGACCCTTAAGATGCAAACCTCATCCTTTACAGAAATGCAAACCCATGTAGATTAAATTGTACTCCCAATCCGGGACCCTCCATTTTATCTGCACTAAGTCTCCATTTATTTACTCAAATCCACCCCTTCACTATACCCAAATAATGGCTCTGGATGTCCACAACCTCCCTGACATTGGTTGAGACAGGGACAGAGGGAAAGAGAAGGAGGGAAGCATCATCTACATACTGAAAAGACTTGGCTGCAAATTTGGGATGACTTGTACAATATGGTTCAACAATCCTGAACCACACAATTCACCCACCCGCCTCCCAAAAAACAAACAAACAAACAAACAAACCAGAAATTTCTTGGATCATTTTTTTTCTTTAAAAAATGGCAATTTGAGCCATTCTAAGGCCTGGAGACCAGGGGGCTTAAATCTGGCCCCTAACATTTGAGAAACTTGTCCACCCCTGTACTTTGTATATAATAGTTAACTAATAGATAGCATAAGATAAATCTACCAAGAAAATGTTACATTATGTAAAATCATATGGTATAAACCTATATAATACTGCATGGTATTATAAAAGTCATATATTCTTTAACATTCCAGCTATCCTGCCTCTAAATATATCCAAAAATAAATCTCTGGGTTGTTGTTTTTTTAAAACCAGCATGTGCATTTGTTACTTTTTTCCCCAGGCATACGGCTAATTTTATGGAATATCCACAGTACCTCAAGGGCCTCGTTGACAGCTTCCACTTTATCTGGCAAGTTTTCAGTACATTTCATCCTCTCCTCTAAAGTATTTAGCCAAGCTGTTTCCAGATCCAGATAATGCAACAGCTCAATCCAGCAAGACCACACTTCCTGAAAGTGAGGGTTACAGGGAAGGAAAATCATTATGTTTCAGAGAGACAGATCCCTACTCCAACTAATGAGATGGAGTAGATAGTTAAACAAAAGAACTCACAGACTTGCAAAACCTTCTTTACCTCTCCATGTAATCAATATTTATCAGCTAATAATTTCTGATCTACCAATCCATTCTACAATATTCATTTCCCAAGTTTTTTCAGACCGGTTCTAGCCCCACACCCACTTCTTTTGGGAGGACAAAAGGCGGACCAAATTTTGTGTTACATCCATAATAAATCACACTTGCCTATTTACAGGCATTAATGTCTGCAGGTATAACCTATGCAACAGGATTTTCACAACCACTTAATACAAACATCATGGTGAAAGAAAATATAATTTTTCATGTATAGTTCTTTGGCTTTTCAATTATATAACTTTCCTGTTGTCTAATACATCATAAAAGTAGGATACATCCTCTCTAATACTGAAGCCACTTAAGTGAACATATTTGGTCTGGCATAAGAGCTAAATTTTATCACAGTATACTTAGTCCCTCATGGTCTAAAATCAGCATTAGGAGACTGCTTTAAAGCTGACAATAATAAATGAAGTATAATAGGTTTTTAAGTTGATAGTTACAAAACATATTTCAACAATGAAACAAATAAATCATTTCAGCTGGTCTGAACATTCTCTCCCTTTATAACTCAGAGTACCTTAAAATGTGTGCATTATCCAAATATGTTTTAAAGGATAAGCAATGGGGCAGGTTGTCAAGTTTAGTATTAGGGCAACTGGTTTTGGTCTGATTGTCCTGCATGGGTGCTATGGGGAGAGAAGGAAGGCAATTCTATATAGACCATACCTCCAAAGTGTGGCATTTCCCCCGGATTCTGTTGCAGAGTAACTGGTAATTCTCCAATACCAGATTAAGCTCTGTCGTTAAGTCTTGACCACCAGATGGCAGTTTAGCAGCTAACATCTTGATGTTGTCTTTAAGAATTTTCACCCGCACTTCTTTCTGTAGCACATCTTCTTTTGCTCTCTGTTCAGAGACAACAAAAACAGACCAAGCTGAACCCACCTTTACTAGCCTCTACTACAATAAATAGGCTCTGTGTGTAACTACATTATTCTCATTAAAATATATTTTTTATTTTCACTGTTGCATTACTATAGAAGTAGGAAAAAATCCACTGCAAAAGTCTCATTAAGCTCACCTGAAGTACTTCTCTGCTACTTATCATTCTTGCATTGCAGTGCTTCCAAGAAATTCATGACTGCAACTCAGGGCCCTTGAGCCAAAGCAAGCATTTCAGCCATTACGTCAACTGGCTCTTAAAGTTTAATATGACTTTCAGAGTCATTATAATACTCCAGTTTTGCCACAGCCAAACAAACTACACTTTAAACTGTCTAATTTACACTTCATTAATCCAACAGGATTCTAGCATAACAAGTTTATTATGGCATGAGTTTTTGTGGGCCCAAAACTTGCCCACCTTTGCTCTGTTCAGAAGGACTGACTAGCTGAGGACAATGGCCATTTTTATCCAATACATCCAGCTGCCACCAGGCTATGGAAGACTGGATTAGCATCTGCTTCAAAAGATGTCCAAATAGCCCAGTATAATCTAGAATTGCCAACAACAGACTCATGATTCAGTTCATTATCTGGTGAGTCGCCATCCTTTCCAATATGTAAAGAAATACTTCATGAACATGGTCTGTCTTTCATAGTCAAGCTACTGAGATTTTAATTATTATCCACCAAAATATTTTTATAATAGCATTACAGAGAATGCAGAAAAACCCCAAGAGAAAGCTACTTTCCTTTACATTTGGAACATATGGAAAGCAAAATGAAATGTGCATGTTATTTGTTCTCCAGTTCTTGTTTTATTTCATTTTATCACAGTACTGAAATATCACTACTAGTTGTTCTTGCTGTTATGTGCCATCAAGTCAGAAATGACTTACAGAGACCATAACACAACTTTCGAGGTAAGTGAGATATTTCAGGAGTGGTTTTTTTTACCAGTTCTACTCCCCCAATGAGTTTCCATGGCTGAGTGGGGATTCAAACTCTGGCCTCCAGAGTCCTAATCCATCACTCTACCCACTACACCACAATGGGTAGTTATCACTGCTAGTATCACCACAAGAGAGCCATTTAAAATGTTTTGAGAAAAGTAAATCAGAATGGGTGGAATTAAACTTGCTGATAGCAGTAGAGATAGTGGTAAAGAAAACAAGCATAACAAATACTATATCTCAGAGCGTATCCTCACTGAATTTGCTAATTCAGCACAGCACTGTGGAAATCTATAGTTAGTTTAAACACCAAACTTCCTCAACCTCATGATACAAGCATTTTTTACAATTTTTCTTCTAAAACACTCAGCTTATCATCCAGCTGTACGCTGAGTCCATCTGGTCAGGATGAGTAGACGGCATCAAGCAAAACAGATTCCCTGAGGTATAGTGGATATAACAATAGACTACAATACAGGAGATTTGGGTTCAAATTCTTTCTAAGCCATGAAAACTCTAAGGAGGGAGGTAGAACCCCTTAAGAATCTCATTCACTTTGACAGCCCTATTAGGGTCACTCTAAGTCATCTCCAACTTGATGGCACATAACAACAACATCAGACATGAATGTATAGTTAACATGATGTACAGGGTCATTTAAATATATCATAAAGACATGTCCCCTTTTTTTAGCCTTAGAAAATATAATTTTTCTTCAAACTATGTTGCTTTCCCTTTTCTCTCTTGTTTCCAAAGACAACTAGGATATGAGTAGCATGGACTTAAGAATGAACTTAAGAAACATCTGAAGTTTACACTTTCAAAAACCCACTGTATTTTGAAAAGCCACAAAATATTTTTGGAAAAGTAATCTGTTCTTTAATCATGGCTCATATGCACCACGTTCGGTGGCCACATCTCTGTTGATATACAGTCAAGCTTTTCTAGCATTTCTGACCTTCATTTCCTCCACAGCATTCTCCAACTCATCCGGACTCTTGTATTCAAAATCTCTCTCCAAATATTCCTCTTCTGCCTGCGCCATCCATTCTTGCATCTCTGCCAAATCCTTTTTGAGGTTTACAGTTTTTTCTTGACTTTCAGATAATTGGTTTTTCTGACTAATGACCTAGGAATTCAACCAAAAAGCATAAAAGGGGATAGTACTATTGAGAGCTTCCTGCATCATCAGAACAGTATTTTAGCTTTAATACAAGAAAAATGTACAAAATACAGAGTGGTGAAAGTTCCAGTGGCTTACTTATCCGATAATTATTTCATTCATCCTTTTAGTTAAGAAAAAGAAGAAATTATTTAGGAAATACTGCTACTATGGTTACAAAGCAAGACTTTTCATTATAGGTTATACCAACTAGCAGATGTAACTGATTCTGCTTATTTTTAGTTGTATAGTATTCATTATAGTTGTAAGAAGTATAAGGAATCTATGGTAGCCTCACTGTGACATGGGCCATTCAAATAGCATGTAAATACCTAAAAATCAACAAAGAAATTCCTGTTCCAGGTGTTCAGCCTTCTGCAGCTTAAAGTAAAGTAACAAGAATACTAACAACGTGAAGTCCACAGCAAACGCACAAGAGAATCCAACCTACTATCTTCTCCAAAGCTGAATATGTGCCTCACAAGCACAGCATATGGCCTAAGAGGGAAGGACACCCAGGCATCGCAGGAAGTCCTTGTCATAAGGAGTTAAATTTCAAATCACATGGATCCAATTTTTGCTGGCAAAGTGCTTGGCTCAGTGTTATTCTGACACAGGAAAAAGAATTAAACAGCCATTCTGCCAGCAAAAATGCCACTTTGTCCTCTCTGCCCTGGAAAATAATGTTGGCAGACAAGGCTTAAAAGTTACCGGTAGCCTTAAAAATACAACGTGTTCTGCTTATATACCACCCCATAGTGCTTAAAGCACTCTCTAGGCAGTTTACGATTTAATTATGCAGGCTACACATTGCCCCACCCCCAGTGAGCTGGATAATCAATTTAGCAACCTTGGAAGGATGGAAAGTTGAGTCAGGATAGAGCCAGGATAGAATGCAGGTCATGAGCTTAGTCTTCACTACTGTACTGCAGTTTAACCACTGCACATAAGGCTCCTGGCTGAAATCCTTTCATCATGGGGAAGCACAGTGGGACAGATGGAAGTCCTTCATTCTGGAAAATCATTGCTACCAGGATGATTTTACCAGTGTACTGGTAATTTCTGTGTACTACAGAAATTAAAGACACCTCATCTATTGCACAGCCCCCAATGGCTTCCCTATGATGAAAGAGGTGCCTTGCAACTGCCATGGGGGAATCAGAAATTTTTAACTTCCAGAAAACTGCAGCAGCTGATCATGTCAAAACCCTTATATGGCATGAGTTACACTTTTGGATTTCAGCTACTGATTTAACAGAACCAACTATAGCCTAGCTGAAATGACAGCCCAGCTGTTATGGAGAGCATCAAAAACAAATTTATCTTTTTACTGCTCTTTTGTCCCTCATGTGCTTTTGCCTGTAAGTTTAACAGGAGGCAGTTCTGTTGTACCTCATGGTACCTGAAACAAGACCCAAGCTGTGATCCAGGATACACCCTTTCTCAACGGTCTTAACTGAAAACAATGACAGGATAGCCAACTCCAAATAGCACAGCATAGCAAGTTCAGTTTTAAAGACTTGGTCACAGGCCTCCCTATCAAGGAATCTCAGGCTTCCTCTTGCAGGATCAACACAACCACATGTACATTTGGAGAATGTCAGCAATTCAGATCCAGGCTCAAGCTTCCCAGGCTATAGGAAAACTGATCCAGGGTGAAGAAAGTCTAAATCTCATATTGGCCCTCTATAGGTTGCTTACAATCTATTAGTTTTAGCAGTATCTAGTACAGATACTGTACTGTGTCAGACACAGTATCACTCCATCTGCTGGTGCATCCATGGTGATACCCTGATAAGTAAACACATCAGCGTTCAGAACAGGCTTCAGATCATATCACTGAGGCAAAGAAGCACACCATAGAAGCAATTCTTCCTAATGATTTTCTGTCAAGCCATGTGCTGCAGTCTACCACATGATCTTGTTATCCAACTGAGGAAACAATCTTGGTCTGCACAAGACATATACCGTATTTTTCCGTTTATAAGATGAAACAATGTATAAGACGACCCCCCTTTTCTAACCCCAAATTAGAAAATTTGATCCCTGCTTTTCCCTTCCTTTTCCTAAGCCACAGAGCTTAGCAAAAGGAAGGGAAAAGCAGAGATCAAAGGGCTCCCTTTGACCACCGCTTTTCCTTGCCTTTTGCGAAGCCTCGGGGCTTAGCAAAAAGGAAGGGAAGGCTCCCTTCGAGTAAAGGTGCAGGACCACAGCCCTTTGATCCCGAAGCCCTTTCATGGCTGCATTACTCACTTTCTAAGCCCCACCGGGCTTAGGAAGTGGGTAATGCAGCCATGAAAGGGCTGCACAATTGCAGCCCTTTGATCCTGAAGCCCTTTCATGGCTGCTTCAGGATCAAAGGGCTGCAATTGTGCAGCCCTTTCATGGCTGCTTTACCCAAAGGGAGCCTTTCCTTCCTTTTTTGCTAAGCCCCGTTGCTTCGCAAAAGGCAGGAAAAGCGGCTGCCTTCCATGTACAAAACGACCCTCAATTTTTTGTCTAATTATTTAAGGAAAAAGTGTCATTTTATACAGAGAAAAATACGGTAATCTTATCTTCCTGATCAAAGAAGACAGAGGTAGGTTGTCTTACTACTAGTCAGGCACCATGGTTACATAGTTACAACCACTTCAGAAGGAAAACTGGGAAATGGTCTGTTGATCCCACTGTATTGCATGGTTCCCAGTAGCACATCTGAAACATACAGTTCTGGCCGAACAGTATTCATTTATTCAGTATCAGGTATGACATTTGACTCCAGGATATTCCCAATGTCTTCCTTGGTTGGCTTCCAATGTGCTAGGTTTGACTATGAGATAAGTTGTTTTCTTTCTTTTAGAGGTTAAAGATTTCTGAGTTGGATCCATTTGCAAGGAGAAAGGAGATGTGTGGTGCTCTACTAGCCAAAACTGGGGGTTGCTATTAGGGAGCATGAGTGGTCTACCAGTCTAAATCAGGGGATGTCACATGACTGGAGTGCACATATGAGCAATGAATGCCTTCCTCATCACTATCAGTGGTCCCTTAAAAAAAGAGCTAAAAGTCATGTGCATCCTGAAATCATCTGTAATCAGTGGTGATTTGCTTCTGGTGATGACATCATCCTGTTGGGAATATAGAGCTGACCAACAGGATTTCAGCCACTGAATAGCTTAAGCCACACAAACATCACACTTAAGATGAAGTTGTCTCTTTTATGGGAGTTTACTGTAAAAGGTGGCTTGGAAGAGATCTTTGGCAGAATTGTCACTACAAGATACACTTCAAAAGAGATCCATCCCAGCATTTTCATCACTGTTGTCAAAAGATTACTTGTTCAACAGGAAACAGTTTTCCCTGCAGTTGTGATTCCATTCCTTTTACTATTTTTATGCTATCATGTAGTATTGATACAGTGTTCTAAGTTCTCAAATGACTCTACATATTTTATTATTTTATTTTATTTAAATATTTTTACACTGCCTTTCTCCTTAAGAAGGACCTAAGGTGATTTAAAAGACAATATTTAAAGTTAAAAACAGTAAGTATGTAAATGGTAAAAGGATCAAACAAACACCACAATAAAAGACATATACTGTATTAAAAATCTTTAGAACACTGACAAGCAAGTAGCAAATGCAGGGGCAGGGAGGGAGGTTGAGGTCAAAAGCAGGACTAACATGTTAACTCTACTTAGCAAGTTCTCTAAAAGTGAGATGTAAAATGGGAATGTACATTTCTTCTTTGAGAAAAGAAGACTGAGGGGAGATACAACAGCACTTTCCAAATACTTGAAAGGCAGTCATACAGAGGAGGGGCAGGATTTGTTCTTGGTCATCCCAGAGTGCAGGACACGTAATAACGTGCTCAAGCTACAGAAAGCCAGATTTCAGCTGAATATCAGGAAAAAACTCTTAACCGTTAGAGCAATAAGACAATGGAATAAATTACCTCAGGAAATGGTGAATGCTCCAACACTGGAGGCATTCAAGAGACAACTGGACAATCATCTGTCAGATCTGCTTTGATTTGTATTCCTGCGTTAAGCAGGGGTTGGACTCAATGGCCTTATAGGCCCCTTCCAACTCAATTTTTCTTTGATTATATGGAACATCCCAGATTATAGCTTGCATTAAAACCTTGCAACACAACTATGCAACACAAACCGTATTCACCAGCATCATAGTTCTACTGTTAAATGGGTGAAACTCTTTTACTGTTTTAAGATGGTTTCTTGTCTCTTATTTCAATGTAGTCCCAATTATTTTGTGTAAGTTTCTCCTTGTACATTTGTAACAGTGGAAAAGTGATCTACAAATGTTCTG